>OX411746.1:22983111-24464422 GCA_948252205.1 Orthosia incerta
CATATCTGTGTAAACAGTATATTCCGTTCAAAACATTCTCATACGCATTTCTAAGAGCTCATCAAAATAACAAAAGACTTCCATGTTTACACTAAAGTTCTAAATGCCAAATTCGTATAATATTCCCTATAGAACTTCCTTGTCTATAATTTATCTGCTATAGAACACGTAGATACATTAGCATTCAGTTTGAAACTAGCTGGAGCAATAGTAATGAATCACATTAATATTCATAGATCACACAAATCGTGCTTAGTTACTGAGTTGTTACGTGATTACGTGGTACAGGCACGTGCATAAACACGGCATACATGTCTCTGTACCTACATGTAATCACGTAACTTAGGTAATTTCATTAAACTACTTACTAAAAATAATCAGAATAAGAATTTGATTTGCATCGTTACGAGACAAGCACAGCTGGATGCGAGACACACGGGATTGGTCAATGTGGCGACACTTGGGGGAGGCAGTGGACATCTTTCGTCTGAAATGATGCTGATGATGATGATGATGATGAAGAATAGTCTAAATTGCGAAGTCTAGAAGCATTAAATTTTACACAAAAATCTTTACATAACGGAGGTAACGAGCACTAAAAAAGGTTTTTTCTGTTAAACATTAACATGTTTAACAGAAAAAACCTTTTAAACCCTTATTTAACAAGGGATGAATTTTAGTATGAAAATTCGTTATTTTGACGAAGGGATAAACTGCTATCAGACTCAAGTCTTCTTCTTCTTAGCGTATCGATATCAAATTATAGTAACTAAATATTATGTTGTGTGCCACGGCAATACCATCCGGCGACGCAGCTTTAAGGTGCTCATAATGCACAGGTGGCAGGGCAAGCCGTACAAGACGAAAGGTGGGCCATGGTCTGCGGGGAGACGCCGCACATGCACTGAACATTGGATCCATCTGAGAATTATTTTTCTAGCTTGAGCAATGACTTTAACCATTATTATGTAATGTTTAAAAAAAAACTAATATCTAACGTATATAATATTTTTAAACATGTTATTGAAATATCTTCAAATAATGCAAGATTAAAAACTGTATCTCGATTCCTAATTAGCATCGCTTGATTTCTACGAGAAAAACGAAGGATTTGAATTTAGTGTGAAGGAATTTGCATGTGCCTGTACTTACCTACCAATATGCAAATTGTGAACTAATCTGAACTTCCTATTCAAATTTGCTTTATTACACGAAAGATAATGTATTTTCAAGCTATTCAGTAGACACAATAATATTAGTTTTGAGAGAAACGTTTAATTCAGCATTTTTTTAAGAGTCCGATTCTTCGGAGGATAGTGCTTTGGAAAGTCTTTAAGCTTTAAACTTGTTTAGGCTTTGTATATTTAAATTGTGCATCATAAAACAATAATATAACCATAATGATGATTTGAAAATTTCATAATATTTAGTTCTCTGTGTTCGTCAAAATCTACTTAAATAATAATAATAATCAGAATAATCATCTTACTATTTTCTGAACGTGGCTACACGCGCATGAAACGTGTTTTATTTTATCAAAGGGGCATACCTACTACCGGGGTGAAAAGTCATCCGTGTGCACAGTTTTATTTATCCGTTCAGCCAGCAAGGCGTGAAGAGTTAACAAACAAACAGACATACATAAATATAGACGGAGTTACTTTTACATTGATAACGTTAGTATAAATTAATTGCAGCGATTAAAGCTTCTTTCGTAAGTCGAATTCCTCAATAATGGAAACGACGTCATTTTGTGCATCAAAAACATTATTGAATAGAAAAGCATATTAGAAAAGTTCAGTGACATCACGTTTTTATTTTAGCATACACGATTGCCTCTTGTTATGCTCATCAAGAAATAAGGAAACTATTACTTTAAAATTACGTTACTGTTCGCGCCGTTTCATTCCAATTATTTTAGGTATAGTTTTTTTTCTACCCGCTTTTTACTTTATATTTTAATTTTTCGCTGCTTGGTTTTGAGGTAAGAATACGATCCGTCTTACTGAGGTAAGAATACGACCGACACCGCCGCCGCGTAGTCGTTTCAGTACCGCTCCGATTCGTTTATCCACAATTTTGGATTAAGACCGCCCTTTTAGGTTGTTTTTTGCCGCACACAACCCTCATATCGTCCTCACCATTAAAAGACCGAGAAGAGCGCATCAAGGTCGCAGCAGCGTCAGCACGTGGAGCGAGGCCCTGAGCTGGACTGCCCACCGTGTTGCTAAGGTTGGTCAATTTTCTGTCCTAAGTTGTGAAATCAGCAGCCTTTCTCAATCTTGTGTTCTATCCCCCTTTCTTAAAGAAATAAAACATATGGAGATACAACCACTAGCCACCTAGTACCCATCCGCGCCATCAGTTGCAAAGTGAGCATCATTTTCATGTACAAAATACTGCAATTTTTCAAACTCTCATTACTAGAAGCCAAAGTTTTGCGGGCAAGTTATCAGTATGACGCAGATTGACGATGCCCAAACTTTTAGCGTAGAAACATCAATAAGAATATTACTTAACTTTGGCGAAGGCCATCTATACCCAATATTGATCTGCTGAGGTCCATAGAACATCTAAAGTTGACTAATGGTCGTATTAGGATCCAGTTTGATTGATGGTTCTTATCGAAGACATCATCAAGAGTAATAATTGTGACATTTCTGTAATGGCATTTTCGTTTAGTTTACTCACCATTTAGTACCTAAAGATAAAAGCTGGAAATAAACTTTGGTGACAAGGTGTCACACACATAAGTTTTGAACCAGTACAGGGTTGTTTTACATTTATTAGAATAATAATAAGTAGCAAAATTAGTCAGCAAAAAAAACAACTTCTAGTGTGTGGGGTTCTGTGAATTAGAAAAAAAAACAGACCTTCAGTACATTTAAGTTGGTATAACAAAACAAAATGAAGGGGCAAACTGATTTAAATTCCAATTTAAATTTTTTCAGTGAAATTTTCATATTCATGGTATACTTTCACCCGCTAACAGTTTTTGGTGCCAATTTAAATCAAAATTATTAATTTATTATGCATAGTTTATTTTTGATAAAATATAAAAAAAATCCACAACACTAAATCAATAATTGGATCAAATCATTACAGAATGTGATGCAACACACGCACGGCTCGTGAGCACATTCGCAAGAAGTTTGTAGAATGATCACAAAATTGATTTGTGGGTTTCGGTTTCTCTATGTCATTGTTTATATTTATATACGTATCTAAGTATATACTATTTTTATTGTATTTTTTTTTCTCGATACATCCTATGATTTAGTTGCACCTTAAGGTCGACTGGTAGAAATTGTCTAAGGCATTAAGTCCACCTTTGTACTTGTGCATAAAGTTTTGGTAAATAAACACAATTATCTAATTGCCCTCCTCACTCTATCTTGCAACACACAAGTATCTTCCACCAGTACACCTCATAAAATATATCTGCTCATATTTATACATCAGCATACTGAGTAACATTTAACGACTGCGTATGTATTTTATTCCACACTAGTGAACGTGGTGAGTGCCGAACACTCGAGGTAAGCGTTCTCATACACATTTTATAGTTCTAGTCGTTACTCCTGCGTTTTTATGACGAGTACACATGCAGGTTATAACTACTCACAGCTAGGTAGGCACTTAAAACATGAATGACAATGGGTGTCTGGAACATTTCGAAGTTAATTAGGTGGCAAGTTTAAGTTAGTAGCTCTATTAAGTGGGAATATGTTTTTGGAGGATCGTGTCACCATCATTGCACGTCACATCACACCATCAGCCTATTAATGTTCCCACTGCTGGGACACAGGCCTCCTCTCCGTGAGAGGGAATGGGCCGTAATCCAACACGCCACCACCACTATTTACATATATTTATTTATTTTCTTTGTTAGTCTAAAAATTAATACAGTGCTGTATTTGAAAATTATGATTTTTCAAATCATCAGCATCAGCACAAGAGCGTTATCTTATTTAGGATTCCGTACCCAAAGGGTAAAAGCAAGACACTATTACTAAGACTCCGCGGTCCCTCTGTCTGTCTGTCTGTCTGCCCATCTGTTACCAGGCTGTATCTCATGAATCGTGATAACTAGACAGTTGAAATTTTCACAGATTATGTATTTCTGTTGCCGCTATTAGAACAAATACTAAAAACAGAATGAAATAAATATTTAAGTGGGTCTCCCATTCAACTAACGTAATTTTATTGCAGTTTTTTGCGATAATGGCACGGAACCCTTTGTTCGCGAGTTCGACTCGCACTTGGCCGGTTTTTGTTTTATTGTCGAGCAACTATCGAGTTGATAGTATGTGTACGTCCTATGATCTTTGAATATTTCTAAAAACTTTTGACACACACCTAAAAAGATGTTCGACTAAAAGTTGTGAGTGTCTTACTATTAAGGTTTCTAACATCTTATTTATCTACATACGGTTTGCTGTGACGAATTATTCCGAGCAAAACACTGGTTTGTTACATTGAAAATTGTCTTAATACTAAAGTGTGGAGAATTTACGGATACGTTTTACACGCAGGTAGGCTTAGTCACGACAGGCATTCTGGTTTATTCAGCAAAGCAGATAAATAAAAATCAATCTACCTAACGTTTGCCCAACTATATTTTCCGGGTGATATATGGCCCCCTAGCGAAGTTACAAACGTTTCGTATCAAATCTCTTTCTACAATCGTTAACGCCTTCTATTTGTATGGTCTGACCACGTGACTTAACGTTCAGATGTGTCATTCCCATACATTGATTCGTTTTCTACTAGCGTTATCGATTGTAGATTGTCAACTTGGCTACAGGTCATGATATAACCGGATGGAATTAATGAATCTACTGGTATTTTACATGGAGCGAATGCTTATCTAAACTCAGTAACCCAATTCCCAGAAAGCAAGAATCAGTAAGAAATAATATAGTAGGAAAACGAAAAAAGTTTCACACTCATATCCAAGAACACTACAGGTATTTATCTAAAAAAAATTGGTTTTATATCATATGGCTGATATAAAACCAATTTTCCTTCTCCGTGAAATATATCTCTGACGTAACAAGACCGTCAGTTACAACCACGCTTTCTAAAATAGACAATGGGCGTGAAATTTATAGGAGAACGGAATCGTCTCGTGCCAGAAGATTCAAATAAAACTACTAAAAACGGGAGTCTAAAGTAAGGTTAAAAGGCATTCTCCTTAGAGTAGTTTAGGTATTTCAAGTAGTTTTGAGGAAGCTATTTGCATGGGTCTGTAAGTTTTATCAAGGTACCGTAAAATAGGTATTGTTTGGCTCTACAAAATATTTTTAATTCAACTGTAAAGTGGTTGTGACTCTTCTGAGATTGAGAAAAAGTCGCTTGAATATTTTCTTTTCTACCCTTCCTTTGTTTTAATTTAAAATTTTCCTAATAAATCTTAATTATTGTAATTTTCTTACCTACCGTTGACGTATCTTTTAATTCCTGGGTAATTTCTTCTTGCTAGAGAGCTTGCTGTTGTTTCTTGTTGCTGGTTCGAGCCCAAGCAGGCGCTTTACTTTGTGTAAATTATTTCATCACCACTGCTCTCAAAACGGTGAAGGAAAACATCGTGAGGAAACCGGCATGTCCTAGAACGAAATATTCGAAGACATGTGACATCCACCAACCCGCACTGGGCCCGCGTGGTGGATTTGGCCCATTCCCTCTCATAGAGAGGAGGCCTGTGTCCCAGCAGTGGGAACGTTAATAGGCTGATGATGTGAAGTAAGAGAGCTGCTATTTTATGTTGGTGTGAGTTAGAAACACGACATTAATTTCGACTTACCAGTCTGAGGCAATTTAAGCGAAAACTGACTATTTCATTTTAAGGTCCTACTTCGTTATGTGAGCTCCCAGAACAGTTTTTCAGCGACAAGATAATTTAATCTTCTACCCTACACTCCGTGTTCGCCTGAAAACGTATCCCTCTAATAAAAGTAAATCTTACCAATTGTTTTTATGCATTATTTTCACGAGTACCAGCTTCGCTTATTACTTCATAAAACGTACGTATAGTTTATCATGTCTGAACATACAACGTGGAAATCCTGTTCCATTTTTACGCGTGAATTTGTTCGTCTTTATTTTTTGTGATAAGTTGTTCTTGAATACTGGCAAGTGTTGATTTGTATGTTTTAGTAAGACTACTTGGTTGTTTCTGCATATTCTATTATTTTTAATAAAATAAATAGAACCTTTATTTGTCAAATGTTGTTTCTAATTTTACAGATTTATCAAGTTCGTTGTAGAGTGCTATTGAGAAGATTAGTCGCTCAACAGTTTGGTAGAAATGCTGACTGTCCAGGGTTTGCCATATAAATATAACATGGCCATTAGTCACATCAGTTTATTTAAATTTAGGAAATTGTAAATCTTTCACTTAAATATACAATGTCAAAATCAAATTGTGGAAAAGTTCTCCTTATTGCACACCTAATAAATAACAATTTAGAACTTTTAGATGTTAAAAGGGTTATAACAAAACAATTATATTAAAAGGTTCAGGACATTTTTAGCATAAACTTTAAAAAAAACCCTTATAAATAATAGTGTTTGCGCAGACCAGACACATTAATTAATACATTTATATCTATCTAAATAATCCAAGGGTGACGATTAATATGTAGTCCTATCAAACAGTGTAGAAACCTGCAAAATATAATCCTGCTTAGTTAATCCTTGCCGTCAGATATAATGGGTGCCAATTACTTACGCGTAACATATCGGCCTCGTCTAGGACCTGCTACTAACGCGTACTTACGTCTAAACCACATCTCTCAAGACTTATTTTTATTCGTGAGCTCCTTTGATACGGATTTGGTAAATCTTCTGTCGTTTTTCTCAAGATTTTTAGGTATAAATTCATAAGTGCGTTATTTCAAGTGCTTCAATTTTTTTTCTCATAGTATTTTAACCATCTATTATAGTTTCTAAATGATATGAGGCAAAATCAAATTATGGAAAAGTTCTCCTTATTGCACACCTAATAAATAACAATTTAGAACTTTTAGATGTTAAAAGGGTTATAACAAAACAACTTTATTAAAAGATGAAGCACATTTTTAAAATAAACCTAAAAAAACCCTTATAAATAATAGTGTTTGCCCAGACCAAACATATTAATACATTTATATCTATCTAAATAATCCAAGGGCGACGAATAATATGAAGTCCTATCAAACAAAGTAGAAACCTGCAAAATATAATCCTGCGTGATAAATCCTTGCCGTCAAGTGTAACGGCTACCAATTACTTAGTTTCATAGAGACCTCGTCTAGGACCTGCTACTAACGTAGGTGAGAGATGAGGTTTAGACGTAGTTTTTATTCGTGAGCTCCCTTGATACGAATTTGGTAAATCTTCTTACGTTTTCTTGAGTTTTTTGAGTATAAATTCTTTGGTGTAATACAATATCCCATCAAAACATAAATGTGAAAAAGGGAGCCAAGTTCAATACTAAGAATATGCGTGGTTTTTGATAACGCCGACAAACGAATTGAGATCTAAATGGGTACCAAGTACTGTATCCTGAAATTTATTCACAAGAACATAAAACATTCTAACATAAATTTAAAAGCCTTGAACATCGGCGCCAAGTTGCCAGTCTGTCGGTTTTTTATCGGTTACATTTCGGGGATTGTGCGTTAGAATTGCATGAACTAATTCCTCCTAGCCCTTTCCATCATCGGACTACAAGACGTACGGCGATGTGTCATCGGTACACGGTGGACATCCCACCCATACGCACCAAACGTTTTGGGAATACTTTCATTATACGTACAGCTAAGGAGTCTAATTCCCTGCCGGAGTCTGTATTTCCTGAAAGCTACAACCTGGGAGTCTTTAAGTCAAGAGTGAATAGGTTTCTTCTAGGTAAGCGCGCTGCATCGTCGATCACATCATCACTTACCATCAGGTGAGATAGTGGTCAAGCGCGAGCCTATCAATAATAATAAAAAAAATAAAAAACTCAATTTCATGTTTTTTCTGCTATTATTTTATTTGCTGTTTTAAAATATAACTTCTTAAATTTGAATAGTCGAATTTTTTACATAAAGCAGAACTTAGGATAAATTGTAGCTCAAGATTTGAATTAGCTGGTTTTCACAAACAAGTTATCTTATATTTGGTTAAGAAACTTATTTTCTTTATGTTACATGTAATTTACGTTTTATGGTAAAAACTATATACCGCACACAACACTACACATCGGCTACTACTAGCTTTCTACACATTGGTGTACAATGTACACTGTACATTAATGTAACCAACTATTAAGTAAGGCTTGAAATCGTCATTTTTGGACGTTAATATCTAAATAACCGTTAAAGTTATATTTATTAAATTTTGGTTTATAGTTCATCTTAGCAATTTTAATACATTAACCAAATTTCATGTGTTTATGTTAAACAGATTTTCAGTTATTAAGATGACAAAAGTGGTTCCAAATGGTTCGTGTAATACACACAGCTGCTGCGTTGCCAGTTCCTTTTTTGCTTGAACTTGGCCCACCCACCCGTGTTCCTTCAGTTCTTTGGTGTAATAAAATAGATTTCTGGGAGCCCTAGGAAACGCTGGCGTGACGACTTAGTGGCATTTACGGGCGATTGGCAGGAGAAGGCAAATAATCGGGCAGAGTGGAAAGCTATGGGGGAGACCTTTGCCCAGCAGGTGGGACATACAAGTTGAAGAAAAAAAAACCTTTTTTTTCATGTAATGAATTGCACAGTCACTGGGTTGTGAAAGTCAGATTGGTAGTGATTCCATGTAATTAATATACTTAGCTTAATCCAATATATTTGGGAAAGTCTAAGTAGATAGATTTTTATAGAAAATGAAGAAATTGAGGTTCAATTTTGATATAAAAAAATCACATATATATGAAAAATTACAGCCTGTTGACCAGTGATCAAATATCTTACAAAATGTCAGCGATAACTATTGTCAACAAGTCTGAAATTAATGTGATCGAGACGCGCTAACAAAATATCCGCTGTCAAGTCATCCCTGGTTGAATTTCAATTCGTCTTGAGTCCTAAAACATTTATTTATTTATCACATACAATTGTTTTCATAGGCAATACCTAAGCCAACAAAAGTAGTAATGATTTGCTAAAAATACTCGTATGGACTTAAATCTCACCGACAAACAATACAACCAGCAAATCATTGTTATTTTATCCCAGAAAAGCAATTCATCCCAGAAGTCACCTCAACTAGTATACACAGTGAGGAAGATCTGAGTTTTATGACAGAAAAAATATTTGATAATATCCCACGTCACGTCCAAGAAGATTGAGCGACACCCCCTCGAGACCCAAATTAATGTCTAGCATAAATACAAATACTACAAGATCGTCTGACTTGCAACTTTTTTATTACGGTCATCATAGAACACGGAATCGTCGTGTCGGTGTTGGCAGCGTCACTCAACAATGAGATTCGCTTTCTATACTTGATATTGGAAAAAGAGAATCCAATGTTTGTAAGTCTGTGTGTGTGGAGGGTGATTTCTGAACAACTGGACCTGGTCGAAAAAATATTTAGCATTTAAAAAGTTAATTATTTCAAACGGCCTCGCTTAATATTTTAAGGTAATGTTCTATAGATAATTGTTCAATCCGTGAAAAGCCGCGTCGAGCCAATAGTTACTAATAACGAACGTGGCCAAACATTTGCACTGAGCACTTGTTTCGGCTGTTATAAGCATAGTCAAAATTGCCTCATACCATTAGTTTTTATAAGTAAACGATGACACATTACCGTCTCCAGCAGCGGCCGCCGAGGGGTTTCCGAGCTCTGTGATGGCGACAAAATTGCGAACAAGTTTCACCGAAAATTGTTTTATGGCAAAAACAAGATTTATTTCTAGAAATGTGGCGTAGTTATTAGGTTTTTGGTGTTTGTGTAAGACAAATGTGCAGTAATTCTGTGTAACATTGTGGAACTACTTTATTTTATTTTTTGTTACAGGGTTTTATTAATCCATGTATTTGAATAACGAGTTCAATCTATTGTTTTTACCTAACATCATATGCATATTTTATTTTTAATTTAATGTATGAGAAAGTTTGAAAATTATAGTATCCTTAAAACTTACTAAAGATCCACTTAAAATATGATCAAATAAAAACAATTGGGTATAAATATGTTCCTAATATTATCATCATCATCAGCCTTTCAATGTTCCCACTACTGGGACACAGGCTTCCTGTATGTTTGAAAGGGAACCATGTTTGTTTCTAGGACATGAAATATAATATAATTATTTCTAGGAAATAATTAGCATAAAATAATGCCGGGGTTTGAACCCATGACCTAGGACACGTAAATCGGGGCCGTTACCACATGGCCACCACTGCTCTCATATACAAAACAATATTTGCATGAGCTCCTTCTAGAAAGTGTTGTGTTACTTAAGCTAGAACATTCCAAGATTTTATCAATTTCCAGTCACCTATGATCCAGATACCCTAAGTGGGCACATATACGAAAAAGTTCACAAACACCTAAACACTCTAGATTTAAATTCACACACATTAAAACAAACAGTAACAGAGTGGCTACTACAGAAAGAATATACATTATAGTATCCATACTTACACTTTTACTATCAGTAATTCTCATCAATGTACTTTTTCCATATTAAATCGATCTAATTCGATTTATTAACTTTATTTTGCTGAAATAGAATATTGAATTTTATAATTTTTCAATGTTTACTTTTTGTCTGACATTACGTCAGTTGTCAAGCCTGTCATTTACTTTTTCTTTAATTTTGTGTAATTTTCTTAGTGACTATGAAGGTTTAATTTGATTTAAGTAATTTAAATTATTTTTTATTAGTTGTTAGCTCTAATAATGTATATTATTGTTAATTTACTAGGATAGTAGTTTCTTATCTTCTTACGCTTGTAAAATAATGTTATAACGCTCACAGAATTATTTTATGACTGATTAATACAGGCCGTTTTAAATACAGGCAACTCACAATTAAAAAATTATAGAAAGAATAATGGAACTCTAGAAACGTTTGTTTGGAAAAACGCTGACTATAAAAGGCATTTCCCAGACATTCCTGAGGCAGTCTGGAATCTGCAATGAACTCCGAAAGACGATTTTACCTTGAATTACTAAATGTGAAGTCTTGATCTGAAGACAAATCTATTAATATCCAGCTCGAGTATGTCCATATTATCTGAAGTTAATCCAGTTTAATATATTGTGTGTGATATACTGTGTCTGATTTTAATCTACGTATCCGCCTACCGTATGCCTACATAACAGCATATCAACCCGTGTGCCAGCTAGACCATCGTGGTGCCTATCTGTCAATTTGGAGCATACCACTACTCAAGAGGCGTTCCTGTCTGACCTGCTGCCTACTCCACGTCTTCCTGCCTATCCGACCTGCCGCCTGGTTAGCCGCCCACCGACTTGCTGCCTACTCCACGTCTTCCTGCCTATCCGACCTGCTGCCTGGTTGGGCCGCCCACGTCGTGCGAAGCCGGCCCACGAAGATTCTTATACTTTATATCCTTTTATTATTTGTTTTCTTTTGTTTATAATCTTATTTGTATTAACGTGGCTTACGGCTAACGTGGCTAACGTTACAACATACACGGATTCTTAACTCACTTACATCGCCTAAATGGAAAAAACGTACACTGACAAACATATACACCACACACACTCACCCCTATATTCACACCTCAAACCCACAACAAACACATACCACATCACACCAATACACATCCCCTCCACATTTTACTTTTACTCGTACACGCACAATTATTACTGCTATCAAGTTCAAACGGTAGATCGACACTGTCCACTGTTGTATAAAAATAAATTGTAGTTCTAAAAACTAAAAAACACGCTTTATTGGTAAGGATAATGGGACAAACTGTTTAAATTATTGCATTGTCATCGGTCCTTGATAAGTGTGCAAAGTTTCAAATCAATCCAACGTTTTGAAGTGGGTGAAAATCACGTTCAAAGATTCCGTTACATTGATACATTGTTACATTGATACATAGATACATAGATACATAGATACATACATACCAAGCTAATAAAAGCGTGTTAAAAAAAAAAAGGAAAATTTATAAGTTAGACACTGTCTCTTAAAATACAGGATAGCCTAGTTTAAGAGGCAGGGTTACTATAATTATGTACAGAAATTTTTGCAACACAATGTAATGCCTAGAAAAAGTCTACCCATTATATACCTACTTGTGTACATTTCTGTAACTATTTTTGGTGAATTAACTTATTATTATTATTATATTATTATAGATACGATTACCAAGTTAAGCCACGTAGTCTTCCTATGCCATTCAAAAGTTATAATAGAAGTGCCAGCCACTCCAGGTCAAGTAATTAAAGCAAATAGTTTTCGCCACGCCACAGCACGGTTACGTCGTAGCACGTCTACGGCGTAGCACGTCTACGGCGTAGCACGTCTACGGCTTAGCACGTTTACGGCGTAGCACGACTACGGCGTAGGACGTCTACGAGAAGTCCGTTCACTTAAACTTACGATGCTATTAATTACATTAGTTTTCTGTGAAATCGTTCTTGTTAGTGATGTTGAGAACACTTTCGGATACAAAGGTTTACCTTAATATTGTAGGTGAGTAAATACCTTACGTACGTAAACGGTTTTGTTATTGGGTTAATTTTGCTCAAACGCTTTTCTTTCTATACGATTTTTTTTTTCTGCATACGCTATTCCCAGAAAGTGCAGGTAGAATTGTATGATACAATTACAAAGAACTGATTTAGTTTAGGTTTCATGTAGGCAGGCCTACATGTAGGCAGGCCTATATCTCTCTCAACAAAACAAATCCAGAATTTAGAACCAGACCGGACCATCTATTTTCTCTCGCCATCTATTTTGATTTCTTAAATGTTTTTTTCTATTGCTGGGGTGATGATGGGATGAATGGAAATGGAATGTTTTTTTTGTCAGTCGTGCATGGTGTATTCTCTTACCTCTGGGATGGATCTACCAAAAAAAATACTAGCTTGATACACTTGAGTCGATTGACAGATGGGCCAAGAGGTTTATCGGCATCGATACCCTGGTCGAGTCAAAGCTCCAGAGCCTTGAACATGGACGCTGACTGTTGGTTTTTTATCGGTTACATTTCGGGGAGTGTGCGTTGGAACTGCGTAATAAGATTTCGCTTAGCTTAGATTGCCATCATCTGACTACAAGGCGTACGGCAATGCACCATTGGTACATGGTGGACAGTTTGTAGGTTTTATAAGGTTTTCATAGGTATCATTTGATATGTATTTATTCCTTTGTCGTTTTTCAACAACTTTTTGATTTGCCATTCGATAAGTTGTAGCGGGTAAAAATTGCCAGTGCATATATTAGCGACATCTGGCGTCATCCATCAGACACACATGTTCGATATTGAAGTGTCCCAAGTTGAGTATCTTGTTGATGATGATGTAGATGGCGTTGATGTATGTTTGACACTATTTAAAATGTTAATAATAAAATATATATCTTATTTGTGTGAAATCATTTAATACAACAAACACACAAATTCAATAAATATAATAATTAATTGTAAAGTCTTTTCACATTGGTCACAAAAAAAAAAATGATAATTTAGTAAAAGGCCTATGGCTTAAAAGTAAAGTGTTCAAGGTCGGTGTTTGCGAGGACTTGAGCCTTTACTACGAGTGAACTTGCGTTGAGAGGACGGTGTCCAAAAATAACCTCAAAGGCAAGGATCCAAAAAGATACGGGATGTTATATGGGGCAAGGTTGGCTAGCGTCAAGATGAAAAGCTCATCATAATCAATGATGTAGGCGCTGTAAGTATTAGTTTGAATTTGTCTGAATGCCCATTTTCATGACACATGTGCGTTTGATCTTAACATGCAATTTTCTTCTCCTTGGCAGGGCTCCAAATGCTATCTTTAGGTATAATTTTTATCCACATAATAAAGCTAATGGTCAACTAGCTGTTCAAGCTACAGCAGTCTCCTCTTGCAAAAGGTTCCGAGCATTATTGTTATCATCTGGTATCCAGACAGCTACACAGAGAACGATGCTGTTTGAGGAATCATATCTCCAGCATTGAATATTGTGGGTAAACTATATCCCTTCATAAAGTGAGTGGTTCATACTTTGTTAACCTCAAGATATTGTAATGATGGAATGTGTGCTTAAATAATTAAATTAGTTGACTAAACTTAAATGTGTTTTACTTCAGTCAGCTTCATGTGAGTTATTCCCTGCAATTGTCTCAAGCTACTTGCTACCCATGAGTTAGCCGGTTGGGTAAGGAAAAGCTGCCTTACAAAGTTAACTGCTAATTACTCATAACATTCCTTATCTCTTTTTCCTTCAAAAAAAAGGGAATGTTTTGTCGATGACAATATGATCACCCTTACAATTAAGCCACACAAAAATATTTAGATCACAATTCACATAATCACCTCCACATTTTGGGCACAGTTTCTTTTTCGTAGGACAATGTTTTATTACATGTCCAAATTGCCAGCATCCCGAGCATTGAGTCACAGGAAACACGTAAGATTCAACCTTAAACCGGCAGTCATACGCTTAGATATAAAGCGGTAATTTTTTACTTTTATAACCAACTCTAACTGACTCACTGTCAATATCCATTTAGCCTCCGAACTAATTCGTTTTAATCTTTTTATAGATGCTATTTCGGTACTAGATAGATAGATATACTAGAACTCATTAATCAATTGGCATCTGCTTCCCACTTCCTTCAATTTTGTACAATTTAATAGTTTAACAGCATCTTGCTTTTTTTGAAATTTAACAAGGTTCTTGTTAATACTTTTTTATTTAATTCTTATAACGTTTTTGATATTCTCAATTCTTAGTAATTTTGCTAATGCCATTTGTTTGGGCATATTTTCAACCGACGTGATAGATACGTATTCATGATTATCATGGAAGTTCACAGTTTTTTCTACATCTAGCCTAATATTTTCTGTTTCCGATAAAGCGCTTCGAATGAAACGTTTGGGTTTCCTTCTATTAACAGTAATAAAGTCATCATCCTCGTTACTCTCATCTTCTCTTTCTTTCAATTTCTCAGCTAATCTCTTCTCACTTTCACTTATTGTATCATTTCGCCCATTACGATTGGCTCCAATGATTTGTCCTTGTTGTTGATAGGTTCTTCTCATCACCAGAGTCATCGTCTTCTTCTCCATTTCCCATCATATAAATTAAAAAATATTATTTCGCTTACGCAAGGTAGCACTAATCGCGTGACGTATAAGGTCACCGATAAAATGGAACAAAAGCATTTTTAGTTTAAAGTTTCCTTTATAAATGTAACTAAACTAATAAATAAATTGCCCAGTTGCATTCAAATGATATATATTTTTTATCTTTTAAAAAGATTTAGTAATGGCTCTGTTTATAACAATACACTTAGAGGCTAGGGCAAAATAAATGTCACTAAAATACGCAAAGTGTATGGATAGAAACAAAAACCGATTAAAAACTAACTTATGAACCGAATAATAAGGCGTTAATGCCGATAAAGTTAGTTGCCTCTCTTAATATAAATCGTGTAAATGGGTTTGTTCTGTATTAACGATAATGGCTTAAGTGAATGTTTGTATCGTTAACAAGGTTACTTACCTACTCTATTAAACAGCGGTACGTGTGTTTGGGTATTAATTGATTTGTTACCTACTCTTTTAGGCGGCAGTTAAGGACCTAGTCAGATTTATAGAAAATTCTAAGTATATCTTTAGGATCTGGTATGACGATCTGATCATGTTTGCGGGGCAAACTTGGCCAGAGATCCTCACAACAGAGAGGCTTGGAAGGAGAAACGACTTTACCCAGGAGTGAGACAAAATGTGGGTAGACTGTGAAAAATAGCCGGAATGTTTAGTCAATATAACAAATTATGATAAAAAAGAAAGAAAAAAACTTAAATCAAAAAACGCAAAAAAGAAGAAAATCATGTCGTTTTAGTTCGCTTCTTAAGCATAAGATTTTTTAATTTAAGTTTTTTTATATATAACTTCTGTTAAATTATTTTTTTTTGAAATAGGTACATTTAAACATATAAACGTTATGTATTTTTGAAATCACCTTTTAAAACACTTTATTTTGATAACACACGTGATGGATTTGGAAGAAAAAAAATTGGGTCCCCACAATATGGCACCCAACATCCGCCATTTTCTTTTTTCCAAATTCAGTATAGCCAGTGACACTCACAAGGTTAAGAAAAATTGATTGAGGTAAGAAACATCAAAATCGGCCAACGCATTTGGTCTCTAGAACGCCACATAGGAACAAATATACATACATAGTCTGATAAACATATACCCTCCTTCGGCAGACGGGTAAAAAGGATTAATTCTTCACAAAACGACATACATTTTAATAAATGCTTTAAGTAAACCACTAACCACTATGTTTTGAAATGTTTGAAAACAACAACCTTTTTTATATCAGGTCATCATTTTGATATCATCTAAAATAACCCGGCTTTTGTAACCATTATAAACAGAAACAACATATTAAAAATATATACCCGTTGAAAAGCAATCTCTTGGCGACCTTTGTTTAGCAAAGCTCAAGATGTAATGAAATCTCTCTTGGCTTATTGTTTTTCTAGGAAAACTTGCCTTGAGGGAATATAACTAACTGATATTTAATATAATCTAGAAGAAAGGGCTTGCGGATAATGTGGCTCGAAGGACCGAAAATATACAAAGACAGAATTTCTCTAGAAATGATAAGTAACGTTGAGATTTTATCAATTTGACAACAGTTCGTAAGATATAGCAGTAAGGGCAGATTTTTTTCAATTGCCAAAAACTTTTTTATTGAGTAATTAAATTACAGTTTGGTAGGTTTCGAATGAAAAAATCAAACCTTCATATTTATTCTTCAGATAAAAGTTAACTACCTTTTGTTAACTGCCCTTAGTAATATAATAACACTGAAATTTTGTCCGTCCGTGTGACTGTTTTGTATCTACTGAAGTGTACATGATGCAGAAGAAATTCTTGTACCTATGCTACAGCTTTTTATTGAAATGAGTATGGTTTTGACTACTTGTTTATTGGCTTGTTTCATTTTAAATCTGTGTCAAATCCTGTTTCAGAGTTTATAATAGCTTCTTATTATTTTTGACCATCATCATCTCAGCCGAAAGAAGTTCACTACTGGACATAGGCCTCCCCCAAGCGTCGCCACCCACACTGATCGGTCCTGTGCGTTTCCCATCCACCGGATTCCCAAAGCCTTGACCAGGTCATTGCTCCACCTAGGGAGGCCTTCCAACTCCACTCCAAAACTTTTCGGCCCCATCGACCATCGGTTCTGCAAGCAACTGCTCACTGCCACTTTAGTTTGGCAATTCTTCGGCCTATGTCGGTAACCCTGGTTCTCTTGCGGACAACCAATCACAGAAGATTACAAAAGATTCCGAGGCTGGTTACTGGCAAATAACTGCAGAAAATATGTAGAAGCTTGGATAAAATATATAGTAAAACATTGCTTTGCTCAATTTATATCATTCTTGATAAAAGTCAGATATGAAAGCAATTACTTTTCCGGGGATTTCTTTTACCCGCGATCCGGGAGTAAACATAGTAGAACAATAGAAATTGGAGGCTAAGACCATAGATAAATACAGAACTAGATAGTGCAAGACGAAACATAATATTGCATGCAAATACGAATAGGTACGTAACGTTCATTGTTAGTAGTAAAGGTTAAAGTGAGTGGCTTCTGCGTCAGATTTCGTATCAGTCACACACTCTCAAATGTTGGTCTAAAAATATACGTTTTGTAACTGTTTTATTGTGAAGAAAAAAGTTGTAACTGCTTAGGAATCCTAGGAACACTCGAGCTTCTGTTTTCCAATAACTTTTGCCAGATGTAGTTCAGACCGATCGAATAAAAAGAGCTTTTTAATGTAATTTGTAGTTTTAATCACAAACTTGTTTTACAGGTGAGACAATGATAAGTCGGAAGTGTAGCCATACTTTCGATATCATAGAATTACTCAAATATAAATGTTGCCACTTTATTCATTTCAATAATAACTACGTATATCAAACAACACACAACGACCATAAGACTTAACACAACTCAGGGCCACTACATCATACATAGCCTGCGTTATCCAAATTCTTTAAATCCATGATCTCGACGACGACGTTGAATGAGAAAAAACCCAGCGGTGTAATAATCGCCTTGTTAACTATGATTGTTGTAAGGAGCCGTCGTAGCATTATAATCGGGAAATTGCTGGCCTCTGGTTAAATAATTACAAACACAGAGGTCTTACAAAACTGATGTTTTGTAAGACCTCTGTGTTTACTTAGTGGGTAGGAAATATAAAAATGGAATATATATTTTATGTACGCTAAGTTGTAGCAGGGGAGCTAATGGTACAAAGGATGTTCAATGGGTACGATGGCGATAATTTAGATTTGGATTTATTGTACACCAGAATAAAACACATCTCTTTTACAAAATAAACTAATTCTATTAGAGGTTGAGAGTGATTATTATAATACTGCATGTCACGGATCAACAAGTCCTAGTTGGCTCAAATTGACAAAAATAATTAAAATTGTTTTATTTAATAATAAAAAAGCCGAAAATGTACGGAGACAAAAAAAAATACCCTTTTTCCTAATTTAAAAAAAGTACTTGTTTTGGTGTTTATTTAATTGAAAATGTAAAAGTGCCGTAATATTTATACAAGTAAATTCATAACAATATTCAAACGCATTTTATTGTATTTTTCATTTTATAAAAAGAGATACATGGAAATGGTCTTAATATTCACCCCACGCGAGTGAAACAAGCAAATTAGGTCGCGTGTACCGTAGTGTTAATCCCATCCAGCAAATGGGCACTGTCACTTTTAAATGTACCCGCCATTTTGAGGCTGTCTCACTTATTAAATTTGTTTGTAGCTAGATAAATAGAAGACATATTGTCTAATTTTTGGAATAAAAAGGTCCATGGAGTCCATCTGCAATCCTAGCAAAATACATTTAAATTATTAATTTATGAGTATTTTAAATATCCAGAGTAACTGTTTTAGCAAGTTCCACCGCTTACCAACATTGAATTGGCTGAAATTACTAAAATAGTACTACGAATACATTTAAAAGATTTTGTGCAACCATAGGATATGTTTCTGTCGTCACATAATGAAATTTATACAAATTAAACTCTAATAACACAGGCTTAAAATACATTTTCAAAAAATGTTCTATACTTTGACGTCAGTTTGGTGACATTTCTACTACTACTATTTAACTACAATGCCCCTTTTTCCATTTTAATAAGGAAAATATGCTATTAATTTCAAATAAAATACTATTTTCAGTCCGTCAGACTATGCAGCAAAGCCAAAAAAAAAAACAACAAAAACAAAAAAAAAGCTAATTTAAAAAAAAAATGCTCATTTAGTGGTATAGATATCATTTTTATCAGGGTACACTTAAAAGAGAAAATGCCCAAATAATTTAAATCTATACCCATTCATCACTTCTCCATAATAACCAATTTCCCTTAATCTCCTTGCCGACGCTGCAACATTCATCAAATTGTCTCATTTGTAGTACAAAGGCAGCTTAGCGCACAGATGTTCGTGAGGCAGTGTCTTCATGCATTCATCATTGCTTGACTACGTGACTGCAAAGAGAATGGGGCCCTGCATTACTCTCATTTGCTATTTACAAAGGAATTCAAATATACAGTTTTTTGAGTTGAAGAAAAAATTCCATTTTGAACTTGTTTTTCGTGCCCGAGTCAAAGGTAATGAGAATTGCTGTCTTCTTTCGCAATTTATGTGACATCTTATAAAATCGGTCAACGGTATTGTTCATTCCGTACTAATATGAGGGTGTATTAACCCAAGGCAATTTAAAAAAGCCATTTCTTAACGTCGATCGTATTGTTTGAACGTTTATATATATCTGGAGATACAAACCCGCAGGCCTATTACGTAAGAAACAGCAATCAGCAATTATCGCGTGATCAAACGCTTTATGTCATAAAAGTCGGAATTACTTACAATCACACAGCACAAATCACAAATATATTTTAAAAATTATATTTTCAACTATCATAATAACAGATTTATTCCTAGAAACAATTAACTCGTCTTTTACTTTTCATACGAAAAATCTTGGACAAGTAACTAGGCTTACATAAAATAAAAACCACAACAAAATCTCGAACACTGATCAAAGCTAACAACCCGAAAACAAATGAAGAAAAGCAATATGTCCGTTGAAAGTATTAGACAAGAAATTGTTAGTACTATAAACACGACAGCCACAAAGCGTCGGCGTTAACTTTATCACAGGCCGGGGATTGTTCAAGAAATACAAACATAGTACTGTTGCCTTAAACCAGACGTTAACAAGTCGCGGACGGTAATTTCTCCCTGGGAATACATAGAACAAGGATGCTAAACCTACATGGTATGCGCTTTGTAAGTACCTAATTGGCTAGGGAGTGTTTAAGGTTTCCAATTTTTTGTTGTAGATGGGAAAGAGTGAGGCTGCGTTTTATTAAGATACGTCTGACGTCAAATTAAATTGCTGAAACTACTTACTTTCAGCTCAGATCTTTTGTACCTATGTATGTATACATCACATGGGAGAAAAACAAGTAGGTGGAGTGGTACAGGTCATTTTGATGTATTATTTCCTCGACGCCGAATGTGTAGTCGAGAAAGTGGGTCATGGTGATGGTGTGTGCGTGTATCCATATTAAATTCTGTTTCCCGTAGTCAGGTTTTAAGTTTAGGTATTTTAGATAAATCATTCACTCAGGGCAATGCTCGATGACCTCAGTAGAGCATCCGGAAGAGTGGGTCTAAAAATGCACATGGACAAAACCAAGGCGATATTGAATACCCATATTGCACACACTCCTATCAAAGTCGGAGACTCTACACTCGAAGTCGTGGATGATTATGTCTACCTGGGACAAATGATCCATTTAGGTAGGTCTAACTTTTAAAGATGTCAACCCTCGAAGCTGACTCGGCAGGGCAGCGTTCGGGGAGTTGCGCAGTATCTTCTCGTCCAACTTACCACAGTATCTCAAGACGAAAGTATTATATTTATTAATTATTATTCATAACCATAGATACAAAAAAAAAAAAAATGTCCTTCAGTCGTATATATAGATGGGTTTTAACATTCTTTAGTATGCATTAGAATGGGTATGTAACAGATTCAAATATTTTTTGGACTATTTGGCAGCACATTGTATCGAGTCAGCCTTCCCAGTAAGCTTTGCGGAGGTAGTCAATACTACTATAAAATTCTCCGCTCCACTATTCCGAGATCGCATCTCTCAATTATTTCACACTAGCTTCTGTCAGCGGCTTCGCCCGCGTGTATTATAAATATAAACCTTCCTCTTGAATCACTCTATCTATTGAAAAAAACCGTATCAAAATACGTTGCGTAGTTTTAAAGATCTAAGCATACATAGGGACAGACAGCGGGATGCAACTTTGTTTTATACTATGTAATAAAGATAAAGATATTGTCCAGTTACGCAGACAGTTGAGACACAAAACTAAACCAATTTTATATCACAATATTCACTACGAATCAATTTGCAAATGATATTAACAGCCGCTGCACTTCACTCGAAAAAAGCCCGCCAATAACTACACGAAAGTCTAAGACCAGTATGTGCTACCAGTGATTACTTACGGGACAGAGATGTGGTCGCTCACAATGGGCCTCATCAGAAGGCTTAAAGTCACCCAAAGGGCAATGGAGAGAGCTATGCTCGGAGTTATCTTGCGTGATCAAAACAGAAATGAAGACATCCAAGTGAACCAAGGTTACCGACATAGCCCGAAGAATTGCCAAACTTAAGTGGCAGTGGGCAGGGCACATTGCTCGCAGAACGGATGGCCGTTGGGGCTGAAAAGTTCTAAGAGTGGCGACGACCTACCGGAAGACGCAGCGTTAGAAGCCCTCCCTCTAGGTGGAGCGACGACCTGGTCAAGGCTGCGGGCGTTCGTTGGATGCGAAACCCACAGGACTGATCAATGTGGCGACGCTTGGGATAGGCCTTTTTCCAGCAGTGGACGTCTTTCGGCTGAAATGATGATTCACTCGTTTCATCCATTCATTTTAATCCGGTGAGATCGAAGTGTCATGAGGATTTTTGATCATTTAAACACCAATGTTGCCCATCCCTATCCAGGCAATAGTTTTGAAGTACCTGCATAAAGTGCGCCACTGCGGGAATGAGCGACACATTCATGTAAACTTGACCGTACGACTGGGACGAGACGGATTGAAATAAGACAAGTGGGGAGTTTTGGCTTGGTAGGTAATTGTCACGGGTCCTTTTGAGAAGAAATATAGCACTCATAAAGGCTGTTGCAATAAATTTAAGGTAAAATTATTTGAATACCTAAGTGAAAGAAAATATATAATTACAAAATTAGCCTGTAACTGTCTCACTGAAGAGCCAAGCCCTCTTCTCATAGGTAGAGAAAGAGCACGAACATTCATCACCACGCTTTAATCAAAGTAGACCCATTTACTAGCAGGTCCAGTCCAGGTTACCTCACGATTAGATCCCTCAGATATATCAGTGATATCTAAGATAATAACTTGGAAAGAACATACAAACTACTATGAATAAAGAATGTCATGTTGGTATTTGCCAAGATTTTAAACCGAGACCTCAAGCATGAGAGGCGAGACCTGAACCACTAATCCATAACTACTTAACACTTTACCTAAGTAATATTTTGAACGTTCAAGATGCAACTTTGTTTTTTTTGTAAGTTTTCCTTTTGTACTTGTAATGTTTATTTTGTGTACAATAAAGAATATGAATATGAATATGAATATGAAAAACAAAATCGAAATTCAGACGGGCGAAGGAAGTGAGGAATCAAATAGCTTGGCAGCTACGGATAAGCTGCAGCTTATTAAAGTTGGGTCTTTGGCAAAAGTGTCCATCACCTGTTTTTTGTTTGGCGTAGTAAGTCTCTCCGAGTTTATTCAAGAGGATCAATGATAGCGTACTTTAAAAGTATAAGGGCTACATTTAATCATTTAATTTTACACTGAATAATGAATAATAAATAAAGTACCAATTTTATTCCTCAGATAAAACATATCATTTCATAGTGTATTGAAAAATTGTCCCTAAAATATTTTGGGTAACTTTATTGATGGCAACTATATTGCCCGGGTGCGAAACTCTGAACAATTTTTTTTATACACCTGTTGATTACAAAACTAAAAAATCTTATTTTTCTAATCTGACAAGAGGTCAAGGATCTCTGGGTAACGTTCATGAAATATTTTTTTTTCGTTATTTTTTGTTTTTTTTTTTTTTTTTTTTATTTGTGATGGGTTTGCTCTTGACTCTAGTCTAGGTCAAAGGTGACAGAGACAGAGTCGACGATGGAGTGAGCTTACCCAGAAGAAACCTGTTTTTTCCTCGATAGATACTCATTAATGGAGTTTTGCTTGCAAATTTAATTTTACCTAAAAAGGCGTGATTATTACGTATTTATATTTTTCCTATCGTGCATGCCTGCATGCAACATCCTAGCTATATATAAACGAGAATACAATCGTACTTAATTAATAAAGTTAGGGCTTGTCAAAGAAATTAACTTCAATTCTCCAGCGCCCACCCGCTTTAAACTCACAACTCCTCCTTCGTTTCTCATTTCACAATTTCCACTTCGTAGCCGAAACATGGAAACCATTTTCGGAATATCGTTCCACTAATGTAATAGTATTGTACAATATCAAAGAGGTCAGCCTTGTAACCTACATTTGGAACAAAAGAACATTTAACTTAAGTTTCAGAAGTGGTTTTGAAACTGACAGCTCAATTTACTGCCGGGCTACATAAATTCAACATCAAAACTTTAACTTATAAAGAAACTTCAAGACATTGAATTACGTATTTGTTTTGCTTTGTAAAGTTTACCGTCTTTACGGGTCATTTGCTTTATTAAATCTACAATAGGTAACTTGGTACTAGGTTTTACCGCGGCTTCGCTTGCTTGAACGGGAACATGCCGCTGGGTAAAAAACACAGCATTCTTATCGTTCTGATTGGTTGAGCCCGCTGAGAAACTACCAATCAGAACGCTGTATTTGCATAAACTGAGTTTAGTTGAACTAATTGCGATTAGTTTCATTGTTGAAATCGAAAATCTAACTAACCTATGATTTAATCGAGGCCATCAATTAGCCGCTTCCCAAATATCATTCAAAAGTGTTAGCCGTTGAGTTGAGGCATGATTGTCAGTGATGAACAAACATTAAATCTTTTTACCATATAAAAATCTTAATATCCAAACATGGTTAGGATACGATTTTTTTTATATATTAAACTTGTTATGTTTTGTTCTATTCATTCAATCACATCAGTTGATCTTCACGAGATGTTTTGTTCAGATATACCTATCACCAAGATCTCAGAACCTAGAAGATATTCCATATTTGTGATGTTGGACACAAAAACTTGTCTATGCCTATGTTTATATATACGTAAGGACAAGACTCTTGACCCTTCACTGTTGGGTACCTACTCCAAGAAATATGTTCTTGACATTAAAAGCTCACGCAAAATCGATCCCACTTGTCATCTGCAAATAATCTCTAAGATATTTTCTGAATTGGAAGGCATTCCATACATTTGTTTCAAACGCAAAATACTTATATTTTTTATATGGATAATTATACATGTATATGTCGCCGCGGAGGCGTGGATTTGTTAATTCGTTATCCGAATTAATAATTTTAATTGTCAATTAACACAAACTCCATAATCCTGTCATCTCTGAGATTTCGCTAGAACTATTAAATGTCTATTTAAGTTGGTTTTTAGGTTCAGCGCCATCTATTGCCTTATTGTGGCATTAGTTATTGATTTGTTTGAATGAAGATCATTTGATAAGCAAATTTTCAATGTTTAATTAATACGAGATGTTTAAATAAAACGGGAACACTTATTGTAGGACTTGTAGATTTGTTCTCATTTTAACTATTGCACATTTGACGAAGTAAATATGTTTGATTATGAACTAATGTTATTCTTATTACGAAAAGTTGTCAACAATGGCGGATGTTATAATTTTAATGACCAATAACTAGATTTAATAATTTAATACGAGAACTAAACAAATTTGAGTAATTGATTAAATACTATAAAGTAATAAGACTATTTTACACAGCTATGTAATAATGAGAAACCTTCTGATTAGTAAGATATTCAGATCACCGGAAACTTGAATAGTTTTGAGTTGAGGTGATTATTTTTAGTAATAATCTACGAACAACTTTGTATTTGTGAGTATTGGGATTGTTTAATGTTAAAATAATTAACTGAGCAGCATTTTAGTATTGTTTGTTAGCTTTATTCAACTATCCAAGTAATTAGTGTCTAAACAAAAACAATATGGAAGTTCCGCCCACTTGCAACGCGCATCGCGCGTATGGCGTGTGTAAAATAATAACTGTTTAATAAATCTGATTGATTAGATGTTTGAAAACCTAATAAACATGTAACGCCAATTGTCTTAAAGTGATTGTGTAAACTATAAAAAGATTTAAAAGAGTATCCTAGAGTTTCTTGCTAGGTCTTCTCTAGAGATCGACGAGGGATTGCGACCTAGCGAGCCACCATGTGGTTTTAACTTCAAGTTCGAATGAACACTCAAAGTACCTGTAACTAAGTCAAATAAATACTTTCGAGTTTCAATCCAGTGCAGTGTGTTATTGAAGTTTACCCGTTCCTATGAAGAATGAAGGAATTGCCTCTAGAATTGGAGTTGATGATGGTGGTCCTATAATTCATAGGTACTTCGACGTGACATATATTTATGCACCTAATAAATAATAGCTCTGTCTGCGTATTATTAGTTACTTAATGGTTTTAATGTCTTATGTAATAATATATAATGAATTCTTATGTATATTTTTATGTAAATTATATTGCTGAATATATGAGGAGCTCGTGGCTAAATAATAACAGCCGAACGGGTCGATCATAAAGGTTAAGCAACGCTTGACGAGGTCGATCCGTGGATGGGTGACCATTTCAACATACCGAGTTTCCTCCATGCCTCGGAAAGCACGTTAAGCCGTAGGTCCCGGCTGTCATTTGAAGATCTTTGACAGTCATTACGGGTAGTCAGAAGCTTGAGATCTGACACCAGTCTTACCAAGGGGTACCGTGTTACCCAGTTATTGGATTGTGGAGGTCAGATAGGCAGTCGCTCCATGTAAAAAACTGGTAGTTAACTGAATCCGGTAAGACTGGAAGCCGACCCCAATATAGTTGGGAAAAGGTTAGGCAGATGATAGTGCTGAATATGGCAAATATAACTGCCTGAAATAAATGATAATTTAATTTTAATTTCATTTAATGGCTGAACGGATCTGAATGAAACTTGGCGCATGGGTAGACCATGTCATGAATTAGGATATAGAATATCCCTTTTTATACCAGGAGTATGTTCCCTTGGAATAATTGTCACGAGGGTTTCAACGCTGGCAGAAAAAAACAAAAAGTTTCCATTCGGACCATCGCTAAAATAATCATTAAAAAGTGTGCTCAGTTGTGTGTTTGTTGAGTTACAAACACGTCTGAAGAAACTTGATCGAGTAATCACGACGACGCCGACGTGACGAATAAAACATGTGCAAGAACACCGGGTTGTTTTTACCTATTACAATTCCCATTAGGAACTTCTCAGTTCCAATCTCGAGTCTGCAAGAGTGAAAATTGTTTTCAAAACTTATTCCCATCATTACAGGGTGCGATTGTGAATCTTATGTAATAGATTCGCCCCTTATTACATGGGACTGACAACACAACTCAGCTAGGGTGAATCTACTAACATCTCTACCTAACCTTTCGAGGTATCCCTACAGGCTTGATCCATTATCATGTATATTGAACACTGCTCACACAATAATGACTCATCGAGGTTCATAAACTGATTTCCACACAAATAATTATGATTTACAGAAACGACACTCTACTAAGCCAAACATTCCCTTAAACTCAATAAACTATATATAGCCAGCTACTGTACCAAGCTAAGTATATATACAACGGTGTGTTGCCCACTTGCCCACAACCTCTGACCACAAACGAGGATCATTGGCTTTACAGAAATCTATTGCGCAACCTTCTCCTAGTGCCTATTAATTTACCCGGGCTTAAACCCGGCGGCGGGGCAGCTGGTTTGAATACCTTATTACGGGTAAACTTGAAAGAAAAATGTGAACAATGTACACTACATTATTTATGTACTTAGGATTAGAGTTAAGATGTGTTTCATGTTCTAAGGGGAAGTAATCAGTGAAGAATAAAGTATTTATCCAGATTTTTTTGGCATTAGGTACTTGGGAAGTAAGTAAGAGAAAGTGTAAGTGTGTAAGTTCTAGACTTTTATTCAACTTTATCAATATTAATAATTATTTATTGATAGATTATATTACTAGCAATTTCCCTCGGTTCCGCTCCTGTGATCTATTCCACAAGAACCGTGCATTTTGGGGGACAAAAACTTGTACTTCACCAAATGATAATTTATGAATGCAAATGCTTACCATGTTGATGAAAATACAACTCGTCAAATACACTCGTCATAATACACTCGTCTAAATACACTCGTCAAATTTTACGGGCATATACATAGCGATTTTATGTTTATGCCTGTAAAATTTGACGAGTTCCCTCAAATTCCATAGGATCCCTTCATCAGAGCCTGACTTGATAACAATAGGACCACCTCGAGAGTAAAAATCTCGAGGGTAACATACAGTATACATTGTTCACAGCTTATTTTTTCGTTCAAGTTTATCCGTTGCTAGCTTTAATCCGCAGCCGGAAGCCGCGCGAGCTTACACTACAGGATTAAGGCTTTTAGGATTATTTTTTGTGGAGCGTCATAAGTAAACTAATATTTTTGTCAACTTGTTCCATTTGTTTGTTAAACGTAATCTCGGGAAGTACTAATCCGATTATGAAAATTCTTTCACCCAAACAGCATTTAATACATTGCATAATTATGCTACTTTTTAACCAACTTTCCAAAAAAGAGGAGGTTCTATGTTCGGCTGTATTTTTTTATGTATTTTTTAACGATTCCTCTGTCATTTGGACTGATATAAAAAATCCTTTTTGTTTGAAAAATTCAAAATTCAAAAGTCATTTATTCAAACTAGGCTGAGAATCAGCACTTTCCGAACGTCAAAATTACATAAGACAGTCCCCCAAAAACGCCTGCCCTTCACCACCTCAAAGAGCTTTTGCAGGGCAGAAGAAGTGGCGCAACAAACTCCCCAGCAGCACAGCTGTCTGTTCAGTTAGAAAAAAAACAAAAACTTGATTCTATACAATAGTATGCAAATAATTTACATTACTAGAAAACAAAAAATTAAAATTAAATATATTTGCCATAATGACAGCTAGCACACGCCAATATACCAACAAAAACATCGAAATCTAAACTTAAGCGAAAATAAAAACTAAAAATAAAGACGTAAACGGAAATTAGTACCCGAATTATAAAGCCTCCAGGCATAAAGGGCGTGTCCGCCTACATATAGTTAATACAGCTGTAACTCGAAGTCTCATAATTATGATAAACTAGGACCATCGAAGTAAAAAATAAATCAACAGTTAGGCATATACATAAAATAAAATACAGGCATTTACATAAAATCGCTATGTATATGCCTGTAAAATTTGACGAGTTCCCTCAAATTCCATGGGATCCCTTCATCAGAGCCTGACTTGATAACAATAGGACAGGAAATCCAAAAACACTGGTGATTACTGGGGCATCTCCATTAAACTTTTAAGTAATATAATAGACATAGTAGCCCCATATCCAGCTGTTACTTTTAATAAATGTGTTGATTTAGGAACTTTTCCTGACCTCATGAAGAGTAGTTAAGTCATACCATTATTTAAATAAGGTAATCAAAATGACGTTGGTAATTGCCGGCCTATTTCTATTTTACCAGCATTAAGTAAAATATTTGAAAAGTTAATACTCAAGCAGTTGTTAAAACATTTTAATTTAAATAGCCTCCTTCATAATGAACAATATGGCTTTACAAAAGGTCGTTCGACTATGCGGGTGTTGCTCTGCTGAAACACATATTTAACGCATGGGAGAACTCGCAAAATGCTATTGGGGTTTTCTGTAATCTCTCCAAAGCTTTTGACTGCGTGCACCATGACACGCTATTGCGTAAACTGCGTCATTACGGTGTGCAAAACGAAGTTCTCGATGTTATAAATTCTTACTTACATAATAGGTCCCAATGTGTAGATGTTAATGGTGAGAAATCTTCCGGGTTACCAGTTCAGTTAGGTGTACCTCAAGGCTCAATACTGGGTCCATTCTTGTTCTTAGTGTATATCAATGACTTACCGTTCTTTTTAAAGGGTATCTGTGAAGTTGTACTATTTGCAGATGATACCTCTCTTATTTTTAAAGTTGACAGGAATAGACATGATTTTGACGATGTAACCAGTGCACTCTCAATGGTTACGGATTGGTTTACAACAAATAACTAAGTTCTCAATTACAAGAAAACAAAATGTATAAAATTCGCTTTACCGAATGTTAGAAATCTAGGACCCAACATCGTGTTAGATAAAGAGGTGCTTGAAACTGAGGGCTCGGCAGTTTTTCTGGGCATAACAGTAGATGCCAAACTTCAGTGGGGCCCACATATTTCAAGTCTAGCGGGAAGGCTTAGCTCGGCCGCCTACGCTGTCAGGAAAGTAATACAATACACTGACGTTGATACTGCTCGATTAGTCTATTTTAGTTATTTCCATAGCGTTATGTCCTATGGCATTCTGCTGTGGGGCAAAGCCGCTGACATTCAAAATATATTTGTTCTTCAAAAACGAGCAGTTCGAGCAATTTACCAGCTAGGTGCCAGAGATTCTCTAAGAGATTTTTTTAAAGATATTGGTATTCTCACAGTGCCATCACAATTCATCTTCGCCAATATCTTATATATTAGGCAAACTATACACTTTTACACTAAAAACAGTCATATTCACAATATTAACACCAGAAATAAGGACAAATTACGAGCTCCTTTTCACCGGCTTGATAAGGTTCATAACTCATTTGTTGGGCTTGGTATAACCTTTTATAACAAGCTACTCTCTGCTCTTCTAGATTTGCCTTTTAATGCGTTTAAAGTTAAAGTAAAATCAAACCTTTGTTCAAAGGCATACTATTCTATTAACGACTACTTGAACGATAAAAATAGTTGGTCGCTGTGATACACTCAAGACAATGTTTGTGTTCTTTCGCCAGAATTAGCTTACCTACTGACAGGTTATATGAGTTATAAAATTGTTTTTTTTTTAATTTTGACGTACTTATACGTCAAAATTAAAAAAAAACAATTTTAATTTTATTTTATTTCAATTTATTTTAATTTAATTGTCATATTATTGACATAATCGACTCACTACAATGTTTTTTTTTAATGAGTTGTATTGCAATATGTGATTAGCTAGCGACCTCGACAGTAGATCATATATTATTCTTGCCTAACTGTTGATTTATTTTTTACTTCGATGGTCCTAAAATATTATAATAGTTTATCATAATTATGTGACTTCGAGTTACAGCTGTATTAACTATGTGTAGGCGGGCACGCCCTTTATGCCTGGAGGCTTTATAATTCGGGTACTAAGTTCCGTTAACGTCTTTATTTTTAGTTTTTATTTTCGCTTAAGTTTAGATTTCGATGTTTTTGTTGGTATATTGGCGTGTGCTAGCTGTCATTATGGCAAATATATTTAATTTTAATTTTTTGTTTTCTAGTAATGTAAATTATTTGCATACTATTGTATAGAATCAAGTTTTTGTTTTTTTTCTAACTGAACAGACAGCTGTGCTGCTGGGGAGTTTGTTGCGCCACTTCTTCTGCCCTGCAAAAGCACTTTGAGGTGGTGAAGGGCAGGCGTTTTTGGGGGACTGTCTTATGTAATTTTGACGTTCGGAAAGTGCTGATTCTCAGCCTAGTTTGAATAAATGACTTTTGAATTTTGAATTTTTCAAACAAAAAGGATTTTTTATATCAGTCCAAATGACAGAGGAATCGTTAAAAAATACATAAAAAAATACAGCCGAACATAGAACCTCCTCTTTTTTGGAAAGTTGGTTAAAAAGTAGCATAATTATGCAATGTATTAAATGCTGTTTGGGTGAAAGAATTTTCATAATCGGATTAGTACTTCCCGAGATTACGTTTAACAAACAAATGGAACAAGTTGACAAAAATATTAGTTTACTTATGACGCTCCACAAAAAATAATCCTAAAAGCCTTAATCCTGTAGTGTAAGCTCGCGCGGCTTCCGGCTGCGGATTAAAGCTAGCAACGGATAAACTTGAACGAAAAAACAAGCTGTGAACAATGTATACTGTATGTTTTTAGAATTAGAATATGTTTTAGGTAGGTACAAAGGAAATGTAATGAGTAACTTGGTAATCATTAATTTGGAGTTGATACGCATTACTTGGAAAGTTAGTTACAGGGAGTGTTCGAACTTTTACTAATTAGCGTAGGTAAATGTGAATATCTTATTGGTAAAGAACTGTCATACAATTCGATGTATATAAAATTTTATTTTATCCACCAATGCAGATATTTGTCTGACTCTTTAAGGTAAGTTTTCATGTCTAAGCTACCGAGCAAATTTCAGTCATCAGTCCGTTTGTTTCAAGAGTTCCAAGTAGTTAGTACAGGTTTTTTTTTCAATTTCAGAGATTGAATTAAGATTGCCAAGCGAAGGAATCCGTGGGTGTAACTAGTTTAGCTTTCAACGAATTTTAAGATGGACATCACAGACTGTCGAAATCATTACAAGAATACAAAATTTCGTCCCTAGATTAGATTGTCTCTTCCAAAACGAAGTATAACTTAATTTTAATGTGCTCCCTTTTATGGAGCCATTTTTTTTCAAAATGTCCCTGAAAGTTCTAATAAACCCTAAAAGTGTTATTTTAGGCTTCTTTTAATTTATATTTAACGGCTGTTTTAGGTTCCAGACACCTGCTAAAAACTGAAAAGCATTACTCACACCATTTTTTATATTAAAACTTGAGACAAGAAGCTTCTGACTAAATAATAAAAGCCGCACGGGTCAATCTTCAACGTAAAGCAACATCCGTTGATTAGTTACCGTCTTAACATACCAAGATTCCTCTGTGCGTCCAAAGCACGATAAACTTTTGGTCCCGTTACGGGTCTTACGAGTAGTTTGGAGCCTGACAAATCTGATACCAGTCTTGGTAAGGAGTATCGTCTACCTAGTTACGGGGTTGTTGAAGTTGTTGTCGTCCTCCATAAAAATTACTTAAATCCAGTTAAATCCGGTTAGACTCGAAGATGATCCCAAAATAGTTGGGAATAGATGCTAGGTAGTTTTAAAACTTGAGTCCATGATTCAGGCCCTACCAGCCAATTACTCACTATATTTTTTCATAAAAGCTGATGTCAAAATATAATTTATCTCCCGTTGGAGACCCAAGATCGATGTTCTAGCAACATCGATTAATGTCCAATATTAAGGCGACGACTAACGCCAACGACCTTGAGGGAACAAAACGCGCACTCGTTTCACACCCACGCGACCCAAAATTTAGTAGTTTTTTGTACTTTCCTTATTATTCTATGACTTTAAAAAAAAAGCCTTTGATCGAAATGTAGATAATTAAATCGTCTTTGAGAAGTCGATTTCATTAAAATACGCCCATCGGTTGTGGTGTGATTGTCGTTTTTTTGTCCGTTTTTGACATAACTTTACAAATTAATTACACTACGTTATACGAATAAAACTCAAAATTTTCTTAGATCAAATTATTAAGAAAATGGTCATGTAACATATATTTTTTCCAAAAAATTACGACTAGCCGGTGAGACGTGATTCTCATTTTAAAATTAGCTACTCAAGGGAATCTGCGCCTTAATAATAAGTACAGTCCGAATAATCGTGATCGATACCGGAAAAGTAATATTAGAGGTCGAGGAACATAAGGTTCGCCGAGTAGGTACATTATTTCAATCTTCTTTTTGCTGAAACCTTTATCTCCAGTAATAAAAATCTACTTATTATAAGAAAAATTATGAATATATATTTTTTAAACCTACAATAAGTGCACTTTACTTAGTACGGTTATTAACTTTTTTAGAATAAAATTTATGATTATGTTGTAGATATGGTGTGGTCATTACGCTTCAGTTAACGGAGGTTTGGAAAGCCCAGGCGTCTCATTGGCGATTTTTGAGTACGCTGATGTTTAATAATAATGTGTATCTAAACCTAACCATAATAATGTATGTCAAGTGAAGATAGCGCTCATTTATAAATCTGCAATTTATATCTTAGTTTTACCAGAAAATCCTTTTTTTTATTACGATAGGTTGGCGTTTGATAACTATATCTCCTGATGGCAAGTGACCACATCGGTCATGAATGAAGCATTTGCCAAGAAGTTACCTTTCACTTTTGACTTGAAGGCTCCAGCCAAACTTAAGATCGCAGTAGCTGTGGAAAACATCTCAGCTGCTTTTAAGTATTTATGTCAAGGAAATACTTTCAAATTGCATTTTCCCTACGATTCCTCAAAACTTAATACAGATATAGCAATGCAATAACTAACAATATGAAACGTTAAAGTGAAGTTTGAGAGAGTTTATTTGTAATATTTCTTCAATATTTCACAGCGACATAGCTAAAGGATATTGCATTCTTCGTTCTCGTTGAATATTAAATGGTTGTTAAATAAAAGATAAATGTTTAATTTTAGCCTTTGCTACATTTATATTGATCACAAGCTCGTGGCTAAATAATAAAAGCCGCACGGGTCGATCATTAAGGTTAAGCAACGCTTGACGAGGTCGGTCCGTGGATGGGTGACCATTTCAACATACCGAGTTTTCTCTGTGCCTCGGAAAGCACGTTAAGCCGTTGGTCCCGGCTGTTATTTGAAGATCTTTGACAGTCGTTACGGGTAGTCAGAAGCTTGAGATCTGATACCAGTCTTGCCAAGGGGTACCGTGTTACCCAGTTACTGGGTTGTGGAGGTCAGATAGGCAGTAGCTCCATGTAAAACACTGGTACTTAGCTGAATCCGGTAAGACTGGAAGCCGACCCCAAAATAGTTGGGAAAAGGCTTGGCAGATGATGACAAGTAATACCAACGTAGGTAACTTAGATAGTACCTATTAGATTGTGTCCAGGGGGAAACCTTTGAGCGACTTTGAGGGTTATACCAATGAGTTTGGGATGCTTGCCGCACCGATAGTACACCATCACGCCATTGATTCCCCTGTACTACCGCGTCTTGTAGCGTAATCGCTACAAGAAGCTCTGCTTTAGCCTTTTTTTTTTGATTTGTCAAAACAGGCCGGTTAAAATGCATATTTCGTTTGTCAAGAAAAGAGAAGACAATTTTTTTCTCGGTTAGATTGATTGATAAAAAGTGTTTTGGCACTGAAATCTTCTACCAAATTATTGGTATTTTTATAGTAATTGTTTAAAAGCGCCAATATGTTTTAAAATGGCAAGCAGCAATACGACCTTGGTTATGTCAATACTTGTGCGGGAATGGCAGAAACACATTCCTTGTCGTCAGGAACAGGGTACGTGAGGTATAAGAAGACGGGCGCGCCGGAGCCTGCGGACCGCATGCCGCTGCGACTTAGCTCTGTCAGAGACACCAACTGTCGGTTCACTACCTTGCCACTGTTGCCGTGCGACAGACTGGAGAACTGGATAGTCCTGCCAAGACTGGTGACAAGGTAATCAATCATAAAAATCCTTGTCGCATCATGAATCAGAAATGGTATGTGCTATTGGTTCTTCCTAAATTTTCTTTCGAACTTCGCATTCGCTAGTATTCGTTATGGAATCGTACTTTACGTGAATGCTTAAGCCATCCTTTAACCGGTTGCAACTGCGTTAAGGATAAGCACGTGTATTTAGCTTAATATCTTTTTAATCTTGCTAAAATTTCACTCATAAGATTTTCTTACTAAATGTACTAAATATTTAAAATAATTAATACGATATTGACAATTTCGGATTTTCCTTTTTTTAAATAATGTGTTTTCCTTTTTCTATTTTTCCCTTTAAATCTAAAATCCATTTAGATCAAACTCTAATTCAACCGATCATAGATTACACTGATACCTGCTATCTGAATGTTACAGAGTATCTCTTAAATCAGTTTAAGCACTTGTAAAATCTGTGCATCTGTTTTATTTTTGGTCTGAGAAAATACGATCATGTCTCTCAGTTCCGCAAGGATCTCAAGTGGCTCCCTATCCGTCTTTGCACTCGAGTGTTATGTCTCCTCTTCAACATCTTTTTTAACCCTGCGTACCCTGGATGTCTGCGCGATCGCTTTTCGCGATCGCGCGATCAAAAAGGAAAACATAAGGGCACTGAATATATCTTTCTTTTTCAGTTCATGGAGTATCTTCTAAATTGGTCCAATATTTATTTATTTATTTATTTGATGGAAAACCAACAGCTATACATAAAATGAATAAAAAAAGTTGAGTAAGTTACATTAAAGGAGAAAATAGCCGAGAGCCAAACCTCGAATTAAAGAGGGCATTTACTTATGTCATAATAGCTGCAATTACAAGAAGTTAAATTATATGAAAATTCTAGGCATTTATTTCAACTAAACCATGTACAGGCATTTTTTTTTTTAAAAGGAGTCTGGCAGTAAGTTGGAAAGTAGCACGTTTCAAAACGTAGATCTCTTTAAAAAGGTATAACGTGGTAGACACCCCATGGACACTCTTTTATATCAAGTTCTGATTTAATTATGGCTGTTGCTTCTATGTGTTCTTCTTTAAACATATTCACAGTTACAACGAGCGAAAAAATGTTGTCAAGTATAAAACTTTTGAACATTTTATAACTGTAAGAGTGATGTAACAGTCGCAAAGGACTTATAAAAGAAAAACTTCCTCCATTCATATGGATAACACATCAAAACGTCAAAGTTATTTAAAAAGTAATATTAAAAGCTCTCATTATGGCTTGGAGAAGCAATATATGAGACCGTAAACGTATTTCTTTAAAAAGAAAAGACATCCTTTGTTCGCTTTCCCTAACCTTACTAAGAGCTGATTAAAGACGACGTTCAAGCCAGTGAGTTGTCGTACAGCACCCTAGCACAAGTTTCTGACGTTTTCGTATCGTCATCGTGACGTTTTCACCAGACGTTAACGTACTCGATACTGCGTCAATTAACTTGGTAGCACGAGTTCAAAAAATGTCTTGCGACAACTCGGAAGTAGTAATTGAACGATGGTTAATTAAGGCCGAGAACCCAATAGCGTTTGGATTGGTTTGTAGTGAAAGTGCGTTCAGAAAATAGAAGACATAAAACGGGTAACTTTGTCTTAAATAATTTAGAGACTAAAACTGTTTTTTTTTTTGTTATAAACAAATGTTTAAACATATTTAACATTTTCATTAATTCTTTTTTTTAATAAGTCATTGAAAATTTCAGTTTATTGGAGTTTTCATTTATGATAAATTGTTTGGTTTCGAACGGTCCCGTTGACGTTGACGTTTGACAATTGTCACTTAATGTTTGGCGGTTTCCTTCAAATTACAAAATTATAAAACCATTAGCACACTGATGCAAACGCGTGTAGATGCGAATTCTGCCGACGAACTTTCCGAACTCAGGGATTGGTAAAAGTAGGTACGTCCACACCGAAACTTTAAATACTTTTTTATACTTAATTATTAATTCATTTATTTAAGTCAACAGGGCCCACAGAATAACTTACGCTTAATACAGAATATTATATTCATAGTATTAGTAACAATATAAACTTATCAATATACTTGATTTCAACTAAACCATTTAAAGGCATTAATGAATAATCAAACAAAAGATGAATCTAGTTGCACATTTGCAAGCGTCAGTACTAGTAGGTCCCTATGGAGAAGAACGTGCAAGAAACTCCAAGGACACTCTTTTCCATGAATACAGTTCAATTACAAGTATTTGGTTACAAGGAAATTACATAGATATGTGAGAACGATGGAAAAAGACTTATACGTATGTTAGTAACACAATAACAAAAAATAACATTTTTACACACAAACATTTAACACTTACACAAAGGCAACCATCATTGCTTCAGTATTCCAGCTGAAATACTGGAGCAACGATTTTGTACAACACAGCCTGTCAGCAATCATGCCCAGCATGCTAGACATAATAAATATACCTAAATTATTGTTCACCAGGATTTTCCACTTAATCATTCACATTTTACGCATTATTATATTATGTATATAATTAAATTAACATATCAATAAATAGATTGCAATAATGGAGGATTTGATCACTTATTTATTTAATTTTAAATGTCGCGCGGTTTATATGTACTATCGCATTTCTTCTCGGTGTGAGCGGACCCTAAGGCGTAAACGTCTATTGTTGTTTGTTGTCATTTCAAATAATTATTATAATTTACCAATTCAGACGAAAATCTGTTATGTACGATGGTTCTGTGATTTTAGAATTAAGGAATCCAAAAAGAACTTGCTTCACTCAGTTCATCATCATGGTGAACTTCATAAAAAAGCAAACAAGTAAGTTTATTGCACAGATTCATACAATTATGCAAAATGCGCTTCATCCGCTTAATCCCATGAGGTCTCATGTAGTAAGAGGCGGGCCTATTACCGTGCACAGCACACAGAGTAAGACTCCGGGTTGCCACTAAGAAATTCCTAATGGAAAAGTCCAAAAACATTGCACGACAAACAATGTTGTATTTAGTTTCAGAATCTTTGTATTTTGTTCTATATCAACTTCTTTTACCAACAGGAGATGAATAGTAAAATATTCCGGGTACTAGCTAAAAGCCTTTGTCGACACCGCAACAATATAAGCCAGCATTGCCACTAAGAGAAGACAAGCCATTCCGATCGATTGCACCACCGTCTACAAGACTGCAGCCAAGATTTTTTCAAAGCCCACGTCAAGCTATTCGACTCTTTGTGCAATAATGACATCTAACGAAGGAATTGGGGGAATATTTTGTAACTTGCGACGTTAAAAAGTATCTAAAAATTTACAACCGTTTAGGTACAAATGCTCTTTATGCTATTTCAAGCATTTGGAGCAGCTATGAGCTATGGTTGAAATCATAGAAGCTCTGCCAATTCATTATGATTCGAATATGAAAGAACATTATGTAATACAAAGTTTTGTTCATTAAATCTGTATTTTATTTCATCAATGAATTATGTAGGTTCCTACCATCTACAACAGCTACATATTCTATTACTTATCTTAATGCAGCTGTTGCATGATCAGCCCATAAAGTTTTTACTACTACACCTAGCGGTAGGAACGGCAAGCGTTACCTTCCAGAGATTACCTTGTACAAACATAGAAAAAAAAACATTTTACAATATTAGTTTAGAATAGGAAGTACCTATGTGTGGTGTTATTTTGAATGATGAAATTGAAGAAAGATGATGAGATGAGAGAGAAGATGTAATAAGACAATGTTATGGTTTAAACAAAGATGTATTAACTAAAACTGAAAATAGTATGTATGCTTAGATGGTTTGACCATCTTGAGAAGATGAATGAAAGGAAACTAATTAAGGGTATTTACAAGGCAGAAGTGAGTGGAGACACCCTAGAAGGACATACACGGATCTTGTCGGCGACGAAACCCTATCTGCAAGCTAACATGATTTTTTGTTTATGGAGATATTGCAACGATATTGAACCATTTTATCCGTTTGAATAATGTTAATCGGTCCACATGTTTAAAAGATAATTCGCTTATCCAATGTAATGAAAGTGTACCAAACTTTTAATGTTATTGTTCTACGAACTTTTTAATTGTTTTAAAATGTGTAATTATTATTGTCGTATGTCAATAAAGGGTGTAAAAATCTAAAATTGTAATGATTATATTTATGTTTAAAAGGTTAATAAGGCTCTTAAGATTTCGGCTAAGTATCTAAAGATGAACGCAAAAAACAGCCTAAAACACGAGCAACAAGATTTTTCAAGAAAAAGCCCAATTTTTATTTCTTTAGTCAGAACGTGGTTCTTGTATGTTGGTCGTCCTCGTACCCACCATCCTACATACGCATTCAGGGATGCGTGGTGACGTGTGCCACCAGCAGTGTCGCCGGACTCAGAGCGTATGGAAAGCACGTCAAACAACAGTGGGATACTGTCCCAGGGCGACCGTGGGTACTTACACCACCCGGGTACCGTCCGCAACAGATCTTATTGTGATGTTCTTCAGAAAGGCCAGCGTGCGTGCATGTCATAACCAGCGTAGTGCATGTCATAACCAGCGTGCGTGTAGATATATGAACGTGGATATAACGCAGCAGGTGGCATTTTGTAGTTTCTTCCTACTCACACCATCCGAAAAAAGTAAGTTTATGTATGTATGTTCAGATTAGGTAAATTAGGAAAAACATATAGTTTCTGTTTATTTAGGTTTTTATTATCACATTAATAGCTTAGTTAGTTACTTAGTTAATTCACGGCTACTTTGTGTACAATTATGTACATGTTAGAAATGTAATAAAATAGCTTCTGCCAGCGGCTTCGCCCGCATGTATTATACATATAAACCTTCCTCTTGAATCACTCTATCTATTAAAAATAAACCGCACCAAAAACCGTTGCATAGTTTTAAAAATCTAAGCATACAAGTAGGAATTTTAAATAAAAATAGGCTGAGCCAACAAGGCTTTCCATGTACGCATACGGAATGATAAATGACTTAGGATTCGATTAGTTTTGAAGGAGAGGCCTGCCAAAGTCCACTCTCTGGATCGATTTCTCGTCTTATAAAGATTACTCTGGCTTCTGGAACATTGGCTGTCAGGTGGCAATTACGATGGAATTCTCTTCTCTTTTTATTAGACTCCATAGTTAGTCTTTATAATAGACCGTTCGTCACGCTGCAGAGGGCTTCTATTTCATTTTTGTCCTAGTTCTCTCTTTCATTGTACATCTGTCTCTGTTTATCATCGACGGACTAGCTAGACTTGTAGAACGGCTTACGGTTTGCTACTTAAAATACTGCAACCATTGCCACAAGACCTGCTGAAGAACATGTTATATTAATACATTTTAGATTTGTATTTTTGGTAATAGGGTAGACAAGAACATTTTAGCTGCCGATAAATGAAAGTTGCCTAGAAGCAACTGCCAATGTTGTTTATCCCAAATTCTAACCCATATTCCCAAACTATCTTTGTAAACCGATATAAACCAGTTGCAAAATATATAGGCATACGTACATACTAGTATTATATTAGGGATAATCCCTCATTTATAAAGAATATCGCCGTTTACTTCGATTCTTGAATCTTCAAATGAGTCATGATAGTTATGGAGCACCGCAAGAAAAGCGTAGAGTTGCGGCGAATAACGCGCTAGAGACCGTACTTCATCACGGCTGGAAGACCGCTCTATATGTGGCATCGACCATACAGTGTGGTTAGCATCAATAACTTATAGAAATGATTTATTATAAAAAAACTATTACAGTTTGTTTAAAAAGAAAATGAAAATTTTACCTACCTCGTTTAACATCTTCTCCTAGCCTCTTTATTAAAATAGGAGGTAAGATAATCAATAGAAAGCATACCTTCCCCTTTTATTCATGATTAAATAGCACATTATTGCAAAAATTACCCAAATAAATACGGAAAATTATTTGACGTGAAATGTCACGCCAAGAAAATGTCAGTTAGATAGTTTTCGACGTGCTTTCATCACACCTAGCGTAAAACTCGATACTACATGTCAAAATAAAAACTCGTGCTACCGATTCCCATACATTTGGAGCGTTAACGCACCGTAAATACGTCTACTCGATACGAAGGCAATTGTCAAAAACTTGTGCTACCGATTTTTTAGTTCCAAATACGGACACATGGCGCTGATTAATTTTGCATACAAAAATTGTCGAAGTCGATACGTTAACGTAGTCGAACCAATTACGCAGAAACTCGTGCTAGGGGCTAAAGGCTAAAGTAAAAATATCAGATGACTAATTAAAAAAGTATATTTTTAAAGATAGTGGTATTATTTTGTCTTAAAGGCTGAATACTCGTTATGCTTGTTGCCTAAAAAAATCCACCGATTTATTTTGAACTATGGGCTCCCATAACTGAATTCGCAACGCATCGCATTGCATCGCATCGCAGTTATGTGTGTTAGACCTATGTAATTCCATGATTGAATCAGCTTGAAAATTCGCTTTTGTTTTCATGTTTAGGTTATGTCACTTTTCAAAAACGAAGGTTACCGACATAGCACGAAGAATTGTCAAACCATGATGACAGTGGGCAGGGTATATTGCTGGCAGAACAGTCGTCGAAGGGGCCGAAAAGTGCTGGAGTACCACGAACCGGAAGATGCAACGTTGGAAGGCCTCCCTTTAGGCGGACCGATGAACTATTTAAGGCTTCGGTAATCCGACGGATGCGAGACGCATAGGACCGATCAATGTGACGACGCCTGAAGGAGGCCTATATCCAGCAGTGGACGTCTTACAGCTGAAATGATGATGATGATGATTACGAGAAAAAATAAACAGAATGGAGAATCATTTATTAACCGGTTGAATGCCGTTATTACAGAACAGATTAAAAAGCCACTGTGTCTCGCTTGGATTCACGTTTCAGGCACTCAAGGGACTAATAATTGTTTTGCGTAAGTAAGTTTAGGTTAGGTTAGGTCAAAAGTATTAATTTCTAATTAACTTTTTACCCAGCTAATCTCGCACGCCTTTTCATAAATATCATAAACATGTAATAAAAACCTCATTGGAATCATCTGCTGCGTTTCATAATAGCTATTTATGCAACTGTTGTATAATAAGGGGTAATTATAACAGTCGCATACAAGACTTTATGATATGAATCCTCTATAAAGGTTCTGAAACCATAGGGTATTGTACAGTGTTGTAAGAACTCTATGTAAATTCATGGAAAGTTTAATTACTGAGTATCTAATACACACAAACTATGTATAGGTAATAATATAATTATTTATTGTAATAATTATTTACATTTTGGATCGTACAATTTTTTTCAAATTGAACAAAAATGGCGGGATACGACGTCAATTCAAAAATTCGAATAAGTTTTTTTTTAAATTACGGCGCTGTGGTAGTGAAACGCACGTGCATGACAATGTTCTTCTTTTGAAATTCATAAAGATGCCATGAGAATGTGGCTGTTCGATGAGTAAAAAAGGAGTTGCATTATGAAATTTAGTACAACATTATAACACCCGTTTCGATGATATTATGGTTACTATGACACTGGCTGTTTTAATGTTGGCAATAAGCTAACTGTTTCAAGAACTTTTATAGAGGATTTATAGCATGGGTGTAGATAAAAGGCATAAACTTCTTTAATACGAGTTTTAAAGAATTTATTGTTTATTAAATTCCTTCTCAGGTTATATTGATAATCATCATTCTCTTGCTATATCTCATCATATAATTTATTTAGGGAATGTAAAAGACGTCGAACGTCCTTATTAAAAAAGCATATTATTAAATCAAGGACTACGTTGAAGATAAAAAATTTGGCTTTAGCTCCTTCTGCGCATGCGGCTTCCCTGGTAACTCATAAACGGCACAAATATGTGGATGTTTCTAACTATTCTCAATCTATTTTTTTTTCTCTTTTAATTAGACTTTTTACAATGTTTTTCAATCATCTTTATAGCCCTTTGCTAAGAATAGTTACAGCACTGACAACAACATTTGTGCCACATGTTAAATATAGTGTTGTTAGACAATATTTTTATTTTTTTTATTAATTTGTTTTTTATTTTTTACCTTTGTATAGATTCTTTTACCGATTGTTTTGTGAATGTGTGAACATTGTAGGCCTTCTAGATTTCTAGATGATTGTAAACATTTTTTAACTTTTTATTTTTTACATTTTCTTTTTGTTTTTTTTAATTGTTGGGCCTACGTTGTCCCCCATATCCAAGTAGGTACTAATGCTGTAACATGGAAATATTGTAAAACCAAACAAATTTTTAAAAGTGTAACCATGGCGTTTCATGCCGGTTCTTCTCCATAGGAAACGACTAACCCGAACCGTGCACCTTTTGTCGACGTTTTATAAGTGCCCATGTAGGCCTATATAAAATAAATTGATTTTGTTTTTGAAAATAGATACCTTAAAAACTAAACACACAAAAGAGGCTTTGCTAATGGCGATTACGACACCCGAATCCAAATATCATCGTCTGGAGAAATTCGCGAACAAACCTTAGAAAATGTTTGCACGAAATATTCTTATCACAAAAATAAGCTGAATTCTTAATCCTATTTTTCTTCGAATTTACTTTCGGGCAGTTAAAGAGTAGGTTTTGGCAGCTGGCCAGATATGAAAGACTATCTTTGTGCCTCCTTATGTATAATAGTACAAGAACCCACCGCAAAAACCTGCGGTTTAGTTTTTGCGAAAACTAAATTTTCATGAATGATACTTAATAGTAGAATTAGTGCAGAGATGCCTGGCAATACTGGATTTTGTATTTGTTTTGCCCTATACTAGGAATTTACCATGTATCGTAGGTGCGTTTGAAACATCAGCCAGCTCTCAGTTAGTGAAGGCGGCTATATATTGCGGGATAACCCTGCAGCAACCTTTTCTACTAATCAAGTTTCATCAAATTATACCTACAGTTTTTGGCGGTGCGATCTTAGACTACAGGTAAAAGTTTTGGGATAAGGAGCTATGGTTAATGGCTTGTGGATAATCACTGACCGCTGAGTAACATTGGAAAGATATAAGACTGCTTAAGGTCGCACCATAACATTGATTTAAGTTAAGCTGATCTCTTTTTTAATGTGTTAAGTTCATTTTTAGTACTTTACTTTATTATTTAAATTAATATTATATTGACATATGACCTAAGCTAACTAATAAATAAATAAAGTAAATAGTGAAGTGTCTCTTAACAAAGACCTCGAGTAACATACTCGAGGTCTTTGTTAAGAGACACTCTGATTTAAACATTTCTAACTTTTCTGCAGTTAAAATATCACAACGCCAATGTTCTGAATAAAAACGGTTTGGAAAATAGTATTAACTAATGTTGAAGTAAAACACTGTGGAGGAACTTGAAAGAGATTTTAAATCGGTTTGTTAGTAAAAGATTTTTCCTTATCTACAGTTTGAGAAAGAATATATAGGTAAATAAATCAGCAAAAAATTGATGCCATTTATAAAACAAAAAGTGACAAGTAGCAATTGGTGCGTCGGAACAATGAATCGTTGCGATTTTGAAAGGCTACAAGCTGCAATACTTGCGCTTGATGCATTACAGATCCCTTAGAAGCCCTCTGATAATGCCCGACTTCAAAATAAATAAGTCAAGATTGTCCTAGTCGATCATTCTTCCATACAAACGTAGTGTGGCGATTACTCTACTGTTTGTAGGTGCAAGTTCAAAATAAAAAAAATATGTCAATCTGTCTCATCATTATCAAGCCCTGTATAGAAATAAAAAGTAAAAAAAAGTGGGCACAACCTTCAGTCATGAAGAGAACGAATAAGAAGAGTTAAGCTTGAAGGAAACAAACTTGCTGCTTTGATAATTTAAATTGTAAAAAATTAACGTTTTCAGAAATGTCACTTTACCTACTTGTCTAGTATTTAGTAACTATAGAAAGAATTCTGTACACTTTCGAGAATTCTATAAACTGTAATTCATAACCAACAGAACACGACATGATCTATTCTGAATAAAGACGGCGACATTAAAAACAACGAAATTTTACTTCCAAGTAACCAATATTTCCAGTAAGTACCTTTAACTTTGGCAAGGATAATATCCAGGGGTAACGAAAGGGATAACTTAAAGGTTAAGACAACAAAGCCTGTTTTGTTATCAAAATCAATACAGAAAATCTTAATCTTAATCTCTGTCTACAAAAAAAAACAATGGCCTTCTAAACATGCCTTCAGTAAAACCAGGAAAATGCCTCAGAGTTATTTTATAAAGAGGGGAACAAGATTATAACTGAGTTAAAATGCAGCGTTATTTCTTTGATTTTGTTTTGTTTTTGTTTATTGCATATTGTCTGCACTTCTTCCACCAATAGGGAACTATCCGCTAAGCTGCGCTCAGATGGCGCCACAGGTTTCTGCGTAAACAAACTAGAGAAGGGCGTTATGTATGTGTTTTCATATCGATATCGAAAACGATTTTCAGATATCGATATCAGTAGTACAGTTTGCAAAAGTTAAAATGTTATTTAGATAAGCAAACAAACAACGAACTCGAAATAATACTTAGAAAGATAGGTAGCGCATATGGTTCCTAACGTTTGTGAAGTTTGCGTTTGGTTCGTAGTTCGTACGTTTTCGCATTGTTACGGTTTTAAGTTTTGAATTATTCGTTTTCACACGCTAGTAAGGTTTGGACGGATGGAGAGGGAGGGGACGGCCAAAGAAAAGATGGATGGACTGTGTGAGGAGTGATATGAAAAAAAAGGGAGTCAATGATAGCGTGACGGGGGACAGGACGGTATGGAAGAAGAAAACGTGTTGCGCCGACCCCAAGTAACATGGGACAAGGGCAGGAAGATGATGACACGCTAGTAAGGTTTTTATTAGATACAGCTTTCGTAATATCGGTTATTTTGATATCGATATGATATGATATCTAACACATATCCGATATAAGTTACGTTTAGATATATCGGACACATCCCTAAAAAAAACCAAACTGTCAAAGTCCAGCGACAAAATTTCGCAGTTTATGTATACAAAATATAAAACAAATAGTGAAAGAAAAATGAAGCTAACTAACTTCCCCAATATTATTATTTGGTTTTTGAACACAAGTTATCTTAAAAACAGTAAAAAAGAGTTCGGTAACCACAAACAGTAGTTGACGCCATGTTTTTATGTTTTTTTTTACTCCGAGCCGTCAAGCGCCATCTGGCGGGAGCAATTGGCAGTAATGTTCCCTATTCGCACCAAGCGCTTCCAAACATCCTTCATAATGCGCACAGTGAATGAATGGAACTCGCTACCTGCGTCTGTTTCCGAACGCATTCAACCGGAATCTCTTCAAAGTTAGAGTGAACAGGCTTCTTCTGGGTAAGCTCACTTAATCGTCGACTTGGTCTCTGTCTCCTTTGACCTAGACTAGAGTCAAGAGCGAAACCATCATAAATAAAAAATTAAAAAATAAGGCTACCAATTTGGAAGATTGTCAAAATATATGAGATTGACATGCGCTGTTAAGTGGTGAATCAAAATATTTGACAATCGTTATCTTCAATAGAATACCTCATTATGTTTAAATTTCTAGGCAGTAGGTCATTGCTATTCTGAATTTCACCTCCACAGTTAAGTAACATATACCTTACCTCCATACATTAAGTCCCACATTCTTATATCTGATTCTGCTCCAACAAGGAAACACCCCTATTTTTATCCATGAATGGCGGTTTTCCGTACAAATAATAGAGTTTTTATTCTGCCCTCTGAATAAAACAACCCTCCCCTTTGTCTGTATTACGGAACATGGTTCGTTAATTAACCCAGCTATCAATCTGATGAACATCGCTGTTTTCATTGTACCACTGAATTAGGCACGAATTCTTTGATCAGGGATGTCAGTGACGTCATTATAAATACTCGACCATAATTAAGAACATGATAAGGTCCTACGTGTAGGTACCTATACTTGGGTAAATTAAATTGGAAAAAATAAGTAAAGAATGTTGTATTATCATCATCATCAATAACAATACATATAATAAATCTGTAGAAAATTAATTTTTGTACATCGAAAACATTTCCAAAATAGCCAGGGTGTTAAAGGATAACCAACAGAACCAGCATTGCCAGCATTTTTGGAATGTTTATCTGTTTATTTGTGCACGCATCACGTGAAATGTACGAAACCAATGTAAATAACTTTTATACATAAACATTGTGCGTAACTTGAAGAATTACTTAGTTTTTGTTTCATCGCAATCGGTTCACTCTATCAAAAGTTAGAAGAATTTAAAGTGTTCAAGAAGTAAAATTATCACAACACACGCATTTTAGACACTCGGACAATTGAACTCGCTATTCGATAGATGGCGTTGCGCATTTGAAGTCATTTTCTGAATTGCGATGTTAAAATTCTCCGCGAAAGAATGATCACTATAAAACAATGGTAGGTAGGTAAGTAGGGTAGGGTTGGCAAACAGATGACGGGAGCGAAGCCGCGGGCACAGCTAGTATTTCATAAAAGTTTATAGGAAACATGAGATGCAAACAATCTTTAGAGGAAGTTAATATCTGAAAGGGTGCTAAATTGTTTCGTAAATATTTATAATTTTTTACAAGGTAGTTATGTGCACATTTTAATATTTGGTTATTTAACCATTAAAAGTGGTAAATTATTATACGACACAAATCATAGTGAATAACAGGAAACTGAAAGTTTGACTCGTTGACAACCCTAAAATCGATCGCCATTGTATCGAAATCATATTGTTGCCAGAATTTTATTCAAAATCGGAACACAAAAGTGACGGGTCTATAGAGAGCGTTGCCTTTTTAAATCAAATAGGTACAGTGTTCCATCAAAATGAGCTTGATAAAGTAAGTAAAGTGAGCTTTTCCAACATTGGATTTATTCAGCCCTAAGGCCGATAGTTTAAGTAAAACTTCAAATCGACTCATTCGCGATGAAAACAGTAAAACTGCTGATTAATGTCAATAAATAACCAGCCAATAACTGCCTACTTGATTGAATCGGGTGGACGTAGTTTGTAGGGGGTACGGTCCAGTTTCTGAAAAAAAAAATATCGCAAAATTAATGTAATAAATTGAAAAACGCGAGTGTGGATAAAATTTCCTTTATGGGCCGCTGATTTGGAAGTCCATTTTTTTTTTTATAGATAGTACTCATAAATAGAAAGCTTTTTCAAAAGTGTCTAAACTCGGAGCATCACGGTTTTCGAGAAAAAAATGTTTAAAATTCCCATACATATTTTGTTTTGTGCAAATTTTAAGGTTAGATAAATTGTCATGGTAAACGTCAAAGTTCACATTTCACGTTCCGTTGACGTAGAGTAGTATTTTATTAAATTTGAAGTCATATTTTTATTTAAATATAATTTCATTTTCACTTACTCACATATTTTATTTGGTGTGTAATTAATGTGCACAATAACCATGGTGTATTATGCAATTACATTGACTTTTTTACACAAAAAATACCGAATTTTGTTTACACTGTGGAACGGAACGCCACGCTTCTTTGTTTGTGTTAACTGTCAGTGTTAGTCATCGTGTTTTATTTACTATGTGAATATCCGAAATACCCAAAACCGAATCAGAGCACCCACATTCCTTGTGGTCTTAATGAATTAGTCCAAGAGCGAGCGAAGCGAGCTCGGGAACTTAGGACACCCCGACACGGACAGGTTAGGTTCGAAAAGATGACGGCAGCTGAAGTGAGCGAGCAAAGCGAGCGAACTCAGCTCCCGTCATCTTCTTCGTGTTAGGTTACTTTAGACCCTTTAGACAGAAATAGGAGCCCCGCGCAGTGGGGCTCCGTCGACATTGTCGTTAAATAGTAATTGTAAAAACTTTAACCATGGATATCTCCATAACCATGGGGCTCCGAGTGGTGGGGATGGTACAGGAGGGTAGCCCCCCTACCCCCCCACATCGCTACCCCCCTTCCCGCCCCAAAAATCAATGGAAATTGATGAAATTTTTATTCTAACCTCAAAACTTTAACCATGGATATCTCCATAACCATGGGGCTCCGAGTTGTGGGGATGGTACAGGGGGGCTTCTCCCCCTCCCCCCCTCTCCCTCCTCCCTCCCGCGCCTTAAATCAGCGGCCCATAATGGAAATTTTAGCCCGCGAGTGTTATAGGTTTAATGGATTTTCAACATCCAATCACATCACTTGACTTGCATTTAATTTGTGCATCACTTGACTTGCATCAGAAGAAAATCAACAATCACACTTACTAGTATTTAAATCTACAGATCATGCAGTCGATATATCTACTTATGTGTATTTATTATCACAATCACTGTTTGCAGCTATATCCTCTGACGTTTTTAGTATGTAATTACTATAATAATTATGATAGGACTATTTTAGCACATATAATTTTAAAAAAACCAGCCAAGTGCGTATCAATATAACAGGGTTTCGAAGTGGATTAATAATGCGGATTAAGAAGAGGGTTTTTTGTTGTTACATGAACATTAAAACGGTTTCAGCTCACATCGTCTAAAAACGGGCTAACATAGGACGATGGTACATAAAATTTATTAATTTCATACATTGATTATTTTCATTGTATGAGTATATTATTAAATTAGATTATTAAAATAAAATTGATAGATAAATTAAAAGAATAAATGCAATTGATTAATTGCATAATTTAAAAAGTAAAATAACAAACGATTGTATGATTAATAAAACTATTGGAAAAACCTATCATGATTAGCATGTATGAACCTCTCACATGGTAAGAGTGAAGGCCTCCTCCAGTGATCACCAGCGGTCACGATCTGAGGCTTCTGACATTCAGTTTTTTCCTGCGACTCGTGTGATGTCGTCAGCCCATCTAGTTATCGGTCTACCTAGTTTTCTATTGCCTGTAGGTCCAGGCCATGACGTCATGTGAATCGTCCAACGGTCGTCACTCATTCTAGCTACGTGTCCTGCCCATCTCCATTTAAGTTTGAGAGCGTAGGTGAGTGCACCTGTGACTTTGGTATTTTGTCTTATAACCCATGTAAGTGCCGAGTTCTTTGAATTTTTTAAATTTTTGCCATACTTTCTCCAAACTTCGCTGAAAGTAATTTTATTCTTTACTCAATGAGTGAAAGTTCTGTAGAGGTTCTTTAAAGTAATATGAAGTTTTAAAAAAAGTGTGTTCCCCATCCAAGTTTTGGTCAGTTGACTAAAAAACCTAGAAGGAAAATCCTTTTTTTTGGGGGCTATGACTTTCTTGGAGAAAGGAGTTTATATACATGGGTACAAGCAGTATTTAAATTTACCCTATATAATATGAATTATGCACAAATCATTTGTTTTTTTTCCCATTTACCACTGTACCAGGACTTACTTTGTGATGTTGTCTGTAGTAATCGAATTCCGAGGAAAGGTTCAGTGTTGTCTATCTTTCTCCCTTTTAAATCCATTCAAAGACTGTCTTTAGAAGATCGCTTTTAGCGATGAGGCCACCCATTGTGTCTCCCAATGTAATAATTTCTATTGTATGTTCTGTGACTGATATGTTGTACTTACTAAAGAGTATTCTTCTATCTACGTGAATAATACGGCAATAAGTTTTTTGTATGTCTCTCTTAATTATCACGTGAAATTAAACTTGGCCTTGAGAGGTAAAACTTTATGTCTTTATTTCCACGACTTCTTATGACTAAACACAATACAGCGTAATATATGACTATCTCTAACACAGTCTAGGAGAGTACTGCCGGCCCCCTCCGTGCGGTCCCGGCCGGCAAGCCTAAAATGCCACATCAACAATTATGTGCAACATTGTGTCACTACAGTATTCCTCCCCTATCTTTTAATTTTATTTTATTAAAATTATACAAGATAAGTGGATTTTTTATTTAATAACTACCTTTTCCTATAAAGTAACATCATTTAGTTTCTACTTCTTAAGTAGTGATTTATTGGGCATTCTATTCCACCTGTCGCTTCCTACGGCTCACTTCGTTCGCCTTCGTCGCTTTCGGTGGAATAGAATGCCCAATAATATAAATGAAATCTTACATAGTGCAGTAATGCAGTAAAATACTGGTTCGACGCCTATTGCACAACGTTTGTGGTTTGGGCGCTACTCCACTTTTTAAAACTCGTTTGGTTACGAATGGAACGAAAAGTTTTTTAGAATTTCCAATAACATAAATTTATCCACAAAGTTTGTGGGGAAGGTATAACTTATAAATAATTGTTAGCAGTAATTTAACGCTACATTCTATTCTTACTATTGTAGTGAGAAGGTTGAATTTTGTATCACGAAACAAAATACAAATAACTAAATTAACTACAATGCATGCCTCAGTGAAATCTGATTTAAATGACATTTGTAAACTTATAATCAAGAATTCAAGCGGCAAGATTATATTTATTCGAGATTTGAAAACTGATCAGAAAAATACAGATAACGATTCATCAAAACACCAGGACAGCTATAAAAACCGCACAGAAGATTTGTTCCAGCGACAGATGCAAGATTTGGTGAAATCTCATTTAGAAAACATTCACTATCTTATAATGAAGGACAGCCACGGTAAGGTTGTTTGTACATTTGTTCGAGTTAGCGACAATGAGTTATAAATGTCAGTGTAATAAAATAATTGACTCATTATTAATATAACCGTTTAAGCAGTTGCCATGAAATTTGTAAAACAACCACAATCGTTACAAGTAAACCAACTTTGTGTTCATTCTCAGGAGACTGGTTTTCGCCATGGAGAATTATTACCTAAATCGGTACGATGCATCATTTGCGGACCGTCAAATTGTGGAAAAACTAATTTAATAATTGGTCTTCTTATACACGAGAATGGTTTAAGATTTCAAAACGTTTATGTTTATTCGAAAACCTTGCAACAACCTAAGTATCTTTTTTTAGAAAAAGTCTTGCAACGAGTACCTGGCATTTCATTTCAGAAATATCATGAAAATGAGCAAGTACTAAGTGTTCAGACCGCAAAACCGAATTCTGTAATTGTATTTGATGATGTTGCTTGTGAAAACCAAAGTAATATACGTGATTATTTTGCTATGGGAAGACACAAGTTCATCGATTGTTTTTATCTAAATCAGACGTATAGTAAAATCCCTAAACAGTTAGTAAGAGATAACGCAAACCTAATCGTACTTTTTAAACAAGATGAAAGAAATATGAAACATGTTTATGAAGAACACGTCAACACTGACATGACATGGATTGAATTTCGTGAAATGTGTTCAAAAATATGGAGTATACCTTTCAATTATGTTGTAATTAATAAAGATTGTTCAAAAAACAAAGGATGTTATAGAAGTAAATTTGACACGTTTGTAGTCTTTGACTAAGAACACGAATACATATAGTATATAAGGCTATTACCTGTCTAATAATATTATTCACCTTACGACGCTAAATCAATTACGACCTATTAACCAATATGGAAAAATCAATTAAACGACAAATTGTTGATGCGGCAGAAGCTGTAAAGATAAAAGTACGAAAAATGAGAGATGTCGAGATCGACAATAAACAAGCATTGGAATCTGTTTTTAAACCTGTAACAGAACCACTTAACTTAATTGCTAATGCTGCTAAGCAAACTCCTCTCCTGCGTGTTAGTGATGATTTTGCTGATGTTCCGTTTACTAACGAAACTTTGCAGAAAGAAAGAACTGGTAGCGCAGGAAGAAATGATAATAATGATGATGAAGACAAATATAAATCCGATACAAACAGTGACTCTTCTTATGAATCAGTAGTTGAAAGTAATCAAGCTTGTGATACGTCATCCTGGTCAGTATCTTCGGAAGCGTTGGTAGATATTCCATTTGGAGTAAGAAAAGACCGCGGGCAACTGATGTTAGGCTCTGCTTGCATAACGATCAACGATCAATACATCACCGTGGCTGAACGTAAATATCGAAATACACCTGGTTTAAAACAGTTGTTGCTTAAGAAAGATGTAGACTTAAGCTTGGTTACAGATAGTGATATGCAAAATTATAAGTTGATGTTACTTGACACAAATGCACATCGTCGAGACTATGAGCCAAGTAAGCCAATAAAAAGCAATAAAGGACAAAAATATTTGCAAGTTATTAAACCTCTTTTTCAACTGAAGAATACAGTTCAGGGAAAGGGTCTACCGTTAATAAAAAAGTGGCGAAAAAACGTCGATTTAGTGTACTGGGATGATCCTAATGAATTAGTGGAAAGGTTGAAATTGTTAATTGCATCTAGAGATGCTGGCAACACAGGATTAGATAATGAAATTATTTCTATCATTGAAGAATTGCGTGAATGTAAAGTTATAAATAAATAAATATTTTAAAATGTGTTTATTTTACTATCAACCTCTCGATACAATACACCTTAAACATGAACGTAGACAAATTCGGACACTACATTCACAAAAGAATGCGTTTATCAGAGTTATTTGAGTTTAATGAAAATGCATTATTAAAATCAGAAAACGGAGACTTTGATTTAAAAACATCAAAACTGAGAGGAATTAGATCTCCAGTAGAAGCAGACGATGCTGTGAACAAGGATTATGTAGATCGATTGAATGCTAACACGTTAAAAGAATTAAATAATCTGTCTGTGAACAAGGATTATGTAGATTTATTGAATGCTAATATGCATAAAGAATTTAATAATCTGATTGATACATTGCGTTCTCAAATGATAAAAGATGCAAAGGGTATAGTTCAAGCTACTTTAAAAGCAAGGGTACTTGAGGTTTCAACTCATTTGCAAGATAAGTTTTATACTAAAGCAGAGGTAGATAAATTACTTGAAAATCTCAGTAATGACAAAACAACAAATAGTAAATGAAATACACAAAGCTGCACGAAGAAATTTCCTTAGACGTACTGTCATTCTAAAGGGGATCGATGACTTGTGGCAAGCTGATCTAATGGACATGCAGAACCTGAGGAAATATAATAAAGGTTATAATTACATTTTAGTTGTAATTGACTGCTTCTCAAAGTATGCTTGGACAGAGCCGTTAAAATCAAAAAATAAACTTGATGTTACTCATGCATTTAAACGAATATTGATTAACAGTCATCGTAAACCAGTTAATTTACAAACTGATATGGGAACAGAATTTTATAACATCACCTTTCAAACGCTTATGAAAAAGCACAACATTAACCATTACTCATCGTTTTCTACTAAAAAAGCATCAATTGTGGAGAGACTGATTAGAACTGTAAAAAATAATTTATATAAATATTTTAGTCTCAATGGAAACTATAAGTGGATAGGACTACCATTGGAAGATACATTGAAGAGATATAACAGCACAAAACATCGCACTATTCAATTTAAACCGGTAGATGTTAATAAAGGTAATGAACAAGTAATCAAAGAAAATATTAAAAAAAATTACAAACATGATTTAGTTCAGTGGAAGCCTAAATTCAAAGTTGGTGATTATGTTCGTATAAGTAAATACAAACATAATTTTGAGAAAGGTTACACTCCTAATTGGTCAACTGAATTATTTATTATAACAAAGGTAAATAAAACCTTACCAGTCACATATCACATAGAAGATCAACGAAAGCAAAAGATATTAGGAGCGTTTTACGAACAAGAACTGCAAAGATCGAATTATCCTGATGTTTATTTGATAGAAAAGGTGTTGAAAAAGAAAGGAAATAAATTGTATGTCAAATGGTTAGGTCTAAACAGTGCTGAAAACAGTTGGATTGAAAAAACTGCAATAATGAACTAATATATTATATAACCATTTTGCACTTTAAATCCTATCATTATAATTTGAGTAATGCAAGGAGGTGGACTAGTTAACAGGATAATTAATAATCTACCATTCGAAGTTCATTTGCCAGGATACAATTATTGCGGACCAGGAACCAAACTTCGCAAACGTTTAGCGCGAGGTGACCGAGGTGTAAATAAGCTAGACGAAGCTTGCATGCAACACGACATTGCGTATACAAATCATACAGACTTATTAAATCGTCACAAAGCCGATTTACAACTACTTAACATGGCTAAACAAAGACTTAAATCCAAAGATGCAGGGAAAGGTGAAAAGTTAAGCTCTTGGGTAGTGAGCAAAGTTATGAAAACGAAACTAAAGTCTGGATCTGGCATTAAAACATTTAAAAGCTTAGTTTCAAAAATAAAATCAAAAATTAAGAAATTCAAACGCAAAGATAATAAGACTTTAATAAAAGCAGCTTACTTAACAGCAAAAAAGTTATTTCCAAACATTCATCATCGAATTCGAGTACCCCGAGTAATACCCATACCAAAGACTGGAGGAGTTCTACCTTTAATTCCAATTTTCGCTGGTTTATCGGCTTTAGGAACTTTAGCTGGTGGTGCAGCTGGCATTGCAAAAACCGTCAATGATTACAAAGCGAGCAAAAAAAATTTGCAAGAAACAGAACGACATAATAAAGCTATGGAGGCTTTAGTGTTGGGTAAGGGTTTATACATTAAGCCGTATAAAAGCGGTAAAGGATTGTTTATAACATCTTCAAAAAACTGAAAAATATGCTACCCAATCGCCCTCTAACTAATGTAGACATTCGAAAGTATTCAAGAGACATCCCATATTTTCGTGGGGTCTACATGAAGGATCGACTACCTCGGAAACCAAAACGCATTGAATGTGGTATCGTTAATTTAGATGATTCTAAGAACGAAGGAACGCATTGGGTAGCTTATTCTAAAGTATACAATCACTGCGAATACTTTGATAGCTATGGAAATTTAAAACCTCCAATGGAATTGATGCAATATTTAAAAAAATGTAATGTGTTTTATAATTATACAAGATATCAAAAATTTAACGCAGTCAATTGTGGTCATTTGTGTCTAAATTATTTGTGGACTTTTTGGAATAAAAATGTATTATAAAATATATGCTTTTCTTTCATTTCAATCATTTGCAAGATGTCACTCACTTTGTCGATAACTGGAGACTCGTCGGTGTTAACTACGAACTATCCTAATACATTGCAACTTGATGGAGAGTATGAGTGTGCTTTATTACACTTTTCAACATTTAATTCTATTCCAAACATTGATAAAAGTAATAATAAGTTCTATTATGGTTTTAATGAACTTATTGAAATACCGGAAGGCACTTATGAATTGCAAGATATCGGCGATTATTTAAAATCTGAAATAAAAGATGCAGCAATCAAACTACGGTGCAATAATAATACTTTAAAAACTACAATATTCTGTACAAAAGACATTAATTTTATCAAAGAAGACTCTTTTGGCAAACTATTAGGATTTAACAAACAAATCTTGAAAGCAAATAAATGGCATGTGTCACAGTCTCCAGTCAACATTCTACCTACGACCGTTGTCAGGATTGAATGTGATATTGTAAGCGGTTCATATGTAAATGGTGAACCAAGTCATATTATTCACGAATTTGCACTTAATGTGCCACCTGGATACAGGATCATAGAAATCCCGAAGAACGCAATATACTTTCCAATCAATCAAAACAACATAAGCTGCATACATATTAGACTGTTAGATATAAACAAACGATTAATTAATTTACGCGGTGAAGAAGTGCAGGTATATCTGCATCTTAGAAGAAAAAAATGATTGACTACAATAAAAATGTGTCTCAACAACTAAAAAATATCAGTTCTGCTCGAGCTACCTATCAAATAAGACCTATCTCTAAGAAGAAAATAAAATTAACTAAAGACAATAAAGCATTCCTTAGAGCGATCGGATTGCTAAAATGAACATCTTAGACGTTATATCCGCTCCGACTTACGATAACACTATAGAAGGAATCGAATTTCATTCCTACAAGCCCTATGTAACAAGTTTCAACAGGAACGATGAAATTCGCATACCTATCAACCAACAGGACTTATACATATTACCATCAGCTAGCACCCTATATTTGGAAGGAACTATTATCGTTAGCAAAAAAGATACGAAGGACAAAGCTACTAGTGTCAATTTCACGAACAATGCTCTACTCTATTTGTTCCAAGACATTAGGTATGAGCTAAATGGAGTGGAGATTGATAAAATAAAAAATGCAGGTATAACAACAACTATGAAATCACTCATTTCGATGAACGAAAGTGAATCAAAAATGTCTAATGCCTGGGGCTGGAATATTGATGGTATAAAAAATATCGATGGAGGAAGATTTTCTGCGTCTATACCACTTCGGAATATCCTCGGTTTCGCAGAAGATTTTAAAAAAGTCGTAATAAATAGTAGACATGAACTGATATTGTTACGAAGTAACACTAATTTGAACGCTGTAAAGCTTAATACTGGCGAAGTAGTAGATGATGTTCAGATCAACAAAATCATATGGCGCGTACCGCATGTTAAAGTATCGGACAAAGAAAAAATTGGTTTGTTAAAAGTATTAGAAAAAGATCGCCCACTTCAAATGATATACAGAAATTGGGATCTGTACGAATATCCAGCTTTGCCTAAAACTACAAAACATACCTGGTCTATCAAAACTTCATCTCAAATAGAAAAACCAAGATACATTATTATTGGTCTACAGACAAAGAGAAAAAACAATGCACATTCTGACATGTCTCAATTCGATCACTGCCATATTCGAGACGTTAGAGTGTATCTCAATTCAACCTATTTTCCATATGAAAACTTAAATGTGAATTTTGCTAATAACAGAATCGCTTTATTATACGAGCAATACACCAGATTTCAACAGTCGTATTACGGACGTCGCTCGGAGCCCATACTAAGCGAGAAACAATTTAGAGATTTAGCACCGCTGTTTGTAATCGATTGCTCTAGACAAGCTGATAATCTAAAGACTGGACCTGTTGTGGATGTGCGGGTAGAAATTGAGAGTGATTCGGAAATACCAGATCAAACTTCAGCATACTGTCTCATTCTCAACGATTGTATTGTTGAATACAAACCATTAAGCAACATTGTGAAGAAGATATCATGAACGCGGACATCATCATTGTCGAACTCCAAGGATTTAAAGATTTATTTAATAATTTCATTGTGAAAGAAGTGGCCATCGTAAGTCAGAATCATACTCAAACTTTCTTGGTTAAACCACCGTATTCCTTTTATTACTTAACAAAAGAAGAAAAGAAGCAAGTGCGATGGTTAGAAAAAATCGAGGAATTTTCTGGCGTGAGGGCTTCATAGACTACAGAGAGTTTCAACACGTTATCTTACCATATTTAAAAAATAAAAGAATTATTACAAAGGGTTCTGAAAAGATTAATTGGATTAAAGATTTATGCGTAAACTGTGAAGTGATTGACATAGGCGAGAAAGGGTGTCCTAATTTTGCTACATTAAAAAAAAAGTTTTGTGCAAATAAAACTGATTTTAATTGTGTGAACCATAAAGCTAATTGTGCATTAAATAATGCAGTGTGTATTAAAAAATGGTATGTTGATAATAATATGTCTGTATTTAATTTATTTTAAATATTATTGTGTTGAATAGTTAATAAAAAATGTTTATCTACCTTAGAGTGTTTTATTTAATAGTCAAGGTAACCTACATAACGACCTATAAATTAGCTGTAGCAAAATATAAAAATTTCAAATACATATACTTACCATGATGAAAAATTAATTAATCTATTAAAAAACTGACAGCAAATAACCTATTATTGTATCATTACACTAGAGCTAATTTAGAGTTCGAGAATACAAAATAAAACACAATTTAAATTATAAAGAATATAGATTTATTTACATTATTTCCAATTATTACAAACTAATGATAACCATCCTACATAGTTTAAGTACAAACTTGTGATGCATGAACATTATCGCAACTAGATTAAACAAAGAAATTAATATTAACTACATTATAATATTTATAGACTATGCACAAGATAAAATGTAAAAAGTATACAACTTAATTTATTATTGATAATTACTAAAAATCTTATACAATAACTTATAAAGTAGATACCTTCAGAATAATGATACCAGTTAATAATAACAACTGTCCCCACCAAGTTTTTTTGATATTTTATTAATTAACGATTGCGTCTCCTCCATAACATGGTCCACCGATTCAGTCACTACATACTGCGCACTTAACACTACCACGTCCTGATTGTCACTTGCAGGTTCTGGTTGTTCACTGATATCCAACACTTGTACCTGGATTAGTCGTAAACCTTTTTTCTTCTCATTGTTTATGACGAAGGATTGGCACGTAGACAGAGATGATTTCTGCTTTAGACACTCCCGTCTTGTTCTAGGCTTCTTGTTGACTGGTCCGCAGTCTTGTCTTGCTCTAGGCTCCTTGTTGACAGGTATTTGTTGTTCTGGGAAATCTGGGATATGCCAGCTTAAACTCGGAGTCGGAAAACCTTGAGCGTATTGTGAGAAGTCGATAACATCTGGTGAATCACACATTATCAATGATCTGAAACAAACGAAATAATAATTAATTATAATTTCATAAAACAACATGATGAAATAAAGTTATAAGTAGATAGGTACTTGTACAATACTTACAATTCGTTTCGTTTTTATTTGACGTGATATGACCGTTCCGGCTGACTGTTTACTGATGGAAGTTCTACACAATAATGACAATTATATTTTCATAGCTCCATTCTTCAGATATAGTATTACCATGTAGTTTCCCTAACGTACTAGGTAGTGTCGCACTTTTAGATTTAAATCGATTATTCTTACTCGATTTCCAAATTCAAACCCTCATCTATCGTCTACGCCTCACTAGCGCTTCCGCGATTTGCTCATTCCTTTTTTGTGCGCGGTAGTGAACGCAAGTTATCAAAAAAAAAAAAAAAAAAAAAATAACGGGTACCCTTACATTTCAAATATGCCGAAACGCAAGGCTGAAGATAAAATAAAACGTTACAAAGAAAAAATCAAACATTTAGAAGAAAAACAAAATGTGAATAAACGTCGACGAAATATTATAATTTCCGATTCAGATTCTGATATCGAAGACCAGGGTAAGTAAATATATATTTTTTACAAGTGTTGACGGATTACGAAATAAATGTGTGCAATACCGCGTCTATAAGTCTGCCTGGAGGGTAACTGCGAGTTATGCACGATGGCTAGACATGACGCAAACAATCTAAGCCTGGAGGTTGACCGAGAGTCATACACGAAGGCGAATTACAAGTACCTAGATACATTGTGAGCATATAACGAATTTAAAGTTAGAATTACATATTATGTTATAACTTTAATGTTAAAATTTCGCAATCACAATAAAAATCCATACGGGTGATATTATTTTAGTTTTCAAAATAAAAACTATATTTTCACCTTATACTTTCAGATATCCAAATACCCGCAGATTATAATGTTGAGGACGTTGACATTATGCACCATGATTACCCTAATATACAGAATGAATCATTACCGATACCGGTTGACATACCGTTATCTAGTACACCTAAAAATGATTGCGAGTCATCTGAAATTCCAAATTATCCTCTAGACCAAATTAATACGGTTCCAGAAACCTCAAATGAAGTAACTATAGAACTTGGTCCAGAAATACGTCTTGCATTGGGGGATCCCATTGAAGACAGTCCTAAATATGGAACTAATATTCACAACGACCTGGCACAGCGCTGGTTGCCAATACTAAGGAAAGGCTTGACAAAAGATGTTAAAGAAAACTTGTTGAAGGAACACCATATTCCAGATAACTGCAGATTACTAAAATCACCCAGTTTAAACCCCGAGATAGCCGCTGCTGTTGCAGAAGCAGTTCGAATTAGAGACAAAAAGATAGAAGTAAAACAAAACCAGTTAGGATTGGGAATCACTGCTATTTCAAGAGCTTTGGAAATAATAATTAATGACGGAAGTAAAATTGAAACTATAAAACATATTTCTGAAGGTTGTAGAATATTGACAGACCTTCATTACACAGAAACTCAAATTCGGACTAAATGTATTACTCCGTGTTTAGATAAATCTATACTGAACATAATTCAAGAAGAGGAAAGAGATGAGTTCTTATTTGGCAGTCAATTATCAGAAAAAATAAAGGCTGCCAAAGCCATAGAAAAGCAAGGATCGCAAATCAAAAGAAATATACCGCAAAAAAATTATCAAAATCAGTCGCAATCGAAAGGCAGATACACGGGAAACTGGCCACCCCCTCCTCGATATCCCTCGTCGTCCAGCAGGGGGGGGCGCGGAGCATACATGACGAGCAGAGTACATCCGAACAGGCAATTTCGCCCTCAAGCACCGCAGCTGCCGCCGCTGGCAGCGCAGTCGCAGTCGAAGACAGCCACATTTTCCAAACAACGTGCCCAAACACGTCAATAGTTCAGGTACATGCAGGTAGATTAACTTTTTATTATGATTGTTGGCTACACATAACAAAAAATAAACCTGTGTTAGATTATATTTTAAATGGCTATCGTATACCATTAATAAATGATATTACACGGCCACATATACCAAATAAAACTTTATCATATAAAGAGAAACAAAAAATGCAAATTGCTGTTAATAACCTCCTTGACTTAGGAGCTATTTCTGTATGCGAAAACCACACTGAACAATTTCTCTCACCAATTTTTTTGATTCCAAAACCTAATGGGACAGATCGTTTTATTTTAAATTTAAAATATTTTAATAAATATGTAAATAACAAACATTTTAAAATGGAGGATTACAGAAGTGTATGTACTTCATTATCAAAAAACAGTTACATGGCTAGTATTGATCTGAAAGATTCGTACTTATTAGTTCCTATACACCCCGAACATAAAAAGTATTTAAGGTTTAAAATTGAAGACGATTCACAAAATACAATTACGTATGAATTTAATGCAATGCCCTACGGCTTATCATCAGCACCAAGAACATTTACAAAAATAATGAAGGAAGTGATTGGTTACTTAAGAAAACGTGGTTTTAGTTCAGTTTCATATTTAGACGATACCTTGTGTATCGAGAATTCTTATGAAAAATGTCTTTTGAACGTAAAGGAAACTGTCAGAATCCTCGAATGTTTAGGTTTTATCATAAATTTTGAAAAAAGCTCGTTAGAGCCAAAACAAACATGCAAATTTTTAGGTTATATGTTCGACACACAAAATATGACTATGTCTTTACCAAAAAACAAACAAACCCATATATTACATTTGGTAAAAAAATTCAAAACATTACAAAAATGTACCATTCGAGAATTTTCTCAATTTATAGGTGTTTTAACAGCCGCATGTCCGGCAATAAAATACAGCTGGTTGTACACAAAGAAATTTGAAAGGGAAAAGTATCTCGCCCTGAAAAAATGTAACAACAATTACGATGCTATTATGAAACTGTCAAATTACATTTTACCGGATTTAAATTGGTGGGAAAGAAAGATATTAAGTTCTAAAACATTTATTTCACCTCCAGTATACAAATTGGCAATTTTCACGGACGCGTCAAGGACAGGCTGGGGTGCTGTCTGCAACAATATGTGCGCCAATGGTCACTGGAAAGAAAGTGAGCTGAAATATCATATTAATTATCTAGAGCTACAAGCAGCATTTTTTGGCCTTAAATGTTTCGCCCGAGATGTTACCAATTGCGCTATATTGATGCGAATAGACAACACTACGGCCATCAGCTATATTAATAGAATGGGTGGTATACAATTCCCACACTTAAATGACTTAACGAGATCCATTTGGCAGTGGTGTGAAGAACGCAACTTGTGGTTATTTGCATCTTATATCAACTCCAAAGATAATAAAGAAGCTGATACGGAATCGCGTAGAATTAATCCCGACACCGAAATAGAACTATGTTCAGATGCCTTTCAAAATATTATCAATAAACTAGGAAAAATTGATATAGACTTGTTTGCATCTCGCACCAATGCCAAATGTAGGGTATATATATCCTGGAAGTCAGACCCGGATGCGCTTACGGTAGATGCTTTTACGATATCATGGTCAAAATATTATTTTTACTGTTTTCCTCCTTTTGCAATAATTCAAAAATGCTTACAAAAAATTGTCAGTGAACAGTCGACTGGAATTTTTGTTTTTCCTTATTGGCCCACACAAGTGTGGTTCCCGTTGTTGAGCAATATTATAATATCAGATATTATTTTTCTAAAAAATGCAATTCGGTCGGATTACAGGATACATCTACCCGTGCAGACTACCCTGGCAGCAGCCATTGTCTCCGGGAAGCCTTCACAAAACAAGGAATTCCATCAGAAGCGATACATCTAATGATTTCTTCGTTGGCGGCTAACACTATTAAACAATACAACACAACATTCAAACTTTGGTGGATTTATTGTTTAACAAACCATATTAACTACTTAGAAGCACCAAAAGCAGCGCTAATTTTATTCCTTACGAAACAATTTGAAAATGGCGCTTCTTATGGGACACTAAATAGCCATCGTTCAGCTATATCACTGCTTCTAGGTAATAATATAGGTTCTAATGAACAAGTTTCACGGTTACTAAAAGGAGTCTTCAAATGTAGACCTAGTATACCTAAGTATAATACCATATGGGATCCACAGGTAGCTCTAGATTTCATGGATAAATGGTTCCCTCATACAAATTTATCACTATGTCAATTAACAAAAAAGTTGGCCACTCTTTTGGCTCTTTGTACAGCTCATCGCGTACAAACATTGTCTTTAATAAAAACAAATAGTATTATAGTCCATCAAAATCAAATCGTTATAACTATTTCAAATTTGATTAAAACCTCAGCAATCAATCGTGAGCAACCAACTTTAGTTATACCCTATTTTAGTGACAAACCTAGTATATGTCCTGCAAAATGTTTGGAAGATTACTTAGAAATTACAAAAAATATTAGAAATGACTCTTCTAACTTATTTCTAACTTACAAACGTCCACATAAGCCGGTGACATCACAAACCATCAGTCGATGGATTAAAAATATGTTAGCAGAGAGTGGCGTCGACGTGACGAAATTTAGCGCTCATAGCACGCGTCACGCCTCCACATCGGCCGCTCGTGCCTCAGGTGTATCACTAGATGCGATTCGGAAAACAGCCGGATGGACGGCTACGTCACAGACGTTTGCAAAATTTTATAATCGCCCCATTATTTCACAAGAGTTAGCTAGGTCTGTTTTTGAAACAAACAATTAAGTTTAATTGATTATTAATGATTTATAGACAAATTATATAAAATTGTATAAGATTATCAGTTAAGTTAAAAATTGTTATTTTGATAGTGTTTAAAAGTTATTGAAATAAAAATCATTTTAGTTTCAATAATCTTTGTTTTATTTAAATACACTTTCCTACCAAAACTTTTAGAACAATATGCATTACTTCAGTTCTCTAAACATCTACATGGTAATACTATATCTGAAGAATGGAGCTATGAAAATATAATATATGATCAAACGAACTTCTAGAAGGAAGTTCGATCATTATTATATGAATAGCTCCATTCGAAGATATAAGAACCCACCCACCTCAACCCTTTGTAAAAGTTTTGATATCTCTAAAAGAATGAGCAAATCGCGGAAGCGCTAGTGAGGCGTAGACGATAGATGAGGGTTTGAATTTGGAAATCGAGTAAGAATAATCGATTTAAATCTAAAAGTGCGACACTACCTAGTACGTTAGGGAAACTACATGGTAATACTATATCTTCGAATGGAGCTATTCATATAATAATGATCGAACTTCCTTCTAGAAGTTCGTTTGATCATATATAATATTACTGTGGAACGCGGCTAATATGTAATTAGATTCCATAAAGCTTTACGCCGCGCTGTGATTCAATTTCATGTTTCAACATGTTCAAGCTCGTGCAGGCGCACCTGGTCGGCGTCAAATTCTACACCGCGCGTGCGAACTTCGAGCCATGAGTGCTTTGTCATCAAAAATGAACATTACATGTTTTATCAAGTTGGAACCTGTTTCTTTTTCATCAATCAGGAATGGACATGAAACTAATGTTTTAAATAATACAAGCATGTACCTATGGTATTTAATCAATTTCGTGTTTCAACAAGTCCGAACTGGTATGTCGTTTGCATCATGAAGCGCCGTGAGCGAGCTCCTGATTGGTGTTATATTTCATACCAGGCAGCGCGACGCGCATTGTCATCAGGAATGGAAATTAAAACAGATCTAATTATGATAGTAAAATAAGATTTATTTAAGTATTTATTTAATTAATACAAATAAAAGAAAACTATAGTAACCATAGTAACCTGTAAATAATTATCAGGTCTGAATTGGCAGAGAATATTTTCCTAAACTTCTAGATGTATGGTGTCTCTTTCTGAAATTACAGATCATAAACATACTCTGCCTATTCCGACCTCCGATAATTATTTTAATTTATAATATTGAATTGATATTACTTAAACTATTTACTAATTAAATGTAAGTTTACAACAAAATATATTTTACATGCTTATTAAGCAGGGTCCAGACACATGTAATGTGAGTGTACTGTAAAATTAATAGGTGCCTAGTACTTGCATAACATTACCTAACTCTGCATTTAAACTTCACAAGTTTTATTTACCATTTACAATTAATAAGATACATGTAAAAATGTATCTACTGTTATTACGTTTAAATTATGGTAATGCATTACATAAATATAGTTGCGTTACCCCAGGCTAAAGTAGAAACTTTATCAAACGATAGCAATCGTTTATCATCATTGCTTGAAAGCGCTATTTTATTTACGTTCTGAGTGAATATTTCATGTTTTATTGATCTAAACAATACATTTTTTTTGCGAATAACATTGCAATTGTACAAAACATTTTTATAATCAAACATGTTTAAATTTTTAGTGATACATTTTTTTGTACCTTTTGCCTTTTTAATTGTTTTGTTTAACATTTTAATACAATAAAGCTTTGAGCGCAGTCCTACGAATTCTTTGATAATGTTACCACCCATTTCATCTTTAAAAAGTCCTGGAACCTTCTTATTAATAATTGGTAAGTTATAGTCATTGTTACAGGCATAATTGCTGGTATCAAAATATTTTAGAAAATGGTGCTTGAGGTCTTTATAAACGTCATCACATTGTACATCATAAACAAGACTATCTGTGTCAGTATAGCACAATTCAATTCGGTTACCATAAAAAGGTTTTATGATAGAGTAGTGGAAGTCGTACATATGAGTCTTAGATAATTCTAATACTGCGAAACCTATGTATATTGGTTTATTAAGTATTATACGCACAGGTTTCATTTGGATTGCCACTAGATCATCTGAAAAAACAGATGCGCTATGAAAATATGGACTAGCTATCAATTTCTCAGCACAAGTGGTCTTTTTCGTTTTATTGTTTGAATCACACCATTTGTTAACTAATTTTACTTCTATTCGATTTTCATTATTTTCCAAGGTTTTTCCGAAAATACTATTGTTCAATAATTTGAAAAAGTCTTGTTCAAACGTTGATTCTGCTTTTTGACGTAACTGAGTGTTAATATCAATATATTGCTTTAAATAACAACTTTGCTTAAATATAATAGCGCGATGGATCCTTCTCAATACTAAACCGTGCTGTAAAATCTTTTTTAAAATGAACGTAATGAATAACATAGTGATATTTATCGTACAAGTTTGGTATTAACTTTTTGTTCTTACCACCCGGCGGTAAGCATTTTTCTGGACAAAATGGAAATTCATTGTGTTCCATGTGCAAATTCACCGGATATATTAAATCAACTTCAAGAATATATCCGTTTTCCGCGGTATCACTGATGTCTGCTAAGTTCAATTGTAAAAAATCTATTTCATGTCTATTCATAAATCTAAAATCGGAATAGGGTAGGGATTGACACATGCTATAACCATATAAATTGTTACAATCTAAATAAATGATAAATGAATTTGGACGGGTTGGATCGTAAGTATCTAAATATTTATGATTGGCTTTGACATGTCTTTTGGAACACATACATACACCACCTCGAATACCTTTTTGTATCATTCTAAAAATTTCAACATCACTAATTAATTCTAATTTAACTCCTGTTTTTAAAAGCATTGCATCAAAAGATAGGCTTGGTGCTGTAAGATAGAACGCGGGATCGAGATTGTAATGTAATTTACAAGTTTTTCGAAAATTTTCAAAAACATCTGTTAGCAACAGAACATCTGTTTTGAGATATAAGTCTGTGTACATACCCATGTTTTGAATATTAAATACTGACCAAACAGACCGAGCGTGTTCATAATCTTCATCGGTAATTGTCTCATTGGATAAGGAGTTAAAAAAATATTTTTTAGCGGGTAAACACGTATCTTCATAACGTTCCCATTGAGACATATAGTCATATGGATACACTCCTTTACGGGTGAGTAGGTTAAATTGTTTTTTATTAGAAAAATAAGATTGTAATTGTTTAAAATCTTGTTTTTTCATTGAACTAACCAACTTTTCTAAGCTTGTCCCTAAAAACTTGAAAGAATCTACAAACCGTACCTGTATGCTTTCACTATCGGAAATCGGAATATACTTCGTGAATGAAATATAGTTTTCTTTTGTTTTAGGTATCACTTTAATAGATCCAGGAGCTTCGCCTAATTCTTTTATGAAAAGGTGACAATCATATCCGGACAAATTATGAAAAAATACTGGCAAAAATGTTGGTTGTTTGTATTGTATGTTACAATAACTATGAGCTGCGCCACGATATTTACCAGTCAAGTGACAATGATCGCGAACCCTATCGCCGAACAAGAAGTGCTCACAAATATGACATGTTTGCGCGTTTTCAAAGTCGCGAGCATTATCATTTGAGTAAATCATAGGAACATTATTTTTTAACATATCGTAAATTTTTTGTGCATCTTTATAAATAGACTTTACAAAATTTGATACACAATCCGAACCGCGATAAGAAACAAAACGATTGTGGCTTTCGTCTAGCGTACACGTAATATGATAAGCGAAAGCTACAGGCACGTGTCGCTGTCGCGTTACAGTACCTGCCTTAGACGGGTCAAGGGCACAAGATTGATACCGCTCTAGCATTGTTTCAAAATCTGCGTATATGACAAATGGTACAAATTGCTTTCTAGTATAATTTTCAAACTGTATGAACGAACCCTTTGGAGGTAGTTCAGTGGCAACACCTCCACAACTATGCGAACTAAGATTATCGCATGAATTAAAAAACATTAAACAAACGTTACAAAAGTACAGTTTACTGTGGTGTTTTGTTAATTGATTCTTAACAAGTCGCGGCAAGTCTTTAATGAGACAGTAATGTGAGAAATCATCTCTTTCTAAATAAAGTAAATGAATCACCTTTCCGTTCAAGGCTTTTGGTTTGTAAAGCGGTCCAATGACGGTATTATTTTTTAAACCATAAATGTAAATGCTAATTTCGGGGTTATTTACTTCGAACCGCGCAATATCTGAGAAATTCATTGGAAATGATATGTTCTTAACATTTAACACGTTACGAAAATCAGGATAAGACGATACTCTATCGGGATGAGTTTTAGCTGGATATAAAGCAGCAACAACAGACCAAAAAAAACAATACTCATCATTATTGCGGATATTAATACATGCTTTTTTCGATTTTATTGAAGAAGGCAATTCGATAAAGCCTGAACCGCGCAAAGGTTGATATTTGTTAACATTGACTTCCAAATGAGAACTGCTCAAGAACGTCCATCCACTATCTCGGTCCTGAATTTCTTCTATCTTTTTTGTTAAAGTGTTTTTGACTTGGGACATTAATGAATTAAATTCATAATTCTGATGCAGACTAACGTTTTTTGTGGCAAATGATTTAATCTCCTGAGAATCATTTTTAAACATTAAAAACAAAGCAAAATATTCGAAATTAACTTTTAGACAAGTGTGTTCTTTAAGAGACATGTCAATAACCGTTTTAATTTTGTCGCAAATATTATTGAGAAATGTTTCTAGCGAACAATTCTCAGACGGATCGACAATTCTATAAGAAGCTATACGATTACGAAATGCAGAATGTATTATTTCAACACCTTCGCAAAAAGGCGAAATACTTTTGTTTTTATGATTAGTACTACGTAGGTGACCTGTCCAGTGACTGCGCTCAACAGATGCATTACAAACAGTACAGAAAGGCATTTTAGATTATAACAGTTTTAGACTTACTATTAGTTGTTGCTATATATTATTATTATTGCGATTATGATAGACGTTCGCTAAATAGAATATAGACCTGGTGCCCCAACAACTTAAATATTTATTTTCTATTTATACTATCACTATAAAAGACGGGCTCAGAATTGTTAAATAATTCATGAGTCCGTCTCATAAAAACTTGTAGACCATCCCACTGCGGCGTGTTGCGGTTTAGCTGCACTTTTAGGGTCACCGAGGCTTTCTTCCACCGATCCTCTTTAGGGGTGGAGGCCACATCGGCTTTGTTGTAGACCTTTACCTCCACATAGAAGTCTCCAGTTAAGTCCACCGTTCGCCGCACTTTCCCGTCGGCTACACGGCTGATGAGGGTTGAACCGAAGTCTCCAACTGAGGTCAACGAGGGAATGTAGTCCTCGATGCCAAAGAGGTCCGAGCCCGAGCTGCGTCGTTTACTGTAAACAATTTAACATTTTATTACATTCACAACACAATTCACACATTACAGTAAATTTATTTGTTAATGGAGAATTGAGGGTGTATTATAATCATCTGTCTATGGGGATAGAATCTACGAGGACAGACAGCATTATGTCATGTTATAATAATTTCAATAACAATACCTCATGAACTAACTGTAAACATTCCTGCAAGGAATATAATCGGCAATTGATTTCAACGCTTTCTGCAGCTATAATTTAACGTATATCTGTGTATAACATTTAATTGATATAACATCACCAACTAGCACCTAAAGGTACAAGCACTAACACAAAATTACCTTGATTTCGATTCTGATGGCGTGGTGCTCTCGGAAGCTTTGCGCTTCGCCACCTTTTTCTTTGGCTGCACCTTCGCAACCTCGGCTACAGCTGCGGTTGGTGTATGGAATTCTGAATCGGAGTCAGACCTGAAATGGAACACATAAAAATTAATTTTGTAAGTAACAACTGCGACTTAATTAAGGCTATCGATACAACAGCTGGCACGCAGAAACCAGGTCCGTAGCTGGGTAGCAGTCACTATGGGTAGGTAGGGCATGATAACAGTGATATCAGCCGGCAGGCAAAAACCAGGTCCGTAGCTGAGCATTATGACTAGGTACATATTTAAAATTATGAATTACTTACTTACATGTTAGAAAGTCGATTTTAAAGCACCGCTAGTACTACTTGTCACTTTGAAGATTCTGGAGCGAATGTAATTTATTTATTGAAATTAATTCGTTTATATACACAAAAAAATACTAATTCAGCATGAAAATAGGTTATTTCAATTTTAAACTCTAAGTACTTGTCTTACAGTTGTTAAAAACAAATATGACGTTTACGTCATATTGAACCGTATTGTTTATATACCATTTCTGCTAAATTGCAATTTGTTCATGAGAACTGAAAAATAAAGCCGACAAAGTGAACCCGATTCATTACTATGTATAATTAATTTAATAATTGATGTATGTTTGTTGAGAATTTTTTTACTTCACAATTACGTTTATGTGAGAGGTGAAACTAACAACAGTCAAATTAATTCTTGTAGGCATATATTCGTATAGGTCTTCTGTGCATATTATAGATTTTTAAATTCTCTCGGCGTTGAAAATAAACTTGTGAGCATAGTTATCTCACTTAAATCAGTTAAGCAGAAGTAGTTAATAATTAATCATAACTATTTTGAAAAAACATACTATTTTGTAATACATACAAACCAATCCATGTGTTCGATAACGTTAAGTTGCAGTTAAACTTGACATTTCGACATTTGACAAACTAATAACATTTTCATTCGTACTATTAAATAATCACCTAAACCCGCAATGAAAGAATCCAATGCACTGTAACGTGTGGGAATCAATCGCACGTGTCTGATTTATGGTTAAATAGTTGTCCAATTTGTCAATAATAACTGGAATCCTCCTATCATCCCAAATAATCTTATTGTACACAGTGTTCTCTTTTTACAAGTTCATCTTACTTATAACAGTTTAATTCGCACTCGATAACAAGTGACAGATAGCGTATTTGATACAAAATATATCATATGAAAAAATGTATAATCTTAGTACCTAGATGAATGAAACACGTTAAAACTAGAATCGATTACAAACTTTTAGAATGAAATACGAAAATAATATTTAGGATGTTCTTCAAAAGACAAATTTAGTGTTTACAACATGATAGTCATGTTACTATTCAATATAAATGCATGGAATGCAATTTGCGTACACGTGGAAAGTGTGCATTACATTGCCATTGAACTTTGCTGATTCGAACTAACAAAGCACACTTTTATATAAAGCTAATTTACATCTACGTAGCAACCACCGCGCACCGGGTACGGTTACCGTCAACGGATTCTAAAGCAACGGATTTACACACAGTTTGTATGCTAGAATGAATAATGTGAGATACGTTTCTAATCCGGCTGCCGTTGACAAGTGTATCCGCGCCATAGCTTTATGCATGCATGGCAAGGATCGACTATCCGTATGACCACGCTTACCACTTGATTGTTACGTGTTGATGTAAAAGGTTGTATCGTCTGTAATGTGTTAAATTAAAATTTAGATGTCCTCGAACCAAACTGGTCACAGAAAAAAATGTGTGTGGACCTAAGGGTGTGCGCTATTTTACTTTTGTGGAGAGACATGAGACAATCTGTCCTAAATTTTAGTTTAATGTATGCGGTATCCTAAAGTTCAGATTTCCTTAAGCCAATCTGGTCACGAAACGGGTATGTGTGTTATCCTAAGCGGAATTGCACCATCCCTAAGTATGTGGAGAGAAATGAGACAATCTGTCCTGAATTTTATGTTACTGGTTCATTCCGATATAGACCTGATTATGTTAACGTATAAAGTTTTATAGTTGTTTTAAGCTGGTGAGTATAATCAAATAATCCGAGCATTGAATTTGAGGTAACCCATCGATAAACTTATCGTTCCATTCGTAACCAAACGAGTTTTACAAAGTGGAGTAGCGCCCAAACCACAAACGTTGTGGAACAGGCGTCGAACCAGTATTTTGCTGCATTACTGCACTATGTAAGATTTCATTGGGCATCCTATTCCACCGAAAGCGACGAAGGCGAACGAAGTGAGCCGTAGGAAGCGACAGGTGGAATAGAATGCCCAATAAATCACTACTTTCTTATTAGATATAGTTCACGCTTACACAACTTGTTTTGCTTATCTGCAAATTCGCGACCGTCGGTCTAGCGCTCACATAACTAAGTATCATGTTGCATGTTGCCCTTGATTGAAGCTTACACCATTAATAATGTGTCTTACTTTTACAAATATAATCGCAGCTATTATGCTACGTTCAAATTACTGATACATTTTCACATAATATTACCTTATTACTATAAACTACACAATATACTTTAGCTTGCCGATTGTATTTCCAATAGAAGATCGCCGAATTATTTATGTGTTCCGTTAATATGTATGAACTTCTTGTACTGGGCTCTGCTGATGTGACGTTTGTTGAACCACCCTTCCTTGTTCCAGGGATGAAACAATATCTTTCACCAGGACCTTTTTAACCCGTTTCCCACAGCATTTGCATCCCGTCCATGCGATGATTGCAACAATGCCGATGATAATTAGTATGGTTAATATGCTGTACATTTCTACCTTTCCTTCCAACTTTGCACTGCCGTTGTTCGCGCCACTTTGGGCTATAATCACTTCCGAATTTTTACTTTGCCAGCTACCCATGGTAAGAGGTTTTTTCTAATTGGCGTTCGTCTATTGGAATTACTTCTTTGAAATGACTTATACTACTATAATAATATTACTTTGTTGTGCTAGTGATCTGCTTATTAATTTGCTTGCCTATCTAAATAAGTAGGCCATACATTGTTACTGTTGGTTCTATTAAGGCGCGTACAGATTGGCTTAAAATAATTAATTAATATTTTTGTTTACATTTATTTTTGCGAACACCTGCTGGTCAGGGCCGACTTTATATGCCACTCATTATTTCTATCATTTAATGATTTTAAGGGTGGTTGTCATGCTCATCATTTTGCCACAAATAATATCATCCCATTGGAATCCACAATGTTTCGCATGACAACGCCATTCAAATAATTATTATAATAAAATACGATTACTAACAAATGCTTTTACTATGTTACATATGAAAACAGTTCTTATTACTACTACAATACAATCACTATTCCTTTAGAGTGAATAAAATAACATAGCCAAGCAAAAATCAACCTTAACATCTCAAGAATGTTAGATAAAGAGTTTGTATTATCATATTAAGTACATTTTTGTATCACAAAATCTCGTGATTCATAATAGTCTACTTAACTTAATGGGTGTTTCCTTTTACATTGGTACCAACCATGTTCCGTTTGCATTCGCTCTTATTCGTCAAAAAATCTTACTCTTTTGCTGACGCGACCACTGCGAGTGACAATCTGTTCTTTATTTACTGGTTCCGCGGATTTTTCTTTTGTTACTTGGGGTTTTGTTTTTTTTATTTTACTATTACTTTGTATGTTATGTGTTGTAATTTCTTTACTGTTGTTTTCCTCACAATCGTCTAGTATAAACGCGGGTTTAAGTCGGTCAATTGAAATACAAGCTTGCCTATTCGCTATTTTGATGACGTAATTTTTTTCTTTCCTACTTATGACGCGGTATGGGCCATCATAGGGCGGTTGCAGCGATTTACGCACTGTATCATTGCGTACGAAAACATATTTACAAGTTTCGAGTTCCGGATGTATGAACGTTGATCGTACCTTATTTTCTCTATTATGTGGTGTAATATTTCTTATCGTCTTTTTTAACTCCTCTACATAGGAGTTCATGCTTTGTTGTTGTGGTTGTGACTGTACAAAAAAATCTCCGGGTAACCTAATTGTGCGCCCGTATAATATCTCTGCGGCGCTGTGTCCCGTATCGCTTCTAATGGCTGTGCGCAAACCGAATAAAACAGTAGGTAACTCTTTTAACAACGATTCTGTTTTAATTCTAGCCATTAATGATGCTTTTAGTGACCTGTGCCATCTTTCCACCATCCCGTTACTTTGTGGATGATAAGCTGTTGTCCTAATCCTTTCGATTCCCATTACTTTCATTAGCTGACTGAACAAATTACTCTCAAATTGTCTTCCTTGGTCACTAGTGATTTTGATTGGGCACCCATAATGTGTGATCCAACAATCATATAGTGCCTTGGCTATATTCTCCGCGGTAATTTCTTTCAGTGGTATGGCTTCCGGCCATTTAGTAAACCTATCAATTATAGTCAGCAAATATCTATATCCCTCTTCTGTCGTGGATAACGGACCTACTATATCAATATGAATGTGTTCAAACTTCTCGCACTTCGCAAAAACCCCTAATTCGGATACGGTGTGTCTTTGTATTTTTGCCTTTTGACATGCTATGCATGTTTTTGCCCATTTGCCTATTTCTGCATTCATTCCTGGCCAAAAGTACTTTTGTGTAATTAACTTCCTTGTTGCCCTAATTCCGGGGTGACTGATATTATGTATGTTATCGAAGGCTGTGCGTCTGAATTGTTTTGGTAAATATGGTCGGGCTGCCTCCTTCGAAACTTCGCAATATATCGGTGTTTTTAATGTGGGCCCGTACATTTTTTTAATTTCTACGTTGCAATTACTTTTACTACTATGTGGCAATAGCGTGATGTACTCGTCAGTTTTCTGTGCGGCGGCTAATTCTACGAAGTCTAAGTTCGTTGGGCAATACAACTCGGCAACCCGAGATAGCGAGTCAGCAACAACGTTTTGCAGTCCACCTACGTGACGGATGTCGTTTGTGAATTCACTAATAAATAATAAATATCTTGTTCTCCTAGGGGTTTCCGAATTACTGCTATTTAATTTTGTAAGGGCGTAAGTAATTGGTTTATGGTCTGTATATATGATTAGTTCCCTGCCTTCAAACAGCTTCCTAAAATACTGAATGGCCATATATATTGCTAGTAACTCCCTATCGTACGTACAGTACTTCGTTTGTGCCTCGGTTAGTTTTTTCGAGAAATACCCTAACGGTTCCCAACGGCCTTTAACTTGTTGTTGTAACACCGCACCTACGCACGTATTTGATGCGTCGCTCATAAGAGCTATAGGTACCCCGCTTCGTGGGTGGGACAATGTAACTGCGCTTTGTAAGCTAGCCTTACATTGTTCGAATGCTTGGTTGGATTTATCATCCCACTGTATTACTGTCTTATCGCGTTTCTTGGAATGATGTATAAACTTATTAAGGCTCATTTGTGACTCTACTGCTTTGGGTATATGGGATCTATAAAAGTTAACCATTCCGAGAAACCTTCTTAATTCCTCCACCGTTTTTGGCTTTGGAAAATCTACTATGGCCTGTGTCCTGGTCTTTAGTGGTGTGATACCTTCTTTGCACACCTCATGACCGAGAAATTCTACTTTTTCTTTTCCAAACTGACATTTTGAAGTATTTATTGTTATTCCGTATTTACTGAATCTTTCAAAAACAATTTTCAAGTGCTCTTTATGTTGTTCGTGGTCGTCACTGGCTATGATGACATCATCGATATATGAGAATAAGAAATCTAATTCGTGCAAAACTGTTGTACTCATGAAACGTTGAAACGTTTGCGCGGCGTTTCTCAGTCCGAAACTCATTCTGGGAAATTCAAATAAGCCAAAAGGCGTTATGATCGCCGTTTTCTCTATATCCTCTGGGTTAATTGGTATGAAATGATAAGCTCTGTTTATGTCTAAATGTGTAAATACTCTTTTGTTTGCTAATATATAAGTAAATTCATGTAATCGCGGAACGGGGTATCTGTCCGGTTTAGTAATTGCATTTAATTTCCTGTAGTCGCCACAGGGTCTAATATCTCCGTTTGGTTTTGGTACCACATGTAAAGGGCTCGCCCATGGGCTTTTACTGGGCCTACATATTCCCATCTCCTGCATTATTCTAAATTCCTCTTTAACTTTGACATACCGGTCCGGTGGTAATGGCCTTGCACGCGAAAATACCGGTGGACCGTTAGTTTCAATGTAATGTACTACTGAATGCTTAGGAGGATCTTTGAAAGAGGTAGGCCTAGTAATATCTGGGTATTTAGAAATAATATCGTGTTATGGATGTTCTACATTTAACATTTTTAGTGAAAATTGTGTACTACTTACTAGGGATGCTACTGTGCTTAATTCCGTCACCTGGTCGATCAGCTTCCTTGCACTCACGTCGACCAGTAGCTTATGGTGTCCTAGAAAATCTGCGCCAAGTATGGGTTGTTTCACGTCGGCTATAATGAAGTCCCATCTGAATACTCTTCGTAATTTCAGGTTCAATATTAGAGTCTTTATACCATACGTTTTGATTTCGGCTCCATTCACAGCGTATAATTTATATTTGCTGTCCTGGTAGTTCTGGTTCTTCTTTTTGGGTGGTATGACGGACACGTTCGCTCCTGTGTCGACTAGGAAGTTCAAACCGGTGTTACTGTCCGTCACACAAAGGCGGATGGCTGGTTGCACGGAGCAGATTTCCGCCTTATCCTGCTCCGTCTTTAGTTTCCCGCTTTTTTCCATGCACATGGTTTTACACATTTCTGCGCTTTTGCTGCGTAACGGAAATGGTAGAAACACAGCCAATCTGGATCTTCTTCTGAACGGCGTGCTCGCGAGGTGCTTCTGCCTCGGCCATGTGCTGTTTGCTGATAACGGCTCCTGCTGGGTGATCGGTTTCTGCTGTATCGGTTTTCCATTTCTTCGAAACGTGCGCTTAACTTCGCTATTTCTTGTAAAATGGTCTTCTCTGATTCGCTTGAAGACAACGTTGCGGGCTGCTGTGATACTGCTGCCACTACTCCAGCTTTGGTAACTTCATTGATTTCGTCGGCGATAGCGGCTACCTTGTCTAGATCCTTTGCTTCAGTAACTGTGATTACAGCGCGTACTGTTGCTGGTAGATGATTCTGCCATAAAACCTTTAATGTGGCGTCCGTCATTTTGTCTCGCGCGAGGACTTTCATTTTCGCCAGTAATTGTGATGGCTTCTGGTCTCCCAATTCCATTTCGTTTATTAATCTGTCTATCTGCTTTGTTTGTGAGTCTTCATATATCTTTAATAATTTATATTTCAAGGCCTCGTATCTGCCTGTTTCTGGGGGATTTGCCAAAAAATCTGCTATCTGGTCTATGGTGTCGCCGTTTAGTTTTGACACCACCAGGTCGAATTTTGAGTAGTCTCCTAATTTCTGCTGTGCCAGAGTCGCTTCTGTCCTGATGAACCATACTCGAGGTTGTTCTGTCCAGAATTCAGAAATCCTTGCTGCCATCGATAACGCTGCTGTTTCTGGAACCACCGTCGGAGTTGGAGTCGTCATCTTGCCGTATTTGTATTTACTTCAAATTATAAAGTTCTTTCACAGGGGTCACCACTTTTGTATGTCTCTCTTAATTATCACGTGAAATTAAACTTGGCCTTGAGAGGTAAAACTTTATGTCTTTATTTCCACGACTTCTTATGACTAAACACAATACAGCGTAATATATGACTATCTCTAACACAGTCTAGGAGAGTACTGCCGGCCCCCTCCGTGCGGTCCCGGCCGGCAAGCCTAAAATGCCACATCAACAATTATGTGCAACATTGTGTCACTACAAGTTAATTAATATAACAATATTTAGCTCCTGAAGCTCATAGATAGCTGCCAACGCTGCTTCGTCTCCTTACATTCTTCAAGCACAAAACACACTCATATTTTACTTTGACAGAACATTCCTTTGCTTCCAGAAATTCCTTTGAAGGAATATTACTTCTCTACACGTATTGACAAAATATGTTTAAGTTTACTTCTAAGGATCATCTCACACTGAAAAGCAACGCTACCCACACTTTCTACAAATCAAACACAAAAAACCGGCCAAGTGCGAGTCGGACTCGCCCACGAAGGGTTCCTTACCCGTATCGCAAAAAACGGCAAATTTATTCTGACCTCAACGTGCCGTTGTTCATTCGTACATGGAACTCACGTACGGCTGGTATTATCTTCGGTTAGTTTAGAATTAGCTATTGGAGGGAGATGAAAATGTTGTTGTATATCGAGCATGTTCCACAATTATCCGGGTCTCTTTATTTTCATTGATGATGATGTAATTTTATCCCGGAATTAAATCGTACCTCTACTTATCTATTAACTATTGCCTTAGCGGTACATTTATTGGTTCGGTAAATCTTGTGTTGGTCTAACATTAAACTATTAAACGAGTACTTTTTAAAATTTTGCACGTAAATAAATACACATTATTACTTTCATCAGCTTTAGGTATAATTCAATCACGAAAAAACAGAATCCACCTCGTCAAAAAAAAACTAAAGCTCGTTTTTCTAGAATGATGGTCAATAAACAAACACGTACACGCATGAATTTTGTTTGACCACTAAATTTAGGTACAAAGTAAATAAATTTTTGTATAAGGTTCATATTTGGTTTGCGCAAATATGACCATGTTTCCAAATTTCGTGTAAAGCTCAAGTGGTTGCCAATTCGCCTTCGCCAGAATGCTCATATTTTTTCTCTGGAGCTTTGACGCAACCAGAGCATGGTTGCGAATAAGCCTCTCGGCCCATCTGTCAATAGACTCAAGTGCATCAAGCTGGTATTTGGCACATCCGTCCCAGAAGTAAGAGCTTCATGCGCGACCAAACTTGCGCTTTATCCAACTTGAGCAGCTGCTCGGGCGTGAGACACCGTCTCAACTTTGCAAGAATCCTCAACTTTTTTGCAGCCAACTGAGCTTTCGCCTCAATGAATGGACCGAAATTGAGGGCCGATGTCAACGTAACACCAAGAAGCTCAAGATGATCCGTTAACGGCTCGGTAACACCACTGGAAATATGGAGCCGGGTGGAATTGGCTCTTTTTCGCGGCAAAAGACACGCCTGGGTCTTAGCAACATTGAAAATTACCAGATTGGCATCGCCCTATTTGGAGGCCGTCTTCAAGGATAGGTTCAAGCATTCAACCATGGCCTCCCAGAGAGACCGAAACTGAAGCCCAGTAGCCCGTGCGCCGGACACGTATCTCTCAGCAACAGTGCTGTTGTCTGCATACCCAAAGGTTCCAGGTTTTAGTAGATCATTAATGTGCAGCAAAAACAATGTTGTCAAGAGTTCTGACCCCTGAGGAACCCGGCGTTGATATCTAACTGACTAGACGAGCAGCTATCAATAACCACTCGGACGTATCCATCCCTCAGGAAGTCCGCAATCCAATCACACAGACCACTAGGTAGACCGAAGGAAGGAAGCTTACCAATGAGGCTTTCGTGCCAGACCCTGTCGAAACCCTTCGAGATGTTGAGGGGAATGGCTAGCGCTGCCCCGTGTCTCTCGATTGTCTCACTCCAGATGTGAATGGCATACGCTAGAAGATCCCCAGTGGACTGATTTCGGTGGAAGCCGTATTGGCGGTCACTAATGATGTCGTTCGCTTCTAGGTATTCCAGGAGCTTACTGTGGAGTACATGTTCTATACTCTTATAGAGGATGGACGTTACAGAGATGGGTCTGTAGATGGCCGGGTCAGCTCGACTGCCCTTCTTGGGCACGGGTTGTACATTGGCTTGCTTCCAAGCCTTCGGCACTTTTTCAGACCCTATTAAAAAGCAATATAGACGTGTCAAGAAATTTAACTTAACTTACAGCTAATCAAAATACAATAGATACATTGAGAATGAGTTGCCTGCAGATAGGCAGTTGTTCCATGCAAAATACTGATTGATGCATCCGGTTAACTAGAAGCCGACCCTGACAACATAGTTCGGAACAGGCTAGGCAGATTGATTGAGGTAGTTAAAAGGCTTTGAATGACACCCACGCAACGGTCATTCACACAACAATCACTAAGTTTAACACACGTCTAAGAATATTTAACAACAAATTTTCAAAGTAACGTGATCATCTAGTTTACTCGAGTGGATCTCATTTTCCGATACATTAGCTTCGATATTATTAAAACCTTCCATCGTTGTTGAGAAATTAATAATTTCTTCTAATTAATCTGCCCCTTGGTTGCCGCTTCGCTTATTTTGCGAAAACGGATAATCGTTGTTATAGCGATAATTATCTGGCAGTATGTCTTTGAAATAATTGTTTAATTAATTGTGAGAGAAGATGATGCGAAAGAAATTTTCAGTTATTTACAGACATATTAATTTATATTTATAATTGAATTCAGGCCAAGTTAACCTTTAGCACCTATTTAGTTAAAAGTGGTTAAAGGCGGTTTTTGATTTCAACGTATTAAACCCTACTTTAATGTCAACGTTAATAGGTTTTTAGGCTTAAATGGAGTTTGGCAGTTATAAATAAATATATAATAAATAAATTGTTAATTATTTTAATAATTTACAAAAATGTGAAACCCTGATCCCTGAGCTAGGTTACAGCATCTGTGTTTTAGGGGCCAGTTGCATACAGGGGGCATACAGTTATTACTCTATTTTTTTTTTTATTCAGAAATCTTACTTTAGACATTTAGTTAGTTAGTGTCTTTGTTTTCTGAAGAAGAACTGCAATATTTACTATCATCTTTTACAGCCTTTCAAGAGATGTTTTTCAAGACAGAAGTAATCTTCTTTCCAATAGAATACAAGACAACAACGAATCAATCCACTCCATAAAGAACAGCTCAAACAGGATTGTAGCAATACTTTTCCATATTTATGTAACACCTACAGACCACACATAACGCCACATAAGAAATACGGAGTAATACTACCGGCATACAGTATATAAGTTATATTATTTCGTTAGAGTCGGAACATAAACGTGATTCAGGACCCACGAGTCATTGGGCTAGGTATTAGCAATCTCCGCTTTATACCAGAAGCTCAGATTGTGTTTTAAACGGATTATGAACTTGTCATGTTCAAGTTGTAATACGTATTAGTAAATTGGTTTCAAGTAAGCTAGAAATCGCGGCAGACCAATTAAGCGGTATGAACTTTACTCCTACCAACAGGACCGCCCCGCATTATTAGGAAACAGACTTGTTTGGAAAAAAGGAAAGGGAGGGAGGCCTTTGCCCTGTAGTGGTACAATACAGACCAGCTAAATTAGATTTCATGGAAAAAAGTCTAGTGAGATTCGCTTGCTCAGCTTTATTTTAGAACGCATAAACTGGAAATTACGTCTTAATATTTTTCATTATAACGATGACGTCGTTTTTTATGACACTAGAAAAGCATCGATAAATTTATTATTATAGAAGCAGTTGCTACGAAAGTTTTTTTTTTTCCGTAGCACTCATTTTAAGGCAACTATATTGTAAGTTGCATATCTTGTAAGTTGCATGTGGCTCAAGACACTGAATACAATTATGTCAAGTGCTAACCAACACGGCACCTATATACGTAATATGGTTAGTCAGGTATTCAGGGAATGAATGTCACTTAATAAACCCGTTCGCATGCAAAGGGGAACGTGGCCCTAAATTAAGGCCATTGTGGCGTCATTAATATTTATCGACATATTGGAATCTTGTTCACATTTTTGGTACCAAAATGGAAATGTCGTCCGAATTATTTCGAGTTAAAGCGCAAAGAGAGAAAAAACTTTTTCTTTCCTGGTACAGCTACTAAATTATTATTTTAGTAATTAAATTAGTTACTAGAGTAACGCTATGAATAGATAGGAATCTCTCTTGATTGCACACCAAATGAAGGACAAACCAATGTGTTCTTGAGTCCGTAGACTGTGACATTCTGTCAGCGATATTGAAAAGTCAAAATGCAAGGGACGTGTTCTCAAACATGTGACATTTTGGTTGTGAATCTGAATCTAATACATTTTTGTAATTTTTCTCAGTCGACTTTGTTGATGTCACTTAGTCTAGAGCCTTTCATCGCAATCAGCAACTTAGATTTTACTTAGTAATGTTGGCAGTCCACAGGGAAACCAATAATTTCACCTTGCTTGAATCATGTCACTGCCGTGTTCGACAAAAAAACAACAAAACATCAAATCCCTATTATTATGTATGGCGGAAATCCCCGAATCTAAGAAATTCGGGGACCCGTGCTGACCCAATAAAATAAAATAGGGTTGTTTCCTATTCAAATACGTAGTTCAACATCACGATATTGCAATGTTTTGACACAGATGTCACGAACCATTGGTTGAGAGGTCAAACCACAGCGGTGTACCGGATGCTACGGCTCTTGGCATAAATTCAAGGTCAGGCATTCTAAATGCGTTTTACTTTTCTGCTGTACCTAGTATTTTAAATCTTGGTGTTATAAAATAGCATGATTCTATTAAGACATCATAGAAAATGTTTTTATGCAAATTGGAAGTCTTGAAAATGCGTAGACTGAAAAAATATCTACAGCTGAGCTACAAAATGTTACACGGTGGGATAGTATAGTATAGTCTATTTCCTTAACTTTCCATTTGAACTGCAGATAATTTAATTTATGTAAACAAAGAACGCCAACCCACATTGAACTGCCAAGAAAGGCAACTATCTGCTGACAAAATATGCAACAGTGTCGGGGTCATGGTCAAAATGGTCGTGTCACTTTGCTTGCCATTTGTCTATTTATATAAATTATCTGAAATTCCAATCGCAAGTATGAGTAAGTGGGTCCTACGTAACTTTCAATCACATCAAACTAAATACAAACAGTCAATCACAACGGGCATGTTAGTTCTCTTCGTAACGCAAACACTCCAGATTGCTATAATTGTTATATGCCATGTTTTTGTTTTCCCCTAATTACCCCAAATAAAGCCACGAACACAGTCGTACTAAACATGAAACATGTATATGTGGGAAGCTTTACCATGTTTCGAAATAAACTCATGTGAGTTGTAGCGAAAATAAAACGCGCATTTTTATCTTCGTGTGTTGACAAGCTAGTTGAAATTAGTAAAACCCCTCAAAAAGAAGGGTCGCTCGTAGCGCTGTGTGCGACATGCTCACGCACCAATCGTACTACTTACCTTACACACATTAGTTTGTTAGGAAACACAATCTAGGTGTCCAAACTTAGATACCTAAGGCTGTGACTGAAAAACAATACATAATAACAGTACATCGCCAGGGATAACAGAATTTCACCCTAAAAAGGTGAATACACACACATTTCCCTCAAGTAAACACTTAGAAAACTAGTTATTCGCAGTCTAGTGCTTCTAGGTAACCTAGACTTCTGCCTAAGCCCTATAACTAGATAGCGCTTATGTAATTCTAGTACATAAACACTGTTTACGTGAGATAATGTGTTTGTATGAACCACGATAGCCGATTCTATGCGTCTGCTGTCAGCGGGCTCACCGCCTATAGACACACTTGTTGCCTGAAGGGTTGCTGATATGCCATTAGAGGCATTACCTTCGGCAGCTTGCAGACAGGCGCCTGGATCCAGTCATCACACATTGCCGATATGAGGCTCGCTTGATGACACAAGCTCATTAAAGCTGTGGAACAACACGCACTTTTGCCTATTTCGGCCGCTTCCCGGCACCTAAAGCACCAGAAGGGCTAGTGACACACGCATCAGGGTACCACCATTCGATGCGTCAGTTTTTAGGCTTCTCAACCACACTTCTGTAAGGAGCCTAGCTCTGGTGGTTGGGGAGATAACCTTCCTGAAGGACCACGGGGTCCCACAGTTTTCTTGTTGCTCCGACCACTTCGGGGTGAATTTTGCTTCGAGGATTGAGACTGCGTCCACCATAGTACTACCACAGGGTAGCCTGTCACAAGGGCTACCGGATGATACTTGGTGGGTGGAGATTCCTTAGATAGTCTAAGTACAAAATAACTTTTAATGTTAAAAGTTAGTACTTTTCGTTCGGTCCGACACTTCCAGGCACATACGCGCCTTGAATATATAGATGTAGCTATAGAAGTAGTGTAATTCTATAGCCTTATAGAAGGGCTTTAAGACCCATGTACTAACTTAGTACTAGAATTGTATAGTTTAGAAGGAAATAGCTTCTAAGTCTCAAAATCGACAGAATTTCCCTTCGTTCCCCATTCTTCCTGGATTATCTCTGCAGGGGAAGCAGCAAGGAACCTGGTTTCGTTGGATGGGCAGTTCCAAGACGCATGCAACCATATGTGACATTCCCTGATCCGTTCAGGGATAGGGGAGGTTCTGTCGGTTTATAGCTTAATTATGTAAAGAAAAAATGTTGTAAATTATTCGTCAAGAAGAACAAAGTTTTTCATTTCCTGGTCATCAGAACTTTACCTACGAACACCTAGCGACCCTCAATCGACTTCTGGGTTCCTGAATTTCCGATGACAACTGAACATAGGTGCAAGGGCGTCAACGCGCTTTCACAGGCTTATTATGATTTTCCTGCCATACCACCTTCCTACGAAGCAATAAGAAGTATGTAAGGATCGTACCGTATGGTGACGGACGTAAAGAATTTCACCATCCCATATCATCCCGTGGGTGTCGTAAGAGGCGACTAAGGGAAACACCAGAGAATGGGCAGCAGCGTTCTCTGGGCACTTTATCAACAAACTGCGATCGCCAACCCGCCTGCCAAGCGTGGCGATTACGGCAAACCCTCCCAAACCATGATAAGCACAACAAAACAACGGCCCCGAGTGCCCGGCAGCCCGTCTACCCTCGACTACGGTAGCGGTCGAGGCGATGGCGTGGCAAGGGGTGCAAAGAATCCCCGGAGTGGACCCGGCTACCCCAATAAACACCGACGACTGGACCTGGCAACGTATAACACGCGAACACTCCGGACCGACGAGAAGATAGCCGAACTCGAGGAAGAATTGAACAGGTTGCGATGGAGTGTTATAGGGTTATCTGAAGTCCGAAGAGAGGGGGAGGACTCGATAATCCTCAAATCCGGTAACCTGCTCTATTTCCGAGAGGGTGACTGGCAGTCCCAAGGTGGTGTCGGGTTTATCGTCCACAAGTCCCTTGTGAACAACGTGGTGAAGATCGATAGTGTGTCGACCAGGGTGGCGTACCTTATACTCAGAATATCCGCAAGATATTCGCTGAAGGTCATACAGGTCTACGCCCCAACCTCGGCACACCCCGACGACGAGGTAGAGACCATGTATGAGGATATCTCTAAAGCCATGCATGGTTTCAAAACTCACTTCACCGTTGTCATGGGGGACTTAAACGCAAAACTGGGCAAACGAGACGAGGATGAGCTGCAAGTGGGGCAATTTGGAGTTGGACGTCGGAACCACCGGGGTCACCTACTGGCCAGTTTTATGGAGAAGGAAGGCCTCTATATGATGAACTCCTTCTTCAGAAAGCGTGAGCACAGGAAGTGGACATGGCAAAGCCCCGATGGTGTAACTAAAAATGAGATCGACTTCATCATGTCGACCAAGAAGCAAGTGTTCAATGATGTCTCTGTGATCAATTCGGTGAAAACCAGGAGCGATCACCGCATGGTAAGAGGCACATTGAACATTCATATCAAGCTTGAAAGGTCTCGACTGATGAAGTCCACGCTCCGTCCAGCACAGATCCAGATCCAAAACCCCGAAACCTTTCAGCTCGAACTCCAGAATCGTTTCGAGTGCCTTGGAAGCTCCGTGGACGATTACAGCTATGGGTTCGTGGAAGCTGTCCATACGGTCGGGTCTAAGTTTTTCAAGACCCGCCGTACAGATAGAAACAAAAAGCTCTCTGATCCAACTCTAAAGCTAATGAAGGAGAGGCGTGAGATGATCCTGCAGTCTTCAGACGATGCGGTGAAATACCGGCAGCTAAATAGACGGATTTCAAAGTCCTTGAGAAGCGACCTCCGCCGCTTTAATACTGAAAGTATTAAAGATGCGATTGAGCGGAATAAGGGCTCCAAGGTCTTTGCAAGGGATCTGTCTATTGGGCAGAGCCAGCTCACAAAACTGAAGACCGATGATGGCAGGATCGTTTCCACCAAAACATAGCTTCTGAGAGAGATCGAGAGATTCTATGGGCAGTTGTACACGTCAACCAGTAAACCCATTGCGATCTAGCAAACAACCCAAGAGCTAGATTGAACCGACACTATACCGAAGATATCCCGGATGTCAGCCTGTACGAGATTAGGATGGCTCTGAAACAGCTTAAAAACAACAAGGCGCCGGGTGATGACGGAATCACTGCTGAACTCCTGAAGGCGGGTGGAAAACCGGTCCTTAAGGCCCTTCAGAAGCTGTTTGATTCCGTCATACTCGAGGGCAAAACGCCACAGGCATGGTGCAGGGGTGTGGTGGTACTCTTCTTCAAGAAGGGCGACAATGCCCGGCTGAAGAACTATAGGCCCATCTCACTTCTTAGCCATGTCTACAAGTTGTTTTTAAGAGTCATGACGAATCGTCTCGCGCGCAGGTTTGACGACTTCCAGCCTCCCGAACAAGCCGGATTCCGAAAAGGATTTAGCACCGTAGATCACATACATACGCTGCGGCAGGTTATACAGAAGACCGAAGAGTACAACCTGCCTCTCTGTTTAGCGTTTGTGGACTACGAGAAAGCTTTCGATTCGATCGAGACTTGGGCTGTACTGCAGTCTCTCCAACGGTGCCAGATCGACTACCGGTACATTGAGGTGTTGAAGTGTCTGTACAGAAACGCCACCATGTCAGTCCGTCTTCAGGATCAGACCTCGGAACCAGTCCTTCTCCAGCGTGGCGTGAGACAGGGAGACGTCATTTCTCCGAAACTGTTCACTGCTGCGCTGGAAGATGTATTCAAGGTTCTGGACAGGAGCGGCCTAGGCATCAACGTTAATGGCGAGTACATCACTCACCTTCGGTTTGCCGACATAGTGGTCATGGCTGAGACCATGAAGAGCCTCAGTACAATGCTCGATGACCTCAGTAGAGCTTCCGAAAGAGTGGGTCTGAAAATGAACATGGACAAAACCAAGGTGATGTTGAATGCCCATGTTACACCCATTCCTATCAAGGTTGGAGACTCTACACTCGAAGTTGTGGATAACTATGTCTACCTGGGACAAACGATCCAGTTGGGTAGGGCCAATTTCGAGAAAGAGGTCAACCGTCGAATCCGACTCGGCTGGGCAGCGTTCGGGAAGTTGCGCGGTGTCTTCTCGTCCAACTTACCACAGTGTCTCAAGACAAAAGTCTATGACCAGTGTGTGTTGCCAGTGATGACATATGGCTCTGAGACGTGGTCGCTAACAATGGGCCTTATCAGAAAGCTTACAGTCACTCAAAGGGCAATGGAGAGGGCTATGCTCGGAGTTTCCTTGCGTGATCGAATCAGAAATTTAGAGATCCGCAAGAGAACCAGGGTAACCGACATAGCCCGAAGAATTGCCAAACTTAAACGGCAGTGGGCAGGGCACTTTGCTGGCAGAACGGATGGCCGATGGGGCAGAAAGGTTCTGGAGTGGCGACCGCGAACCGGAAGACGTTGCGTTGGAAGGCCTCCCACCAGGTGGACCGATGACCTGGTGAAGGTTGCAGGAATCCGCTGGTTGCGGGACGCACGGGACCGGTCAATGTGGTGACGCTTGGGCGAGGCCTATGTCCAGCAGTGGACGTCTTTCGGCTGATATGATGATGATGATGAAGGATCGAAACAAGTAGCGTTTGTAGTTTCTACCTACCCCTATGGAAAAAGGGTTACCTATCATAAGTTCGAAAAACATGTGACCGAATTTCATTTCACCTAAAACTTTTCAACTATTGTCGTTTCGTTTTTTTTACTTCATCGAAGTCACGTCTGCCAATGTCTTATTTGACCTATGATCAATTCGTTTTTTTTAGTTACTCCAACGTTTCATTTGGTCAAAAAACGTTTGACCGAAGTAACACTTCACCGAAATAACATTTGTTCGAAGTATTTATTTTTATACACTTAGCAAAATACTAAGTGAGAGAGAAACAGTGGGCGAATAGAAATGTTTAAAACAGCGACTTGAAAAAAATATTGTCGACGGAGCCCCACTGTGCTGGCTCCTACCCCTATTTGTCATCATTCTCTTTCACTCTAGGGTTTGCTGTAAGAGAAATCATCATTGAGTTAAGCTCGCCTTTGTACTGTACTTTATTATGACATTATTTTTGTTCTTGGTGTTCAAGAATTAAGATACCATCCCAATTTTTTAAGAGATTTGGATGATTGGATGATATGTTTGTTTGATTGAATATCCTCCTTAGATGGTGTTGTTTAAATTTGGTGAAGATCTGATGAAGAACTTTGGAGATATAATATGGAATGAAGAAACTAATCCAGAAAAACCGTTGTAGTGTTTTTATTTGGAAGTTAGTTGTTTTTTTTTGTATAAAGTTTTCTAGTATAAAAACACATTTAGGGATAGTGTCGCTTTGAATCAGTGGAAGCATTTTCATTATCGGATTATTTCTTTCAGTACCTCTTACAAACAAACAGTACTTCAGATTTACGGTTAAAGATATTTATTTCTCAAAAGAATTCACAAATTCACTTATAGAGAAAACAATAGGATTACAATAATGTTATCTGCCAGTAAGCGTAGATAAACAAGCATGCATCTTAAAACTAACATTTCAATAACACTTAGACATACATCATTTTAGCACAACAAGTACAAAATAAACAAACGAAGAAGGTAAGTTACACACAAACAGACAACAACAGTTTTGAGCAAAGAGGGTGATAGGTATATCTATTTGTACGTATGTGCATGATTTATTTTATTCATTTTACACCATGTTGTATATCATTTTGTGCACAATAAGGAATTATGAAGAATGAGGGTAGGGTGCAAATTAGTAGTCGTAGCGTGTTTACTAAGGTCTAGGACACAGTGCTGAATATGAGCGATTCATTGAAATGTTTTCAGTTAATATTTGTACATAATAAATATATATATCTATTTATTCTTGTTTATGTAAACATAAGATATTATTTATTTATGATTAGTCGAAAGGTTGGAAAAGATCTTTTAATATATATTTTTTTAAAGTCTTCTTGTAAATGTATGATGATTTGATTTCTTTTATGTGTTTAGGTAGTTTGTTATAAAAGTTGGCACCCTCATACATAATATTCCTTTCTCCATATTTAGTCCTAGGATGGGATAAGCAGATATAATTAGTTTGTCTTGTTAAGATTTTATAAATTTGTGCCCTTTTTGTAAATATTATCTGATACCTTTAATTAGAATTTTTCTTACGAGTATGCATGTGTTGTACTTATATATTTGAAGAAGATTCATAAGCTGTGTTTCTTTGTAGATTTTGTCAGTAGGAGTTAAATAGTTATACCTAAATAGTGTTTTGATTATTTTATTTTGGGCAATTTGTAGTATTTTTAGGTTTGATTTGGCAGCAGTGCCCCAGACCTCAATCAAGTAGTCCAAGTGAGATTTAACCATGGAGTTATATATAGTATAACGCACATGTCAAGGAAGACACCGCACTATACCACGGAGCGCACCTGTTAGTGATGTGAGCTTGTTCTTGATACTCTCTATATGTGGTTTCCACGTTAATTGATCGTCAAGTATAAGACCAAGATATTTTTCTTGATGAACTCTTGCATTTGACATGCATTTGACCATCAATATGTAAGTTACTGTGCTGACCAATCTTTTTGTGTTTTGCTGCGAATATAATATAATTAGTTTTAGATATATTTACTGTCGGTAAGTTTGATTTAAGCCAAGTTTGTAAGAGGCTCAGATCATGTTGAGCTTGTTCTATGATTGAGTATACTGAAGTACCCGAGTAAAATAAACTGGTGTCGTCAGCGTACAGCGCTATGTTGCTAAGATTTAGCTTGAGTATCACGTAGACACGTAAAGTGCCACCAATAGTTACCATGTACATACCAATATCCCTTCTAATACATACGTAGCTAATAAAATAAACATGCGTCGATCGGCACGTTGGTGGTGGCAGGACATATCAATGTTTATTGGAGACTTACATGCTATAAGGAAATCAGAAAAACAGCGATGTATGCGCTTCATCTTCGGTCCACATCATCATATATCAAATCATCAAGATGCTTCTCTTGCATTGACACAAACTCATGCTATATTATTAAAAATATTATGTAGATACTCATTGAGATGGTACAGATCCACCCAGGGAGCAAGGTTTATATATTTGAAAAATACGCCGTATATATATTTCAATAGGCAATAAAGCACTAATAATTCTGGAAAGTGCAGATGAAAACTCCTTAAATAAGTAGACATTCCATATCTCGTTATCCGATATCTGATATCCTTTCGCTGATTTTTTGCAAATTCTTCTCATATCGATGATAAATTAGACTGAGCGTAAGTACGCAGCTGTAGGTGCCTACTTAATTCTACAGATAATTATGTAATACGACAATAGTTCCTTAATAATTTCAGACATGACAGGTTAGCATCCATTCAGGTAGATCGTAGCTAACAATAAACATATTCCTAACTTAGAACCTATTAGAGTAATAGGCAAACAGCAATATTTGCGACATTCAAATTTTATGCCAGACAAGATTGTTGGAATAAATCCGAATTTGATGATAAAACAGATAACGTCTCAAACTTGTTATTCTGTTATTCACTTACTCATTGTGACACCAAGTTGCCTCTGCCTCAATTAATCTTCAGTTTTACTCACGTCTCTACGTGACACTAAGCCTGGTAAATTAGTGCTAAATTATGTAGGTAGCAATTTAATCATATTCTCTAAGTCTGCGCTATCACTTAGCTTGTGTTTTAAGATACCTGACCTAGAGCGAGAGCTAACGTGATAATCTCATAATTAACACTAGTATTTGATCCAGGTTTACACAACTACAAGTCTTTTAAACTTGAACTACGCCGCGTTATGAGGAACTATGAGTTGTGTTTGTTGTTTTATAAGTCAGCCAGTTTGAATCCAAAATTCAATGTGCTTGCTAAGCTAAGAAGCAAATACCTTAAACTGTGTTTTCTGAAAGCTCTTTAAATCATAAGAGTGAATATATTTCTTCTCAGCAAGAGTGCTCCATCGTCGGCCACATCATTGCTAGCCTGTAGATGAGGAACAAACGCGAACCGTTGAGTCTATTTCCCCACCTACGGATGAGTTTCATAGATTTCATGAAAAATATATTGACTTTCTGGAATTGTTTTACAGTGTCAGGGAAAAGGAGCACGTGCCCAATGATTTCCATGCGTCTGCTTAGAATAGGAATCTCGCAAACACTCTCGTAACTCATATGTGTCGTATGTATACTAATAAGTAAGGTTTAGTTGTAGCACGGCTCGTTGGTTCTGATAGATTGAGAGATAGTTACGTCTTACTGTGATGGCATGGCATGACTTATTGATTATTCAGGAGAGATAAAGTTGTGACTTACTAAGGTCTGAACTGAAAATTCAGGATTTATATAATTTTCTAGTGACTATTGTAAAAGCAATGACTTGTAGCTGTTCTGTTATTATGACAGCTGTAGAAAACTGTGAGCCTTGATCAATAAGCATATATTATTTATCTACTAAAAGGCGTTGCGATGGAATTGAACAAAGATTCTGATGTTGTAATCATTTTCTGAAAGTATTTTTTAAAGAAGCCAAAAAAAGTAAGTAGAAGTGTACATATTTCAAACACCAAACCCAAAAACCAAAGGTACATACAAACATTCCTAAATACGTGAAAAACATTGCTAAGTTAAAGAAAACACACGTTAAAAAGAAGTATGAATACAAAAAATATTTCATAAGGAGAAACATTTATTTGAACATAATCGAGCCCACTTAAAAATCCAAATCTATTCCATAAATTAACGTCACGTATATATTATATAACTGATAACATTTCTGCTAAAGTACTCGGCAGTAACTGGTAAAGTAATTAGATTATAAGAAATTCCTTTTAAAGTAAAAAGGTTTTCTGACGAGTGGACAGGTAAAACGTTTCTTATAAAAAGCGAACAAAAATGTATAAAATCTTTTCTAAAATTTTCGACATGCTTTGAAAATTAAAGTGATATTTTTACCTAAACCATATCTAAAAACCAGGTACCTAAATCATATCTAAAAATCTTCCATAAAATAACCTAGTTTTTTAAGGTGGAAAGTAGGTGCTTCAATCTAGAACAGAATTGTTCAATCTGAGTTTTCCAAAGTGACGACGGTACAAGAAAATGAGACAAAAAAACACCTACATTAAAATACACGATCCGAAACGACTGTCAATCTTAGTAATAACTTTGCCGGGTTTGCTGAATAACTAAAATTAGGATTTACATAACTTTCACTGTAAATTTCGATTTTATTTTTATAGGGAATTAGTGAGTTATGGGAGCACTAATTGCTTGCGTTTTATTATTATGCAAATTAATGTTATCAGAACACTTTATATATATACATTTGGGTAGGCATGCCGTAATGCTTCAAAAGAATCGAATATACACCTTGAATAGCTTAGAGTGCAATATCTCGTAGTTAATTAAAACCTCGAGTCGCAGATAATTCTGTCTCTTCAGCAACTTTCAGGAAATGCTGTAATTTTTTACAGTAATTAAGTACACACCTCATGGTTGTAAAGACGGTTGAATATAATTTTATTTTGTTTTAATTTTAGAGGATACGTCGGCAGATGAATAAGTTATTTTCCAATTTAGTCAGTTTTCCTTACAAGTAACTAATAAGTTGGAGTTCTACTTATACCAAGCACCTTGCTACATGACCAATACTCAATTCACAAGATCGAGTAGGTACCTATAATGTTTAGTGAATAAGAATGAAGACTAAGCCCAATTTTTTTTTAAATATTGTATGTTCTGTTTCCGTGAATGTGTCCGTGGCATCAACAGTGGGCCTTACCAGAATACCGGCGCAGCGTTATTTTCCTTTATATATTGCTGCACTTGCTGAGTTAGGTGCCTTTTTGGTCTCGAACGATGCTTTTTTCTTTCTTTTTTTTGTGTTTTTGCTTGCTTATCTTGTGTCTCCTGTGCGGTTCACAAATAAATAATTTTGTCTTTCTTTCTTTCAATGTCTGAATTAAGAAGTTGATGTTGATTATTTGAAATAGGATTAACATATATCTTTCTGAAAATAGGATTTCACACGATGTTAACAAGAAATAATAAATTAAGAATAATAGGGTATCAACTAAAAAAAATTCAACTCGAAATTCAAATGACACTGTTCCATTCTTAATTTCGTCAGCGCCGCTGTGTCTACCTAAAATTAGCCGACTCCCTTGAGCTCGATTTTGGCGGCGAATTTGATAGAATCTGGTTATAGTATTTTCATTCATGCAAGATGACTTTTATTTGTTGGTTATCTTTAAGGGGCGAAATCACACATGTATTTTACTATAAATTTAAAGTCATCTCTGAAATCATTATAATCATAGGACAGCAGATTTATTTATTCATGTTTTAAACGTCTGAATGATGTCACCGTCTGAAATACGATAAAAATCAGTGGCCCTATAATGATGGCATAACTCGAAAAAAATGTAGTGTTCAGCTGACTTTTTTCGCAATTTTAAACTTAATGCCATATTTAATGTTTTTTTTGTGAGTATTTACGCCCGATGGAAAGATATGCCAATAGACCAATGACTTAACAGTCACCCTGTACATACAGGATATTTCAAGTCTCGTATTAATAATATTAACCGCAGTTATGTGTTAATGCTACTCGATACGTCTGTACTAATGGAGTATCAATTATCCCACTCCACATCAAACATTTAAGACAGATATTGGGTAATACTGATCAAGGGTATAATTCATCATGATAGTGTTAACTGGTTTAAGAACTTGTCCTTCCTTGTATCCTAAACTAAGGTCTAACCAAACAGAATTGGAATATTATTGTTGCTATTTTAACTCTTAGCGATTTGGCATGTTTTATCTCTGCATCACGCCCAAAGGTCGACTGGTACAAACGCCTTACTAAAGTGATTTAATTTTTTTTTAAATAATGTTTCTTTGAATACGTAACTAAATACAACAAAAAGAGTATGTGTAAAGAGCGTAGTTGGTGGCGTTCTGTAGTTTCTGCCTACCCCATGGAAAAAAGTCGTAAGTTTATGTTTCTATGTACAATACATGCAGCGCCATGTGACCACTGTCACATTTTAAATGTCAGACGTCCATCGAAATGCCAGGCGAATAAATTGAAAGCACCTACAAAAATAAACAACCGCTACTTGAAATCTGGAAATAAACATACGAAGGTCAGGTTAGTACCAAAGGGGTTAGTTAGGGTAATCAACTGGTGTATTTTCACTTTATTTGATTTATTCCTTCACATTGTAACAAACTTTACAAAAAATAGGAGGTTCTAGTTTCGACTGTATGTTTATTTTTTCACAGAATACACAAATCAGACTACGGTGTCTTGTCTATTAGATAATTCTTCTTTTAAAATAAGAATTACTGTTTATCTTGAAGCATCACCAACCATCAACAAATATCGGCTTTTATGGCATAAAATATATAATTGTAGAAAAAGAAGCTTAATCTAAGAGACCTGTTTTTTATAAGACAAGCCGGGAATATCATATACTAGCAATTTTTTTCGTAAGACTGAATTATTATTATGCTAACGATCATAATAATCAGTCATACAAAAAATGGGCAACGATGACTGATCGTCCGGAAATGCCAAATAGAACATGTGAAAAGAAAATCTGTGTTGACCGTTATTATCGGACAAAAATATCTCGTCTGTGATCTGCGTAACTGCCCGTGACGAATATGATATATAATAGTTTATGGATATATCTATAGAGTATGATGTTTTGTCTAAGGCCCAGTTCCTTTACCCGTAGTTAACTCAACCGATGGTTAAATATATTAAGCAATGGTTTCAAGTTTCAGTAAAACGACTAACAAGTGGTCAAATAATTAACTCTCCATTTTATTTGTTCGTTTGTGAGGCTAACGACTGAAGCAAAATGGTGTTATACCGAAATATGCCACCATTGGTTAGCATATTTAATCCTTGGTTGAGTTAACTACAGATTAAAAAACTGGACCTTAGTTTGTCAATAGTGATCATTGCTCTTCCCCTAATACCTCTTCGTTAGAACCCGAACAATAAACTATGTACCGTTTTTCTGGGCGGCTTTACTATATTTTTTCCGTTTTCGAAAATTAAAATATCTGTATATGTGTAATATCAGTAGTGGATCCACAACCATATTGTTATTGGTATTTTAAAATTTTGGGTGGTTGGCATTCTATTTGGTTCAATAAAATAAGTTTATGATCACGACAACCAAGATAATTCTGCAGACGTTTTTTTATTTCCGAACTTTATAATCTGTTAAATGCTTGAAGTTAGTCTTAATAATTTTTTGTCTGAGTGGGCTTAATTAGAGTAATAAACATGTCTGTATTGTCTATCTGTACCCGCGGCTTCGCTCACGTGAATTGTGTATATTTTAGTTGTACATATGAGCCTTAGTGCCTTAGTGCAAGTTTTTACTCACGCTCAATCGGGTTAACGTTAACGCCAATTTGTATTGAAACTGGATAAGCGCCGTCTGGTGACAGCAAGGCAAAACCTCTTTTTTTGTATACATTTTGACATAAGAGATCGTTTACGTTACCACGAGTGAGTACGTTAAAAAACTCGCACTAAGCACACTGAACTGGGTACTGTAGCTGTAGCGTTGCAATGAATGATTGATGAAAGAATGATGAATTTTTGAAAGAATGAAAGAAAACGTATTTATTTGTCACCCGCACAGAAAACACGAGATAAGCAAAACACAAAAAACTAAAAAATAATAATTGTAACCCCGTGCGAGACCAAAAAGGCCTTTTTAGTCTCACACGTCTCTCTCACTCACTCTCTCTCACTTTTAACATGCATGCAATACCAGAACAACCCACTAAAGTTAAAATACAGTCAAACGTTTAGAAACGCATACAAGACAAACATTCATTGTTATTTATATGGATAAATAGATGCCAGTTGTATGTCTAAAGTATGAAAATGTGTTTGTTCACATATCTATTTTACGTACAATACGGCACATAAAAGCCATACAAACTGAAATAAATCGTACTAATATTTTACTCGATTTAAAGAATTGATTCGTTTGAAAGCTTTCTCGTTGTGATGTACGCCTGGTACCTAGCCATTGTCAACATGACGCATGAATACAAAGGTTTTGCATTTAAACAATTTCTGTTTTTTCTTGTTTCACTGTGGTGATCAAAACAAATGCACGAAAGTTTTTTTTTTTTTATACACCTTGCCCCACACTAGGAATTTCTTCCTGTATCGTGGGTGCGTTTACAAACATATAAACTCACATACACAACACTCAGAGACGGAACAAGTATCTGTAGGTCATACAAATATTTGTTCCGTGCGGGAATCGAACCCGCGACACGCAGCGCAGCAGTCAATCTGCTTGTCGGACTGTTGTATATATGTTCAAATCGCATGAAAACTCTGTTTGTGCGACGCAGGATTTTGTGTGTAATTATTTTTTATATGGCAGCGAAAATGCCGCTTCTAAATGTTTATGTAGGTACCTACTTCATATAGATCTGCCTCAGTCTGACCCCTAGGGAAATATCTATTAGGGTGATAAGATCTGAATGAACACGCACAAAACCGAGCATAACTGTGCAAGCGTATTATTAATAACAAAATCCTCTCAAATAAAACGCTAATTAACTTTTCAAGTTACACCCGTAACATAACTTTCAGTTTCAGAACCTTTGTAAAATTAACTGCGTGTAAAGTTCCACGGTCTACTTGTCTGCTTTGTTAAATATTTTACGTAATCTTTCTTATTGTTCTGTATTTTTGTTATGTAAGGAAAAATATACATCGCTTTAGTAAAGTTAGTTATAGACACAATTGTAATACGAGAAATAAAGATGAGTTAATTAAGATCAACCATCTTATAGATTAACTAACGTACACACATCTTTCATGGGGTACTGTGTTAAACTCTATATCAAAATACCTTGTGAGATATTAAAACTAAATAAAAGAAAATTTAAGTTTTAATAGCACACTTTGTAAACAAGCATATTATAAATTAGATGATTATATTCAAGATAAGAATGCTTGGAAACATTGTGGTCCTGCTCCATAGGGCAATCTTTAGTGTAGACAAAATCAAACTGGTTAATTAATATTATACAGATGACTACACCACTTAATATCGACCTAAATTAGCCTGTTAAAATATTCTGTAAATTATGTCTAAGTTTCTTTCAATAAATAAATATCCTTACATAGTATAAAACAAAGTCAATTCACGCTGTCTATCCCTATGTATGCTTAGATCTTTAAAACTACGCAACGGATTTTGATACGGTTTTTTTTAATAGATAGAGTGATTCAAGAGGAAGATTATCATGTATAATACACGCGGGCGAAGCTGTTGACAGAAGCTAGTTAATAATAATAATACATATGATCCCGATACCGGTGGGCCTCTATGTATGTTTTATAAAAATATTTAAAAATTTAAAAAATAAGAAATTAAATTAAATAAAGGATATAATAATAATAAATTCATAATTATAGTATTGCTTTATTTTAATTTTTTTTCTTCACTTTTTGTTTAAGAAATTGACGCGCACACTGTTCCGTTGTTGTTGAATTAGGTAATTTACCTATGTTTGAAATATTTGTATCTGAGAACCATGTTCCTATTTATCAAATGAAGGAATTTACTTGTTGTTGTGTGCCAGTGCATGTAATACTTTATACTTATAGTATAACAGTACATGAAATTATGTATAAAAATGTAAATGTTGTAAAAATCGTTTTTTAAGAGTAAGTGTAGAGTTTCTTGTCGTTTCTTCTCCATAACAAGCTCATTTTCCAAATGGACGGTAGAATTAATCATTATTAACTTTAAATTTGTATTTTTGAAGTTGAAAAGTGCCGCTTAATGGAAAAAAAGAAAAAGTTGAAATAAATAATTTTTGTCTTTGTCTTTGTTCATACTTATTGAAATATCTAAACTTTTTTGGATTATTTCACGTCTGTATTCCTTGAAGAGAAAGGTAGGAGTGTACCTATGCCCCAATTTCATTTCACCAGCTATGTTTTCGGGTGATGTAACCAGGGGCAATCTTATTGCTTCCTAGAATAACCTAATAACACTTTGCAAGACACGGGAACTAACCCATAAATTCTTATTCAGTAGTGTTGTTTTAGTAGTGTTTGCGATCATATCACTAACCAGGCAGTCTGATGTTCTTTCACTGAGTTGTTTTTATTTAATGAATTAAAAATCGGTAATGCAGAGAAATTAAATTAACATTGAGCAATTTAATATATACTTATATTAACATTTCAATATTCAGTAACATCTGTAACCCTGACTTTGTATTTCAACCTAGCGGTTCTCATTAATACTACAGATTACGCTTAAGCGTGAAATGCGGGTTGAGAGTTCCGACTGAATTTCGTAAGTATGAAAATATAATTCGAGGTTTGGGTCTCACCTATTTCCTTCTCCAGTATTGTTTTTTTTTTAAAGATATTCTATAAATTGAATTAAAAAGAAATGTTGTGCTTCTGTTTTCTTTTTTCAATTTTTATTAACAAATTTGTACACTAGACCTCTGTCGACTGCGCAATATTGAGCATTTTCTGAAGATTCTAGTGCTTCTAAAGATAATGTATCATCAAAAAGGAAAACATAGGGGCACAGTATTATTTTTCAGTTTCTGGAATTTCTTTTATATTGGTCCAATATTGGAGGAGGAAATAGGCAAAAGCCACGTCTTGAATTATGACTTTTACTTAGTTCATTCAGTTGGATGTCTGCATACGCATTTCCTCTTAACATAAATGACCCTTTTCAACACTCATGAACGGTTTTGTTCTTATTTAGTTAAGTATCGCGTTTCTTTTACGAAGAATATTTGGCTTTTAAGCCTATTGTCTTTTTCATGCTAGTTAAAGCTTAGGAGAGTTATAAACTAACCGGTCGTGAGCCTGTTAGTACCGAAATAATACACGAAAGAATACTGTTCCCACCTCCCCACCTTACCTTTCACCTTAGGTTAAACATAAATCAATGTGTGATATTAACTGTAGACCTATATTAAAACTATAACTATCTCAAAAAGATAATATAATCCTCCCTCCCTGAAAACGTTTTCGGACAAAACATACACACACAGCTTTTACGTCTGAATAAAATAGTGCCAATATAAACACGTCTTAACCCAAAGAGATAGCGTCCTACCAGCGCATTCGTGGAAATAATCCTAATTGTACAACGAGAGTTGATACAGTCTGATACATTGTAAGGATAAAACAACATGCTTACTGAGGACACACGGGCACACTGTCACACCGTTATCTAATCTAATTCAAAACCATTTATTTTTTATTTTACCCTACCTTTTTGTGATCCCGACACCAAGGGATCGAATGGCCAGCTTCTTGTTGATTAGCTACAATAGCTTCACGCTGGATTCTTGAATCTTAGCTATTTGAGCCATAGTTGCACTGCATATCCCTTTTCATGCGATAATAACTGTTCATTGTTATACTGCAAAGTACAGACAACTGCAACAATTAGGTACTCCTCAAGCATCAGATTAGGTAGGCACCTAATAAAAGGGTGTAATCGGTTGATGACGCTGTCTGTTCATGTGCATTTTATGTAACCAATAAAGAAAGACAAAAAAAAGTATTTATTTGTGACCCGCACAGGAGACACTGGAAATCAGCTTAAAATTAAACAAAAGTAAAAATAAAAACCCCGTGCGAGACCAAAAAGGCTCCTATCTCAACATATCCAAAAAGAAAATAACGCCGCGCTGATATTCAGATAAGGCCAACTGTTGATACTCAATCAGGCTGCTTGCTTAGCTCCTCCATTATACTTATTGTACCTGTTTCTAAAAGGAACAAACAAGTCACATTTTCTGTTACTATAAAACTCTACGGTGTAATAGTCAGGCTTCAGTGAAAGGCGACTGTGTAGCAGTAGCAAAGTAAAATGTCGTGTTAGCGCATTTTGCAGACGGACGTATGATAAAATAGGACAAAATGGACATTTAGTGACGAAAATAGTTATTTCTTGATGTTTTTTTTACAAGCCTTGTGCCCAGTGTGATGTCTCATCAACAACTTCTCGGGAACCTTAATTTCCAAAGAATTAAATCACGAATTTCTTTAATTGTTCTGAAATGCATTCGGAACAACAACCTCGTCAGTAAATAAATTATTTTAATATTAGTGTAAGTTATTTTAAGAGTGTACTAACATAGGTATAAGTTTTTCTCATTTACTAACCCATATGGATGTTACTTGTCCGAAATAAAGACTATTTTTTTTTTTTTTTAACTTTTATCCCCTATTTCAACCTTTTAGGGGGTTGATTTTATGAAATCCATGCTTTGTGCTCACTTTCGTTTTAAATTAAACCTTATAGGAAATTGCATGACTACACCATCTGAAGTGGAAGACCCAGCTGTGTAGGTATGCTTTGCCATGTCTGACACTGAATAAATTTAAGATTTTCAAGACTCGCATTTACTACATAGAGCTGTATGTAGTACAGACTGATAAAGCAGCTAGTGTGGTGTGGTTTCATTCCATTACGTATCTGAAGTGAACTTACATTAAACGCCACGTCAACACATTACAAAAGCAAATTCAGCGTCAATTCTGGTTTATATTGTAGTGGTACACCAATTAGGATGTGGTCACATCAGCTGACACCATATATCTTCAGATGGGCGCACAAACTAACATTATGTAAAGTAGTTGGTGTGTGAGTCAGTATTTGTGTGCATATTAATTCGTTTAAGTTTATATCCATACAAATAAAAAACATATTCACTCCAACACTTTCCTCATTTTCATCTTTTCTGTGGGAGTCACCTAAGCCAGTGTAACTCTTAAAGTACAAACAAGGTACTGAAAAAGAGTATTTATTCATCACTATTTAGCCCAACAGACGTTGCACTGACTAATTAATGCTTGAATGAACACAAATATCTCACAGAATAAAACACTCTCAATTTTCTAATTTTGGGCCAGCTTTACCAACGAACAGCATTTTTATTTAGTTGTGAAGAGGAAACACAAGAGTTTACTCACAATCGACCACATAACAGCCATGGGATGTATTTTCCTCGTTTTTCAATACTGAGTCGTCATCAGGAAATGTGTACAGAAAGCTACAAACGACGAAGTATTTTTTGCTCCTGTATTTCATTGGAAGTGGCCAATCAATGTTCTATATTGGGAGTTGTGGGTGTTCTACAAGTGTAATACACTGCGTGCAACTGTAAGCTTTCACAGGGTATTTGGTATTTATTCGCTAGTTCATCATGTGGTGTAATATTTGAATGAATAGATGCAATCTACTCGTGACAGGATTTTGCTTTGTTGCGGTGAAGTCTGTCAGGTATCCAATAATGAAGGTGAACATTATTAGATAGGTACCCGAATCACATGTACATATGCACCAGGTTTCTGAATTGAGAGTTTCAAGTTAAAGCTTGAAAGGTTTTCATATCAAGTAGAGTTTTTCTACAACATTCAACTTAGCTACCAACTTTTGAGATGAATTTACGTAATCCTTCATTTTTTGGAACGGAGTTCCTTATCGCACGTTATAGTTCTGATTTGTTTGCGGGGTGAGGAAACTAGATCAAAAAAGTGTAACAATAAAGAAAATTACACCACAAAAGCCCCACGACCCCAAAAATCGACACCTTTTTGCGGTGATTTTTGAGGCTCTTCTCTAACCTAGGAAACTATTACTATTTTCAATCTATTCTACTTGCCGTAAATTTTGAAAATATGCAAAAATATTTATAATTTTAAAGTTTAAATAAAAATTATAATTTTTGTGTGATAAATTGAAGTACAAGCGAAGATCCGCACACAGCCGAAGGCGCCCGAAGAAAACCGATGACGTACGAGCGCACGCTGGCTATACACATACAGTACCTATGCTAGCAGCCGCTATTGCGTGTTCACACTGAGCACCAGCTGTGTTTTTGTTTTTTCTGTTTCGTCATATTTTACGAAACTGAAAGACTGTGAAATTTAATGTCGTGAATCTTAAAACTTACGATTCCAACTGAGATCTAGTATTCTACTTTTCCTGTTCTTCATTCAGTTGACAAGAACAATCACTGCTTACTTTTGATGCCAACTGTGTTTTTGTCTGTCATTAAAACACCAACAGATACCGAGAAATACCCATTTTAAAATATAATAATTGCTAACATTAAGGGTCAGGTTAGCCACGTACTTAATTTACGAAAACCAGTTCATTTAACCCACATAATTAATAATAGAGATCTATCAGCTTTTAAAAGTAAGCGGCACACCAGATTCTATTCATAATATTATTCAAAGGTTGATTAGGGCCAAACCAGACGGTTCAACAGTTTTCACATAAAACTAATTACTACTGAGTTCAGTGTCTTTTTTACTAATTACCCGTTATCTGAGGACGTGCCTGTAATTAAGTCTATTTGCCGGGCCCTTATATAGTTAATTGTGACTAATCGTTAAAGGTCAAGTAAAAGGTACCTACTAAAGAAACTATAGTGTAACGTACGATATACATACATTTATGAAATTTGGCACACGTGTTAAGAAGCCCATACAGAGTAACATACGTGAATATTTTGCAATGCCAACAATATTACATGCACACGTGTCGAATTGATTAACTCCTTTTTGAATTAGATAAAAAAGGGTTGTCCCATTGTCGTGTCTGTCAGCGGGAGACTTTAACCAGTCAAAAAGAATAAACTGCCTCAGTAAAGTCATTATTAGGGCGACAAATCCTGCCACACTATGTCATTGAATCTCATGAACTTATAAGCTAGTTAGACTGGATTTTGCTATAGCAGGTCTTAAACCTGCTATAGCAAAATCCAGTCTCTGCTTCGCACGCACGCAAGCACTTATCTTTGCTTAGGGAAATTTATTTAGGTTTGCCCCAATTTTCGTCTCGATCTGCTTCTAAACCGCTTCCGATCTCAAGAGACCTACCTATTAGGTTGTGCGTTTGGTCTATTGATCGTCTGACATTCGAATGATGCTTCCATAATATTATACATACTGTAGCGTTATAAAATTAAAATAAAACTTTTTAAACGCAACGATAACGTATAATTTTGAGTTAAAAAGAAATACACCGCAAATATAAAAAGATAACACGCATTATTTAAAAAAAGGAATGACGCAATAGTTAATATTGCGTCATTACATAACTTATTGTTATGTTTATTTTACTGAATATTTAAAACAATTAATACGTTAATTATTTTAAATATTCAGTAAAATAAACATAACAATAAGTGAAATTATGGCTAGGTTTAAAGGTATAAAGCTGAATTCACATGCCTAATTATCAACGCAGTTGCAACCGGTTTAATGATGGCTTAAGCATACAAGTAAAGAACAATACCATACAACACTCCATGGAAAACTAACGACAAGGAACAAGTTGCTACCATTGCCGTACAAGAATTAATATAGCCATGTTCATATTGTTGCTGTCCATTTTAAAACAAACTTTTAATCAGTTACTATAAAAAATACCAATAATTAATTTAGTAGATGATTTCAGAGCCAAACATTTTTTATCAAATTCTATCTGTTAGTACCAGAAAAATTGTCTTTTGTTTTCTTGACAAACGAAATATGATTTTTTTTATAATTGAAACCGACCTGCTTCGACAAATTAAAAAGAGGCTAAAGCAAAGCGTCTTGTAGCGATAATGCTACAATATGTATAATAAATAAATAATAATTGATTTATTTGTTTAGAATGCAGTTATTAAAATGATGGTGTTAGTTTCAGATATATTCCCAGCATGCCTATTGGCATACAAAAATATAGTGGTTAAAAAAAGTTATAAAGTCAGCACGTTTACATAGTAAGCTTCAAATTCTCACTAACACGCAAGCTAAAGTCATTAAAAACACACTAACTTTGAGTGCACGCTCGTTAAGTTTATAACTACGAGTATCTTCAAAATGTTGCACCAGAAATATGCAAACCTCACCAAAAGATTATTTAAAAACTAACTTTTGAATGCGGCTTCGCCCATTTAAAGCTAAATAATTATCCTACAGGAACGCACAGTCACGATAAATAATATGGATATCTTATTCTGCGGGGTTATTCGATAACGCACAAATTACATTTTGTCAATTCACAGTATTTATTTATTATTAGGCTTTTCGACAAAGAGTATACTGTGTAGTAAATTTATACTTTGCAAACTTAAGTGCAAGCGCCGCATCACTTACAGAAAAGTACTAATTAGTTTTGTATTTTATGTTGTAAACGATTTTGTAAAGGATTCGGAATTTAATTAAGTGGTGAAGAAATTTTGATAAAAATATAATAAATACACACTTTTTGTGTTACACAAACAGAGTGCGAGCTTCCACTGTTCCACAAAAACAAAAGCTGAAAAGTCAGCTGCTAAGTGAGGAGTTAATGAACGAACATTCACTTATATAGATCTTAGCATTTATACTGTGATTAAGTAGGAAGTAGGATAGTAGAATGGAAAATTCTTTACTTATCTTTCTGTTTCAGTGCCACAGCCACACCAAAAGTTTCGGCTAAAACCTAGTTTATACAAAAAAGCGTGTAATCAGGGACTAAGCGGGGCTTAAGCAAATCTTTTTCTTTGCTTCTTAACGGCAAGACCGGATTAACATTTGGGAAGTTTGGTAGTCACTGCAAACTCTGCGTCCCGCTTTATTGCACCCAGACTTTTACGGTGACAACAAACTAGATATTTTTATTGGTTTCTTATTTATTACCCAAGAAATTAAACTTGGTGTGGTTACCTTCTGTTAAAGTAATAATCATATTTATCTGATCCTAGATCATCTACATTATGTTTCGATCTTCAAGGTCAAGCAATGCTTGCCGAGTTTTGTCCGTGGATGGGTGACCATATTAACATACCGATAGTCCTCCCTGCCTTGGCAAGCACGTTAAGCCGTCTCGTTGGCCCCAGCCATCATTTTTAGGTCTTTACCAGTCGTCACAAACTGACGCCAGTCTTGCCAAAGGGTATCGTGTTAACCAGTTCCTGGGTTATGGAGGTCAGATATGCAGTCGCTTCATGTATAATACTGGTTTACCTGCATTCGGTTAGACTGGTTGACTCGAACATAATTGAGAAAAGGTCAGATGATGTTTTATACAAGTATCAAGATCATAATTATCTACACAGCCGGCTTTAGTTAACACTTGTGACTTACAATCATCAGAGCGTTTGTTAAGTACTTTTAAACACCTATAAATAATTAAGTTATACTTCAAAATAACAGACCAATTATATTTCTGTTATAACCAAAAAAGGGCCCTATCATAAACACATTGAATCTACCCATCTCAACGAAATTATTGATCTCAAAAGTACCTTCCTCACTGTCACAAAAAGATGCAAACAGAGGTAATTAGCCACGGGCACATCCCCTGTAAAACAATGAGTACCCACTTTTGTTCCTCATTCAAATTTTTAACAACGAATTACCCCTGTCCCTACATTTAACCCTTTTGTTTGAAAATTCGCAAATATTGTTAATTTTTGACCCACCTTTAAAATAAACATAAGCTTATAAACAGATTGCTTTTTGATTCTGTATTTGGTGAAAATAAAGAAATGTATTTTATTCAATGTGTGGAAACAAAAATAACACGGTTTACGTTTTAAAACTTGTGGGGTTATCAATTCGGGCTTTCACCAAAAAAAGTTATTTGATTTTGCTTTTGCACTTTTATTATAAGCTTTTATTCCAAATATTTTTTGAATGCCAATATCCAATCGGTCTAGATTTCCAAACTTATATAGTAAAATGGTAAAGTTGCTTGTTTGTTAATACATGGTATTACGAGTATCTATGAAATTTCCGTTTCATAACACTGTCAACTTTGTACTGTGGTACGGTTTGACCTGAAATTCTAAATTAAAATAAACATTATACTAAAGACATTGTTGTTCCTTTTTTAAAGTGTTTGTGATTAATGTTATTTATTTTATTGGGTTGTGTTTGTTCTATATGTGTACCATACCATTATGATTGTTAAAAGTAATCTGTGGCGGTACTGATCCGATTACGAAAATCCTATCACCACTGATAGATAAGTATGTTTGTCCTGAAAGATTCGGTCCCTATGGCAAATGTTACGGGAACGAAGCCGCGCGAAAAAGCTAGTACAAAACATCCAATCAACTATAAATAAGCTAACCACTCGCATGTATGTTTGCCCCAAGCATTTAACACATAATGCATGCAATAAACATTGGGTCTCATTACAAAAACAACAAACATACAATAACAGACAATACCAACATTTCCTTTTTTAGGTTTCCGTACCCAAAGGGTAAAAACGGGATCCTATTACTATGACTCCGTGGTCCGTCTGTCTGTCTGTCCATCTGTGACCAGGCTGTATCTCATGAACCGTGATAGCTAGACACCTGATGTAATTAAATTTTCACAGATGGTGTATTTCTGTTGCCACTATAACAGCAAATACTAAAAACAGAATAAAATAAATATTTAAGTGGGGCTCCCATACAACAAAAATGATTTTTGTGCCGTTTTTTTGAGATAATGGTACGGAACCCTTCATGCGCGAGTCCGACTCGCCCTTGGCCGGTTTATTGTTATTACCACGGCAATTTAAAGGCAGTACCACTTTCATATTCGCGTTACAGGTACTGCGTGTCCCCTTCACGACACAACAAATTAGTTGGTTTAGAAGAACCATTCAAGAAGATACGTTAAATTATATTTATTAAAACCATTCAGTATTATAAACGCAAAAGTAACTTTGTCTGTCTGTTTGTTCGTTACATTTTACGCCAAATTCGCTGAACTAATTTTGATGAATTTTGGTATAGAGATAGATTTGACCTTGTAAAAGGACAGGATTATTTTTTTATATCGCAGAAATATGTAATATCTGCGTTTGTGTTGATTAAGATGTCGGTATAATAATTTTTTTCATAGTATTTTTTGTTCAAGTCATTCAACCGGCTAGACTGAACTGTCATTGTCAATTTGTCAATGTCAATTTGACAGCGATCTAGAGATGTGCAACGTTCCGTTTTCAACATTTTGTATTGTCGGTTTTTGTGCATTCATTCGTCGTACGCTGTTTTATTAATTTTGTTTATATTTTTTTGGTAAATGATTTGTCACTCACCAGTGAGTTAGGGTGGTTGCTATAGCAATCAGCCCATACGTTTAGTTTTAATTATAGTTTTAATTTTGTTATATAAATTTAGTTGTATTCTTTTCTTCGTATTATATATATTTTATTTACGTGTTCGTCTATGGATGATCCTGTCAACCTAGATGACAGTTTTTTCATCTGTACTTCTTCGACTTGTAGTTTTGTAAGTGCTGGAAGTGAGTCTTCGCTTCCTACTCTGCATGATAACATCTCCACTATCTTTTCTAAGTATCCAAAAAAATTCCATATAGCCCATATTAATGCTCAGAGTGCTCCTGGTCACTACTCCGATCTTCTGGCATCCTTTAGCAGTGCTCATCTTGATGCACTTCTTATTTCTGAAACTTTTCTTAAGCCGTCTCTCTTTTCTACGCACTATGCACTGCCTGGCTTTGTTCTGGTCAGAAATGACAGGACTGGCAAGGGTGGTGGTGGTGTCGCCATTTATATACGTGCTGATATACGGCACAAAATTGTGAGTGCGTCTCCATCTGGGTACTCTAGGTCGGCTGAATTCTTGTTCCTAGAGATCACCTTACACCATGCTAAAGTATTACTTGCTGTATTCTACTCTCCTAACCTCCACATAAACTATTTTGACTATAATTAACAACACGATATTCACGATATTCTACTTACTCCAAAACGACTTGGATGTTTAAAATATCTTTACACAGAATATTGATGGCTAGAATTTCTTCAATAGCATATGTAAATCAATATTTTGCATACAAAACTGTCCAAACTGAGATTCGATATTGATATTCGGGCTCCGAGCGGGTGGATGGCCAGTACTGCAAATCATTGGGGAATATATACTCCTTAAAGATAATGCTATGCAGGTGGCCATCACAGTTAAACACATTTACCGAATGACAAAACCGTAATTGGTTATTTAGGTCTGAAATTATGTACGGTTTAGAGGCTTTGGTACCAGTTTTCAAAACAAAGCGGCCATAATTATTCTAATCACTATCATAGTTCCAAACCTTCTGCGCTTAACCTTCTTCGTCGCTAACCCATAAATATGTCTCCGCCTGACAGATTGTATCGCAGGCCCGTGCCCGTGGCCGTGGGTGACACACTAAAGATTAATTAGAGATAAGAATACCATGACATGTGACGGTTTCGGTGAACAATTTAAGGGAGACGTTGTTCTTCAATATTTTGAGAGGGAATTGAAGTTTAAACTTTGACGGCTCAATAAACTTAAAAAAAGTATAAAGTATTTGTATTCAAGAAATTTCTTAGAATCTAGAAAAATGATGCCTGTTTTAATTAACGATAGGCTCGCGTTTGACCACTATCTCGCCTGTATCATGGTAAGCGATTTTGTGGTCGACGGTGAAACACGCTTGCCTTGAAGTATCCTATTCACTTTTGACTTAAACACTCCTAGGATGTAGCTACCAAGAACAAAAACTCCAGCAGGGAGTTTCACTCCTTAGCTGTACGCACAATGAAAGTATTCGCAAAACGCTTTGTGCGTGTGGGTGGGATGTCCACCATGTACCGATTGCTCATTGCCGTACGCCTTGTAGTCCGATGATGGAAATCTAAGCTAAGCGAAATCTTATAACGCAGTTCCAACGCACACTCCCCGAAATGTAACCGATAAAAAACCGACAGGCTGTCAAGTCAGCAGTTCAAGACTCTGGAGCTTTGACTCGACCAGGGCTTTGATGCCGATAAACCTCTTGGCGCATTTGTCAATCGACTCAAGTGCATCAAGCTAGTATTTTTTTTGGTAGATCCATCCCAGAGGTAAGAGAGTACACCATGCACGACCGAAAAAAAACCATTCTATTTCCATTTATCCCATCATCACCCCAGCAATAGAAAATAAAACATTTAAGAAATCAAAATCGATGGAGAGAGAAAATAGATGGTCCGGTCTGGTTCTGAATTCTGGATTTGTTTTGTTGAGAGAAATAGGCCTGCCTTCGTAAAACCTAAACCAGTAAACTAAATCAGTACTTTGTAATAGTATCATTCAATTCTACCTGCACTTTCTGGGAATAGCGTATGTAGAAAAAAACTATTCGTGTAGAAAGAAAAGCGTTTACGTACGTAAGTAATTTACTCACCCACAATATTAAGGTAAGACCTTTGTATCGGAAAGTATTCTCAACATCACTAACAAGACATATTTCACAGGAAACTAATGTAATTAATAGCCGCGTAAGTTTAAGTGAACGAACTACTCGTAGACGTCCTACGCCGTAGACGTGCTACGCCGTAGCTGTGCTACGACGTAACCGTGCTATGGCGTGGCGAAAACTATTTGCTTTTATTACTTGACCTGGAGTGGCTCGCACTTCTATTATAACTTTTGAATGGCAAAGGAAGACTACGTGGCTTAACTTGGCTAACTTATCAGGATCATAGGTGACTAGGAAATGATAAAATCTTGGAAGGTTCTAGCTTAAGTAACACAACACTTTCTAGAAGGTATATGAGAGCAGTGGTGGCCATGTGGTAACGGCCCCGATTTCCGTGTTCTAGGTCATGGGTTCAAACCCCGGCAGGCACTTTATTTTATGCTAGATGCATGTCCTAGAAACAAACATGGTTCCCTTTCAAACAGACAGGAAGCCTGTGTCCCAGTAGTGGGATCATTGAAAGGCTGATGATGATGATAATATTAGGAACATATTCATACCCAATTGTTTTTATTTGATCATATTTTAAGTGAATCTTTAGTAAGTTTTAAGGATACTATAATTTTCAGACTTTCTCATACATTAAATTAAAAAGAAAATATGCAAATGATTTTAAGTAAATCAAAAGATTGAACTCGTTATTCAAATACGTGGATTAATAAAACCCCGTTACAAAAAATAAAATAAAGTAGTACCACAATGTTACACAGAATTACTGCACATTTGTCTTACACAAACACCAAAACCTAATAACTACGCCACATTTCTAGAAATAAATCTTGTTTTTGCCATAAAACAATTTTCGGTGAAACTTGTTCGCAATTTTGTCGTCATCACAGAGCTCGGAAACCCCTCGGCGGCCGCTGCTAGAGACGGTAATGTGTCATCGTCTACTTATAAAAACGAATGGTCCAAGGCAATTTTGACTATGCTTGTAATAGCCGAAACAAGTGCTCAGTGCAAATGTTCGGCCACGTTCGTTATTAGTAACTATTGGCTCGACACGGCTTTGCACGGTTTGAACAATTATCTATATGTCGCATCAAGGCTGGCCGATAGATGTAAACCATCGGGAAGTCAGGCTGCATTCCGTTAGGTTAAGACATCGTGTGTGGGCAGGTCGTTGGGTAGAATCGTGAAATGAAATCACACAAGTTATTCGATACACTGAGTATATTCAAATAGACACAAGTTACATTCTTGCTTACTAATATTATGGATCGACACTGGTTCTACGACGTCTTAGCTCTACGGCTGTCAGTACTCAACTGCCCTATTTCGCACCACGCAAGTGCTTATATGCTCTTGATTGCCGCTAGGGGCGTGCTTGTGATTTGTTTTGACGTCCGTACTATTGACTAAACCCGACACGGCCATCCTGCGCGAAAGGCGTCCTCGTCTGTTCCTAATTGTCAGGTTTTAACAGTGTATCGAATCATGTGGAAATCCTCAATGGATGTCCTCAGCTCTTGGGGAAAGCTGAGGGGTCTGTCAGACTCCTACTGACTAAAACCACATGGTGTTCTCTAGGCCGTAATTCCTCTTGAGAGGCGAACGTGGAACACACACGTCGTCTTCTCGGGCCTCTCTCAGGTGACAGATCCCCAAATCTGTCACCCGCAGACATCATCTTCTTGTCCTTGCTCCATGCCATCTCAGGTTGACTCGTGTAACACCACACATCGTCTTAGTCCACTCCATCCTGGCAATCTCAAAATTTTCAAACAGTATTTGCTCGTCCAATCCTGACTCATACTCTAGAGTGAAGAAACATTTTCAAAAAATCAAACATGATCATTTAAATCTCTCTGTTCACTATTACAAGGAACGAGTAATTCTAATTCCAATTTAAAGAAAATAGCAACTTAATCATCGATTTGGTACCTAAAAGCACCCAATATTCGTGATTACAAAGTTCAAGTACCACTGATAGTCATTAATGTCAAATAACGAGACAAAATAAACAATACACCAGGTATTTTATTCACGATCTTTAACCACTATTTCGTAACTCCTAGCCATGTCATGGCTCTACTAGATATGTCCTAGCTCTCCTAGCTATATCATAGCTCTCTTAGCAATCACAATTGCTCTACTCGCATATCTCCACGATGTCGAGTCAATTCAACTCTCTGAACTCAGAACCTGTTCACGCAGATTTAGTCTGTCCTGTGTTACGTCAATTCATTATCTACTTCATCTACTATCTCAATTGGTACTTGAAATTTGTGTGTCTTACTAACACAATCTACGCATAGTAATCAAAATAAGAATAACCAAAACTATTTCAATTTTCGTAATGAGGGCTTGACGATTCGAACGTCATCAACATTAACATGGTGACCTCACCACACGCGTGACTGCGAGATTACTTTCTTTTAACCTCATGACTCAATGTAAACTTTCTGGTTCCCAACACAAACATGAATTTTCACACCAGCCATAGTGTCACACAGACCTACAGGTGCCATACAGGCCTACCGTTGCCACACAGGCCAACAGTTGCCACACAGGCCAACAGTTGCCACACAGGCCAACATTTGCCACACAGGCCAACAGTTGCCACACAGGCCAACAGTTGCCACACAGGCCAACAGTTGCCACTCAGGCCAACAGTTGCCACCAGGCCAACAGTTGCCACACAACGCTCGGCTACTCCTGACCGAACTAGATTATTGGGTTCGTGAAAATAGGGAAATTTTAGAACTGTGCTCTTTAACTAAATCATTACCCTGGGCCATGTACCACTAGTCACTCCAAACAAAGTTTAAAAGTTATTCTGCAGCAAAAACTGCCAAGCTTACAGAAACCCTCGAGTAAAACCTCAAACGCCACGGCTCTCTAGCCGACTAGCAATGATATTGCTCTCACAGTGGTCTCTCGGTGTCTCTCTGGACCCCGACCTCCGCCAGAATCCACTGGTACGATCAAACATAATCCGTTCGATAGACTGAATTACTCGACACCTTAAGCTTGCTCATTATCATCAAAATCCTTTTGACATCAACATAGACTGGTACATAACCCGCTGGCATCTGCCCTAACCTACCTTGTGCATACTTGTAGGTTCTAAGCGTACCTATTTAAAGCTTTCGGTGTACAACTATCACCGTCCTGTCATAATCACCTTTCGCGGACCTAACACAGGGCCTATTTAGTTTTTGAACCAGAGATTTCCACACAATACTTCATTAGAAAAAGGTCCAACGATCAAAAAGTTCAACAACTAAACAAAGTTATTGTAAAAATTCTGTTACTCTTTACCATAATTTAAAGGCAATGCACACTCAACTCATGAAACTTCTTCGTTTACCCATCGCCACATGTTACTCATGAGGTGCAGTCCAAAGTTCTGAGTATGAGTGTACAAGCCATCAGATTTGGTCTCACTACCACTGTCATTAACTATGACGTCTAATTCTCAAGGAACTTGGTGATCGGGGATCCTTCTCTTAATATTCGCTCTTCTTACTCAAAGATTTTGGAACATACCGACTGTTAATGTGAGGGGAACAAGTATGCCTGATAATATTTGCTGCCTTTCTCTACCTTTAAACAGTAAACAATCACCATCGCTCACTAACTTACATGTTAAGGAAAACGATCGCGAGATCTAATCTGCTATCATAATATTACTTTCAAAGTAAGCAAGTGAATTCAGATCTGAAGTCGGTGGTTGTAAATCATTACGCAACATAAGATCTTTTCTGAATACACGTAAATTACCAGTACCTAACTTGATACAATTGCGTTGGTCCAACGACAATACTAACTGGTTTTGCCACTCAAAATGACTAGTTGTTAAGTCACTTTGGATAGCTCATCTTCTTATGGGATATCTCATCCTAAAGTTCGTACTGAACTAAATGATGAAACTACCGCCAATAGGAAACTCATTAACTACTTGCTTACAAGTGTGTCTTAATTACCTAGTGATAGTGCTAGATGTAACCACGACCAGCTCAGTGGTCAAACATGTACACTCTTAAATTTTGAAATAGCATCTCTTCACTAGAACACATTCGACCCCACTATCGAAATAACATGGAAGCGACTCACCGAGTATTGCATTCCAAACTTGCGAGCTCCCGACTTCATAGCTGTGGTCGTGATGTTTGGCTACCACCTGCGAACTGCTAGCCTGCCGTCGGTCTCAACCTCTCAGACGTTGGCAAGTCAACCTTCGCATTCAGCATTTGAACCTCTAGCCTGCAGCAGAGGCTCCACTGCGACGCGATATGGTATCTGAAACATGAAAAACACTACGAGAGTAAATGTTCACACGGTCATCTTAACCATACTCAGATTTGATGGAAATTAACCGGTGCAGCGGTTTAGTAAACTAAACCGGCACAGCAAAATGGGTTATTGTGGACATGAACCACACATTACAGTGTCCCATGTGCCTAGGTAGGTAGATATATGGGCTTTATAGAATCCAATGAATGCCATAGCATTTTAAGTCGCAATTTCTAACCCTACCAGGGTTTACCACCTTTTAGACAGTCTGGCCCTCCGACGGCCACAAAAGAAGAATACCATGCTTCTTCTCAAACTTAGTTAATTCTCAATACATAAAACTATCACACTATAAAAGTAATCAAAATATTTCATTTGGAATTATCATAATTTCCAGACTGAAGCGTAAGGTAGGTAAGTCACTGTCACCATATCTTTCTAACTTCCAAACAATGATAAGGGGTTATTGCCAGTGATAGTTTTTTTTTTTTTTTTTTTTTTTTATTCTCTTTAGGCTCGCGTTTGACCACTATCTCGCCTATTGCTAAGCGATGACGTGGTCTACGGTGAAGCACGCTTGCCTAGAAGAAACCTATTCACTCTTGACTTAAAGACCCCAAGGTTGTAGCTAATAATATAGTAGAATAATAACTCTTCAACAACACCAACACTTGACCATCGATTGTAACTTAAGTAAAATCATGAACTGACACGGGCCACCCCGACGATCCACTGACCGCCATACCGTACACAAAATCAGAATTTTGAATAATGAATACTCTTGGCCATAGTCATAACAAACTGAAAACGACTCACCAGATTGGCATAAAAATCCGTGTGTATGGATCTTTCCACACGTCCACACGCACCTCCTTGACCTGTCCAGCTCCTTGGTTGTTGCTAACCTCCTTATTGCTCCGTTCCGGAATGATTTTTGATTATTCAAGACTGAGGGTAGATCTCAACTGACACCGAAATTTTTTTGCAAGAATGTAAACGCCATTTTTACTAGCATTGTTTTTACGTGTGATCTCATTAGCACGATCGAATCCCAATTCTGATGTCGCATCAAGGCTGGCCGATAGATGTAAATCATCGGTAAGTCAGGATGCATTCCCTTAGGTTAAGACATCGTATGTGGGCAGGTCGTTGGGTAGAATCGGGAAATGAAATCACACAAGTTATTCGATACACTGAGTATATTCGAATAGACACAGGTTACATTCTTGCTTACTAATATTATGGATCGACACTGGTTCTACGACGTCTTAGCCCTATTTCGCACCACGCAAGTGCTTATAAAAGCGTGCCAATGTGTAGTTGCTCTTGATTGCCGCTAGGGGCGAGCTTGTGATTTGTTTTGACGTCCGTACTATTGACTTAACCCGACATATAGAATATTACCATATAATACAAAGCGAGTCCGTTTGAAATAATTTACTTTTTAAATGCTAAATAATTTTTCGACCAGGTCCAGTTGTTCAGAAATCACCCTCCACACACACAGACTTACAAAATTTGCATTCTCTTTTGCCAATATTAAGTATAGAAAGCGAATCTCGCTGTCGAGTGTCGCTGCCGACAAAGCCACGACGATTCCGTGTTCTATGATCACTGTAATAAAAAAGTTGCAAGTCAGACGATCTTGGAGTATTTGTATTTATGCTAGACATTAATTTGGCTCTCGACGGGATGTCGCTCAAACTTCTTAGACGTGAATATTATCAAATATTTTTTCTGTCATAAAACTCAGATCTTACTCACTGTGTATAATTGTGGAGGTGACGTCTGGGGTGAATTGCTTTTCTCAGAAAAAATAACGATGATTTGCTGGATGTTATGTTTGTTGGTGAGATTAAAGTCCATATTTAGAGCAAATCATGACTACTTTTGTTAGCTTAGGTATAACCTGTGAAAACTGTATGTGATGATAAATAAATATTTAGACTCAAGACGAAGTGAAATTCAACCAGGGATTACTATAGGATGGCGGTTGTAAAATGTTTAGGATTTTGACAGGATTTTGTTAGCGCGTGTCGATCACATTAATTTCAGACTTGTTGACAATCGTTATCACTGACATTTTGTCAGATATTTGATCATTGGTCAACAGGCTGCCATTGGTCACATATATATGATTTTTATGATCAAAATGGAGCCTCAATTTCTTCATTTTCTATTAAAATCTATCTACCCAGACTTTCCCAAATACATTCGATTCAGCTTAGTATTTTACATGGAATCACTACCAATCTGACATTCACAACTCAGTGACTGAGCAATTCAATACACGAGAAAAAAAAACTTTTTTTTTCTTCAGCCTATATTTATTTATTTATTGAGACTTCATGCACAAAAGGTACAAAGGCGGACTTAATGCCTTAGGCATATTGTCCCACCTGCTGGACAAAGGTCTCCCCCATAGCTTGCCACTCTGCCCGATTATTTGCCTTCTCCTGCCAATCTCCCGTAAATGCCTCTAAGTCGTTACGCCAGCGTTTCCTGGGCCTCCCAGAAATCTATTTTATTACACCAAAGAATTTATACTCAAAAACCCTCAAGAAAACGTTGAAGGATTTACCAAATTCGTATCAAGGGAGCTCACGAATAAAAACTACGTCTAATCCTCATCTCTCACCTACGTTAGTAGCAGGTCCTAGACTAGGTCGATATGAAACTAGTAAGTAATTGGTAGCCGTTACACTTGACGGCAAGGATTTACCACGCAGGATTATATTTTGCAGGTTTCTATTTTATGTTTATGTTGGGAATATGTAATATTGTCGCCTTTGGATTATCTAGAAAGGTTTGTTAGTCGATCTGGGTACAAATTACGATTTCGGACCGAAATAAAGCCTCATATCATTAAAAACTATAAAAGATGGTTAAAATACAATGAGAAAAAAATATTGAAGCACTTGAAATAACGCATATATGAATGTATACCTAAAAAACTTGAGAAAAACGACAGAAGATTTACCAAATCCGTATCAAAGGAGCTCACGAATAAAAATAAGTCTTGAGAGATGTGGTTTAGACGTAAGTACGAGTTAGTAGCAGGTCCTAGACGAGGCCGATATGATATGCGTAAGTAATTGGCACCCATTATATCTGACGGCAAGGATTAACTAAGCAGGATTATATTTTGCAGGTTTCTACTTTGTTTGATAGGACTACATATTAATCGTCACCCTTGGATTATTTAGATAGATATAAATGTATTAATTAATGTGCTTGGTCTGCGCAAACACTATTATTTACAAGGGTTTTTTTAAGTTTATGCTAAAAATGTCCTTAACCTTTTAATATTACTGTTTTGTTATAACCCTTTAAACATCTAAAAGTTCTAAATTGTTATTTATAGGGTGTGTAATAAGGAGAACATTTCCACAATTTTACATTGGATTAAGAAGCGAATGATTTATAATTTCATAAATTGAAATGAACTAATCATATGACTAATGACAATGTTATATTTACTTATAATATTTATACGGCGAAACTTGGATAGTCAGCATTTCTTCCAAACATTTGATCGACTAATCTTCGCAATAGCACTATACAACTAACTTGTAAAATCTGTAAAATAAGAAACAAAATTTCACGGATAAAAGTTCTATTTCTCTCGATCAAAAATAATAGAATATGCAGAAACAACAATGTAGTCTTACTAGAACATAAAAATCAACTCTTGCCAGTATTCAAGAACAACTTATCACAAAAAGTAAAGACGAATAAATGCACGTATATAGAATGGAACAGGATTCCCACGCGAGTACGTTCAGACATTATAAACATACGTTTTTATGAAGTTATAAGCGAAGCTGGTACTCGTGAAAATAATGTATAAAAACCATTTGTAGTATTTACTTTTATTACGATATATGTTTTCAGGTGAACACAGAGTGTAGGGTAGAAAATTAAATTATCTTGTGGCTGAAAAACTCTTCTGGGAGCTCACATAATGAACTAGGACCTTAACATGAAATAGTCAGTTTTCGCTCAAAATGCCACAGACTGGTAAGTTGAAATTAATGTGATGTTTCTTACTCACATGAACATAAAATAACAGCTCTCTAGCAAGAATAAATTAGCCAGGAATTAAAATATACGAAAAAGGTAGTTAAGGAAATTACAATAATTAAGATTGATTAGGAAAATTTTAACATAAACTAATATGACCTATCATTTTTGTATCACAAAGGAAGGATACAAAAGACAATATTCAAGCGGCTTTTTCTACTTCGAAGAGTCACAACCACTTTACATTTGAAATATAATTAATATACAATACCTATTTGTACAGTACCTTGATAAAACTTATCAAGGTACTGTACAAATAGGTATACCCGTGCAAATAGCTTCCTCAAAATTACTTTAGATACCTAAACTACTCTAAGGAGACCTTTTAACCTATCTCTAGACTCTATTGTAACTATGCGACCTAACTTGGTAGCCGAGACTTTTAGTAGTTCCACGTGAATCTTTTGCCAGAAGAAGTTTCCGCGCGCCTATATTTTTCACTCCCATTGTCTATTTTCGATATTGTGGTTGTAACTAACATGCCTTGTGACGTCAGAGATATATTTCATGAATTGAAATTGGTTTTATATCATCCATTGTCTGTAGTGTTCTTGGATAGGAGTGTGAAACTTTGTTCGTTTTCTTACTAAATTATGTGTTACTGGTTCTTGCTTTCTGGGAATCATGTCACCCAGTTACTGAGTTTAGATAAGCATTCGCTCCATGTAAAATACCGGTACTCAGCTGCATCCGGTTATATCATAATATCATCCGGTAAATAAACCTGGAAAAACGTTTGGTAGATTGATTTTTATTTTGTCTGCTTTGCTGAATAAACCAGAATAACTGATTAAGCCTGTCGTTCCTAAGCCTACCTGCGTGTAAAACGTATCCGATAATTCTCCACAGTTTAGTATAAAGACCCTTTTTCAATGTGACAAACCCGTGTTTGCTCTAAATAATTCGTCACTGTAAACCGTATGTAGATAAAGAAGGTGTAAGAAACCTTAATAGTATGGCCTAGCGTATACTCACAACTTCATGTCAAACAACTGTTTAGTTGTGTGTTAAAAGTTTATAAAAATATCCTTAGAACGTCCGTGTACTATTGACTCGATAGTTGCTCGACAAAATATCAAAAAGCTGATAACGCGCTTGTTAGCTATCAAAAAATTATGACTTGAAAACTCATAATTATTACATACAGTACTGTCACAATTTTTAGACTAACAAAGAAAATAAATAAATATGTGTAAATGAAGGCGACACGATCCTACAAGAACAATGCCCACAATTAAGCTCGAATAACTTAAACTTGTCACCTAATTAACTCCAAAATGTTTACGTTGTCAAGTGGGCGTGGATAGCAAAATAAGAAACTATGATGAATAGCGAAAAAGGCGCAAAGGAGTCTATGAAGAAAAGTGCAAAGATTTTAATCAATCCTAAAACTGCTTTGACGATTTAAAAAAAATCTATATTTCGTGTCAGGAATCGGAACCGTTGATTTTCAAACAGGACCTACCAAGTTGTTGTTCTTACTGCAATACCGCCTTGAATATAAATATCTCTACCTAAATATAAAAGTGTAACGGTGTGTCCCTATATTTTGTCGACCCAACGGCAGATTTTTTTAATAAATGTGACAAGTTACCATCTTATCCAGAAGGCGCGATGATAAGGCGTATTTCCTATTTATTTTTATACGGCATCATAAGCGAAAGATTTACTTTAAGTTTTCAATTTCTGATTTGCGATTGAATATAGAAGGGTTTTGTCGTAGCTTTTAGAAAAAAACATAATATGAATAAAAAAATACAAGTGTTTATTTGCCACTCATTATTATTGACCAAAATTAAATGTTAATTGGGGTAGCGAAGCGCAGTGCGGCAATTGTGCGGGTGGGATTCTTCTTGTATAAACGCGCCTTAATGTGCTCATTGTATGTGCCCGATCGTATGACGCTATGCTTTTTGTAGGGTATCCTTAGCCATAAACTTTACCAGCCAGAAATAAGCTCACTCATGTAATTATTCGCTCTAGGAGCTCATAGAGGCATCAGACTTATAGTTACAGAAGTCTGATTGTGAACCTCGTTTCACACTAAAATATACACGAAGGCAATTTTGTGGCCGTCTCTGGGGAATCGAAAGAAAATATTTGAGTTTCGGGAAGCTTATAAGTTAATGGTATGTTATGTGGCGTATGTGGTGTGTTAGCAAATGTTGGTACGTTTGCATACAGGGCTTGGTGACTTTGTAGACTGCCAGCGAGTTATATTAGTGGTGTTATTCTGTAAACATCCCACCGTGACTCAATTTGGTGAAGTGAGCGTGAAGTGAACTGACATTCCACTCAGAAGCTACACTTGTGTTTTCACGGCAAGATGTTTACAGACTAGAACAGCAAATTATTGTACCGCCTAAAGATATGGTTGTTTCCAGCCATTTATAAATTATGTTTGTAAGCTTGGAAATCGAGCAATGTTTCTTATCATACTACATACATAGATGGGATTGAAATGTCAAGTTAGGACCGTGGGAGCTTGCCTATCAAGCCAAATGTAAATTGGTCCGACGACCTGGCTAAAGCAGTAGGAGTGAATTGGATGCGGCATGTCTAAGACCGAGAATAATGGCGTGCAAAGCTGGAGTCCTTACATTTAGCATGTATTACCTTGATACTTGGGTTGAAAAAGAAGAAAAATTAAGATGGGCATGACAGGATCTGGCACGAAAGCCTCATTGGTAAGCTTCCTTCCTTCGGTCTGTCTAGTGGTCTGTGTGATTGGATTGTGGATTGCCTGAGGGATCGATCCATCCGACTGGTTTTCGATGGCTGCTCGTCCGGTCAGTTAGATATCAACGCCAGAGTCCCTCAGGGGTCAGTGCTCTCGGCAACATTATTCTTGCTGCACATTAATGATTTTCTAAAACCCGGAACCTTTGGGTACGCAGACGACAGCACTGTTGCTGAGAGAAACGCATCCGGCGCACGGGCTACTGGGTCTCAGGTTCGGTCTCTCCGGGAGGCCATGGTTGAACGCTTGAACTTGTCCTTGAAGGCGGTCTCCGAATGGGATGATGCCAATCTGGTCAGTTTCAATGCTGCTAAGACCTAGGCGTGTCTTTTTTCCGCTAAAAAGAGCCAATTCCACCCAGCTCCATCTTTCTGTGGTGTAACCGTGCCGTCAACGGACCATCTCGAACTTCTCGGTGTTACGTTGACTTCGACCCTGAATATCGGTCCGTTCATTGAAGCGAAAGCTCAGTAAGCTGCAAAAAAGTTGGGGATTCTTGCAAAGGTGAGACGGTACTTCATGCCTGAACAGCTGCTCAACTTGCATAAAGCGCAAGTTCGGTCATGCATGGAGAACTGCTCTCACCTCTGGGATGGATCTGCCAAATACCAGCTTGATGCACTTGAGTCGATTGACAGACGGGCCAAAAGGCTTATTGGCAACGATGAACTGGTCGCCTCAAAGCTCCAGAGCCTCGAACATCGGGGCCGAGTTGCAAGCCTGTAGGTTTTTTATCGGTTACATTTCGGGGAGTGTGCGATGGAATTGCATGATCTAATTCTGAACTGCACAATTTGATTCCGCCTAGCCCTTTCCATCATCGGACTACAAGACGTACGGCCATGCGCCATTGGTACATGGTGGACATCCCTCCCATACACACAAAGCGTTTTGCTAATACTTTCATTGTGCTTACAGCTAAGGAGTGGAATTCCCTTCCGGAGTCTTTGTTTCCTGATAGCTACAATCTTGGGGTCACACATAACAAGGACCGATGACAAGGCAATAATTTAAATAGTTTGTCCCAATATCCTTACCAGGATCTTCAGGATTAGCGACTTTTTAGTTCAATTTCCCATCAAAGCGTGTTTTTTAAGTATAGCATTTACTCGGTTTATGGTTTTAAACATACATTTTATGCATAGTGATAGCTAAAACACAAAACATTACCTGTAAAAATTATTACTGGCTTAACATAATACTGGTCTTAAATAACAAAGGATTTGTACAACAATACTTTTTAAACACAAATTTAATTACTAGCACCATAAGGCGTATTTCCATTTTAATTTGATAAACAGAAAGGTTTATTCATAAGCCTCAAGTACCTAACTTCTGTAGGTACTTTTTATATTTTTACACAAAAACAAGAAGAAATTCTGTCTTTCTCCGCTCTAAAAAGTTGAGGACGAAACAGCATTTTGTGATGGTACATTCACATCAGCTTATTAATGTGCCCACTAATGGGACACAGGCCTCTTCTCAGTGAGAGGGAATGGGCCGTAATCCACCACGCGGGCCCAGTGCAGGTTGGCGAATGTCACATGTCTTAGAATTTTTGGTTCTAGGAGATGCCACGATGTTTTCCTTCACCGTTTTTGATGATGGTCTCTAAACTTGTATTTTTTTAAATAAGTATTTTAAACTATTTATATTGAGTATTTAACAGGGACGGGTACCTGTTATTTTAATATAATTATGTTGGTTGCAAGTTATTGTGGCAGGCAGAGGAATGGGGGAAAAAGTCACAAGAATGAGTTTGAGTACAAATATGGAGGGTCAAGAGTAGGGGCAGACCAAAGATACGATGGGTGGACTGTGAACGATGATAAGTCTAGAACAGGGTCTACGGAAATGACGACTGAAAGAGAAATATCTATGAAAAATGTCATCATGCGCCAACCATAAGTTATTTATATATACCTTATTGTACACCAGATTTAACAAACAAAAGGCAAGTAATAACTAAAACATATACAATAGGCGGCCTTATCGCATGCCGCAATCTCAAAAGGCAACCTGGAATGGACAGTGATTGCCTGAACATAAAATGGGGTTGTCATTGGTATAACAATAAATAACTATACCCACATTTACAATAACATTTAATTAGATACACAAATACATCACATCACACACATCATCAGCCTATTAATGTTTTCACTGCTGGGACACAGGCCTCCTCTCTGTGAGAGGGAACACAAACACATACATAAGCTAAATAAATACATACGTACTCAATATATAGGCAATGAAAATTAATGACGACAGTCAAAGAACACAAAGTAATGTTCTATTATGAGTCTTTTAAACACAGGCAATGATTGAACACCTTTTTTTGGGTCAGACAAAGCATTCCACAGGCGCTGCTCACCTGAACCGTAAAACATTTATCCAAGAAAGTTGTGGAATGCATTGGCAAGTTAATTAGGATAATGGCAAGAGCATATCACCATTTTGATAAGTATTTTCTTAGATACGATTTTATGGTAAAAGCATTAGGCACACAAATCTTGTATCTTCATAAACCACGTAACAAAGGCATTTCTTAAGTAACTTTCCTAATTAATGCCCACTTACGACAGTAACTTAACTCAGAGTTAGTTCCTCACACGAGGTTAAATTAAAATATGTGATACATAACAGGCCCGTGCTAGCTTCTAACTCAAAGTTTAAGATAACCCAGGATGGCTCATGCGGGTCTAAGTTACTTTGTGTTAACAAGATATCTACATAAGGATTATTTCATGGATAACTTTAGCTTCAAGCGGATAATTGAATACAAAGCTCATACCAACAAGTAATCTACCGAGACGCGTGTCAAACCCTGCATGGTTCGCGACGTATGAAAGGCGTGCATTCACGCAGATGCATTGTCAGCTTCCTATAAAGCGCTTGCGACGACGCAACCACGCGAGCCGATTGGCTGCGCCTCACGAATTCACGACTGATACCTTCATTGTGATGCTGTGATGCCGTAGATAGATAATCCATCGATGTGTTCAATACATATCTATGGCTTTGTTACGTGGTTTAAGATTTGTTTACCTGATGCCTTTACCATCAACATCGGCCTCTCCTTTTCTATGTAGGGACCGGCTGCCAATCTAACCGGATGCAGCTTTACGTTTACATGGAGTGACAACTTATCCGAGCTCCACAACCCAGTTACTGGGTAACACAGCACCTTTTGGTAGACTGGTTGTCAGACTTTCGGGCTCATAACTTCCCGTGAGGCTGGCAAAGATAGCATCTAATAAAAATAATGTGGTAGGAATTGCAGATATTATCCCAGGTCAATTTATCTACACCAAACCTTAAGATTTCAGCGGTTATAATTATAATTGAATACAGAGTTCATAATACACATAATCTACCGAGACACGTGTCATAGCCTGCATAGATCGCGACTTGTGAGGGGCGTGCATTGACACGGATGCGTTGTCAGCTTCCAGCGAATTATAATGAATTCCAGAGAATTAATGTTCGTTTAAATAGATTTAATGAAAGCTTATTCAATGTTTTCAGGCAAAATATAAAACTCTACATATAATATTGGAATTACTCGTAGCCATTCGTAACAGATTAAATACTCACAAAGTTTCAAAAAAGTTTTAAAATTAAAAGTGGATTTCGCAGTTAAGAATTCATAAATTTTGGCAACAGGCCACAATGCCACAAACATTTATTTAACGCCTGGAAATCCGATTGCCTTATTAATTTAATAAGTAAACATTTGTTATGTGTTTTTGTTCGCGTTATTTTAATAGGGGGTATTTTACCAAAATTACCTATGAAACTGAACAACATTATCTTATCTAATGATAATAGTCCTCCAACCGACTTTCAGCCACGGTGGCCAATCTCAGCGGAGGCTACCCATCGGCACGGGAGATATTATAGTGCACATTTGTATGCATACGCACAATGCACTCTCTGTTCCATTACTATCAGGACCAATGGGACGGCTATCCAACATGACAGGAAAGAGATCAGGTGTAGGACCAGCGGGGAAAACGGAGAAACGGAGGTTTCATACCGCCAACTTCCAAACTCTTAAATTCCACTGGCACTAAGTAAACCCCAATATTATTTTGCCCAACCTGGGCATCAAACCCGGGACCTCAAACTCATCAGTCGCACTTGCAACCGCGACGCCAACGAAACAGTAGAGCACATCTAAATTGGTTTCAAGAGCAACGATGACACTGACGAGTCTTGAATTCAGTTTACATTCCTACAAGAATTTCAAGCAAAGACTCAAAGCTTTTTAGCTACTTGAATGATATGTGGTAGGTATCGTAGGTAAAATCCAAATTGAAGAGATATAACTAAAACTCGTAACGAATTAATTATCTAATGAGATGACGTGAAAGAAAGCAAGCATCCAAAGTTGAAGTATAAGACGATTTATAACTTCTGAAGATTAATTAAGGGAAGTTCTCTAATTAACCATTCAGAAGTTTGATCTCTACTGAGAAAAATTTCGAAGGATAACAGAGGGAAAAGTTTTACTTTAGTGTTGTTTTTACTTTTAAATAAACATGTTTTTATTTATTTTGTTTCTCTTATTGTTTTATGTTTTGTTTGTTTGAGTAATCTTACGTAATCGATACGTAACGGCAGAATTCGAAGAACATTCTGATTCCAAGAATCAGACCATTACTTAAAATTAACAAGTTAAAGACATCCAGGAAGCTTTTTAAATCCCAATTGAAGTGGTGTCAGGATAACGAGCAAAAGATCAAAATGGACATTATTGCAGACCGCCACTTTAAGAAGAATTTTAAAGGTTTCTGGAAAAAGACAAATAAGTTGAATCCGAAGCCTGGTCATCCTGTGAGTGTTGCTGGCCCTGCATGAACCACAGGAAATTGCGAATCTGTTCTAACAGCTTTTTAAGGTTGTGTCGCCATTGGGTACGGCATCGCGGACGATTGATGTTGACTGTGAAGCCGGAGATCTTAAAGTCAGGTTTTCAGCCAAAGATGTGGCAAAAATTATCAAAGGCATGGTAAGAGGTAAATCTCCTGGTCACGACAGCCTCAGCATCAAGCATTTGCAAAATGCAGGTTGTCACTTACCGCGAGTTTTGGCAATGTTTTTTTAATTTATGTGTTAGACATTCTTACCTACCTGATAAATTGATGTTCACGGTTGTTGTGTCAATATCTAAAAATAAAACCGGAGATATCTCCGATGTATTAAATTACAGACCGATTTCGTTAGCCACTGTTATAGCGAAAATACTGGACAGTTTACTTGACCAACAGCTGGCAAAGCATATCAAGCTCCATGACATGCAAGTTGGCTTTAGATCCGGTTTGTCCACGGAGAGTGCCATCATGTTCCTCAAGCAGACTGCTCAATATTACAGTGATTGGAAAACTCCTGTCTTCGCTTGCTTTCTGGATCTTTCGAAAGCTTTCGACCTAGTTTCATATGATAAGCTTTGGGAGAAGCTGGAAACTGAGACAGATTACAACCCGGAAGTTATTTATGTTTTTAGGTATTGGTACAAAAACCAGAAAAATTGTGTTCGATGGGCAAACTCATTCTCAGACGTGTATAGGTAGCAATGCGGGGTGAGACAGGGTGGACTAACCTCCCCTAAGCTATTCAACCTATACATTAACTGGCTTTTCGGTGAACTCAGTAGTACCAATGTCGGTTGTCACATTGACGGAATCTGTGTGAACAACTTAAGTTACGCAGATGACATGGTACTGCTGAGTCCATCGATTGGAGGGTTGCGTAAGTTAGTACGGGTCTGTGAGTCTTATGCGGAGGCCCATGGGCTCAGATACAATGCTAAGAAAAGCGAGCTGTTGGTGTTTAAGGGGCGTGGCAAAAGCTACGAGACTGTACCCTCAGTTACCTTAGCAGGAACCGTCTTCAACAGAGTGTCACAGTTCAAATATCTGGGCCACTGGGACTCCAAAGACCTTAAAGACAACGCGGATGTGGAAAGGGCACGTAGGGCGTTGGCTGTCCGGTGTAACATGTTGGCCCGTAGGTTCGCACGTAGCAGTAATCAAGTCAAAGTCACACTTTTTAAGTCTAACTACCAAACACTTTACACGTGCAGCCTGTGGGTTAACTACACACTGGGAACATACAACGCCTTGCGTGTTCAATACAACAACGCGTTCAGGGTGCTGCTGGGGCTGCCGCGTTTTATACAGTGCGTCAACCATGTTTGCAGAAGCGCACACGAATGGCTTTCATGTCCTAATAAGAAAACAATGTGCGTCGCTGCTGCGTCGCGTTAGGTCCAGCAGCAACAGATAACTAAGCGTGTTTGCGGACAGGTGATAGGACTCTCCACTGCTGCGCCACTGGATGCGCTTGCACACTACCTTGTGACCAGTGGACAGTTCCGCCGCGTCAAATTTAATTTTTAATGTGTTGCCTCTTCTGTGTTGTGAGTGGTTATTGTTTGTATCTTTTTATGTGTTGTAACTGTTTGTTCGGGCGAAGTCCAAACACAGAATTTGGTTAGTTATTTTTATATTTGCTTAGGTTTAGGTATAGGTTTACAAAGTTTAGCTAGGTACATTGGTCGTTCACACTGGCGGTCGGTGGCCGATTACCGGCGCGCGCACCGGCGCGCGCCGGTCTGCGGTGCGACGGCGATCCCCTCTCGGTGTGGTGGCACCCCCCGCGCCCGGAACCGGCTTGCGGCGCAAACATCCTCCAGGGCGTTGAAGGAATCTTCAAAACCCTCTTCTTCTTCTTTAGTTGTCATTTTCCCTCGTAGTAGTAGTCAGAGGTTGGTTGGTAGACATTGGCAAAAGACAAAGCTTGTTTACAGCTCTCCTGATAGTTCCTTTGGCGACATAGACATCCGCCACTCTCGAAATGCCGTCTTGTCCTGGATACAGTTTGGAAACTCTCCCCATTCTCCATTGCAGCGGCATGAGGTTGTCCTCTTTCACGACGACCAGGTCGCCTACTTGCAGGGGCGGGCAGTTCTGCTTCCATTTGCCTCGCTGTTGGAGCTCAGCCATGTACTCCCTGCGCCATCGCTCCCAGAATTGCTGCCTAATTTGTTCGATGCGTTGGTATCTGTTGGGATTCTTGCTATTAATAGGCGGTGATGGAAGTGATATTAATGGTCGACCAATCAGGAAGTGCCCTGGAGTGAGAGGGTTTAAGTCCATGGGATGGGATGAAAGTGGGATAAGTGGACGAGAATTGAGGATAGCTTCTATTTGTGAGAAAAGTGTAGCCAACTCCTCAAAGGTCAGATAGGCATTGCCAGCTGCGCGTTTTAAAAGATTCTTTGAGGAACGGACTCCGCTCTCCCAAATACCTCCGAAGTGGGGTGAATAGGCCGGACTAAAATTGAATTGTATGCCTTCATTCGCTGCGAAGTCCGACACTGACTGTCGACTGGATCGCAACATTTTGCCCAACTCATTGTTTGCGCCCACAAAATTTTTGCCATTGTCGCAATAGATAATGTTAGGCTTGCCTCGACGTGACGTGAACCTGCGTAGACACATTATGAATGCCGCGGTCGAAAGGTCACTGACCACCTCAAGATGCAAGGCTTTGACGGCTAGACAAACAAAAATGCATAGATATGCTTTTGAGACCCGGTTTCCTTTACCCTTTTTGGACGAGATCATAAAGGGACCCGCAAAATCGATCCCGCAGGCATTGAAGGGAAAATTCTCATTTACTCTAACATCCGGTAAATTACCCATCATAGGCTGTATTGTTTTGTTTCTCATACGAGTACAGATAGTACATTGTTTACTAATAGCACGAACCAACTGTCTGCCTCCTAAAGGCCAGAAATTCTCACGAAAAGTGGACAGGAGGAGCTGGGGACCCGCATGAAATAGTTTGTTATGTTCATATTGTAGCATTAACTTAGTAAGATTATGCTTCGCATCAAGTATGATAGGGTGTTTCTTATTGTAGTCGAAAGCAGATTGTTCCAACCTACCTCCTACTCTAACCAGACCGTTGTCGTCAACAAACGGATTTAAAGATAACAGTCGGCTTTTGTTGTGAAGTGGTTTACCTTGTTTGAGATATGCTATGTCAGCTGAGAAAGATGCCAATTGACTGAACTTAAGTAATAGCCTCAGTGAGGATTCTAGTTCGACTGTTGTTAAGGGACCGCTAAGCTTGTCCGTGTTTGGTGTGCTGTTGTTGATAAAACGTAGAACGTATGCATATGTTCTTTTTAATTTTAGATAATTGGAGTGATCTTCGAAAGCGACTACAGTCTGTTTACTAGACGTTTCATCAACCGTCAAATGAACTTTAATTTCAGCTTCCGGTAAGTCATGAGGGCTGAGATGAGGTTGGGTAGGCCAATCCGAAGTACCTTTCTTTAAGAAGGAAGGACCCTCCCACCACAACAAGCATGAACGCAGATGTTGTGGCTCAACTCCCCTTGACCCTAAATCGGCTGGATTTAAATTGGTAGGAATATGCTTCCATTGAAAACCCTTAGTAAGCATGTTAATTTTATGTACTCTATTGCGTACAAAAACTGGTAGTGTTTTGCTTTGTGATTTTAGCCAGCATAGCACTACTGTGGAATCGGACCATAAGAACGTATCTCTGACACTGCACGGTATTGATTCTAAAACCTTTGAGCATAGCTGACTACCAAGCAACGCCGCACACAGCTCTAAGCGCGGAATGGTTAGGCTTTTAATGGGTGCTACTCTTGTTTTGGCACAAAGCAACGTAACATTAATGCTGTTATCTGCATTGGGAGATCGCACGTAACAACAAGCAGCGTAAGCGTTTTGAGACGCATCGACAAAGATATGTAAGTCAACGGGCTTCGCGGAGCAGTCACCTAACACATGACGAGGTAAGGATAATTGTGAGATATGGTGCAAATTGTTTATAAAATTGAACCATTGCTTTACATACGGTTGTGGAACTGGATCATCCCAGTCCAATTTTGTATTCCATAAGCTTTGCATGAGAATTTTTGCTAGAATGATACAGCACGACACCAATCCTAAAGGATCGAACAGTTTGCATGTAGTAGAAATGATTATCCTTTTGGTGACGTTAGGATTAACCTCAATGATACTAGGGAATTCAAGACTGTCTTCTTTAGGTGCCCATTTCAAACCCAACACATTAGCTTCAGTACTAAACTCAAGTGGCGATTGGTTAGTTTTAGAATCAAAGGGGCTATTTGAAGCATTAAATATTTGTGGGCAGTTCGTCTTGAACTTTCTCAACGGAAACCCTGCTGAGGCTAAGATTTTGGTTACATTTGTGTAAATATGTTTTAGTTCTTGCTCAGCGAAACTACCGGTGTTTAGATCGTCAATATAAAAATGATATCTGATAGTATTGGCCACAATTGGATCTTGACATTCGAGTGCAAGCTGGATAAGACACCTAGTGCTTAAAAACGGGGCAGATGCCATGCCATAAGTGACTGTATTTAATTGTTTTATTTTTATAGATTCATGAGCATGTTCTCGCCACAATATAAGTTGTAGATGGCGCTGCGATTCGTTTAAAAATATCTGCCGGTACATTTTCTCAATATCTCCAACCAGTACAAACGGATAAACACGAAAGCGAATAAGAATAGAAAACAAATCACTTTGTATTACTGGGCCTACAGCTTGAATGTCATTTAAAGATTTTGATGTACTAGTCTTAGCGGACGCATCGAAAACTACTCTCAATTTAGTAGTTTCATGATTTTCTCGAACTACGCCGTGATGGGGTAAGTAACAGCCAAATGGTGGTCTGTGTATTTCTATTAAGTGACCTAAGTCTTCATATTCCTTCAAAAATTCAGAATATTGTTGTTTTAAAGTAGGATTTTTATCTAATTTCTTTTCTAGGGATAAAAACCGTTTCATAGCCATTGGAAATGAACTACCTAGAGTCTCCTCAGCAGACTCTTTAAGTGGCATCATGACTGAAAACCGACCATCAGGTAAGCGATGGGTATTGGCTACAAAATGCGATTCACAAAATTTTTCATCTATCGAAGATAGAATATTTCCTGAGGGTAGCTCCTCTACCTCCCAAAATTTTTGTATAGAATTATGGATGTCTTGAAGTGACGTTTGGGTTTGCACAAAATTGCATTGTATCTTGTTGTTGGGACTATGGCCTGTTGGACCAGCTACTAGCCATCCAAAGGCACTTTCTAGCAAGATAGGGTTATTTGGACCTAGTGCAATTTTATTAGATGAAACAATGTCGAAAAAATGATCAGCGCCGAGCAACATATCTATCTCCGAAGGTTTGTAAAACGTCGGATCAGCTAAAGTTACATTATCGGGTAGGCCTAATTTCTTAACATCAACCTGAACATTAGGCAAGTCGCCAGTCACCGTCGGAATAACAAAACAATTGATATTTCTTGTGAATGAGCTAGTGCGTGATTTAATGTTCACCTGACACCGCTCTGTTATAGGACAAGCAACTCCGTTAATGCCTGATACGTTTAATATATCTATACTTTCAGTTGAAAGTCCTAATTTCTCTTTTAGGTTCCTCGTGATGAATGACGACTGGCTGCCAGTATCTAGCAAGGCGCGAGCAAGGTAAGTAGTTTTATTTTGTTTATTAATGGCTTCTATTTTTGCAGTACACAGGAGGACTTGTCCGGAGGAGACCGCAGCTAAGCTAACAGGTAGACTAGAAGACTCGCAATTGTCGGTAAGTACTTTATTTGTGTCACCTTTGTGTAATAATGTGTTATGTTTTTTCTTACAGGAACGACAAGACCCCTTTAAACTACATTGGGCGTTGAAATGTCCACCTCGTAAACAATTTGTACACAAATTGTGTTTTGAAGCCTCGCCTAATCTATCCTCAACACTCAATGCTCTAAACCTTTTGCATTGGTGCACGAGATGAGGCTGATCACAAATGGGACAGGTTCTGTAATGCTGCGAGTCCTTGACATTTGTGAAGGTAGCAAAAGACTTAGTGGTCCTGCTTTCTTTGTTATGATTATTACCTTGGGTAGACTTGTTTTCTAAATTGCGACAGCTAGCAGTTTCTAAAACATTAGCCCTATTTTCTATAAAACTTCTAAAATCATCTAAAGTGGGTAGGTTAGACAATCTGCCTTTGTATTCTTCCCACTTGTTGCTAGTCCTAGGATCTAGCTTCGCTGACGCCAAGAATATCACCAGCGGGTCCCAATTCTCGGTAGAAACGTCCAACGTATTTAAAGCATTTAAGTTTTTAGACACCTGATCAATTAAATACCGCAAAGACTTGAAAGATTCTTTTTGTATAATATTACCGTTAACTAATGAACTCAAGTGATTATTGATTAGAATATTCTTATTGTTGTATCGATTGCACAATGTGTCCCAAGCAAGCTCATAATTCCTCGCGACAAACTCCAACGATCTAATTACGACACTGGCACCCGATTGTAAAGAATTTCGTAAATAGTGAAATTTATTGATGGGCGCAATCGAGTCGTTGTCATGGATAAGGGTTTTAAAAGTTTCCCTAAATTCAAGCCATTTTGCATAACTACCATCAAAAGTGGGTAGATTAATAATTGGAAGCCGAATTGAATCATTATTATGACCATGACAACAGCCCGTGGTTGCTCCATTAGACGCGTGACTTTCTTGATTTTTGGTTGAAAACAAATCGACCAAATCTTGAGCAAAAGCTATTTGTGTAAAAAACTCAGTTTCGGTAATATCTCGTTCTGAAATCTGTTCATCCAAATTATCAGAATATTCTTCAATGTCTGCTTGTACGCGATCAAAGTTAGACATTAATTCTTTTAATTGATTTAACCTTAAAGAAATTTCTTTTATCTCCAAGTTCGATACCCTAGTAATGTCAGAAATTTTATATTTTTCCATAAAATTTTTCAAAACTGTTAGCCGACTTCGAAACCCCGCACGCTTTTTAATTAATGATTTTAAATAATCTTTTACATCGGGTTTACCGGTCGAATCTATTTTTAATAGTGGAAGCGGACTTTTAACTTTCGTGGTCGATTCCCTTTCAGCCATTTTAATAAATGAGTGGGGCAAAATAAAAATTAAACACAAATAAATTAACAAACAATCCAACCGACAGTAGTTCAAACCACACAGCCGCTGCCGAGCCCGTCAACCGGGAGCAGCGCACGAGAAAACCGGCGCGGCGCGGTGGTTGAGTACAGGCCCAGGCGCCGAGCGCGCCAACACACCGGCAGCGCTGGGAGGACACACGCGCGAGAGCGCGGAGGCGTCACCGACACAGCGCGGGCACCGCTCGACACCCGCTCGAGCACGAACGTAGGGTCGGCAGGGTCGGTAGAAGTTCGTAGAATTTTCTAAAACTGCATAAGAAATAAGTTGGTTATTTACAAATTTTAATATTTTAAACGGGGTAGGTGATTTTATTTACTTTTAACAAAAGAAATTTACTTTTAAATAAAGTAATTTTACGAATTGGGTTTATTATCAACACAATTATTGACTGACAAATGTATAGCGAAAGAAATAGTCGCCAAACAATATACAATAGGATAAATAAAAGCTAGATGCAAACTAGGTAAGCTAGCTTCAGCAAAGGCGTTGAAAAGTACCTTGGTAATGTAATTAGGTAGGTACTTTCAACAAAACGGTTTTTGCAAAATAGGCTGCAAATAAATGGAAAATAGAGTGTGAACGTGAATCGGCCGGCCTGTATTGATAATTAATAATTTTCAACTAGAATATATTACTATAGCTGTCTATTAAGCGTGAATTACCGTTTACATAACGAGTACAATAGGAAGATACGCGAAAAGCTAGATACCTTCTGGCACTTTGATCGGTTAGCATTCACTTAGCACAGCAAATAGAAGTTGGAAAATAGTAAGTAGGTATATGGAAATATTGGAAGGAATAAAGGAACGGGCTTACTCCCTTTTGGTGTTGACCTCTGATGCTCTGCACGCCCTCGAAGTCCTGTCACGGTCGCCAATTATGTTCGGGCGAAGTCCAAACACAGAATTTGGTTAGTTATTTTTATATTTGCTTAGGTTTAGGTATAGGTTTACAAAGTTTAGCTAGGTACATTGGTCGTTCACACTGGCGGTCGGTGGCCGATTACCGGCGACGGCGATCTGCTGTGGCGACGGCGATCCCCTCTCGGTGTGGTGGCACCCCCCGCGCCCGGAACCGGCTTGCGGCGCAAACACTGTTTTCTTCGTTGTATTTTATATTGTTTATTTTGAATTGTTTATTGTCTGTATTGTACATTTAATTTAATTTTATAGAATAATTTTACTTTAGTTACCATTCTATTAGAATAGAAGACGAACAACGATTTACTTAACCTAAATCTTGTCTTCAAAATTTAATTCTCTATCTAAAGTCCGTCCTACCATTTTCGCAACATCCATCTAGAAATTCTAATTCAATATTATTTTCACCAAGTCTGTGCTTTAGTACTACAAACGGGCGGAGGAATTAATTGTTCTCTCTCGGGAAAATAAGTCAAAGTAAAGTGTGTTGGTGATTTTAATAATAAATCAATTTAGAAGCGCGTCGCTCGAGTGACTGGCGTCCTGGCTATGCGTCGGATCACTGAGGATTCATGTATTAATTAGAACTTTAAATTAATATGTAAGTACGCGTAATGTGGGTTGTGTTATTGATTGTTTTTTTGACTTGGTTCTTTGGTTTGAAGTAGAAATTACTATATTAAAACATAGTAATTTCTACTTCAAACTGAAAATTCTGACCATGTCTGCTCTTGCTCTATATCAAATTAATATTTTAAGCATTTATTGATTATTGACTGATTCTGGTTTGTTGATTGACTGATTCTGGCCTTTGATGAGTAAGATGCGCTTCATTCAGAACTTTATTTATTTTTAATGTTTAGACTAGGTTGGCGAGGTTTTGGAGGGACAACCGCGTACCGGTAGACGACGCGTCGGAATGCTACCTAATACGTGGACCAATTGCCCGGTTTGGACCCCGGCAGTTCACTGAATGCATGTCTGACTGTTGGATCAGTCAACAAAGCGACGCTTGAGAGTAGCCTATGCCTAGCAGTGGACGTCTTTTGTTGTTGAAATTATGATAAAAAAAACATTTCTTCACATTCACTAATATTCACTTTAGAAAAACTCATGAAATTCAGTACAGCGAAACCTGCAAAACAAAATGTATGAATGGCGCCAAAACCCAGCACATCACCGCATTATCCGCGCATGCGCTAAGGCTTGGCACACGCACTGCGATATTTATTAGCGAGAATTTTACCGCCCATTCTGCGACCTATGGAATTGTATGAAGCTGCTCGCATTGCGTTAAAAAAATCGTGCGGCAATAATACCGCATGAAAGCCGTGATTTGCAACAGAATCCACCGCACCGCGGCGCAAATTTAATTCGCGCGAATATTTTGGGCTCTATGAACAGGTCGAAAGAGACAAAATTCGCGCGAATAAAAATCGTAGTGCCTGCTAAGCCTCAAGCGGGCATTGTCACAGACAATTTAAAATTGGAATCAAATCTTTTTATAATAGGTACTAAAATGTCATTACAAAAAAAAATATTGATGGAAACTCCTTAGTGATTAACTTCTTGCATTTGTCCTGTATCGTAATAGAAAAAAAAATGTTTTTCTTCCAACTATGCTTTAATTTCATCACAATCACACTAAAAACTCAGTACAAAGCGAAATCCATTGAGATTGGCACCAAAAGGTGCCAATCTCAATGGATTAGCTCTATTCAGCCAGCCGATATCAATACTTTTTTTTTTACGTACGTATTATTCGTTTCTATCCTACTTGTTCCAAATTTAAAAAATGATTGCTGCTAACTCTGATTTAAAAATGAAAGAAATTTAAAAAAGTGATTTTCGACATCGCCGCGCCCGTGGCCGCGCCCATCTACTTCCCGTGATAACGACTTCATTGTAACAAATCAGCCAGGCCCATCTAACTCGTCTGATAATATTATTCAGTCCCAAGTTAAACAAACAAATATAAATTTGCCCAACAAAACTTAACCTTACGTTTAATAATTGCTCAAGTATAACTTTTAATTTCAATAATTAAACTTCTATTTTAACTGTTTGATATGAGTTTCTTTTATCTACTATTCCTATAGGTAATAGTTGAAAGAAAAGCAGATTATGCACCTCGCCTTAAGTAATTTATATTGCCCTCGTGCCTGTTAGATTAGAGCCCTCGCTAACGCTCGGGCTCTAAATCAGGCAGTCGGTGCAATAATAAATTACTTTGTGCTCGATGCAATAATCTACTATTATAGCATTATTTTGTTAGAGAAATAGTGTTATATTGAGATTCTATTTTTAAATTTCGGTATTGTGTTTATAAAGTATGTCAATATAAACTCGTTTTGAAGTTTATAATTCGAACTAGGATTTGCTTGGTGCGCGAGCTGCAAGCAGCTCGCGTGTTGTTGTCCCTACACCTACACCTACCCTACACCTACCCTACACCTACCCTACACCTACCCTACACCTACCCTACACCTACCCTACACCTACCCTACACCTACCCTACACCTACCCTACACCTACCCTACACCTACCCTACACCTACCCTACACCTACCCTACACCTACCCTACACCTACCCTACACCTACCCTACACCTACCCTACACCTACCCTACACCTACCCTACACCTACCCTACACCTACCCTACACCTACCCTACACCTACCCTACACCTACCCTACACCTACCCTACACCTACCCTACACCTACCCTACACCTACCCTACACCTACCCTACACCTACCCTACACCTACCCTACACCTACCCTACACCTACCCTACACCTACCCTACACCTACCCTACACCTACCCTACACCTACCCTACACCTACCCTACACCTACCCTACACCTACCCTACACCTACCCTACACCTACCCTACACCTACCCTACACCTACCCTACACCTACCCTACACCTACCCTACACCTACCCTACACCTACCCTACACCTACCCTACACCTACCCTACACCTACCCTACACCTACCCTACACCTACCCTACACCTACCCTACACCTACCCTACACCTACCCTACACCTACCCTACACCTACCCTACACCTACCCTACACCTACCCTACACCTACCCTACACCTACCCTACACCTACCCTACACCTACCCTACACCTACCCTACACCTACCCTACACCTACCCTACACCTACCCTACACCTACCCTACACCTACCCTACACCTACCCTACACCTACCCTACACCTACCCTACACCTACCCTACACCTACCCTACACCTACCCTACACCTACCCTACACCTACCCTACACCTACCCTACACCTACCCTACACCTACCCTACACCTACCCTACACCTACCCTACACCTACCCTACACCTACCCTACACCTACCCTACACCTACCCTACACCTACCCTACACCTACCCTACACCTACCCTACACCTACCCTACACCTACCCTACACCTACCCTACACCTACCCTACACCTACCCTACACCTACCCTACACCTACCCTACACCTACCCTACACCTACCCTACACCTACCCTACACCTACCCTACACCTACCCTACACCTACCCTACACCTACCCTACACCTACCCTACACCTACCCTACACCTACCCTACACCTACCCTACACCTACCCTACACCTACCCTACACCTACCCTACACCTACCCTACACCTACCCTACACCTACCCTACACCTACCCTACACCTACCCTACACCTACCCTACACCTACCCTACACCTACCCTACACCTACCCTACACCTACCCTACACCTACCCTACACCTACCCTACACCTACCCTACACCTACCCTACACCTACCCTACACCTACCCTACACCTACCCTACACCTACCCTACACCTACCCTACACCTACCCTACACCTACCCTACACCTACCCTACACCTACCCTACACCTACCCTACACCTACCCTACACCTACCCTACACCTACCCTACACCTACCCTACACCTACCCTACACCTACCCTACACCTACCCTACACCTACCCTACACCTACCCTACACCTACCCTACACCTACCCTACACCTACCCTACACCTACCCTACACCTACCCTACACCTACCCTACACCTACCCTACACCTACCCTACACCTACCCTACACCTACCCTACACCTACCCTACACCTACCCTACACCTACCCTACACCTACCCTACACCTACCCTACACCTACCCTACACCTACCCTACACCTACCCTACACCTACCCTACACCTACCCTACACCTACCCTACACCTACCCTACACCTACCCTACACCTACCCTACACCTACCCTACACCTACCCTACACCTACCCTACACCTACCCTACACCTACCCTACACCTACCCTACACCTACCCTACACCTACCCTACACCTACCCTACACCTACCCTACACCTACCCTACACCTACCCTACACCTACCCTACACCTACCCTACACCTACCCTACACCTACCCTACACCTACCCTACACCTACCCTACACCTACCCTACACCTACCCTACACCTACCCTACACCTACCCTACACCTACCCTACACCTACCCTACACCTACCCTACACCTACCCTACACCTACCCTACACCTACCCTACACCTACCCTAAACTTTGTTCCAAAAAACATAACCCTAATGTTTGCTTGTCGTCGCCAGGCACTGAGTTTCGCTTCACTCGGGATCCCTACGCTGAATCCGTAAAAAAACAAAAAAAAAAGATTCGCCAAAACGGGGGGGGAGGGGGGAGAAGGGGGGCAAGGGGGTCAACTTTGAAAACTGGTTCGTTTGTGACTATAGCATTGCCCCTTTATATGAATCTGAAAAAAGAAATGTTCCAAGTCTCTCAACTTCCGAGATCCGCTTAAAGGGGGGGAGAAGGGGGGCGAGGGGGTCAACTTTGAAAAATGTTTTTTACTTTTCCGAGCCGCCTCTAAACGAATCCGTAAAAAAACAGAATACGGGTACCTTAGTTTCCGAGAAACGATAGAGGGGAGGAGGAGGGGGGAGGAAAAGGGGAGGTTTGGCACTTTTCCCATACTCGGGAGAGTTACTTGTTTACAAATCTGTCAAAATATACCCACCTCCCCCTTCACCATCTGGGAGAACAATTATGTCAGTGAGTCAGTGAGTGGTAATCCAGCTTTACGATATGAGAGTAGATAAAATTAATTATGACTGCCTCTGACTTGATAATTAGAAAAAAAAATACGGAACACCCATATTGATGTCCTATGTTCCGCTTAGTAAAATTAGCTGGTCATCATTTTAACTGAAAGGTGTTCACTGCTGGCTAATAGGGCTCTCCCAAGCATCCCCACACCGACCGTTCTTGTACTTCTCGCATCAAGCGGACTCCTGCCGTCACCAATGGTGCATGTGGTTATAGCGAAGGTCAGAAACAAAAGAAAAATGCATGCTCTACCATAATGTCATATTGTGGACAATTAACTTTTCAACACAATCAACTTTTGGGCAATTGTTAGTGACGCTGATAAAAGAACTTTGCCTATAGCTTCAGTTCATCAAATTGCGAAGTATATCGTCACAATTCTTTACTCATCGATATTTTAAGCTGTATCTACATCAACACCATCAAATTGTTCATGATGGTGTCTCAGACGGAACCCATTTCTCTTTGTAACGTTTTATCCCGTTATTTTCGTGAAGGGACACAAGATTGATGATGCCACGTTGTCTGCTAAGACTTTTGTTGAACAACTAAATCGGAAATGTCAATCGCACGCAGAGTTTCGACCACAATGTTATACTTCCCTGTTCGTTCGTCAAACATGTGGGCAGAGATTTTTTGCTGACGTTTTTGGTCAGATAAGAAATGTAGAAAGTTGTTATTAGTGGAAAAAGAATTTACCGCAAACTGTTTCCTTACCTATTGGAAATAAGTTATTTTGGATTAGGTTTTAGGGTTAAGGCAGCAAAGAAAAAAAAGACATCTGCGTTTTTGCGTTTTTTTTTTTTTTTTACATAAATTGAATTCAAAATTCTTTAGGTACTTTATCTTATATAAGTAACGAAGTACAAACGCACATCTATAATAGCTGGACAGCTATTCGCACTCACGGACCTGTGTGCGTTATACAATTCCAGTTGTCAGTTTTAGTAGTTTAGTAGTATGTATTAGTAAGAATGCACTTAACTATTCCTAATACATATTTTTTTAATCTACATTTTATAATAATACATTACAAAGTAAAGTTTGACAAGAAAACGAGCATTAACTCATTTAGTTATTTATGTTGTACGAAGTACATAAAAACATCTGCCATATTTCGAAATATATATAAATATCAGTTTTCTTTGAAATGCCGATTTAATCAACATCTGCAAAATTTTAAAGCTAGCATTGTTCCAATAGAAGTTATAACATTTTCGCCTTGAATACGCACTCGTGAAAACTAGTGACTTTGTAGGTAGCGGATTGTACTTTGCTGCTATTGATATTTAGATATAAGAATAATAACAATTTATTTACCTATTTATCAGATAACAACAGTTCACACTGATAAAATAACACAAAGGTACTTAAAGGATGTGTGTGTGGATGCATGTTTACTTTCAGAAGTGTCTAATAAGTATTTTATTAGACGATACATACATGAATCGAAAAAAGAATAACTAGAAAATTCTCCTACCTATTATAGCCCGATTTTCACAATTTTCACGCAACTCAACCTAGTCTGGAGAGGTTTTATTTTACCTCTATGTAGATAAAATATTTAATTTGAGTAACAAACTGCAAAGAATTCCTAAAATAACAAGGTAACACGAACTGAGTTTTTGTAGGGTCATTTAGATTAAAAATATAATTCGGACGTAATTTTACCTGAAATTGTGATACTCAGGTAATGGACCGTCATTTTTTCCACCTAGCAAAAAGCCTTTTAAATTATTATAATAAATTGTAATCATTATGTCTAGGGAGGTATGTATGTAATGAAACGGAAAAAATAATTCATGCCTGTTATATTTACAGGGGTTGGGTAGAGGCACATATAGTACATCCACATTTCACCAGTTATGTTTGAGTCCCATTTAATAGGTGGCGAAACAATTGCCATCAACCGGACACACATCCAGACTCCTGGGGGGTGACCATAAGCTCTTAGAGTAAGGTTATTTTGAGATCGCTAAAGTGACAGATGTATACAAGTCGTATACATCTGTCCCTTACACACACTCAAAATAACCTTACTGGCTACTAGACCAACGAGGCAGATCTCGTAAATCGTATTCAGTTATTGCCATAATAATTGATGTTTCAGCTTTCGCTCGTTACAAACGTTATTATCTATACTATTATTAATTTAATATTATAAAGCTGAAGAGTTTGTTTGTTTGTTTTAACGCTTATCTCAGGAACTACTGGTTGGAATTGAAAAAATCTTTTTGTGCTAGATAGTCCATTTATCGAGGAAGGTTATAGAATATATAACATTACACTACGACCAATAGGAGCGGAGCATAAATGAAAAATGTTGCAAAAATGGGAATCTTTTTGAGAGCTTCGTTGCGTGCGCTGCGTAAGCCGTTAAAGTTACGCAAAATTCATGTATGTAGGGTAGGTAGCCACTCTGCTAAGAGTGTACCGACGAAGAAGAAGGGTATGTAGGGTAGAGTAGGTAGGTAGCCAGTTGACGGGAGCCAAACCGTTCGGGACAGCTAGTATACATTATAAATGTGCGTTACGTATGGATCATCAACATCAATTGTTCTGAGGCAATCACATCGATACAGAAACATTAATGAGGTTTTATTCACAGGATAAATACGTAAGTACAGTTGAATAAAAGATTTGGTAAGCAGGCAAAATGTTTATCATTCCATTACATTGTTAATAAACATGTAGGTACGGTCGAACAATGAGTTACCAAACTGGCAAGAATAATGATTCCTATAGACTATTACTGTCAGGCAGGCGCTTAACTTTGTGTAAAGGAAACCAGCATGTCCTAGAACCAAAAATTAGAAAACATGTGACATCCACCAATCAGCAATGGGCCCGCGTAGTGGATTATATCCACCATTAGCCCATCCCCTCTCACAGAGAGTAGGCCTGTGTCCCAGCACTGGGAGCATTAATATAGGCTGATGATGTGATATGATGTGATTACTGTCAATATTCGTTTTAAGGCTCCCGCAGAAAGAGGTGCGATGCTAACTGTGACAAGGTGAAAAAAGATTGTCTAAGTTTTTTTTTTTAAACATTGCTTCATACTAGGAATTTCTTCCTGTATCGTGGGTGCGTTTACAAACATTTAAACTCACATACACAAGACACCCATATCCGGAACAACTATCTCCAGGCCATAAACATATTTTTTCAGTGCGGACCTCAAACCCGCGACACGAACCCGATCGCTCAACCACTACGCCAACTGTGTCGTCAATAAAATTGTTAATTTATTATTAGAACAATTTTAGGAATAGTTCGTTGAAAACATTTCCTTACATTTTTTTCATGTTATCACGTCAAATCTTTGTTTGTTATAAATGCGCAGACCAAAACAGACCTTTACATTAAATCGAAATACCCAGTTCGTCGTATTAAGTGAAGTCGGTTTAAACGGTTTTCACTGTATTCAAAAGTTAGTTGCATGTTTGTAGGTGTCTACCAATCACTCTCGTTCGACTGTACCTACATTCTGATGTCATTGTGTGTAATTGGCAAGGAGATTTATTTACTTGTTTTTATTTTATTTACGCTTTCCTAAATTTGATTACAGGCTCAATAAGAAGTAAGATGCCTCGGCGATGAACTGGAAATGTTGAGAGTAACAAATAAAGAGATGAATAAAAACCTCCCTCACTATAACAAAATAAAATAGTTTTGATAAATGTAACAAAGACTTATTTCAAAGCTTATAAAGTTTTCAGGGATACAAGATACCCTTATTATAGAAGGTAAAAGAAAACAGATACGTCTTCGAAGTTTTAATATAAATCTTTTTTGAATCTGAAGATAAATCTTCGGTAAATGTCGTTTTTTTCTGGTCGCTGCTTCTTGTCCGCCTCTGGCTATTATTATCGATGGCACCCAAAGAAATGTTAAAAAATATAATAGGATACATGTTATCGGTATTATATTTTTACTTTTACTTTGTACTCACAAACATTGTATGACATGAGCTTTGATGCGGTTAATATTAAAAGGAAATAGCGCTTTTACACAGAAAATAAAACCAAAAGGAACAAATGAATAACTGATTTTGAAAAACGAATAGCATATTATGACTTAAATATATGAGTATAGTTTGTTTGAATTTAAAAACTGGTTAGGTACCACTACATTGCTTCATCCCATCAGGTGAGATAGCTTTGAAATGCGAGCCTACCAATAACAAAAAATAACAAACTGGTTAGGTACCACTACATTGCTTCATCCCATCAGGTGAGATAGCTTTGAAATGCGAACCTACCAATAACAAAAAATAACAAACTGGTTAGGTACCACTACATTGCTTCATCCCATCAGGTGAGATAGCTTTGTAATGCGAGCCTATCAATAACATAAAATAACAAACTGGTTAGGTACCACTACATTGCTTCAGCCCATCAGGTGAGATAGCTTTGAAATGCGAGCCTACCAATAAAAAAAAATAACCAACTGGTTAGGTAGTCCGTAACCGCCTCGTCGGTCAATCAATCAACATTAAACAGATAGTTCTCTAAACGATTGATGGAAACTCGATTTGTGGAACGATTCGCAGATCTACTTGCTCGATATCCAAAACAATCCACTAGGCTAGAAATTTCGATTAAGTTTAAAAAGAGCTGTGTAAATGGTTAGTTTTCCATGTGCATAATGCTTTTTGTTTAGATTGACAATTTATACCTGAAAAGAGAGAACCTAAAAAGTATTAAATCAATCTGCCTAGCCTTTTCCAACTATGTATTTGGCGTTGGCTTGCAGTCCAGCCGTATGCAGACGAATATCAGAATTTGTGCGACTGCCAACTTGACCTTCATAATCCCACAATTGGGTATTATAACGTAACAGCTCTTGGCCTAATTGTTTTAAGATTGTCTGGCTTCTGATTAGTCATAAATGATCTTAAAGATCTACAAATGAAACCCGAAACCGACGGCTTAATGTCACCTACGGTCTTTTTCATCCATAAAATAGAACACACATTCAAATTCCAATTCCAAAATCGATCGTGTTAATGCCAGTGCAAACTCTTTAAAATTAGAACCTCTTTATTCTGTTCAGAGATTCTGAACTGCTTTGAACGCACCTTGCCATTGAAAACGCCTTTAACTAGTACAAAGGGAGATACTTGATCAATCGCTCTAGCCTCCGTTGATTACATGTTTATCAAGTGGCCGCTACAGGACTCTGAAAGGCTAGATTAAAATAGATGTGATAGTTGGAACTTTAGGTACCTTTACCCGCTTGCCAAGAGTGGCTTGATGACAATATTGTTTCAGAATTGTTCATACTCATAGTTTTGGTCTGTTCGGGAACCATTACAAACTATACAGTATATAATACAAGGTAGGTAGTCTGTAGTTAACCGAGACAAGGTAAGTTATTAAATTGAAGATCCAAACTGAAAATATTGAAATTGTGAAACATCTGCTTTTGGGGTCGAAAAGTTTAACTCCACCAATACAAACCACCAAGAATTAACACATTATGTATTTAATTATGTTGCACTGATTTGGAATACCAGGCATAATTATTATTATCTGGTTTTCACCATTTACCTTGTTATAGTTAGCTACATAAATAACTTCGTTGTTTTGAAAGTTAGCTTTAGGTGCCGAATCCAGCCCATACATATAGTTATTTTGGGGACTATGGGTAACACGATGTGTGCTTTAAAAACTGTAGTCAATTAATTACCAACGAAAACTTTCCCTTTATTCAGATTTAAAGGGTTGCCTGAGTTAAAATTACGTAATAAATTATTAAAACTTACTTTACTTGATCTGTCTACTTTAAAATAACAGCGCAATAAGAAAATATTGGCAGAAATATGATTAATATAATAATAAATTTATAAAAGAGGTTACACTGAGTAACTTGATTAAAAACTTATATTTGCAACAACACGACTTAATTTAACGGTAACGCCACGAAACTGTCGAAATTAATGACTTATTACAATTAACACTTCTCTGAGTGTCCAAATGGAAATATCGAATCCCGTTCCAATAGCAAATGAAAGTACCATTCTGCCAACGACAAAGCATCCAAACAAAAAAGTTGATGGCTTAATCATTTATCCAGGTCTCTTTGAGCAAAAATGCCGTAAATGTTTTGGTATTAATCAAACTTAATTGCCGTAAATGAAAACCCTTTGTCTTTTAAAAATAAAAATGTACGGATTAAAAAAGCGAACGCTTGAAATAATTGAGTAGTTATTAAGACGCAAAAGACGTTATTTTTACAAGCTAAATGATTTTGTTTTGTTACGTTGTGATTTTATTATCGAAAACTGAAATTGTTACTTAAAATTCTTTTATGTTTTATATTTCTCCTTTAGCTTGCTGGCATTGTGTTTTGAATCTCGGCGATCATTCACAACTTGTCATTGGTTCACGAACATATTGCATTTGTTTAATTATCATGATTAAAGTTTTTATTTGAAAACAATTTCTCTGAATTCCAAGAATCCTATGTCCTTGAATCGCAAACACGAATACATGTGGGTAATGCTAATCACCAACCTGCACTGGGCCTGCGTGGTGTATTACGGGCTGCGGCCTAGTCTCTCTTCCATGGAGGAGGCCTGTATGACAGCAGTGGCCAACATTAATGATTAAACTTGTGCTTAGAAAGCTCTTCTGGAATTGTTAAAAACATACTTACGAAACCAAAAGTACTGTGCTTCGTCGGCCACATCTGTAGTATTATATTATCTGTGGCCACATGTTGAGGACGTGACTGATGTGTGTGTATGACGTGTATGTACCTTGACTGTGAGCCTGTAAGACTATTGGCAACTGGACCTAGAACGAAAAGTATCGGAAAATTCATGTAACGAATTGTTCTGCTGTAATTGATCGGTTCTAAGAATTTTCTACAGCCAATCTTATTATTTGACATGCATTTAATTTTTTTGTTGATCAGTATTCTTGCCCTATTTTCTTATTTTAAGTATATAATTCTCAATCTATATCAATGCATTGATACAATTTTAAATTTGATTTCAAAACTCGTAATTTCCATCGGTATTTGCTGTGAATTTCGTACTCAAACATTTCATGGAATTCATGTCTGTATTAATCTGCTCTTTTCATACGTGAAAGATAGAACGTTTTGTAAAAGCAACCGCCGCTGGCCCCTACTGCCCATTTGAAACATGGTACAGAATTTGACCCACATAGTTGCACAGAAATTCTTGAATGTGTCCGTTCTTTTCATGGCTCGTTGAATGTAAGCTGATGTAAGCTTCTCACTTCAACTTGTACTGAAATACGTGTTTTTACAACCCGATGTTGTGTACGAGATTTTATGTCTTCCTGTATTTTATTGATGTTTTTGAAATGTATAAAAGGTAGGTTGAGTGGACACTTCCGTTTTCATTCGGAAAGTGGCAGATATTACGAAAACGAATCGTACCTACTTCCATTTTAAGTTATAAAACTTGTCTTAGCCTTCGTTATTATAAATAACTAGCTGCCACCCGCGGCTCCACCCACGTAGAATCACTTATCTTTATAAATTATAGCTTATATATAATTGTAGCTCTGATTTATAAGTTTGCCCGTAATTCTGTAAAGTACAATCAAAATCCGTTCAGTAGTTTTTGCGTGAAAGGGAAACAAACATCCATCCATCCTCACAAACTTACACGTCTATAATAGTAGTAGGAAGTAGGATGAACCATAGATTTAGATTTTTGCTACGCAAAAAGATACACGAAGCGTGCGAGCGAGAAATCCTAATCAAGTACAAACCGCCCAAGAGAAAAAGAGAGAGTGAATGACGTACCGATATGTCATTTTTTTCGCGAATAAGTACCCCTAGCGGACCATCTGTTTTACGCCGCGGTGAATTTCTTGCATTTAAATAATAATCTTTAGATTTAAATTGATAATATTAATTATACAATTATGGTGACTTGTTCTGTGAGTGAATGTGACGTTACAAGACGAAATAACCCCAATAAATACACGTTTCACAGGTAATATAATATACAAAAAAATACAATTTTGTCCTTGGATTGTTTTGAACCATATTTTGACGAATTTCTGCTAGTAATCGGCTTAGAAAAAGGGTCTTACAATAGTATATTGATTTCCAATGTTTTATATAAGTATATTTCGTATATATAAACAAAATTGGCGAAAATATTCTGTAAAAGAGTTAATTGTTTGTTTACGCTAGGGCTTGACAAAGCGGTGACGTCATGAGTATCGATAAAAACTTAATCGTTTTTAGTGACATCATGACATGAATACAAACTGAATACAGAATTTAATTTATTATCAAAACCAACAGCTCTCTGTCATAATTCCTTACTACTATAACACAGGAGGAGGAGGGACTATTCTAAAACAGACGACGGCTACTTGATGTATCCAGCTAAAGATGTTGTCGCATTATGCTGTAGTGCTGAGAAAGTTTTTAGAGAAAACATGAAAAGGAAAAGAATGGACGACCGCATTTTCGCCAAAAATGTGTTGGAAGTTCTCAAAAATAATCGGTTTTTATTTTAAAATTTAAAGTATCATGTGCTGGATCAAAACCCATTAAAACATATAAATAAGTAAATAAATAAATATAAATAAACATATAGATAAATTGTCAAAAAAGCTAAGCTCCGCAGCATATGCTGTCGTAATTAGTGTAATGTCGTACGGTTTTCTGTTGTGGGGCAATGCCGCCGACATCCAGACTATCTTTGTTTTACAGAAAAGAGTTGTTCGATCAATTTATAAATTAAGCGCAAGACACTCTCTCAGAGAAAATTTAAGGAGATTAATGTAATGACTGTGCCTTCTCAGTATATTTATGAAAACCTTTTATGGTCTGGCAGTTTGAGTAGTTTATGCGGCCTACCCGAATGTCCTTTCTTTGGTATTGTTCGTCGAATCGTTGAGCTCCTTAAATTCTGAGTAGAGCTGCACGGTTATTGACAAATCCGTGCACTGACTGGACAGGTCCACTCAATCTGGCTGGTTCTTTCCTCAAAAGACCATTTCAGACATCAGTCTACATGGTCTTCACATGATCTAACCAAGATTTTTTCTGGAATTTAAAAGAGACTGTGACCTCTGAGTTTGTTTCGGCCTTTCTTCTCGGAGTAGTCAAATAGGAAACGCCGACCTCATCTACTTTTATAAAATATGTAAACGTGTTTGTACAAACCAACTTACAGAAATAATATCATTTATCATTAAACTATCTGCAGGCCATACAAATATTTGTTCCGTGCGGGAATCGAACTCGCGACACGCAGCGCAGCAGCCGATCGCTCAACCACTACGCCAATCGTGTCGTCAATTTCAAATACCTGACGCTGCGGTATTTTTAACCGACTTCCCAAAAAGAGGAGGTTATCAATTCGACTGTATTTTTTTTTTTTATGTGTGTTACCTCAGAACTTTTTACTGGGTGAACTGATTTTGATGATTATTTTTTTATTTGAAAGCTTGTGCTTGTCGTCTGGTCCCATTTAATTTTCTTCAGGATCTGGTGAAGAACTTCTGAGATATTCATCAGAACTCTTCAAAAAATTACGGCAAATCACTCGGGATAGCTGCAATAGCAATTCTGTTTATTGTTTACACCACTTCATAACATAACATCACACTGGTACGCTCTAAAGAGGTACTCAGGTGTGAACAGTTCACCCTGGTATACTCTCATTCCATGGGTTTTGTTTAAGTTTCATGTTATTGGGTTAATCTATTTTGTCTTCTCTTTGGGAATTATAGGTACCTAGCCTATAGAACCGGTCTATTATGAACCACAACTAAAAAGTGAAAATAAAAAAACTTCTTTCAAAAAATACAACCGACTTCAAAATAAAAACACTACAAAGTGAAAAATAACTTAAATTTCGGAAGTCGGTGTCAAAAAAAAAGGAAGAAACAAAAACAGGAACACCGACTTCCGAAATTTAAGTTATTTTTCACTTTGTAGTGTTTTTATTTTCTTATTAGTACTTCAAATACTTGTGGCTTCAAAATACATTTAGCGATTTTATTAATAGATGCGTTCTGCAGAAAATAGCGCTTGATAGCTTTCATAAGCAAAATGGCGACCGCGTACGTCAAATTGTCAAGTACCTTGTAAATTGTCATTTTCATTTCAAACGGTTATTTTCACCAAACTTCTGTGTATTGATTAAGTTTATTATTACGAATGTCACGATGAATGACCGACTGTATTTTGTTATTTGTATTTTAAATAAAAATTGTTAAAATACTGTATTTTACATTTTAAATACACGACTTAAAAATATTTTGTATTTCATATTTTAAATACATGCGAGATATTATTTTGTAATTTGTATTTTAATTAAAGCAAAGCATGGTTTTTGCCCAGCAATCGTGTTTCTTATGGTGTTCACCAAGTATCGATATCGATATTGAACATGGACTTTTTATCAACACTTTTTTAACTAACACATGGACAAATTCTCTCACACATAGATTTTATATTTTTGGTTTCGTTTTCCATCTGACTCTGTGTATCTTGTACATACTATATCTATGGGATGAACAGAGCCTCTAGTGTCGTTCAATGTCAGCGATGATGAAAGTCCAAATGCCAAATGTAAGAAAAGTATAAGACACGTGACATTTCAAGAGCGTTTGACAATCTCATACATTTTTGACATTTTCCCAGTCGCCATCGCGACGATTTCATTGATTAAATGGTACTTGTCTAGATGGTCTCTAGACAAGTTCTTCTAAAGAATCAGTTCCATTAATAGAGTCAACCACACACACATAGACACAATTTGACTATAACTGCATCTTTACTTCGTGTCAGTAAGGATGATTTTGAATTTACTACAAAAGTTGACCGTATAGTTATAACAAAAAAAATGTTGATTAATTGGCCACATCTCTCAAACAGAGGACGTCTGTGTTTGTGTTAATGCTGATTATTGATTATGGTAGGTTTTATTTATGTAGGCATAGACAATACTTTATTCAGCTTATCGTAACCCCTTTCCCCATCCACAAACAGATTTTCAATAAACCCAAGTAATTGTTCAACAATCCATGAAACCTACTGTTATATCCGCGACCCAACAACTGCGCAATATAAACCCGGGTTTAAAATCCTGTAAGTGGTACACAGTTCGCTTGCGCACGTCGGCAGTTACGTAAAATTTTAACGTTCCCCACTGCCCAATCAACACACCGCTCTAGTAAATAAGTTTGTGGTTATGCGACGCCACAAGCTTTGTTTACAAAAAGACATACTTGTAGTATGTCTTTTTGTAACATAAAATGGTGCGTGAAAATGAGAGAAAACACTCGGTGAGTGTTTTGAACTGTGTTTTCCCTATTTCTGACAAAGAACTTAGGAATAAAAATGTATTCTTCGGTTAGATATTCAGAGACTTCTATGTATAAGATATCACCTGAAACTCCTCTGTAGCAAGAACTAGTTTTGCTTAAAACCTAAACTCATTTTTAAACGACTTCTAAAAAGGAGGAGGTTATAGGTTCGACTTTTTTTTTAATGAATGTTCACCGATTTCTCCGTCAATTGTGAAACGATTTTGAAAATTCTTGTTCGAACGGGTACTTTCTCAAGATAGTCCCATATAAATTTGATGAAGATCTGATAAAAAACTTTGGAGTTATACAACAGAACTCTTCAATAATGACATCAAATCTCTCGGGGTTGTTGCGATCGCATGTGTTTATTAAAAAAAAGGAATCTCTGTAAGTCTGGATACGCGCTGGATACGCTTACGGAAATTATAATTTTCCTATACTGGTAGCTACATTGTCACTGAAAGCCATAGGCAACTTTAACTCCAGAAAAATGTTTCTACGAGATAACTATTGCAAATATTTGAAAACCAACGCCATATTAAAATCTATGGGAAATTTTATAACGAAGTAGAAACCAAATGCATGTAACTATGCACGTTCAAGCGTTTGACATGTACTAGTAACTAGATTTTTACATAGCGCATAAACCGTTTGATTGAAATTTTGACGAATTTAGTTCACCTTTAATTCTATTTTGACGGTTGTCACTGTGTGGATTAGAAAAGTAATGGGCTTTTAGGATGGTTGTCATTCATAGACCTAGCTAAAACCTGAGCGGTTATATCAAGGGTGAGTAGGTTACTTCTAAGTGAGCTTGCACTATCGTTGACCTATCATCGTTTATCATAAGATGTGATGGTGGTCCAAAGCGAACCTTTCAATAATTATATAAAATAAAATATCAAATAAAAAATAAAAAAACCTTTTATTTCATGCATTACATTAACAGTTTTACATTCTTCAAGTAAAAAGTTAATAAAAAATAAATGATAATTAAAAGTGATAGTGAAATTACTTAGTGATTATTTTTATCCATTGATTTTTTTTCATTATATGAGGATATTATTTAATTGAATTATTAAAATAACATTGATTGATAGATTAAAATAATAAATAAAATTGATTAATTGCACAATATAAAAAGTAAAATAACAAACTATTGTATGATTAATAAAACTATTGGAAAAACCTATCATGATTAGCATGTATGAACCTCTCACATGGTGAGTGTGAAGGCCTCCTCCAGGGATGAGCAGCGGTCACGGTCTGAGGCTTCTGACACCCAGTTTTTTTCCTGCGACTCGTGTGATGTCGTCAGCCCATCTAGTTATCGGTCTACCTAGTTTTCTAATGCCTGTAGGGCCAAGCCATGACGCCATGCGAATCGTCCAACGGTCGTCACTCATACTTGCTACGTATCCTGCCCATCTACATTTAAGTTTAAGAGCGTAGGTGAGAGCATCTGTGACTTTGGTATTTTGTCTTATAACGGTGTGCCGAATTCTTTGAATTTTTAAAATTTTTGCCCTACTTTCTCTCTCCATAATTCGTTGGCAGGAAGTAATTTTATTCTTTACTCGATGAGTGAACTTCTACGTTAGAAATGCGTAGGTTAGAGATGGTAGTACACACGAATCATTATTTTCGTCTTGAATTTCATAGGCATTTGGCTTTTAAGAATTTCTTTTGCATCCCAAAACTATTTCACGTCGTTATAATTCTTCGATCTACTTCTGCGTCGTTGTTGATTTTATTAAGAGAAATTTGTTTTCCTAAGTAGATATAACTATCAACGTACTCTACAGGTGTGTTGTTGAGAAGAACTGAGTTTTGAGTGGAATTTGTCATTAGTTTTGTTTTGCTCAAATTTATTTCTAGTCCTGTCTCTCTACTTGCTTGTTGTAACGTGTTTAACATCATCACCACCTCCGAACACTTTTCTGATAGCAGGAAAATGTCATCGGCGAACCTCAAGTGACTTATGTACTTCTCTTTGACGCATATGTCCACCGTTTTCCAATTTAACTTGCTAATGATTGATTCCAGAACCGCTACAAAAATTCGAGGTGATAAAGGATCGCCTTGTCGTAATCCTCTTTTTGATGGGGATAGGTGGTCCCGTGGTCTCTAGTTTCACTCTACTCGTGGTGTTCTCGTAGAGGTTTTTTAAGACCTGTATGTATTTCTTTTCCACCTTTTGTGATCGTAAAGCTTTCCACATATAGGGATGTAGTATCGAATCAATAGACTTTTGATAGTCGATAAACACTATATTTTTTTATTGGGACAATCCCACCGCACTATTCCCAAACCACTGCAACTACTGAAAGCCAGAATCAACAGTGGCGACCTCCAGAAAAGCGCCGAGGCAATGAAGCTCGACAAAGTCCCAGAGAATGAATTTAACTGTCTTGGATCCCGCAACGAAATTAATCAGAAAAGAATAACGGAGCAGAAGGAAAAAGTACAAATGACCATTTCCCTCCATATCAAGCAGGAGACAGAACAAACAAGGCCAATAGGCACAAAGGGTCGTTTACAACTGGGATAAGCCCAGTTGCCTAGCAACACGGATAAAAATTTGCATTAATATTAATGGGTCCTACATTGTGAGCTGCTATATTTGTTTCCAATAATAGGTATGGCAAAAACGCTTGAACACACGGAAAGGACATGGCCAGAATTTGTATGGAGCTGTGCCCTAACAAAATATATTCATGTACATTGACATACAGTACGTCGTATTAAAGCTTAGAGGTATGGCTTTCCAATAGTTTTTGTTTTATGATCAGAGAAGAAGCGAGAGACACTGTATAGGGAAACAAAAAAAATGCCGAATCATTTTGAATAGCAATGATATCGCGTTTAAGTGACAGTTGGCATTTGGCAATGACAGTTGACAGTGACATTTGACAATGACAGTGACATTTGACAATCACTCTCAAACGCAAATGCACTGCATAGAAACCGCTCCAAAACAATTAACATACATATTTTTTGGATATTTTTGTCGCCTGTTCTAGAGAAATGCATTGTTGCGTTTAATTTTGATTTCTTTTAAAAGTAATTTTTACATATTAATAATTACTGTACATTAACGTATTCTGAATTGATTGTAGGGCAGAATCTGGCCATGTCCTTTGTTCTAGTTTCCACAAGGTCCGTATAGTAAACAACTCTTGATGCAGCCTGTACATTATTCAACATAAAATTGCGTTCATTCTGCCAAAGAATACACTCCCATAAGATATGATGTGCAGATTGTACATATTCGCAGTCAGACGTAGAACACTGACATAAAGGTGAGGCAACGAGCCTGAAGGACAATAATTTACTTTTAAAGTTACCATGCCCTGTGAGAAATTGGGCAACACAGTGATCCAACTCCAGCCACGTCCTGGCTAGCCGCACACGAACGGATGGAAAGAATTGTTGGAGGTGTCGGCCCTTGATGGAATTATCCCACCTACATTGCCATTCGGATAAAAGTTCCTCCCAGACGTCAATATGTGGTTTAAATAACCTAGAGATTTTCTCACGGTCACACCGAGTTAAAAAGTCCGCGTCCATGGTCTCTCTTGCGGCATAGTACATTGCAGCGCGTCGCTGCACTTCAAGTTCGACCGGAAGTACGCCAGCAAGTACCGTCCTTTTCTTTAAATTTTATAGTAGGACACGATTTAAGATTACCTTTCAAAATGAGTTGATAAGTTTTGTGCGGATCAAAGGTCAGGCGGTTTCGATCACCCCACTGAGATATTAATCGTAGGCAAGTTCTGGAGTCCAGCTGGAGTACTTGATTGAATGAGCAGAAGACCTTTGTCCGCGTAACCGGTTAATGAACAGCCGCTTGGAAGCGGCATCGCGAGGAAATCATCAAAGCCTAAATTCCATAAAAGTGGACCAATAACCGAACCCTGAGGACATCCCATGGTGAGAGACTTCGACATGGAACCGAGTTTAAGTTTCGCGGAAACATTAAAAAAAAAGAGTAAACTAAATTGTATATATTTGTATAGCAGCCCCGAGTTTTCATTTTCATTTAAGCATTGGCCACCATGCGTTATCAAAAGCCCCAGAAATATCTAGAAAAATCCCAATTACGTACTTATGTTCAGATGTATTAACTATTTCTCTAACAGTAAGAGCCGCGTTTACGGTAAATTTTCCCATAGTGAAACCGAATTGATTATTATGAAATTTTGGTCCGTCCGGTAGCAAACGTGGAACGATAAGGCGCTCCAGAAGTTTTCCCAAAGATGGAAGTAATGTTATGGGCCGGTATGACTTTGGGTCGTCCGGGGGTTTATCGCCACTTTTCGGGATGATATGCATAAATCTACGTCACCAAATACGAGGAAATACGCCCTCTGCAATACAACGGTTGTAAACGGTTAAAGTCGCATCACCGGCTGTTTTACACGCTTCTATAATCATCCGATTAGATATTTTATCTTCACCTGATGACTTGTTGAGAGGTAACCGCTTGACAACGTTAATAAATTCGTCAGTGGATGGAAGATCTGACGCTGGTGATTCAGGTGGTACAGCTGCCAACGCTCTGATCTGTATCGTAAGTGTTTGGACACAAATACAAAAGCAAGGTTATTCTAAGCTTATTAAAAGGAGGGAATAATAGTTCATAAAGTTAATAACAGTCTAAGTAAACTTTTCGTTAGTGCACAATGTTGCCTTAGTGCAGAAGAGCTTTTAGCACTATTAGATAACTAGGTATGTAGGTTCAAACTCGCGTGGCAGTCCGATGCCTTAACTGTATTAAAAGCAAAATTCCGGCTTTTTGAAATAGTTATTTGTTGAAAAAACAGTATAATTTATAGGAAGTTTGTCTCATTCGATATCATGTTTTTTCACTCAGGAGTTATAAACTTTACGTACAATGTTACAAACATCTAAAGCTGGAGTAAGTATATCATCATCATCATCATCGTTTCAGCCAAAAGACGTCCACTGCTGAACATAGGCCTCTCCCAAGCGCCGCCGCATTGATCGGTCCCGTGTGTCTCGCACCCAGCAAGGATATATTGCTAAATTATTCTTTTGTTCTACGCAGAACAGAAACTAACAAAAATAGAGCAGCGATTAAAGACTCAACCACTGCAAAAATGCCATAATCTCTTTTCTTTCAATAAACGAATAAAACAGCATCATCCTAATTGCCCTGTTTTCTTTATAACCGTGTTTCTTCTGTAACTCTGTAAACAACATTTTCATTGTTTACTTTTGTGTACATTTTCTTGTAATTTTCACAGGTGAAATTTGCATATTTATGAGTGTTGGATTGTGCCACTTATACAGGATGTGGTAGTGAAAAGTATTATTGATACTGCCTAGCTTATTTTTTGAGGTTATGGCTGGCCGGTAGAATCAATTATTATTATTATTAAAAGTGCCGCTTAATGGCCTGATTGAATAAAGACATTTTGATTTTGTTCTTTTTTTTTCTGCCATGATCCTTCTTTTTATTTTTCCTTTTCCTTCATATTTTTTTAAGTGCACACTAGTCAAGTAGATGAGTATCATGTTATCCAGTAAATGGGTTATAGAGGCCTGATAGGCAGCTGACCCAAGTAAAATACTACCCCACTGATCTGCTTTACAAATCCTGCAACGTCAGCACGTTGCAGGATTTGTAAATCAGAGCTGTTCGCCAGCTTTTCATTATGCACTTAGTATTAAAACAACACACCATGCTTTTCTATAACGCCGAATACATAAATAATAAGAGACGAAATGACATTGTCTGCGATTCTAATACATCCTCAGAATATGTCTTTGTAAATAGACCTAAGAATGTAATGTGAAATTACATTCTTAGGTCCATTTTTGTACAATAGATTAAATAGAAAATTAAGTATCTACAAATTAAATTATTTTAGCTGTAAAAAGACTACTCTTGAACATCTACTTAGCATCTCTTATAGTCCGGGAGGTAGCTTTGCATTTTAGGTAGTGTTTTTACGCCGATCGGTTGCCTTCTTGTTCATTAGATTTCGAATGACTGATAAGTGAACCAAGCGTCAGCAAACGCATCCGCGGTGGGTGTAGGATTGAAAGGTTACGGAAGTGGTGAATAAAAAATGTCTTAGTACGCCGGCTGAAACTTTTTTCATCTTCAAAAAATCCTCAGCTGCATGGTGAAGGGGGGCTTATGCGTCAGCCACTCGCATGATCTTGTAAAAGAAGCACGTAAAATTAAGTTATAGTACGCCGGATAAAATTTAGCTGAGTGATGTGTAAGTGAATTTAAATTATCAAAAATATTTCAACAAAAATTAGCTGCGTGGGTAGCGGTGCAAAGACCGTCACTTGACGCACTAAAGATACAGATTATTCGTCTGTTTAAAACAATATCGTACGAAAATATTTTGCTATTTTTCCTTGTTTTATTTTACATAGATGAAAGAAAAGCATAATATAAAATAAATTGGAGCGTAAAATGGGGATATTATCATCATCATCAATCAATACATATAATAAATAAGTAAAAAATAAATTTAGGTACATCGAAAATATTTAAAAAAAAATTGCCAGGGTGGTAAAGGATAACCAACACAACAAATTGCCGGCATTTTTGGAATTTTTGTCTGCTTGTCTGTTTGCCTGTTTATTTGTGGACGCATCACGTGAAAAGTGCGAAAGCAAGGTAAATAACTTTTATACATAAAAATTGTGCATAACTTGAAGAATTACTTAGTTTTTGTTTCATCGCACAGTTGAACTTTGTTTCACTCGGACAGTTTGTTCGCGCAGCTCCGCGCAGCGTGGTGGCAAAATAACTCGAATAATACTTGGGCCCAAATCAACTTTATTTATACACAGAACACACAAATACAACTTAATAATTACTGTTCACTAAATGTAAATGGTTATAAAATTAAAGATGGCTGTTTGCCAAAAAATACAGGACGCGTGCGCCGCGCACCGCGATCGCTCCTCGATCTCTCCGGAAGCCGGAAGGAAGCGCTCGCGACGAAACGCGCTAGTGACGCCCACGCGAATAGTGTTGCGCAAAATAGTAAGAAATGCATGAACATTCCCAGGGGCCCCAGCAACAAGGTTGGGAAACCTAGTCCTCCCCTACAGGTAACTTAAATAACTTAACTACTGGCCTAACAAGGTCGCCAGATTGGGTCCTTAACCTTACAGATCTAACAACATTATCCTTACCCCTATGTAACTCTAACACCCTACCTAGCTTCCAGTGTAGTGGTGGAGTATTTTCATCTTTAATGAAAACTAAATCATTAACCTTTAAATTATCAACATCATGATACCATTTGTTTCGTGATTGTAACGTGCTAAGGTACTCGAGATGCCAACGTGCCCACACGTTCTGGTACAGCTTCTGCAACATCTGAAACCGAGATAAACGTGACATATGAGTTTCTGACCAAGTAACCTCAGGCACTGCTACCAATGGCTGGCCAATAAGAAAATGTCCTGGCGTCAGGACTTCTAAATCCCCAGGATCTTCAGACATTACTACGAGAGGCCTGGAATTCAAGATAGCTTCTATCTTACACAAGAGTGTCGATAACTCCTCAAACGTCATTATAGTATCACCTATTTCCCTTTTTAAAAGCTGCTTCACACTCTTGACCGCTGCCTCAAACAATCCACCCATGTGTGGAGAGGCTGGTGGGTTGAATTCCCAATGTATATGCTGCCTCCTGAATTGCTCCTTCAGAATGTGTTCACTTTCCAACAGGAACTGATTAACCTCCTTGAGGTATTTGTTGGCACCAACAAAATTCGTACCTCTGTCTGATCGTATCAGACTAGGTAGTCCGCGTCGACTCACAAACCTAGTAAATGCAGCTATAAATGCCTCGACTGATAAACTAGAGACCAACTCTACATGGGTAGCCTTTGTAGCTACACAAACAAAGACACAAAAGTAGGCCTTCACTGACTTTGCGTTTCTTAATAAGCTTGATTTTACCAAATAGGGTCCAGCGAAGTCTGTAGCGACTCCGTCGAAAGGTCGTGCGCGCCGCACGCGGTCCGCGGGTAGGTCTGCCATGCGCGGAGGTTGTTCTGCCACAGAGAATCGAAAACACCTTTTACACCGCCGAATGGTACGTGATGCCTGCTGTCGGACCGACGTTACCCAATACTCCCTGCGAAGAATCGCAATTAATCCGTTGGCACCGATGTGACAATAAGTTTTGTGATAATGCTCCATTAACAACTGGACAAATTTAATGTCTTTAGGTAACAACACAGGGTGCCTTGCTCCATATGTGAGTTCCGAGTGTCTTAGTCGGCCTCCGACTCTGATGACCCCCTCAGAATCCAAAAACACACTCAACTTCTGAAGTGAGGTTATTACTCGTTTATGTTGCTTCAACAATTCTATTTCCTTTCCATATTCCAATTCTTGAATTCTCTTAGTCCAATATTTGACAGCACCTCGCGTCTCTGCTATTGAGAGTATACGACACTCGGGCCGCTTCGCCCTATCTGTCCTCAGATTTCTAATAAATCTCAATACATACCCTGTAGTATTGATGAGTTTGGTAAAGCTGCTTACCCTTTCCAACAGACTAATATCCCATGGTTCCACGTGAATAACATTGGCGTTGACTACCCTTTTGAATCCTGGTAATTCTGTGGGTCTTACATATTTGCTAGGCCACCTTACTTCCTCCCTTCCTAACCATGGTACTGTCCACCATAACGGATGGTGAATTAAATCTTCGGCTGTCACGCCACGTGATGCACAATCCGCCGGATTCCAATCCGATGGTACATGTCTCCAATTCAACCTTCTAGGTGAATTTTGTATATACTGTACCCTATTACACTCGAAGGTCTGCAAACAGTGTGGCTGCGTCTCCACCCACGCCAGTACGATGGAACTATCTGACCAGGCATAAATGTCATCGATCTTAATCGATTTATCATAACCATCCGCTACATGGTTAAGCAGTTGACAAACCAGATGCGCTGTGCTAAGTTCCAGCTTCGGAATCGTTTGTCGCGTCTTAATAGGTGCCACCCTAGATTTAGCCATAACTAGACTAACCTTCACGTGACCTGTTGCGTCTTCGCTGCGGAGATAAATACATGCTGCGTATCCTGTCTCTGAAGCATCCCCAAACCCGTGCAGCGTGCAAGATACTGCGTTTGGTAATGCGAGACACCTAGGTATCTTCAGTATTTCCATATTGTATAGATCCTCAATCATATACTTCCATTTTTCTAATATCGCCTTTGGCACTGCCTCATCCCAATGAAGGCCGTCCATGAACAACTCTTGCAACAGGTGCTTGAATCTTATTATCACCGGTGCACAATAGCCACACGGATCATATAGTCTCGCTATAGTACTTAATATTGACCGCTTCGTCACTGCCTTATCTGAAGGTATATTTAACCGGTAGGACATTGTATCCGATGTTGGCTCCCACTGTATCCCTAATATTTTAATGAAACTCTTGGGGTCATTTGCGTCAAACTCCCTTGGTTGTTCACAATGATCCTCCGGTAGATCTCTCAGTAAATATGGCTCGTTCGTGGACCACTTACGTAGTTCGTAGCCCGCGCTTCGCATAAGCTCGATGAGTTCTGTCTTCAAAGCTTCCGCTTCCTCTATGGAGTCCGCTCCAGTCAGGATATCGTCCACGAAAACTGCATCCCTCACGACTTCAGCTGCCTTTGAGTCAGGATGTGCCTCCACCCAATGCGCCGCCAGCTCCAGCAGCGTCCGTATTGCTACAAACGGACTGGACCTTAGTCCATAGGTATTTGTGTTTAATTCATATACCTTTAGTTCTTGCGACGGGTCACTCCTCCAGAGTATAAGCTGATACTTCCTGTCTTCAGGGTGTATCCAAGTCATCCGGAACATCTGCTTCACATCCGTGGTAAACACAACTTGATGTCGCCTAAAATTTATTAAGATTTTTGTTATGTCATTCTGTAATGCCTCACCAGAATGTAAACACTGGTTTAATGAAACCCCTGTAGATGTTTTACAACTCCCGTCGAATACTACTCGGATCTTGTCCGAATCTCGTTTAAATATACCATGATGTGGTATCACATAGTGTTCAGCGTCAAATTGAAAGTCTGACTCAGACATGTGGCCAAGCCGTTCATAGTCCTCCATAAACTCTTTGTATTTCTGTGCAAATAATGGATGCCTCCCCATCTTTTTCTCGAGCGCATAAAATCTCCTGGTTGCGGTATCCAAAGAGTTTCCGAGTTTCGGTCGGTCAGATAATAAAGGCAAATGTACTATGAATTTTCCACCAGCTAACCTCACTGTGGTGGATTTATATAACCTCTCACATTCTTCGTGGCGAGGATCCTTCGGGGCGGGTGTCGGTGGCTCCTCCGATGTCCAGAAGCGCTTGATGGCTTCTGTCAGCGTCGTGGTGAAGACCCGCTGCGGTACTTCGGAATTGTATCCGTCCACTGGTCCCATTATAGCATGCCCAAAGCATGTTCCGTAGGCTGCAGCACCACCTGTTCCAATATCAATTTTAGAACCATCTAAAATATAATTTAATACATCAGCTCCAAGTATTATGTCTACCCCTTGTGGTAGTGTAAAATATTTGTCTGCAAGATTTAATGTGGGTGGGGCTTGCTTCAATATTCCCTGAGGTGGGGTACTCACTGCAGGTAAATTTGCTGTTAGTTCCGACATAACTATGGCTACAGTATATATGACCGGTACTTGCTTATCCAAAGGCTTTATAACTATTTCAACTTGATTAGCTGATGTCCTCACTGTGGTATTTCCAATGCCAACTACTTGTAGTGAGCTCTTCTGTCGGTGCAATCGTAGTCGTTCCACTAAAGCCTCTTTAATGGCAGTCATACTAGCCCCAGTATCTATTAGGGCACGAGCCTCCTCATAATCACCCTTGTAATTCCTTATACCTAATGACACTGTAGGATTTAGGCAGTTTCTAAAACCCCTACCTATGGAGTCAGTGACACCGACAGGAGCTTCGCGTCAATATTCGTTTTCGTTTCGCTTTGGAATAAAAGCAGTTGGCCATACCTCTTCCTGGGTTTGAGCTTGTGGGTACCTGGTGCCAGCCTGTCGCTTCTTCTGCTCCAGGGGGTATGACTGTGGTTGCTCATGCTCCGGAGTACGTCGCTGCGACGTCAGTAGCCGGTTGGGTTCCACTGAGTTGGAGCGGCGCGGAGGCGTCTTCGCACGCTGCGGCAGCGGCGTCCATGCCTCCGGTGCCACCCGAAGTCGTGACGCTGATCTAGGTGCCTGCTGTGTCGCGCGCCTCGAAGTTTCTCCATCTGCAGTACACAGAAGGCTGTGGTGATATTCAGATCCGCACACTTCGCATCCAGTCCCCTCTGCACATTCCCGTGCATAATGTTGCCCCAGGCACACAAAGCACGCCCCGTTACTTCGTGTCCATGTCTTGCGGGCTGCACGATCCAGCCGCTTAAACTCATAGCACTTCGCTATATTGTGGCCGTTGTGAGTACAATAAATGCACCTTACCTCCACTGCCGCAGTGGTTACTTGACCACGATTCCTGTTCGATAGTGGCAAGTGGCGTCCACCTGCTGATGTCGTGCCCCAGCGCGTTGTGAACGAACTCCGGGCCCGCGGCGAGTTACCTCTCTCCTGTTCCAAGTTCGATGGAGCGATGAGTTGCCTCCTGCACACTTCGTCGAGGAAGCTCATCAATGCCGAGAAGGATGGTAATTCCCCTGGAAGTGTTCCGCTCCGCTCCTCGAACTGATTTCTTAGTCGGGAGGGTAACTTCTGTAAAATGATAAAGAATAATAAATAGGACCACTCTACTATAGGCAGCCCTAATTTCTGAAGAGCCTGTGTCGACTCCAGCAAAGGATTATAGAAGGACTGTCTCAGTCCCTCCATCGTCGATGAGATGTTAGGTAACGACACAATCTGCTCCAGGTACGTATCCGCTAACAATCGGGTGTTTTGATACCTGTCCCTCAACAGTCCGAGAGCTACCTCATAATTCTTGGCATCGACAGGCAGGTGCTTGACCAAAGTCAATGGTTCCCCTAATAAACAGCTACGTAGGTAGTAATGTTTTTCTGTCTCCGGAAGGTTTGGTCTGTCATGGACCAATGACAGAAACAAATCATAAAAACTCACCCAGTCCATTGGATTACCATTGAATCGTCCCAATTGAATGAAGGGCAGCTTAGCCGCTAAGCCGCCTCCATCTTGCGAGGCGCTTGCAGGAATCACAGGCTTAACCAGTGGTGTAGATCCAACCTCACTTTCCTCCGCCATAGTTTCCACTGCAACTAGCAAGCTATTAATCGCGGAGAACTCATGCCCCAAGTCCTCGACATCATCAACCTCACCAGCTACCAGCTCTTCATAGGCCTGTAAGAAATCTATATAATATTTATCGAATTGCCTTTTAATCACCCTCACAGCAATCGCTGAGGTAGTAACTTCAACTGATTTGTGGAAATCCCGGAGCATCTTAGCTCGTACCTTGAAATTATGTCTAGCTACTTTGACATCCATTTTGATATGTACTGATGAAAATACTCCACTTACAAAATTCTAAATTCAGTAAATAACATAAAATACACAAGACATTTACTACAAATGATGAGTTGTCCTATACAAAATAAACATGTATTCAACAAATAGGCTTGTAAGCAAAATTACAATGACATCAATGCTGTCCACTGATCTCAACTTGACTCTCGACTTATGAAAATATAAACAAAACCTAATTCTTCTGTAATTTAACCTAATTTTCATACATTTAGCTTAATTTAATTACACAATTGTATAAGGTAAACTTTCTTTTTTACAATAAGACAAAACGATAAACACTGCTAATGTTTCAACTTTCAATATTACGTACTAAACCTATATAATATGTTAAGATAAACAAATATAAATTGCTACAATCGCGATGACGTGAACAACACAATTCAAATAAATCAATGAGTTAAACAAGTTGGCAATTGAGTAATTATAATAACTGACTTACGGGTCTTAGTGCTTAGGATGTCCGTGACACATATAAACGTAACGTACCTAACATCCATAACAAACACTGTTCACTGCCCGCACCTTTTGTTTCGCTGTTATCACTATCACTATATCAATCGACGCCTCGACGGTAGAACACGGCGGCGGCGGCCGCTTCCCACCGGTTGTTGGTCGCTTTGTCGTAACAGTCCCGTAATCTTGTGAATTAGGTCTAGTCAGACCTAATCCAGTGAATCCAGACCACTTTTGTCACTGGATATTTGTACTTAGGTTTTCTCGCTGCCTCTCGTAGAAGTAGGTAGGTAACTGGCGGCTTTGTTTCGGTTATTGAATCTTGCTCCTTAAAACAAGTACATAACATCGAGATTCGCTTGATAACGCCGTGGCGTGACCTTGTAGGGTCATGCGTTTCGCGCTCTTTTCGGTCAGCTCCTGCACCTCGCGCTTCGCGTAGGTACTTCTGTCGCTTGTATGGTTTCAACACGACTTGTACTTTCCAAGTTGTTTCGATGCGGTGATTTGAGTTGAATAACTTTTCTTCACAGGTTGTGGTACTCGTAAATCGTAATGGCTCCTTCCCCTCATGGGCCACCAAAATGTTCGCGCAGCTCCGCGCAGCGTGGTGGCAAAATAACTCGAATAATACTTGGGCCCAAATCAACTTTATTTATACACAGAACACACAAATACAACTTAATAATTACTGTTCACTAAATGTAAATGGTTATAAAATTAAAGATGGCTGTTTGCCAAAAAATACAGGACGCGTGCGCCGCGCACCGCGATCGCTCCTCGATCTCTCCGGAAGCCGGAAGGAAGCGCTCGCGACGAAACGCGCTAGTGACGCCCACGCGAATAGTGTTGCGCAAAATAGTAAGAAATGCATGAACACAGTTGAACTCGATATTCGATAGATGGCGTCTTGCATTTGAAGTATTTTCTGAATGACGATGTTAAAATTCTCCGCGAAAGAATGATGACTATGGAAAAAAAAAAATAGGTAGGTAAGCAGGGTAGACAGGAAGGTAAGTAGGGTAAGGTTGGCAAACAAGACGGGTGCGAAGCCGCGGGCACAAATAGTAAAACAATATAAAGGGAATTAAAAAAAAGAGATAGGAATATAGAAATTGATATAAAATTATTCGTAATCGATACTATTATCGCTATCGTTATCGTTCGCAGATGGGTCGTCATCAGAAATTTCGTCTGCCAAGTTGTTTTTTACATCCTTTTCGTGGTTCTGATCTCGATCCTCTTCATCATCTGTAAATGAACATGTTAATCGTAAAAAAATGGATACTAGAATATACATGCTCAAAGAAAGTGTCACCAGCAAAAATGCCATTCCAGCAATATTTTCGCTGCTATCCGTAATACTGCCGACTGATTGGGATACTTGATCTCCCTCGAAGCATTTGAAAACATATTTTCCTTTTTTTTTCTTCCCATCCCCAGTCAATAGGAGATAATTGTGAAGGCTCTCGAAGGTGAGCATGGCTCAAAGATGCGCGATGTATGAAGTTCTCATTAAATGCTGGCGTAGCTCTGATTTGCATAATGGGAAGGTAGCTCCATCGAAACGGTTTTTTCACTTCAGCATATCATTCTTATCGTTGGTTTCGTAGTTTTTAATAAAAGTGGCAACTCGTGTAGCGATGACATCATTTATCCCTTTGAATCCGTACAGACGACAAACGAATTCTTCAATCGTTGCGAATACGTCTTCCATTGTACAATGCGTGATATTTGTAATATTGACAAATGCCTGTGATTTTCGCAACAATTGTAGAGGCTTGAATTTCCAATTACCTGTAAAATTCAGGATTGAAATCACCTGAAACAGCAGCCTGTCAATGGCAATGCAAACCCTGGCAATGCAGAGCACAAATTGGTTCCCAATTTTTCGTGAAATTATATTACGAATATTACGATATTTATGAATCATGTGCATAACCAATATCAAATCGTTTTGAATCGCATTGATATTGCCGAGCATTATGATGAAAATATGCGTATCTGAACATCTTATGGTAACGTGAGCATCGAAATCTACCTTACAAACTACTAAAAACACTAACCCAGTTCGGACGACACTAACCTAGTTCTAGTTCGGAGTTTCGGGTACTAAACTAGTTTGGAGCGTTCCGGTCGCATGGATCCACGTTTTAGCAACTTAAGGGACTAATAAAAAAACAAATAATAAAATAATGGTAGCTGAAGTGTAAAAAATAAAGCATGTTGTCAAGAAAACATTTTCAGAGAAAACTCAGGCAGAAAATAAAACCAAATCAAACTTTACGTACCTATAAACACAGGCGAGATCAGTGCCCGAGGGGACTTATTCCAGAATATGCTAGTTTAGCTGTTGCCAAGCTATTCCCTAGGGGGCGCTGGTGTCGCAGGGGGATAAGTGTCATACAACACCTTTTTTTTTTTTTTTTTGTTGCGCTGGGAAAAATGCATTACGCATCATCCTCCCTCCGGGGGAAGGGAGGGGTGTGTGGGACTCCCCGGTCTGTCTCCGGTATACCCACTAAAAAACCCAACGGCACTCCCGCATCGTCTTAGTGAAGGAGGACTGGGAAACCGGCAGAGCCTTTACCTCCAGTCCCCCGCCGACGACTGCCCGCTGTCTCACAGCGGGCCCCTCATGCCCCTCTCAACGGAGGGGCCCGGGAATGACCGCGAGTGCTCGGCCATTCCCTTCCGCGGGTGGTGATGTGCAATGCGGGCGAAGGGGCCCCCGCACCTGTCGCCCGCGTATCACCATCTTCGCCTCCTTTTGCGATTTACCACCCTCGCAAAAGGAGGCGACCGCTGCCCAGACCCGTCGCCTTCCAGCATGGCGCTACCCACGCCAGGAAGCGAGGGGTCAAGGCCCTCCGACGCGCCGCAGTCATGGCACGCCGGAGCTCCCCCTGTGACGGGTCGGGTCTGTGGCCCCGTCACCTACCACCTTTCGGCCGCAGGGGACAGGGACAGCGGCAACGATACACCGACAGTCCTCTTCCCCTGCGGCCCCACCGCGTCCGCCATCTGACGGTGGCGGCCCCGTTGAGGCCGTAAGGGAGAATGGCCGAAACCACACCGACACTCCCCTCCCCGCCGCGGCCCCCCGCACTCCACCGCGATGCCCCCCCCCCCCATCAGAGGGGGGCATCGCAGCCCGCTCAGTTGCGATGCCGCTACAGGCGGCATCCGCGGCACCGCAACTATTGGGCCACTCGTCGTCGGCCGCCAAAAGCCTAGACGAGCGGCCCCCGCCTAGGTTCCTCTTGGCTTCACCGTGGGTTTCCGCCACCACGGCTACTGAGCCCCCCCGCCACGACAAGGCGGGAACCAATTCGGGGGGGGGTCATGCAACACCTGGACAACTGCAGTGTAGTGTTGGTTAAACCCAGGGGATCAAAGAGGGATCACGTTGGGGAATTGAAGAGGGTACGAATCCTAATACGCGTAAGGCTATTGTATTGCGATTTACGAAACTTGGGAAGGTGGAAGGTACGTGTTGAAATGAACATTTGTTGTGTGAGTGATGAATTCTTTTGGTTTTATTATTTACTCAGTTATTTATTATATCTGGGTTTCAGCGTTTTCCTTTGCGCAAAAATAATGAATATGTATACAAACTTTCACCTTCTATTTATACCATTTGCGGGATGATATTCAATTTATAATCAGAAATGTTTTTATAACTATTTACTTATTGTACTGACACAAACTAAGTCAGTTAGGCACAGTTTCAGCTTAATTGTATTCTAGTAAATTTATTTCTTTTCGCTCTGTTTACTAAACTTTTCATTTTTAAACTTCTGTATTGAAAAGGAAAGTTCGCCGTATCAACCATTGAGAAAGTTTCTACGTTGAACATAACACAAAGAAAGACGGACGACCAGTATTATATATATGCTCTAATAAACCTAATATCTTTTGTATTTTTATTTCAGCACACTTTATGTATATTTTTTGCGGTTTCACAAAATGTCAGTCTTTTAGTATTGTCTGACAGGTTACTTGAGCGTGTAATACCAGCCTAACGTTAACACAAAAATGGGTTATTCAAGCTTGTAACCTCAATAGTGCGAAATTCCTCCGACATTTACACAAGGGTTTATACGTCGAGACCCCACTGAAAAAAAAACTGCGGTCAACTCTGTTTTTGATAAAAGTACTGGTGCAGGGTTGCCTAGAAATATTACATTTACCTTAATGAAATAAATTGTAATTTATTTTTGATAGTGAACCCCAGATATAGTATAAGTTTTTATCAAGTATCTTTTCAAAACCAAATTACTGCAGATTTTATCGGTGGGATCTCGTACTACTACAAGTTTTCATGTAAAATATATTATTTTGTTACTCTGTTGGTTACGTAGACAACGTCGGTCGTAAGGCTGAAAGAAGTAAAAAAAATAAAAATAAAATTGTGTATTTTGCCTCCCGGGACAGCGCGGGAACTCCTCGCGATGATTGATTATTAGGAACACAAACAAAATTGTGAGACTAGAACAAAACGTTTTGTTGCTAGCTACCGATTGAGTGGTTTTTGTGACACTATAACACTAGTATTGTTAAATAAAGTGTCGCCTGGATTTAGCAACCGTGTTATCTTTCTATGTTGACTTTGATTCATGTAGACACTTATTACTTTACGCAAGCTCTATGAAAATTTGTTTGATGTTAAGATGATACTATTCGGTATCATAAACTTGTTTTATATTCAGGTCAGCTTTTTACAATAAGCTATAGTTGCGTAGGTATTGTATTGCAGGTATGAGTCTTAGGGACATTGCTGATGGCGCGACACAATTTTAATTGCGTTGACAGATGCAAGTATTTAATAAGAAAATTGGAAATGCAAATCAATCGAATTGGATCGCGTTGTGTCCCTCAGATAGGTCACTTTTGTGATAATTATATTATTCAATAGTTTCTCCTATCCGGAGGGTACGTACAACCGGGATAAGAAGTTAATACACAATGTCCTTCTCCAAATTTAAATCAGTCACCAAAATTGGTTAAACGGTTTATGCGTGAAATGTAACAATAGACAGAGTTACTCTCGCATTTAAAATATTCCTAATTAAATTTTAACAGCCATGTTACCTAAAGAATATTATAGGAGAAAAGCCATAACAACGTAATATAAAGTATAGGATTAACATAATATCCCGTTTATTCAAATAAAACGCATTCCATTTTATTATTTCTCGTTTCGTTTGGAAGTTTTCATGCACAATATCAGATACAATCTTCTCAATGTAATATTGCAGACTGAATAAATAGCTACTCATCTTTTAAAGTGAAAAATCACTAAGAGATTGTCAACATTTGTGCCTCGAGGTATAGCGGCTAGCACCTACTATTTGCCCTCTAAAAATAAAGCGAATAAAATTGTCAAGTTGTGTTCCATTTTATTCTGTACTACGTTTTCAAGGACACATTTTAACGTTTTCTTTTTTTCAGTTTTAGCTAGTTTGCTGATAGCTCATGTGGAATATAAAGTTTTATTATTTTTATTTTTTTGCATTGTGTATACCTACAAAATTCACGAATCAGCATAATTTTTCTGACTGACAGACTCCTTGACAAAATTCAATGCTATGAGTTTGAGTCAACCTTTACACTACCTACAAATTGTTATTTTCGTTTGTGATCGGTATGCCACGACATATTATCAATCAACAAAACTAACTAGACGCCAAACAAAAGCTTACCATATTTCAATAGTATAAAAGTAAGCACATTGCAAATGCTCTTCGAGTTATTAGTTTTAGTTTCTGAAACTAAAAGTAATCTCGCAAAGTCACATTAAGAGACATATCTGAGATATCGCTCTCGAATTTGAACCAACTATGACTCAGAATGCAGGAGTCAGGTGCAGGTATATTATACCCATGTAATTTGGCAAATACCTTATGTTTTAAGAGGTTTTTTAACGTAGAGTACATTTGAGAGGATGACCATGAACTTGTCGAGGTCTCTCATCTTCTTTTGCTAATAGGATAAATTAATGGTCTTTAAGTCAGTATGTACATATACAAGGTGGTGTGTTGAGAAAATGATCCTGTGAAAAACAGTTACAATATTAAGTAGGAACCTATTTGTCTATGTAACGAAATGATGACTAAAGAGTTTGAGTAAATGATGACAAGGAGACAATGGAAGCAAAAAACGTGTTGCACGGACTCGAAGATGGGGCAAGGGTATAAAGATGATTATGATGACTGTGTCACGATTATGAACTATTCCCAATTTGTAAAATGTTCTAAGTATTCTTGTTTTTCACATAAATAACATAAATAATAGTTTAAGTAGTGTGTGCATATACATCAATTTCACGCTATTGTTACAAATTTACCAACATCGTTCAAGACACCCACACACGATTACAAAACCTCTCAGTAATATTAAAAATAAATGTACCTTTTACTAAAAATAAATGTACCTTTTTGGGGCTGGGCTGTTTTAACAAACTTGCGCTTTGAGCCCTCAGCGACAAGCCCTATGGGGCTTGGCTTTGTCGATGCAGTCCTACCTTGTCTGACTCCTTCAGAGACGGCAAGGTGGCGTGGTCTTGAGGGAGAGCGCACGGTCGTGATGATCCTCAAGGCAAGTTCGGTGATTTTCTTTCTCGTGGTTGCCGCCCTGTTTTTGGTCTAATTCCCTATGAAATAGACGTAACAGAAATCACCGGGCGCCCTATCACAGGGGTGGCGAGGTCATGCCCCTGGGTGTGCACCATCGGAAAAAATCAGATGATGGATAGTAATGACCTCCTGCGTGTTTGTGCCGTGCGCAGGGACCCGTACGGAAGGATGATGGGATCCTGGTGGCTGAGCCGATGAGCGTAGGCGGTTTAACGTCTCTGAGGCAACACTCCACTTTGGCCCGGATTTCTTCTCACACGGGTGGCCGTAGCCTAGCCAGCTACGGTCAATCGGCTGCGGGGTCCGGTCAGACGGCCCCCAGGCGAGTTCACTCCCATTAGGGGCTTGCAGACGGTGGCGCTCGCTCGCATCGCTGGTGGTAGCGGTGTGAGTTGGTGTCGTGCAGTCTCGTGGGCTACTAATTGGGGGGGGGGGTATATCCCTCGACTAATCCCTGGTGCTACCGTAGCATCGCCACTTGAGCACTCCATGGCGGGTGGGGATAGTCGAGGGATGAAAATTGTTTTTATCGGGTTTAATGGATAATTCAATAAAAAAAAACCACAAGGCGAAAGGACCGGCGAAAGCTGGGACTGCGCACCAAAAGGCGGGACCGGCGAAAGCTGGGACTGCACACCAGACGGCGGGACCGGCGCAAGCCGGGACTGCATCTTCCGCAGGAACGTCCAGAGGTGATACTGCAGTGGGATCGTCTCAAGGCGGGGCTGTGGCGGGACTGTCAAATGACGGGACTGTCGCGGCACTGTCGAGGGCCGGCACTGCTGCGGGACCACCGAAGGGCGGAACTGCAAACCAGCCCACCGGGCATAAGGGTACTGCCAAAGCTGGCGCGATACGGGACGCTTGCGTTAGAGATCGTATGACCTCGGACCTTGCGGCCCCGGACGCGACCGGCAAAGACAGGACCTCGTCGTCTCCCGGCGGCCAGCATGAATCAGGCTGGCTTCCGGTTGGACGATCTGGGGCGCGCAGGAAAAAGCGCCAAAAGCTGAGACAGCAGGCGGCTCTGGAGGGGACTCCTACGGAGGGCCCATCAAAGAGACCGCGTGCTGCTCTCAGCGGGGACAGCGGGGACATGGCGGCCAAGAGGATGAAGACCCAAGGGCAATCATCCTCAACCGGATCCTTTAGGGATGCGGTGGCGGCTGTGAAACTCGCTGTCGTGACAGTCAAGTACCCGGAGGAGTACTTGAAGGCGGAGGACTTGGTGCCGATCCAGGAGCTCATAATTGAGAAACTGGAAGTGGCGCCGGATCCTCTGCCTGTCCTAACGGTTGCTCCCGGAGTCGTCGCGGGTGCAATTCATGTATCCTGCGACAACTCTGATGCAGCCAACTGGTTTCGGGGTGCCATCCACAATGTGGAACTTGGTGCCCTGAAACTCAAGGTTGTTGACGCCAGGGACCTTCCAAAGCCAGTCAAAATGGCATGGAAGAGTCGCAACTTGGCGTTGCAAGACTCTGCCCGGGCCATTCGATTGCTCCAGCGACTCAACCCTACCTTGAGGACGAACGAATGGAAGGTCGTGAATACGCTCACTGAGCAGACCGGCATCCGTCGTATCGTCCTCATGTACGGGGTGTCCGCTGGGGTCATCAAGGCCGCGGGCTACTCTCTTCCAGGAGGGATTGAACGATACTCGTTCAAGCTCCTGGAAGAAGACAAGGGAGAGGCGCCTGCTGCGGAAGCAGAAATGGAGCCCTCCGAGGATGGACCACCACAACATGGGGAGGCCATTGAAGAAATCTCTGCTGACGGCGCAGCGCAGGCAACAGAGATTGGGACCAGAGCGTCGGAGACAGACCACGAGGATGACATCCTCGGGGACTTCGACACCCTGGGAATCGAGTCGCCGACTGCTCTCGAGGAGAGCCAGGCGATGGAGGAGGGGCCTCAAGATTAAGGCCCTCCCATATCAACACAGACCCATCAAAATCATCCAAGATGGAGGGACTAAGGTGTGTACAAATTAATTTGCATCATTGCAGAGCCGCTACTGCCCTTCTGGCTCGGCAACTGAAGCTTAACACATACGACGTTGCCTTGATACAGGAACCTTATCTGTATAAGGGGACTATAAAAGGCTTAGGTGGGACAGGAGGCATAGTGCTCTATGACTGTCCAACTAATGACGCGAGGACTTGCATCTATATCAGGGGCGGTATAGAGGCAATGCCCTTACGTACTTTCTGTTACAGGGATCTCACAACAACCTTGATACAAGTGGGGACGGGAACAGAGAAAAGGAGAATCATCCTTGCCTCTGCCTATCTCCCATATGAACAAAAAGAACCAGTAACACCACTAATCAGAAGACTGGTTGATTACGGCAGCCAAAAGAACCTTGACCTGATACTTGGTTGCGATGCGAACGCACACCACGTCGTTTGGGGCAGCTCGGATGTCAACAAACGAGGGGAGGATTTGTTGGACTTTGTGGTAAGCTCTTCTTTACAAATCCTTAACGTAGGCAATAAACCTACTTTTAGGACTTCTGCGAGGACTGAAGTTATTGACCTTACGCTGGCTTCAAACAGGGCCAGCGCTCATATTGAAAATTGGCATGTATCGGACGAAATCTCTTTGTCTGACCATAATTATATATGCTTTAGGTTTAGGACGGCGGGAGAAGCCGAAACTAGACGAAGGAGAAACCCAAGGTATACAAATTGGGACTCATACAGGAGGGACCTCAAAGTAAATTTGGGGAGCCCTAAAGGTAAGCTCAATTCCATACTGGATATAGAATTTGAAGCGGACAGAATCAAGGCAGGCATCATCGGTGCATGGGAAGATAACTGCCCAGAGAAGAAGGCCTATGGCAAAAAGGTACCATGGTGGACTCCTGAAATAGCCAAAATACGTCAGGAAACACGACAGGCCTTTAATGATGCAAAAGCCAGGAAGGATTTTTCTGGCTATCATAGCATGCTAACAAGGTATAACACGGCGGTACGCAAGGCCAGAAGAACTAATTGGCGGCAGCATTGCACTTCCATCGAAACTCTGCCAAATGGGATGAGGTTGTGCAAAGCAATATCCATGACCAAGACAAACCCACTAGCATCTGTAAGGGATGAGAATGGGCAACTCACGGAAACTGGACAGGAAACTCTGGGCGTGATGTTCAGGACCCACTTCCCAGAATGTATACTGCGCGATAGCGATGAAGAGGAACCAGTCACAAGGGACGAGCTTACAAGGCACACGTCCAAAAATAACTGGCTCACGGCAAAGAAAGTGGTAGATGAAAATAAACTGAAGCTGGCCTTAGCGGGCTTCCAGCCACTCAAATCCCCTGGTCCAGATGGCATCTACCCAATACTATTGCAAGAAGGGGCATCTGTTTTGATACCCCATTTGAGTAAGCTCTACAGAGCCTGCATAGCCTTTGGGTACGTACCCAAAGCATGGAGGGAGGTCAAAGTCACCTTTATACCGAAGGTGGGTAGACCGACTTATGAAGAAGCTAAAGCTTACAGGCCCATTAGTCTATCATCCTTTCTCTTGAAAACTCTGGAGAAACTGGTAGACAGGTACTTAAGAGAGGGTCCTCTGAAAGTATTCCCTCTACATAAACTACAATGCGCCTACAGCCCCGGCAAATCTACGGAAACGGCATTGCACCATGTTGCGAGTCGAGCCGAGGCTGCGCTAGAGGGACAAGAAATATGTGTCGGGGCTTTCCTCGACATAGAGGGAGCCTTTGACAAGACAACATTTGAGTCCATATGCACTGCTGCAAAGGAACATGGCATCAATGATACCACGTGCAACTGAATTGACTATATGCTGAGAAGCAGAACAGTCAGATCGGAACTAATGGGAGACAGACTTAGTGCAAAAACAACAAGAGGTTGTCCGCAAAGCGGAGTGCTGTCACCATTATTGTGGTGCTTGGTAGTAGACTCGCTACTAACCAAACTTAATACCGGACCATTCTACACAGTAGGCTATGCGGATGACATAGCTATAATGGTCAATGGTAAATTCCCGAACATAGTGTCTGGATTATTACAACAGGCATTGAGGATGACAGAGGAATGGTGTACAGTGAACCACCTCTCTATCAACCCAAGCAAAGCAGTCATTATTCCCTTCACGAGGAAGAGACAACTAGGAAACCTAGGAGAGCTCTCCCTCAATGGAATAAAACTGCCCTGGTCCACCGAAGTTAAATATCTGGGTGTAACGCTTGATAAAGAACTCAGGTGGAAAACTCATGTGGAAAATATTACGACAAAGGCCTTACGAGTGTTCGGCATGTGTCGTTCTACCTACGGTAAAACTTGGGGGCTAAAGCCCAAAGTGATACGATGGCTGTACCGGACAATGATAATACCTATTATCACATACGGCAGCATAGTGTGGTGGCCAAGAACAAAGCTTGCCTCGTGCAAAGCGCCACTCACCAGGTTACAAAGAACAGTGTGTCTCGGCATCACGGGTGCTTTCAGGACAACACCTACGGCAGCGATTGAGAGATACCTCAATATCCCTCCTCTGCATATGATGGTTGAATTCGAGGCAAGGAAGACATTACATCGTCTCGCTGTCGCTGGACTATGGGATGCCTCTAAGCCAAAGACTAACCATACAAAGTTCGATGAGAATGAAGACCTGGATCGGGTAACAAGCATGTTATCCGATAAAATGCAAACTATGTTTGTGTTTGAGAGGTCTTTCAAGGTCCAAATCCCTACAATAGAGGACTGGACGAAGGGACTTGATCCACCAGAACAAGATAGTCTGGTGTGGTACACTGATGGATCCAAAATGGAATCAGGTACAGGAGCGGGAATATACGCAAAAGGCTACAAATGTAGCAAAAGCTTAGGGAAGATGGCAACTGTATTCCAAGCGGAAACATATGCCATTATAACCTGTGCTCAAGAGAATATAGATAGAGGGACCAAAGGTAAATCCATATATATTCTTAGTGACAGTCAGGCTGCAATCAAAGCCATGGCATCCTACAAAGTGGACTCCGGACTTATTCTGGATGCTATCCAAACCCTAAACAGGCTTGGGAAGCACAACAGGGTAAGACTGATGTGGGTCCCTGGGCACAAAGGATTCCATGGTAACGAAGTGGCTGATGAACTGGCAAGGGAGGGCTCAGCGAATGATTTTGTGGGTCCAGAACCATGTGTAGGCATCTCGACGTGTCTCGTAAAAGCCGCATTTAGGGAGTTTGCAGATCACAGACAACGAACTTGTTGGCTGTCTACTACCGGTCTACAACACTCCAAGAGATTCCTGGGCTCCACTTTCAAAGCCCGGGATTGCATTTGGAACATGAGCAGGGGGCAAATCCGCTACCTGCTTGGGGCCTTTACTGGGCACTTTGGAACCAACGACATGCTCATGAAGATGGGTCTAACCGCGACACCCATGTGCAGGTTGTGTGGGGAACATACGGAACGCATGAAGCACCTACTGTGCACATGCGATGCACTGGCTGGTAAGCGAATGAGTCTCCTAGGGGTTGGATACCCAAAACCAGAAGATTATAGGCTCATATCTCCTAGTCTCGTTGTAAAACTCATGAAAACAGTTTTCAACGAGAAGGAGGAGGAGTAAGTTATCTAGGGGTGTTAACGCATCAAATAGCTCGGTGCAAATTGTAGACAGTAAGAAATTTAGCTATAAGTTTTTTATCAGGCGTTTATCCTACGGTCCTAAAATTTATGTACTGTCATTATGTAGTCAAATAAAATAAGGTGGATCACTGCGTGCTACATCCTGAGTTTTCAATTACCTAAATTCCCAAGAAGTTCCTCCAGTTTTTATACATGGTCCATACGAGCCGCATGATTATCTCATACTAGCAAAGTGGAATAAGCTGGAATTGGATATTTTGGAAATTGGATATTTAATGAGTACCGGAGTGACGAGGTAACGAACACGTGTTTGGAAGAAAAGTGTATCGGACATTAAGTGAAATAAAACAGGAAGCTTTTAATCATTATAATATTAATCAAATTCACTCAACACTCATTAATATTAAATCAGGTAAAATAAAATATAGGAATTAAGTATTGATAATAAGGTTAGTAAAATATTTTTGTATTACATTCACAAAGTTAAGTATTTACTTGTTTTTATTCTTTTGTGTATACATTATTTACAAGGAATTATTTACACAGCATTAGGTTAAATCACAGTTGTATATTATAGTTAACGAGTGCTTAAAATACAGTACAGTAGTGTTATTGGTAACCTACATTAGTTAGTTATTTATTTTTCAATATACAACTATTATTTTCTAATTTAAACCTTTAAAATTCATTGTTGCTTTGTAAACCTTTTAACAGGCAGATAATTCATTTGTTTGTTACGTTATTTCTTAGAAATAGTAAACCTTTCATACTTTCCTACAGTAGCTTTTATTAATATTTGCAGTGATATAACTTAACAGTTAAATTTGTACAATTAACAACTTGGGCTAGTTTTAGCTGACAGTCTCATTAGTCACTACGATAGGTATTTGTTGTTACAGTTTCATTAACATTATAATTGTATAATTACAGGTCTACGACACTCTCCATTCGAAATGACTGACATTAAAGAACTTAAAAAGAAGCGAAGCAGTTATAAGGGAAGGTTAACAGTATTTGGAACCTATTTGAGCAATCTAAAAGATTCCGAAATAACCGCCTTTCAGGTAATGGAGTTGCAATTGCGAGTCGCCAAATTAGATGATGTTTTTGATGAATTTAATGAGGTTCAATTAAAATTAGAATGCTTGTGTGATAACGTTGATACTGAGACACTCGAAAGAACTACAATTGAATCTCAATATTATGGGTTGGTAGCCCAAGCTAAAATTATTTTAGGTAACTTTTCAAAATCTGAACAAGATGAAATAAAATCGAATTGCAGTACTAATGTTAAGCGTCAGTTCGTCAAGTTGCCTACAATCCAATTACCCAAATTCACAGGATCATATGATAACTGGCTCGAATTTCGCGATACCTTCGCCAGTCTCATTCATGGCAATGACGACATAGACGAGATTAATAAATTTCATTACCTTAGGTCATCATTATCGGAATCTGCTGCTGTCGTGATCCAGTCAATTGAGTTTTCTGCTCAAAACTACAATGTGGCATGGGAGCTTCTTTGTGAGCGATTCGACAATGAAAGATTATTGATTGAGAATCACGTTACGGCGTTGTTCAACGTCGAGTCGATCGCTAGGGAGTCCTCAACTGCATTAAAAGGTATTATAGACAATGTAAACAAAAATATCAGAGCCTTAAAAACATTAGGCGAACCTGTTAGTAACTGGGACACATTACTTATCCATATAATTCGACAAAAACTAGACACTACAACATTCCGAGAATGGGAGGAATACAAAGGACGTATCGATAAATCTAAACGAATCACTTTTGATCAGTTCATTGTTTTTTTGCGTAATCGGGCTGATTTAATAGAAACACTGGAAAAGTCACGTCATTCTACAACTAACATAAAAACTAATACTAAAATAAAAGCTTTTGTTACAACACAAAACACTAGCAGTTCTTCATCAAATAGTTGTCCAAAATGTAAAAGCGATCACAACCTTAATTCTTGTCCACAGTTTCTATCACTAAGCGTCAACGATAGAATGTCTTTACTACCTAGCTATAAGGTATGTTATAATTGTTTGCGTCACGGTCACTATCCCAATAATTGCAAGAAACCAGGGTGTAAAATATGTAAACGCAAGCACCATACGCTTATTCATAACACAGACTTCAAAACAAAACCTGTTACAAGCAAATTAACTGACGGTACGACTGATAAAGCTAAGGTTGAGTCATCCTCCACTGTTGACACAAACAATAGTCACGTAGCGCTCTCAGCTAATATCACTGCGCATTCGCATACGACGAGCAGCGCAGGCGACGTACTATTGTCAACTGCGTTAGTGAGGTGCTACGATGTCAATAATAAAGAACACATAGCTCGAGCGCTACTCGATTCTGGTAGTTCGTCGTGTTTAATGACAGAGTATTTGTTTAATAAGTTAAATCTGCCTTATTTAAACACAGACAAATCTATACAAGGCATAAATAAGTCTATATCGCATGTGGAGAAAATGTGTCGTGTGCACATTAAATCGTTGCATGAATCGTACACTAATGATTTAATATGTTTTGTCTTGCCCACAATAACTGATAACGTCCCCGCTAGACAGGTACATGTGAATATACCGTCAAACATTCACTTAGCCGATCCGCATTTCCACACACCGGCTTCTATAGATATTATTATAGGGGCAGACGTATTCTGGAGTTTATTAGGATCCAATAAGATTTTACTAGGTGATGGGAAACCAACACTTTATCAAACTAGACTTGGTTGGCTAGTTTGCGGCCCAATTAACGGCGGCTATAGTAATAATTCATCTCATCTTTCATCAATTAAATGTAATTTTACTAATGTTAACGATTACTATGAAAGTTCTTCCAGTTCGATTGAGTTAGATGACATCCGAAACCAATTGTCGCGTTTCTGGCAGCTCGAGGAAGTTTGTCATGAGTCATCGACTTATTCAGCTGAGGAGAAGATGTGTGAAGAACACTTCATAAAAAACACAACGCGCTTGGCAGATGGCCGCTTTAGCGTTAAAATACCGTTGAAGGAATCTTCAAATAGTTTAGGCGATTCATATCATCGTGCAAAGCGATGTTTTCTGTCATTGGAGCGCAGAAATCTCAGCCAACCCTCACTCGATAAAATGTACAAAGATTTTATGACTGAGTACATTTCTTTAGACCATATGTCCGAGTGTACTATTCATGAAGATCAGCGGTCATATTTTATTCCTCATCATGGAGTACTGCGCGAGAGTAGTAGTACAACCAAATTAAGGGTAGTTTTTAATGCTAGTGCACCCACCACCTCTGGTCTATCTTTAAATGCAATACAGATGGTGGGGCCTACCGTCCAGGACGATCTGACCGCAATCCTTCTTAGGTTTAGAATGCATAAGTACGTCCTCTCTGCTGACGTGGAGAAAATGTACAGGCAGGTGTCTGTACATCCTTCAGATAGGCACCTGCAGCAAATTATTTGGCGTGATGATGCTTCTAGTCCTCTTAAAACCTACCAATTGCATACAGTAACTTACGGTACGGCTAGTGCACCGTTTCTCGCTACTAGGTGCCTCAAACAGGTCGGTATTGAATGTCAGGATCAAAGGATCGCAGAAGTTATCCTTCATGATTTTTACGTCGATGACCTTTTGACCGGTACAGACGTGTTTGAGGAGGCTCAAATGTTGCGTGATAAGGTGACTGATGCTCTTGCTTCTGCGTGCATGCCTTTAAGGAAGTGGAAATCTAACGAACCCAGTTTAATTTTAGAACCATCTGGTGATTCTAATTTTGATTTCCACAAGGAAAATGATGTTGTCAATAAAACACTTGGTCTTAGTTGGCAAACTAACACAGATGATCTGTGTTTTCCTATAAATGTTCCTGAATGCATAGAAAATACTAAGCGTGGCATGTTAGCAGTAATCGCGCGAATATTTGATCCTCTAGGGTTGCTAGCACCGTGTGTTGTGAGCATGAAGATGTTGCTTCAGAAACTTTGGTTGGACGGGTTAAAATGGGATGACCAGTTATCACCTGAGGTTGGAACAATATGGGCGAACATAATTAAAGCCTTGCCTTGCCTTCATAATTTACGTGTTTCACGTCGCGTAGTCTGTGACGCATACAAACAGGTTGAATTTCATATTTTTACTGACGCTTCGGAGCGAGCTTACGGCGCTTGTTTGTATATACGCAGTATCAATGTGCAGGGTGACGTCGACGTGCGATTATTAACAGCTAAAAGTCGTGTAACTCCTATTAAACCAATAACAATACCGCGACTTGAGCTCTGTGCTGCTTTACTTGGTGCACGTTTATATCAAAAGGTTGCTAGTTCCCTTCGCATTAAACCATTTAGTGTAGTTTTTTGGACTGACTCCATGATAGTTCTGGGTTGGTTAAAAATGCTACCTATTAAATTAAATACTTTTGTTCGCAACCGTGTTGCCGAAGTATTAGAATTAACCGTCCCAGGTACATGGAGACGTGTCGACACACGACAATCCAGCTGATTTAATAACCCGCGGAGCGGAACCTACCGCTATGCAATCACTGGATTTGTGGTGGTTCGGTCCATGTTTTTTAAAGTATGACAGTGTTACATGGCCACATCCTGTTATAAATCCAGGCATCTTACCAGACATTAAATCTAATATTTTGATTAATTTAGCCCATGATCATACTAACTCAGATTTATTTAAAGCATTAATCGAGTTTAATCGTTTTTCCAATTTAACTAGATTACAGCGTACTATTTGCTACGTTTTTCGTTTTATTAATGCATGTAAAAGGCGTTCAGCAAATACGTCCTATTTAAATGTTCAAGAATTACAAAATTCGTTAAACTTCATTATTATTCAATCTCAAAGGGAGTCTTTTCCTGAATACAACTTACTATTAAATAATAAAAAGTTACCACATAAAAACCAATTATTAAGCTTAAATGTGTTTCTAGATGAAAATAAAATTATTCGTATAGGTGGTAGATTACACAATTCCGAATATTCATTTGAAAAGAAACACCCAATTTTATTACAGTCCACTCATCACTTTGTAAAACTTTTATTTAGATTTGAGCATGTCAGATTAATGCACGCAGGTCCTCAATTATTATTAAGTACAATTAGAGAGACTTATTGGCCACTGGGTGGTCGCAATTTAGCCAGAGCCTGTTATCGTCATTGCGTTCGATGTCAGCGTCTAAAGCCACAGGCTGTTGTCCCACAGATGGGTAATCTTCCATTGAGCAGACTCTCACCAGCTGACTTTCCCTTTCAAAGCGTAGGAGTTGACTACGCAGGCCCTATAACCTCGTCTAGCCGACAAGGTCGTGGATGTAGATTGGTTAAGGTATACATCGTTATTTTCGTGTGCTTCACTACAAAGGCCATTCATTTAGAGTTGGCAGGTGACTTGACGAGCAGTAATTATTTGCAGGTTTTACGTCGGTTTATGTCTCGAAGAGGAAAACCTCTTAACATATACTCCGATAACGGAACGTCGTTTGTAGGAGCCTACAATGAGATAGCTGATTTCTTGAAACGCAATTGTGACTCCATAACTGATAGTGCGGCTCAAGATGGTGTTAAATTTCATTTTATTCCTGCTTACGCTCCACATTTTGGTGGTCTTTGGGAGGCGGGTGTCAAATCGACCAAATTTCATTTGTTACGAGTGTTGGGCAATTGTCACTTAACATACGAGGAGCTTAACTCCGTTTTAATTCAAATTGAAGGAATTTTAAATTCTCGGCCGCTCACACCGTTATCGTCAAACCCAGAAGACCTGTTGCCTCTCACTCCAGGTCACTTTTTAATTGGACGACCTCTCACATCTCTTCCTGTAAAGGATATCCGGGACTACTCCACTCATCACTTGACGCGCCATCAACGCATTGAGCAGCTGCGGCAGCATTTCTGGTCAAGATGGAGCAAGGAATATGTCTCCGAGCTTCAACAGCGAGTAAAGTGGCGTACCAGCAACGACAGCAGCCTGAAGTTGGACTCCCTCGTCGTCATAAAGGAGGATAACCAGCCACCGTTGAAGTGGAAGTTGGGCCGCGTTGTTGGTCTTCATCCCGGTACAGATGGTATAAGCAGAGTTGCCGACATCAGGACTCAAAATGGGACTATCAGACGGGCATTCTCCAAGATTTGTCCGTTACTGGAAGACAGCTGTTGAAAGGCGAGCTTTCAACGGCCGGGGGCATGTTAACGCATCAAATAGCTCGGTGCAAATTGTAGACAGTAAGAAATTTAGCTATAAGTTTTTTATCAGGCGTTTATCCTACGGTCCTAAAATTTATGTACTGTCATTATGTAGTCAAATAAAATAAGGTGGATCACTGCGTGCTACATCCTGAGTTTTCAATTACCTAAATTCCCAAGAAGTTCCTCCAGTTTTTATACAAGGGGACCACAAAAGATCCCAATGGGTCGAAGTGTCCGAGGTATTTCTCGGCCCCTCCATAAGATAAGATAAGACCTTTTACTAATAATATCCTTCTAGAGAAAATATTCCCTACACGCATGTCAGTTAGAAGAATATTGATAGACATTTCATTTATCAAAGTCAATCCTCCGGAGCTTGTATGAGCTCACACCAGTCGATATGAAATATGGAGTCCGAGTTGCGTTAATAGATTTATATGACATTAACGATGTAGGTAGAATTAACGTACGAATGGTTAAAACAGAATTGAGTCGTTCTTAAGGCAGGTTTCGGTAAGTGTGGGTAAGAGTTTAAGATACTTCGCGGCTGGTAAATGCAGCTTGAAGTTTCAGAAAAGCACGAATTTATTTTTATACAAAATCTTACATACCTTATCATACTTATAAAATCCCTGATAACTACTTGTGGTTGGGGAAAGCAGAAACTTTTGGATAAGTAATCAAAGTAGTAGTTGTGATCAAGATAGTCGCATTGAAAACACCTTCTTTAGGTTCAACCTGATGAACCGACTGAAAACCCTCGCTAATGTCATAATTGCATCATCTATTCAAGACCCGAGCCGTGGTGTCTAAGTAATAAATACCGCGACTTAGGACGAGACTTACCGTGGATTAGGACCTGCCAGGACTCGAAACCATAACCTACAACTCGTTTTGCCGCTCTACCACTGCTCGAAAAACGGCGAAGGAAACATCGTGAGGAAACCGGCATGTCTTAGAACCAAAAATTTTAAGATAATTATGTTACATCCATCAAGCCGCACTAGACCCGCGTCTTAATCCATCTCACAGAGAGTAATTATTAGCCCCACTTATCTCAAAGAACGCTTTAAGTTCCTTCATGACACACATTCTAGACACTTGAGATCATCGGAGAATTTGAAACTTTTGATGCCTGCGTTTTTTTTGTTCTGTGATTCCTGCTCATTCCACTAAATTTTACGACAAATCGTTTACAGTCCAGGCTGTGCGATTGTGGAATGAGTTGCCGTTGTCAGTTAGACAAGCCCAGTCACTGGTTTCTTTTAAAAACCTGGTTAAAAACCATTTCCTTTCTCTCTAACGCTTTTCTATTTAGATCTAATCTCTGTCATCATTATTTAACCCTTTTTCTTTTTGTTTCTCTCTCTGTATATAAATTTCATATCATATTATGTATGCATGCTTATATATATAGGTTTATGTATAGTATTTATTATAGTAATATAATCTTGTATATATTTATGTTTTAAGCTAATAACAGTACACCGCAGACTACCCCCTTTTTTATTCTAAGTTTTTTTAGTCCATCCAAAGGTTGTCTGGTAGATATCGCTGTCAGCGATAAGACCGCCTTTGTACCCGTAGAAATAAGTTTTTCTTGAAAATTTGTATAATTTTATGGTGTACAATAAAGTATATTGTATTCTATGCTTATGCTAATTAAAGACCACAAAAAGTCAAAAGGATTGACCTATTTATTCATTTTATAAAAACTGCTCCCTACTAAATGAGCCACTACAGCCTGGCTGTTGTTTCATCGCGCTGTTAGTTTTTCATTAGTGTCCATCCATCTACACTCTACAAGGTCAATAGGTACAGCCAATCAAGAGGAAATGGCTGTTCAACATTCATTTGTTTGCAACCGTGTTGTCTCGTAAACGGGTTAGATAAAGGTGTTTTTAATCCATTTTGGTACCTCCTTGACCGTTATTTAAGCGACCATAGAGTAACGGTCGGTTTTCAAATTGAGGATTTGGATTTAAGAAAGTGTAAAACCCTATTTCAATGCCAAAAATTTTAATATTTTCAGTCTAACGTAGAGTGTAATAAATTCTCAACGTCAAATTTTTCATTCAGAGATTTTGGTTTAGATACAATGTGGTGCTTTTCTATTTTGAGACTGGAATTTATATTTAACTAATGTAAAAATAAATTATTTCAGTTTTACCGAACCTCAAAAAAAAAACACCTTTAAAAAAAAAGAAAAGGAATACCCTTTATAAGATAGTGATCTCGTTGTCCGACTGTCTATTTGTCTGTCAAACCCATATTCTTAGAAACACGAGGAGGTATCAAGTTGAAATTGGTGTGAAATACGGAGGTCTACGGTTTCTTTGAGCTGTAAAAATAAGCTTGTAAGTCAAAGAAAAAAAAACCTGCCCCTTACCGTCCTAGTGCCGGGCAAAGGCCTCTTTTCATACAAAAAAACCGGCCAATTGCAAGTCGGACTCGCGCACGAAGGGTTCAAAAGTCAAAAGTCAAAGCACTTTATTTCAAGTAGGCCAGTTACAGGCACTTTTGAATTGTCAAAAGACAAAATAAAATATTACAAAATTATGGTGCTACAGTCCCAGTCACAAGACATAATAACTGTGAAAGTACCGTAGATGCCCATTCCAAGGCGTAGATCTCTATGGAGAAGAACGGGCAAGAAACTCCATGGACACTCTTTTTCAATTATTTTTTATTTTATTTATTTTATTTATTTAGGTAACCAACAGCGATACTTAAAATATTTTACAACATATGCGTATTACAATTCGTATGGCCAATTATAGGTTTCCCTGTGTAACTGGGATAAATGTGTAAAACATGCGAACGAACTAATGCCACAAATTGAAACTAAAAGATGCAATACAATCCAAATTTACATAAAGTTAACTTAAATCAAAATTTTGAATTGGTATAAACAAATAAGGTTGAATAATAGAAGACAATAATTAGGTAATTATTACAAATCATTTGTTACATCATTCATGTTGAGATTACACATTATGTGAGAACGATGTAGAAAGTTAAAAGTGTCCATAGTAAATATAAAAAGACAATTCAGAAATAAAATTAGAATCAATTAAAATAAACCATGGCAGCTAAGAGATGACCAGTCCCAACCGACAGCGCCCGTTCACGAACATGACACATGTATCAGCACCATTCAGCTCAACCATTTTGAAGGGAAGTGAATGATCCGACACACGCGCCACCATCGGCGAGACATTTGAGTGAGCATGTCATACTCTCAACCACCGGAGTCATTCAAGTCAATAGAAGACGTAGGTATCTAGACAATGATAGCTCTGAAGTACATGGTACTCACACAATGCTGGCTATGCTGCTATATAATACTAGAAAGATTGACTCTATATAATGCAAAGATAGTAGCAATCTTCATCAGCTCCGACAATAACAGTAAACGATACCTACGACAGTCAAACCAAAAAATAAAATTTAAAAAATACACATAAAAACGAAATTAAAAAATAATAATATTTAACCTGACAGCAAGCTAATTTTGGTAAAAGAACACGAACATTGTCTTGAGTTCAACACAGCGACCAACTATGCTTATCATCTAAATAATCGTTAATAGAATAGTATGCCTTAGAACAGAGATTAGCTTTTACTTTTGCTTTAAATGCGTTAAATGGCAAATCTAGAAAAGAAAAAGAAAGTTCCGTACCATTATCGCAAAAAACGGCAAAAAAAAAGGTTTATTGTATGAGAAACCCCACTTAAACATTTATTTTATTATTTTTTTAGTATTTGTTATTATAGTGGCAACAGAAATACATAATCTGTAAAAATTTCATATGACTAACTATCACGGTTCATGAGATACAGCCTAGTGACAGACAGACAGACGGACCGCGGAGTCTTAATCAAAGTCGGGGCAAGAACTTTCTTGCCCCGACTTCAATAAATAAAATTGCTGTGGGTGTTAAAGTCATAAGAAAATGCTTTCGTACTTATTTGCATCTGATATCTCTGAGTGGGTAATTGTTTTTTTTTCATTTTCTCCTTTATTCCTTGCGATATTAAAGTATAACTCTTCATCTTATTCGTTGTCTTCATTACTGAAGGTCGTGCCCGTCTTGGAAAGCTTTCACGGAGTCATGGACGAGCTGCCTTCCAAGCCACTTTGTCTTCGGCTCTTCTCAGGGCATTGGTCACCGTGAGTCCCGTAATCGCACTAATCTGGTCTGAACATCGAGTGGGTGAGCGTCCGCGTGGCCTTTTCTTATCCACTTTTACAATAACCAGTTTTTTAAGGTTATCTTGCTATCTACGGGCTATGTTGTAAGGTAGAATTTTCACCCTTACTCACCAGCGAACTCAGGGGTACAGCATGAGACAGTAGCAGGGATGATTCCACATGAAGTTGATTGAAGTAAAAGTCACACAGTTTGGTCAACTAATTTAATTCTCCGAGCACAGTCCGTCATCACAATCTCTTGATGTTCATAAAAAAAGTATAAACAACTCACATTCAGAAAGAATAAATTTTACCATCAATTCCCAATACTGGAGACATGATTTCTGAAACAGTACCGTTATCCTGTGTACGGAAACTTGTTACTGGAGATTTCTGCTGTTGTTCTTAAGGTTACACTAGTCGACAATTTTTCCATACAAACGTAGTCTAGGGATTATTCCACTGTTTGACAATGTACGTTCAAAATAAAAAGTGATATCAATTTGTCTCATCATTATCTAGCCCTGTATGGAAGCGAAAAAGTAAAAAAAGAAAGTATTTGAAAGTTATGAGCGTCGAAAGTTTCACATTTCGACACTATTTTAACGCATTTTTGGGCGCAAATAAATACCATAAGAAGACGGAAAATTTCAAAACGGCCTCCATACAGGGATAGATTAGTAGTTTAACATTGCAAATAATTTTATTTTGAATAGATAGATTTAGTCGTTTTTTCATGATATCTAGACTGTCAAAGGTCTGTTTATAAAATTTCGCGCGCTCAGTTTCGTCCTAAATCATTATCCATTTCGCTTAAAAATTTGCAAAAGTGTGTTTTCGTACGCGAACTAGCTTCCTACTGCTCATCACAGCATCTATCTCTTTCGCACGTGTTGTCGGTTGATAAAAAATGCATTTTAATCCCGCGCACAAAATAGTTCATGCCGTCGACTAGTGTACCCTTAAGGCTAGTTGACCATTATTTATTATATTTACTTGTAATCTAAAATAATCCTGGAGTCCTGCCAAGGAAAAAAAACGCATGGTTAAATCAAACTCGCACATGTGTCACGAACATGGAAATTCAGACAAATTCAACTAATACTCACAGCGCCTACTGAACCATTGGTTCTTTCATTTTGTCGCTAACCAGCTTTCTCCTTTCCAATATTAGGGATATTTATTTATTTTAAGTTATTAGAAATTTCTTAGGTGCCAGTGACCTCAAGTGCACTCTTGTAAAAAGAATTGACAGTCATACCAACCATAGACATTGAACGTTTTATTTTTAACCCATAGACGCATTTTCTAAAGTATCCTTTATGTAACTAATTTGAAAAAAAATTAATCATTTATTATTTTCGTTGAATTTGTTTGTAGAATTAAATTATTTCAAACAAATAGGATATTTTTTTTTTGATACGTTTATCAATGCCATACATATGCTAACGCCATCTAGAACCTAAGTGACCAAACAATCAACCAGGGACACATCTGATCAATGATATGTTTGTCACAAGGACACCAGATGTCGCTAATATATGTAATGTCATTTATAATTGTTACAATGTAATCAAAGTAATCCAGTACTTTTTGTTAGCAGTTTGTGCAGAGTCTGGTTTTAATGTTCAACTAGTTTAGACTGGATTTATTTGTTTGTTTTGTTGTTCATGGTATGCGGAATATTATACTCCAGCATCACATCTCGTAAAGTATACCAAAACTGTCTTCATTAAATACCAGTTCGATATCTTTTTTTGTACTTAGGTCATTTCCTTCCCTCGACTCAATCAATTACACTCGCTCAACACTCACTCTCTTTGTTGTAAAACCTTATTTAGCTTTAAAGTGATATAATTTTATGTTAAACGAAACTACTGTTGTTCAAAATTTCTGTAAAGGAACTGCGTCCTGAATTACAGGCTCGGCCTAGCTCAGGCGCAGTTGCTCATCTTTCATTCTTGTCGATATTCTTAAAAGCTTTAAAAATAACTATATCAAATTGTACGTTCAAATTGTACGTTCAAATTGTATATGTTCAAATTGTACGATTTTATGGAAAAATAAATAATATTTATTTTTTAATATTTTAATTGTATTGACAGTACAGCTGGTTATTTATTGTATTTTTCCGTTGTGGGTAATGATTGCAGGCAGTTTTCTTCAGAAAAACATAGAATTTAGGTTTTAGTTAAACTATAGGGATGATGACAAAAAAGAACTATTCATTCCGTCAGTTAGATTACCTAAAAATAATGGACACATATTATTATGTTTTCACTTAAACAAATAATTACGACGATACAGTGCGTGGAAATATCGTGTGACACTTGAAGTTGATCGCTGCGTCCCCGTTAGGGGGCGTTGCGAGCGGGTTGTAGGCTCCGCCAGCATCCCGCGGTCTCAATGCGTGCTCGTTACAATGAGCACGATTTGGTTAGGTGTGCCATCTTGGCGTTTGGCAGATGGCAGGAGTGACTACACTGCCTGCCAATGTGTAGTTGCTTTATTACAGTAGGAGCGCCGATTATTACAGTGAGACTGTAGGCGAACCGTACCGAGGCCGCACGAGAAATAGTTAGCGAATAGGTACCGGCTATGTTGGCGCGCCCAGCTGAGGATGTTAGGTCCCCGCCTGACACGCTTCCAGAGCTAGCCGGTTACGTCCCAGGCTAAGGAACCGTTATGTATGTTTGAGCGGTATTGTTTTGTGTAACACCGCTCATGTATATAACGAGGTAAGGACCGCACGCGTCTTACACTTGTTATGTGATTTATGCGTATGTGGAGTCGTGCTTGTGTGATTTACAGTGTACATAGTGCCTATATTAACTTAGACACCGCGTATGTATGTAACAGTGGAGTATTTTTGTATGAGCGAGGCGCGTGTTATGATGTGCGGCTCGCTCAAGCGTCAGACCAATAGTGTGACTTCACGCCGTGCTACATTTTATACTGCAAAGTAACGTCACAAGCCCCCACTCCTGTAATTTAATGCGCTTTAACTTTGTCAACTTTATTTGGTAAAGTAAAAAATACGTGTCCAATATTATTTGATAATCTCACTGACGGACTAAATAGTATACTTAGTTATACTTTTTGATGGTCTTTACGCTACTCAAAAATCATCTTCATAAAACATCTGCAAAAACTACATACATTTCAAAACGCAAACCCTAATTTACACCACGATTTTCCTGCATAAAATATTAAAATAAAAATATCAAAGTTCAGCATTATCGATGCCAGGTTAGAAAAGCAAACACCAGCTGACGGTACGGTCAGCATATAAATCAATGCTAATTGGACTGCGGCGGACATGTCAACAGTACCTGCAAACTTTACCGTTTCATATTTTCTGTCGACTCTATGAATTGCTATGTCAATGCGCAAATTTACAATTTGTTCTCTGATAGTGGATTTTTCCTTTAAATATTTTCGCGATTTTTTTATTGGTACTTATTGAATTTTTATGTCATTTGACGTAGTTTTTCTTTTGTTATTGTCAATTCTTCTTTATCTAAACTAATTTTGTAACGATGTCGAATTGTGTTTTTTTGTTTCTATGTTTATAAACATAGAAACAAAAAAACACAATTATAAACATACTACATCTACTAACATTCGTCTCGCATACTTAACCTAGATACTAACCAAAATAAATAAAACTTTGAAATGTCTTATAATACCTTACTACATTCTGTCAGCGCGCTTAGTACATAATTTATAAAATTAAAATGTAAAGGATGGGGATCCTAGCTTAGGCACCAGTATCCCACAATATATATTTATCTATGTTGTGTATCATTGTCGAATCTGACCAATGTAAGATAATTTTTGCATATTGTGGTGAGAAATTAAATTAAAAAATAAAGTTAAAGTTAAAACTTTAGAAACACTGAAAAAAAAATTGGGTCATGCAACAGTTTGCCTGACCCAATTGTTTTTTCAGTCTCTGATTCCAACTATTTTACCAAAATAACTAATTTTGTATTATTTTATTAAAGCTCATTTTATTTTATAATTCAATTTAAAGTCACAAAACTTGTTCACCGAATATTAATTTAAGCAAACTTTAGTTGTTAGAAAACAAAGATTAATAAAATTATACAAAAAACAAATTAGCAAAAAGCAACACTCTGTTTTGTTGCTAGTAAGAAAAAAGTTCGCAAATCCCAATTATTTTTTCAGTGAACCTAATTTAGTTTAGTATAGTAGTCACAGCGGATCTTTGTGTCTCTGAAGTTGGCTCTGCAAACCATTGCGCAAGAAACAGTTTGTCATCGAGTATCCTGCATATAGTAAGCAAATTAGGACGATGCGACCAACGTAAGTGAGTGAAAGAGGCAGTTATAGAATATAACTGCCTCTTTCACTACTTTTTTAATAATGCTATCTTCTACTTCAACATTGACACAAAAATAACAACTGCACAGGATCGTGCAGCCAACTTCAGAGACACAAAGATCCACTACGACTGCTATAACATTTTATTTCGTCTACATATGATTTTCACTGAATACTAAATAAGTGGAACCGCATAAAAAGCTGTGCCTACGACCCGACTAACTTTCTTTTCCTTAACATTTAAATTATTACAATTTACATGTGATGGTAATTGTCTTTAAGCTTTTCCGTTGGTTTTCTGATGTGGTAAAATAATGTAGGAGCTTGTGGTTAAGTAATAACACGCCCAGGTCAATCTTCAAGATTTATCGACTCTTATTGAAGTCGGTCCGTGGATGGGTGACCATCCATTTACATAACAAGACGCCTCCGTGGCTCGGAAGCACGTTTAGCTATTGGTTCCGGCTGTCATTAAAATTTTTAGGTCTTTGACAGTTGATGCAGGTTGTCCGAAGCTAGAAAAGCCAACACCAGTCTTGTTAACGGATATCGTATTTCTCATTCCGGTACAATACGATGAGTAAATGATTCGATTGATTTAGTTATGTAAAATAAAATACTGAGTGAGTAACTATGTATTGTAGGTTTATGGACCTATTTAATTGCCAACCAGGTGAATCAAGAGTAAATAGATTACTTATAGATAAGCGTGCCTCATCGTCGACCACATCATCACTTACCATCATTTGAGATAGTGATCAAAAGCGAGCCTATCAATATTAAAAAAACACTGTCTGGAGTCTTTTTTTTTCGGACCAAAATAAGAAACCTGGATGACCGATTTGTGCTCGTCTGAAAATAGAGAAAACGACGTTTTCTAAAAATGAAACCTAGCTAGATCGATTTATCGCCCCCGAAACCATACTACATTTCATGAAAAATCTATCTATCTAATGCCTTTTTAAACGAGCAATTCATGTATATCTGACCGTTTGTGCGCGAGTCCAACTCGCACTTGGCCGGTTTTTATCGTTCAATACCGCCAGGAAATCTTACCTCTAAGAAAATCATGTTCACAAGGTGCCTTAGATAAACAATTTGATATTGCTTCGAGCTCTTTCTTTGAAGATAAGACTGCCAGGCACACAAGATGAAAACGTCTGAAAATATAAAATGACAATTCTTTCAGTGCTAGTATTTCTTTAGGTATTTATTTGACAAAGAATAGGTAGATTATGATATTTGTTAATTAATTTTTATTGTAGGCTGTGTTGGTTCACTGAGTATTCTAAGGAAACGTACCTGTACCTAGTATGCCTAAGCTTGATCACGAGTTGTACTTGCAAAAATGTGAGTTTGTTTATTTACGTAAAGTTTTAACCCTTCCGTGAATAAACGAACCTTAGAATGGAAATAATTTGCATACAGATTGGTTAACTAATTTAATAAAATAATAAATTGGATAATCGCAAGTTAAAAAGAACTATCAAAATGCCATAATACCTACACAGTGCAAATAACCGCCATCCCTTAAACAAGGAACGTACCATTACCTGGTCTCCCGGCATCCTATGAGGTTCACTTGACAAAAGCCGCCGCCCGAACGCTGCAACTGCGCCGCTTCCTGAATTGTTCAGCTGCTCCGAACAGGGCTCTGTAATGAATGCAATTAAAGTATAGTGACTTGTTGCGCGCTAATAGGAAGGACGATGCTTTTCTTAACTTTCAGGAATTATCTTTCTTAGTTTTTTATTAAGTGGTTTGTAAGGTAGAAATTAAAGATAATTTTAGCTATACGCTTCTGCTCACTCTGTGAAACCTAGGTGCAGTAACTTCTAGCAGCCGGTGAATTAAAAGATCACTTTACTGAAGTCACGATAAAATTATTGCAGAATAGACAAAACAGTACCTATTTTATATGGTTTACGAAATTCTTGTTTTATCTGACTTTTCGCCTCCCATTCCCTCTCGAGGGTATTCTGTCTTAAGGTTTCACCTTAACAAATTGGAACGTTATCCCCAACGAAATAACATTTCATTCAAAACAATTTAACAGAGAAAATGCAATTTTTTTTTCGTGACGTCACTTTATTAGATTTGTTTGGTGGATGCCCCGAGTTTGTGTAGCCATTAAGAAAGATGGAACAGAAGGTTGGCTGAATAAAGGCCCCTAATGAAGCTATAATCGTAAACATGGATTATGATATCAATTCAAAAAGTGTTAATGCACAAACTAAGTTTTATAATTTAATATTACCAAGTTTGACCATTTTCTCATTGATGGTGCACACTTGACTAGCAGTAACCATTCCACCCTTAATTTGAATTTGAACACAACAAAGGTAACAGGTTTTGGTTATAAGAGTATAAGTTCACGATGGTTAAGTTATGTTATTTTATTAATAAGCTGCTATCAGGAATATTTATTAGATCTTCAATGTCGTTTTTAGTTTTTATCCAACTATTTATGAAAAACATATAGTTGGGACATATCGCAACACATCGGTTTCCAGTCTAATTGGATGAACGGTATAGCTGTCTTTTTAATTAGCAATTATTTTTGTGTGTTTCCAGATAGCTACAACCTCGGGATCTTTAAGTCAAAATTGAATAGGTTACTTCTAGGCAAGCGTCTCTTTCACCGTAGACCACATCATCGCTTACCATCAGGTGAGATAGTGGTCAAGCGCGAGCCTAACTAAAATAAAAATTAATAAAAAATATAGATATTGCTTACCACCTAGTAGAAACGTATCTGAGAAATAAGAATAGATTTAGGTACTGTAGTGTGACCCTTATTTAAAGTAAAGGCCATGCCCCTTCTGATTGATTTTCTGTAGTCTCACCCGAGGGGTTGAAAGTTAACAAAAGGAAAAATATGATACTGTTGCGTAAAAGTCTTCAAACGCCACAGAAATGTTTTGGAACCATAAAGGCTTGCAAAAATAAAAAGTCATCTTCGGCTTTGTGTGGTTTTCGAATTTTTCCTTATTGTCTTTTGTAATTGGACTTTTAAATGACTTTGCAATTTAGGTTCCTCACATGGTTATTTCATTTTTATATTCTGTTATAGTCGTTCAAATCGTTCTTCTAGCCAAAATCGCCAATCATTGCGACATCTGGCTCGCGAGTGCTGAATCAGAACGAATGAGTACGAGTGTCCCGGTGTACGATGACCGACCTGACGAATTAGAAAGCGAGTGAATCCTGCCTTGCGAATATTCCGCGAATTTTTATGTTATGCTAATAATAATAAGATTTATAATCATTTACAATGCAGGGACAAAATATTTCCATTTTAATAATTCATTAAAATTTACAAAATTTAATGACTTTTAAGTTATTGTAAAATGTTTAATTTATGAAATGACAGTCTCCTAAGCCTGCAAAATGCGTAATCAAATATGTCCGACAGATTTCCTAATGATCAGGTAACTGAAATGAACTGATAGTGCTTCAATACCGAACTAGTTTATTTGAACGATTGTACTTAATGCTAGTTCGGAGTGCTCCATTTATCAGTGTCCGAGTAAGAACACACCTAATTTTGGCTCATATTATTGTTTTTAATCAATTAATGTATGTAACAGTGATTCATCATTATATTTAAAATTGCAAATCATACAAATCACATTTGAACGCCACAAGGCAAAACAAAGAGAGTTTCCTTAATTTTGTAACACCTCACACACTCTGTAATCTATGTTTACAAGTAAAGTTCTGAATGTGTTTCTACACTAAGTAGGTTTCCAAGTCTCTACACAGTAAAAGAATTTTAAGATCGGATGCGTAAATCGGATATTATTTTCTATAACAGCACAGCTTAAACACTTTACCTCTTTTTAAATTAGATTTGTAACTTGACTAAACTCAGTCCCGAATTGAAAGATTTCTATCAATTATTACCACTACCTAAAGGTCTGAACGAAACCTTAGTATCTTCTCTTGCTGGAGCTCTTTTTTTGCATTTTACTAAAGACACTGTTTTCTAAAACCATTGTTAAGAAATCTATATTCGAATTTTATGTACTACTAGCTATGAAGTTACGAAGAACTTCTAGTTATAGCATTTATTGCACAGATTCACATCATAAATAAATCGTTTCAGTCTCTCCGGCCACATTCCGGATGCCGGATGCACTTAGATTTGTTCGAGAGACTTCCAAACACGGTACAGTTACGGTTTATCATCCGGTCGCGTACCTTCCATACAACAATCCATATTGAAGGATATACTTAGTTTAAGTTATTGAAAATATCAATTGCGTATAATCTGTGCACCAAATTCAAAGTCAAAGTCAAATGTATTTATTCAATTAGGCCATTAAGCGGCACTTTTGAACATTAACAATTAAAATTTACAAGTAATAAAAAATATTCTACCGTGCCTTCACCGTCACCTTTAGTACACCCTCATTTCACCGGTTAAAGGCCCTTTTACTTCGCTTTAGTGCCGTAAAACGGTTACTTTCTAATGCATGCACCTTGGTAACGGCTAGATTAAAATGTTTGAAAAAATAAAATATATTTATTATTCATTCATGTACATTATTTTTGAAACATGGTTTTTTCGTATGACTAAAACTTTTGCTTTAAAAAAATAAATAACAAAACGATATTTTTTCGCTTCTTTTGAATATTCTCTAAAACTACTTGTATGTTTAAAAATAGTTTTCCACAGAAAAAAATATGGTTAGAATTTCTTCTTAACAAAACTATCCAAAAGGAGGTCCAATATTGATATTCTGGTACCGAGCGGGCGCACGGCCAGTACCGCGTTAACATTGCCGGGGCCCAAAAACCGGGCACAAATACAGACACCGGACTGCTAGCGAAAAATTAAAGATGTCAAAACCCATTGTGCTCGACCTGGTAACTGAAGCCAGGATGTCATGCTCAGCAGTACCGCTTGCCAACATTATACCGACGAGGCATATAACACGCTTTATAAATACCAGGTGAATATGCAGAAATATTCAATAATAGTAAGATACTTGTCGTCGTCGTATTCGAATATACCTTGGCACTGATAGGACCTTTACTTTTCGCTATAGATTCAACCAGTCACAAAGGTTTTATAACTATCATGAATTAATCGAGAGAGAGAAAAAAACTGAATCAAGAGTCTGAAATAGCCAAGTCAGTGGTCTGTGTGGTTCCCAGAGGCGGTTTAATTAACTTTGACACGAGATTTGGCCACATCCTCCTGTGAAAAGAAGAAGAAGATCACGAATTCATTAATGGCCGTCGAAGCTAAAATGTGATTTCAAACGTGTTATTATGGCAATTATGTATCGTAAAACGAATTCTCGGCTTTTGAACAGATTACAGATTTAGGTAAATAAATGCTTACAAGATAAATAATGATATTTTTTGTAAGCTAACTGAAAAATATCGGTTGATCTGATATGAGAAAACCATGGAATCGTATCAATTTTGTAAGTAATCCTCTTAGCTACTGAATATTTCCGTAGGTACCTTTACCATTTTTTTTTTTTTTGGGCTGGCAACACTGGCGACAGGTCGTCAAAAAACGGCCTCGTATCTAATTTATTTTAAAATTATTGTTTTATTGTGTTTAGTTTGTTAAAATCCTTTATTTATATTAGAATTAACGTATAAAGTGATACTCGTAGTGTTTGTGACCAGTTTGTTATTATAATAACTCAAAAACAAATGTTATTTAAATAATTCATGTACCGGCTGTCATCGTTTGAACTGTGGATTTGAATTCTTCGAACCGGGGGAGTATTTAGTTTTGATTTACAAATTATTACTGTATTATCTATATACTATACACCACTCATACACCGCTCAGGGCTCTGAGCGACGTCCAGTACACACCGGCTACGTTTATGTCTCATTTTGTTTGACAAATTGTGGAAACAAAATTCGAGGACGAAAACACTTGCCCCAGACAGAACATTCACTGCAAAACCTACTTCACACAAGATATATTAATATCTTTAATATAGTGAAAATATCATAGCTAAACCCCATACTTTATTAGCATTGTAAAGAGACTTTGTTCCCACTAAAACTGATGTTCTTAACAATCCCTAAACGAAAATCTAATCTAGTAATAAACACCAATGTTTATTAAAGCCTTTCCTTAAAGTAGTACCTGTAATTAAGTCTGAGAATATTAAATTAAATAGCTTTTCTTTGTTCTTAGTTTTCTTTTTTTTTTTGTTTTTTTTCTCATTTACCTCCATATATTTTTATAATCTTATTTCTTACATTTTACTTCTTTTAACTTTAAAACCCCTCCTACTTTCTCAAGTTTTCTAATAACTTAGTATTATCCTCACATACTCAGCTGTTTCCTGTCACATTGCAGGTGTTGCTTAAGGAAAACCGTCAATATGATGACCCGGGCAGCTACCGTTCGTGACATGAGTGACAAACTGAAAGCAGCGCTGAGGGAGCTAGAATCGTCAAGAAATGAGTGCAGCAAGCTTCTGCGGGAACGAGAAGAAAGTGAGGTTGAAATTGAGTTAATAGTGAACAAAAACACTCAACTCAAGAACCAGCTTGCAGAACTACACTCCCAGCATATGGATATACTGAACCAGGATCACCATCTCCGTCAATTAGTGTCAGATTTTCAACAGCGCCATGACACTCATGACCAGGCACTGAAGCGTATATCTGTACTGGAAGCCTCCATCGACTCGCTGAAAGTCAGCGAAGAGGTTTCTAACAACAGTAAGCTGTACAATGAGCTGATGGCTAGTGCATCCGAGCTGGAGTGTGAGCGGCCCACCATTACCATAGACCTTACGGGGGATGATACCATTGCTAAATGTCCAATTCTAAGTAGTCACAATAAAATTAAGAAATATATTAAGATCAATAAAAGTATTAATAAATATAAGAAACTTTTAAAAAATCAAAGTGTTTACAAATATAATGTTAACCTTATATGAGATTGCAGAAACTTAAAAAACCAATTAAATATATGTAATAGTAAATTGGAAACTAGTACACAAATGTATGATGTTGACATTCAGAACCTACAAAGGGAATTATTGAGTAGGGAAAAAACACTAAAGGAAATATTTTGTAAATATGAATGTGTTACTGATTTTTCTTTACCCTACAACATTAGTTTAAAATATTAGCAATAGCAACACTGTAAAAACTTACTTCTTTAAAAATAAAATTCAAGTACTCAACAGAAACAAATCGAGTTAAATCATTTAAAATAAAAACCTTTACCATAATTTTTGGTCCTTCGAGCCGGATTAATTAATATAACAGTAACCAGTGATTATTGTATTTACCGAAAAAACAATAAATTATAAAGGAATATTGGCATCGGCTATACGGCAACACGCCACGCCTGCTGCGCAATAGTGCTATCCTTATATTTTCAGCCTCAATATCAACCATTTATACATATTGGTTAAACGAAGAAGATGAGCGAATCACTAGAACGATTAGTCAGCCGCAGAAGCAATTACAAAGGACGTTTTACCAGAATCTACAACTTCGTGGATGATCCTGAAAACCACGAGAAAATATATGAATTGCAGGCAAGGCTATCGGAATTAGCTGATCTTTATTTAAAATACAATACGACACAAGAAGACATCGAACTTTTGGATGACAGAGATACAAAAATACACGAACAGGAACGAGCTAGCACTGAAAACAAATATTTTCATTATAGAGCAAGAATATCAGAGTTGCTAAAGGAGAACGAGCTCAATCGAACAACGAACTCCTTTCAATCCCTTCAGTCAGCTAACCCTAAAACATATGTTCTTAAAATTCCTCATTTGCAGATTCCAAGCTTTGATGGTAGTAAACTCTCCGACTGGTCTAACTTCAAGACACTGTTTGATGGCGTTATTGACTCCAACACTCATCTGACAGAGCTGCAAAAATTCCAATACCTGAAGTCCCTATTAGGAGGAGAAGCAGCTGGCCTAATCAATGGTATCACAATCAACGAAGAAAACTACGAACGTGCTTTAGATATATTAATTAAAAGGTATGAAAATAAAATAGTTACAGTAAACCATCACATCAAAAATGTAATGCCAGTATTGATAATATCTAAAAATAACTTGAAAGAATTCTTATCTACGCTACAACAAAGTCTAGACTCGTTAAAATCACTAAAGGTACCTGTTGATAGCTGGGACTTATTATTAATTTACATTATTGTGCAAAGATTAGATCAGAGTCTCAGATCTGCCTGGGAACTCGACCGCAGAGGCGATAAGTTACCAACACTCATTGAATTAATCGAATTTTTGGATCATCGTGCCAGAGCATTTGAATTGATGTATGATAAAACACAAAATGTACCCAAACCCACTACTGTGGTGAACAACAAAAGGTCAAACTTCACTCGTGTATCCACCCATGTAGGCACCGTGACTTCTAGCTGTATTTTATGTAACATGTCTCATGAATTATACAAGTGCCCCTCTTTCTTAGAAATGACACCAATCAAACGCAATGAGTATGTAAAATCAAAGAAACTTTGCTACAATTGTCTTAAACCTTACAAGTATCAGCACACATGCTCAAAAAATAACTGTCAAGTTTGTCATAAAAAACATCATAGTACAATCCATGTTGACAACCATGCCTTGGCCTCGGTATCTGACACAACTACAGGTAACTCTTTGTCAGGGAACAAGTGCGACACAAGTGTGAGTAACAATAATGTTCAACAAGATGGTAATATGCAAGCTTCAGTTATGCATTTGCACACAACTAAGTGTCAAGTATATTTATCTACTGCTATAATTAAAGTGCAACAAATCAATGGTGATTGGACAACTTGTCGAGCCCTGTTAGACAGCGGCAGTCAGGTATGTTTAATCACAAGGAACTTAGCGAAGAACCTTCAGCTTCCTCTCACTAATCAAACTAATTACATTATACATGGCGTAGGAACCACTCCTACTCACTCATCTCAATCGACAACAGTCAATATTGCATCTTGTAACAGCAATTATTCATCAGCAATAACTTGTGTAGTAACAGACCAAATTTCTACAAAGCTACCACAAAATTACATTCCTCTTGATCATTTCAAAGTACCAAAGGGCTATAACTTAGCAGATTCTTTATTCAATATGCCTAAAAGCATAGAATTACTTATTGGTGGTCAATTATTTTATTCTCTTCTTCTAAATGGCAGAATAAGGTTAGGCAATAACCGACCCACACTCATTAACACAGTATTTGGCTGGGTAGTTACTGGAGACATGGAATTAATAATGCAATCATCATTTAATGATACAGTCCACACATCGAATCACACACTAAATATGCAAAGTGTTTGCAGTCAAACAGACTCAACCTTTCATAAGCAAACAGTTTTATCAGCACATATCAGTTGTGAACAATCATGTGAACAATTGTTAAAACGCTTTTGGGAACAAGAAGAAGATAAAACTTCCCCTATTAGCACACCAGAACATATCCATTGTGAAGAACTTTACAAAAGCACAACTACCAGAGATTCATCTGGTCGCTTTACAGTAAATCTCCCAATTATACAAGAACAGTTAGATCAGCTAGGTGACTCCTACAGTATCGCACAAAAGTGTTTCATAACCTTAGAAAAGAGATTTCTCAACAACCCTACACTTCATAAACAATATTCAGAATTTATAAATGAATATCTAGAGCTAGGACATGCATCTTATGCACCCACTCCTTGTCCATCAGACATACAAGAGGAACCAAAGCGTTTCTTTCTACCTCATCATGCAGTCATTAAACCTCAAAGTATCTCAACCAAGCTGCGTGTTGTGTTCAATGGAAGTAGTCAATCATCTACAGCAGTCTCACTTAATCAGGTTTTATATGAAGGTGGAAATATTTATTCAGATATTGTTGAAATTATTATAAGACTTCGAACTTTCAAGTTTGCACTTTCCTGTGACATTGTTAAAATGTTTAGAAATATAAATGTAGCCGAAAAGCATTGCAATCTACAATGCATTTTGTGGAGAGAAACTCCAGATGATGAACTTAGAGTCATTCGACTAAACACAGTAACTTACGGTACTAGATGTGCTCCTTATCTAGCATTTAGGACACTACTTGAACTCTCAAAACAAGATGGAGATCTCTATCCCCTCGCAGCTAAATGCATTCAGTACCAAACATTCATGGATGATGTTCATTGCGGTTCTAACACTCTTCCTGAGGCTATAGAACTATCCAAACAATTAATTCACTTATTTAAAAGAGGAGGATTTCAATTGCATAAGTGGTCAGCTAACAATCCTCAAATTCTACAAAGTGTCATTAAAAGTAAAGACAAACATTCACCCAACAGCCTAATCATTGGTGATGAAACAAGCACACTTGGTCTCAAGTATGATCCAGCAATTGATATATTCAAAGTCAATATTCCATCTCAACAACACACATCACACTTTACTAAAAGAATTGTGCTTTCAATCATTGCAAAGATTTATGACCCACTAGGATACCTTGCCCCAGTTACAATCAGTGCAAAGCTTTTCATGCAACAGCTATGGAAAGAATCTAGTACTTTGACTTGGGATACACCATTACCAGAACACCTACTTTTAGAGTGGCTACCATTCTATAACAATCTACAATTATTAAACAATATAACCATACCAAGATATTGTTTCTCAGACATACCTACCAAAGTTTACTTAGTAGGCTACAGTGATGCATCTTTAGTCGCTTATGGATGTTGTATTTACATTGTAGCAGAATATCATAATCAGAAACCTACCTCTAACTTGATAATTAGCAAAAGCAGAGTTGCCCCTGTTCGCACCATAAGTCTTCCAAAATTGGAGCTGAGTGGATGCACCTTACTTTCAAAATTGATGCATAAGATTAAATCTGCTCTCGAAATACCAGTTAAAATACATTCTGTGCATTACTATACAGATTCCACTATAGTTTTAAACTGGCTAAAATTACCTTATAAAAAATGGGAAGTTTATGTAGCAAACAGAATCTCACAAATACTTCAAACTTCTGATTCTGACTCTTGGAATCATACTAGAACCTATGACAATGCAGCAGATTTACTTACACATGGTATACATCCTAAAGATTTAAAAAATCTCTCACTATGGTGGCACGGTCCAACATACCTATTATCACAACCTAATGAATGGCCCTGCAGTAATGTTACATCAGAAATCCAAGTAGCACCCTGTCATACAGAAGTAAATTCATATGCAACAAATGTAGTCTCAGAATCCTATAATGATGCAGATATAGAATATTTTATGAACCTATTTCAAAGATTTTCAAAATTTCAAAAATTGCAAAACACTATTGCCCAGTGTTATAGATTTTGTCACAATATTAAAAACCATTCCAAGAAAACAGGTCCCCTCACACCTGATGAGTTAAATTACAGTCATACCTTCATAATTAAAATTGTTCAAGCATCACATTTCAAGAAAGAAATAATTGAACTTAAATTAGGAAAAGGCAATTACACATATTCGTCTAGCCCTCTCAAAAGATTATCTCCCTTCCTAGACAGTGAAGATATATTAAGAGTAGGTGGCAGAATAAAACATGCAAATATTCAATACAATCAGAAATTTCCTGTTATACTACCAAGCAACGGCCATATCACATCACTTATCATTCAAAAATTTCACATACAACTGTTTCATTCAGGTGTACAAAACACACTTTCAAACTTGAGGTTAAACTATTGGCCTATACATGCTAGAGTCCAAGTTAAGAAAGTTGTCTACAAGTGTGTAGTGTGTGCCAGATATCGTGGTCAAACTTGTAGTCAGAAAATGGCTAACTTACCTTATAACAGAGTAAACTTAGAACGTCCCTTTTTGAACATTGGAGTCGACTATTGCGGTCCTGTGTACATAAAATGTAGTAACCTTCGCAATGCTAAATATACAAAGAGTTACATCCTCATTCTGGTCTGTCTTTCATCGAGATGTATACATATTGAACTTTCAAATGATCTAACGACAGACTCATACCTCGCTTGTTTAAAACGTTTTTGTGCCCGTAGAGGTGTATGCAATAGCATTTTGTCAGACAATGCTTCATATTTTCATTGTGCTGATCATGAGTTACATGAGCTTTACCACATGTTTAAGAATGAGACATCTTACAGTCAAATTATTGATTATACAAATAGCCTGAACATAAAATGGAAATTTACCACCCCACTTGCAAGCCACATGGGTGGAATATATGAGTCAAATATTAAACAAACAAAGAATTTGCTCAAAAGGAAATTAGGCAATTGTCGAATGACTTATGACCAATTGTATACTATTCTGTGCCAAATTGAAGCAATTTTAAATTCAAGACCTTTATATGCGATGTCAGATGATATAGATGACCTAAATTACCTTAGCCCTGGTCATTTTCTAATAGGATCAACTATGTTAGACATTCCTGAACCAAGCCTCATTCATATTTCAGACAACAAACTTAATATTTGGCAAAGAATAACTTCTATTAAACAACAATTTTGGCAAGAATATTATAAGTCCTATTTGTCTGAGCTTCAAAGCCGACAAAAATGGTTAAAGGAGTCTCCTAACTTAGAAATCGGAAACTTAGTCTTAATTAAAGATGAAAACACTCCGCCTTTGCACTGGCCTCTGGCGAGAGTTGTTCAAATATGTAAATCAAAAGACGACCAATTAACCCGGTCTGTCTCGGTTAAAACTGCAAAGGGAACCTATATGCGCCCTATTCACAAATTAGTTTTATTACCACTTCAGTAATTCTGTATAACAATTTTACTTACCTTTATTGTAATTTATCTAAAGCGAACTCAAATGTTTAAGATATTAGCATACCTACCTATGTAATTTAGCTATAAGAATTAAATACTTACGAACCTATAAATAAGTAAAATTTAATCTAAGCATTGCATAACATCTGCATATTTTCTTAAGTTTATAACTTTGTTTATAATCAAATAACCTAAAAATGTACTAGAAATGACATGACACTGACAGTTGTATTTGGTCATTACATATGTCAATCTGACAGCTGACAGTGACATTTCATTATGAATCATTTCGATCCGAACTGACGAAAGTGAACATAAATTTTCCTTGATTTTATAATTCGTTTATTCAGACTTCGTCAGCGCGGGGGTGTATGTTACTGATTTTTCTTTACCCTACAACATTAGTTTAAAATATTAGCAATAGCAACACTGTAAAAACTTACTTCTTTAAAAATAAAATTCAAGTACTCAACAGAAACAAATCGAGTTAAATCATTTAAAATAAAAACCTTTACCAGAATGTAGTCAACAGATGTTAAGTGAGCGCTTGCAGGAGGCCTGTGAGTTGGTGGACCTGGTGAAGTATAATGCAGAGAGGTATGAGTCATTGACTAACAACCTCACCTGTAGTTGTGCTGCCGCTCCGCTACCTCTCATGTCACAACATGTTGCTCCTACATCTTTACCCATTGATCTTACTGCAACAACTTTGAACCCCTCCAAAAGTAATATCTTAGTATATTCAGACAAATTAGGAACAGGTTTTGGATCTTTGTTAAATAACCGTTCTAAACACAATAGTGAACCATTGTTATCATAAACTGCATTTTAATGAGCTCATTCATAAAATTCAACAGACACAATTGAATGAGCAAACTACTGTAGTGCTTCTTTTTGGAAATAGCCTTAGTGTAACAAAAAGGGACATAGTTAATGGTATTGACACTGTTCGCGCCACCTCTAGGTTAGTCGTAGCTTTGTTTAATGCAGCATCTCTCTCAGCATACCGACCCGTCTGTTTTCCCTAGGTCTAGCCTATCTACTTCTTGAACCTAGCGCACCGCGCGTGTTTGGCGTGCTCAGTGCTATTACTGCACTGCCGCGCCGATACATTTATTTCTGGTCCTTCGAGCCGGATATTAGTTCTGGTTCCTAATCCTATACCTAGTCACTTTGACCTAGGCATATCTAAATATTCCCGCTTCACTCTAATATTGAATTATATTGCCTATTCCATATCGTACACTCGTACGTCTGCTTATCCTATAAGTGTATACTTACGCTTTGTAATATTAAGTAAGATTCTATTCCATTTCGTATGAGATAACTACGTAGTTAAATAACTTAACTAGTAAAATTATAAAACTTATTAATATTTTCTTAGTGAGGGTGTTAGTAAAATTCATCGTTCTGTGAACATTCTCGAACCGGTCACTTTATTGTATGTGCCGTGTATGTCACAGGTATTATCGCGAATTCAGTCTTTTATAATATTTTGCGCTTGAGTTGATTGCCGCTCGTTTTGCAAAATGTCTACGTCTCGTACAAAGGCTAAAGAACATTTTGAAGATGCAACATCACTAGATGTTTTACAAATTAAACGTATTAAATTAACAGGTAAACGTGATGTAATCTTTGCCCGATTACAAATAGTTTACGATCAATCTTTAAAGGCGTTCGATGACGATATTTCTAAAGATTTGTTTTTATGTAGTATGACATCTTTAGAAAGTTTACGTTCTGAATATAAAGAAATTATTGATGATTTAGTTGATGTTGAATTAAATATTGACGCATCTTGTAAAGTAAATTATCAATCTATTAACGCCTTTGAAGACTTGTATTGTCGTTGTAAGTTTACTTTTGATAAATTGGTCAACTCGAAGAATGTCCAACACTCTCATGTTTTACCGCAACATAAGTCTATTCGTTTACCAGAACTCGACATAATGAGTTTCTGTGGCGATCCTATTAAGTGGCCTATATTTTTTGAATCGTATAAGCGGACTATTCACGAAAATCCTGGTCTAACAGATCACGATCGCGTTCAATATTTGATAAGTAAACTGTCGGGTAGGGCACTGTCAGTATGTTCGGGCATCCTGCCCAACGGTGACAATTACCATGTTATATGGCAGTCACTTCTCGATAAATATGATGATAAGCGTAGTTTAGCTTCTGCTTATTTAGATCAAATATTAGAATTTAAGCCATTTAATATCGCATCGTATAAAAACTTAGACACATTCATAGATATATTTGGTTCCGCAGTGTCAAGTTTAAACCAATTAAAATTAGATAATCTTTTGGATTTCGTTCTTCTGCACCTTGCATTAAAAAAGATCGATCCTAGTACCGCACGATCTTTCGAATTATATAAGCGTGGCACATCTATGCCTACCTATGATCAATTAATTATGTTCTTACGTGAACAAACTAAAATATTAGAACGTACTGCTTCTCCCGCGAATAGACGAAGTGTTATCGATTCCGCAAATAGTTATAACAACAATAAGTTAACTAAAGCCACTCATTCATTTGTAACCTCCTCTAACGTGAATAAAAACTGTACGCTTTGTAAACAAAACAATCACTTAGTTTTGTATAAATGTTCTCAGTTTCACAAGTTATCGGTTGATGAAAGATTTAATTTAATTAAACAGCATAACGCATGCACTAATTGTTTGAGTATCACTCATAATAATCGTGAATGTAAATCTAACTCGAAATGTAGATTTTGTCAATTGCGTCATCATTCATTATTATGTCGTAAACAAACGACTGTCAACAGCCATCACTCCCGGGAGCCTCAGTCTTCGAGTGACGGAACGCCTGCTCCTGTGCAGCAGTTGTCGCCGCGCTTCCCCACTGCTATGATTGCTACGTCACATAACCAGCTGTCCGGTTGCACTACTACGCACATTGATGATGTATCGTTATGTAATACTCAATCTATGTTACCGCGTAATAATACCTGTCTATTAGGGACCGTGCAAGTTTATGCGACTGATTCTAATGGTCATAAACAATGCGTTCGTGCACTAATAGATCCGGGTTCTCAAAATAACTTTATAACTTCGGCGTGTTGTCAAAAATTAGGTTTACATTTTAATAAACTATCTCACTATGTAGTTAAGGGCATAGGTTCTGCGCCTAACCCTATTAAGGGGGATACTTCTCTCAACTTATCTTCGCGACTAAATAATACTTCTGTATTACTTAATGCTTACGTCATCGATCGTATTACTGATAACTTGCCTACGGTAGAAGTTGATATTTCCGCTCTTTCTTATTTAAATAATCTGCCCCTTGCAGATAACGATTTCTTTTCACCATCAGAAATAGATATTCTGATTGGTGCCCCGCTATTCTCTGAAATCTTGTTGTCAGGTCGTGTCACTGGATCGCATGATACACCTACAGCCTTTGAAACAATTTTCGGTTACTTGATAATCGGTAATGCTCCGATTAATATCTTTGAATACGCATGTATTTCTTTATGTTCCGCCGTGGAACTACCGCACTTAGACTCAGTTCTTCAAAAATTCTGGCACCTCGAGGAGATTGAATATAAACCTACGTTGAGTCCAGCCGCTCTCGAATGTGAAACCTTTTTCACTAATAATGTTTCCCGTGACAATACGGGCCGCTATACGGTATCTCTGCCGTTCTCCCGCGATCCTAACTCTCTTGGTGAGTCATTTGCCACTGCTAAGAAGCGCTTCATGTTTCTTGAGCGTAAATTAAATTGTTCCTCTCAACTACGAGTTGAATACAACGCTATTATCAATGAATATATAGGTAAGGGTTATATTTCAGTCATTAGAAATGATAACCATATGTCTGGCTACTATATACCTCATCATGCTGTGGCTCGGTTAGATAAAACCACCACCAAATGGCGCATGGTGATGGATGCTAGTTCTAAAACCAGTTCAGGTCTGTCTCTCAATGACGTTTTGCATACGGGTGAAAATCTGCAAAATGATTTATTCTTAATTCTTCTAGATTTCCGTTTATATAAAATCGCCTTTATCTCAGATATCAAACAGATGTATTTGCAGATTTTAACTCATGCAAATGACCGCAAATATCAAAAGTTTTTGTTTCGTTTTAACGCTTGCGACCAGCTAATTACTTATCAATTTAATCGCGTCTGCTTCGGCCTTCGATCGACCCGTTTCCCGCTTGCTTCTTCTGTCATAAAACATAATACGTATATGGATGACATTTGTACTCTGCACCAAACCTGTCAATGGGTTTGCAGCTCAGAGACGACCTTCGGGGTTTGCTCAAAGCCGGGGGCTTTGAGCTCGTCAAGTGGGCAAGTAACTCATGTGAGTTGCTTGAATCGCTTTCCAACTCTGAGCTTCACACTGATAGTATTAACTTTGAAGAACAGGACACTAATTTAAAGGTTCTGGGTTTAAAATGGTCACCCACATGTGACGAATTTATGTTCACTGTACATTTAGAAAATCGTCCAATCACAAAACGTAACATTTTATCTGTAATCGCTCGTCAGTTTGATGTACTCGGGCTCATTGCTCCAGTTATTTTATACGCTAAACTTGTGTTGCAAAAACTTTATATACTACAACTTGGTTGGGATGAACAACCACCGCTAGAGATTATAAACATTTGGAAAAACTATTTAAATGAGTTACCTACTATTCAAAGTTTACGTTTTAAACGTCATTTAGATGTTTATGAAAATACAAAAATTTCCATTTTTGCATTTTCTGATGCCAGTGAAAAGGCTTATGGTTGCGTTGTTTACCTTCTTATTATAAATGATTCTAATTCGTCGCCAGTCACTCGATTGGTTTGCGCGAAATCTAAAGTTGCTCCACTGAAAACTGTATCTGTGGCCCGGCTAGAGCTATGCGCTTGCTTGCTGATGGCAAAACTAGTTCGCCGCGTTATTGATACATACGAAAAACGGCATTATATTAATAATGTCTACTGTTTTACAGACTCTATGGTCGCACTTCAGTGGCTTAGCGCCTCACCGCATCGATTCAAAACATTCGTAGCAACGCGCATTACAAAAACAGTAGCCGCCATTCCCGCTAATAAGTTTTATCACATTCCTGGTGATCAGAACCCGAGTGACTGTTTGTCACGAGGATTAACTCCTGCTCAAATCATAAACCACCCACTGTGGTTTACTGGGCCTCATTGGCTATGCCAACCTACGAATGAGTGGCCCGCCAAATTCATTGGTGATGATAATGCAATTCATAATAATTTACCGGAGATTAAGAAAGTTCTAACTCTTACCGCTGTAACTAATATAAGTGACAATGGTCACCCGCTTCTTAACTTATCAAACCGCATTTCAAAATGGCTGGTACTCCTACGTACAGTCACAAACATTTATCGATTTATAAAAATATTACCGCCTTCTAATCATATAACCCCAGACGCGCTTAATTACGCTGAAGAAAAGGTTTTACTCGCGTTACAGTATTCTTATTTTTCTGACGAAATCAAAATTCTAAAGTCTAATAAAAGCTGTTCTCGTGCTATTCAGAAGCTTATGCCGTTTCTCGACGCTAACGGTTTAATACGAGTCGGTGGGCGGTTACGCAACTCCGATCTCAGCTATGACCAACAGCACCCAATACTGTTGCCTCGTAAACATCATATCGTTGAAATGATTATCTCTCATTATCATCGTCAGAACTGTCATACTGGACCGCTCACTCTGATGTCCATTTTACGCCAAAAGTATTGGATACTTTCATGCCGTAATATAGTTCGTCATGTTATACATAACTGTTATTTTTGCTTTAGAGCAAAACCTAATCAAGTATTCCCATTAATGGGTGACTTACCCGCTTGTAGAGTGAATGAAGCCAAGGCATTCACTCATACCGCTGTGGACTACGCTGGTCCAATAAATATTATCCCGTATCGCAAACGGGGCGTTCGCTCTATTAAATCGTATCTTTGTATTTTCGTTTGTCTGGTCGTGCGCGCAGTTCACGTAGAACTCGTAACTGACCTGAGCACTTGCTCGTTTCTGTCCGCGTTCAAACGCTTCTTATCACGTAGAGGCGCTGTGTCTGTCATATACTCTGACAACGCTACCAATTTTATAGGTGCAAAAAATGCGCTATCTGATATTTATACGCTCATTAATTCTAAAGATCATATAGAATATTTAAGAAATGAATTAACTGCTAATAAAATTACTTGGAAATTTAATCCTCCGCGTAGCCCTCACTTTGGGGGTCACTATGAAATCTATGTTAAAGCCTTTAAAACGCATCTTCATAGGGTCGTTGGTTCGCAATTGCTAACATACGAGGAAATGACGACTGTGCTCACGCAGATAGAGTGTGTAATCAACTCACGGCCGCTAACCCTACTAAGTGAAGATCCATCGGAACCTACCGCTTTAACTCCATCACATTTTTTAATGTCAACACCACTTAACCATTTACCTGCTAGTGAGGCATCTAATGAAGCGCCAAGCTTACTAAAACGTTATGCTTTGCTAGACCAAATGGTACAATCGTTCGCAAAACGATGGAAACTAGAATATCTGCATTTACTTCAATCTCGTAAGAAATGGAATACGTTTTCTAATCCCATTACTATAGGTTCTATTGTTGTTATTGTCACTGACAATGTGTCTCCGCTTTCATGGCCTCTCGGCGTCGTTACTGCCACCTATCCTGGTAAGGACGGCGTTGTAAGAGTCGCTTCAGTCAGGACGACGACGGGTGTCTATAAGAGACCCGTTGTTCGCCTCTGTACTCTACCGTCTCAATAACTTACTCTGCCCCCTGAATTCCTTCATTGTTTTCCACCGCTTTTCTCTTACTTTTAGTTAAATTTTTATGAAAACCGAAGGTTTTCAAGCCGGGGGCATGTTCGCGCCACCTCTAGGCGCGCTTATTGTTTAGTTACCCACATTTCTCTTAATATTTTATCTACCCTTTCTTGTCAATTTTCGCTGCATTAAACTACATGTTCGACTTTCGAACAGTCTACGTTCGGCCCTCGTCGAGGGTAGCCTCACCGCTCGTGAAAGTCAACCGCCTGGCTATTCACCCTGGATTCCTCACCCGCTGTGAGATCCCACCGCTTTATTAAACCGCATCGTCTGCGATCGACTCTCGTCGTCGTCGGATTCGTGGTGATCACCTCTGATCATCACCTTGAGCCAGCGTCACGTGGCTCACCGTTCTACCGCGCCGCATACAGTCCACTCTCGCGTCAGCAAATTGTGCCAGTACCCAGGGAGCTTCAAACCAAGACGTCCAGTGGAACAGTGAAGGAGCGCTGCCAGAATTAACCAGAACGAGCACGAGGAAACCCGCCTCTGAGGTTAGTCGTAGCTTTGTTTAATGCAGCATCTCTCTCAGCATACCGACCCGTCTGTTTTCCCTAGGTCTAGCCTATCTACTTCTTGAACCTAGCGCACCGCGCGTGTTTGGCGTGCTCAGTGCTATTACTGCACTGCCGCGCCGATACAGACACCCTACTTAAGTTAAGATTAGGCAAATTAATATTATGTGCATTGCCCTATTCTGACAAGTTACTTGTTCAGGAAAATGAATACATTTCTAGTTTAAATAACTTGATGCATATTTTATCTTGTCGTCATAGTGACCGTTTATTGTTTTTTGACACCAACAATTTTGTTAGTGATTTTGTTTTGATTCGGGATCATATGTTTCTTCCCAAAAATAGTCAACATTTATTAGCTACATTGTTAGCTTTTAATATACACGCAGTTATTGATGATTTAACTAAGACTAGGTTTAGTGATTTAACAGTATTATCCAGTTTTTCTGATAATACTACTGTAGATTCTTTAAACGATTTGAGCCGACAATAGAGAAGACGAATAGTAATATTTTACTATATCATCAAAATATAAATCGCCTCTCCGGCAAAATTTTAGACGTGGAATTGTTAGTAGATAAATACCACATGGATATCTTATGTTTTTGTGAAACTTGGTTAAAACCAGATAGGATGTTGTTTAATGTAAATAATTTTTCAGTTGCCAGCGCGTACAACAGATCCACAGTGGGTGGTGGTACCCTTATACTTTGTAATAGTCATCTCAAATATAAGGAAAGAAAGGATATCACTGCTTACTCTGTTGATCGCTTATGTGAGGTAGCATGTGCAGAGGTCGAGGGGCATACTATCTTGTGTGTTTACAGACCACCAGCATCAAACTTGTCATTGTTTTTAATTACAATGGAATAATTGTTAAGTAAACTTTTCAGAGATAATAAATTAGTTTTTGTTTGTGGTGACTTAAATATAGATCTGTTAGTCAATTCACCTGAAAACTGTAAGCTCATTTAATTGTTCAAATCATTTAACTTAAAATATTTATTTAATGAACCGACAAGAATAACAGCAACTTCAGCTTCGTGCATAGATAATGTATTCACTAATTGTAAAGTACAAAAATCGTTTTTAATTAGTGGCGTTAGGTCAGACCATACTGGTCAGCTAGTATCTTTTGAGTCAGATAAAAAAAATAACCTAGCTAAATCAATTCGATTAAGACCTCTTACTAAAAATAAATTAAATTCTTTTAATAATAATGTTTTTAGCAACCTTTGTAACGCCAGTTTTGATTTAAAAGACCCCAATATAAATTACGGCACGTTGTTTTCTACAATTTGCCAAGAATTCAATAAAACGTGTCCTATAAAAACAGTTAAAGTCAACAATTACAAATCGAAATTTAGTGAATGGGCCACTGTGGGCATAAGAAAAAGCCGAGATAATTTATATAATTTATATTACGAAAAATCTTTGACTACCGATCAAGTTTTCCACACATATGTTAGAAACTATTCCAAAATATTCAAAAGAGTATGTGCTCAAGCAAAATCTCAAATAATAATTAACAAAATTGGTGTTTCTAATAATAAAATAAAAACTGTGTGGCAAGTAATTAATAGAGAAACTGGAAAGACACAACAACGCGATCAGAATGAGTTGTCTTTGAAAATATCTAATCAAACCATTTCTGATAAGCAAGAAGTCGCTGAGACATTAGAAAATTTCTTTACCAACATTCCGTTAGAGGTTACGAAGTCACTTCCCTCCTCATCTAAATTGGCTGCAGCTCTTCTTAAGGAATACTTTACTAAAGACATACCAACCTTTAAATTTAAACCAATATGCATTGATACAATTAAAAACGCGTTCAAAAGTCTCAATATAAAAAACACTGAAGACTTATGGGGGATATCCGTTAGGGTTCTTGCAGATATCATTGACTCAATTGCTCCTGTCCTAACAGGCATATTCAATAAGTGTTTGGATAGCGGCACGTTTCCTGACTTAATGAAACACAGTAAAGTAGTACCAATTTACAAATCAGGCTGTAAGAGCGATCCCTCTAATTATAGACCTATATCCGTGCTACCAGCATTGAGTAAAATCTACGAAAAAATCATGCTAGACCAGATGTTGTCTCATTTCAATTCAAATGGGATCCTGCATAGTCAGCAGTTTGGTTTCACGAAAGGTAGGTCGACAACGGACGCGGTAGTAAAACTCATCAGCCACATCTTGGAATCTTGGGAGAAATCCCAGGATGCCATTGGCATTTTCTGTGATCTGTCAAAAGCGTTCGACTGCGTCGACCACAACACACTGATCTGTAAATTACAACACTACGGAATTCGAGGACAAGCTGCTGATCTTGTGCTTTCCTATTTATCAAACAGACAGCAAAAAGTAAATGTTAATGGGGCGACGTCCTCCGGGTCTCTAGTCAAAATGGGCGTGCCCCAAGGTTCAATTCTCGGCCCTTTCCTTTTTCTTGTATACATTAATGATCTCCCTTTTATGATGGCCAAATTATCGGATATAATTCTATTTGCTGATGATACTTCGCTAATTTTTAAAATAGATAGGCAAGATACGGATGTCTTACATGTCAATGAAAGTCTAATTGTTCTCTCGGAATGGTTTGCAGCTAACAATCTTTTACTAAATGCGAAAAAAACAAAATGTCTAAAGTTCTCTTTACCAAATGAACCTCAACGTGACCTAAATCTAAATCTTGACGGCAAAAATCTTGAAATAATAACGGAAACTGTATTCTTGGGGATTACTACCGATTCAAAATTGCAGTGGGGCGCGCACATTAGAACTCTTTCGGGCAGGTTAAGTTCGGCTGCCTATGCAGTAAGGAAGATAAGGCAGTTAACCGATGTAGCCACAGCTAGACTAGTATACTATGCTTATTTCCACAGTATTATGTCTTATGGCATTCTGCTGTGGGGGTCAGCAGCAGACGTTGACTCAATTTTTATCTTACAAAAGAGGGCAATCCGCGCGATCTATAAAATGGGTCCTCGCGAGTCCCTCAGAGAAAATTTAAAGAGATCGATATACTGACTCTACCTTCACTTTATATTTTGGAATGTATTTTGTATGTCCGCAAAAATCGAGGGCTTTTCAAAGCTAGAAGTGACTTCCATAATTTAAATACACGCAGTAAGCACGAAATTGTAATACCCAAATTCAGATTGACGAAAACTAGCAAGTCTTTTCTTATAAACAGTATACGCTTTTATAACAAGTTGCCTAAGTCAGTTATAGAACTGACCGATGGAAAGTTCAAAAACTACATCAAACGTGTCCTTATTAAAAAAGCATATTATAAAATCAAGGACTACGTTGAAGATAAAAAATTTGGCTTTGACACCCTCTGCGCATGCGGCTTCCCTGGTAACTCATAAACGGCACAAATATATGGATATCTCTAACTATTCTCAATCTCATTTTTTTTCTCTTTTAGTTAGACTTTTTACAATATTTTTCAATCATCATTATAGCCCTTTGCTAAGAATAGTTACAGCACTGATTACAGTATTTGTGCCACATGTTAAATTTAGTGTTGTGTTTTTTTTTTTACCTTTGTATAGATTCTTTTACCTATTGTGAATGTGTGAACATTGTAGGCTTTCTAGATTTCTAGATGATTGTTAACATTTGTTAACTTTTTATTTCGTGCATTATTTTTTTTGTTTGTTTTTTTGTTTCAATTTCGTACGACTTATTGTCGGGCCTACGTTGTCCCCCATATCCAAGTACTAATGCTGTAACATGGAAATATTGTAACCAAAAAAATTTAAAAGAGTAACCATGGAGTTTTTTGCCGGTTCTTCTCCATAGGAAACGACTAACCCGAACCGTGCACCTTTTGTCGACGTTTTATAAGTGCCCATGTAGGCTTATGTAAAATAAAAAAAAATGATTTTGTTTTTTTGATTTTTGATTTTTTGCGGCAAATTTTCAATGTAATGACTCAAGTCAAAAATATTTATTTTAACTAGGCCATTAACGGCATTTTTGAATGTCAACAATTAAAGTTTACAAGTAATAATAATTGATTTTGTGGCTTGTTATGGAGAAGAACGGACAAGAAACTCCATACTTACTCTTTTAAAAAAATAAGTTTTTTATAATATTTACATAAGTATATACATTAATAAATTCATATATGTGAGAACGATGCATCCAGAATAACACTACATACTACCCCAGCAGTGGGAACATTAATAGGCTGATGATGAGATGTGATGTCACTATACTTCGTATAGGTACAAAGTATTAAAAGCATTTACAGGTAAATTAATTAATTTGACAAATAGGAACATGGCTCTCACATGCTTACAAATATTGCAAACATACGTAAAATACCTAATGAACAGTGTGTGAGTCAAGTCTATGAATACGTATATAAATTAACAAATTTGATTTTGTCTACACTGAAAATTGCCCTATGGAACAGGACCAGCATGTTTCCAAGCATTTTTATCTTAAATATAATCATATAATTTGTAATATGATTGTTTACAAAGTGTGCTTTTAACTATTGTTTTGAATTTACTTTCATTTAGTTTTAATATATCACAAGGTATTTTGTTATAGAATTTAATACTCGCCATAAAAGATGAGTGTACTTTAGCTAATCTATAAGATGGTTGATCTAACTTATCTTTATTTCTCGTATTAAAATTGTGTCTATCACTGACTTTACTAAAAAGATGTATATTTTTCCTTACGTACATATTATTGTTCTTCTTCTTAAACTGTCATAATATTAATATTTTTAAATAGTAAGAGATTCTCGGTGACTTAACAATATGGCTCTTTCTATTGTGTGCAATATAAACATGGATTCAATGCCAGCCGCTCGACCCCACAGTAAAATACCGTATCGCATTATTGCTGCGAAAGTAACTAACTGATATTATTCTAACATGTTGCCTGATAATTGACACTGAGTGGCTCAATGTAGGTTCCTCACAAAATAATCCCATAAAAACACGTGAAATGCACATAGTTATAGTAACGTAGATGTGCCTGGGAGAAATTATCTTATCGAAACGTATTACCATTACAAAAAGTATCATATACCCAGACTATGGTTTGATTGTGTTCCAAATTTCATCCAAATCTATTCAGCAATTGAGACGCCCATCATTTACAAACATATTTTTACATTCATATTATCAGGAGGATTAAATACCTTTCAATTGTGAATATCTATAGTTCATTCATGGCCAAAAATTTAAGCCTTCTAAGCTGAATAGATTCTCTTCTGCCCATTAATAATCATTACCGCATTACTGCGGCCCTGGCACAAGCAACTGAAGGAACATGGGTGGGTTTTAGTGATTAAAAGTCGGATACGCCCTACCGCTTCACCCAGAGCGTAAAAAGTAATTGGATGACTTACCAAATCCAAAAAAAAAAAGGTTCGGCCATTAACTTTGTCGAGAACTAGCTCTTATTGTATTATGATTAGCAAACCATTGCCTGTCTTTGAGAATAATAATGTTTCTGACTAGTTTTATTTTACTATCTATTAACTAATTGGGTTACAATTTAGGGGTAATAAATTTAGGTGTGACAATTCAACAGCTCTGCGACGGTATAATAATACTGTAACAGGTCGACAACACTACAACAACGCGTTTTCATCGATTTTTTCTTTGAAAACAACAACAAATGAAAAATAAACACATTGCAGAACACTTTGAAAAGGCATCGTCACATTGTTGCGTCACATATTTCTGCAAGAGCCTTAAAATTACTATATCAGATTCGTAGACTGATTTTTGGCTGTAAATAGAAAGATAGGATTCACACATAACATACTCCAGAATCGTTTTAACGGATCCGTCGCTACTGAAGCTGATGTTCACACCGCAATTTCAGTAGGTACTGTTTTAACGGATGCGCCGCTATTGAGGGTAATGGCACGCCCCGCGTGGCTTTGATCCGATAAAATGGATCAGTATTTTAATATTGTTGTGTGTGAACTCACTCATACAACTACCTACGCCATTGCAGATCTGGAATACTATCATGTGTGTAAAGTCGCTCATACAACTACATACGTCAGCGCTGAATAAAAACGTATAAGGTAAAAAAAAAATATTAAGCCAGTGCTTTCGCCTGTAGCAATGCGGACTATAGTTTTGTCCCATAAATAACCTTGGCCGAGATTAATAAATGCCGTATTACATTAGACACATACATAATGCAAAGGTAGGTACTTAGTTTTACTGCGTCTGGTCAGCCCGCCAGTACAACATTTTACTAAGACAAGTAACCCTGAATATCATTAATACCAATGGGTTATAAAAATGGTACTTAAATGTTTACCTAATTAATTATTAATGAACGGCCGGAATTAATCTTCTTTAAAGTAAGTGCTTGATCTCCTAAGATGTCTTAAGATTAGCACAGTGGAATATTAATTTCCTGAGATGGTATCAAGCAAGGGGGAAAAATATACGGTATTAAAACCGCTGGCAGTCAAGAGTCGCCCGACCTTTTAAGAAACTAAATTAAAAGAGTTCGTAAAATGAAATACAGGCTGAATTAAAAATAAGTTCAAGTGGAAGTAATTTTAAGCTGGCTCAGCCGACTTGAATTCATGCCGTTACTTCGTCCTATGTATTACCGGGTAAATTATATTTTAGAAATCTAGACATTACTTAACAATGCTTTAATTCAGGCAGGGTAACGAATTACAACCAATTTTGAACAAAAAGGATGCATTTATTTAGATATGATACCGATCATCTTTTAATTTTAAATGAAGCTTACAACCTTACAACTCAATCAACACAACCAAATTTAAAAAGTGTTAATAACATACCGTCATTGAAACCGTTTCATTATAACATTTTATCGATCAATAATAACATTTTGCATTCAGCCGCATAAATAATATTCGCTATCCCGATGGGCCTCTTATTACCTGAGTAAATATGTATTTATTAGTATTTGAAAATTTTATTTCATATATTGGTAACCACAATACTACGAATCAGCTTCTGTGATACACGTGTACTTATTTGATTAAATTAGAAAACAAAATAGTTAAAGTGACTATGTTGGTGATAGAATAGAATATACTTTATTGTACACCAAATTAGTTATGTAACGTTTTTGGTGGTTTGTTGTGTCTTATCGCTATCAGCAAAATATCTACCGTACAATCTCTGGATGGACTAAATTAACAAGAATAAAATAACAGACAGACACACCGACAGACAGATACGTATCATAACAGCTTCATCATTCCAAATTCAAACAAAAATAAAAGTCGCACTTTACGAAGGTACAAATAAACGACCCTCAGACCCAAATATTTTTATACCATCTTAAAATTCATAGCAGTGTTAAAGAAAATCTTTGACGCCGCTCAAAAAGCTGGCATTTCGCCACGTTTCCATTTATGACAAGTTAACAGCCTAGAATTCGTCAGTTTTTTATACTCAGACCTTTTTTGGCATTAATCTCGTATTATTCTCCAATTTTCGCTCGACCAACAAGAAATAAGGAATATATTACGCATGATGTATTCGTAATTTCTTGTCGCATTTGTTCGGATTTTTTTGGGCTCGAAAATAAAGAAATATTTTTTGCAAATGTGATACAATTCTCTGCTATAGTTATAGTTTGTTTCTTTATTTTAAAAAGTTGAAAGACGACTACAGATTTTTGAAAACTTTTCGGGACGGCCTTTTTTAAACCGCTTATAAAGAAACCCACTAATATCCGTAGAATAATTACACACAACAAGAACAGGCGTCATTATTAATTAAGTCATAATTTTAAGAGGATGAGTTCTAATATAAAATTAACAAACCAACTAACCAAACTCACCTTTTACTGAACACAGCCGTGGTTATCCAAAGCTCCATCTATGACATCACTTGATATACGAATGCATATCTGAAGCCCGAATGCCGTACTCCCGTGACCGCCGCCCGCAACCTGCGGTCTTCATAAACAACTTGTTGGCTTTCATAATACGGGCTTGAAGACTTCAATTCAAGTTGTTAGGTGCTGTGCTAGGTATTGTTAATATTTTATCATCTCGTTCTGAATTATAGAAGTTAGTGTCAAATATGTGGGTCTTAATCTAATTAAAGAGGTCTAATAATTTGGAGATAATCTTTGGAAATAGGTACCGATTCAATCAAAAATCCTACACTGAAAGAAAGATGCACTCTAAATGCTACACAAATGCTCCTTTTTAAACCGGAAAATGCTCGGTTGCAGAAAGATAGGCCACGGGAGTGAAAGCCTCGAGATAAAGCAAGTAGTTACCTATTAAAGGGCAAAATAAAAATTTCCAAAACTCATTTATTCAAAATGTACTTTGTTCAAAATAGAACTAGTGCAAAAACTTTCCAGTGTAATAATGTATTTCATCACCAGGTCTGGCAGTTGTTTCTTAATATTCAACATCACTATAATATTAAAGTAGAAAGAACCAGGGATCAAGAAGAGTCCCGATTCTTTGCTCTTCGGAATTAATTCCGCTTCAAACTATCTTCTTGGTTTAGTTTTCAACTTGCATTTGAGTTGAAACCGTTTGGTTTTGGAATACAAATGAGTCTGAAACACTGACGCTTGTATATGGTGTTGTTTAAACATAAGTTTACGTAAATATAAAGTCATTTGTGTAATTAGAGAAATTATTTTGTTACCATTTACATCACACCTCCTTTACAGTCACGCTCACCTTTACAGTCCTTACTCCTTTTGTTTCATTTCCACTATTTAAATACTTAAAAATTTCACCATTTGATTACTCACGGCAATTCAAACTAAAATGATAAATGATAATCATCATCATTTTAGTTAAAAGACGTCCACTGAAACAAATAAATAAAATGTCAAAATGAGACTCACTCAGGAAATACAACCAAAAACAATCATTAAAATTAACAATATTTAAAGTCTTGTACGATATAAAAAAGGCTCCTATATCAGCATAATCATGCTGCGATATTTAGGCTTCTCGAAACGTCACCACATAGATGAATCCTCTGCTTCTCAATCCAGTTGATACCTGCGGCTTTTATCAGAGGCTCAAGACAATTTACATACAATCAACGATAGTGTCGAATTGAAAAATTGAAAAATGACAAAATCTACGGACAAAATCTATGGGATTGTCAAGCGTTATCGAAATATCATGTGTTAAGGCCAATTTTGGCATTTCGACTATCGCGTTCGCTGACATCGAATGCCACTTGTTTGGAGCCTCAGGTCTTCGACCGACCTTATGGTAGAAATTCATGCATATCAACGACAAATTCAATCCACATCTCTTAACCCTCCATCAATCTCCTAAAACGTCTGGAGCGATAAAATCTACCTTCGACGTTTAACGATTCAGATCTGAACCGATACGAAGCTTTAAGCCGTTTCTAGATGTTTCGAGTTGCCTCGAGATGTTAAGAGATTGTGTAAGAGACCTCTTCACCCACGATAATAAAATCTTCAGACATCTTTACTTTAGTAGCGGTTAAATACGTCTAATGTGAAAGTAACAACTAAGTTTGTAACGCAAATAAATTACAAAGTATTTTTGTAGTTTATTTATTTGTGGTAGCTGAAGTGATATATTCTAGGGGCGTCGTGAATGTTTCTGAACTGACTCTTATTGCGTTGGACACATTTATTTTTAGCTTATCTTTAAACGAAGATTATTATTAAAAAAAATATTATCTCTGATTGTACCAATAAAATAGAACGATGAAGCAATCGGCAATGGTTATTTATTCTTATATCAAACATAATATTTTATTGTATTAGTACGTGTGTGGGCCGTCTTTCTTCCACCCCCCTTTCCATCTCGGTAAGGATGATTTCTGGGATAAAAATATATCCTATGATTCTCAAACTGTCTCCATTCAAAATTTCATCTAAATCTGTGCAGCAATTTAAGCGTGAAAAGTTAACAGACAGACAGAAAGAGTTACTTTCGCATTTATAATATTAGTTAGGATTAGATATCCCTAAGATTGTTAATTAATAGGAATGATTATTCAGAGAATTATTTTTAGCAATATAGATAAAAAAACCTGGGCACGTTTCCAGAATGTACCGCTCTTCCAAAAACTCACTTTCAAAATATCAGTTGCCACTCAAAGGCTACAAAACTAGGGTGCTCTCTAATGTAACTCTCATAACAGTTAGTACCATAGTTTAACATGTAGATTTGACATTTATGCTTGAAACGTGACATGTAATTAATTTACCTGCGTGATTTCAATACAACGGTACATGATTTCAAAGCGGTTCCGCGGTAATTTCAGTACGAAATGTAATTTCCATCGATTGTCATTAACTTAGTAATAATGCGTTGATTAGTTAGAAGCACTGTATTATTGAGGCCTGCGTTTACCAACATTCAATCAAGCAATTACATATTTATGCCGTGGTTGTTAAAGCCTAATGTTATAAATAAAATATTTATAACATTAGGCTTTAACAACCAGTTTATCCCTGAAAGAATCACTTTATGCCATAAAACGGTTCCAGTGAATAGACCGAAGCCGTGGGCAAGGACTGGTTATATATATTATGGAACTGTTTTAAACATATTATGTTAGTTAGCATGATAGTGTAAATGTGATAATCAATTTCTAAACTAAATATCTTGTGATCGCTCTACATAAGTATGATGGGACTTGGCATATTTGTAAAAAAAACATTAGTGTTTATAAATCCTTAAAATACAGTAAAATGCTTAGTAGATAACATGTTGATTGAAATCACGGACAAGAAAGATCATTTCATTATATTGACAATATACTACTCTCACAGTTTTCCTTGTTTTCCTTACTACAACAACAACAACAACATTTACATTCCGGGCACAAGTAGGCATCAGGTGTGTAACTGACAGTGAAATCACTATTACTATTCCCTTATCAGACCTAACTCTCTTTGGGTAAGACGTAGGTACATCGTTGACAACCAGGACAGGGTTTCAAGTGCTACCACTTGAAACCCTGTCCGAAATTTGGTAAAGGTCAAAAACTTATAAACGTAAGTGGGTATTGAAAAAACTGTCAGATATCCTATTTGTATCTTCTAATAAGTATCTATAATGTTATAAATTTTAATATAGTGTTATTCTAATGAAAAGTTAAGTTGTGTTTGTTCTTTTCGTAACTGTAAAGTTTGATAGACATGCGTTTAGTTCCAGTCACTTTTGCATGAAAGAGTTACAAATAGCCTCACAAAGTTTTAAATTTATAATATTAATAAGACTAGCTTTTAACAACGGTTTTGATCGCATGCAGGTCGGAAATTATCTCACGAGACTATAGCAAGAGTAGCCAATTTCCTAATCCTGGTCTTGTTTTAACCGTACGCCAAGTTACATCCAAATCTTTTCAGCTTTTGAGCCGTGATTGATATATATGTCATAGACCAAGTGATTAATCAAAGCACTATATATAATGCCCGGGCAATATGAATCAAGTCAAATCAAATCGGGCAGTGTAATGAATACTGATTTAAACTTAGAATAGAATAGATAACATTTATTCGACACAGACACAACACAACAACAACAATCACAAAGTAACAGATAAAAATAGTAAAAAAGTACAAACAAGGTTTAAGAATGATTGCTTCGAGCGTGCCCACACGGAAAGGGTTACCAACTCAGCATTTGCTGGGCGTCAGACATCCAGCGCTGATTTTCAGTTGGCACCCCGCTAGTGACGCACGGACGTGGGTAAATAAAATAGATACTTAAAATAATGTCATAATGTGATTATGTAGGTGCTTTACTTATAAACTTAAAAATATGTAAAATAGATAATATAAAGTGTAGCGGCACTAGCGCCGCCACTTACGAACTAATGACATGACGTCACACAAATCTACTCAAATCCTGCATCGCGCAAGTAAAGTTTGCGGCGCGATTTGAACACATACAACATTCCGACAATTACCGTTGGGCAGTTGCCCGGACCAGACACAACACCCGTCTGGTCGGAGGATCCTCCCTTTTCAATGGAGATTTGTGGGACTTTGCACCCTGTTCCACCTACCCCCAAACTGGTGACCCCGAACATGAACGTCAGCGCAGCCTTCGTGCAGAACAACTTTGTCGTGACGTCATCATCACTTCCTCAAGCTTTCGAGCAGTGAGTCACACAGCAAGCCACGGCATCTACGGGGGTACCCTGACCATCAGCATGCAGCGGACGCGCATTCCTGGTCATCACCCCCAGCTTCTTTCATCACCGCTCCGACCCACTGGAGCTAGCGGCACTGTCCCGACTCACTGGGATATCATCACCCCGACTCACTGGGGCACAACCGCATACAGTTCCGACTCACCGCGAACTCTACGACTTCCGGTTCTGACTCACGGGAACCAACCTTCAACTGGCCAGGCACGCATCACAAGATGTACGGACGACTCAACCTGCTATCGACCTCCGGTCTCCGGAGGGGAGTGATGTAGCGAAAGTTTGTGGGACTTTCCACCCTGTTCCGCATACCCCCAAAAAAGTAATAGAAAAAATATATAATGTATTATAATATAAAGTATAAAAAGTGCTACAATATGATGGTTCAATGTTTTTCTCAAAAAACCCCAAATGACAGTGTGGCATAGACTCAACCGGCCTATCATTATTTATTACATTTTCTGGTTATTATGGCTACGTTACTATTAGGCAATTCGATATTTACGGTACATTAGTATGGTCTTTATTTTAAATATCAGCGATAAAAATATATTCATAGGAAAATTATATTATTTGGTCAGCAGGATTATAGAATTGGTTGGCATAAAATAATATTTGTAAGCGGTGCCGCTATTTTCAACGAATTAGTCCAAGAGCGAGCAAAGCGAACTCGGGAGCTTAGAGCACCCCGACACGGTTCGGTTAGATTCGTAATAATATAATAATGCCGTATTAATCACTTGGTCTATAACATGTATACATCCAAACATACAGGTTTTATATTTACAATGTTAATAGGATAAATGAGTGAGTGGTAGGTTAGGTAGATTTAAGAACATAAAAATAATAAGTGTGATTTTAATTGCGAACATTCTGAACAGAAGAATTTTTTTTTATTTCAAAGCATGCCTCATAGAGTGAAAGTTGTTCAAAATCGGGCGAACTTTCTTTTCCTAAAAGATTACCAATTAATCAAAAGTCACCCTAAATAAACACAATGCAACTATCTAAATATTTATTGCCACTTTCAAACAAATGCACTTAATTAACCGAATATACAACTTATGCAGTTGTACATAAAGTGCACTAGGTAGATAACAACCGAATCGCATACAAAGGAAAGTTGAACAATAAAAGTTTTGTTGGAGTTCAATGCTAGATAAATTGTGGCTGACATTCAACGCTGCTGTTATCTCTTAGAGTTAATGGCTTGGTTGCTACATCTGGCTCTAAGGCATGTGCGGAAGCGAGCATTGAGTTTTTTGCGAAGCGGAATAAGTTCTCATGGTAACTTCGTACAGTATTTTCTCGGTAAGGAGGTCTTTCCTCATCTTGTCATATTTGAGGTCGGTCTGACATTGTTGGACTTCTTCTTCCATACTTCTCATAATTATTCATCTCAACAGTCAGCCCCTTTCAAAACATATCATCGTTCACCCAGTTTATAGATAATTTCTTTGGTTCAATCGATTCCATACTATTTGGTTCGATTTCCAGACAACTTTACAGTCACTGTTGCCACCTTAATTATTTAAGAAGAAGTATTCATCTTAAATACTTACCTACTAATTTTTTCTAGTCTATCATCAACTTTTATATAGAACTAGTGAAATGCCTAGGATTTGCACAGGTAGCACTAATTAAATAAAATTGTTAATCCATTGGCCCGCGGCTTTGCCCGTGATCAAAGTTCAAAAAAATGCTCCGATTGCCACCAAACTTAACAGGATTATCCGCTGGTTTAATCTTTTCCGCAGGTTTTTCTTGGAAAATTTCATTAAAATCGGTCCAGGCCGTTTCGGAGTCTATAAGGAACATACATACATACTTTCTCTTTTATATATACGGAAGATAGATGGTTAAACATGCACGACGCAACACACATCAGTAACGTGTAACAATTATTATACCTGACCCATGATACAAATGAGTTACAGTATTTTCTTCTATTTGCAGTAATTAGAGACAAAGGAGGATCGTCAAAGGATTCGAGCAAATTACAGTGTATGTATTATTTAAGTTCATTATTATTGCCACTGAGTATGTGACTACAGAGTGTCCACTTTGTTCAAAATAAGGTAACATGCAGTTTCGTGGAAGCTTGATACTGTTCATCATCATATCAGCCGAAAGACGTATACTGCTGGACATAGGCTTCCTCCAAACGTCGCCACTTTGACCGGTCCCGTACTTCCCGTATCCAGCGGATCCCCGCAAAATTAACCAGGTCATCGGTCCATCTGGTGGGAGGCCTTCCAACGCCACCCACCACTGCCCCTTAAGTTTTGCAATTCTTCGGGATATGTCGGTAACCCTGGTTCTCTTGCGAATCTCTACATTTCTGATTCGATCACGCAAGGAAACTCCAAGCATAGCCCTCACCCGAGACCCAATGAATGCGACCACCTCTCAGAGCCATATGCCATCACTGGTCATAGACTTTCGTCTTGTGACACTGTGGTTTGTTGATCGAGAAGATATAACGCACAACACAACCCGAACGCTGCCCAGCCAAGTCGGATTCGACGGTTGACCTCTTTCTCGAAGTTGGCCACATCCAACTGGATCTTTTGTCTCAAGTAGACATAGTCGTACACAACTGCGAGTGTAGAGTCTCCGACCTTGATAAGAGTGGTAGTGCAACATGGGCATTCAACACAACCTTGGTTTTGTTAATGTTTATCTTAAGACCCACTGTTTCGAAAGCACTACTGAGGTCATCGAGCATTGTACTCAAGTCCTTCATGGTCTCAGCCATGACCTATATCGTAGGCAAACCGAAGGTGAGTGATGTACTCGCCATTTACGTTGATGCCTAGCCATCTCCATTTCAGAACCTTGAAGACATCCGCCAGTGCAGCGGTAAACAGTTTCGGAGATATTGTTTCTCCCTGTCTCACACCTCGCTGCTGAAGGATAGGTGCCGTTTTTGTACATACACTTCATCATTTAGATGTACCGGTAATCCATTTGGCACCGTTGGAGAGACTGCAGTACAGCACAAGTCTCGATCGAATCGAAGGCTTTCTCGTAGTCCACAAACGCTAAGCAGAGAGGCAGGTTAAACTCTTCGGTCTTGTGTTTATCCTACCACAGCGTATGTATGTGGTCTACGGTGCTGAAGCCTTTACGGAATCCGGCTTGTTCAGGAGGCTGAAAATCGTAAAAACTGCGCGCGGTGCTGTTACCCGGTACTATATTCTTTAAGATTCCAGGCGGGAAAATTAATTTAAATAAATAAACAGCCAGCACTAACCTATTTTCCGAAGGGGTCTCAATGTGATCAACCATCCGAAGTTCCGAACCGAACTCAGTAGGCGTTACTTACCTTGAAGCTCGAAACGTACAGTTGTCAGTACTTAGCCACAAGTTCCTCTTAAATTTTAATATCTACAACTCACATTAAAACGGAAAACCTTAAATAGCATTATACTCGTAATCATATCTAATCTGATTATTAAAAATTCACGTACAAAAGTTCCCTTACTTACTACATCCGATCCGAATCCGAGAAATTTTTATTCCGAAGTGGCCGTATACTTCTTGTATAGAAGCTTACGCACTACATCCAAAGTCTATCCGTCAAAATTCAGAACATTTTGAACTCGAAACTCAAATCACGGATTCGGATCGGATGTAGTGGGTAACCCTAAGAACGCTACAAACCGATTTTCTTTCAAGCGAAATAAATTCAAATACCGATAGCAAAACATTCCCTGCGCCCAGTGTGGGAGATGTAGGAATACTATTAGTCTTGTATTGGCATCGGTTAATTTTGTAAGTATTCAAATAAACTAAATGATGTCTATTTGGTATTTAGATAGAGATAGAAAATATCCTTCGATTTTGCCTAGTAGTTATATTTTTATTTATTTATTTCTTGTTTGTTTTTTGTATCACAAGTGTTTTGATTAAAGACTACAGAAGACTTCAAGTACCTTCATTAGATTTGAGAAAAAAATGTGACAGTAGAAGAATCATCTTCAAGTATCGGCCCATGACTCAGTCGTCCTATTTACCGACACATAAGTTCCTGTCACAGTAAGGCTATATATTGTTGGGCATAAGTTGTTATACTCGTATTGATGCCATATTATTTATGAAGGGCTGGATATTTCATATCGATTGATGGGATTTTATAAACGCCGCTTCCATGACAGACTGGTATCACAAAGAGCTAATTTTTAGTAGCTGCCTACCTCTCTGAGTTGGTATAATCTATGCCTCCCACTAGGTGAACCGATGATCTGGTTAAGGTTGCAGGAATCCGCTCGATGCGAGACGCATGGGACCGGTCAATGTGGCGACGCCTGGGGGAAGCCTATGTTCAGCAATGAACATCTTTCGGCTGAAATTATGATGATGATGATGCCATCCTAATCACAGATCCTTGCAGCACTATTGCGCTTGCGTATTAAACATATTTTTGTGTCATTTAGCATTAGACAAACCATTTAAAGGTCTCTCTAGCCCACTACTTGTACCACCCAACCAATATCGAAGTCGGACTACAATATTCTTTAGAAGGAACCCGACACACATTGTGATTCGCTGAAAGTTTGATGGCCCTGTGCCATGTATCTACCGCTCGATATATTGTCGATTTACTTGCTTGCCATACAATCGATCAAATAGATGGGATGCAATTCCGATATGAATTTTAAGCGATCGATGCATTCTGAATGTATTTTGTAGATATTTTTTTTACTTTATTCATCAAAAAAGCAATAGGCTGGACAAACTCAACATTACTTTCAAAAAGCTATTTGTAAACTTGATTTATGTGTCTAAAACTTAATAGCAGTCGAATATTATAATAATGCTCAGTTCAAATAGAAAATGCCTTCTTTCAAAATTATGTCGTACAAATAAAATATTTTTGTGAAAAATAAAAATGAAAAAGATGTGAAAAGATAAAGATTTCCCATTTAACTTTTTCTGTTTACTGTCAGCGAATTTCATAGATAACATAAAAACAAAACATTTCGCTTTATCATTTAACTCGTCAAATGTAACTTAGCGTTTCGTTCCCAAAATATCAATAAGCAAAATAATAAAACGTTATTCATTTTTCAAGAAATTAAAACGAGACGTCGAATTATTCGAATTAAGGCGAAAAGTCTGAAATTGAACAAAATTAACATTGAGGACAACAGGATTAATCGGAGTCGAACTAATTTAAAAGTCGCTCTTTGACGACTCGTTTTTCCGTCTTCCTCTTTGATTAAAGTTCTCTTTTGGACGCCTATGTTTGGGTCGTGATGATTAATGAAATTGATTATTTTGCTTCTTTTTCTGGTAAGTTTTTTGAGGAAATTTGCTTTTTATGGCACATATGCTTTAATCAAGAATTTTATGAAACGAGGAAGTCTATAGGCAAGAATCAAGCTTTGACTATATTTTTCTAAATAATGTTAGCGAATTTATGCTTTACAAATTGTCATTTTTATATGATAGGCCCATATTAATTTCAGGTCAGTTCAAAAGACATTTACTCGATTCAGTCACCATTACAACAAAAATAACAACACATAAATAACAAGCTAGAATTTATATCTAGCTTGTTATTATATAGTTGTGGTTATCCACAACTCGATAATTTGAGGCCAAGTCGAGTTCGAAGAGTCGACTTGAATAAAAGGCCTAAATATAATACCTTTAAACGAGCAAATCTTGTATATACGTATATATATAATCTGAATCTCGGCTCCAACGATTTTCATGAAATGTTGTATGCAGAGGGTTTCGAGGGCGATAAACCGAGCTCGGTTTCATTTTTAAAAAACGTCGTTTTCTCTATTTTCAGCCGAGCAGAGCTCGGTCACCCAGGTACTCTGTTATTATAGGTGGTTAGGTCGACGATGGAGTGTCGACATGATCAAAAACAAAAATAGAAACTGTAAACTCTGGCTTAAAACAACATAGCAAAAACTAATTGCATCAAAATAAAACACAGGAACCGCGTCAAACTAGAAGCCACTTCAACGAATACGAGTACAGCTCGTACATTTCCGTTTTGCTATCGAACTTGCTTCAAAGCATTTAGTAAGAAAGCTGGCTATTACTGTATTTGATTCAAATTGATTTTGTTGCACTTCAAAGGAATGGCGCTTCTAGAGCTTAAGAGCTTTGGTCCACTGGGGAAATTATAGGGGTGGCGGGTTCTCAATTCAACTGTTTGTTTTTCTTGTATGTTTGTTATGCGATTACTCCGCCAATTATGAATTGATTTTAATGATTATTTTTTTGGTTGTCAACTAAATAATGCCCGACTTTGACCTAAGTGTGTTTTAGATGAACGATTAGAATTCTACAAATGGAATACCTGTAGGTACTTACCATTAGGGATCACAGAACTCCTTCACATACCTATGGTAACATTTCCATTGTGTATCTACATTTCAGCCATTGTCACCCTCCTGTACTTATGCTAATTTATATGGTCGGCATATCATCTCAATAGCCACCATCTTTGTCCCTATACTGTTTTGGTCCTCGGTGCCCTGTTTCTTGCAAACTTACAGAAGCCGTATTTCTTAAATTCACTATAACCCAGATACATAACTGTAATTAGAGGCCAATCTGCAAACAAAATTAAAAGGCTACTATTGTATAAATAGTCATAAACCACGACCCCATTTTGCATGGCTTAAGTAACAGACTTCTAAGTTCTAATAAATCTGAACTAATAACTTTTTCACCGCTTCAATACAGCACAATAATACCACCCAATGCAAAAGTTCATCTTTCGTCGTTCGTCTTCCGGCTATTTACCACAAGACGAAAGTTGCCAACTTTCGTTATTCCCAAGCTAAGTAAGGATTATAAGAGACGTGGCCCAACTTAGACGTGGTTATGGACTTATGAAGTTTTTTACTTAGTAAAGGTGAAATGGATTTTATTTATAGCTTCAGGTTTCGAGTGAAAGGGTGGTTTCTTTATGTTATAGGTTGGTAAGGCTGACTTAAGGCCTTTTTAATGTTTGGACAAACGACAAACATAATAGGATGTGGTAACTGCAACGTTGCGAAGGAGATCGTCGATGCTTTGTGGATTTTTTAGACAAAGTTGTAATGTGTAAGTTTGTGTGATGTTAATGGTGCCAATATGCCTTTATTTTGGAATCAAATTTGCTTTTTGGAAGCACAATTACGCATGGTAGTAGATTAAGCGACAGAACTCTTTATTTGCTACTAGCGCTTCTGTATGCAGTTTCAACCTCAAGCTTCATCTAAACGCGATTGATTAACAAACATACTAAAATTCATATTTAGAAAATTAGGAGTAGGATAGGACAGGATGCGAAAAAAAAACGTTCTCAATTGAAATAATGAAGTGATTAAATACAACACAAAAGCTATTTCGAAGCATTTCACTTTCAAGGAACAAGAGAAATGAATTCAGCATAAAAGTTTTAAAACATACCTGAGCATTACACAATGCACTTAGCTTTGCTTGTTCTGTTTGAAGACGTACTTGGATACGAAATGATTGTTATTAACATAATCATGAGTTATGACATATTTTGAGGATGCTAGAGTAGATAATTATCCCTATTGAGAAAATTTCTTGAATCATCATCAGCCTTACAATGTTCCCACTGCTGGGATACAGGCATCCTCTCTGTGAGAGTTAATGAGCTTTAATTTGCCACCAAGCCCAGTGCGGGTTGGTGGATATCACATGTCTTCGAATTTTTGCTTCTAGGACATACCGATTCTTACACGATTTTTTCATTCACCGTTTTAAAAGCGCCTGCCTGGGTTCGAACTCATGACCTACAACACGTAAGTCGGCGCCGTTACCACCGGGCCACCACTAATCTGCTGCCATTGCTGACTCCACAGCTACTTATGAATAAAAATCTTTAATTCATTCACACAGGCAACGTATGTCAAAAGAACCCTGGAAGTTTGCATAAGTATTCCTTTTATAATGAAAGTGAGAATTAAGGATAGGTTTTTGGGAATGCTATTCCTAAATAATCGAATTTTTCTAATTAGGGGATGGAAGTTTGTATGGATGTTGGTTGTTGTATCAAATACAAATTCATATTCATTTATTGCTCAACACAGTAAATAAAATTACACTTCCAGATGTCAGGTGAATGCGCAGTCAACCGTGTTCCACCAATTTAGGCATGCAAAATTATAATTACAAGAATAATTAAAATAATACAATGTTACAAATTAAATTAAAATTACATTTTGAACGTTTATGTCATAAAATAAAAAGTAAATCTAAAACGTATTCAATGTCATAAATTAAAAAATGGTATAAAATGTCATAAAATTAAAACGCGTTCAATGTCACAACTTAAAACGCTTGCAATGTCAAAAATTAAAACATATCCAATATCATAAATTAAAATAAAAATACTATACAATGTCATAAATTAAAAATTCTAATGTATGCTATGTTATAAATAAAATTGTGTATTGGTATCATAGACTTCTTAATTAATCTGCCTAGCATTGCCCATTTATGTTGGCTGCGGTTTCCAGTCCAACCGAATGCAGCTGATGACCAGTATTTAACCTTTATATTTCAGTTTAAGTATATATATTACTATAAAAGCCTGAGATGCGGTAATCCCTAGGATTTACCGGCAAAACCTGGGATTTACCAAGCCTTACTTAAAATCTATGATGATATCTAATTTTGGGCTTTTACGAGCAATCACATGGTAATTCTTAGGATATCCATAAAGGACTTGTAAATATTGAAAAATTGTAATGTCTATGAAACACAATGACACGAAATGATGAGAACATTATGGTCGGTCGGATTGATTAGCCTCAACATATAGGTATTATGTTTGTTAGACCATTCCAATCATTAAATCTTTAATTTTTTCACACATTCTAAAATTTATCGAATTCGTGCACGGCCCCAAAATAGACTATCATGAGGGAATCTTAAGATTTACCGTGTACTGCTGATAAAACTCAAGAAAACCGATTATCATAGATCATTTCTGACTTTTACCAGTAAGACTTGGTAAATCTTAGGTTTAGCCGGTAAACCCTAGGTTTTACCGTAGTTCGGGGTTTTACAGAAATAAATATAAGTCATAGTTATTTGTATCACGGTCTTTTAGAAATTTCAGATAAGTTTCCGTTGAGCTTATAAATAAATAAATTCGTATCCGTAAAAAGGTTAATTTCAATTGTAAATAGAGTCAGAAGTTGATTACATTACAGTAATAATTAAAGTGCTGTTAACAATAAATAACCAAAGTAAAGTAAATTAATTAAATTGATAAAGTTTGCTGCGGCCACGGGTTTATTTCCCGCTGAAACAAACTTAATTAAAATTGGGCCTCTTCAATGTTTTATGTATGCAGTTGAACGATTGAATTTTGACTACAACCTTACCACGAGTAAAGTTACGCCAAGCTTAAACCTCGAAAAATAAATGGTTAATACTTAGACAATCCCAGTTATAACTTTTCTCCGAGTCAATTATAAGGGGGTTAGAGTTTTCAGTGAGCAAATTCCTCTGAAATTGGAACGAAGTACTTCAAAAGTTGCCGCAAAGTTTCGGTAAATAGATCTATAAAAAAAACCCGACCTATTTTGAATTATTGTTATTTGTCATCCTCTTAAAATGCCGAAGTGCTGAACCACATCATGTTTCATCATCATCATCACTTCAGCCAAAAGATGTCCACTGTTGAACATCGGGCTGCCCCAAGTGTCGCCATATTGATTGTTCCACATCGCGTTTAGTTTCTCATATTTATCAATGCAAATTCAAAAGGAGAATACGATGCAAAATTGCATATCAAAACCACCAATCCATCCAATTAATAATGCTGAAAAGCTAATTGTGAACCACAGTATTATTTATAGTCACAATTCTACTACGAGACTTAATTGCGGTGTTGTTAAAGGATATAACAAAACAAATCGGCTTCTTCTGACTTTTCTGTTGAGGTGATATTAAAACAACCTCGTCCATATCGATGATTGTGTTCAACCCAGGGATCGAAATTCAGCAAAATTTAAAGTATTCCAATCTAAGTTTTAGTCACCTGCCATGATGGAGTATTTTCAACCCAAAGGTTAATAATGCCTAGTTGGATTAATTCTTCCTATGTATCGCTACTATTCAGGTCTAAATAGAGTTTTAACTGGTTGAATACCTTAATTACCTTAACAATAAATAATTTATTCATTAAAAAATATATTTTTAAAACAAGCTTTTATCGTATTCTTCTCAGCAAACCCTTTCATTTGATACCCATATCATGTTAGTGCACAATAAATAACTAGTTCACCATCTTGGACCGTCCGCCATATTGGATTTAGAATGACGTCACTTATCTAACCATGCATTGTCATCCAAACTAAACGTGTATGCAAAATTTCATCTTAATCGGTGGAGGACCACTGCTTTAAAATTCAGTTGCAAGATTTGATCCGAACACACTTACATACATACAAAAATATATACATACATTGCAAGTTAATTAAAAGCTTGTAAAAAACACTGTGTTTCGCGTGGATCCATGTTTTGGTACTCAAAAGGTTTATAAATAAACTGGTATAAAAATAGCAGTAAGAATTTTTTGGTTACAATAGGGCGCGTAATCTTAATCTTAAAAGTAATTATAGGTAAACCATCAGACCGTGGTTTTACTTTAACTACGTGCAAGGACATCGTTTAGAAAACTTTAATCTTTACACCATGTTTTCCTATCATCCATCACGGAAAATGAAAGTGTGACGTAGCTATGTAATTCATTACAAGCGTATAGCGTAGAGATTAGAACCGCTCCGCCCCGCACAACCGCACAACTAATTTAGAAGTTTGTTGAACGCGTAATCGAAGTAATTCCGACTTGTATGGGTGCTACCACATCTTTTACTTTGGTACGGTGGTTTTCGTAACAGGCGATGAAAATTGTATATAATAGCAGTTCCTACTGACATTCGTCTGACTTGAGTTTTGTGTTGTTGTGGCCCAGTGGCTAAGACCTCGCCTATCGTACTTGAGGTCTTGGTTTCAAATACGGGCAAGTATCAGTGTGAATTTTTCAAATTCATATGTACTTTCTAAGTTTATCTTGGACATCACAGGCAATGGCGAAGAAAAACATCGTGAGGAAACCTGGACTTATATAGTTATTATAAGTCTGAAATAGCCAAGTTAGATCTGACACCAGAGGTGGGCACATCCTCACACGAAAAGAACAGCATTGTGGTGTAAATTATTACGGGTCTGCACCAGCAGTGGATATCGATAGACTAAGTACCTAGTTAGGCTGTATGACCAAACTTTCACTTTTAAAGGCTTAAATCTAGCCATAGTTGCATGGTTGTGATGTTGAGGTAGAACCTTTCACTCGGTTCATACAATTGTGATGGTAACTGTTGTAGTCGGAGTAGATACATGGGTATTATGAAAGTAAGTGTGTTGTATGTGCGACTGTTACTATAATGACTAACTTTTATTGTTCAAGTACATTATTTTCTTTCAAGTCTTATTATAACATCACCAGCCGCAAAGCTGATATTTTAGATTTACTTTTCAGCTCAGTGGTTTATAGAAAAATCTTATTTTGATTTTAAGGTTGAAAGTCATTTGAAATAGCAGGACGTTGGATCTTCTCCAAGTAGGTTTTATAGTTCTGCCTGACATATATTATCTTGAGAGGGGTAACCATAAGCTCTTAGAGCGGTATAATCTTGAGATCGAGTAAGTGACGGATGTATACAAGTCATATACATCTGTCCCTTATTCGATCTCAAATTAATACCGCTCTAAGAGCTTATGGTCAACCCCAAGTTTTTTTCATTATTACTTTAGCAGAATTTAAGTGGAATATTTGACATTTTTCTGTCTAAAATATAAATGGAGTAGAGGCTACAGTGGGGCTTGTATGCCAAATTGAAATGTAAAGTTTTGAAGAGTAGTTTTATTTGTGACCGATATTGTGGACTGTTGAAATCTATGCTCAAAACAAGACTCTCTCTAAAAATATATGTATTAAACGCATCTTACAACATATTGAGTAAAGGGAAGATTTCGCAAATCACTAAATGATTTTAGCGCTAAAAGAGTTCTAAAGATCTTTGTACTGCTGTATACTACTCATACTACTCACCCGTCATTCGTCATGATGGCATTTGCACATCATACAGGGTGGGCTGATCTAGGGCTAAATTTTCGACCACTTCACATTTTTTATGCAAGTTTCAAACCCTTTCTTATTTACTGTGTTGACTTGATTTCTTTAGCTGTTTTGCAATTTCACCCTTAATCACATTGTATTGCACTTTCTAATTACAAGCATGTTACCAAACAAGATATCAGAGGGACAAGAAACAACCCAAGAGAATCCACCATGATGGATCGCCGCCATTTGTTTCCTTACACGCGATCCCATGTAAGAAAAATAACACCTGTATTTCGGTATCTATGTCGGTGTAATAAATCAAGGCTTTGGGATTACTAAGACATAGTACTGAGGTGAAATAATTGCTGTAGATTACTTGGGAAGGATGAGGAATATATGGGTAAGAAAAATGTCGTGCGATGAAGAAGATATGAATGTTAGTGAAGGCGATTTATTGCAACCTATCAACACTGTATTTCACCCGTCAGCGTTTCTGGATGCCAGTGTGTGTGTAGTGGCTTTTTAAATTAAACATGAGACATAAAGTTATTTTGCTGGACAAATGCATCAAACTATGGAAAATGTGGTCAATAGCCGCGACCCGCAATTTAAGTGTTATGATAACTAACAAAATTAAAAGCAACTAATTTCTGTAGATTAGATGTAGGCCTAAATCCTTGATATGTAATTTTTGATTGTCTAGCCAAAGATGTATTTTAACCGTAATTTCATGAAGTTAATCTCACATTTTCATAGTAGCCGGAACGGCGTTAATGGACTAATTAAAACGAAACAACGAAGATAAACCCAAAACGCAACAGTTGTTTTGTGACCAGCGGGTGTAACACTTGGCAAGGCCTTTCTCCTGTAGTGAACGTCTTTTGGCTAAAATGATAAAGATTATTAAATGAAGACTTTTAAAAAATAACTATAATAGCCATTTTTAAGTTTCCTCATGTAAAACAGCTATTTGAGAAACATTGGAAGTATTCTTTAGCTATGAAAATTAAATACTTAAAGCACCATTTGCTCTCTGTTTCTCGGCTATTCCTTACCCGAGAAACAGGGAGCAAATGGTGCGTATCGCTACGCTAAAATGAATCGTTAAATCCCTGCCTAGAAGTGACAGGCTGAGTGGCTCATGAGCTTTTAAGATATGAGTTCTAGCCTTGAATTTTGCGTAAAAATAAGCCGAGAATTAATCTACGGTTCTTAAATTCTGGATAAGAGATATGTTTTGAACAGTTAAATGTTAGAATTGCGTGGATTATGTAAATACATTTTATCATCGAGCATCGCACTTCGCACTTCTAGTTCCTAAACCAGGAGACTCCACCTCCTTCAGAAACTGGTCAAAAGGACACAAAAAAAAAAATCTAAAAAAATAAAAAATAATAAAGAACAGTATTATAAAGATTTTGACATTGGCCCCAAACTAGGCAAGCTTGTATCTTGGGAACCAACTTTGTAGGTAAACATTTGAAAGATTTTTGACACATGTTCGGTTTCAGAAAAAAGTAAATTAATATCAACCAAAATAAAACAATCAAATTATAGGAAAACAAAAGTAGTAAACAATTAAAAAGGTACCTGGTAAAATAACATTTTACTCTTCATAAATTTCAACGCTATTTTGTTACTATGAGTTTGAGTATGAATGTGAGTATAAAATATGTGAGTGCCAATGTGAGTGTAAATGTGAGTGTGACTGTGATTATGAATGTGGGTGTGAATATGAGTACGATTTGTTTTAACTTTATTTTGCCACGGTAATTAATTTTTCAGCTTCGTCATATGATAGGCTCAGCAGCCAGGAAGTTATTCTAATTTTTGCCTGTTTCAGAGTGAGATTTTTAATGTTGCACTTGTTAATAACTTCTTTGTATACATGAGAATGCAGAAAAAGTGGAAGCTTTTGTGCCTACGCGGATTTAGCTGCAGGAGTAAGTAAAATGACTGTGCAGAATGAATCAAGAGGCCCTAGACAAGTGGCATTCTATCGTCGAAAGCGTGGCGATAGCGATTGTCAAAAAGACAAAATTTTATGGGATTAACAAGCGATGTCGAAAAATCACGTGATCTTCTTCTCCTCCTTCTTCTACCTAGCGTTTATCCCGGTTGCTCATCCCGCCCAGCGCGGGAGAACCCAGGGTCCGCTTTCCTACTCTTCCTCCTCCACTTTGCCCGGTCTTCGGCATCCCTCGCAACTAGCCCATTGGCGCGCATGTCATCCTGCGCGACATCAAGCCAGCGTTTCTTGGGCCGTCCTCTGCTCCTGGTGCCAGGTAGGGTCATGTCCAGGCATTTGTTTCCCACGTAGCTTGCCGGTCGTCGTAAGACGTGGCCGTACCAGTGGAGGCGACTTTCCTGCAGCTTGTCAGCAATGTCACGGACATGGAGGCTGCCACGGATGTACGTATTCCGTACACGGTCTTTCCGCGTGACGCCACACATCCACCGCAGCATGTTCATCTCCGTGACATGCAACAACTGCCGGTGTCGCTCCAACACCGGCCACGCCTCACTGCCGTACGTAAGGACAGGCCTTATGATGGTCTTATAGACCTGTCCCTTCAGCTTGACCGGCATTTTGGGGTCACAAATGACACCCGTCACCTCGCGCCATTTCGCCCAAGCCGCTGATACACGGGCCTTGATGTCACGATCGATGTCCCCGGACGCATCAAGCACAGATCCGAGGTACCTGAAGTTGTCCACGCACTCGACGGTGTCGTCGCCTATACGGAGAGACGTCAGATCTGTGCTGTTGCAGGCCATATACTCCGTCTTCGTCACGTTTAGCTTCAGCCCGCCGTTCTCAAGCGCCTCCCCCCATGCGTGCACGCGTCTGGTGAGCCGTCCCTTGTCCCCATCTACCAGTGCGATATCATCAGCGTACATAAGCAGCCAAGGCTGCGGTAGTTTCTGTACGCTGGCTGACAGTTCGTCTAATATCACACTGAAGAGATAAGGGCTCAAGACGGAGCCCTGATGCACGCCTACGGTTATGGGGAAGGGGGTGGTATCACCAACAGCGGTCCTGACTATTGAATCGGAGTTGCGATACATGTCACGTACGATTTCCACGTAGGTCTCTGGTACCAAATTCGACCGCAACGCCCACCAGATCTTCTCCCTGGGAACACAGTCAAAGGCCTTCTGCAGGTCTAGGAATAGAAAATGCAGAGGCATATATGCTGAGTATTCAGCAAAACGTGGAAATAAGAGCGCCATCTCTCCTTCACCGCACGATCATCGTACAGGAGCTCGCCATTAGGGCCGTTGACGCTGCAGCAGCGAGTAATATCTTGCGCTGCTTTGGCCCTAGAGCGCGCCAGTTTATATATGAGCTTGTGCCCCTCAGGAGTGTCTAACTTAGCATATAATGGTTGCAAGTGGACACGCCTGGCTCTGGCTACAGCTTTCTTGGCAGCTCTTTTCGCTGTCCTGTAAGATGCGCGATCTTCAGGAGATTTGGTCGCTTGCCACGTCTTGAAGAGCGCTTTCTTCTCCCGTAATGAACCCTGGACTGTGGCGTCCCACCACCAGGTCTCCTTGTCGATTTTGCGGCCCCCTTTCGCCACGCCGAGAACTTGCTTTGCCGTCTTTGTGATTGCTGTCTAAATCGTTTTCCAGCACTCTTGGACGGACTTGCCTGCTGTGTCGAGACTAATATCCCCAGCGGCAGAGTCAAACTCTGAGTATCTGGTTTGATCCAGCAGCCACCACTTGATTTGACGGCGGCAACGTTCGGCGTGTCTGCGACGGGGTTTTACGCAGAGGTCCATGACAAGAAGTCGGTGTTGGGCAGTGAGACACTCACCGGGTATGACCTTACAGTTGGCCACGCGACTGATATGGCTTCTCCTGGTCAGTAGATAGTCGATTTGAGTGGCGTTCCGACCGCTCCTGTAGGTAATCAGGTGCTCGGTTTTCTTTTTGAAGAACGTGTTCACCACGGCCAGGTCAGCTGCAGTGCAGGTTCTGAGAATGGTTTCCCCCTCTGCGTTTCTTCGGCCGTAACCATAGCCGCCGTGGACACGTTCATACTCCCCCTGCACCTCGCCTACATGCCCGTTCAGGTCGCCACCCAAAACGACATCGTGGGACAACGGTATGCCGCGTAGTACATCTCCGAGCCGATCCCAAAACAGTGTCTTATCCGCGTCGCTGCAACCGACCTGTGGGGCGTAGGCACTTATTAAGTGGGTCACGACCCCCTCAATAAGCAACCTTACTACCATAAGTCGGTCGCATATGCGTCTAACTTCCAAGACGCTATCGTGGAAATGCTCGGCGAGCACCACTGCCACACCGTTCTCCCCACCAGAAGAGCCTGTATAGATCAGCTTGTAGCCGTGCCCAATATTCCGGCTCCTGTTGGCCTTCCACCGTGTCTCCTGCAGGAATGCCACTGACACTTTACGCCTGGCAAGTATGGCCGCAAGTTCTACGGAGCGTCCCGTAAGCGTGCCAATGTTCCAGTTTGCAAAGCGAATCTTCGTAGTTGGTGCTAACGTCTTTAGCCGGGCTCGCACGGGGCCCGGTAGCCCTCGCATACTTGTCGCAGGGTTAAGGCGATCCCCATGCGCGTCGTTATGCGGCGACGCCCTAGCCCTAAACGTATATATTTTTCTTTTCCTATCCATTTTTTTTAAAGTGGCTTTGTGCCAATTACCGGGGCGACTGCCGTCTGACCCCCGAACCCCTAGGACGAACCCCAGAGGAGTGGCATCGCCAGAGCCCTTTCCGTTGTCCAGCAGGTGCGCCACGTGCAGGCGAGGTTGGCTTGGGCTCCAGTGGTCTTAGCGGAGCCCCTTACACCCCCGAAAAATCACGTGATCAATCCCTTACAATTTGAGATTTCGACTATCGCCTTCGCTGACATCGAATGTCACCTGTCTAGAGCCTAGATGACCTTTACTTGTCACTGTTTGTTTATACGAGTAGGAGGTAAAAAGCAAAGTGGTTTGCCATAGGCAACTTTTCATCCCGGAAAAACGCATGGTTCCTGTAGGATTTTCCACGGGTGCGAAACTAGTTTAAGAAAGAAAACTAGTTTATTTGGCACACACAGATACTCACAATATAGGTACAAATAAAAGGGAACTTAATTTTAAAACAATTACATACATAGTGTGCCCAGCGGCTGCGCCAAAAAGGTCCAGTTCAGCAAAATGCCAGAAAACTGGGAGTTACCAGCCGCTGGTTTTCAACTGAACCGTACGTTGAAGTGTACGGATGTGAATCAGTTTTTACGGTGTTACTCGTATATATATACAGGTTAAAACATGTTAGTGTGTTATAAACGATATATATGCATAATAATTTGGTGTAAACCATTATGCCATGAGCAGCTAAGTTGATACATTTGTTACAATTTCGATTGCCATCGAGCGCAATAACTGTTGTGACAAACGTCGTTTATTAAGCGACTTTTTCACCCAATACGTTTTTGTTTATCAGTTCAAAATTTGAATAATAGCATACATAGTTAATTTTTTGTTTTTTAATAAAATGTATAAGTTATTTTACCTGTTTCATTATTTTATTTGTTCTGGTATTCAGTACGGTTTACAGAAACATACCATTTTTAAAGTAACAAAATCAAATTGTGAAAAAAGAACCAAGGAGGAGGTTCTCAATCCGACTGGATGTTTTTTGAAGTCGGTTAAAAAGTTATTTTTTATCTCAGACCAAGAAATAATGACTTTGTTGAAATTTAATATCTATCTCTGTATGCTCCACTAGTAAACATTTTAGGTCTTAACTTGACCTAGTTAACGACCGGAGGCACTGCCGAGGGTTTTTTTTGAAGAAATAAAACGAGTCTTGTCACGAAGACGATTTAATTCAGACTAAATGACATAAAACTAAGTCCAACACACAGTGTTGCTAATTCTAAGTTCCTTATCTCTACGGCGACGCGGCGGCACGTCGCCAGGTGCTAAGTCATAACATCCCGCGGCATTAGCGTGAATGCTGGATCAGCATGGCCGCACAGGGTCTGTACAATCTAGCACGAAGTTATAATGTTAGGGTTCGATACAGCCTGTATAACAACCTACATCTAAAGTGACAAGAAGTGCTTTGTTTTGTGTAAATGCATTTATAATAATCACAGTTAGGTATTACACTATCTAATATGTATAAGTATGTAAATGCCTAAGGAAGGTTCTTAGACAAATAAGCTTTCAAACAGAACCTATGAGGTTCATAATCCCATCTTTTATCTAATGAAATGGTGAGCAAAATTATGCCAAGACCAAAAAGTTTCTTTTATATTATCACTCTAGTAAAATATTTAAAACAAAAAAAAACGAATTTCAAACTATGAACTACACAAAAATCTTATCTTCGCGCCAATACTGTCGTTATTCCAAAGAGGTTTCACACAATTTTATGCCCGATATAAAACAAATTCGTTGCTTGGAATTGACGCGAGAATTTACTAGCCCAGCGGCAGTATTTTGACAGTTCCTGAATGCAAGATTAATGAGAAGAGAGCTCCCTCTCTTAGGAAAGACTAAAGATGCCTTCGAACTGCGTTGAGGCGATTTTAGACAGACACCTGTTTTTTTTTGTGGTTTTGAATAGCCCTTTGAGCCGAGAGATTTGTTTACTATTTTAGCTTTGGCTTTTTTGAACTTTTGTGATTCTTAATTAATTTTTAAATCTTTTTATTTAGATTATGGATTTCTGCGGGCAAATTTCATTGCGATATTACCGTTAAAGTACGTACCAATTCACTATACAATAAAAATATGAGACACCAATTGTCACCTTAGACGCCTCTTCAGAAGGTTTCAAGGTTCTTCAGAAAGGCCAAGTGCCAGTGCCCAGTGGTCATAACCAGCGTGCATGTATGAGTAGATGTATGAACGTAAGTGAAGGAAAAGAAGTGTGTAAGGATCGCAGGAGGTGGCGTTCTGTAGTTAATGTTAATGTAAAGTCGTAAGTATATAATTGTTTATTTTGATTTTTTATTGTAAATTACAAAACATGTTTGGTTTCGACATAAGGTACCTAAACAAGACTTTTTAAACACTTTAACATTATTTTAAAATACGTTCCAAACATCAGAAGTAATTTCAGCTTCATTTCCGTTCCAAAACTAATTTCAATCGCAGCATTTCCCCAAAATAAAATAAAACGCTCTCGTTCCAAAATACGCAGCAAAAACATAACGCGGACGGGAGTGCACCGGCTGCAACAAAATAACTTCCAACTCACAATTTATTGTGGGAATCTCTAAATGTTAAATGCAGTATTTGAGAAAGTAAATGCTACCAGAAAATTTAAAATACACATAGGTTAATTCTAGGTAAGCGCGCTTCACCGTCGACCACATCATCGCTTACCATCAGGTGAGATAGTGTTCAAACGCAAGCGTATCGTGAATAATAAAAAACTCGAAACTAAATAATTATTAAATACAGTCTTGCACCACTTGTAGATGGCGAAGACGGCAGTTACTTTTTTCTTGGCTTCTTTTCAGACAAATATTAATTTTGGAATACAAAATTACTTCCAACTCACAATTTATTGTGGCCGTCTCTAAAGGTTTAATCCTGTTTATTGAGAAAGTAGAGAACGCTGCCAGTAAATAAATAGCTACTGAGAAGTAACGAACCTAAATAATAATTAAGTTTTGAAATAACGTAGGTGTTCATTTGTTCTTCGCCTTGTTGGAGACCAAGATAGAACAGTTTAATAATTTATTAGGAATAAAATAGATAGGGACCATATTTCGCCAGAAGGCGCTGGTTGTCCTTTTCGTTGTTCCTTGTTATCGTCTGTGCTCTGTGCACGGTTTTGAGCTGAGCTGGCGTCCAACTGTAATTCTTTCATGTCTTTTTCAATCAAGTGACAGGTGGTCTGGTTGCCCATTAAATATAAAATCGATGTAATATAGTCCGCGGTCTTACTTCTACCCACAATTGTACGCCAAACTTTATTTGTAACACATAAGCATACATTTGAAAATTTAGAAACATCCTATTTAATTACTTCAAACTTGGACATTGATAAACTTACCACAGCAGTTTCCAAACAAAAATGTTACGTGAAAATCTAAAGTTACCTAACATTGACCTACTTTGGGCGCCTATTCTTGAAGTTTGAGCTGCAAAATTAATATTGAGCGACGTATCATGATACAGGAGGACGAAAGCGACGGCACGATCAGATTAATGGTTCAAAGTAGAAAGGTGCAGAAGATCGGCTTCAAAAAATAAGTAAAAATGCACTAAAACAAAACACTTATAAGATTCACGTACAGCCCGAGTGCAAACGCACACGTACTCACTGTGCTAACATGTCTGTGTTCCATCAGACCATAGGCCGTGCTTTCAGTATTGCCACTACCAAGATTGACCTACCAGCCAATCTAGAAATCGCATCTGGAAAATGGGGTATTCTCGTCCTATTCCAAACCCAGAGTCAGTATGAAGCCTCTTAAGGATATGCATCCCGTTCAGCCTGCACCATCTACTTTTACATGTAGATTTTGAAGAAAAAGAATTTTTTTAAGAATTGACGTGTAGCTGGATGGAATTGATTAATTAAATAAACGTAAGTGGTTTATTGTGACCTTAACCTACACTGCTTTTCACTTTTGTGGCTATACCGTGATGTATCCTGTAGGAGAGGATCGACGGGAATATCAAATTAATAGCATCGTCTGCCGTCGACGCGAGAAGTGCTCATAAATCACTGAATGCAAGTACTGATTAAAATACAGGGCGATGTCGGTAAAAGGGATCTAGATGATATCGGCTTTGACTGAACGAAGACGGTTTAGTCACTTGTGTATTTTATTAATACAATGGGCTGTGGAGTTGATATTGTGAAAGTTGTTAGATCGATAGAAGTTTTAAGATAAGATGGTAGATAAAAGAATGAGAAGCAAAAGAGAAAGTAGAAATAAGTGTACGATCACACCGCTTTTCCACCGCATCCGTATTTCCTGGATGATTTTTAACGGACCTATCGCTACTGGAGGTGATGTTCACACACACACACCGCATTTACAATACTGTAAGTTGCTTTATCTATCTTGTCACAGTGGTCAAAGCACTATTAGATCTTATGTTTTGTTATTGACAGAACTTTTGTTGGCATACATTCTATTAATGCTTTGTTACCTAAACATTTATTTCTACGAATTTATTTCGCGCTTATCTGTGTGGCACATTCTTTTCAGCTGCGTTCGTTGTGCATTCGTGTATAGAGTGATAAAAACAATTCTGTAACATCGCTTATTTATAAAAACACGAAGCTCTAGAAGATTTTTAATTTTCCTACTCAAATTCAAATTAGAATATTCAGATCAGTTGCTAAATAGTTCAGGGATTTATATAAATAAGGCAAGGGGGTAATAGAATCAGAAGGACCGACAAACTGATTTAATAAATAGCTAAACGCTTTATTTAAACAAAAATCTTTCAGGTAATGGTTGCAAGTATCTTCAAACAATAATGAGTGGTAAGCCGAATAAACAAGTTTTATATTTATAACGAATATTGTTGTATTCAGTTAACTGATTTTTTTTCGAGGATAAAAGTAAACAATTGAATCAAACTCGGATCTCAAACATTGTTCGGATCTTGCGAAAACATTGCTTTTATCGACCATCGTGTGGTATTGTTATTATGAAACAATTATCATAACATCTTATAGCTCTTGTGTAGGGCATCGTTGACCACAGTAGATCCCAATGGGTCGAAGTGTCCGAGTTATTTCTCGGCCCCTCCATAAGATAAGATAAGGGCATCGTTTTGAAATACGAGTATCTTCTGTTAAATCATCCAAATCCTAATGATATCATCCTATTGGTTTTAACCGACTTCAGAAAAAGGAGGAGGTTCTAAATTCGTCGCTTTTTCTTTTTTACCCGATTACTCAAAGACACCTGGACCGATTTGGATATTTCTTCTTTTGTTTGAAACGGTATATTTTTCAGGTGGTCCCATGGTCATCAGGTCAGGATCTGATGATGGGATCCAATGGAAATCGCGGAAACTCCTCTAATGTTATAGGCAAACATATAGCGATTTTGGTATTTTAATCAACATAGCAAGCATTTGCACCTGGCAAGTATCATTTAGTGAAGTGGAACTGACGAAGAAGACCACAGATGGCCACTGGAACTCCTTAATGATAACTATCTCACGAGTATGGTACGGGTAATAGTTAAGCAACTTTGACGAAGCAAGGATGGTCGGCACTGGAACTCCGTTATAAAACAATGTATCCAAGTCGTGTTTGGGCTTATTGGCATTGTCATAAGATGTTCTCTGGCTATAAATGATTTTCATGGTAATATAAACAATCAAATTAAAAAGGGAAAAATAAAAAACTTATTAAAAAAAATATTAAACCATTAAAAAAACTTTCTTTTCCGAATTAGGTGTTGATAAACGAAAAAATATACATACCAGAAGCACCGACTTCGGAACAGAAAGTAATTTTTCGTTTTGTAGTGTTTTGCTTTGGAAGTCGGTTTAATTGAGAAATATTGTTATAAAACGATAAGAATATAAGTGAATAAACGAAATCATCTCCATGATCATATACTTTCATAAACAAAATGCATTCATACGAGTGCCTGCTACCAAAACTAAAACAAAGTTTAAGCAGCAACTACCTATATAGGTACTAATTGTATTCTTAATCAGAGGAGTTTTAAAAAGATAAGTAACCGTCTACGAAATAATCCAAATCATGCAACAAATACAAGGAGAAGAAAACTGTTTTTCGAAAGAAGTACTTGTAATCACTCCGCTATTCAAAAATCAACAAATTTCTAGTAAACGTTCGAGTATGTTCCAGAATGCGAAGATTAGAATAAAATAGAATCTACAAAAACTCGCCCAGGGGCTCTAGACAAATTCACATTCAATATTAACGAAGGAGGTGCAATAGATATTGATGAAATATCGAAAATGTATCGAAATGTCCCGTGATCAATCCCTGATAATCCATTTTGAAAATATCATAAAATATCATTTTGTGACACATCAACTCCCGATTCCACTGGTAGAGTCACAAGCTACTTACACAAAACCTTTTCATATATTGCCGCACTTCATACAAGTCCTAATTTTCGTGAACATCCTTGAGCCTGAAATATCGAAACAAAATGTTATACCCCGGAGACGAGTACCGAGATTGTTATTTTAATAATCTCTTCTGCCTTATCGGCCATTTATACATAGTCATTTTATCCTCAGTATATTATATACTAGCTCCTTTGCCGTGGCTTGGCCTGTTCCATAGGAATTGTGCATTGTCTGGGGCAAAAAGAACCCTTGACACTAAGCGATAGTGTATAGCTTACTATCAGTGAAACAAACGTAAAGTGAGAAGTATTTTAAGAGTTACAAACGTAAAATAATTGTAATCCTTAATTATATCTTCATCCTGGAGATTCCTCCATTTTCGAACATTCCTTTTAATTCAGATCAATACTTCTGCTGATTGACTTAAGATCCTATGGCCCCTAGTTGGGGCAGAGGGCTTTCACAGTAGTCTTCCATCGAGACCGGTCTTGAGCTTCGCGCTTCACCTCGCTCCACGTCAATCTGATACTCGTCGCTTCAGCCAATACGGTGCGTCGCCAGGTTTGACGGGGACGGCCTCACTTCCTTTTTCCTTGAGAATTCCAATCCAAGGCTTGTTTAGGAATGTGATCGGAATCCCTCCGAAGCGTGTGACCAATCCAACACCATTTACGCCGTTTGATCCGACGGTCGATCGGGGTTTCGTGGCATCTTTCCAACAGCTTTACATTAGAGATGATCTCGGGCCAGTAAATTCCAAGGATGCGACGAAGACATCAGTTGACGAAGACCTGGATTTGGCGTGAGATGTCCTTTGTTACCTTCCACGTTTCGCATCCGTAGAGCAGCACGAATTTGGCAATGGACCCGAAGATTTTGAGTTTAACCCTTCGGGTCAGTTTCCGTGATTGCCACACAGGTCTCAGCTGTGCGAAGGTAGCTCGCGCTTTGGCGATCGGTGAAGTGATATCCTCTTCAGTGCCTCCAGTCTCTGATACGACGCTCCCGATATACGTGCATTTGTGGTCGCGTTCCACAACCTCGGAGCTGATTAATATCGGCGAAGAATTCCTCACACCTGTACGCATCTCCTGGATCATCCGAATGTTAACTATGAGCCCAGTTTTCGCCACCTCCTGCCGCAGGTCATTCAGTTTCACTTGCAAGTCAGCGTGTGTATGAACTGGTAATGTAAGATATATAAGTTCGCTTGCGGATGTCTTCATTTCTGATTTGATTACGCAAGGAAACTCCGAGCATAGCTCTCTCCATTGCCCGTTGGGTGACTTTAAGAGAAAACGGGGACAGAGAGCGCCGACTGAATTTCCTAAGTAAAAAGTCATAATTCGTTTGGCTCTCACCTATTTCCTCCTCCAATATTGTACCAATTTAAAAAATATTCCATAAACTGAAAATGAACAATATGCCTCTATGTTTTCTTTATTTCATTTATATTTGTCAAATTTGTACACTAAGCCTCTGTTGACAGCGCAATTTTGAGCATTTTTTGAGGGTTCTAGTGCTTTTAAAGGTAATGTATCATCAAAAAGGAAAACATAGGAACATAGTCATCATCTGCCTAGCCTTTTCCCAACTATATTGGGGTCGGCTTCCAGTCTTACCAGATTCAGCTAAGCACCAGTGTTTTACATGGAGCGACTGCCTATCTGACCAACATAGGAACATAGTATATATTTTTTATTTTCAGTTTATGGAATATCTTTTAAATTAGTCCAATATAGAAGGAGGAAATAGGTGAGAACCAAACCTCGAATTATGACTTTTTACTTAGGAAATTCAGTCGGCGCTCTCTGACCCCGTTTCCTCTTAAAGTCACCCAAAGGGCAATGGAGAGAGCTATGCTTGGAAATTCCTTGCATAATCGAATCAGAAATGAAGACATCCGCAAGCGAACAAAGGTTTACATAGCCCAAAGAATTGTCAACTGTGGGCAGGATACATTGCTCGTAGAACGTATGGCCGTTGGGGCCGAAAAGTTCTAGAGTGGCGACCGCGTACCAGAAGCCGCCGCGTTGGAAGGCCTCTAGGTGGAGCGACGACCTGGTCAAGGCTGCAGGAGTCCGGTGTGTGCGAAACGCACAGGATCTATCAGTGTAGCGATGCTTGGGTGTAGTCTATGTCCAGCAGTGGTCGTCTTTCGGCTGAAATGATGATGATGAAAAGACACCTGATCACTGAATACTACGAATCTGATTTAATAAACAAAAAGTTGGCTGCACTATCGTTGAGTGGCATATACTACTTTTTATCCCGTAAAAGTGCTCGGATTCTACGCCATAAAACTCCCGCAACATTGCTCCCGTGGGAACAAAGTTGTGGGAATAGTGTATTTATGATAGGTATTAAACAATACCTAACTAATGATCTCCATGTTCATAAAGTGAATGACCCCATTAATAAATTGCAGAGTGTTGTCAAACAAAGTTCGACGCCAAGCAATCGGCAATACAAATCCATATACGCCTGTTTTCCGTAGATAGTAAATAACACAGCCTGCATACTATCTAGGCGACAGTTCGTAACCAAATTATTCAGACAGGGAACAAGTTGGGAGGCAAGCCTATTATAGGTGCAGAGTTAAATGGGGCATCAATTTGACGCTTGCGCTGAACTTTGTCTTAGCCGTGACTAACATACGTAATGGGCCCATCAAAAAGTTTCACGAGATAATTTCTGTCCGGTTTAGAACACGTTCTAAGGGTACTTATTGACTAAAGTATTTTGTTAAACCATATAATTACCATGTGTTTGGCAGATGCGAAAAAAAAATTGTACTGAAGCACATTATTTCGTGTTAATTCAATATTTGAAATTTTGAGTGCAGTTTTTACAGATTGCCAGTGTGTTTTGAAAAGATCTTTGAGAAGTGGTGACTCAGCGGTAACGGACGGGACTTACAAGTTGTAGGTCGTGGGTTCAAATCCAGGCAGGCGCTTTACTATTTCTTCACCACTGCTCTCAAAACGGTGAAAGGAAACATTGTGAGGAAACCGGCATGTCTTAGAACTAAAAATTCGAAGACATTTAACATCCACCAACCCGCACTGAGCCCGCGTGTTGGATAACAGCCCATTCCCTTTCACAGAGAGGAGGCCTGCACGCACAACGGACTAATTATGTGTCAAAGTGCGGCAAAAGCTCTATCCTCCCCTATACTAATATCTTGATCTCGATCGATGATATTCCTTTTCGTTTAACAATGTTGGTTAAGAATAACATAATTATTCAGAATATCATCCATCAGTACTAATGCTTTTTTTTTTCATAATTTGTTTAATTGTGCTGGTTATTACATAGCGAAAGGTACATTGTTCCATCTGGGATCCTGTCGTTTTTTTTTCATGGGGTATAATATAACTTATGCGGGGTAAACTTAGACAAACAGAGAGGTTTAAAAAGAAAATGGGAAGGCCTTTTCCTAGTCGTGAAACAGAAATTTGATGAGCCAAATATAGACAGCTTCAATTTGAAACAGAATACTTATTATTGATAACCATTTGGGTATTTGAACATAACTAAGGCGTGAGTGCTTGGTTTTAGAGAGATCGCATAAAGTTAGCATAACCTGTAAAAATAATAGTATCTAGTGTCTCACTACCCAACCATTCTAGAAAACAACATCTTTCAAAAACATCGATAAACAAAAATAGACAAAACTTTATAGGTAAAATATTGGAATGATGTTCAAGTTTCGTGTGTAACGGTATCGGATCGAGAACAGTTTTCAAACTCAATTCCTTTCTGCCCGTCTCGTAACTTGTTTCAGTATTTCAAAATAACATTTTTCGTTGTAAATAATGTCAGAATTATACAAGAGCAATTTCATATATTGTAGGCAGCTTTTGTAAGATTTCAAGAAAATGAAAATATATGATGAGTGTTTGGGTTTTGTCCATCTGGAATTTGAGCTCGGAGTCTCGATTTGTGTCGGTTGATGGCAAAAGGACCGCTCCCTATTACATCGGACTTAAACAATAGCATATCTGGCGATGTGTGGGTGTACATTAGGTGCGTCCCAATCCTTCAACATACAAAATATTAAACCTCCTTCCAAATAAACTAACATATGGACTGATACGAGTATAGGTCTGAAATAAAGATATATAATTTATTATTTTTTATAAAAAACAATAAAGTGACAAATAACTTTCTTGTAAGAAGTCGGTCGAAAAACATTATGTACCAAAGTCACCAAGTTCGGAAAATAAACTTTAAGATTCATACTGTTTTTATGGAAGTCAGTAAAAATTTTTGTTATAATGTTTTTATTCCAATCGCTTTCGCCACACTTTCGTTGATAGAATGTCTTCTAGGGCTTCTGATCAATTAATATGGCATTTCGTCATTCGCTATTGCTAATAAAATGACACTTAATGTCTAAGCCCTCTCGCAGTACGTTTTTGACAATAGGTTAGTTTTTTTTAGACCTATCAAAGAATCTCTGGACCTATAGGTATTCAGTTTTGATACACGTAATTTCAAAATGGTCTCCATTCCTTCAAGTAAAGGAGGTATTTCTCATAATTTGCATTATTATAAGACAATATAAATGTGCCGCGCGCAAATTGGGGAATACGAATTGGCAATGCTTAAAGTTAATAATGTCTGCTCCGAATGTAACCGAATTTTGTGAAACTCCGACCGTAGTGACATTATCGCACAAATTGTGCTAGTTTGGTAATTGTTACATTACCTTATACTGCTGGGGAGTTTCTTGCGCCACTTCTTCTTCCCAGCAAAAGCACTAGGAAGTGGTGAAGGGCGGGCGTTTTTGGGGGACTGTCTTATGTAATTTTGACGTTCGGAAAGTGCTGATTCTCAGCCTAGTTTGAATAAATGACTTTTGATTTTGTTTTTTTTTTGATTTTAACCTCAATAATTAAATAAAAAACGTGATAATTTTTATGCGTTTACTTTGAATATTTATATTCTATGCAATGCAGATCATAAATTTTCAATAATCTCCATATACAATAGCCAGACTTCTTTCTTCCCTCTATTGGATATGGGCCTTACTTTTTTGTGAAAATTCTCAACTTCCTGTGCCAACCTCATCCAGGTTCTAGTCGCAATAGCAAACTTTTGTCTGCGCATCTTCGGACGCCGACACTTCTACCAGTCCTTGAACGCCACTCATCTACTGCCCTACTCCACCTGTCATTGCCATGTGTCCTACCTAAATCCATTTGAGTTCCATAACTCGTTTGCCTATATCGAATACCTTCGTCCGTGTGTCTGTTGGGTGTCTCATGCAATAAAAAGATGTACTGAATAGACCAGTGGTGGCCCAGTGGTAACGGCTCCGTCTTAAGTAGATATCGTTGGTCTTGGGTTCACACCTAGACAGGCGAATTACTTTGTGTAAATTATTGGTTTAAGGACTCTTCGTGGTACTTCCCTCTCAAAGAGAGGAGGCCTATGTCCCAGCAGTGGGCACGTTAAAAGGCTGATGATGATTATTATTGAATATAAAAAAGTGTAGTGACGATGTGTAGTGCACATACGCGCTCATAACAACTTATTCCGTCGACGAATCATCTTTTACAAAACAACAATATTTTTCTTAGTTAAACTTCGACTTAATCGAATGTAACAAATCTCCGTACTCGCGAACATTCGTGAACATCTCATTTCAGCCAGTTCAATCAGCTCACTATTCACATGCAAATACATTCAATTCGCAGAGAAACCCGGGCTCTATGTAAAACTACCTTTTGTATCGTGATAAATCTTTTTCAGTATTGTTCCTGTCCTATACTGTACTGATACAATATGCTTTTTATCTTCAGGAAGTGAGCCTGGTTTGTCTAGACTGGATTTTTTACAAGTGGGTATTGGAGTTAGTGCGTGTTAGATTCATTGAAAGTCCGCCTTAGGTCTTGGATAAAGTGATACTCATTCCATTAGCAATATATTATTGAGAGTCTAAAATGTTTGTGATTGAGCACGTTTTCCAGTTTTTTAAACACTATTCACCAGTCGAAAGTCAAAGTTATGCAGTTTTATAAAAAAAGCTATTAAAGCTGTGTGAGCATCGGCTCAACCTAATATCCTAGTTAAGTAATAGACAGAAACATGGTCATTTTTTTTATCTTTTTTTATTTGTGATGGGTTTGCTCTTGACTCTAGTCTAGGTCATAGGTGACAGAGACAGAGTCGACGATGGAGTGAGCTTATCTTTATTTGTATGGCACTCTTTCATAACAAACAATGGAATCAATTTTAAAGAAATTCAACCGCCTTGGGCACTGTTGGTAGATTTGTTGAGGGCTGTTACAAAATCGAACTGCATCTTGTTATATTTTAGTTTCTGAAAGGATGAGGTTGGCCATCGATTTTACAGATCACCGAATCGTTTTCCTTGATTTTTATAAAAACTCCACGTTTGGTACAGAATGGGTTTATACTGATTTAGCTGATGTTATAAGGAATAACATAGGCTACATTTTATTCCGGAATAATTCACAGTTCCTGTGGGAAAAAAAAAGAGCTTGACGCGGACAAAGTCGCGGGCAATAGCTAGTTCTATCACCCAACCGGCTCAACCCAACTCTCGCCATTGTAGTTTATACTCGAATAAAATAAAACACTGGTTTACTGAACACTAATTCCACTCCTACAAAATCATAGCACAATGGCCTGCAATATAAGAGGCACACAATTACCCAAATTGTCCCGAAAACTGTCCACTTTCCATCATTCATAAGTCTCATAATTTATTTTTAACCGTTTCCATCCAACCCTCTCATAATGTACAGGGGAATGTACAATTATACTTAAAATGCTGTTCGGGACCGTGTCCCGCTGGAAATACTTGCACCTGTAGTAAGTAGCCTGTAATTTCGTACTAAGCTTAACCTGTAATAACAGTTATGTTTTACTGCTGCGATGAGTTTCTAAGGTTCATTTGCGTCACGATCTGTTATCTTGCTAACTCCGAATTAGTAGCTAACTTGGCCAATTTTTTGTGACATATTTGTTATATAACCTCGTGTTAGTAACAAACTCCAATTAAATCTATCGTGCTGGCCTGAGTGTCTACTTCTGTGGAATTAGTGCTTTTCTATATCTCCAGTTACGTGTACAATCATAACGAGTATAATAAGGAGTTAAAATAGTTTGGTTGTGTATAGAATGGTAAAAGGTATGATCTCTGGCAGTAGTGATCCGATTACGAAAATATTTCACTGATATAGGCTAGGTAGCTATCGTAGACTCCGTTTATCCCCGAAAAATGAACGGTTCCTATGGGACTGGCCATGTAGACGAATTTGCGGGCAAAGTTCAGTAAAAAAATAACTTAACTTATGTAGCTTAGATTACAAAAATATTTTGTCCCAAAATGGGATAATCTTGTTACTTGCTCTTCTTTGCCATTATTCATAAAAAGGACCCATAATTTCTTTTGAACCGTTTCCGACAATTCTGTTTACAATTGTTCTTAAAGCGCTGGTCTGGGAATGCCCGCTGAAATAAGGCTCCGTACAGGGTGAGGAGCTTTCACGGTTGCTAACTGGCGTTTGCGGTCTTACAGCTGCATGTGCACTGATATAAATATGACAACTGACTAATAACTGGCTGACTGATGCCAATTTTTTTAATAATATTTATTTAATGTTTACACCAAATACAAGGTTTTTGTCACGTTTACGTTTTGTAGGTAATGGGCATTTTGTCTATGTGAAATAAACTATTTTTCTTTCTTCATTTTCCAATTTTGGGCGTCTAACTTCTGTGACAGAGCGGTCTCGCCAATGAGCGATCGTTTATTGTTTTAACCCGAGAAAACATCCTGGTCCACTCCAACATCTCGCGATGCACTGTCGCTACAAAATCACATCCGCTGCCGCGTACGCACCCGCCATAGCCACTACGTGTTCACTCTGTACAAGGCCTATAAAATACACAGTAAGACCCCTCGAGTGACATTGTCTTTGTTCGCGGTCTCTCTGCCATTCATAACTTGATATTCGAAGTTAGCTGACGTCTATGTATTTCAATGCTGTGGCTTTTAATTAAATGTAAGTATTATCTGATCATGTTTCAGGTTTTCGCAAAATGCTCAAGTGGCTCCCTATTCGATATCGCAGGAACTCTCGGATTTTGTGTCTGCAATTTAACGTCCTTCACAACCCTAAAACGCCTTCCTACCTCCGCGAACGCTTCTCCTACTCCCGTCCTTCCGATGCACTTTGCAGGTCGCATCTTAAGCATCTCCTTGAAACACCTTCCCACACTACAGACTTTTACTCCTACTCCTTTACTGTGCACGCGGTGCGGTTTTGGAACTCGTTACCGCCTGATATTAGGGACAGCCAAACTCTTGCAGTTTTTAAAAAGAGAGTGAAAGAGCATTATCTTTCCATTCCGTCTTAGTTGCATATAATTTATGTATTATTATTTATATTTATGATATTAACTAGTATTTATTATTGTAATATTTATTTTATTGATATGCATATATATAAGAGTATATATTAATTATCTATACAGTTTTAATCTTTTTTATTGTGGATTGTTTAATATATTTTCTTTTTATTCCCCTCTACACACGGTGTCTACATATCTTTTTTGCAACTCTCCTCTCGCAGGTATGCTGGAAGAGATTTCGTTAGAAATAAGCATAACTTTGTACCTATTTTCTGTTCCTTCTTTTTGTCTATGTATTATGTGTGTGTACATTAATGGTTAAATAAATAAATAAATGTCTTAGGGTATGTCGGTGTATTTCGGTATTTTCTAAAATATTTGAAAACATTATTTATGAATCTATCTATAAATTTGTTACAAAACATAATATATTATGCGAAGAGCAAAAAGGCTTTCGGAAAAATAAAAATATCAATATGGCTATATTTGAGCTTATTAAGGTGATTATGATTGAGAAGGAGGAGCTCGTGGATAAATAATAACAGCCGCACGGGTCGATCATCAAGGATAAGCAACGCTTGACGAGTTCGGTCCGTGGATGGGTGACCATTTCAACATACCGAGTTTCCTTCGTGCCTCGCAAAGCACGTTAAGCCGTTGGTCCCGGCTGTCATTTGAAGATCTTTGACAGTCGTTACGGGTAGTCAGAAGCTTGAGATCTGACACCAGTCTTGCCAAGGGGTACCGTGTTACCCAGCTACTGGGTTGTGGAGGTCAGATAGGCAGTCGCTCCAAGTAAAACATTGGTACTTAGCTGAATCCGGTAAGACTGGAAGCCGGCCCCAATATAGTTGGAAAAAGGCTAGGCAGATGATGAAGGTGATTATGATTAATGTGGATATTAAAAACCCTGTTTGTGCTATATTTACAGACATGACGAAAGCTTGACTATGTGAAACATGACACGCTCCTAAAAAAGCTTAACGATTATGGTATAAGAGGCAACGTATTAAACTTAATAAAATCATACCTCACTGATCGAAATCAATACACAGAGATATCAAGAGTATGTACCAAAACTAAACGTGAATTCAAATATCGATACATGTAGGACAACCAAATTTGGGTTGCCGCAAGGTAATGTACTTGGGCCACTGTTAATTTTACTTTATATAAACGACCTGGCTCGCCAAATTCGTCATCCAATGACATTATTTGCGGATGACAGCAAAGCCATAATTGCAAGCGTAGACAAAACTGAATACGAAAATGAAATAAACACCACACTGTAAGCAATAATTGATTGGCTCAATAAAAATAACCTAGTCATAAATTTAAATAAAACATTGTGATGCATCATTATCAGCGGCTTCAGCCAGATGACATAATTACTAAATATAAAGATCAAATCATAGATACAACCTCAGTGGCAAAATACCTAGGAGTACATATCGACAGTCAACTGACGTGGAAACCCCATGCTGAATACGTTTGCCAAAAACTCAGTAAATCTGCCTATCTACTTTACATTATTTCCAAAAAAGTAAATTTAAAAACACTAGTGACAGCATACCATGGCTTAGTTGCGTCAAAGTTAAGATACGGAGTCATATTCTGGGGTTGTAGGGAATTGTAGTGAAAGGAAAATAATATTTAGGGCACAAAAACGTTGCCATACGATCGATGACCGGTCTGAAGTCTACAGAAAGTTGTGTACCAGTATTTAAGTCACTAAAAATTGTTGTCACATGTGCTTTAACACCAAAGCACATGTGACAACAAATGTAGAGAATTGGCTGTGGACAAAATATTCATCATTACAAAAATTGATCAGAGTAGTGGCATATTGTAGACGATTCTTAAAATTTAAGCAACATAAAGAAACTTACCTGACAAGTGAAGAATTGACAGCCGCTCTGGAAATCTGTATAAAAAAATGTCAAGAACAAGAATTTAAGGAAGACATAGAAAACATTAAGAAGACAGGAAGTGTAAGTAAGAAGAGCAAATTACGACCTTTATGTCCTATATTAGATGAGCAAGGAATTTTTAGAGTAGGAGGAAGAATTGAAAAGTCTCAACTGTCAGTAAGCATGAGGCATCCTATTATAATTCCACAGCGCCATCACTTCGCTACCCTGCTCGTCAGCGAAGCACACAAAACCACTCTGCATGGAGGTCCAACATTAATGTTAAACTATTTGCGCACACGATATTGGATACTATCTGCAAAAAATGTAGTAAAGGCTTACGTACGTACGTGTGTAGTATGTGTCCGGCATTCAGCGACGTTTAAAAATCAACTCATGGGTCAATTGCCGACCTGTAGAGTGTCTCCAGCCAGGCCGTTTTTGCATACAGGTGTTGATTTTGCCGGTCCGATTAATATTAGGGTATCTAAGGGTCGTGGCAATAAGGCTTACAAGGGGTACATCTGCCTATTTGTGTGCATGGTAACTCGAGCAGTGCACATCGAGGCCATTAGTGACCTTACCTCTGAAAGTTTTATAGCCGGTTTCAAGAGATTTGTCGCTAGAAGAGGCCATTGCAGTGATATTTGGAGCGATAATGGCAAAAATTTTGTAGGCGCAGCTAAGGAACTGCAGATATTAGTAGCTGCTGAACAGTCAGCGGTCGCTAACGAAATTAGGAGTTGGCTCAGTTGTAAAGGTGTTAAGTGGCATTTTATCCCTCCTCATGCCCCGAATTTTGGTGGACTTTGGGAGGCCGGCATCAAGTCAACAAAATTCCACATGAAGCGCGTCATTGGTGATTCCACTCTTACCTACGAGGAAATGGCTACGTTACTTGTGCAGATTGAGGCTTGCCTCAACTCAAGACCGGTTTCTCATATTACCCAAACTCCTGATGATCCACTGCCGCTTACACCCGGTCATTTTTTAATCGGGGAACCTTTGATTCTTGTGCCGGAACGTAATTACGAGCGTAGCTCTGTGGGCACGTTAAGGCGATGGCAACTTTTACAGAAAATGACCCAAGATTTCTGGCGACGATGGTCTAGAGAATTTTTAACTTCGATGCTACAGCGGTATAAATGGTCGCAAAGGGAAATAGAGCCGAATATTGGTGACATTGTCCTTGTAAAGGAGGATAATCTACCTCCAGGTAAATGGTTACTGGGTAGGATTTTAGAAAAGCATCCTGGTTCGGACGGACTCACACGAGTGGTGACTATAAAGTGTAATGGTTCCGTATTTAAGAGACCAATTTGTAAACTCTGTGTATTGCCAACCAGTGATTGATATGGTTTTGTTATTATTATTTTATTTAGTTTTCTTTATTATTTTATAGCTCCCTTGACCTCATGGTGGGTGGCTTTAATTTAAAGGACAACTCTTTCGAGCATGTCCTTGGTGGGCGGAATGTCAAACCATATCATGTTCCATTAAAGTATTTTTAGTTCTAGTATGTACGACTGTGCAAATTTAATACCTATTTTCTAACTAGATGGCGTTGGCGTCGAGTTAGATCTCGATATGGTTTTGTTACCGTTGAAATTATAAGTAATTTAGTAATTTAATGTTTTTTGTGTGTTGACTTTCTGTATTGGGTTAAACTTTATTACACTGTGTTATACGGTTTAAAGAGTTTTATTGAAGACCTTGGGTTGCAAGTTTTACAATTAGTAATAACAAAATAATAATCAGATGTCTAATAAAATCTCTTCAAGTATATATGCCAGTTTAATATAGTTCAAGTTCAAGTTATTTATTTCATAACAAACATTACATTTGTGTCGAAATATTTGCACAGTAGGAACATAAAAAGAAGAAACATAAACAATTGTAACATAATTAACTTCGTTCCTCACCCAACATCGAAGTTAATTGTTCTGGTTCACCCGATAAATGCCCTTTTAAGTAATGCAGTTTTTGTACATCGTCAATTGAATCATTTTTGTGGATAAGTGATAAAAACAAATCACGAAATGAATTTTGCCATGCAAGACGCCATGCCAAGGAGCTCGAGCCGGTCAGTTATAGGAACAGATGCACCCCGAAAAGTAGGCGTTCTGATGAAATGAGTCCTCTTTGCGGTAAAAAGACATGCCTGTGTTTTGGTGGCGTTAAAAGAGACCAGATTGTCATCACCCCAACGGGAGACAAGACTTAAGGTCAAATCAGTACGCTCCACCATAGCCTCTCTCAAGGAACGAACTTCATCCCCGCCGGTTCCTGCGCTGGAGAAGTATCTCTCTGAAACAGTACTGTCATCTGCGTACCCAACAATACCAGGCAGAAGTAGGTCATTGATGTGCAGCAGGAAAAGAGTTGCAGAGAGAACAGACCCCTGAGGAACACCGGCATTAATAGTCTTAAGGTCAGACGAGCAGCCGTCAACGACTACTCGGATCGACCGTTCACTAAGGAAGTCTGATATCCAGCTACAAAAACCGGCTGGGATGCCATAAGCAGGAAGCTTGCTGAGTAGACTAGCGTGCCAGACCCTGTCAAAGGCCTTCGAGATATCGAGCGATACGGCAAGTGCTTCGCCGTGATTCTCGATGGCTTCGCCCCAGCAGTGCGTGACAAACACAAGAAGATCTCCAGTTGACCGTCCCCGGCGAAAGCCATATTGACGGTCACTGAGGAGCTCATTGTCTTCAAGGTAGGTCAGCAACTTACTGTTCAGTACCCTTTCCATAACCTTACATAGTATGGAGGTAATGGCTATCGGACGGTAGTGGGCAGGGTCTGCACGGTCGTCCTTCTTGTGTACTGGTTGTACATTTGCAAGCTTCCAGGATTTCGGCACCTTTCTTTTTTTAAGAGAGAGGCGGAACAAGCGTGTCAATACAGGAGACAGTTCAGACGCACACTGCCTCAATACTCTCGCTGGAATGCCGTCAGGCCCGCTGGCCTTGTTCACGTCTAGGCTGCACAGTACTCTCCGAACCTCTTTAGTGTGAACTGCGATCTCCGGCATCGAAGAGTCACATTGAGGTATATTAGGTGGTTGCTTAGAGCCATCATCCAGACGTGAATTGCTTGCAAAGAGAGATGCAAATAAATTTGCTTTCTCACTTGCAGAGTGAGCCAGCGACCCATCAGGTTTCAGCATTGGAGGTAAAGTGGGTCGACAGATATAACATTTATATACTCTTAAACTTATTTCGTATAACGTTATTGGATATATCGTTTATTTAATCGAAAATCATTAGGCCTATCGTTAAAATATATAATATATTGACACCATCTTTATGGTTAACACCCCGATTCAAAGCAATCCGACTCGGATGGGTTATATTAGGTTAGAAGGTTAAGGCGGGAGCGGAGCGGAGTGCCAGGTCCCCTGTATGTTGATGAATAATTTGGGTTAGGTTTAGTTAGAACAGTGACCATTAACGCGCGAAGGCGAACGAGTGAAGCGAGCGTGCTGCAGGAGCGGCGTGACAAAAACGAATCGCTGCAAAACCGACTCCACATAGTCTTGTCTGCCCTACCCCTAGAGTGTTATTTAAAATCGCGTAGGCGTGGAGGGGCGAGGCGGCCCGTGAGTTGTGGAGCAGGTGGTTTTAACACTGTTCAGTGGTGTTAGTGGCTTGGAATGGGGAGTGTTGCCGTAACTTTTAGCGCTTAGCAGCGCACGCAACGGAAGCTCTGACAAAGGAATAATTTTGCCCGTTTTTGTAACATTTTTCATTTATGCTCTGCTCCTATTGATCGTAGCGTGATGTTATATAGCCTATAACCTTTCTCGATAAATGGACTATCCAACACAAAAAGAAATTTTCAATCCCAACCGGTAGTTCCTGAGATTAGCGCGTTCAAACAAACAAACAAACTCTTCAGCTTTATAATATGAGTATAGATTTGCGATGTTTTCTTTGATGATTGCGGGAATTCGGTGATTGTGGTATAAATATAACAGGGATTACGAAATAAATAATGATAATTGAAGTCGAACGATTATTAGCTAATTAGCAAAAATAAGGCTGATCATTCAGAGTCGTCTTTTAGAGACTATTTAAATGCAATCATAAATAAGTCACCTCGTTGTAATGGTCGCAAGCATTACTACTTAGCCCAGTTAATGGTAATAGGCTCTCCCACTGTTATGAGGGACTCCACTGCTGGATATAGGTCTCCCCCAAGTGCCGCCACACTGATCAGTTCTGTGCATTTCACATCCACCGGACTTCCACAGCCTTGACCAGGTTGTCGCTCCACCTAGTGGGAGGCCTTCCAACGCAACGTCTTCTGTTTCGCGGTCGCTACTCCAGAACTTTTAGGTACCAACGGCCATCCGTTCTGCTAGCAATGTACCCTGCCCATTTCCGCCTAAGTTTAGCAATTCTTCGGGCTATATCGTTAACCCTGGTTCTCCCGCCGTTGTCTTCATTAGTAATCTTAAAGCAAACCAAAGCAAAACAGCAAAAAATATCTGAACATTTCGGTACCGAGAAAAAGTTGTGACACAAGCAGCACATATTTTCCCAAGTGTCGTTAGCTGCGGTAGGTGTTACGTCAGCACCACTTTATCCATGTCAACATGAAAACATACTGAGAAAGCCTCGTTTATTTACATTAGGTCTAAGAACGGATATAGTGACGTCATCGATCACGCTTGACACGAACTCCTGACGCTTCGCAAAATGTTCGATCAGGGGGTGTCTCGTCACTCCTTATGTTAGATTTTCATGTCGGTTTGGCAGAAAACTGTAGATAAATCTTCTGGATTTAGTTTTTATATTTCAGCATCTTTTTATAAAATGTAACGTCTTTGTATAAAATGTTTTCGTCAGGGATGCTCTGATGACATGCTATCGTGTTACTGGTTAAGTTTGAGAGTCAATTTTTCTTCGTTAAATATGTTAGAGTTTATATATTTTTACTTGACAGCCGAAGGAGGGTAATCTGTGTATCAGTCTATGTATGTATGTTTGATCCTTTGTGGCGTTCTAGAGACCAAATGCGTAAGCCGATTCTTATGATTCTTACGTCAATCGAATCGTCCTAACCTTGCGAGTGTCACTAACTACATTAAAATTGTAAAATAGAAAAATTACAGATATTGGGTGCTATACTGTGGGGGCCCAATTTCACTTTATTCACGTAGGTTTTTTGATTTTTTGAATAAACTTTTAATTTAAGATAACTTTACTATAGGAAGTGGACAGAATTTTTTTATTCATTGTCATCTTCGCAATTCTAATCTGATAGCATTATGATTAAATATAAATAAAAAAGCCTGACACGAAAAGTAAAAAATTATATGTGTGGTTATTATTAGTTTAACATGAGTAGTAATCTTTATATCCAAGCGTCGTACTCGTGTCGAGGTTTAAAAGAGTCTGCTGAATGCGAAAAACACAATACCGTTAGATGTTTATGCGCTTGAAGGGCTTATATACAGCTGTGGACGTCATTAAGCTGCCTGCTGTTATGTTAATAATAACGATTGAATTAAAATCAATTAATCTGATTATTGGGCATATTATTCAACAACAAGTTTCATAGCAGAAATGAAGATACTCTAACCCGCACCTTTTTCATTTCATAAGTCTTTCTGTGCTTCACCAATTTTGTTCCGCACCAATGCAGCTGATTGCAATGCGGTAAAGTCAAATACAACTTCATCATCCGAGTTAGTCATAAATTTCAACCAAAGGCTGCAGTGGTGCTTGAAGGCGAATCTTTTAATCATCCTCGTTGCCTGTAATTACGTTCGTAAATGAAAAATACTTCACAATAAAGGGAACCTACTATTTTCTAGGATACATCAGGTAGATGGTTATTGTTGGTTGCATTTTTCATTATATTGTACTAGGGTTCTCATTCATGATGAAAATGCTAAAATATAAAGTCGATTATATCGTTTAGTTGCGTCTTTGGGAAAACAACTTAACATTGCCATTGACAACACAATTGTATAGGCGGTTGCTTGAAAGGACACTAACCCTTAATTTTACAAGTACAGTAAATATATGTGAAATATTTTCAAGCGCACATAAACTGCTGTGATTGGATGTTGACAGTATTTATTCAACCAAGTAGGTACGACCGTACATGCGAGCTTGATAATTCGTCGAATTTATATTGCTAGTTTTCGTTCGAGAAACGGGTTGTATTTTGCCAGAGGTTCTAAACCAAGGGTCACCAATTACTTTCATTTAGGGTCCGTTTTTTAAAACAATATGAACGTGGCGGTCCGTTCTAGGGTCTCGGAGTCCCTAAACAAGTATCATTCGATGTCAGCGAAGGCGATGATCGAAATGCCAAAATATAAGGAACTCAAGTGACATTTCGTTGATGCTTGTCAACACCATATATTTTGACTTTTTTGCAATCGCTATGGCGACGCTTTCGATGATAGAATGTATTTAGTCTCATTTAATAGCATATTCTCAAGTTAGTTTATTTTAAAAACAGTTTATATTATAAAGTGTTATCATATTCTCTTCTATACCCATAAAACCCCCTAAAAGGCACGCCTCCTATTCAAGCTCTTCTCTAATATCAAACAATATATTCAAAATCAACAAAGCCTGTTCACACACTATACGAGAGTGCCAATTAGCTCCCTCTTAAACCAACACATAGTTATTTAACGGCTATCACTAACACACAGTTTAAAAGCCTACATGAGAGGGTACCTCTTAAATTGGGGAGAATGGAACAATATTATCTTAACTCTCACCAATGCTATACGAGTAAGTTGGGAAATATTTGATTTGCGTCAAGTGAAGCGTCGCCGTTGGTGGGAAAATATGGAAGATTTAATTTTATAAAAATTGTTTTGGTTTCGTCACTGCTAACTATGACCTTCTTGGGTTTGATTCAGGGTAGGCAAAGTCTGACTGAGTTTTCAATCTGGGATTTAGTAGTAGCCCGGAGAAAAGCTTTTTGTCTGGTTCATTGCAATAGGCTCTTCTGCTATTACATGGGACTAAGACCTACTCCCACATTTCACCAGATTCAAGGTAAGAAGAGTAAGAGGTGGCTCTTACTCTTCGCTTCCTGAGTAGGTTGGTATACATCTGCCAAACACCTTGCCAATTCATACGTCATAGATTACGTTTTTTTTTAATATTGGGCAAAATATATCAAAAGAACCCCACGGAGAATGAGGAAGCCGTGTTTCAGTACAAAACGGGCTTTGCTAGCTTACAACTCTATTATTATTAAATGTTGGTCTAATTGTCAATCAGGACTCAAATCAAATTCAAAGCCTATTGCTTTGAGTTCTGATTCCTAAAATACAATGCTCTGATACTAATTGAAACACAGAAACTAACAAACCGCTTAGCTTTGAATTGTGATTAAATTAATAGTTATAGCCATTTTGGTCTACGCTCAAGTGGCAGGGGCGGATACAGAATAAATTTCTTCACAAGAGTAAGAAAAGTTGACTTGTTAATCCATACACAGCACTGGATTAAGCAAGCGGGGTAGAGGTATAGTGAGCAAGCCGTAGCAAATTCTACTATAGGTAATATTTATACCAATAAAAGCTTTGGTAAAACTAAATTAGTCAAATGGTTATAAACAAGCAGCACAATTGTAGTTTAGGAGTTTTGCATGGTGAAATGTGGGTGTACTGTAGGTGCACATCTAGGTGCATGACCCTTCTGATAGGTTAGGTATAAAGAAATAAATTTTATCAAAGCAATAAAGTAGTTTTCTCAGAGTCTTGGCTGAACCGTCTGAGGGGGCACGTGATCCCCCCCTCCGCTGGATCCACCCATGGATCGTGGCCACTTCATTTTAATGTATTTTGGAATGGTTATTTGAATAACGTCTCATCTCTTATGATACCTTTTTTATGTTACCTGTGGAAATTCTCAAGCATACTGCGCTACCACGCGGAGATAGCGCAATTATGTGGGATTCCAAGCCACTAAAACTCCACGGTGCCCTCCTGTGCCGTTCAAGGTGGGAACACAGGTAGCGTTAGCACTCATCCGTGAACCCGCCGCGGCAGTCCGTCACCGGACCCTCCTCTGGGAAATATCCCCATCACCGGCGCTCCAGAACACATTGCACGCCGTGACTACCCCAGGGACCAAACCAGCACATGGGTGCCAGCCGACCCTGTGTATGCACTTTTGGTCCCCCTGTGACGGGTCAGGTCTGTGGCTCTGCCATCTGCCATTTTTTTTATAATTCATGAAACTATTGATGACAGGAGCAATATCAACCAGACCACGTCTCAATATCATTTACAAGTTCCATCACGTTCCCTAGGTGTCTACTTCAATGAAATACCGTTTGAGACTGCGTAATTTATAACCCTGTATAAAGTTAGGGGCTGTAAACCTTTGGAGTATTACCAATTTAATTGAAGATTGGTGAAGCGATAAAATGGGATTTAGGGATATTATTTATGTATAGTAAACGTCATTTGAATTATGTTTTTGTTTATAGTTGGCATACAAACTGGCTGGTGATGTAAATTATTTTGGGTTCAATGATGGAACAGAGAGTTTTTGTCGTGTTTACCATGGGGTTACAATTTCAATCCTCTCTTTTTCTGCAAATTAGTAAGTACTTTATCATCATCCTCTTTTTGCCCTTCTTCAAAGTCAAATGGAATTAGTGTAACACGTTGATTAGTTTAAAAAGTATGCACTTCATCATTTCCATCATCCACAGCCCGTGTTCGTTCACCCACTGCTGAGCCAAGGCCTATCTTTTCTTGTGCCAATCTCCACGTTCTTATGACAACCTCATACTTGCCCGCGTGGATAACAATATCGTCTGCACATCTCGCCGACGGACGACCATCTCCTCTTCTGACAGTCCTTGGACGGCACTCGGACAAAGAACAAGTACTCACTACCTATGAAAAGAGGAATTCTAGGAAAATGTAGGTACCTAACGATAAAAGAGTGAAGTCTGAAAATCAATTTCCCACATCACTGAAGGCATTTTTATAACAAAAGGTATCTTATTTAAAAGCATGTGGCCATTGTCTGTTCACAAAAGAAAAGTCCCTACATTCTTTATCTTTTCGGATTGATGGCACATATCAAACTGACCGAAAGATCAGTGTTGGATTCTCCAAAGATTTCAACTTTGTGTATCAAAAACCGACTGCCGACATTATTTGACACATAGTCTATATTTAAAACGTTTTTATTTCTTACATCATAAGGTTGGATTTTAAATGTTTTAGTTAAACGGAGAGGTCGTAGTAAGATAGTTTGTAGGGTTGCCGAAGTTTCTGAGGGACTCAAGGTTGGCTTTATTTATCTCGTATAAGCTTCAATGGGTCGAGTAATATTGTTTTAGCATCGGTATTACTTTTTTCGGACCTGTCAACGGCACTTATATTGAATTAATGTGAACAACAAACAAAAACAAATAACAAATATTTAACGAAAGGGCAATTGTTGGGTGATTTCCTTTCCCTTAAGAGAAAACTTTTAGAAGGGACATATTGCAGTGACCTCACAGAGCAGGTGTGGTCCAGTGATAACGGCTCCGACTTACGTGTTGTAGGTAGTGGGTTCGAATCCAGGCAGGCGCTTTTATTTCATCACCACTGATCTAAAAATGGTGAAGGAAAACATCGTGAGGAAACAAAAAAGTGTCTTAGAAACAAAAATTCGAAGACAAGTGACATCCACAGGATCCTAGGACTTTTGAGAAATAAAGTCCATTTGTTTTCATAGAGAGGAGGCCTTTGTCCCAATCCCAATAGTGGGAACGTGATAATGATGATAAAGATTTTGCCATCCTAATGCTGTTTTGATCAGTAAAATGGTTTCGATAGATAAATAGATTTAGAATGGCGATAGCGGTAATTGTTCTTGTCTAATATCTCTGCGATGGAACCCAAATAATAATTGTTATATCGTTTGCCATTAGTGAAAAATTTTGAAGATTTTAATTTAAAATGGCTTTATTTCATTATTTCCGTTTTGATGACAAAAAAAATAACTGCGCGTTAAAAAAAAAAATCTTTATTTCGGACAAGTAACATTCATATAGATGTTGCTTGTCCGAAATAAAGATTTTTTAAGATTTGGTAAAAACTTTTTTATTTTGTTTTTGTAACAATTAGTCCTGAAATGTCTCAAACTGTATTATTTTCCTTCGTATATTTCGGTACAGCTTGTTAAAAGTGGTCCAAAATTAAATTTTTAATAAGCTGCTGTGCATTTTGGGCTACCGGACCGGTAAGGAGTCGACAAAATTAGAGGCCTTTCAAATTGGATTTTATGTCATAGGAATTCAGTTTGAGTTGAACTGTTATGCAAAGTTATGAAAATCTTTGTAAAATAAAAGCCATAAGTAGTATCTAATTGTGTGAATAAATCATACATGAACTGATCTCGTAAGATATGGAAAAAAACTACTAGGTTGACAGGTTTTCAACTTTAAAGTCTATTATTAGAACGATTAGGTACAGACTACAGTTTTTTTCCGTTTATTCGTTCAAAATAGCCATATTAGCCATCTGTTGTCCTACTTTTTATTTGACTGTCACAGATTTTGTTCCAGAGCTTTTATTTTTATTGATAGTCTCGCGCTTGACCATTCACTATCTCACCTGATGGTAAGCAATGATGTGGTCGACGGTGTAGCACGAATGCCTGGAAGTAACCTATTCACTCTTGACTTAAAGACCCAGAGGTTGTAGATATCGGGTAACACAGACTTCGGTAGGGAATTCTACTCCTTAGCTGTACGCATATTGAAAGTATTAAGTTATAAATTCGCTTCGCTCTAACCTGACCACTAAATCATGTAATTAAAAGGTACAAAAGTAAATCAAGTAAAAAACCCACTGAATAACAAATTACATCGGACCCACGACATACAAAAAACTTTAAACCCATTAAAACTTTAAATTAACAAACACCAATTCAATCAAAAACCATTTAACTTTTAATCAAGAGTCAATCCTAACGTAATTGGTTGCAGGTGGGAAGTAGCGATGAGGCCGAATTACGTCGCCCTGGCTTTCGGCCTCGATTAGGGCCGAGGCCTGAGCCAATGAGTAATTGGCCTGGCATTGTCAATGAACATGCAAACTGGCTCAGTGCGTAAATTGGGAATGTTTTCGGCCTGCTCTTCGTTTAGGTTTCGGTGGGATTGTACGGACTTTCTCGTTATAATAGGGCTATGTAGAGTGAATGTTCTAGTTCTATGACTTGTTTATCTAGCTTCTGTCTGCGCTTTCACCCGCGTTAAAAGTGTTATATTGTTCAGAGGGATCATTATATCGCGATCAAAAGCCTATGTGCGATACCAAACTATAATCTATCTCTGTGCCTATTTCATCCATATCTGTCGAGCCGTTCTAGCGTGATTGAGGTAAAAACATCCATCTATCCATCCAAACTTTCGTATTAATATAAGTAGGATATCTGTAAAACGTATGTGCTGCAATATTTTACCCTATTTCCAACTGCCTCATCGGTCTTGTTTTCACAAGCGCTACTGTTTGCGAAAATGGTCATGGTTTATTTTACAGGATCGGTCAAAATGTTATAGTGTTTTTCCATCTGAAATGTCTATGTAGTAGTAGCCCGGATTTTCGCCCGGTTGATGGCTACTGGCTCGCAACTTTTTACAATGTATATTAGAAACCCTATGCAACCAACTCTTGGGGAACACCGACGTGTTGTTATGCTATGTTTGCTATCTTAATCAATATTCAAAAATAAAAAATCAACCACGTATTAAGTCAAATCCCAATGCCTAAACACTCAAACCGAAGGGACCGAATGCCAAACCCCTTCTGTTCAAACAAAACAAATCACGAATCTATTTCCGGACCACAGCACACAATGTTTGACCATACTTTTGTACTGAGGCCACTGATATTGGCTTTATTCATAGAGAACATAGCAACTAGAGACGGCATTACTAATAATATTTGAGCACTGTGCACAAGTTTCAGTTGTCATAGCCACAGATTCAATTACCATAGCTAACAATTGTAATAGCCATCAATTGCTATGTGTAAGCGGTGACACTAAAAGAGTTCGCCTACGATAATTATTTGTATTAATCCAGTAGAGCTTTTCGTTTACATAGAATAGAATAGAATAGAATTTCTCTTTATTCGAGTATCCATGACTCAAAAGATGGTTAGTAAAACTTACAACTATGTTAGTAACACAGATATTAACAAACTGACACTACAAACACAAAACAACAAATAACATAGCCGCTGCATCGCTACTCTTGTCCGTTTGTTGCATTTGCAACGCTCGAGAAATGGAATAAAATCGCATAGTATCATATTAGCATCACTACAAACGCTCTACCACTTCGGGTGACTTCTGGTAAGGGAAAATGCCGTGGCTAGCCGATTGTGAAGGCAGAATACTGCATCGCGATTGTATCGATGCTGTATCGCGATAGTAGCAAAGCAGAATCATGCTTAGGTGCGTGGCTGAAGTTATAAGCACCGCGACCACATAACGACTGAATCGCAAACTGAATCGATGCAAAAAGTTGCGTGAACGACCACATCACAGACACACTAGATTTGTATAGAAAGTTTTAACATAACCGTCTCTTACTAATAAAGAAGGCCGCTAAGACGCTTACATGATCTGTATTTTCTATTTAAACAAAGCAAATCATAAATCTATTTCCGGAACACAGCACATGTTAGTCCATACTTTTGTTCATAGGGAACGCTGATATTGGCCTCACTTAACAAATATAAAGCACATGAATGTTGCAGAGAATTGGACTGGAACAGGTCTGGCAGCTGTCTAAATCGCTTAAAAGAATAATACACAAACAGTTTTCATTTAATAAATGGTTGAGTGGAAATTAAAAAAAAATTAGGTATTGTGTTGCTTTTTATTGGCATTTAGGACACGTTACTGGATATTTTAAGAATAATAATGAAGTTTATGAGTTACCTAGATTTAAAACTGATGGTTAACAATCGTATCGTAGTTTATTTGGAGTCGATGCAGCATGGTGTCTTCTTTCACACTTCTCTATTAGTCGTGATATCGACAGTTATCGCCAATTAACAAGGCTTTTTTATTATGCGTATGTATGTATGAATGTTCAGGTCAAATCTTGCCACTGAATTTTGAATCAGTTAACCTCAATTGATTAAAATGAAGTTTTGCATACACGTTTGGTTTGGATGACAATGCACGACAAGCCATAAAGCTAGTTGAATTTTTTTTTGTTTGTAAAAATTAATTAGCCATTTATCAAACTAAGAGTGAACAAAACGAGTATGAAAGTAAGCTGGTTCGTTGGTCTAGTAGTCGCAAGCGCTATTGCTGAGCATGAGGTCCTGGGTCCGAGTCCCAAGTCAGGTAATCTTATCTTGTGGAGGGGCCGAGAAGTAACTCGGACACTTCGACCCATTGGGATCTATTGTGGTTTCCTAGATAACTTACTGCTCCCCAATCTCGTTGAAAACTCTTTTCATGAGTTTTACAACGAGACTAGGAGATATGAGCCTATAGTCTTCTGGTTTTGGATATCCAACCCCTAGTGCATCGCATGTGCACAGAAGGTGCTCCATGCGCTCCGTATGTTCCCCATACAACCTGCACAAGGGTATCGCGGTAAGACCCATCTTCATGAGCATGTAGTGGGTTTCAAAGTGCCCAGTAAAGGCCCCAAGCAGGTAGCGGATGTGCCACCTGTTCATATTCCCGATGCATTCCCGGGCTTTGAACGTAGATCCTAGGAATTTCTTGGAGTGTTGAAGACCAGTAGAAGACAGCAAATGTGTTCGTCGGCTGTGATCTGCAAACTCCTTAAATGTGGCTTTTACGAGACACGTCGAAACGCCTACACATGGTTCTGGACCCACAAAATCAATTGCTGAGCCCTCTCTTGCCAGTTCATCTGCCACTTCGTTACCATGGATTCCTTTGTGCCCAGGGACCCACATCAGTCTCATCCTGTTATTCTGCCACAGCCTCATTAGGGCTTGGACAGCCTCCAGAATAAGTCTGGAGTCCACTTTGTAGGATGCCATGGCTTTGATTGCAGCCTGACTGTCACTAAAAATATATATGGATTTACCTCTGGTTCCTCTATCTATATTCTCTTAAGCACAGGTTATTATGGCATATGTTTCTGCTTGGAATACAGTTGCCATCTTCCCTAAGCTTTTGCTACATTTGTAATCTTTTGCGTATATTCCAGCTCTTGTACCTGATCCCATTTTGGATCCATCAGTGTACCACACCAGACTATGTTGTTCTGGTGGACTGGACGAAGGGAGTCGGTCCAGTCCTCTATTGTAGGGATTTCGACTTTAAAAGACCTTTCAAACACAAACAACAAACATAGTTTGCATTTTATCGGATATCACGCTAGTTACCCGATCCAGGCCTTCATTGCCATCGAACTTTGTATGGTTAGTTTTTGGCTTGGAGGCATCCCATAGTCCAGCAATAGCAAGACGATGTAATGTCTTCCTTGCCTCGAATTCAACCATCATATGCAGAGGAGGGATATTGAGGTACCTCTCAATCGCTGCCGCAGGTGTTGTCCTGAAAGCACCCGTGATTCCGAGACACACTGTTTTTTGTAACACGGTGTGTGGCGCTTTGCACGAGGCAACCTTTGTTCTTGGCCACCACACTATGCTGCCATATGTGATAATAGGTATTATCATTGTCCGGTACAGCCATTGTATCACTTTGGGCTTTAATCCCCAAGTTTTACCGTAGGCGGAACGACACATGCCAAACACTCGTAGGGCCTTTGTTGTAATATTTTCCACATGAGTTTTCCAACTGAGTTCTTTATCAAGCGTTACACTCAGATATTTAACTTCGGTAGACCAGGGCAGTTTTATTCCATTGAGAGAGGGCTCTCCTAGGTTTTCTAGTTGTCTCTTCCACGTGAATGGAATAATGACTGCTTTGCTTGAGTTGATAGAGAGGTGGTTCTTTGTAAACCATTCCTCTGTCATCCTCAATGCCTGTTGTAATAATCCAGAGACTATGATACCATTAACCATTATAGCTATGTCATCTGCATAGCCTACTGTGTCCGGTCCGGTATTGAGTTTGGTAAGCAGCGAGTCTACTACCAAGCACCACAATAATGGTGACAGCACTCCGTCTTGCGGACAACCTCTTCTTGTTTTTGTGCTAAGTCTGTCTCTCATCAGTTCTGATCTGACTATTATGCTTCTTAGCATATAGTCAAACCAGTGGCACGTGGTATCATTGATCCCATGTTCCTTTGCATCAATGCGTATGGACTCAAATGTTGTCTTGTCGCAGGCTCCCTCTATGTCGAGGAAAACCCTGACACAGACCTCTTGTCCTTCTTGCGCAGCCTCGGCTCGACTCGCAAAATAGTGCAATGCCGTTTCCGTAGATTTGGCAGGGCTGTAGGCGCATTGTAGTTTATGTGGAGGGAATACTTTAAGTGGTCCCTGTACCTGTCTACCAGTTTCTCCAGAGCTTTTAAGAGAAAGGATGATAGACTAATGGACCTGTAAGCTTTAGCATCTTCGTAAGTCGGTCTATCCACCTTCGGTATAAAGGTGACTTTGACTTCCCTCCATGCCTTGGGTACGTACCCAAAGGCTATGCAGGCCCTGTAGAGCTTACTCAAATGGGGTATCAAAACAGATGCTTCTTCTTGCAATAGTATTGGATAGATGCCATCCGGACCAGAGGATTTGAGAGGCTGAAGCCCGCTATGTCAAGCTTCAGTTTATTTTTATCTACCACTTTCTTCGCCGTGAGCCAGTTATTTTTGAACGTGTGCCTTGTGAGCTCGTCCCTTGCGACTGGTTCCTCTTCATCGCTGTCGCGCAATATACACTCCGGGAAGTGAGTTTTAAACATCACGCCCAGAGTGTCTTGCCCAGTTTCCGTTGAGATACCCATTCTCATCCTTTACAGATGATAGTGGGTTTGTCTTAGTCATGGACATTGCTTTGCACAACCTCATTCCATTTGGCAGAGCTTCGATGTAGGTGCAATGCTGCTGCCAATTAGTTCTTTTGGTCTTGCGTACCACCGTGTTGTACCTCGTCAGCATGCTATGATAGCCAGAGAAATCTTGCTATCACAGCATGATGTGATAGCAAGGCCGTTAATGATGCTTTTGCATCATTAAAGGCCTGTCGTGTTTCCTGACGTATTTTAGCTAGTTCAGGACTCCACCATGGTACCTTTTTGCAAAAGGCCTTTTTCTCTGGGCAGTTATCTTCCCATACACCGAAGGTGCCCACCTTGATTCTGTCCACTTCAAATTCTATATCTAGTATGGAATTAAGATTACCTTTAGGGCTCCCTAGATTTACTTTTAGGTCCCTCCTGTACGATTCCCAATTTGTATGCCTTGGTTTACTCCTTCGTCTAGTTTCGGCTTCTCGCACCGTCCTAAACCTAAAGCATATATAATTATGGTCAGACAGAGACATTTCGTCCAATACATGCACATTTTCAATATGAACGCTGGCCCTGTTTGAAGCCAGTGTCAGTTCCATAACTTCAGTTATCGCAGAGGTCCTAAAAATAGGTTTATTGCCTGCGTTAAGGTTTTGTAAAGAAGAGCTTACCACAAAGTCCAAAAAATCCTCCTCTCGTTTGTTGACATCCGAGCTGCCCCAAACGACGTCGTGTGCATTCGCATCGCAGCCAAGTATCAGGTCGAGTTTTCTTGGTTGCCGTAGTAAACCAGTCGTCTGATTAGTGAAGTCGAGTAAAGTATTGTTGGTTTTTTTCATTTCAAATTTATAAGTAGCAACAATGGCAACAGGTTTGCCCCCTATTACATCGGAAAGAAAGAAAGAAATAGTATTAGTTGTGTGGTGTTTGTTGCTTTTTTTTTGTTTATTTTTTTTACTTAGTTCTTTGTCTAATAAGTGCAAGTTTGCAAAACCCTTCGGGGTATTCAGGCCTGATATTATTTTTAGTAGCCTATACCTACCAAAATTAACTTAGGATATTTTTTATCCTGGTAATGTGTTCCTTTGGAATGATAAAACACTTTTACGCGGACAAATTCACGGACAGACGCTAGTGTTGTTTCAAAATGATTATGATTATTTAGTTTTGGCAAATGATTCCAGATCCCACTACAATACTGTATTAAAGATAAGTTGGTAAGTAGCGAAACTTTTAATGAGTTAGTGAACTAGAGTTACAAGGCTTTTGAGCTGTCGTGACCCGAACTTATGTAGTTGCCATTTGCATGCCGTTAGTTTATAATACTATCCTGTGATTAACCTAAACGTAAGAGGAATAACGAGGAACTTAAGAGGAAAAGAGGAATTCGTATCAATACCAAAATAAGATTGATACGAGCACTGGTTTGTCCTATTCAATCCTGGCTTGAAAGCGACAAAGGATTGATGAATTCAAAAAAGAAAATATCTGCTGTTCAATAGTATATTATGCAACTAGTGAATAAAGGAGGCATTTAAAGCGAGGGCCATAGATGAATCACGAAGAAGTGAAGGATTCTAACAACTGAATCAAGACCGGAGGGAGTGATTCTTGATGATTGAATCACGAGCATAGCGAGTGATTCAAGCGTTAGAATCCTGAGCGACGCGAGTGATTCATGGCCCTCGATATAAATCCGTTTTATTCAAGAGTTACATACTATATTTTATACCATGACTACGAGAAAAAGAAAGATTTAAGCGAAAAGCACAAGGAATAATAATAAATAAATGTTTTATTACCTTCAAAATTTACAAAAAATGTGAAAACTCAGGGTTTCACATTTTTTGTAAATTTAAGCTGATCTAGGTAACAACATCTGTGTTTCAGGGGCCAGTGACCACCTCCGTTACGTTACATAATTATAATTAATTAAACACCAATGCAATTAATATTAGAATTACAATCCAAATGACTATTCACTAAACATCCCAGACTAAAATCAAAACTCATTAAAATCATAAATATTAACAAACTGAAAATTAAATCGATGAAGAAGTTTGAAAGTCGAATATTCTTTGCACAAGGAGTTTGTATCGAGTATTTTATGCGCCAGGAGGCTGTATAGCATTGAGATGGACGTCGAATATATATTGGTGTGTTCTAAATTCAAACACCAAAACAGTGAGTAAAAGTGATTTTTATTCACTGTTTTCAGTGAATAAAATAAGCTTTTTAGAGGGGAAATGGTATAAAACACTTTTTTTCGCAAAACTCGACAAAATGCAGGGATTGTTTCGCTATTTCGGAGTTGACCATGTCAAAGTTGTTCATATTCATGAGTACTTTCACCCACTGAATGATTTGCAATTTATTCAAAGTAGCCCCCGTATATAGAAAGCTTAGTTCAAAAAGTTGTTTACCCAACTTAAGTCATAACAGACCATCCAGACAAAAAGCGGGTATTGTTCAAAATTAATAACAACCAGAAACACGTACATAATTTGTGCCGATTAAGAAAAACTTTTCAGACTTACACCAATAAAGTTGTGAACAAAACCTTTGGTATGTTATTCCCAGTTGCTATCTTGAATTAGAGATGTAGCGGAGGTTAATCTTAATGAAGATTAACTTGGGTGGAAAAGATTTATAAAAAAAAAATCTAATCGAGAAAAAATTACCAACCAATAGAAGGGGTTGGATAATAATTTCACACAGTTTTGCGTTTGTGAATTTTAGTCCTCCTCCTTATGGCGTCGTTTTCCCAATGCTAGGATTCGTGACCACATTATGGGTTCAAAACTTTCTTCTTTAAAACGTTCCCCCACTTGCTCCTACTTTCAGCAACAAGCACGGCTTCTGAGGCTTTAATGTTCGGATTAGGTCCGCCCTGTGCATAGGGCTTCTACCTCTGGGTCATGGTTCCCCGACTTTACCAGTGACCATTACCTTATGAGGGTGGTCACCAGGTTTGCGGGCAATATGGCCATAGAAATCAAGTTGCATTTCTTCGAACCGAGATTTCTCAGATTCGGATTGGATCCGAAACTGCTCGTACATCTAATAAAAAAACTGCGGCAATATAACTCTATAACTTTAATGTTTAGTTAAGCCAGTTAGGTTTATGAGTCACTAATAAAATTCACCGCTAGATGGTATTCTATTTTTTTTATTTTTCAATTAAAGTCGTTGCCCGGCACTAAGAATTTCTTCCAGTATCGTGGGTGCGTTTACAAACATATAAACTCACATACACAACACCCAGAGCCGGAACAACTATCTGGAGGTCATACAAATATTTGTTCCGTGCGGGAATCGAACCCGCAACACGCAGCGCAGCAGTCAATTGCTCAACCACTGCGCCAACCGTGCGCCAAATTGTAGGATGCAAACTCTGTCTATCCGGATTCAATTCGGATTGAACTCGGATTCCGATCAGATGCGTGGATCTGCTAGAAGCAGATCCAAGCATCTGAGAGAGACGCGCATCGCACGCATCTGATTCGTAAGAGTACAACTCCGCTTAAAACTTTAGGAGGCGGACGATTCAGTAGAGGCACGATAACATGCGGATGTTCTGATACAACCCTGTATAGAAGAATTTAAAATTAGCAACAATTGGTTTAAGTAAAGTTCAGTTGAAGTTAAATTACTGAGTAATCTTTGTTCGATATCTTGGAGTTTTGTCTCGAGTATAAATTGTGTATTCAGTTGACGCGCCTTGTTTCGCTGTTAAGATAACTGGAATTGAATAAATTATTGTATGGTTGTTGTTCGCTATCAGATTTTATTTTCTTTCTGTGTTTTACAGGGGTTCGAACTCTCTTTTAAATAGTTAGGTAGAATATTGGTTGATTGTTTTAATTAGTTAGTTAAACTCATAGCTTACCATCAGGTGAGATGGTGGTCAAGCGCGAGCCTATATAAGATAAATAAAATTTTTTTTTTTTTGATTTTATAACAAATAGCCACCCCAAAAGTGGCTGCAAGTACTCCATGCAGGATCGGACTTGCGCTTTGTAAAGTATTAAACGCTGTCCAGGCGTAAAGTATTTGGTATTAAGAGATCTTCACAAATGATGAAAGATTTTCAGGCTAAAGCAAAGTTTGACAAATACTCAACTTCAAATTCTAAATTCAGAAATATTGCCTGCCTTCCACTAAAAAAGGGTAATGTCCGGAAACGGAGGTAATGAACGGACCGGAGTAAAATAGTTGTGCACTTCCACTAAGAAAGAGTTTCGGCATTTGCCTCTTACTGCCAATGGCCTTTCCGGAGCGAATCCATGTAAAACTAGCGTGTGCCGCCAGGACACAGCGGACCCATTTTAGCTCACGCAATCCGCTCCGTTTACTCGCTTGCGGTGGGACTGCTCGTATGAAAATCAGTTTTGCGAGTCCAGCGGAGTCCGCACGGATTCAGTGGAAGCACTTCTATGCAGTTCTTTGCCATTGCAAGTTAAACGGACTCCGTACGGAGCCCGTTTCGCTCGCAGTGGAAAGCGGGCGTTAGCGGTGATTCTCGAACAAAATGTCAACTCATAGTTATACCAACATGAGGCCGTATTAATTTGCTGGAACAAATAGACTCTTCATTAACTAACAAACACACGTTAGGAAGAAAATAGAATCTAATACGAGCCTCCGGTATACCAGTATTAATTTCCTGTTGTTGCTTATTGAATCAGGCACGGATTTCTATAGAACCTAGTGGATAAAATCTTACTTGGGGATATTTGTTTATTCATCAGGAAACTAAAGGCAATTTACATTGTGCAACGGTTCGTTCACACATACATCCGTCGTAACAAATCGTGATTTTATTTTGAATAGAACAATTCAATAGAATATAGTAGTAAACTTTTATTTGACATAGGTAAACACAACAGCAATAATGATTGAGTACAAGAGATAGGGACTAAACAGTTCAATCAAAAAACATTAATTGAATTTTGTCGACGTATCCTAATGACACGTTTTGTGGTTAAGCTCAGACTGACGTTTATTTCAATAAATAAAGTAGGTAGGAATTCATGTACATATTCTACTACATACCCTCACATAATAATATTAAGACTTTATTTTGATAGTAATTCTAACATCTCCACTTATCAAAATAATCTAAACTTTTGATACATAAGTATTTTAGAAATAAACTAATAGCATACAGCCATTAAACAATACTTTGAACATCTAACTTCTTTACAAAATAGTTATGTTTAACACTACTCAAGCCTTTTGTTAATATGTCTGCAGGCATTTCAGTCGTTGGTAGGTAATCTATTTTCACAAGATTGTTAGCCACTGTTTCTCTAACAAAATGGTGACGCACATCAAGCTTAGTTCTTTTATGGAACAATGGATTCTCTGATAACTTCTGAGCCCCTTGATTATCATTATATAAAATGATTGTATAATTACAAAATCTACAATTTCAGAGAACAGGTTTTTTAAATATATAGCCTCTTTACAGGCCTCTGCTATCGCCATATACTCGGCCTCTGTACTGGACAAAGCTGTAGTCCGCTGTTTCTTACATTCATATGAGATAACAGTACCTGAGAACTTAAAGTAAAACCTGTGTATGATTTCCTATCTAGTATATTTGAGGCCCAATCTGCATCAACAAAACCTTCCAAGTTACAATTATTTTTACTAAATATGAGCCCATAGGATTTAGTTTTACATAAATATCTTAAAATTCGTTTTACATGCTTCCAATGGGTAAAGGAATAACAATTGTTAAACTGGCTTAAATAACTTACATTATAAGAAATATCTGGGCGAGTTAGAACACTTAAATACATTAAATTTCCATCTACACTTTTCTCCAGTTTTAAATTACTTTCAATGGGAGTATCAAAAACTTTACAGTTTGTCATATTGAATTTACTTAAAATGTGATCTACAAACTTCTCTTGATCTAAGGAAATACAGCTATTTTTATACATATTTACCCTCATACCCAAACATTGTTTTAATTGCCCTAAATCATTAATTTTAAATTTTGACATTAGTTCAGTTTTTACCTCATTTACCATGTTACTACTGTTCGAAAAAATGAAAAAATCATCAACAAAAATAGCTATTATGATCAGGTCTTTGTTACATTTTTTAACATACAGGCATGGTTCTAATTTCGATTTAACAAAGATGGATTTCAATAAACAATCATTTACTCTTTTATTCCAAACCCTGGCTGATTGTTTTAGGCCTTATATTGCACGTTTCAATTTAAGTACACAATTTTCTTTACAATCTAAATTAGGTGGAGCATTTTCGTTCAAGTAGCCATTTAAGAATGCTGTGGTTACATCTAAATGAGTAATTTCAAAGTTAAGTTTAACACTCAAGGCAAATAAGAGTCTCAAAGTAGAGTAACAAAGCACTGGTGAGAATGTTTCAGTGTAGTCCACACCTTCTTTTTGAGTGAAACCCTTGGCAATCAATCTTGCCCTATACCGCACTTCATTGTCACTTCCGAACTTCTTTTTGAAAATCCATCTGCACTGCACTACCCTATCAGCTTCTTTCCTGTCTACGAATTCCCATGCTTCATTGTAATTGGCAGTGGTGGCCCAGTGGTATCGGCCGCGACTTACAAGTTGTAGGTCGTGGGTTCGAGCCCAAGCAGGCGCTTTACTTTGTGTAAATTATTTCATCACCACTGCTCTCAAAACGGTGAAGGAAACATCGTGAGGAAACCGGCATGTCCTAGAACCAATAATTCGAAGACATGTGACATCCACCAACCCGCACTGGGCCTGCGTGGTGGATAACGGCCCATTCCCTCTCACAGAGAGGAGGCCTGTGTCCCAGCAGTGGGAACATTAATAGGCTGATGATGTGTTGTGATGATTGTAATTGAAAGCTATCAGTTCATTTATCATCACCTGTCTCCACTGATCCTTCTCCGGTCCATTCATCGCTGCTTCATAACTGAGTTCTTCACCGCAGGTTTCCAGCTCGTCCAAAATATAGAGGTTAGTTATACCGTACCTTTCTACTGGTTTTCTCTTGCGCTTACTATCCTCCTCTATCGGAATTTCATTCTCCATGATAGACTCATTTTCATCTTCAGGCACCGATTGATATGAATTATCTTGGGAACTTAATGAGTCACAGATATACGTTCGATCATCTGGATCGAAATCTCCATTTTCTGTTTTTTTTTTTTTTTTTTTTATCTTATATAGGCTCGCGCTTGACCACCATCTCACCTGATGGTAAGCGATGATGTGGTCGATGATGGAGCACGCTTGCCTAGAAGTAACCTATTCACTCTTGACTTAAAGACACCCAGGTTGTAGCTATCGGGAAACACAGACTCCGGCAGGGAATTCCACTCCTTAGCTGTACGCATAATAAAAGTATTTTCAAAACGTTTAGTGCGTATGGGTGGGATGTCCACCATGTATCGATGGCGCATCGCCGTACGTCTGGTAGTCCGATGATGAAATGGGCTGGGCGGAATTAGATTATGCAATTCCATCGCACATTCCCCGAAATGTAATCGATAAAAAACCGACAAGCCGGCAACTCGGCGACGATGTTCAAGGCTCTGGAGCTTTGTCTTAACCAATGCCTCATCGCCGATGAGCCTCCTGGCCCGCTTTTCGATCGACTCTAGTGCATCAAGTTGGTATTTGGCAGAGCCGTCCCAGAGATGAGAACAGTACTCCATGCATGATCGAACTTGCGCTTGATACAAGCTGAGCAGCTGTTCTGGCGTGAAGTACCTTCTCACCTTTGCAAGGATCCCCAGCTTCTTGGCAGCCAGCTGAGCTTTTGCCTCAATGTAAGGCCCAAAATTGAGAGTCGATGTCAACGTAACGCCAAGCAGCTCAAGATGGTCAGTTATTGGCACGGTCACACTTCGGAAAGTTGGAGCCGGGTGAAATTGACTCTTTTTAGCGGAAAAAAGACACGGCTGGGTTTTAGCAGCATTAAACCTGACCAGATTGGCATCGCCCCATTCGGAGACTGCCTGCAAGGACAGGTTTAAGCGCTCCACCATGGCCTCCCGGAGAGACTGGACCTGAGGCCCGGTAGTACGAGCGTTGGACAAGTATCTCTCAGCAACAGTGCTGTCGTCTGCATACCCAAAGGTACCGGGTTTTAGCAGATCGTTAATGTGCAGCAAGAATAAAGTTGCTGAGAGTACTGACCCCTGAGGGACACCGGCATTAATATCCAAGTGGTCCGACGAGCAGCCATCGATAACCACTCGAATGGACCGATCTCTCAGGAAGTCTGCAATCCAATCACACAGACCACCGGGCAAACCGAATAAAGGAAGCTTACCAATAAGGCTTTCGTGCCAGACCCTATCAAAAGCCTTCGAGATGTCGAGGGAGACGGCAAGCGCTTCCCCATGCCTCTCGATGGCCTCACTCCAGATGTGAATGGCATACGCTAGAAGATCCCCAGTAGACCGATTTCGGCGGAAGCCGTATTGGCGGTCACTCAGGATATCGTTAGTTTCTAGGTATGCCAGGAGCTTAATATTGAGTACGCGTTCCATACTCTTACAGAGTATGGAGGTTACAGATATGGGTCTGTAGTGGGCCGGGTCAGCTCGGCTGCCCTTCTTGGGCACGGGCTGTACGTTAGCCTGCTTCCAAGCATTCGGCACTTTTGCAGCCCTATACGAAAGGCGGAATAGGCGTGTCAAGATCGGAGACAGTTCAGGCGCACAGGTTCTAAGAACAATTGCTGGTATTCCGTCAGGGCCGCTAGCCTTGTTCACGTCGAGGTTGCGTAGCACCCTAACTTTCTGATGAACTTTCTTCTCTTTCTTTCTCTGACTTTTCTTCATTATCATTTTCTAATATCTGAGCTGTGTCCGAATCTTCTTTCTTCATAATAATGACATCTCTGCTCGTAGTTTTTTAGGTATTGGGTTATATAATCTGTACCATTTCACATTTTCTGGATACCCAACTAAAATCAATTTGTCAGCCTTCTTATCCCATTTTTGTCTTTGTGCTTTGGGAATATGCACCATTACCTTACTGCCGAATATTCTGACATGGCTCAGGTCTGGCTTCTTACCTGTCCATCTCTCGAATGGTGTCATCATGCCTAAGCTGGCGGCTGGCGTTCTATTGATCAAGTACACTGCAGTATTTACTGCTTCTCCCCAAAAACTTTTGTTGGGATCCGTTTCAAACAGTAAACACCTTGCCCATTCAACTACAGTTCTGTTAAACCTCTCCGAGAGACCATTCTGCTCGGGAGTGTGAGGATTGGTCTTCTGATAGATGATACCAGCTTGTCTTAGGAAGCTCTCCATCTCGCGTGAACAAAACTCTCCTCCGTTGTCGGTTCTCAATATTTTTATTTTGTTTCCTATCTGATTCTCAACCGAACCTCGAAATTCTTTGAAATGATGAAATACCTGATTCATCTCCTTCAAGAAGTAGACAAAAGTCATTCTGCTGGCATCATCCACGAATAGGAGAAAGTACTTCGACTGACCAATTGACTTGGTCTCCATCGGGCCGCATAAATCCGAGTGTACATTTGGGGTTTATCATGTAATTTTTTTAATTGAATGATTGTATTTTGATGGTATTGTATCATGTAATTTTCTGAAGTTGTAACTTTGAGCCAAAACAAAATGTGCATTGATATACTTGACTCCTTTGCAAACTAACATTTTATGCTCATTAACTTTGTAGACGATGCTGTGTAAAGTTGTTTCACATTATTTTACAATATCCTTTAAAATTTAGAAGGAGAAATCTACTCCGGCCAATTGGTTAGGGCAATAATGTAACCCAAAGTATCAAAATTTTGCCCATTAAATTCATTATTTAGCCTGCGCTGAGAAAACTATTGATGATACATAAAAATTATATACTACATAATTAAAGTACTCATTATTACCTACAAAAAAAGACGGAGAGAGAATATATCTAACTATCATAGTTAAGTCACAATAGCAGATTTTGTGTACTAAAATTTAATTAGATTGCTCCGCCGGTAGAAACTAAAAGTGGTTACATTCATATTGTAGTATTATTTCTTATTAATATAAATAGTTTAACAAAATGGTTGGTAGGTAGGTAGGTAGGGCCCAAATTACCATTCCAGTGTTTCTTTTGGTTGTCTTGATTCATTTACTTCTATCTGATCTCGATGATGCCCAACGTCGGTGACATTACCCGTCTTCGGGCACCCATTGTGCGATGATCAATGGGCCAAACCTAGTTATCTATGGAACATAAGTTCACAGTATAACTTACAGAAGTACAATTGTATGTTACTCAAAATTAGATTTATCATTTAAATAATTCCCCGTGTCACCAGCCCGTTCTTAGCAAGGGTCATTGGATTCTATTAGGTCGCATTATACTGCATACGGAGCACTCGTCTCTTTTGGCAGCCATCTTACCATATTTCCATCTATTAACAAATCGTCTGCATAATACAGTGCCTGGAATGTGGCCAGAATAATGTTATGCAGGAGGAAAAATAATTTTTCGTACTTGACACACTTTCATAAGACGTTTTTGGGTCTACTTTTATAGGGCTAAACGACGTGGAAGTTTCAAAGTTAATTCAAATATTCAACATCTTTATTTATGTTTTACCTAGCTGTTGCTTTTTTGCCTGAAAGAGTAACAAAAATTCATCCATGCATACATCCTCACAAATTTTCACGTTTACTATAGTATGTAGTAGGCTTTATGCTGGTCCAGTAGTAGTTCTACTGTTGTGACGGTATAAGGATATAATCGACACCGGAGCATACTGCTGTTTTCAAAAGGTAAATTACTAATATCTCTATAAAGAATTGATATGAGTAGACAGGCGTGATAGGTGGAATACGAAATATACGGGTCGTTAGTTATAGCGAAACTTTTACCAATTTTGGCACAGGTAGGAGCAGGTAGGAGCCCAGGCAGGCGCTTTACTTTGTGTAAATTATTTCATCACCACTGCTCTCAAAACGGTGAAGGAAAACATCGTGAGGAAACCGGCATGTCCTAGAACCAAATATTCGAAGACATGTGACATCCACCAACCCGCACTGGGCCCGCGTGGTGGATTACGGCCCATTCCCTCTCATAGAGAGGCGGCCTGTGTCCCAGCAGTGGGAACATTAATTGGCTGATGATGTGATGATGATGTTATGTGACGAACTTGTACACACTATTAGTCAAATTCGCAGTACCGATAAGCTCATGAGCTTGATTATAAATCAAACAGACATTCTTTTTGGATGCTAATCTGTTGCCATTAGCTATCAGTTGGCTTACCGAAGCAGTGGAACCGAGAGCAGTGGTGGCCGAGTGGTATCGGCTGCGACTTACAAGTTGTAGTGCGTGGGTTCGAGCCCAGGCAGGCGCTTTACTTTGTGTAAAATATTGCATCACCACTGCTCTCAAAACGGTGAAGGAAAACATCATGAGGAAATCGGCATGTCCTAGAACCAAAAATTCGAAGACATGTGACATCCAACAACCCGCACTGGGCCCGCGTGGTGGATTACGGCCCATTCCCTCTCACAGAGAGGAGGCCTGTGTCCCAGCAGTGGGAACATTAATAGGCTGATGATGATGATGATGATGGCTTACCGAAAGTAGGTTTGTCGTGAGCTTCGGTTTGTACAAAACATTCTTCACAATCACATCATATTGAGAGCGTTTACGCTTGTCGTTATGCATGTTTCACCGACACTTACCACAGGCACTGTCGTTTGGTTTGCAACTACGATTTCTTTGTTTTCGGGCACGCGTCTAGTTTGCAATAAACATTTTTGATTTGACGTCATATGTGCTCTTGCGCCCGAGTCGACGTACCAGTCTTCTGTGCGTAAATTTCCGTTGAAAAACGCTGCACTAAAAACATTTACTGGTTTATTTAATTTTAATTCGAGGCACTTGTTCTTAAAATGGCCGACTTTCTTGCAATTATAAAATTTTATTTGTTTGATGCTTTTTGACATGTCATTTGAAGTTGACGTTTGAAATGATTTGACACCTCGGTTAGTGTTGCCAGTTTTCGACCGCTCTTTAGACCAAAAAGCAGAATTGGTTCCATTATTGCCAACCTCTTCACACATGTCAAGTAACTTTGTCTTAATGACGTCAGCGCTAATGGCGATGCTTGAATGATCTATCACCATTATCATTGGTGAAAACTTATCTGGGAGTCCAGCCAAAAGTAAAGATCCGATCCATTCGTCTGTAATCTCAAAACCTGTCCCCTTCAATTTCTGCGCCGTCTCAACAACTTGAAATACATAGGTTTTCATGGAATCACTGTTTTCAAGACGAATCGATATCAATGTTCGAAGTAAACTTATTTTTCTTTGATACCCGGTGTCATCAAATAATTGTTTCAACTTGTTCCACACACCTTTCACTGTAGTCTCACTCTTGATATGCGCGTATAATGAAGAGTCGATGGTCATCACGAGTTTGGCTTTGGCTTTCTTCATCTCAGCTTCACTAATTTCTGCTGGTAGGCTTTCAATGTCGATTCCCTCGAGTAGCGGAAAATTGCTTATTGCAAACGCCCAATCTTCATAATTTTCACGACCTTTTAACTTCGGTACGTTAGCTAGGTAGCCCGACGTCGACATTATTGATTTTGCACAAACTAATAACAAAATAATACCGGAAACTTTATAAAATACGGTACTGGGCCCATAACCTAATGAAACACGTTTGGTGGTTAAGCTCAGACTGACGTTTATTTCAATAAATAAAGCAGGTAGGAATTCATGTACATATTTTACTACATACCCTCACATAATAATATTAAGACATTATTTTGATAGTAATTCTAACATATCCGAATATTGTTTTTTCCGCATTGCTTCTGTCGACCTTCCCATACTTAAGGGAAAGTACCCATATTGCGTGACCCGTTTAGAGGGAGATGGGGGTTTTGGCACCGTATTAATAAAGACAGCCAATTTTTAGTTTTTAGCCTTCTTTTTGCAAATAATATTTAAAACCCCATTTATGATTTGAGGGGGGTACGTATACTACGGGTGGTCACCGAAGGGAGGAAGGGCGAAAGAAATTTAAAAAAATGTGTCACGTAGTATGAGTACGATCACTAAGATGCATTTATCTTTCATTTGACTTCTGTCTTTGATAGATTTTGTCTTTGATTGTAACCAGGTCGGTATTGTCATAGATTACCTTGTACAATCAAACAGTTACTTCTCTTCAATATACTAGTTAAATAACGGATACTCAATCACATTTTATCCACCTGTGAAGGCATGCTGAAACACAAAGCTGTATTCTTTGCACGTGTACACACATCACACACACACACACACATCATCAGCCTATTAATGTTCCCACTGCTGGGACACAGGCCTCCTCTCTTTGTTTTTGCACGTGTACTAGGGTGGTTAAATAAGTAGCGTCTGACAAGGCACAGAGGCTAAGATTACTTGGGTCAATTAAAACAACAAACGAGGAAAACAGAAAACAAGCTGTATTTAGCATTCTGTGCTGAAATTGGTAAAAGTTTCGCTATAACTAACTACCCGTATATTTCGTATTCCACCTATCACGCCTGTCTACTCATATCAATTCATTATAGAGATATTAGTAATTTACCTTTTGAAAACAGTAGTATGCTCCGGTGTCGATTATACCCTTATATCGTCACAACAGTAGAACTACTACTGGATCAGCATAAAGCCTACTACATTCTATAGTAAACGTGAAAATTTGTGAGGATGTATGCATGGATGAATTTTTGTTACTCTTTCAGGCAAAAAAGCAACAGCTAGGTAAAACATAAATAAAGATGTTGAATATTTGAATTAACTTTGAAACTTCCACGTCGTTTAGCCCTATAAAAGTAGACCCAAAAACGTCTTATGAAAGTGTGTCAAGTACGAGAAATTATTTTTCCTCCTGCATAACATTATTCTGGCCACATTCCAGGCACTGTATTATGCAGAAGATTTGTTAATAGATGGAAATATGATAAGATGGCTGCCAAAAGAGACGAGTGCTCCGTATGCAGTATAATGCGACCTAATAGAATCCAATGACCCTTGCTAAGAACGGGCTGGTGACACGGGGAATTATTTAAATGATAAATCTAATTTTGAGTAACATACAATTGTACTTCTGTAAGTTATACTGTGAACTTATGTTCCATAGATAACTAGGTTTGGCCCATTGATCATCGCACAATGGGTGCCCGAAGACGGGTAATGTCACCGACATTGGGCATCATCGAGATCAGATAGAAGTAAATGAGTCAAGACAACCAAAAGGAACACTGGAATGGTAATTTGGGTCCTACCTACCTACCTACCAACCAATTTGTTAAACTATTTATATGAATAAGAATTAATACTACAATATGAATGTAACCACTTTTAGTTTCTGCCGGCGGAGCGATCTAATTAAATTTTAGAACACAAAATCTGCTATTGTGACTTAACTATGATAGTTAGATATATTCTCTCTCAGTCTTTTTGTGTAGGTAATAATGAGTACTTTAATTATGTAATATATCATTTTTATGTATCATCAATAGTTTTCTAAGCGCAGGCTAAATAATGAATTTAATTGGCAAAATTTTGATACTTTGCGTTACATTATTGCCCTAACCGATTGGCCGGAGTAGATTTCTCCTTCTAAATTTTAATGGATATTGTAAAATAATGTGAAACAACTTTACACAACATCGTCTACAAAGTTAATGAGCATAAAATGTTAGTTTGCAAAGGAGTCAAGTATATCAATGCACATTTTTTTTGGCTCAAAGTTACAACTTCAGAAAATTACATGATACAATACAATCAAAATACAATCATTCAATTAAAAAAAATACATGATAAACCCCAAACAACATCAAGTCTAGTGTTTACAATCTGGAACTTAAATCTTACGTCACCAAAAGAACCTCCTGCAGTAACGTACAGACAATAGGAATTGCCATTAGAACAAGGCACAATTATGTAAGTCCAGCAAATGGACACAGTAACAGTTCAGTTTTACAAATCATGGGAATAGAGCCTATCGCTTCTGTCCATTACCATTACAATAACATTGACTCGAAAGTGCGTTGAATATAGCAGCCAACTAACTTATGTATATGAATTTCTAAGACAACAACAACACAGACCATAACTGTAACAGTTATGGTCGTTTTCACCCACACTCGTATGAAAGCCTTAAGCGGAAACGGGGGCAGAGAGCGCCGACTGATTTTCCTTAGTAAAAAGTCATAGTTCGAGGTTTGGCTCTCGTCTCTTTCCTCCTCCATTATTGGATCAATTTAAAAGATATTTCGTAAACTGAAAACTAAAGATATATAGAAAGTTTTCCCTATGTTTTCCTTTTTGATGATTCATTATCTTCAGAAGCACTAGAGCCCTCAAAATATTCTCAAAATTGCGCTGTCAACAGAGGCTTAGTGTACAAATTTGACAAATATAAATAAAAAATAGGAAAACATAGGGACATAGTATATATCTTACTTTACCAGTTTATGGAATATCTTTTAAATTGGTCCAATATTGGAGGAGGAAAGAAACGAGAGCCAAACCTCGTATTATGACTTTTTACTAAGGAAATTCAGTCAGCGCTCTCTGCCCATATTTTCTCTTAATAACAGCACTGACTGTATTGGATATTTACGCTTGGCTCAGAGCAGAGAGTCAAAAATCCAACAGGGCAATAATATATTTAGGCGTTTGTTTAGTATTACCGAAAATAGGCATTAGAATAGTGATTACTAAATATTGAAGTATCTAATAGTTATTATTCTTGCTAAATACTTGAATGGCTGTCCTTCTATCATAACAGTAGGAAATATCGGCAGTAAATTTCGATGAACTGTAGTTTGAGAATCCGCATCTCTAAATGAATATTATACATGTTGGATTTACGTCGACAAAAAAATTGACGAACCGTAAAAAAATGAAATAAAAAGGGATTATATCATGTCGATTTCTATAAGTAATCAAAAATAAAAGAAAAAAAGTTTGCTACATGACTCATAAAGAAGGTCTTTATCGTGGATATTCCTAAACATTTTGGACTTTCGACAACAGATATAGCTGATAGAAGTCACTTTTTCAATATATTTGAGCCCCAAGCAAACTAGAGCAGTTTAAGAAGTTTAAAAACATTTATTACTTACCGAACAAATTATTTCTCAATCCACCTCTGACTCATAAGTAGACGTTCAAGATAAAAATTTCTCCGTAAACGTCAATAATTTAACTTATTAATAACCTTATCAATTACGTTGGAATGAAGTCGGCAATTTTATATTTTATGATCTTCCTCGTATCTTCAGAGCTCGTGTTGTTTTGATACTGGGAACTAATCTAGTTGTTGTTTTCCTGTTAATTGCTTCTTAGCTAGATTTTTCTGGTAGAATAGTTGTCTTGAATTTTAATTTTTTAAATAGACGGATGTTTTTGCTGAAGGGACCAAATGCATGTATTATATTATTTGTAATAAAAGCAATATTAATTTTATTTGTTTTTTTTTTAATATATACAAACTAATAATTTTACGTATTTAAACTTTTCACCTACCTAATTTTGAATCATCCGATTTATTTAAATTAATAATGTAATGAATGTATTTTTTTTATCTGATCTAATTTCTATGCTATGCCCCAATTATTTATTTAGCACTCTTCTAATCTGAAGAGTTTAGATGTAAAATGTTATAAATATCAAAAATATTTGGCTTGTCGAAGTAAAATTACGCAATGAATATTATTGAAAAATATCAATGTAAAAGGCATGCCATTAGATTATTTTTTTGTTGATATCTTTTGGGACAGCTCATTCCCTTTGCTAAATTTTCAAACTGAAAATGATAATATGTTTAAGTGTAAGGCTAACAGAATCTTGTAAGTTGGTATCGTAAATACAAAGCATAGGTTGTTAAAGATTATTTTTTAGCAACTTCAAGTCGCGTCGTGTGGGAGGACTAAGTAATAATAATAATAATAATTTATTTGCAATAAAAAGGTGTACATTTGAACAACATTAGGTTACAGACAAAGAGATGGAGACGTTATACATTAATATGTTTGGAGACTCTAGCACCCTTGCTAAGTTGCCAAGACAACTTGTATTAAAGGTGCTGGGCCCAACCCTTTCATGGGTGTCTTATAAAGAAAGTTTGTCTAATTATCGAGAACATATTTTCATTTTTGCAGCAAGTAGGTGGATAGACAAATAAATCATTTAGCAAAACAAGTAGGTAAACAAATAAAAAAAAAGTGAAAAAAGGAAAGATGTAGAGTGTGGGGGTGTATGTAAGTGGGTGTGTGTGAGTGGGTGGGTGTGTGTGAGTGGGTGGGTGTGTGTGGGTGGGTGTGAGTGTGTGAATTAGTGACTGCGGGATTGTATGTGTTTATGCGTGATAGTGCGCTGTGTAGATTTTACCTAGATGATTGAGTCGACAATAAGAGCTCTGTGTTGTTATAGTTGAGAGTCTGGAGCCAAGTAGATAGTTTCTTTTTAAGAGATGCATTTGGAAGTGAATGGAAGTTTAGTATTTTATTAATTTTATTATACAGATGGGGGCCTTGAAAACAGGAAAACCTTCTTGTAAAAGAGTAATGCGAACGGTAGGGTTGGCCTATTTTGTCTTTGCGTCTTGTGGTGATTACCTTGTAGGGAGTTATATGGTGCTGAAACAGTATAGTGTTAAGTACAAACAATTGCCTGACTGTGAGGACTTTACAGTTCTTATATAATTCCTCAGTTGGAAAAAGGATAGGTCGAAAGGTACTGACTTTTAGCACGGCTCTCTGAGCTCTTTCCAGCTTTAAGAGTAAGGTTTTGGGAGCACCACCCCAGGCACATACACAATAATTAAGGAGAGACTGACAAAGAGCGAAGTAAGTATATCTCATAATTTGAGGTTCTGCAACGTGGCGAAGTGCCTTAACGACAAAAATAAGTTTTCTGACTCTTTTAGTTAGAGTCTCTATATGAGCTGCAAAACTCAGGGCGTTGTCAACTGTCACTCCGAGATATTTTATAGTCCTACATCGCTCTAGTTTAGGGCAGGTACAAGCTACCATACCCGGCAGCAAACACGAGTGTGCAGTTAAAGTTTGCGTGTCAGGAGGTTGTGTGGAGTTTCGCATAGAAAAGGTAAGGATTTTGGTTTTGTCAGTGTTTAGCGTAAGCGCATGTGTGTTAAGCCACTGCAGAACAGTATTGAGTCCCTTTTGTGCCGATTTAAAGGTGTCGTGCCAAGTATCGCCGGAAAAAGTAAGGACGGTGTCGTCGGCGAACGTTATTATTTTTCCGTTTTCCAGGTTTATGTTACAGAGCTGGTTAACGTAAATTAGGAACAGTGTTGGCCCAAGTACACTGCCTTGGGGGACACCAAAAGTAACAAGCGCATCTCTACTGTAGTGCCCCTGTATTTTTACGCACTGAGTTCGATTTTGATGATAATCCTTCATAAATTCAAGAGGTTCACCTCGGATCCCCAGTTCCTCCAGCTTTAAAAGCAAGTTAGGAATCGAAACTGTGTCGAATGCCTTTTTCAGGTCCAAAAATAATGACAGTACTTTTTTCGTCTTGTCAATATTTTTGACGACGCAGTCGATTAATTCCGTAACGGCAAGTAGAAGACTACCGATTCCTATAAGTTAGTATCGTAAATACAAAGTACAGGTTGCTATAGATTATTACTTCGAGTAACGTCGTGGATAATTTTTGACACGTTGTCTTTTTATTTTATATTTTACTACCTTCTGCCAGTAGCTTCGCCCAAGTGAAAGTCGAAAATTATCCCGAGGGAACATATTCTCGGTATAAAAAGTATACTATGTGCTATTCCTAACTACAATCAATCTCTCTGCCAAAGGACATGGACAAAAAGTGCATTCTATGTACAAATACTCAATAAATAATATTGTATAAAAAAAAATGAAAAATGAATTATCACACAGTTTTTTACCTCTCTGAACTTGACGTTTTTATTTCCAAATAAAAAGTAGTGCAAGATGAATTAAGGTACCATGTGTCACCTTTCGCCATAATAGACCATAGAGGAAGATAAAAAATATATTATTGGACGTTCCTCACCACGCACGTAAGTTATTAGACGTGAATTGTACGACAAGTTCTCTTTTTAGAATCATTTTATTCACACGAAACTGTCTCTATTGGTATTGTTTGCATTAAATAAAATATTTTTTTCATATTTTGATGCGTTAGTTATTTAGTTTTTCACACAAAGTAAAATACATAAAACGGAACGCGACGTTTTTGACAGACGATGTGTCAGACCTGATATTTTTGTCTATGTCTTCAAAAACTTCAAAAGCAACGTTCACTTTTATAGTAACAGTTTGTTTTTGCGATTTTTTCTTTGACTCTTGCTTTAATTATCTCAACGGAAAGATATCTTCTACCACTCGAATTACCAACCTTGTTAACATCACTGGACTCTGATTTGCATTGCGTTACGGATTTGTTTTGTGGATTATGAGGTGCATCAACTGCGGAATAGCCGTGCAAAGGTTGCAAAGGCATATCATATCCTCGCTATCTGAACACTATCAAGCAAGACTTTCACGTTGGATAACCGTCGCTCAAACCCAGGTATGCAGTAGAAGTAGAATAACTTATCCTAATCTGATTTACTTTTATTTATGATACGCGATTATATAAAGTGCATCTTATTTTCAGCTGCCTCTGGATACTTTTATATGTCATCCATGCTTATTATTATTAAATACCGAAGCTGGTGAACATGAGAGACTACTAGTGCATAACTAGGTTTGCGTTGATTGTGGGAAATCGGTGAGAAAAATAAGACACCATAATGTTAGTATGGAGTGTCCATTGCCGGCTGTTCTATTAACACAAAATACTAATTATGTGGTAAGCATTTTGTTTTTCATTATTATAAGTAGGTACCTAGTTGTATTCTTATTGAGACTAAGTATCATGTATGATTGTAACTGTGTTTTATGCATTTTTTATCTTAAATATATTATTATACTTGCCTAAAAGAGGCATTTTGTAACATCTTAGTACTTACTGCTCATGACAAAATAATATAATACTTGAAAACATACACAGGTGTAAACAAAAGATTCCCTTGTTGCTAAAAATGATATAAACATGATTTTTTATCTATTTTTATGCTTACTGTTGTTTGTTTTCAGCCCGCAAGAAACAACTATATATGCCATTTGTGTTGGATGCGAGCAAATAGACAGGCAGCGCATAACTCATTATGAGACAGGCAGGGATTGGAGTCGGACAACAATGCAGCAGCCACTAATGTTCATGTGGATAACCCACTTGTTCCACCACCAGCACCATTACCGCTTGTTCAAAGGAGTATTTTCGCAGGGACCATAACACTATATTACTACCTAAACCACATTATACCTACATGCTATGCCTACAGTCCAATCAACCTACTACAACTTATTATACAATTAGTTATACACATCCAGGTGTGTGAAATAAAAATATTGTGTATCCAATAAATAATTATTTTTACTCGTTTGTTTTATTCTTTCCTTTGATAATTGGTAACTTTAAAAATAATATATAAGGCACCTTTAGAAATATAGGTACATAAAAGAAATAAAATAGTAAAGCTATTCTTTGTTATTAATGCCACAATTTTTGAGGCTCAACCAGACTCAGTTTAATAACATGCTAATCATTATACAGCTTAGGAGTCCATTTATTTGTTTAAATTACTAGTAATATGAGATTGCCCTGTGCGATAAGACTGCCCATTTTACACTTGCTTTTATGATTTTTTGTCCATGTATATATATTTTTTTAGTAAACAATAAAGAATACATTAAATAAATAATGCTAAAACCATATCAGATAACTGTATTCTCACAACTGTTTGCTAATTTAAAGCGCCTGGCGTTTTTTTAATAGCTAGATCATTATCTGTACACTTATTGCAACGATCTTAATAATAGGTTTAATGAAACTGTTTTTGTCTAGTCTGTTGTTGTGACGAGTTCTTGGAGTTTTTTATTTATAGCAATTAAATGCGCTCATATTCACGAATATAAATCAGCAAGAACCATTATTGTAAATTAAATTCGATAACTATGCCGACGCCCATACAAAATCTGTCCATGTCCTTTGATCTAGATCCGTACAACTGTTTGAGCGTGAAGAAGTTAAAAACTTATAAAAACTCACAAACTTTCGCCGTTATAATATTAGTGTGATTTTTTCATCGTGCATCAGCTTTTAGCTTAGTGAACATAAAAACTCATCATTTAGAAAAGTCTTTAAATGATTTATAATTGCGTACCAAGGAGACGATGGCAAAAGTATAGAATTGGAATGATTTATAGATTTAGACGGCCTTGTAAGGTCTAGTGCTCGCAAAAGCCTGTTAAGAGTGAGGGTCATCAGCCTGGAGATAAGTTTGCGCTCGATCGCCGAGTTTAGGCTAGCCTCCGTTTACAATGGCGACTTAAACATATTTGGCGAAACGGTAGGTGTACTATTGGTACACCAATGCTGATAAAAAAAAAACCTCTGCCTAACACTTTGGCGACTATAGACGTGATTTATTCATTTAGGACACCAACGAACGAAATATATCAAAATAAAATATAATAAGAAATTAAGTTACGATTAGTGCTCCCCATCATTATGTGTACTATTCGTAGATCCGACATGAACTACTAAAACAACTCGTAAAGAACCAAAACTTAAAAAAAACTAACAAAATGTTCTTATAAAATTATTCCTAAATAGCCTTCACGTCGTCCAAGCTGGCTTTAATATATGATTATTCCGAGAGAATTTTGACATGGCTATATTTCAGACTTAGTATACAGTTATTTTCTTAAAAGATTCTTAAAAATAGCCTGCACGGGGTCGCTGATATATAAACTGAGTTGAGGCCAGCTGCAGAAATGTATTGCTTTTAAATATTCCAACAATGTAATGGTGGCTGGACTCGTGAGTAACACTGAAGTATGGGGTACTGAAGCGGGGACGTAAAAGAGGAACAAGACTTCAACTTAAGTCTTAACACGTTTTAGTGTAAATGTATCCTTTTTCACTATAAAATCACTTATAAATAAAATGTCATAGTCTCAACATCGTCATGTTCATTTAGCAGTAATCATTGCTAGATATAAGCGCTTTCTATAAGCATCGCCGTAACGATCGGTCATTGAATTCATCTGGTTGGAGTATAATATTTTGAAGAGTTAGAAGATTTATTAATTTAAATAAGGCACGCCAACAACTTAGATAAAAATTAAATATAATCATAATCATTATTTCAGACGAAAGACGTACGCTACTGGAAATAGGACATAGACCACTGGACATAGGTCACCATATCCACAAAGTGAACTGATGACCTAGTAAGAGCTGCGGGAGTCTGCTGAATGTAAGAAGACCGGTGATTGTGGCAACGGCGATACATAGAGGAATTTGTTTTGAATCATGAAAAGCGAATACTCTGTACTGTTTGAACAAGTTCGCTGCCGTAATTACTGAAACAATCGAAAAGCCATTGTGTCTCGCAGGAGCCGAGTCCTTGGCAGCGAACGTGTTAAGCAACAAGCTGATTGAACTAAAATACCAATTTACTGAACATACATATTTCGTCACCCATTTACGCAAACTATCTCTAAAATATTTCAACATACACCGGAGTGTTTCGATTCTGCATAATATAAGCACCTTCCGTTCATAACCTCAAAGAATTTGATACAAGCTTTTGGCTTTAATACATTACATAATTGACAAGCAAAAATTAAATACTGCGGTAAACAATAAATTGACTACACTAGAGCACCAAACCAAGCAACTTTGTTTTAAATTCCATGCTGTAACACATTTTTGCAAAATGACGCAAAATATTCCGAAACGGCTGTTTGTCCATTTTATATCTTCAAACAAAGAACTGTGTATTTTATTATAAATGAAATGCGAAAATAAAAATAAAAATATGAAAAAAAAGAAAACGCAACAGTTAGAGTGACTAATTGTTATTTTTAACTGTAAACTTTAAAGATCAAAAGTGTCTTTCACTTGCACTAAAACATAAACTAACCGAACTTTATTTGTAAATTACCATTCCGTCACCCTTGTCCAAAAGTGTGACGAAGATATTTCAATATAGGTCTACACTTTACTTTCCTTCCATTTAAAAACCGCCAATGAATTTGAAACACGTAGGTTAGCTTAAAAATGTAGCATTACAGAGCAGTTTAGTTCTCCTTCAGTGAAATACAGGGCGGTCGCTAGTTCGCTTCAGACGCTCGATGCATCAGTCTGCCACAGCGAGGTAGAGGAACGATAAAACTTTGTCTTATAAAATATTGGGAACGTTTTATTTTCATGATTACCTATATATATATAACACAACGTCACGCCTGTATTCCGTTAAGGCACCGGGTCCCAGCGCTAAGAAAGAACATAAGCAATGAGCGAAGCCGCAAGGGACAGCTAGTAAATATATAGGGAATGTTTTGTTTCGAGTCTATGTACTTATTAAATTTAGCATATTATGTAAAACATATTTATAAATGATGATTGAAATGCAAAGATACATATTTAAAAGCTCTGCAACAAGAAGAAATGATTACCTGCTAGGGACCGGAGTCCGCAGGATATGAGAATTGGGTAAGTCTTGGATGAAGCCTTGGTTCAGAATGAGCAGTGAGCTTCTTTCGTTTGAAATGATGATGATGCGAAGACCACCCAAAAGGTCATAACATAAGGCATTAACATAAAGATATTTTTATATATGTTTTCATGTCTAAATTTCTGTTTTTATTATTTATAGCACAACATTTTAAAAAATATGTATGTATTGTATTTGCACATAAATGCATATAAAACATACCCCTGTAAACCGTCGCATCCAGTACCAACGCTTTTAAATCCAAAATGTATTCCTTCTTACCTTTAAACAGTCACATAAACTTAAACAAGTTCCTCCATCAAAGATGTTACAACTTGTAGTACCTAAGACATCAATCGTAGCAGCGCAGTGCTACGCCGTAGCACTGGCAAGCTATGCCTACGTAGCATAGTCTACGCCGTAGACAAAATGTATTCCTACTTACTACTACTTACCTTTAAACAGTCACATAAACTTAAACAAGTTCCTCCATCAAAGATGTTACAACTTGTAGTACCTAAGACATCAATCGTAGCAGCGCAGTGCTACGCCGTAGCACTGGCAAGCTATGCCTACGTAGCATAGTCTACGCCGTAGACAAGGTAGACTCGCCGGCTATCATTCGTCTTTACTTTACACCAGAGATTGTAAACTCTAGGTCAAAGTGACACTTTGTCATGTCATCTGTAATCAATTGACACTTTGTTAAAAGCTCTTCTCTTAATACGGACCACACATTTCTAAACAGTATTAAATTGATCGCAAATAGATAGTTTATTTATTTATTATTTATTTATTATATGCTTTATTGTACACCATAAAATACATTAATAAAAGGAAACACATAATAGGAAAAATACAAATATAGGAAATACATTAATAAAGGAGTTTCTGATAGAGAAATAGAGATTATCAGATTATTTTCTGATAGAGCTCATAGAAATATTTTGATAGTCCATAGTCCATTTTCAATTTAATAATAGGTCGAATCTTGAAAATTAATTATAAATAGATTAAACTACAATACACACACGTTTGGTTTTGATATCGGTTAGCTAACTGACATCATTCAAAACCCAACATGGTGGACACCCAAAATGGTGGACTACTTTATTTTATGCATCCTCCTGATATGGGTACCAAAAGAAAGGGTTTGCTCAGAGGAAATCGCTTGAAGATTACGAAAAACTTTCTTTTTAATAAGGTGTTTTATGAATAATTTTATTTTTACCGTAGGTTCAAAAGTTGTTGAGTCTCGCTCAAAGGTTGAGTATCTCTAATCCACATCAACATTTCACTCTGTTAGAATATTTTGTTTTTCAATTCCTTCAGACGAGGATAGATCGTGTTTGGTTTTACTGAAATATACATATTACGTTTTAACTTTATCTCAATAGCTGGTTTGCTGTATTTACTTTAGTACTTTCACGTAGATTTGACAGATCTTTCGCTTTGAAGTAGAATTTGGAAGTAATCATGAAGTGTAGAAAGTAAGATGTTGATGTTGTTGTTTCTTGATTGTTTTATAAATGTTGTCTCCTATAGGCTAATGTAACAAAAAAAAAAGGTTAAGTAAATTAAGTTATCAAAATCAACAGTTGGTCAATGTGGCGACGCCTTGGGGAGGCCTATGTCCAGCATTGGACGTCTTTCAGCTGATATGATGATGATGATGAAATTAAGTCATCGAAAAGATGACGAAAAAGAAATGGTATAAGGAATTTAGACCCAGCAGTTGGTGTTTTTGGGCTGAAATGATTGTGATGATGATAAAGTTAATATTTTGTTCCTGAGTAGAGACCGCGAACAGGACGTGAGGTAGGACGCCCTCAGGCTAGTCGTTGCGACGGTTTTCGCAGGGTAGCTGGTAGCGGCTGGATGACAGTTGACGAAAATTGAACCAAATGGCGTGCAATTGAAAGAAAGAAAGAAAGAAAATATTTCTTTGTGACAGGAGACACGAGAAATAATCAAAAACAAAAAAATAAAACAACAATAAAAAATAAAACCCCGTGCGTGACTAAAAAGGCTCCTATCTCAGCATGTGCAGCAATATCCAAAAAGGAAATAACGCTACGCTGATATCCTGATAAGGCACAATTGGAGAGGCCTATGTCCAGCAGTTGACTGCTACAGGCTGATGATGATGATGAAAGTTCATATTTACTACATGTGGGTACTTTAACGTGTTGGATATACAAACTTGTTTTGTATTAAGTAAATTTGAATTAAAAAAGGTAGTTTGTTTAGAATAGGTTTTTTATTTTTTGACTTTTTGTAGACTGTCATACTTGTGTTTGATACTGTGAAATAGCGACAATATACTGTGTATTTTCTCCATCTAAATCTGGTTTATCTTCTCCTTCCATAACTCTCCTACATTGGTTATGGGCCCAGAGTAATCGTATGTAGAGAGGATAATAAAAAATCCAGTTTGTAAAGTCGATAAGAGTCGGAGTAGCTGATCGAATAACGAAGTGCGATGACGGGCAACATGAACGAATCGAGCCTTTGGGCAATGACAACTACGACAGTTGGAGAATCCAGGTACAGGCTATTTTAATAAAAAGTGATGAATGGAAGTACGTGAATGGAAAGGTACTGAAACCAGCCGAGCCACTACAGGCTGAGAAATGGGAAGTGGAAGACGAAAAAGCGAAAGCAGACACAATTCTATCTATGAGTGGGAGCGAGCTAAGACATATTAGGAGCTGTATCACATCTAGAGAAGTGTGGCTGAAGCTGGAGTTTATTTATGCTTCTAAAGGGCCTGCTAAGAAGACGAAACTTTTGAAACGTTTAATTTTGCACAAAATGGCAGAAACTGGAAATTTTCACGAACATTTGAATACCTTTTTCGATGCTGTTGATAAGCTACGAGATATGGGAATACAGATTAACGATGATTTACTGTCTATAATGTTTCGGAAGCTTAAGATGTGCGATTGAGTCGAGAGACGAGTTGCCGAAACCAGAGGGATTGAAAATCAAAATACTAGAAGAGTACGAGTCGAGAGAAAAAAAGTGTTATCGTGGCAGTCTCGAAAGCAGCGTAGCGTAGCTTCTTTAACTTGCGAGGCAGAGAACGTCAGCCTGTCAGAGAGTATGAAGGAGGCTGTGTATCTCAATAGCTTGTTGAAGGAACTAGGAGTTATGAGGTACGCTCGAGTGATTGTTCATGTCGATAACCAAGGGGCTATATTCTTAGCTCAAGACCCTGTGTTTCATGCACGTAGCAATATTAGGGATCATTACGTGAGGGAGGTTTTGAGGGACAATAACTATATTGAGTTGAGACATGTAACCACTGAATCCATGTTAGCTGGTGTGCTTACTAAGCCGTTATCTAGTGTCAAACTAATTATAAGTGTTTAGATGGCTTAGGTGTTAAGGCCAGCTGAGTTTTCTTTTGGATACCTTTAAATTTAAATGTATAAGGGCGTGTTGGATATACAAACTTGTTTTGTATTAATTAAATTTGAATTTAAAAAGGTAGTTTGTGTTGTAAATTACAATACGGCGGGGGTTTGGGCAATACGTATATTCATTAAAAAACAAGGGTAATAATATTATTATAAAATCAGGTATATGCTTTTACGCTTAATACTTTAAACAATCTGAAGCTGACATTAATTGACATCAGCAGTCACCACTTATTTTTTAATTTCACATGACATGTGCGATTGATTGAAAATATTCTGTCCAGCCAGGACTCAAATGAGTTCTGAATTTCAATATTTATATGATACAGATAGTTGTTCCGGCTCTGGGTGTTTGTGTATGTGAGTTTATATGTTTGTAATCGCATCCATGATACAGGAAGAAATTCCTAGTGTGGGGCAACGTTTTTTTCAAACAAACAAATGTAGGTAACAGCTTAGTGCTCTAATTTTAATATTTCTTCCATTAGAGGATTTGAATGAAAACTTTCAAATCTTTAATATTACATTGAGTGTTTTTGTTGAAAACATGCTTAAACTCAGCTCTGAGAGAAAAGTTTTCACAAATTGACAACGCGACTCAAGTCTGTGTTTTCACTTAATATATTGAAGGCTTAAAGTAAGGACACTTTCAAGTATTTCCCTTGTGTACTAAGTTATTTAAGAATCTTGTTTTTCAATGCTGTAATGGAAATTCAGTTAGATTAAGATTTTACGTACCTAAGCTATGCTGTGACTTTTATTTTAATCTTTCAGTTTCTGAAAGCAATCATGAATATAAACAACTTTTATTTAGGACTCAACTCCGAAATCTGTAAAAATATTTGTTGCCGCAGCTTAGTAAACTTTTTCTTCGTTTAGGTAATTAGACAGAATGATTTGCTTACATGGTTTTAGGGTTGGTCTCAGTTAAACTGTAAGTCTATATCTACCGGTGAGTTTAAAATTAAGAAGTGCAAAAAGTGCCTGCAGTTTGTTCACAGCAAGACCAAATGAACCGTAAAATACTCCCCTTGCAGCTACTGCTCTCAAGAAGGCCACAACATTGAAAGCTGTCTACTTCGAGAGAAGAAAGTATATTGGTGTAATTACTATCAGCACAGCACAAAATTTAGCTCTTTCTGCGACTTGGGACATAGAATTTCAGAATAAAATCACGCCACACAGATTTTGGCTGATTTCTCTATTTTATAGAGTCATCCTAATAATTCTAAAATGATTGTTTTATTAGTACTCAATATCCTTTTACTGCTATTAAAAAGACATAAGACAAAAGTGTTCCGAAAATAAATGGCCGACACTTTGCAGACAAGTCTTGGTAAAATTAGGTTACGTAGAAGAATAAGTAGGGCATTCGGAGTTAACTGATACGTAGACAGGAGAAAAGATTAAGTCGCGTTTATATTACTTTGCTTTGAGTAGGATTATAATTTAGGGTAACAAATAGATAGGCAGGCCGAAAACCTCAAGATAATAATGATTCACGATACAGTTGTTTTGAACAAACACTTTTGCACGTCAAGAAAATACAATGGGCGTGACCAGAGGGCTGGCTCGTTCTTTGCGCAAAGAATCAGCATTGCCATTCAAAGTAACAATGATGCCAGTCTTCTGGTCACGTACCTGGATGACAGTGATGTGGAGGAGTACTTCGACACCTAAGTGTACCTTTCTTTTGTATATACTGTAAGTTAGGTTAAGTATAAGTTAGTATAGTTTACTTTTGTTTAGTTTTAAAGAATGTACATATTTTATCAAATGGACGCAAATAAGAAAATACTATTTTAAAACTAGTTGAGGCCGGTGTTTCTTATCCGTCTCTGAGAAGTACATAGTCCAGGCATTATCTTGTTGAAATTGATCATGATCGGACTATGTATGCAGATTAGTGTGATCTTATGCAAAAAGAACCCTGTATAAAATTAGTAGTGGCAGCAGGATTTAAACACGATCATTACTTGTCGTTTATTATTATTTAAATTTAGACACTTCACAAATAGTATTGTATTGATATTTCCACAGTTATTATTTATTTTATACAGAGCATTACAGTGCGCGTGTATTTGGTATGGCTGTACCAGAGAGAAGGAAGAAGTGAGATTGTGTGAAAGGGATCGATGGATACTGTTGAATATAAATTAGTTTGGCAATACTTAATAAACCTCACCGATTTGAGTCAACCTGAGGCTAAAAACAAAGTGTCATACTACAAGCGAAGGCGATTGTCAAATGCCAAAAAATGTAAAGGATTGATCACATGACAATTCAATAGCCCTTTGCAGTTCCATTCATTTTTTGACATTTTAATAATAATAATCGCTATTGCGACGCTTTCATTTATAGAATATCACATGTCTAGTCTAGCCTCAGAGGTCCTACGCCATCGTTGCATTTCAACCATCGCCATCGTTGACAAAGAATGACACATGTCTAGAGCCTCTTTTCAGTCAGTGCACGCATTTTTCAGTGATCATACAAGCTTTATTTAGACCATGTTATGCAGTTCAACGATTGTCAATAAATCTTAAAATATCCTTTCGAATGCTGTTGTAATTGATCATACATTTGCATACCACAGCCACAGTCGACGGAAACTTAATGGTAGTTGAACAAAATATGTGCTAAATTATCGCGTTTTGCAATTGCTGTGGTATTGCGGTTGCGTTGCAGTTGATATTGTGACGTAAATAATTATGATTTAGTGCAGTAAATAGATCATGGGAAATTGAAATAAAGCGTGGCATTTTATTATTCTGACACTTTATTCTTAAATTTTTTGAGTTTACTACTTAGGAATCGATTTTCATATGGAAATTTTGTGAGGAGTGAAATGAATACAAGCGTTAACTTAAAAGCGTTACGTTTTTCGGCGCAACGCTATTTATTTATTTATTAAAACTTCATGCAACAAACAGGTACATAGGCGGACTTAATGCCTTGACTTTCACTTTGAAATCATGTATGTGTATACGCGTCTACAGTCGACGTGTACAGGAACGGTAGGTATGCTGCACGACAGTTGATGCGATTATTTACTATTTCTGCCATATTTAAAGACAGTAGTACTTAAGGAGTAAACTCCAGCCATGCCAATACACATTTGTAATTCTAGATATGATAAATCAATTAATCTGCGTAGCCTTTTTCCAACAATGTTGGAGGCGACTTCCAGAACCAAATCTAACCGAATGCAGCTGAGTAAAAGTATTTCATATGGAGCGATGCAATATCTAATTAATACAAACCAGTAACTAGATAACACGATACCCCTTTCTTCCCCTGGCCCTGACTTCTGACTGGCCGATGCGGCCGCCTGGAATCTACAAATGACAGCAGAGACTAACCGCTTACATTGCTTTTTCTTTTTAACTTCTAGGTACGGCATAAAACATTGCATTTTCACAGTTGGCATCCTCAGACATTGTTAGGTATCCTCAACATCTTATCACCGTAAATAGCCAACTCTCTTGTTATTCACTTCACAACACCTACACTTATAAATGTGAAAAGTCGTAGTATTCGTACATTTTCACGAATGCTACTATTTATAACACGTGCACAAAAGCAGGCACCCGAATTTATCTGTCGTTGGGGCTCTGAGCAGTTGGCAGAATGCCCAGTTGCGAGCCGTGGGTTGACGACCCCTGCCAATAAATATTTTTTGTTTACGCCACCCAGTTACACGACCGGCCTGTGTATTGACCGCCGTTGGTAACTGAGCCATTGTTTTGGGTTTAAGTGTAATCGCCTGATTATGTACTGTGCAGATTTTATGTAACGCGAGTGTAAGGGCAAATTGTTTGATATTTTGTTTGTCCGGAAATGTGATGCTTGATTTTGTGAATTGCTTTTTGCTTCCATGCAATTTCTAATTTCAGAAAGGATGGAATATATAAAATTATAGGGAATCGAAAATTGGTTCACCTGTATCCTAGAGCTTTTACCCGCAGCTTCGTATCCGTATATAGGAACCATTAATCCGGATAAAAGAATTTTCATAAACAGATCAGTACTTCCAGAAATTTCCTCCCACTTTTAAACCAACAATCGATTTTAAATCTTTTTTTTTTTTTTTTTTAATTCTTTTATTTATTTTTTAGAGGCTTTTAAACTAGAGGTTTATGTCAGCCCCATCGTAGCCTTATAACTATTTTACAACATTACTATGTAGAATTTTAAAGTAAAAATACATTTATAATTGCAATACATAGGTAATAAAAGGCTAGAATAATTAATTAACCAAGTAAAGAAATTACTAGTTCATAAATCATTCCCGCCTCTTTTGAAGTTGGGTAAGATAAAAACCCTTGCAACACACCCAAATTAGCTTCACACATACCCAGATCTTTAAATATTCTTTGTCTCTCATCATTATCTGTGTTTATAACATGCTGTCTTTACTAACTACTATAGTAACTGACAACCTGTATTTAATTTACGTACAGAAAAATGGTACAATTTAATTAGTTAAGTAAAATACAAAACTAAATATTGTGAAAGAAAATATTCACAGGCGTCTATCATATTTGCTGAATACCCTCTTCATATATACGTAGGTACGTATCCTCACATTCAAGTTTTTCTGCCGTTGATATTGCAGCGGAGCTCTGAAGGCATCCGAATTACAAATGGGCACGGTGGGGCAGTGGGGCTGCATTCACTGAACTATTGAGAGATACAATCCACTTCCGAAGTTTTCTGGTCGGGCCAGACCACTGACATGGACTGAAACTGTTTCGAGAATTAATTTGTACTTCCTACTAGAACACTTGTATAATAATATCTATTACTAAGGGAGGTCGTTCACGGTGTCATACTGCAGCAATTCATTAGCGAGTCTTTTTTTTAAATGACAAAGCCGCTGTCTCGTTTTTGCGTCACGCATGTCTGCAGAAACCTGAAACGAAACTTATTCTTTTTACTGTCGCTTAGTTGGTAGGGTGCCGAAAAAGGTTAAACCCGCTGTATTTTACGCAACTCAAAATGACAATCCGAAATATCGTTAGATTCCGTTTTATGCAATTTTGCGGTTTGCGCAACGCAAAAACAGTCCAATCGGGTCAGAGCCCATTCGTCCCCTAAAATTCGTCCCCCAGCATAAAAGTTGTAGATTCGGCCCCTATATAGGTGCCCATTGGTCTCCTGGTAGGGGACCAATTAATATTTTAATAAAAAATATTATTTTTAAGGTACCCATTCGTCCCCTCTAATATATATACAATATAAGTTAAAGATTCGGCACCTGTTCAGGTGCCTATTGGTCCCCTGAGATAAAATTAGCTATATTTTACATAAGAAACGGTTAACATAGTACACTTGTGAACAGTTTATTAACGGAATTAATTTAATAAATCATAACAGATCATTGAAAAAAGAGCTATGATGAATGATAATCCGTCATGATAATAATATAACCTGTCGATAGGCTTACGATGTAAAATTGTCTCACTACGAATGGCTTGTTAAAAAAACGGGTTACAAATAATAGATAAGGTGTTTAAAATCGGTAAGTACTTACTCTCCAGATGTGCGCGGGGTGTGGAATGCCGAAGCGGGAGGGGTGATGTTAGCCAGAGTATCTGCGCGCGAGCAAATAACAAAGGCGTAGCCCAAAACAATAGACGCTCGATGAAAGGACTTGCACCTGATTGGCTAACACCAGTACTAGACAACTTCGGCGTATTTATTCCAGGCATGTGTTACTACATTTAGTTTACTTATAGTTGCAAATCCAAGCGTACTGATTTTTATACTGTCTCGAGTGAAAGTTTACTCATTAGCGTATCCTGTAGGATTACTTATTAAATTTAATTAGTGAGTGAAGTGATCAGTGCATGTACGTACGAATTTTAATATTTTCTGTGGTAAATGAGGTGACAATGTCAAGTTTCTCCAATTTCTTTTTAGATGGAACCTTTAAATTTGTAATTCATCCATTTGTTCAGCTATTTAGTATTCACGCTGATATTGGAAGTTCTACCACCTACAAATGTTGTACCGTTAGTAAGTATTTGCGCTGCTTTTAAATAAAAAGCAAGCTACTTACGAAATTCTATTTCATATGCTTAAGGCCCGTTTTCCCAATTGGTGTCCACGTCAGTTTACCATGGATTTTGAGATAGGAATACAAAACGCGGCACAAAAAGTTTTCCCAAATACGCTAATTTCTGGATGTTATTTCCATTTTTTGAAATCCCTGTGGAAGAAAGCAAAACACTTATAACTCAAATCTAGACTACATAAGCGACACGTTGCCCTTTGCGCCTCACTAGCTTTAATACCAGAACAATATATAGATGACGGTTGGCTGTATATCATGGAGGACTGCCCTCAAAATAATCTAATTTCAGCTTTTAATGATTATTTTGTCGAGAACTGGCTCGATAATAAAATTATAGCCAGAAATTGGAATGTATATGGACAACGTCATCGGACGACTAATCTTGTAGAAAGTTGGCATTCCAAAATTAATCGTAAAATTAATGGTAGAAATAAACCAAATATTTTGCAATGTTTAGACACTCTACATAAAGAAGCGAATTTATCAAAAAATAAAATGGATCAGGTGCAAAGGGGTGTCCAAACAAATAATCGGACTCCTGAATCGATTGAAAATGAAGCGAGAATAAATCGCATAATTAGCCAATTTTTTGAAAATCAGATTTCACTAGGCCACTGCATGGAAAAGCTATGCATATATTATTAATTTAAATGAAAAAACAAATATAAGATTAGTTTTATACTAAAATAATGTTGATTTGTTTAATCTTCAATAATTATTGTGATTTTAGTCATTTTTTGTTATTGTAGTTATAGTTTGTTAGATTTAAGTTATTATGATTTTGCATGTAAGTAGTTGGTAAATATACAAAAAATACGGTGATTTTAGCCAATTTTTATGTAGGTACTTCTAGTTACAATTTATTAGTTTTAAGTTATTACGATTTTGCATGTAGTTGGTTAATATACAAAAAAAAAAATGTTGATTTATCTAGTCTTCAATAATTACTGTGATTTTAGTATTTTTTTGTACTGTTATAATTTTTTAGATTCAAGTTATTATGATTTTGCATGTAGTTGGTTAATATACAAAAAAAAAATATGTTGATTTATCTAGTCTTCAATAATTACTGTGATTTTAGTTTTTTTTTTGTACTGTTGTAATTTTTTAGATTTAAGTTATTATGATTTTCGTGTTGGTAAATATACAAAAAAATAAGAAGTGATTATTTACTGTTGACATGTGTTCTATTTTTTTTGCATATTTTATATTTAATGTTGATTTATATGATGGTCAATCAAGGCAGATTTTTGTAAAAGAGTTGTATTTTGTTAGTTTCTAGGACATTGTGATTTTGTATGTGTTAATCTTATTTGAAATAAACATGATATCTACCGAATTACTATATTTTTTATTTAAGCCTTTTCTGCGCGACTGTACCAGGACAACCAAGCTGCAGTATACACATATACATGTTAGAAGAATGAATAAAAATAAATATTCTTCAGGGGACGAAAGGGCCCCTCAAAAGTTGCAGGGGACGAGTGGGCACAGGGTGCGAATCTTAGGGGACGAATGGGCTCTGACCCGTCCAATCGTATGCAAAGATCGAACGTAAGATCCGAAGCTAAAATTATGGTTCACACGATACTGTATTGTTGGCATACTGTATCGTTTAATAGTGCATACTACCCTTCTATACATTAAGTACTACATAGGTTTTGCCAACGGATTCGCCGGGGTACACTTTCAAATGTATCATCGTTAATCTAAGCAACATGGCATAAAAAGTACCTATGCCATGTTGCTTAGATTAACATGGTATGGCCATGGGTCTACCCGTGATATTTTCAACCAAATCCTTTCAGGCATCGAGGCCTGATTGATGAACAAAATATCTGACCATTCAAACTTACAGACTTTCACATTTATAATATTAGAAGGGCTATCTAGACCTTAGTATAAATGAAGTATACAGGATGGGATGGTGACGTAACTAGTGGTCTGTAGTCAGCAATAGCTTCGTAAGTCACGTCCACACAATATAACAAAACAATAACATAATCAAGTAGGCTTATGATAAACGATTCAATTAGTGTCAAAAGATACTGGCTGAATCGGCGTCCATCATAAATATGTAGTGGACAAAAATGGACGAAATTGTGTTCGGTTGGCAACCGGCCAATAATATCACTCTGCTGCTGCTTAAATTTTTAATAAAATGTGGTAGCAATTGAAGTCTTCTTCTGAAGTCAAGTTGCTGGCGAAGTGGTGGCTTTTCTTTCTGCAGGTATAGAAAATCAAAGTATCTTTGGGATATAAGTTCCTTTGAATTATCGTTCTTACATTATGATCTCATATAATTATGAACATAGAGGATAGGATAGATAGTGGTGGTCTTTTGTGCGTGCAGGCCTCCTCTCTGCGAGAGCGAATGGGCCGTAATCCACTACGAGGGCCCAGTGCGGGTTGCTGGATGTCAAATGTCTTGGAATTTTGGTTCTAAAACCATGCCAGTTTCCTCACGACGTTTTCCTTCACCATTTGAGAGCAGTGGTGATGAAATTATACTGCTCTATATGACCATAGAAACTATGGATAGATTGAGTGAAGGATGTCTATAAAGGAGTTGACTACTAGAAGAATAACAGAGAAGTTTTGCGGTTACTTTCATTGTGCGCACAGCTAAGGAGTGGAATTCCCTGCTGGAGTCTTTGTTTCCTGATAGCTACAACCTTGAGGTCTTTAAGTCAAGAGTGAATAGGTTACTCCTAGGTAAGCTTGCTTCACCGTACACCACATCATCGCTTACCATCAGGCGAGATAGTGATCAAACGCGAGCCTATCGTTAAATTAAAAAAGTATGGAAGAAGAAGACATATTAGCCCGTCCCATATAAATTGGGATAAGATAAGATGATGATTTAATTATTTTCCAGTTTTGGCGGGATATTGCAAATTTTTATTCAAAAGTTAGACTAAAAAATTTGCTGAATATGAATATAAATAACATGTAAATCGAAATAAAATGAGCATAAACTGAACTACCGTCGTGTCTAATAGCTCTGGGCTTTCCTGCCGGAGGTCTCGAGGAATCGATTTCTATGGGGAGTTAAAAATAGTGGAAAGCCACTTTGCTTTTAATTTTTGATTCCTACTACCGACACGATAGAAAATTTATACAGAGTGGCGCAAAAGTTATCACCCAATGTATATTATTTATTTTTTTTCGAAAAATTGATACGGCTAAGTGGCCGCCACCATAATTGATAAACATTCGGGTCCGATTTATGGACAAATTCCATCACTGTTGCCAGAACTTATGGCGGATATAATCTTTGAGGGTTTCAAGAGTCTGACGCTAGTTGACATAGACTAATGACTTAAAAAAACCACAGGCAGAAGTCTGGAACAGTTATAACAGGCTATCTTACCGGCCATTGCATAATGCAGCCCTCAGAATTTTGGCTGTGGCTCGTGCAGTAGGCGCCGTCGCTCTATTCTGTTGGAACCACATGTTCTCCAGTTCCAATTTAATCCTTTTAAGGATAGAGAAAGACGTTGATGGCTCTGTGACATAGTCGACCACAGTTGTCGTTTGGTGGCCCGATGACGCCTCCTGCGTAAACAACATACCATGCAGTAATTATACGCGGATTTTCGGTGCCACAGAAGTGATAATTTTGCTTATTCACAGAGCTTGCTCGAGATGATTTTCAATGAAAATTTCCTTCCTCGTGGTCACGATTTAGAATGACTAGTGATGATGAATGGCCCGAGTAGATTACACGCGCTTGGCCAGCTATATTTTTAACCGGCTGTATTTTTGTTTTTTTTGTGTGTATGTTCACTGATTTATCCGTCAATTGTAGACCAAGTTTGAAAATATGTGTGTTGCCGAATTGGTCCCATTCAAATTTGGTGAAGATCTGATGAAGTATTTCGGAGACATACAACATAACTCTTCAATAAACAATGTCAAATTTCTCGGGATTCCAGCAATTGCATGTCTGTTTATTGTTTACGCCATTTCATAACATAACATCACCCCACTCCGCTTTAAAGGGGTACGCAGAGGGGTATACCTTTACCGAAGAAACAAAAACAGGTCAAAAGACTGCCGAAATTAAAGTTTTTTATTTGGAAGTCAATTGCATTTTTTTTAAGTTCTTTGTATCATTTTACTCCACAAATGTCGAAGAAGAATTGAAATTTTGCCACCATATGTAAAAATTATAGCATCTGCCGATAGAGTGATGAGTTTTGGGCGATCCTGTACAGTCTAGTTATGGGTGCTCCAATTAGCTCACGCAAACAAAGTCGCCATCAGGAAGTTGGAATTTAATTGAGCACTTCTTTGTATACCGTCGCATTGCTGGTTATTCTGACTAGTGCCGTAATGATCAGGCTGCTATAAGTACTCACTCTGGAACAGGCAAAGTAGAATTGCCTGTGTGAGAAGTAATCTTTCCTTTAAATCTTTGCCTTAATGACTGACCCTGAGTTTTATTTATGATCATTGACCTCGATTGTAATCGTTTAAACTCAAAGACATAGTCAGAGGGTACCAGTGGTATTCAAGGTATAAAAACTGATTTCCTCGAGCACATCCAGTAATCACAGTGGCCTCTATAATATTTTTGTACAGTATTTTGATAAAAAAACTATTTATTTTTGATTTTAAACTTTAATACCCCTTTATACCGATGCAGTACAAAAAAGCCTTGAATACGTATTTGTTTAATAGTATAGAAGAGCAGAAATACTACATTTCATGTAATTTTGATAATAAACAATTTATGTGTAATACAAATTTTATCGACCCGTTTTACACCTTTAAGGGATGAAATTCAAAAAATCCTTGGATACATGTGTCTTTAAGTGTATAGAAGAGCAGAAATACTAAACTTCAAGACATTTTGATAATAAACAATTTATTTGTTTTACAAATTTTAACACCCTATTTTACCCCTTTAAGGGGTGAAATTCAAAAAATCCTTATATACTTGTTTCTTTTGTATTGAAGAGGATCAATACTAAATTTCAAGTAATTTTGATAATAAACAATTTATTTTTCATACAAACTTTAATACCCCTTTTTAACCCTTCAAGGGAAGAAATTCAAAAAATCCGTAAAGAAGTATTTTATTATTTTAAATTTAGACGCTATTTAGCGTCTCCATATTTCATTAATTTTAAATAAAAAATGACAGAGTTACATACAAACTTACATATCCTATTTCAACCCTTTAGGGGGTGAGTTTTGAAAAATCCTTTCTTAAATGACATCTTCAGTACAAAATCAACATCCTTTCAAAATTTCGAACTTCTATCATTAGTGGTTTAGGTTGGGCAGTCGGGATATTGCCTTTTATATATATAGATAGATAATCAAATTTCACAATTTTGATTCACAACACTTTAAAATGAAATCTTAGTTTTACTTTTAACTGCATGCCACAGTCTTTATAAAATAAAATAAACGCTTCCAAAGTTACCACTAATTTGAACAGCTCTCTACTAACTCGAAACTTTCGCGATAAATATTATTAAGAATTCCTTGTACATTAAAATCTTTACTTGAGAATTTTAATGAAACCCAATCTTACTTTTAGCAAGATGTCGAGTGGAATTGTTATCTTAGGATTAGTAAGAGATCCCATCGCAAAAATCATGTTGTGTTTTGATTAAATTTATTTTTTATGAAAGATACTTAATGATAAATGAATAGGTTACAGCAGCGATACCTGGCAATATTAGCCACATTTTTTTTAACTTTGGCCTACGCTAGGCATTTCTCCTGTTACGCAAGTCCGTATGCAACTTCAGCTCTCATGTAACCGCAATTTATGGTTTGCCAGGTATAAACAGGTAAACTGGGCAACATATAGATTGCGGTTAACTTAGAGCTGGAAACCATTTATTTTCTACAACAGTTTCATTTAAATGACGTTGGTATCAAACATAACCTAAAATATAAGTAACTAACGTAATTGCAGCTAGATATTTCCAAGCAAACCTGCAGAAATATATTCTATTATCAAGTATCATTCCTGAAAATTGTAAAATAATCATGAAAATGATAAAAAAAAAATACCTGCAGATTTTACCAGTGGGGTCTTAGGCTAGAAGCTGAATGGGAATATTAGCAATTGGATTCAAATTCAAACGAAATCAATGAAGACGTCTTTTCAGCCAGCAAATTTCTATTTTGTGTTCGGGATGTGGATCGGAAGGTAGCAAACACTTCGTCTATTACTTTGTGATATTATTATTTTCACTAGAAAGTGGTGGCTTCGGGATTTTTCTTCGGGTGTCTAGTCGAATATAAATGGTAGGATTAACCAATAAATCTGTGTACCGTTGGATAGAGGGATCAGCTAAAGTATTGTGCCCTTATGGGAGCATAATTTTCGTAGAAAGTTGTCCACTGCTTGAGATAGGCGTCCCCCAAGTGCATTTGTGCCAGTACTGCGATTTGTGCAGCAGCAGTGGAAGGCGTTACAGTACTGCGATTGTACCCATATAATTGATTATATGCCGTTATCATACATGTCGTTAAATACATGGCTTATCCAGAAATATGACAAAGTCAGTATTGGTGGACCAGGCAAAGACTATTCATATCAAATATTATTTGAAGAAACTTGGGATGTTAATATATTAAAAGAGAACATTCATAAATCCGTATAAAAGAACCAAAAGCTAAATGTAGCTCAAGGTTCGTAGAAGACTCTCCTCAGTTGCTCGCACATTACAAGGCTTAGGACGTGTTCAAATTGGCCACGTAAGCGTTCAAGTAACAACAGAAGAGGACTAAAATACATTTTCATGTTTTACTGAAAAGTCTAGTTGACTTTTTGTAATTTGTATTAATTTCTGCCAAGAATAACCACCCATAATTTCTTAGATTTAGGTGCTAAAATAGGCTATAAATGTAAATTTTCAGCAACTGTCATTTATTGCAAAGAGAACTGTTTATCTGTACCAAGTTGGTAAGATAGGACAAGTAAGCACTATCACAAATTCTAGCAAGTCTAAAACACGCTAGGCGTTCAAGAATCACATCACGCTGCTTGAGAAGGCGTAATTCTTACACATGGCTAGACTAGTTATGTACCTACTTGATAATTTTAGCATCGCTAACGGTTAGCGCTATGATGGAAAGATTGGACTGCAAGTTATGTCGAATCATAACTAGTTTAGAGTGCGTAAATCGTTCCAGAAACCAACTGGAATGTACTAGCAAATTGCCGTCGCAGTCGATCGAAGAGAGCTTTTCCATACAACCCTTAAATTTAATTTTAACTCCGCCCCTGTGAATGTGAATGTGCCTTATTACATCGCCTGCCGGAAAGTTTCGCATATTTGGCTACGGAACTTCTAATTATATAATTATATAGATAATTACCTACACGGGTATATGTTTATCATTTTGCCAACGATATCTAAGGATTAATTATACGGATATTATTATCTATAGTTAATGGATGGTCCTATATCTGTGAAAATTCTACTAATATTATAAAATTTAATGTCATCATCATCAGCCTATAGCAGTCCACTGCTGGACATAAGCCTCTCCAACCTCACGCCATTTGTCTCGATTTTCGGCAGCTCTCATCCAGCTGCTACCAGCCACCCTACGAGGATTGCCAGTCCACCTAGCCTGAGTTTGTCCCACGCTACGTTTACCTATTATTTGATTGTATGTGTTTCAATCAACAAGTATGGTTGAACGAGTTTGGATAAAATGTTGCACAAATAGTTTATAACCTGGATTAACACAGGTTATTTATACCGGTATAATGTTCCCATGCAACAGTAAAATACTTTTTACGTAGGCGAAGTCGACGGCAGAAGCTAGTACACAAACAAGGAAATAGAAGCTATTGTTTATTCGAATATAATAATGTTGTGTTGGTTTTGGGTTCTCAGATTACGAGCAAATAATTTTATCATAAACATCCGAAGGGTTTGGTTCCAATTCATATTTGGATTTATGGATAGCGGAAGATATAATATAAGGACATAAATATAGATAAATATTTCAAACTATCTGATATTTGTCCCTTCCAGCAGGATCATCTTATATATATTACTAATATTATAAATGCGAAAGTTTGGATGAAATATGGCTCAGAGATATACTATAGTCTGGAACAGCACATATACTACTTTTTATACCGGTATATTGTTCCCTTGGGATCCCCAGTATGGTTTCACCAGAGGACGTTGTACAACTGACGCTGGTGTCACTATACTAAAACACATCTTTGATGCGTGGGAAGAGTCGCAGGATGCCATAGGTATCTTCTGCGACCTGTCGAAGGTCTGTTGATTGCGTTAATAATGAAACATTACTTATGAAACATGAGCATTACGGGCTAGGTCAATCAGCGTTAGGTTTGGTTAAATACTATTTGAATGATAGACAGCAATTAGTTCAAATAAACGGTGTGAATTCGTCCGGGTTAAACGTTAAAATGGGGGTACCCCAGGGCTCAATTTTAGGTCCTTTCTTATTTTTAGTATACATAAACGATTTACCCCGTTTATTGGAAAACAAACTTAACATGGTGTTATTTGCTGATGACACATCTTTAATTTTTAAAATAAATAGACGTACTTGTCAGGTTGACGACGTAAATAACGCGCTACGGCAGGTTCAGGATTGGTTCACAGTCAATAATTTAGTTTTAAATGGTAAAAAAACCAAGTGCGTAAAATTTTCCTTGCCGAATGTCAAAAGTACTGATTGTGACATTATATTAAATAAGGAGAAGCTAGAATTCGTCGATAAAACGGTTTTCCTGGGGATCACGCTTGACTCAAGGTTGCAATGGGGTCCTCATTTGGTATCCCTTACGGGGCGGCTGAGTTCGGCGGCTTATGCTGTTGGAAAGATTCGTCGGTTAACGGATGTGGATACCGCCAGACTAGTCTATTTTAGTTATTTTCATAGTATAATGTCTTACGGTATCTTACTATGGGGAAGGGCTGCAGACATTGAGTCAATTTTTATTCTGCAAAAACGAGCCATCAGAGCGATATACAATCTTCGCCGGCGCGATTCTCTAAGGGAACTGTTTAAGGACATTAACATCATGACGGTTCCTTGTCAATATATTTATGAAAACATCATGTACGTGAACAAGAATTTACATCTTTTTAGTAAAAACGGCGACAGACATAATTATGTTACAAGAAATAGGGACCAATTAGTTCAACCAGGTTTCAGACTGGCTAAAGTAGCCTCATCATTCATGGGGTACTGTACAAAATGTTACAATAAAATTCCTCCCCACATTCTTGAACTGAATGAGACGAAATTTAAAACTTGTATAAAACGCACACTATGCAGGCTGGCATATTATAAGTTGGGGGATTACATCACTGATAAAAATGCTTGGCTAAATGCTAGTCCTGCTCCACAGCCACTAGGGCGCAAAAACAAGTGATATGCAGAACATTATTGTTTTGAATAATTGTTGGACCTTCTGAAAACTGTATAAATATATTTGTATTGTATAAACTCAATTTCATTCATCAAGGTATGTACTTATGTACCTAAATATTGTAAAAAATTTTTTTTTTTTTTTAAAGAATAAGTATGGAGTTTCTTGTGCATTCTTCTCCATTACAAGCTACTTTCCGAATGCACGGTAGAATCAACTATTATTATTTGTAAAATGTAACGTTCAAAAGTGCCGCTTGGTAGCCTACTAGAAATAAAATATCTTTGTCTTCCCCAAGGACCGAATCAGCACATTGGCGCCAGACAACCCCGTGTATGGCACCCTTGGTCTCCCTGTTATGGGTCAGGTCAGTGGTCACCTACCAATTTTCTTCTGTAGAGTATAGGAACCTACCCTGCGATCCCACCGCGTTCGCCATCAGACGGTGGCCATCCCGTCCAGGCCGCGGAAGGTAGGGAGAGCGGCGCACCGCAATACCGGCTCTGCTCTCCCGCCGCGGCCTTCAACCCTCAGCCGCGATCGTATGGGTATGGGAGGCCCCATACGACATCGCAGCCCGCCTCAGTTGCGAAGTCGCCTATGCTGCACCGCTATATATACGCCTCAACGCACTACTGGCCGTGCGCCCGCTCGATGCCAAAATATCAATATTGAACCTCCTTTTGAACAGTTTTATTTGCAAAATATTATTTGATTTACATATGCTAATTCAGTTATGAGAAATTCCAGCCATCAATTTTTCTGTGTCAAAATATTTTTTAACATCCAAGTCGTTTTGGAGGAGTGTCCAAAAGTTGGGAAAAAATATCGTGTTGTTAATTATTTTTTTAAAGCAAAACTATTAGTTACACGAAAAAACCTTGTTTCATAAGTAATGTACATGAATCAATAATAAATATATATTTTTTCAAACCTTTTAACCTAGTCGTTACTAAGGAGTATGCTTTAGAAAGTAACCGTTTTACGGCACTAAAGCGGTGGAAGGCCCTTAATCTCTCTCTCTTTTATAATTTTGCTCTGATCTAATTCCAGAAATTATTGTCCATACCTGGTTGCCTGGAAGAGATCGCGGAATGCGATAAGGCCGCCAATTGTATGTATTTTAAGTTATAAGTTTCCTTTATAAATGTTGACCCTCGGACTCAGAATTAATGTCTGAAAACGAATCCGACGACATGCACTGTGATGAAGTTAGTCACAACTGCAATATGGCGGACCTAGATGGTTCGTTGCTCACTTCACACCGATGCCACGCTCGGTTTTAAGATTTTTCCGATTATCGTTTATGATTGTTGTTGTTTTGCTCAACCTTCTTGTTATTCCCGCATGCCAAGTTCTTTTTACTCGTCGCCACTATAATGTCTTGCAAATAAAACACTGTATTAATTAAATGCGTATTTAATTGCACAACTACGTGTCACCGATCGTAACTGCCAGAGAGAGAGAGAGAGAGAGGTATATTTCTAACGCGCTCTCACGCTATACCACATATCGTATGATGTAGAACAAAGTATATAACAAAAAAAAATAAAAAAAAATTACCCAGTAACTGTTTTTTTTTTCTTTTACATACATTTAGTAATGGCTCTGTTTATAAGAATATACTAAGAGGCTAGGGAAAAATAAGGGTCTTATTAAAATAAGCAAGTGTTTGGATAGAAACGGAAATCGATTACAAACCAACTAATGAATAAAAAAATAATGCGCAAAGTTCGATAAAGTATATTAGTTGCCTCCCTTAATATAAATCGTGTAAATGGGATTGTTCTGTATTAACGATAATGGCTTAAGTGAATGTTTCTATCGTTAACTGGGTTACTTACCTACTCTATTAAACGGCGGTACGTGTGTTTGGGTATTAATTGACTTGTTACCTATTCTTTAGGTGGCAGTTAAGTACCTAGTCAGTTTCATAGAAAAAATCTATGTCTATCTTCGGGAACTGGTTTTTTTTTTTCCCCAAACCACTGATACTCTTTAAAGCCAAAATCAACAGTAGCGTCCAAAAGAAAAGCGCCAAGGCAATGAAACTCGTCGAAGTCCCGGAGAATGAATGCCTCTCTGTTTAGCGTTTGTGGACTACGGGAAAGCCTTTGATTCGATCGAGACTTGGGCTGTGCTGCAGTCTCACCAACGGTGCCAAATTGACTACCGTTACATCGAAGTGTTTATACAAAACCGCCACCATGTCAGTTCGACTTCAGGATAAGGCCTCGGAACCCGTCCTTCTGCAGCGAGGTGTGAGACAGGGAAACGTCATATCTCCGAAACCTATCTCCTATACCTACCTCTAAAACGGTCTACCCTCTTTCTTGTTCGTTTTTTGCACTCAGTACCGCTACCATTGTCACTCACAACTCGATTCTGTTCCCGACACACGAAACTCACTGTGTCCGATCGCGAACTTTTTTCGGCACTTTTTCGGGTTTTACACAGCTGAACCGTGAGGGTAGACCATTTTGTCTCCTCATAAACACCCACCCGCAATGACTTTCAGTTTATCCGTGATCATGGTGCTTGCAACAGCACCGAAATATCGGGAACTCACAACAAACAGTAAACATGGTAAATATCCCGCTTTTAATGTTAATCTAACAGTTAGTGACCATGACAGTTTAAAAACTTATATGATGATGAACAAGCTCGAAGGAAAATAAATTACTTTTAAAGTTACCATGTCCTGTGAGAAATTGGGCAGCAAAGTGATCCACCTCCAGCCACTTCCTGGCCATCCGCTCACGAACTGATGGAAAGAATCGGTGGAGGTGTCGGACCATGATGGAAGTATCCCACCTACATTGCCATTCGGATAAAAGTTCCGCCCAGATGTCAGTCTGTGGTTTAAATAATTTAGAGATTTTAACACGGTCACTCTGCGTTAAAAAGTCCGCGTCCATGGTCTCTCTTGCGGAATAGTACATTGCAGTACGTCGCTGCACTTCAAGATCGACCGGCAGTACGCCAGCAAGTACCGGTAAGGCCTCTATAAAGTACCGTTCAATACGCTGTGCAGAATATCAAATCTAAACGCTGACTTTGAAGTAATTTATGTCGGGATCTGGTGTGACGATCTGAACATGTTTTTGAGGCAAACTTGGCCAGAGATCGCCCAAGACAGAGAGGCTTGAGAGGAGAAAGTGGAGGACTTTGCCCAGGAGTAAGGCGAAATCTATGTAGACAATGAAACATCTCTGGAATATTAATTAGTCAATCAAACTAAGGTCAACAGATAAGAAAACCTAAAGTATTGTTCCGCACTTGTACTTGTGATTTTTACTTGTGCATAAAGTTTTAAAGAGTAAATACATACAGGAATTCATGAATTCATGCGCAATGAGCCCCTTTTCCTCTCCCCTTTGTATGTAAGTTTATTTTGTTATGAGGCATAAAATTAGGAATTCATTATTAAAACTCAAATGCCCAAATTATGATTATGATAAAAAAGGGTTCAATCTTCACAAAACGAAATACATATTTATAAATGCTTAAACTAAACCGCTTACCATTATGGTTTGAAATGTTTAAAAACATTTTTTTTTCTATTTCAGGTCATCATTATCATCTAAAATAACCCGGCTTTTGCAATCATTTTATACAGAACCAATATGTTAAAAATATTTTATACCCGTTGAAAAGCAATCTTTTACCGACTTTTATTTACCAAAGCTCAAGGTATAATGAAATCTCTCTTGGCTTATTGTTTTTCTAGGAAAACTTGCCTTGAGGGAATATAACTAACTGACATTTAATATAAACTAGCAGAAAGGGCTTGCGGATAATGTGGCTCGAAGGACCGAAAATATACAAAGACAGAATTTCTCTCGAAATGTAAGGTAACGTTGAGACATTGACAATTTGACAACGGTTCGTAAGATATAGCACTAATGGCTGATTTTTCAATCGCCAAATACTTTTTAACTGAGGAATAAAATTACAGTTTGGTAGGTTTCAAATGGAAAAATGTCAAACCTTCACATTTATTATTTAGATAAAAGTTTAAACTACCTTTTGAACACTCAGCACTTAGTAATATAGTAACAATTAATTGTAAAAAAAAACACCGAAATTTTGTCCGTCCATGTGCCTTTATCATCTTCTAAAGTGTACATGATTCAGCAGAAATTCTTGTACCTATGCTACAGGTTTTTAGTAAAGTGGGTATGGTTTTGTCACCCTGTTTCATTTTAAATCTGTGTCTAATACTGTTTCAAAGTAAATAATAGCTTCTTAATATTTTAGATAACCATACACAGAAGCTGTCAAAAGACCTGGGCCTGGTTACTGGTAAATAACTGTAGAAAATATGTAGATGCTTGGATTAAATTCAGTCATAAAATATTATGTATTTCAGTAAAACATTGCTTAGCTCTATTAAGAACATTCTCGATAAAAGTCAGAGATGAAAGCAATTACTTTTCCAGGGATTTCTTTTACCAGCGATCTGGGAGTAAACATAGTAGAACAAAAGAAATAGGACGCTAAGACCTTGGATAAATACAGAACTAGATAGTGCAAGACGTAACATAACATTGCGTGCAAATGCGAATAGGTACGCAACGTGCATTGTTAGTTAGTAAAGGTTAGAGTGTCTTCTGTGTCAGATATCTTATCAGTCACACACACTTAAAGTATGGCCTGAAAATGTACGTTTCCTAAATATGTATTGTAGAGAAACAAAGGCTGTACCTGCTTAGGAATCCTAAGACCACTTGAAACTGTGTGGTTCAGGGCGATCGAATAAAGGAGCTTTTTAATTTATTTTGTATTTTTAATCACAATCTTGATTTACAGGCGAGACAATGATTACTCGGAAGTGTAGCCATATTTTCCATACCATATATTTACTTAAATATAAATATTGCCACTTTATTTATTTCAAAAATAACTATTTATACCAAACAACACAAAACGACTATATGGCTTAACACAACTCTGGGTTTCCCCCAAATTCTCAAATCAAAATACCTCCAAATTCTCTATATCCATGATCTCGACGACGTTAAATGAGAAAAAAGCCGGCGGTGTAATAATCGCCTTGTTAGCTATGATTGTTGTAAGGAGCCGTCGGAGCATTTAAATCGGAAAATTGGTGGCCTTTGGTAAAAGAATACCTACAGCACTTTGTAGGGAGAAAGCTGGAGTTATGTAAGACCTCTGTGTTTACTTAGTAGGTAGGGAGTAGAAAAAAAAAATGTACGCTAAATTGTAGCAGGGGTACTAATGGTACAAAGGATGTTCAATGCGGGTTCAATAGCGATCTTTCTGCATCTTAGAATAGAATATACTTTAGATTTGGCTTTATTGTACCCCACAATAATACACATCTCTTTTATAAAATAAATTAATTCTATTGAGAGCCTTGAACATCGGCGCCAAGTTGCCAGTCTGTCGGTTTTTATCGGTTACATTTCGGGCAGTGTGCGTTGGAATTGCATGAACTAATTCCTCCTAGCCCTTTCCATCATCGGACTACAAGACATACGGTGATGTGTCATCGGTACATGGTGAACATCCCACGCATACGCACCAAACGTTTTGGGAATACTTTCATTATGCGTACAGCTAAGGAGTGGAATTCCCTGCCGGAGTCTGTATTTCCTGAGAGCTACAACCTGGGAGTCTTTAAGTCAAGAGTGAATAGGTTTCTTCTAGGTAAGCGCGCTACATCGTCGACCACATCATCACTTACCATCAGGTGAGATAACACAACACAAGTGAGTGAGTGGTCAAGTGCGAGCCTATCATCAATCAATATCAATACATATAATAAATCTGTAGAAAAATAATGTTTGTACATCGAAAAAAAATCCAAAAAAAATAGCCAGGGTATTAAAGGATAACCAACAGAACCCATTTCCAGCATTTTTTGAATTTTTGTCTGTTTATTTGTGCACGCATCACGTGAAATGTACGAAACCAATGTAGATAACTTTTATACATAAAAATTCTGCGTAACTTGAAGAATTACTTAGTTTTTGTTTCATCGCAATCGGTACACTCTATCAAAAGTTAGATGAATTTAAAGTGTTCAAGAAGTAAAATTATCACAGCACACGCAATTCAGTTACTCAGACAGTTGAACTCGCTATTCGATAGATGGCGTTGTGCATTTAAAGTGATTTTCTGAATCGCGGTGTTAAGATTCTACGCCAAAGAATTACACTACAAAAAAAAATGTAGGTATATAGGTGTTTAAATAGATTAAGTTCATACATTGATTAGTGGCAAACTTTCACGCACACAGACATACTGCTTACACACATTCAAATTACATTCATACAGTCCACGTAAAAGCATTGAAGGTGTCGAGAAGTTAGTACCAAATAAATATCATTAAAGTAAAGACGTATATAAAGTGTTTTTTTCACCGAACAACCCAAAATAGACTCTAACGTATTGAACATATGGTCCAATCGAGCCGGATCACTATCGAGTCGAACGCAGTGACCGCCGCAACACCGCGAGAACAATAGAATTCCTGAGCGGATTATCTTGCTAACATCGAGCGAGTTAGTTAAATCATTAGCAAAATAATTTCTAGATCAAATCTAAGTATTTCAAGTTGTTCGGATTTGGAGTTTCAACGTCGCATACACATTTGTACATCATGGAAGCCCTTTTAACATATCAAAAGGAACTACTGGAGAACCTGAGGAAAGCGAAAAAAAAACTATAAAAAGACACCCAAAGATCGGATCAAAAAACCTTATGTAGAAACCAGATTGGACAATTTGGAGCAGCTATGGACAGTTTTCAAAGATGGACATAAGGCGATTATATGCAAGTTGACCCTGAAAGATAAACAAGATACATATTTCACTGAGGATATGTACGAGGAGTTCGAGGAATCATATGTATCATACAAAACTTTATTGAAAGAAGCTCTGCATCCCTTCATCGCGTCATCGTGTGGAATCTCGTCAGCAACACCGAAATTAAGTGCTGGTCAAACGGTCAGTGAGTGCGAAGTGAAGTTACCACGTGTGCAGTTACCTACTTTTAGTGGTAAATACGTTGAGTGGCAATCGTTTTATGACATGTTTAATTCACTAATTCATACCAACAAGAATTTGTCTCCAGTGCAAAAATTACATTATCTTAAAAGTAACTTGTCGGGTGAACCGGAATGTTTGTTACGTAATTTTTCTATCACTGATAATAATTATGAGGAAGCGTGGAAAATGTTACTTAAACGTTATGATAATAAGCGTTATAATTGTAATACACTTATGAAGTTGTTGTTTATGCAAAAACCTGTTACTAGCGAATCTTCGAGTGCCATTCGACATTTATTAGATACAACTACAACGTGCTTACAATCTTTACGTAGTATGGGTATCAGTGATGAGCAAATGAAAGATGCGTTTGTTATTTATTTAGTGGTTTCTAAATTAGATACTGAATCCATCAAGCAGTGGGAATATCAGTTAGGTATATCAAGTGACGATCTACCGACATGGACAGAATTATCTGAGTTTTTAGAATCGAAATTTAGGTCGTTGGAGATGATAGACTCTAATAAGGTACGTACTAATACTAGCACTAAGTCGAAGTCTTTTCATGGTTCTATTGAAAATAATAAGAGTAATTCTACCGTAACTAATAAATGTTCTAAGTGTAAAGGTGAACACTATTTATACAATTGCAAAGAATTTAGTCAACTTAGTGTAAATGAAAGGGTAGATTATGTTAAAAAAAATAACTTGTGTTTTAATTGTTTCTCTCCATCTCATCCAGTGGTTAAATGTCGCAATTCAGCGAGTTGTAAACGATGTGGCAGGAGGCACCATTCATTACTGCATTTTGAGAAGGAGGTGAGCAGCGTACCAAAGAATGCGGACATTTCTGTGCAGAGTGAGTCAGACCAACCCGTGAGTACACATATTTCAACTAATTTTTCGAGTAGAGATTTGGAACCGAGTCGAGTTTTGTTAGCTACTGTGTCTGTTTGGGCATACAATGAGCACGGGTACAAACAGCAGTTGAGAGGATTATTGGATCAAGGGTCGCAAGCGTCTTTTATTAGTGAGTCAGCAGTTCAATTGCTTGGACTTTCTCGTAAACGTATCAGCGGTACGGTTTCCGGGATAGGTGGTGGTGGCCACACGAGTGTGAAGCACATAGTTTCTCTTCGAGTGGTATCACGTCATGACCCTGAGGTTTCAATCCAGATAAATCCATATGTTTTGCGATCTGTTACGTCATTACTTCCTTCAACTGAGTTACATACACCTGATTGGCTACATTTAGATAAAATACCGCTGGCCGATCCAGATTACGCCACACCTAATAAAATTGATATTCTTCTTGGTGCAGAAGTATATAGTGAGATTTTATTGGATGGTATTGTACGTCACAATAGAATATTGGCACAAAACACTATCCTAGGTTGGGTATTATCGGGGAGGGTGTCAAGAAATTCAACTTCTGCTGACAATAGAATAATAACCATGCATTTACACTTAAGTGGAGAAGAGCTGCTTAAGAAATTTTGGGAAATGGAAAATGAGCCCGATTTGATACAAAAGAAGATGACAGACACAGAACGACGATGTGAAGAGTTTTATGACAGGACGACTACACGAGATAAAGAAGGCAGATTCATAGTAAAGCTACCTTTTGATAAAGAAGATCCAGAGTGCCAATACGGAAAGTCAGTAGTAATAGCAATAAGAAGATATGAATTTTTAGAGAAGAAACTACAGAAAGATCCTACCTTAAAGGCAGCATACAACACAGTTCTACAAGAATACCTTACAATGAATCACATGACACCAATAAAAGAAGAAGAAGTAGATAATCCCAAAGCGGTTTATCTCCCACACCACGCAGTGGTTAGGGAAGACAAGGACACCACGAAAGTGCGAGTAGTTTTTGACGGATCATGTAAAGGACTGAATAACATCTCACTTAATGACAATCTCATGGTGGGCCCCAAATTACAACAGGATTTAAGACATATTCTTATGCGTTGGAGAAGCCACAGGATCTGCATAGTAGCTGATATTATCAAGATGTTCAGAATGGTGAAAGTCAGTTCTGAGGACACAGACTTCAAAAGAATTGTGTGGAGACCTCAATCAGATGGGCCAGTACAACATTTTAAATTATTGCGAGTGACCTTTGGCACGGCGTGCGCTCCATATTTGGCTGTAAAATCCCTTCAAAGGCTAGCTGATGAAGAATATGCAAGATTTCCTACAGCGTCGAGCATTACAAAGAGAGACTACTATATCGACGATCTCCTGACCGGCTGTGAGACGCTGTCAGAGGCTATACATATATACAATGAAATGAACAATTTGATGAACAGTGGTGGCTTCGAACTGCAAAAATTTAATAGCAATAATCAAGACTTATTGACACATATAGGAGAGGACAATCACAGTAGCGAGGATTCGTTGAGATTAAAATCAACTACTGTCATGAAAGTACTAGGCTTAAAATGGCATAAGAATATAGATTGTTTTCAGTACTCACTCGACTTATCAGATGTTAAACAACCAATTACTAAACGGCAAGTATTGTCGGATGTAGCCCGACTATACGACCCGTTAGGATGGATTGCTCCCGTGATAATCACCGCAAAAATATTTATCCAAAAATTGTGGAGGTCGAAACTTGATTGGGATGATATACTGACTACAGATTTAGCAAGTGAATGGTTACAGTTTAGATCAAGTTTAATACATTTACATAAAATAAACATACCGCGATGGTATTGTTCCAGTCCAGGGTCAAGGGTTGAGTTACATGCCTTTGCAGATGCATCAATGGTAGCGTATGGCGCTGCTGTTTACATTCGTGTTATTAAGAATAACGACGAAATCAGTGTGAGTTTGGTATCAGCAAAAAGCAAAGTAGCCCCTGTTGAGAAAGAGATATCAATTCCTAGACTGGAACTATGTGGTGCAGCTCTTGCAGCAAAATTAATTTTTGAGGTTTCACAAATCATGAAAATTCAAAAGGAGAACTTGTATGCGTGGTCCGACTCAACAATTGTTCTAGCCTGGCTAAGAGGAGGGTCTAGCCGCTGGACTACTTTTGTGAGCAATCGTGTGTCGGAAATTCTTAATATTTTAGACTGCAGACAATGGATGCATGTCCCAACTGATTTGAACCCAGCTGATTGTGTTTCCCGAGGAATAGCTACACAGGATTTACCTGAACATACATTATGGTGGTCAGGACCTTCTTGGCTTTCACAATCATCCACAGATTTTCATAACACTGATATTATTGAAGACACTCATGAGGAAGAAAGACACACATCTTTAACTGCTTTACCTGTATTGAATAAGGATGAATTTATTTGGACTATGTTTTCATCACTGTCGAAAACCTTAAAAGCTGTATCTTATTGGAGAAGAGTTTTACAAAATTTAAGACTACCAAAAGAAAAACAAAAATTATACACAAATGTTATTACACCAGCAGAAATAGATAAGAGTTTAATTGTATGTATCAAACAAGTTCAGAGGGATAATTTTGATGAAGAGATAAAGCAGTTAAGGTTGAAGAAATTTGTCCCCAAGAAAAGTAAGCTCCGCACCCTATGTCCCATTTTTGATGAAAATGGGATACTAAGAGTTGGCGGTCGTATTGATGAGTCAGAAGTACATTATGATACAAAGCATCCTATCGTTATGCCTGCTAAGAGTCATCTTACCAAGCTTATAATTAGTGATGCTCATCTTAAAACTTTTCATGGTGGACCACAAGCTATGTTGTGCTACTTAAAATCTAAATATTGGATATTACGAGCAAAAGAGGTAGTTAAAAGTCATTACAGATCGTGTGTTAAGTGTTTGAGATATTCTAAGTCTAAAAGTATCCAACTGATGGGTCAAATTCCGGAAGCTAGATTGAAACCAACCAGACCTTTTAAATCGTCTGGTTGTGATTACATGGGGCCTATTAGTCTTAGATTCTCACCTGGCAGAGGGGCGAAATCCTATAAAGGATATATTTGTTTATTTATTTGCATGAGTACGCGAGCCATTCATTTGGAGGTGGTAACTGATCTGTCATCAAAGGCGTTCATTGCAGCATTTAAGCGTTTCACGGCACGAAGAGGTCATTGTCAAGATCTATATAGTGACAATGGCACTAATTTTGTTGGTGCCAATAGACAACTTCGTGAGATGTTCGATCGATCTAGGTCAACTGTACCACGTGAAATTGAGGAATTATTGAGCTTAGAACACACAACATGGCATTTTATACCTCCACATGCACCTAATTTTGGAGGTCTATGGGAGGCAGGAGTTCGCAGCGTTAAAACACATTTATATAAGGTAATCGGAGATAGCACGCTCACCTATGAGGAGTTGTCTACTGTTTTAGCACAGATCGAGGCCTGTCTCAATTCTCGACCAATCACAGTGATGAGTGATTCACCTAATGAACCTCAAGCTTTAACACCAGGACATTTTCTTATAGGTGAACCATTGATAAGTATTCCCGATGAAGATAATTCTAATCATAATGTTATAGGTTTAGACAGATGGAGATTAACGCAAAAAATGATAAATAACTTTTGGAAGCGTTGGTATAAAGAGTATTTGGTTAATTTAAATCAGCGATATAAATGGAACACTAAAAAATCTGAGCCTGAAGTTGGTGACGTAGTGATTTTGAGAGACGATAATATTCCACCTGCTAAATGGATTTTAGGGAAAGTAATTAAAAAATACTTAGGACCAGACAATATTGCACGTGTTGTATCTGTTAAATGTAGAAATGGTGAGTTTAAACGTCCCATTAGCAAATTGTGTTTATTACCCAAGTAAAATTATTTACTTACTATTGTGATGTTATCTTATTAATCTATGATGTTAAGATGTAGCTAAGTGTGCCTATCTACTTACTAGTTATCAGCAAGCTTAATTGCATTGTAAAATAAAATTACCTAATTACTATCTTCATAAATTTGAAGTACCTATTATTGTGTTTGCTTTGTTTAAGTATACCTACAATCTACATTTTATAAGTAATAATGAAGTGGTAATTTTGTATCACGGTGGGCGGTGTGTTAACTTGTAAAATGTAAAGAATGATTGTGTTTTCATAAGTATAGCATTTAAGAACTAGTATTAGTCATAAGTACACATGAATAGTTGATATGGGTAGGTACTCACAATGTACACTCAGATTTATGTAATACTCAAATATTTCAAGAGGTTTGTAACATAAGTAGATTCTAGTTTTAACTATTGCATTCTGTATACTTATACAACTGTTTATAAGGTTTAAAGTACTACGTCCTTTGGTGGGCGGTATGTTTAAATAGATTAAGTTCATACATTGATTAGTGGCAAACTTTCACGCACACAGACATACTGCTTACACACATTCAAATTACATTCATACAGTCCACGTAAAAGCATTGAAGGTGTCGAGAAGTTAGTACCAAATAAATATCATTAAAGTAAAGACGTATATAAAGTGTTTTTTTCACCGAACAACCCAAAATAGACTCTAACGTACTGAACAATAGGGTAGGCAGGAAGGTAAGTATGGTAGGGTTGGCAGCCAGACGACGGTAGCGAAGCCGCGGGGGCACAGCTAGTCAATATTAAAAAAAATGTAAAAATAAAATGAGGTTTAGAGTGTTAGATAATTCTGCAAAACATGCCAAAAATGGAGTGTCCAGTCCATCAAGTGGCGACCAACGTCCAGCCTAAAGCACTAGTGATAGAAGTTTGAAATTTTTAAATATGTTGAATTAATACTATAGGCGTAATTTAAGAAAGGATTTTTAAAAATTCATCCCCTAAAGGGGTGAAATAGGGAATGAAAGTTTGTATGAAACTGTGTCATTTTTATTTGAAATGATTGAAATATGGTATTTAGCCTCTAAATGTAAAATAATAAAATACGTCTCCAAGCAATTTTTGAATTTCATCCCTTAAAAGGGTAAAAAGGGATGTTAAAATTTGAATGAAAAATATATTGTTTTAAGGCAAAATTACTTGAAATTTCGTATATAGACTCTTCTAAATAATTAAAGAAACATGTATTTAAGGTTTTTTTTATTTCATACCTTAAAGGGGTAAAAATGATGTAAAAGTTTGAATGAAAAATAAATTGTTCATTATCAAAATTTATTGAAAGTTAGTCATTCTGCTCTTCAATACAATTAAAGAAACAGATATTTAAGGATTTTTGAATTTCATCCATTAAAAGGGTTAAAAAAGGCTGTGACAGTTTGTATGAAAGCTAAATTGTGTATTATCAAATTTACTTGCAATTTAGTGTTTATACTCTTCAATACAATTAAAGAAACAAATATTTAAGGATTTTTTAAATTGTATACCTCAAAGGGGTTAAAAAAGCGTGTTAAAGTTTGTATGAAAACTAAATTGTTTATTAACAAAATTACTTGGAATTTAGTATTTATGCTCTTCAATACAATTAAAGAAACACGTGTTCAAGGCTTTTTGGATTTCATCCATAAAAGAGTAAAAAGGGGTGTTAAAGTTTGTATGAAAACTAAATGGTTTATTATCAAAATTACTTAAAATTTTGTATTTATGCTCTTTAATACAATTAAAGAAACACGTGTTCAAGGCTTTTTGGATTTCATCCCTAAAAGAGTAAAAAGGGGTGTTAAAGTTTGTATGAAAACTAAATGGTTTATTATCAAAATTACTTAAAATTTTGTATTTATGCTCTTCAATACAAATAAAGAAACACGTATTTAAGGATTTTTTTAAATTGTATCCCTCAAATGGGTAAAAAGGGGTGTTAAGGTTTGTATGAAAACTAAATTGTTTATTAACAAAATTACTTGGAATTTAGTATTTATGCTCTTCAATACAATTAAAGAAACACGTATTCAAGGCTTTATTGAATTTCATCCCTAAAAGAGTAAAAAGGGGTGTTAAAATTTGTATGAAAACTAAATTGTTTATTATCAAAATTACTTAAATTTTAGTATTTATGTTCTTTAATATAATTAAAGAAACACGTATTTAAGGATTTTTTTAATAGTATCCTTCAAATGGGTAAAAAAGGGTGTTAAAGTTTGTATGAAAACTAAATTGTTTATTAACAGAATTACTTAAAATTTAGTATTTATGTTCTTTAATACAATGAAAGAAACACGTATTTAAGGATTTTTTTAATAGTATCCTTCAAATGGGTAAAAAAGGGTGTTAAAGTTTGTATGAAAACTAAATTGTTTATTAACAAAATTACTTGGAATTTACCGTTTATGCTCTTCAATACTGTAACGGATGTGACGTCTGCCCACGTGCAACCGACCAATACCCGCCGAGCCCGCCGAAGTTAAGCCGCCATATTGAAGCCTCCCCTCCAGTCAAGCCATGTCAGCAACGAGGATTATGTTAATATAAGCGATTGCCCATAATTTATTTGTCTCTTTCGATTGTGAATACAAGATCTGAACAAAGCTCTGCCCGGTTTTTATTTATCCGTTTCACTCAGAAGTGATATGAACAAAAATTAATCTTCGTTTAATAACACATCCACGCCACAACCGCAAGATCACCTGACTCTGAAGAAAAATCGAAGAAGTTTGTGTTATTCACCAACGGAACGACACTACAAGCTTTACGGCGTGAGCTACACTCTGCCATCGACCCAACGGCACACCGAGCAAGACTGCATCAAACCCTGTGCTGCGTGTGACTGCAAGGAGAGGTCCTAACAAGGGCCGAGAGCTGCCAGGAGCCACAGCCAGTCTGCCAGGAGCCACAGCCAGTTTGCCAGGTACGTTGTCTTTCTCATTTCCATATCCGCAATATCGATAAGTCTAATTCTATCCAGGCCATAGCCACTTGTTTTATTCGTCGCCATATTTTCAATAATAAAGATAAAACTAGTTTGCATAACCAGCATCCGTGTCTGTACGTGTATGACTATGTTTTTACGTAAACGAAACAAGAGTATAAGGATAGTAGCAGATGGCGTTCTGTAGTTTGTCTACCCTCATGGAAAAAAGGCATGACTTCATGTATGTGCTTATTTACTGTTCCCTGATCCGAGGTGCTTATAATTAACTCTTATTCTAGCCAGGCCATAGCCACTTAGTTTAGCAGTGGGAATAAATAGATTAACCAAATACAAATATTGTTTTGCTTCGGGTACACACAACTGATCAACCCGTGTATAGACATGAGACATCCTTAGATACTGGAAGCTGAATCCAGTTACGTTTATCCGGTGAACTAAGTAAAAAAAGAACGTCGATTTTAAGCTTTGTCACAAAATAGAATGCCGCCGCTTACATACTTTGTGCCTCTGTGTTGATTACCGCGCTTTAATTGTCCCTTAAAATGAAAGATTTCCGTTACCTTATATAGATGATCAAGTTTCTCGAGTTATCTGGCAAAGATTACTTTAACTGTTACGTATCAGTATGGTCCAAAGTTAGCAATTAATCCAGATGATACTCATAAAACAGATTTTAGAACTAGCAGGTTCCATTTAGTTTAGAAAAGAGACCTCCAGTGTGAGATTTATTAATATAGTACCTAGCATAATCTGCCGGTAGATCTGTCGATACCCAAAAGAAGTAGGTATTGGCATTTTTAGAAGATTTACTTCTACCCTCGACTGATTTAAATTCTGGTGTTATTATTTTATAAAATGTCTAACAAAAAAAGGACTTAATACTGAAAGTTAAATATGAATACTCGTTAATACACTAGTTTTGAAAAAAAAACAAATCGCTTAAATGGTAAGGTCAAATTGTCACTAGTGGCAGACAGCCGAGTTGGCAGTTCCATTTGCCTAGTAATGTGTGTCATGTGGGTACGTCAATTTATCGGATTGTGCAGTTATTTTAAGAAGTGTATTCCAAATTTCGCGTTGATTGTGTACCCGTTAATGGATTAGTTTTGAATGATTGCAAAATATTTCGGGTTCTAAGCCTGTTTTCGCTTTATATGACCCCGCGCTTCCTACAGAAGTACATACGGATGCGTGTAAGTTAGGTGTCGCCGGTATATTGATGCAAAAACAAACTGCAAATAAAATTCGTTACGACCAGTCGGGTTACAAGTGAGCATAGCATGGACCATTATTATGAGCTTCAAACTCTCGCTGTTGGACTCGTACGTAGATTTCGCGTGTATGTTATAGGTAAATATGTCATGTAAAGGTTGTTACTGATTGTGCAGCGGTCCAAGGTACGATCACGCATCGCAGGATAGTGGTTTTTGATAAAATTTTATAACATTAGTGTTGAGTATAGGCCGGCCCATCGTATGAAACATGTAGGTGCACTTGGCAGAAATCCAGTCGATACAATGAATAAAAAAAACCAGTCTCTAAGTCACTGATACTGGTTATATACGTTACAATGCCATGACGACAAGCTTTAGTTCACTAATTAACCAGCTAAAAACCAACACCGTCGATCCGGACATAATAAGCAACTACTTGATTGTTGACGAGAAGCTTTATAGAAAAACCCTAAATGGCAGTAGACTGGTAGGAGCTTCGGAGCTTGGGTAGATAGATAAGATAGTGCAAATGCATCATGATGACTTTGGTCACCATGATTTTAATAAATGAGTATATTGGTTACCAAAAATGACTCAATTCATTAGAAAATACAATACATGACCGCACGTCTTCATTGTGCATATGGCAAGGGCAGTTAGTGTATGAAAGAACGAACATTACATCTAAATTCCTAAACCGTCTGAACCAATGCTTATGATTCATGTAAACCATTTAGGTCAGTTTTGTTAAAAAGAAAGGGGTATTTGTACAGTTGTCTCGTGGCTAAATAATAACAGCCGCACGGGTCGATCTTCAAGGTTAAGCAACGCTTGACGAGGTCGGTCCGTGGATGGGTGACCATTTCAGCATACCGAGATTCCTCCGTGCCTCGGAAAGCACACTAAGCCGTTGGTCCCGGCTGTCTCTTGAAGATGTTTGACAGTCGTTACGGGTAGTCAGAAGCTTGAGATCTAACACCAGTCTTGTCAAGGGGTATCGTGTTTCCCAGTTACTGGGTTGAGGAGGCAGTTGCTCCATATAAAACACTGGTACTCGGCTGAATCCAGTAAAGTCAAAGTCAAATATATTTATTTCAATTAGGCCGGTAAGCAGCACTTTTGAACTTCATACATATATGAATTAAAATTTACAAGTAATAAAAATTTATTCTACAGTGCATTCGGAAAAGTAGCTTTTTATGGAGAAGAACGCACAAGAAACTCCATGTACATGTGTCCATGTGTAGTTGGTAATGATTGTAGGACGAAGAGTTTTCCAAATTAGTTATTGCCGGGGCGACACTTGCGTACTATCGATTCTATCGTGACGATTCGTACACTGAAAAATATATTTTGCCTTTTTGGTTCTTCCAATCATGGTATGAGGTACCATATTAAGGCCTTCACGAGCAAACGTGGTTCGTTAAACAGTTTAGGTACACATTAAATGATATTGCTTGTCCACATGCTATTGGTTACTTTAAACGTAGAAATCAAACCATTTATAATGCTTGGCGGGCTTATGATTATAGTAAAGCCAAGTCAAGTAAAGCCAAGTCAAGTAAAGCCAAGTCAAGTAAAGCCGAGCCTAGTAAAGTCTAGCCTAGTAAAGTCTAGCAAAGTAATGTCTAGCAAAGTAAAGTCTAGCAAAGTAAAGTCTAGCAAAGTAAAGTCTAGCAAAGTAAAGTCTAGCAAAGTAAAGTCTAGCAAAGTAAAGTCTAGCAAAGTAAAGTCTAGCAAAGTAAAGTCTAGCAAAGTAAAGTCTAGCAAAGTAAAGTCTAGCAAAGTAAAGTCTAGCAAAGTAAAGTCTAGCAAAGTAAAGTCTAGCAAAGTAAAGTCTAGCAAAGTAAAGTCTAGCAAAGTAAAGTCTAGCAAAGTAAAGTCTAGCAAAGTAAAGTCTAGCAAAGTAAAGTCTAGCAAAGTAAAGTCTAGCAAAGTAAAGTCTAGCAAAGTAAAGTCTAGCAAAGTAAAGTCTAGCAAAGTAAAGGCTAGTAAAGTAAAGTCGAGTCGAGGCTAGTAAAGTAAAGTTGAGTCGAGCCTAGTATTACGCCTGGTAGGGCCTAGTATTACGCCTGGTAGGGCCTAGTATTACGCCTAGTAAAGCCAGGCAAGCCAGCCGAACCAGCCTAGCCAGGCAAGCCAGCCAGGCAAGCCAGCCAAACCAGCCTAGCCAGGCAAGCCAGCCAAACCAGCCTAGCCAGGCAAGCAAGGCAAGCCAGCCAAGCCAGGCCATTAAGCGGCACTTTTGAATGTCAAATATTGAATGTAAAAATAAAACTTCAGATAACGCAAGAGTGATGATGTGTACAAAAGGGTTGTTTTTATGACTACAATTAGTGCAGCTAAAGTCAATACAAACTGGATGACTATTATTCAGGTCATAATATAGTAACTAAAGTCAATGTCAAACCCATAGCCATAACATATTTATCATAGCCATAATTTATTTACATTGAATGTGGTACAATGGTTTGCAAGAATCTGTTAAGTCCATATTGAAAATGCATTATTTAAAGTAGTGGCATATTATATACAGGATTAGACATAAAAGGTTAACGTGGTTCCAAAAGCTCACGGGTGCTTAGACTGTAAATGCGCTAAGGCCATATAGAAGTAAAGCACCTATATCAGACAGTAACAATAGTAGTGACACTGAATACCTAATTGATTTATATGAAAGCTAATGATGTGTTTTGCTCCCATTGCGGGAGCAATGATTCCAGGATGGCCGAATGTAACGGATGTGACGTCTGCCTACGTGCAACCGACCAATACCCGCCGAGCCCGCCGAAGCTAAGCCGCCATATTGAAGCCTCCCCTCCAGTCAAGCCATGTCAGCAACGAGGATTATGTTAATATAAGCGATTGCCCATAATTTATTTGTCTCTTTCGATTGTGAATACAAGATCTGAACAAAGCTCTGCCCGGTTTTTATTTATCCGTTTCAATACAAATAAAGAAACACGTTTTTAAGGATTTTTTTAAATTGTATCCCTCAAATGGGAAAAAAAGGGGTGTTAAAGTTTGTATGAAAACTAAATTGTTTATCAACAAAATTACTTGGAATTTAGCGTGTATGCTCTTCAATACAAATAAAGAAGCACGTATTTAAGGCTTTTTTTTTAATTGTATCCCTCAAATGGGTAAGCAATTTAGTTTTCATACAAACTTTACCACCCCTTGTGTTAAAGTTTGTATGAAAACTAAATTGTTTATTAACAAAATTACTTGGAATTTAGTGTTTATGCTCTTCAATGCAAATAAAGAAACACGTTTTTAAGGATTTTTTAAATTGTATCCTTCAAATGGGTAAAAAGGGGTAAATGATAAATGATTTTATTTCTGTAAGTTGGTTTGTACAAACACTTTTACATGTCGATCATATTTTTAAAACTAGATGAGGTCGGCGTTTCCTATCTGACTACTCTGAGAAGAAAGGCCGAACCAAACTCAGAGATCACAGTCTCTTTTAAAGTCCAGACAAAAAATCTTGGTTAGATCATGTAAAGACCATGTAGATTGATGTCTGAAATGGTCTTTTGAGGAAAGAACCAGCCACATTGAGTGGACCTGTCCAGTCAGTGCACGCATTTGTCAATAACCAATCAGCTCAACACAGAATTTAAGGAGCTCAACGATTCGACGAACAATACCAAAGAAAGGACATTCGGGTAGGCCGCAAAACTACTCAATATGCCAGACCACGATTAAAAACTAAGATAAACTAAAAAAAATAAAAAAAACAGAAAAAATAAAAATTGTCCACATAGTCTTCACATTCACACTAATTAAAATAAAATAATATAATACCTTAAAAAGTAAATATTCTTGTCATTGCAAGAAAAACAAATAATAAAACAAAATTCACGGTGGAAAATATAAAAAATCAATATTATTTTTTTATTGGAGCAGCTCAATCCCAAGCCTTTTTGTCCTCAACGTAATCTTTAACGGTATAAAACGCTTTCTGGCACAACTTACTTTTAATAAATGATTTAAATTTATTAAGACTTAGAACTTGTACGTGGCTTGGAAGCTTATTATAAAAGCGCACACATTGACATCTAAACGAGCCACCTATTTTCTTGAGCCTTGTTGTTGGTACTACAAATTTGTGTTTGTTCCTAGTATTTATGTTATGGATATCACTGTATTTTTAAACAATTTTATATTTTTATGGGCATACAAAAGATTTTCATAAATATACTGAGAAGGCACAGTCATTACATTAATCTCCTTAAATTTCTCTCTGAGAGAGTGTCTCGGGCTTAATTTATAAATTGAACGAACAGCTCTTTTCTGCAAAACAATAATAGTCTGGATGTCAGGCGGCGTTTCCCCACAACAGAATACCGTACGACATTACACTATGAAAATAGCTAGAGTACACTAAACGGGCTGTCTCTATATCAGTTAAATTACGAATTTTTCTAACAGCATATGCTGCGGAGCTTAGCTTTTTTGACCATTTATCTATATGTGGGCCCCACTGAAGCTTAGAATCCAAGGTTAAGCCTAAGAATACTGTGCTATTTTCAGGATTCAATTCTTCGCCCTTTATCAATACATCAGTTTTCACCTGCCTGACGTGAGGCAGGGTAAACTTAATGCATTTGGTTTTTTTTTCATTAAGAAGTAAATTGTTAACATTGAACCAGTGAACTACTTTTGAGATCGCGCTATTTACATCGTCAGTAACCAGCTGCTGACGTTTAAGTTTAAACAAAAGTGAAGTATCATCTGCAAACAACACTATGATGGTTATCCTTTATGAGGTAAGGCAATTCATTAATATAAATAAGAAACAAGAAAGGACCAAGAATTGAGCCCTGCGGGACTCCCATTGTTACTATAGATCCGGGAGATCTTTTTCCATTAACGTCAACGCTCTGAATCCTATTACTCAAGTATGAAGTAAGAAGATCCAGAGCGCTGTCCCGGATCCCGTAGTGGCGGAGTTTCCTGATTAGCGTTTCATGAAGAACACAATCAAACGCCTTGGACAAATCACAAAATATTCCCAAGGCATCGCACCTATCTTCCCATGCATTATAAATATGTCCTAGAAGCTCAACACCGGCATCAGTAGTTGAACGACCCCTTGTAAAACCAAACTGTTTGCTATGTAATAATTTATGTTTATTAAAAAATCTTTGCAGTTGCTCTAACATTAATTTCTCAAATATTTTACTAAACGTAGGTAGTACTGAAATAGGTCTATAATTTGTAGGGTCTGATGTACTACCTGATTTAAACAAAGGTATTATTTTACTATTTTTCATTAGGTCAGGAAACTCCCCACAGTCGATACAATTATTAAAGATAATAGCTAAACTAGGTGCTACAATGTCAATAATAGACCTAGCAACTTCTACAGAATGACCCCACAGATCTGCAGTCTTAGAACATTTAAAGTGTGAAAGGTTTTAATGATGTCTCTACAAGTAATATGTTCAAAAATAAATTCCGAATCGCAAACATTAACATTTTCTTTTAGCAAAGACTCAGCAACAGAAGGTGATGAGTTTAGGTATTTAGTAGTTGAATTGGGAACATCTGAGAAGAAATTTTCAGAGGCCACTGCGACTTGTGAGTCTGATTTTATGATGCTGTCATTAATAGACAGGCTGTAGTCAATATTTCGGTTACCAGATCTTCCCGTTTCACTATTAATAATATTCCAAGTCGTTTTAATAACATTACAACTATTTTTAATCTTAGAACTCAAATAACGCGACTTGGCCAACCAACAAACTTTTTTAAATAATTTTGAATAATTTCTAACATATAAATTAAATTCAGCAGTGTTTACATAAGTCCTTTCATCGTACAGCTCATAAAGCCGTTTTCTACTTTTATGAATACCAACGGTAGCCCAATCACTGAATGATGCGTTACTATTAACGGAGATAGTTTTGGGAATAAATGTGGAATTAAATTGTTTACAGTATATACTAAAAAACTCATCATATAGGTGATTAGGATCAGCATGAATTGACAAAATTGGTAATTTATTAATGAGTTTACCTTTAAAAGCTGCCAAGCGACTTGCAGTTTTGGTGTTAACAGTGATATCCTTTTTAGCCACTTTGTTAGTTTGGTTAGGTATAGTAATCCTCTGCCCGCAATGATCAGAATCTAGCAAATTTATAATTTCTTTGTGTACTGGTATAACACTAGTATAAATATTATCTAAGCATGTGGCACTAGTAGGGGTTATTCTTGTGGGCTCCAAAAATAGGTTTACAAGATTGTAGGACTGAAACAGACTTATTATTTTACTACAAGAACCCGAGTTTTCTAATAAATTAACGTTAAAATCACCACAAATGATAATGGATTTACTCGAGTTACAAATCTTGTGTAACACTTCATTCATTACCTTTTCAAAGCAATCATACAATCCTGAAGGGGGCTTGTACACACTTAATATAATAAACTGCTCCCATTCTATACAAGCTATTTCAACTGTCCGCTCAACAGATAGGCTCACAATATCATTACGGTCTTTGAATTTAAGCTGGTTACTTACTAAAATCAATGAGCCACCATGTATAGCATTAAATCTGCTGAACGAACTACCAACCTGGTGATTATTAAAATTAAACAATAACTGGTGGCTTTTAAGCCAATGTTCCGTTATACAAAGAATATCAATATTGTTAAAATTCATAAATAATTCTACTTCTAAATCTTTATAATAAATACTTGAATATTTTGATGCACCAGGTTAATATTATTTACTGATTTTAAGCTTTCATTTTATTTTATTTTGCAATTTTCGTTCTGTATACTTTTGCAAGAGGTTGTCCCTATTGTCCTAATCTCTAATTTAAATTATTATCAATATCAATTTCTGATGCCAAATTATTGGCTGAATTAAATAACATTTCTTGGCATTGCTCAATAGAAGCAAGGTAGTAAAGTTTGTATGAAAACTATGTTGCTTATTAAAAAAATTACTTGTTCTCTTCAATACAATTAAAGAAACACGTATTCAAGGTTTTTTGAATTTCATCCCAAAAAGAGTAAAAAGGGGTGTTAAAGTTTGTATGAAAACTAAATTGTTTATTATCAAAATAACTTAAAATTTTGTATTTATGCTCTTCAATACAATTAAAGAAACAAATATTTAAGGTTTTTTTAAATTGTGTCTCTCAAATGGGTAAAAAGGAGTGTTAAAGTTTGTATGAAATTTAAATTGTTTATTAACAAAATTACTTGGAATTTAGTATGTATGATCTTTAATACAATTAAAGAAACACGTATGAATGAATGAATGAATGAAATAATTTATTTGCTAAATGTAGGTATACAGATTAGATGTTGTTTTTTTGTAGAGCAGTCCCGATACATTTTACCTCAAGGCATGCAAAATTGTTTAATTTAATGAAATCGACTCGCAACATAATACAGTAAAGAATATTAAGGTAATCATTACAAAAATCGCTATTTAAATACAATAATTAAAAAAAAAAACATTAAAACAATAATAATCAATTACAACAATGAAATTTAAACACAATAGTTATGAATGTAGCCAAGATGAATATATAATGTCAAAATATCAATAAAATGTCTTAGAATCAATATGCATGTCAAATCAACGTAAAATTAAATAATAAGAGTGTCAAAAAATAAATCAAATGTCAAGTAAAATAAATATTTGTCATATCTGTGTAAAATTAGTCAATGTCAAAAATAGCAAAAAAAAAAATACAATATAAAAGATTTTACCATAAAATCGGAATAAAATACAAAATGTCAAAAAAAATATTACAATGTAAACTATAAAGTTTTATCATTAAGAAATTCACAAATTGAGTAATAACATTTATCAATTAAAAAGACTGACAATTTTTTTTTTTAAAGTGGAATGGACTCGTTTTCAAGGCTTTTTTGAATTTCATCCCTTAAAGGGGTAAAAAGGGGTGTTAAAGTATATGTGAATGATTACTGGATGTGCTTGGGGGGAAACAGTTTTCATAACTCGAGTACCACTGACTATGTCTGTGAGTTTTAACGATTAAAATTACTTTTATGGTCTGCTTTGCAATGAAAATAAATAAATCTCAAGGTCAGTCATTAAGGGTGGCAGGCATAGATTTAAGGCAAGATTGCTTCCGACACGGGCAATTTTACTTTGCCTGTCCCAGAGTCAGCACTAGCAGTTTAGTCAGTTTGACACCAGACAGAAAAAAAAACCACCCAAATGCGAGTCCGACTCGCGCACGAAGAGTGCCGTACCATAATCACAAAAACATCACGTTTGTAGTGCGGGAGCCATGAAATTTTCAGAGAACCTTTAAATTGACCCAGCGGATAATCCTGTAAAGGAAGTTGGTGGCGATCGGAGTATTTTTTTTTGTACTGTCAATAATGTTTTTATCCCGGTAGCGTGTTTCCTTGGGATGATCAAACACTTTTTCGAAGTTAGTAAATAATAATTTAATTTTAATTTCATTTAATGGCTGAACGTATCTGAATGAAACTTGGTCCACGGGTAGACGATGTCATGGATTAGGATATAGGATATCCCCTTTTTATCCCAGGAGTATGTTTCCTTGGAATAATTGTCACGCGGGTGACAACGCTGGCAGGAATAAACAAAAAGTTTCCATTCGGAACATCGCTAAAGTAATCACTAAAAAGTGTGCTCAGTGTGTTTGTTTGTTGAGTTACAAACACGTCCGAAGAAACTTAATCGAGTAATCACGACGACGCCGACGTGACGAATAAAACATGTGCATAAACACCGGGTTGTTTTTACCGATTACATTTCGCATTAGGCACTTCTCAGTTCCAATCTCGAATCTGCAAGAGCGAAAATTGTTTTGAAAACTTATTCCCATCATTACAGAGGTATTTGTTGTAATCTATGACATAAGATTTGCCCCTTATTACATGGGACTGACAACACAACTCACATCACATCATCAGCCCATTAATTTTCCCACTGCTGGGACACAGGCCTCCTCTCTGTGAGAGGGAATGGGCCGTAATCCACCACGCGGGCCCAGTGCGGGTTGGTGGATGTCACATGTCTTCGAATGTTTTGTTCTAGTTCATGCCGGTTTCCACACGATGTTTTCCTTCACCGTTTTGAGAGCAGAGGTGATGAAATAATTAACACAAAGTAAAGCGCCTGCCTGGGCTCGAACCCACGACCTACAACTTGTAAGTCGCAGCCGACACCACTTGGCTACCACTGCTCTCAACACACCACAACTCAGCTAGGGTGAATGTAACACCTCTACTTACCCTTTCGAGGAATCCCTTCAGGCGTAATGCAATATCATATATTGAACACTGCTCACACAATATGATTCATCGAGTTTCAGAATCTGACTTCCACACAAATATGATTGACAGAAACCACATTCTACTATGCCAAACATGCCCTGAATCTAAATAAACCATATACAGCCAGCTACCAAGCACCAAGCTAGGTATAAACCCAACGGTGTTTTGCCCACTTGCCCGCAACCTCTGACCAAAAACGAGGATCATTGGCTTTACAAAAATCTATTGCGCAACCTTCTACTAGGGCCTATTAATTTACCCGGGCTTAACCCCCGGCGGTGAGGCAGCTGGTTTGAATACCTTACTACGGGCGAACTTGAAAGAAACAGCCTGTGAACAATGTACACTACATTATTTATGTACTTAGAATTAGAGTTAGGATGTGTTTCAGGTTCTAAGGGGAAGTAATCAGTGAAGAATAAAGTATTTATCCAGATTTTTTTGGCATTACTTGGAAAGTAAGAGAAAGTGTAAGTGTGTAAGTTATAGATTTTTATTCAACTTTATCAATATTTATAATTATTTATCTATAGATAATATTACTAGCTATTTCCCTCGTTTCTGCTCCTGTGATCTTTTCTACAGGAACCGTGCATTTTAGGGGCCTCACCAAATGATAATTTCTGAATGCTTACCATGTTGATGAAAATGCCAAAATCGCTATGTATATGCCTGTAAAATTTGACGAATTCCCTCTAATTCCATGGAATCCCTTCATCAGATCCTGACTTGATTACAATGGGACCACCTCGAGAGTAAAAAACTCAATTTCAAACAAAAAAAGATTTTTTTAAATCAGTCCAAATGACGGAGTAATCGGAGAAATTATACAAAAAAGAATACAGTATAAAGAATACATAGAACTCCTCCTTTTTGGAAAGCCGGTTAAAAAGTAGCATAATTATGCAATGTATTAAGTGTTTTTTGGGTGAAAGAATTTTCGTAATCGGATAAGTACTTCCCGAGATTACGTTTAATAAACAAATGGTACAAGTTAACAAAAATATTTGTTTACTTATGACGCTCCACAAAAATAATCCAAAAAGCCAAAATCCTGTGGTGTAAGCTCGCGCGGATCCCGGCCGCGGTTTAAAGTTAGCAACAGATAAACTTGAACGTAAAAACAATCTGAGAACAATGTATACATTGTGTACACATACTGTATGTTTTTAGAATTAGAATATGTTTTAGGTAGGTACTAAGGCAACGTAATGAGTAACTTGTTAATCATTAATTTGGAGTTGCTACGCATTACTTGGAAAGTTAGTTACAGGAAGTGTTCACGGATTACGTAACTTTTGTACATACTAATTAGCGTAGGTAAATGTGAATATCTTATTTTTAAAGAACTGTGAAACAATTTAATGTATAATAAAGTATATTCTATCCACCTATGAAGATATTTATCTGACTCTTTAAGGTAAGTTTTCATGACTAAGCTACAGAGCAAATTTTCATGCAAGGACCACTAGTAAAATCACTCCGTTTGTTTCAAGAGTTCCAAGTAGTACAGGTATTTTTTCCAATTCTAGACAGTGAATTAAGATTTCCAAGCGAAGGAATCCGTGGGTGTAACTAGTTTAGCTTTCAACGAATTTTAAGATGGACATCACAGTATGTTGAAAGCATTACAAGAATGAAAAACTTCGTCCCTAGATTAGATTTATTTATTTAAAACTTCATGCAACATACAAGGTACATAGGCGGACCTAATGCCTAAGGCATTCTCTACCAGTCAACCAAGGGTGGTGGAGAGATAACATGGCAGGTGCATAAAAATTAAATAATTATTGAAATAAAATTGAATAACAATATATATATATATAGATATATATATATATATATTGTTATTCAATTTTATAGATATATATATAGTAGCTGAAATAAAAATACATATAGATTGTCTTTCCCAAAACGAGTGCTCCCATATACGGAGCCTAATTTTTCAAAATGACCCTGAAAGTCCTATTAAAACCTAAAAGTGTTATTTTAGGCTACTTTTAATTAAGTTTGACTGCTATTTTAGGTTTCAGACACCTGCTAAAAACTGAAAAGAAATACTCATGCGGGTTTTACACATTTTTATTACAAAACTTGAGAATAGGAGCTCCTGACTAAATAATAAAAGCTACACGGGTCGATCTTCAACGTTAAACCACATCCGTTGATGGGTTACCGTCTTAACATACCGAGATTCCTCTGTGCCTCGTAAATAACGATAAATTGTTGGTCCCGTTACGGGTCTTACGAGTAGTCAGAAGCCTGACTTTTGGCAACCAGTCTTGGTAAGGGGTACCGTGTTACCCAGTTACGGGGTTGTGGCAGGCAGATCCTCCATAAAAGTAACTGAAATCCAGTTAAAAACGGTTAGACTTGAAGCTGATCCCAAAATAGTTGAGAATAGCTGCTAGGTAGTTTTAAAACTTGAGACTATGATCCAGGCAGTAAAGTTCTACCAGCCAATTTAGCGCCCGTTGGACATAAGATCGATGTCTTAGCAACATCGATTAAATAAATAAATAAAAAAGCTTTTATTAATTCCTTATAAAGTTATAACATTATCACAAGTATTTTATCACCATCATTACTATCATATGGAAATCAGAATTTTCATTCAGTATAAATAACCATTTCTTACAATATATCAATTAATTTAAAATTTCCTTTACAGAAAAATTAAAAAGATCTTCATTCCATCAATCATTAAATTTCATCTTTCAAATAATTATAATCTCAATAAATTAAAAACACAATAAATTAAAAGAATATAGAAGTCCATTAAATAAAATTTACAATTAAATTTGATCACACATTCCAGGTATATAACAAATTATCACATCATTTATAAAATTCATAATCAATTTCATTTAAAATGTCACTTGATCAATTTCTCACTAGTGTGCGGTGTTATTGATTTGATTGCAACAATAAGTGAATTCAATTTATACTTAATTAACAAATTATTATGTTATTTCCTAGATTATACCAAAAATATACATCAAAATTATATCATCAATTATAAGGACCGCCTAGTGCGGTAAAAGCCTCCTCCTTCTGTCTCCATCCTGGTCTATCTCTAGCTAGTCTACTCCATGTTTTTCCTATTAAGCCTGATATGTCGTCGCTCCATCTCTTATTGGGTCTACCGCGTCGTCGCTTTTTGTTTATGGGCCACCAATTTGTTATTACTCTTGTCCATCTTTCATCTCTTAATCTTTGTACATGACCCGCCCATCTCCATTTTAGTTTTAGTGTTTGTTTGATTACATCTTTTGCCTTGGTTTGTTCTCGTATTGAGCTGTTTCTGATTCTTTCTCTTAATTTATGGCCCATAAAACTCCTTTCCATTGCTCTTTGGCAAACTCTTAGTTTTTGCATTGACTTCTTTGTTAAAGACCATGTTTGGCAGGCGTATGTTAGACATGGCATCAAGCAGATCTCCATAGCTTTTGTCTTTAATCTGGTAGTTAGATTACTCTTGAAGATTTCTTTCATAGACCAGTATCTACTCCATGTGTTCTTTATTCTCCTGTCAATTTCCAGCTCTGTGCAGTCTTTGGTAGAGATTAAGTGTCCCAAGTAAACATATTCACTGACCCATTCAAGGGGAGTAGAGTTTAGCATAATGCTTGTTACTGTGCTGTTTGTCATGATTTTGGTTTTACTCTGGTTCACCTCAAGCCCCACTTTTTTGCTTTCTCATTAAGTGTCTCTAGCATGTAACCCAGCTCGTTTGGGTTTTCTGAAAGTAAGACAATGTCGTCAGCAAATCGTAAATGTGAGAGGTATTGGCCATGTATGTTTAGCCCAACTTTATCCCAAGTCAAAGAGCGGAATACTTGCTCTAGGACAGCTATAAAGATTTTTGGTGACAGTGGATCTCCTTGTCTTACACCCCGTTCTATTGCAAAAGCCTGTCCAGTATTGTCGAGTTTAATTCTGGCTTTGCTGTTTTTGTATATTTCCTTTATTATGGCTATGTACTCTTTATGCAATCCTTGCGCTTCTAACGCTCTCCATATAGAGCTGTGGGAAATAGAGTCGAATGCTTTTGAGTAATCAATAAATGCTATGTACAGTGGCATGTTGTACTCATTATATTTTTCAATTACTAGTTTTAGTGTATGTATGTGGTCTGCTGTAGATCGGTTGCTCATGAATCCTGCCTGCTCCAATGCTTGGTTTTCATCTACTACTCTTATTATTCGTCTCAGCAATGTAGCAGAAAACACTTTGTAGAGGCAAGACATGAGGCTTATTGGTCTGTAATTTTCGATCTTAGTGGGATCACCTTTCTTATATAAGAGTATGATGTTGGAACATGTCCATTGGCTAGGTAGTTCTTTTTTCTCCATAATACTGTTAAACAACTTGGTAAGCGGTGTGATCAATCTGTCTTTTCCTGCTTGTAACATTTCGTTTGTTATTAAATCTGGACCTGGGCTCTTTTCTAATTTTAGTTTGCTTATTGAGAGCTCTATCTCGTTTTCATTGAATGGTGGAACAGAGTCGTTGCTTTGAGTTGTTTCCGAGTTATTTATCTCATTGCTTGAGTTTGTCTTAGTGTACAGAGTTTTGTAGAACTGAGTAGCTACTTCGAGTAAGTCTTGCCTGTTTGTAACTATGGCTCCTGATGAATTTTGTAGCTGTGACATGAGATGTTTTGTGTTATTTAGTTTCTTGTACGCTCGTTTGATGGCCCCTGACTTCTCTATGTAACTCTCTATAGTGTTTATTCTGTGAGTTTTAATGTTTTGAGCTATCTTTTTATTTATGGTTCTGTATAATTGGCTTAATATGTTCTTTTCTGTTCTTGATTTATTTTCTTTATTCCTTAGTGAATGTCTTTGATTTATAAGTTCAGTTATTTCTTCTGTGATAATGCTTTGCTTTCGTATGGTCTTGCTTGATACAGTTGATTGTTTTGCACAGTTCAATATAGAATTTTCGATAGTATCGTACTGTGCCTGTATTGGAGTGTTATTATCTTAGCAGCATTCAGTTTGAAGTTGAGCTTTAAATCTTTCCATGTTGAGTTGGTTTTGCTGTTTATTATTGAAATTTCTTCTATTAAAAGCTGTTTTTTCAATATTTAATGTGGTTCTAACAAGACGGTGATCACTAGAGTGCTTAAAATTGCTCAAAACATTAATGTTTTCTATGAGTTGTTGGGGAAGGTTTGTGGTGATATAGTCTATTTCATTTTTGGTTTTACCATCTGGTAATTCCAGGTCCATCTCAATTTTGGAGACTTTTTGAAAAATGTATTTAATATCTTCAAGTTATACTGATAACAAAATTCAATGAACATTTCGCCTCTTTGATTCCTGTTACCATATCCAAATTCACCCAATATAAGGTTTTCCTCTTGTAGTGGTTTTCCAATTTTTGCATTTAGGTCACCCATCAGTATGACATTTTTCATGCACTTTTCCATTGCCTGTTTAAGACAGTTATAGAATTGTTGTATTTCAGCATCGTCTGCATTTTCTGTAGGTGCATATGCTTGGATTAGTGTATATGATTTGTCTTGTATTTTTATGTGAAGAAGTGAAGTCTTTCAGATATTCCAATAAAGTCTTGAATGATCATATCACTTTGCTTTTTAATGAGATAGCCCACTCCTTTCATGCCTTTTGACTCTCCATAAGAGCAGAACAAATATGCACCCCTGTCCTCGATAATGTAGCCCTGACGTCTTACTTCTGAAACACCTAGAATGTCCCATTATAGTCAACAGTGCATTTTCAAGCTCAATTAATCTTATTTCATTTGACAGCGATCTTGCGTTGAGAGTAGCGATGTAGTATTTAGTTTTCTTTTGTGAAGGAGGGTTGTAGTCTACTACCCCCGCGGTGACCAGCCGTTGTGGGGGAGATGGATGTAGGAGGGGCGAACTTGGTTGCTAGATTTGGTCTGTATTGCAGGTTACAGCAGAGTCACCTTTGTTGTTGTTTAGGTAGGAGAGAATAGTTTTCTGCGGATATGTAGATTTTTCAGCTTCGGTTACAGGCATTGAGTATGTAGTCTTAGTTTTCTTTGTCCTGCGGTTGTTATTTATTATTATCTGCTCCTTTTGGTTTTGCTCAGGTTGTTCAGGTGAGAGTGACAAGTTCCGTTTGCTAACATGGTTACGGTTTTGGGGCGTATCCTTCAGTATAATTAAGCGTATTATACTATGATTAGCGGTCATACCTTAGTATTGCTTTGTGTCCTTTACGCTTTTCCTCTTTCAGCTGTTCTGTTAACAGTTTTCTTTTTTCAATTACGTCTCGTGGGAAATCTTCTTTGATATAATAGGGAGTGTTTTCCAGATGTTTTTTATTTTTCAGCAGTTGTATCTTTTTTCCCATGGTTGTAAATGTTATCAAAATTGGTCTTGTCTTTGATCCTTTCTTTCCAAGTCTTCTCACACTTTCCAAGTCGTTTTGGACAAAAACATATCCTGAATTTTTATTTAATGTATTTAGAACAAATTTTTCAAGTTCATGATAACCATTCTCCTTTTCTTCTGCTCCAAATAACAACACATTTTTCCTTCTATTGTAACGGTCTTGATCATTAAATTGTTTTTGCAATGTACCCACTTTCTCTTCGAGTTGTTGTTGTTTGTGTACAATAGTATTAAATTTTTCATTTATGTTATCATTTATTGCATCAATAGATTGGGTTATGCCTTCTTTCATACTATGGATCTCAATTTTTTGCTGCTCCATGCGATCTTGAATGTCTTTCAGTATTTTGGTAAACTCTTCCATTTTGATTTTTGGTATCGGATTTCTACAATTTCGATTATTTACGATACCTGTCAATTTCGTTGATGCTACTCCTCGCCAGAAATATGATTGATGATGAGCAAAAATTTTTTTTTTTTTTTTTTGAGGTTATGTACCGGTTATATTTAACACTTTTATCGTTATTAAGTCCACTCTTCCACAATATGTACACATCCAGTATTTATTGATTTTCACCTCCCTTGAAATAAAGTCTTCGATTTGTCTTTATTTTGGTGGAACACACGAAGTTCGTTGATTCGGTTCAAATCAAAACACTGACCTTTTCCTTTAGTATTTCTTGATGATTTGATGTTTGCGGACAATTCTGATGTCCCTTTTTTACTTTTACACAGTGCAAACAGTTTAAAACGTGGATAAATTAATTTAAATCAATAATTATTTGCGGATTCGACATTGACAGCCTCCAGCAACATCGATTAATGTCCAATATTAATAATAGGTACAGTCCAATTAACCGTGATCGGTTTCGGCAAACTAATATTAGAGATTAGATATTGTAAATTTTCGTCGAGGAACATAGGGTTGGCCGAGTAGGTACATTATTTCAATCTTATTTTTACTGAAACCTTTATGTCTGGTAATGAAAATCTACAACGTATTAACTTGACAGAATTACTATAAGAAAAATGATTAATATGTATTTTTAGACGTACAATAAGTGCACTTAGTGCGGTTATTAACTTTTTAGAACAACATTTATGATCTTGTTGTAGATATGTGTGGTCATTACGCTTCTGTGTGTTTAGTGCGAGTTTTTTAACGTACTCACTCGTGATAACGTAAACGATCTCTTATGTCAAAATGTATACAAAAAAAGAGGTTTTGCCTTGCCGTCACCAGACGGCGCTTATCCAGTTTCAATACAAATTGGCGTTAACGTTAACGCGATTGAGCGTGAGTAAAAACTCGCACTAAGGCCTCAGTTAATGGTGATTTGGCAAGCTCAGGCGTCTCATTGGCGGTCTTTGATTACGCTGATGTTTAATGATAATATCCCTTATCTAAACCTAACTAAGTCAAGATAGCGTACATTCATAAATCTATAACATACGAGGAGGGATCAAAAAGTAGTGAGAATGAGATAGAGTATAATGACTATTGATAACTTAACCATTTACTTTTCTACATAGTTTCCGAGTCTCTCTACACACCGAGTCCAGCGCTTTTCCAAGGCTTCAATCCCTTTCACAAAAAAAGTTTTGTCTTGGTCCTGCAAAAAGCTCTCCACGGCATCCATCACCTCGTTATCGTCTTCGTAACTGTTTCCCTTTAAGTATTTTTTCAATTGAGGGAACAGATAAAAATCGCTAGCCGCCAGATCTGGTGAACAAGTGGTCACCCAATTCAAAGCCAGCTTGCTGAATGGCAGCCATCGCAACTGCCGACCTGTGCGCGGGTGCGTTGTCGTGATGAAACAGCACGCCCCTTCGAAGTTTCCCTCTCCTTGTCTCTTTGATGGCATTCCTCAACTTGGGAGTTAAAGCTGCATAATATTGGCCTGTTATAGTGGTTCCACGCTCCAGGTAATCAGTCAACAATATCCATTCTGAGTCCCAAAATATAGAGGCCATAACCTTGCCAGCCGATGCCATGACACGAAACTTCTTCGGGGTCGGTGATGATGGCCGTTTCCATTGCGAAGATTGCTGTTTTGTCTCGGGATCAAAATGATGGACCCATGTTTCGTCCATTGTTACGAAACGGGACAAAAAGTTTTCAGAATCTTCTTGAAACTTGTCCAACAATATCTTCGAAATGTCAAGTCGATTTTGTTTCTGACTGTCGGTTAACATTCTCGGCACCCATCTTGTGGAGATTTTTCTCATATTCAAAGATTTTTTCAATATGGATTGAAATGCCCGTTTCTTGAATTAGGTATCGGATGGTAACTCTTCGATCGCTCAATACAATTTTCTCGACTTTCGCAGCATTTTCTTAGGTAACTGACCTCGATGGACGGCCGCAACGATGTTCGTTTTCCGTGCTCGTTCTCCCTACTCTAAATTGAGAAGCCCACCTTGTGACAGTGGAATACGGCGGAGCAGACTCTCCTAATGTTGCCTCCAAATCGCAATGAATCTCTTGCGTCGTTAACTTTTTTAAACAGAGGTATTTAATAACGGCTCGCACTTCGTTTTTCTTCATTTTCGAGAACACGTTCCGACACGAAGCAAACATATGACTACATTCAGAAAAAAACAAAAGAGAATCGAAGATTGTTTTCTTTATTAATATTAAAAATATGTATCTGAGCTATGCCTGCCAGTATTTTTTTTCTTATCAAGGAGTATGTCGTTCTCACTACTACGAGTATTTGATTCCTCCTAGTAAATCTGCAATTTATATCTTAGTATTACCACACAATCTTTTTTTTATGACGATAGGCTGACGTTTGATAACTAAGTCTCCTGATGGCAAGTGATGACGTTTTCATTAATGAAGCATTTGCCAAGAAGTAAGCTTCCACACTTGACTTGTAGGCGCACGGTTGGCGCAGTGGTTGAGCGATTGACTGCTGCGCTGCGTGTCGCGGGTTCGATTCCCGCACGGAACAATTATTTGTATGATCTACAAATAGTGGTTCCAGCTCTGGGTGTTGTGTATGTAAGTTTATATGTTTGTCAACGCACCCACGATACAGGAGAAATTCCTAGTGAGGGGCAACGCTTTTTTAAATAAAAGAAAAAAAAGAAAAGAAAGGCTCCAGCCAAACTTAAGATCGTAGTAGCTGTAGAAAATATCGCAGCTGCTTTCAAGTATTTATGTCAAGGCAATATTTTTAATTGCATTTCCCTACGATGTAACAAAAAATTATACAGATAAAGGAATGCAATATATAACAATATGAAAAGATAAAGTATAAGAGTTTATTTGTAATATTTCACAGTGACATTATTGAAGGATATTGCATTCTTCGTCCTCGAGATTTGAATATGAAATGGTCATTAAATAAAAGATAGATGTTTCATTTTAGCCTTTGCTACATTTATATTGATCACAAATTATACCAACGTAGCTAACTTAGATATAATTGGATTGTTTCCAGGTTTCCCACCTTTGAGTGATTTTAAGGATAACACCGTGGAAAAATACTAAACACTTAAAGAAATATTAAAAGGAGATTACCCTATAAGGATGAAAAAACCGGCCAAGTGCGAGTCGGACACGAAGGGTTCCGTACCAATATCGCAAAAAAAAACAGCAAAAAAAAATCCGTTTGTTATATGGGAGCCCCACTTAAATCTTTATTTTATTCTGTTTTTAGTATTTTTTGTTATAGCGGCAATAGAAATACATCATTTGTGAAAATTTCAACTGTCTAGCTATCACGGTTCATGAGATACAGCTACTGGTGTTAGACAGACAGACGGACCGCGGAGTCTCAATAATAGGGTCCCGTTTTTACCCTTTGGCTACGGAACCCTAAAAAGTCTATTGTCTATTGTATGGTTGCCAAACGTGGGTCTATACCAATATAACTAAAAATATAATTCAATTAACTCAAAGGGCTATGGAGAGAAGTATGCTAAAAATAAGGACAATACATAAAATAAAAAGTGAAGAAATAAGAAAAAATACTAAGCTGTTGTACTTACGAGTCTTGAGGCTAAAGTGGCTATGGGCCGGCCACATATCGCGCTATACCGATGGCAGATGGACTATACGAGTACAGACAACGAGATGGAAAGGGCCAGCAAGCAAAAGGAAGGTGGGCAGGCCTAATAGACGGTGGGCTGATGACATAACTGAAACAGCAGGAAAAGACTGGTTGATCCTGCCCCAAAGTAGGGGTCCATATCCCAAATCCAAATACGAACAATACAAATAATTAGTAAATAAGCAAATTACTAATAAACACACACACCATTTGAAATGTAAAAAAATAGGATATGGAAATAAAAGGTTTTTTTGTTTTATTTTTATTAATAAACCATTCGTTTGAGACTGTCTGTTATCGTCATTCGTTCGTCTATGTGCGTGTAGTGTGTGCTCCTATTTTCACTTGTTGTATGGAAATAGGCCTTCTGTACAAATCTATTAAGTGGTAACTTCTGTTCTATTCACATCTGAATCGCTTTACTAAACACAAAGTATCGAAATAATAGTGTTCGAATCTACTTAGTGAAAAATCTAGTTTGTTTGAATACTATTAATTGAATTGATGTGGGATTGTAGGTTCGGACCAGACTTAAACAAATGAGCAGTACTAAATGTCTTCAATCTCGCTTATTTCCCCCCCTGCCAGAAAAAGCTTAATATTTTGACAGGATACACAATTGACCAACAAACCCCACATCATTGATGGATCGCTAACTCAAAGTGTCATTTAAACAAATACGGTTAATTGGGGCTCTGTGTAGTTAGATCTGTTTGGTTAGCTGTGCGGCTAAAACGACCGCAAACATTGATATTAGGATACGTCCTTTATTGATGACGTCAGCATATGAGATGTACGTGTGATAGATTGGTAATTAAATTAATTAACAGTACTGGGTATAGTTTGGAACGGCCGGGGACCACTGTGGTATTACAAGAGAATTTTGGTGTAGTCGCTATATGATTGTAAAATCTAATAATAATGAAATTGGAATTTGTAAAATCTCAAACCATCTATTTTAAAAATGACATGTAAAGGCACTTTTAAATAATCAAGGTGTCGGTCTGTTAGTCTGAGAATTGAAGGTGTTTAAACGTTCTGAAACACAGATCTCTATAGAAAAGAACGCGAAATTCAATGAACTCCTTGGACACTCTTTTAAACAAGTTAGGTATTATAAAATTCTGATTACATTCCTGTTGCTTCTTTAATGCTTTTTATTTCTACACAGATAAAACGAGCGACAAAATACTGCCAAGTATACAAACTTTAATCAATTTATAGCTGTAAGAATGTTATAAAAGACGCAAAGGCCTCTTCAAAGAAAAACTTCTTTATTTCATATGGATGACACATCAAAACGTCAAAGTAATTTAAAAAGTAATACTCTACTCAAAGCTCAATATATATAGGCTTGAAGAAGCAATATACGAGACCGTAAACGTATTTCTTTTTTAAAGAAAAGACATCTTTTGTTCGGTTTCCTTAACCTTAATAGGGGCTGAAATTAAAGACGACGTTCAAGCCAGTGAGTTGTCATACAGAAAAGCTAAAGAAAAATATCATGACTAATTAAAAAGAGGTAAGTATATTCACTACGTACTTTGTGGCACCGATTTATTTTGAACTATGTGATTCCATGTTTGAATCAGCTTACAAATTCGCTTTTGTTTTGTTTTCATATTTAGGTTTTGTCTCTTTTCAAAAACTAATGTTACCGACATAGCACGAAGAATTGCCAAACGATAGTGACAATCGGCAGGGTACTTTGCTGGCAGAACAGTAGTCGAAGGGGCTGAAAAGTGCTGGAGTAGCAACCGCGAACCGGAAGACGCAACGTTGGAAGGTGTCCCTTTAGGTGGACCGATGACCTAGTTAGGGCTTCGGGAATCCGACGGATGTGAGACGCATAGGACCATCAATGTGACGACGCCAGGGGGAGGCCTACATCTAGCAGTGGACGCCTTTCGGCTGAAATGATGATGATGATGAAGAGAAAAAATCTTTTATCAACCGGTTGAACGTGGTAATTACTGAACCAATTAAATTGCGTTTCAAGCGTTCAACGGACTAATAGTAGTTTTGAGTAGTGTTAGTGATTACGTGTCATGCGTAGGTAAGTAAGTTTAGGTAGAACAAAAGTATTAATTAAAAAAAAATATAGATAAATAAGTCACTCCAACCACTTCTAAAAGTTTTAGTTAAGGTTAGTACGTATAAAAAACTAGGCATCCTAAATAAAGTGAAGCGATACTTTACGCCTGGACAGCTTTTAAACCTATACAAAGCGCAAGTCCGATCCTGCATGGAGTATTGCAGTCACCTTTGGGATGGCTCAGCTAAATATCAGCTTGCCGCGCTTGACTCGGTGGAACGCAGAGCCAGGAGGCTCATTGGCGACGTTGAGCTGGCGGGTGCCAGGCTTCACAGCTTGGCTCATCGCCGCAAGGTTGCCTGCTTGTCGGTCTTCTACAGACTGTACTTCGGTGAGTGTGCTGAAGAACTCCACGACCTCATCCCACCAGCCCCCTTCTACCATCGGACATCTAGACGTACTGCAAGTTATCATCCTTACCTTGTTGCCATTCTACCAATTCGCACCAAACGCTTCCAAACATCCTTCATAATGCGCACAGCGAATGAATGGAACTCGCTACCTGCGTCAGTGTTTCCGAACGCATTCAACCCGAATCTCTTCAAAGTTAGAGTGAACAGGTTTCTTCTGGGTAAGCTCACTCCATCGTCGACTCTGTCTCTGTCACCTTTGACCTAGACTAGAGTCAAGAGCAAACCCATCACAAATAAAAAAAAAAAAAAAAAAAACGTAATAATAAGTTAGTACCTATGATATATTGATTTCTACTTTACTTTTTACCTAGCTAATCTCGCACGCCTTTTCATAAATATCATAAACATGTAATGAAAAACCTCATTGGAGTCATCTGCTACGTTTCGTAAAAGGCATAACCCTCTTTAATACGAGTTTAAAGAATTTATGGTCTATTAAATTCCTTCTTAGGTTCAACGAAGCATGTAACGAATGCTGGCACGTTCGCGAGATATTAAATTTGAATGGCTCGACTTTCGCAATATCCTGTACTTAATTTGAAAGATATTCGTGATGGTTTATAGCCTATATGAGACAAAAAATTAAAAAGGATTTTCAAGGATGGTACACATCGTAGAAGAAAATCTCAATATTATTTTACTTTTAGAGTAGTTTCGGGTATTATGGCCTAGTCGGCCAAAAATGGCCAGTATTATTTTCTCCGACACACTTAAGGTTGTTTAAGTTTTCCAAAGGTGTGACTTTCATGTGACTTTGCACGTCTCCCGGGTCTCACTGGGATTTTTGTGTAGAAAATAAGTTGCTTTATTATTGTCGACACTAAAATTGCAGTTCACTGAAACATACAAATGTTCACATCAAAACCAATCGTAGTAGACGATTGATAGTTAGAAATTGAAATAAATTAGTAAAAAATATTTTGTTCTTTTTGAAATGTTTAAAAAATAAATCTCTGATAGTTATGCTATAGATATGCATAAAAATATCTACGTTTCATTAGCTATCCAACACGGTATAACAAGCTCAGGTATTATCAAAAAACTTAGAAACAACTTTGATGAAAGGACTATCCTGGGGCTTTTCATCAAAGTTGTTTCTAAGATAAATAAAAAAATAACGGAACCTAATCGTCAAATTTATCACTTGGGTCAGAAAACAAAATAAAATAATCCAAATAGGTACAAAATGAAATTTATTACAATTTTTACAGACAGTCTACGGTTACAATTCATGTTCCACGTGTCCGCCTCTGTTTCGCACAAATTAGATACTCTCATTCTGTATCTTAATCCATTTTTTACAACACCAGTTGTTAAACCCTTACTTAATTCATTTGCCTCATCGATTATTTCCAACAAGGCTAATAATGTGCTAATAAGTTACACTAATTGAAAATTGATGGCGAATAGAGATATAGGTGTGGAAGAAGAATACTTGCTTCGCCGCTGACTCAGATATTATGCAAATTGGGGTTAGGGCCGGGTTTAGTCTTTGCGAAAACAAGTCCACCTAGATAGAAAGCCAGAAAAAGTATTTAATTGCCAGAAAACGACATACAAACGTTACATTACAAGAACAAGAACAGTGGTATTGGTTTGTGGCGGTGGCGAAGATAATCATCATTGTCTTGCTATATCTTAATATATTTAGGGATTGTAAAAGACGTCGAACACAGACACCTTAAAAACTAAATACACCTACGTGACTTTCATAACAAAAAGCGTCCGAAGAAATGCCCGAACAAACCTTAAAACATGTTTGCACAAAATATTCTTATCACGAAAATAAGCTGAATTCTTAATCCTATTTTTCTTCGCATTTAGTTTCGGGTAGTTATAGAGTAGGTTTTGGCAGCTGGCCAGAGATGAAAGACTATCTTAGTGCCTGCCTATGTAGTACAAGCTCCCACGGCAAAAATCTGCTGGATAAGTTTTTGAGAAAACTAAATTTTTATTGTAGAATAGATTACTGAAGAGATTCTTGGCAATACTGGATTTTGTACTTATTTTGCCCTATACTAGGAATTTACCCTGTATCGTAGGTGCGTTTGAAACATCAGCCAGCTCTCAGTTAGTGTAGGCGGTTATATATTGCGGGACAACTCTGCAGCAACCTTTTCAACTAATCAAGTTTAATCCAAATATACCTACGGTTTATGGCTTGTGGATAATCACTGACCGCTGAGTAACATTGGAAAGATATAACTGCTTAAGGTCGCACCATAACATTGATTTAAGTTAAGCTGATCTCTTTTTTAATGTGTTAAGTTCATTCTTAGTACTTTACTTTATTATTTAAATTAATGTTACTAATAAATAAATAAAGTAAATAGTGAAATATGTCAGTCGAGGTCTTTGCTTAGAGACACTCTGAGTTAAACATTTTGTAACTTTTCTGCTATTAAAATATCACAACGCAAATGTTCTGAATAAAAACGTTTTGAAAAAAGTATTAACTAATGTTGAATTTACTTTAACATTAGTTAATACTTTTTTCAAAACACACTGTGGAGGAACTTGAAAGAGATTTTAATTCGGTTTGTTAGGCAAAGATGTTTCCTTACTTACAGTTTGAGAAAGAATATAAAGGTAAATGAATCAGTAAAACATTGATGACATTTATAAAACAAAAAGTGACAAGTTTGAGTAACTTAATAAAAATATCGTATGATCTGGCTATGTGCTAGTGGTGTATCGGAACAATGAATCGTTGCGTTGCTGATAGGCTGCAAGCTGCAATACTTACGCTTGAAGCATTACAGTCCTCTGATAATGCCTGAATGCAAAATAAATAAATAAGTCAAGGTTGGCCTAGTCGATCATTCTTCCATACAAACGTAGTGTGGCGTTTAATCCACTGTTTAAAGATGCACGTTCAAAATAAAAAGCATTATCAAGCCCTCTACGGAAAAAAAATATATATTTGATAGGTTCCAGGAAAGTTCCATATTCCAACATTAATTTTAACGCATCTTTGGGCGCAAATAAATACCATAAAAAGAAGGAAAATTGCAAAACAGTCACTATGAGGATAGATTAGTAGTTCAACAATGCAAATAATATTATTTACAACGTTACGTACGTTTAGTAGTTTTTTCATAATATCCATAATCCCAAAGGTCTGTTTATGAAATTTCGCGCACTCGTTTCGTCCTAAATCATCATCCACTTCGGTACAAATTTGCAAAAGTGTATATTCGTACGTGTACTAGCTTCTTACTGCTCATCACAGCATCTATCTCTTTCGCACGTGTTGTCGAATGAGAGAGCATGCATTGAATCCCCGCACACAATAGTTCGTGCCGTGGACTAGGATAACTTTAATAACAAAAGTTGCAGCTTTAAACTTGGAAAAAGGTCACGCGGACACTCACCCACTCGAGTCAGACCAGATAAAGCGATTACAGGACTCACGGTGACCACTGCCCTGAAAAGAGCCGAAGACAGAGAAGCTTGGAAGCAGTTAATCATTGACCCCGTCAAAGTTTTCCAAGGTTTGCACAACCTTCAGTCATGAAGAGAACGAATAAGAAGAGTTAAGCTTGAAGAAAAAACAAACTTGCTGCCTTGATAATTTAAATTGTCAAAAAATAAACGTCTTCAGAAATTTCACGTTACCTACTTGTCTATACTAATAGTATAAAGAGGAAAGATTTTTTTGTTTTTTTGTACCAAATAGGCTCCGAAACTACTAAAACTATTTGAAAAATTCTTTCACCAATAGAAATATACATTATGCCTGAGTGAGCTATTTTTTAATCCCGAAAATGGGTCCTGTGGGGTGGTCCACGTGAGCGAAGCCGCGGGCAACAGCTAGTATAGTATATAGTAACTCTAGAAATACAACTGTAATTCATAACCTATAGAACACGACATGATCTATTCTGAAAAAAGACAGAGATTAATATATATATAATATATATAATCATTTATTTCAAGTTTCACAGACTCATTAAATTAAACATTCATACACCCATAGTCACATTAAATAATCAAATAAATAGTTCATTATAATATAAATAGAAATTATCAAATAATTCAAACAATGACTAATAAATTTTGCGCAATATTTACAAATTACCTGCGCTCAATGTGTAACCTACAGCAGCGATTGATGTAGGCGCAATCGACCCTTTCCGCGAGCGCGGCCAACATGCTGTTGGAGCTCCCCCGCACTCGCCGCAACAGCGAAGTGCCTCTCTTGCGCATTGTTGCATAAAAACAATCTACGCGAGCCTCCGCAAACATTGTCGAAGCGCTGCAGTAATGGGGTAGACCCAACAACATCCTGAACGCATTGTTAAACTAAGCGACGGCACTCACTATTGAAAACACCTAAATTATACTTCCAAGTAACCAATATTGCCAGTAAACCAGTACCTTTAATTTTGGCAAGGATAGAATCCAGGGGTAACGAAAGGGATAACCTAAAGGTTAAGACAACAAAGCCTGTTATGTTATCAAAATCAACACAGAAAATCTTAATCTTAATCTCTTAACAAAAAGGACAATGGCCTTCTAAACATGCCTTCCGTCAAACCAGGAAAATGCCTCAGAGTTATTTTATAAAGAGGGGAACAAGTTTATAACTGAGTTAAAATGCAGCGTCATTTCTTTTATGTTGTTTTGTGTCTGTGTTTATTGGATATCGTGTGCAAATAAGGCTATCAAATTATCAAAATATATGAGATTGACATGCGCTGTCAAGTGGTCAATAAAAACATTTGACAATCGTTATCTCAAATAGAAAATCAAAATCAAAATTTCTTTATTCAATTAAGCCATTAAGCGGCACTTTTGAACGTAATAAAAATTAATTTACAAGTAATAATATTTTTTGATTCTACCGTCCATTCGGAAATGTAGCCTGTTATGGAGAAGAATGGACAAGAAACTCCACACTTACACTTTTAAAATAAAAAGTGCTTTACAAGTATTTGGTTACATGATTTCTTGTTGGAAAAATACATATATGTGAGCACGATGTAAATAGACGTGAACGTAAAAGCGTCTAGAGTAAAAAAAAACAGTTAAAAAATAACAATACATAGGTAAAAACAGGCCGAGGCAGCTAAGTTATGACCAATCCCAACTGATAGCGCCCGTTCACGAACATGACACATAGATCGGTACCACTCAGCTCAACCATCATGAAGGGAACCGAATGATCCAACACATGTGCCACCATCAGAGAGACATTAGAGAGAGCATGACACACTATTAACTGCCGGGACACACTAGTATAGTCAACAAACGATATATAGGTACAGTAAATGGTAGATTTACAGTTGGTACATAGTACTCACATATGTGCTGTGCAGTTATATAATACTAAAATAAATTGAGTTTATACAACACAAATATATTCATACAGTCTTCAGTAGGTCCAACAATACTTCAGAACGTTTCTGCTTATCACTTGTTTTTGTGCTTTTGGCTGTGGAGCAGGACTAGCGTTGAGCCAAGCATTTTTATCAGCGATGTAATCCCCCCTGCCTGCATAGTGTGCGTTTTATAAAAGTTTTGAATTTCGCCTCATTCAGTTCTAGAATGTGGGGAGGTATTTTATTGTAACATTTTATACAGTACCCCATAAAAGATGACGCTACTTTAACCAGCCTGAAACCTGGTTGAATTAATTGGTCCCTATTTCTAGTAACATAATTATGTCGATCGCTGTTTTTACTAAAAAGATGTATATTCTTTCTAACGTACATGATGTTTTCGTAAATATATTGACAAGCTACCGTCATGATGGTAATGTCCTTAAACAGTTCCCTTAGAGAATCTCGCCGGCGAAGATTGCATATCGCTCTGATGGCTCGTTTTTGCAGAATAAAAATTGACTCAATGTCTGCAGCCCTTCCTCATAGTAAGATACCGTAAGACATGATACTACGAAAGTAACTAAACTAGACTAGCCTCGCGGTATCTACATCAGTAAACTGACGTATTTTTCTAACAGCATAAGCTGCCGAACTTAGCCGCCCCACAAGGGATATCAAATAAGGACCCCATTGCAACCTCCGGTCTAGCGTGATCCCCAGGAAAACCGCTTTATCGACGAATTCTAGCTTCTCATTGTTTAATATAATGTCACAATCATAACTTTTGACAATAGGCAAGGCAAATTTTAAACACTTAGGATTTTTAGCATTTAAAACTAAATTATTAACAGCGAACCAATTTTGAACTTGCCGCAAGGCATTATTTACGTCGGCAACGTTACTCGTACGTCTATTTATCTTAAAAATTATAGAAGTATAATCAGCAAATAATGCCATGTTTAATTTGTTTTTCAATAGATGGGGTTAATCGTTAATGTAGACTAAAAATAAGAAAGGACCTAAAATTGAGCCCTGGGGTTGAACATGAAAATGGGGGTACCATTTTCATGTTCAACCCCGACGAATTGACACCGTTTATTTGAACTAATTGCTGTCTATCATTCAAATAGGATTTTACTAAACTTAATGCTGATTCGGCTAGCCCGTAATGCTCAAGTTTCAAAAGCAATGTTTCATGATTAACGCAATCAAACGCCTTCGACAGGTCGCTGAAGATACCTATGGCATCTTGTCCTTCCTCCCACGCATCAAATATGTGTTTTAATAAGGTGACACCAGCGTCGGTTGTACAACGACCTTTGGTGAAACCATACTGTTTATCGTGTAGGATGTTATTCGTATTAAAATGAATGAGCATTTGATTTAGCATTATCTTTTCAAATACCTTGCTGAAAACCGGCAACACGGATACTGGTCTATAATTATTTGTGTCTTTACTGTCCCCGGTATAACCTTACTATGTTTGATAAGATCCGGAAAGACTCCTTGGTCTACACACAAATTAAAAATTAAAGCTAAGTATGGCGCTATAGTCTGAACAATGGAGGTACAAACTTTGATGGACATTCCCCATAGATCTTCGGTAAGTTTGATCTTGATTTGCTTAAAAGCTTTTATTACTGTTATTGGGTTTATATTATCATCATCATCATCATCATCAGCCTATAGCAGTCCACTGCTGGACATAGGCCTCTCCAATTGCACGCCATTTGGTTCGATTTTCGGCAACTGTCATCCAGCTTCTACCAGCCACCCTGCGAAGGTCGTCGCTCCACCTAGCCTGAGGGCGTCCTACCTTACGTTTACCAGTTCGCGGCCTCCACTCAAGAACACGTTTACCCCAACGGTCATCGGTTCTACGACTTACATGGCCGGCCCATTGCCACTTCAGCTTACTTATTCTGTGAGCTATGTCGACTACTTTGGTTCTCTGCCGGATCACCTCGTTTCTGATTCGATCCCTTAGAGAGACTCCGAGCATAGCCCTTTCCATAGCTCGCTGAGCAACTTTGAACTGATGAACCAGTCGTATTGTGAGTGTCCACGTCTCGGCACCGTAGGTCATAACAGGTAGGACGCACTGGTTGAAGACTTTAGTCTTTAGGCTTTGTGGGATGCGCGACGAGAAAACTCGACGAAGTTTTCCAAACGCCGCCCAGCCCAGCTGTATTCTTCTGCTAGCCTCCTTCTTAAAGTTGTTCTTACCAAACTGCAGAGTTTGCCCGAGGTAAACGTATTCTCGAACAACTTTAAGAGCACCGCCATTGATAACAATCGATCCCGGAGTGACGTGTGAATTGAACATAACCTGGGTTTTATCCAAGTTCATCCGGAGACCGATGCGTGCAGAAGAATCAGCTAGGCCATCCAGCATCTGCTGCAAGTCGTGCACCGACTCTGCCATTATGACGATGTCATCCGCAAATCTTAAGTGTGAGATGTACTCGCCGTTTATATTAATGCCGCGTCGTTCCCAGTCCAGCGTCTTAAACATATCCTCCACTGCGTTACTAAACAATTTCGGGGAAATTACGTCCCCTTGTCTAACCCCTCGACGCAGTGAGATATGCCTAGTTTGCCGGTCCTGACTTTGGACGGTCATTGTTGCGTTTTCATAAAGACATCTCAGCACTTGGATGTATCGCCAGTCAACTTGGCATCGCTGCATAGACTCCAAAACAGACCAGGTTTCGATGGAGTCAAAAGCCTTCTCATAGTCCACAAAAGCAAAACACAGGGGCCGATTATACTCTTCCGACTTTTGTTTAATTTGCCGCAACGTGTGGATGTGGTCTATAGTGCTGTATCCTCCTCGGAATCCGGCCTGCTCCGGTGGCTGAAACTCGTCGAGTCTTCGCGCTAGACGATTCGTGACGACTCTCGAAAACAACTTATAAACGTGACTAAGAAGCGAAATGGGTCTGTAATTCTTCAAAAGGGTCTTGTCACCCTTTTTGAAGAAAAGAACGACCACGCTCCTTTGCCACGCCACTGGAGTTCTCCCAGAGAACAGGACAGAGTTAAAGAGCCCCCCAAGCTCCTTCAATACCGGGTTTATATGTGAAAGGTTAAATACTGTCGGACAGGCTGAAACGTTAGCGTTTAATAAACCAGAAGCGAGCGACGGCGAAGAATTTAAGGTTTCAGTAGTTTTAATTGGGATGCTGGTAAAGAAATTTACAAATTCTTGAGTAAATGTTTATAATTTTTTAACAAGGTATGTGCACATTTTAATAGTTGGTTATTTGACCATGTAATTTGGTGAATTATTGTAGAACACAAATAATAATGAATAACAGGAAACTCAAAGTTTGACGCGTTGACAACCCTAAAGTCGATCGCCATTATATCGAAGTCATGTTGTTGCCAGAATTTTATTCAAAATCCGAACACAAAAGTGACGGGTCAATAGAGAGCGTTGCCTTTTTAAATCAAATACAGCGTTCCACCAAAATGAGCTTGATAAAGTAAGTAAAGTGAGCTTTTGAAACATTGGATTTATTCGGCCCTAAGGCTGATAGTTTAAGTACATTTAAAGAAAACTTCCTCCACTCAAATCGACTCATTTGCAATGAAAACGGAAAAACTGCAGATTAATGTCAATAAATAACCAGCCAAAAACTGTCAATTTGATTGAATCGGGTGGACGTAGTTTTTAGGGGTACGGTCTAGTTTCTGCAACAAAAAATATCGCAAAATTAAAGTAATACGTTGAAAAACGTGAGTGTTATAGGTTTAATGGATTTTCAACATCCAATCGCATCACTTGACTTGCATTTAATTTGTCCACGATAATTATATAATTTGTAAAATTCAGAAGAAAATCAACAATCTCACTTACTAGTATTCTAATCTATCTACAGATCAAGCAGTCGATATATCTACTTATGAGTATTTATTTTCACAATCACTGTTTGCAGTTATATCCTCTGACGTTTTTAGTATGTAATTACTATAATTTATTTATTTATTATTAAAATCTCCCTTACAACTATCATTACAGGTAGGTATACCTAATGCAATAGTGCGGTCTTACAATTAACTTATAAACAATATAAAGCTATGAAAATCTTAAAATCTAGTAGTCCTTATAATAACTTTTCTAGGTACACATAACATATTATGCAAGGAACAGTTTAGCTTCCGTAAAGATAGTTCAACTGCTCTTGCAATCTTTAATTTTATTAAACTTGCAACAGAAAGCATAAACGATGGCAACCCAGCGATATCTTTATTTTTAGATATGAGTAAAGCCTTTGATTTTGTAAATCATCCCAAGCTGCTAAACAAATTAGAATTCTATGGTATAAGGGAGCAAGCTTATGAATGGATTTCTAGCTATCTAAGTAACAGAAAGCAGTGTACAGAGATATCCAAAGTAATTATGAAAAATGATAAAATTTACTCCAAAGAGAAATTTAAATCGAATACAATAATAAATATGTGTGGTGTGCCTCAGGGTAGTATTCTCGGTCCTTTATTATTCTTGCTTTACATAAATGGTCTTCCGGAGTCCACTTTGCAGAAATGTATCCTTTTCGCGGATGACACTACAGTCAATATAAAATGTTAGGAAAAAAAAGGACTACAAATCTGTTACCGAAAAGACGCTATTAGAAATAACAAACTGGATGAAAGAAAATGGCTTGAATATAAATTTTAACAAGACAAAATTAATAGAAATTAACTCCTATAACACAAAACAATTATCCTTAGAAAGCGGAAAAGTACAACAGGTAGAGAAATTAATTTTTTTAGGACTAAACGTAGATAAAAATCTAAATTAGAAAATCCATGTCGAACATATTTGTCAAAACCTTAATAGATTTGTGTTTGCTTTGAAAAAGCTGAGACAAAACGTTTCTGTGGAAGCTGCTCTTTCGGCTTACCATGGTTACGTGTCATCTATCCTAAGCTATGGACTAATCATGTGGGGCAACTCAACCGATACCGACAGAGTTTTCAAGCTCCAGAAACTTTGCGTCCGAGTTATTAACAAGGCATGGTTCTTGGATAGTTGTAAACCGCTCTTTCAAAAATTTAAAATTCTTTCACTGCCCTGTTTATATATCAGAGATATCTGCACTTTACAAAGACTCACATGTATTATTTTAAGCAGCATACTGAGGTTATACCAAGACAGAAAAGGGCAAAGTTTCGAAACCGTTGATTTGATTTGAACATTTAATAATAATAACTTATAAACTAAGTTTCCTAAATATAAAAACACAATATTTTAAATACAAAAACATATAACCTACTCTATTCTTCACTATAACATAAAATAAACAACAGTATTTTTGCGAATTCACTCAAATGGCATGTAAATATTTACATCGATCCTGACGTTAAGATCGTTAAGAACCCGAATTGCGCGGGTAAATGGTGTTTTGGCGAGAAGGTTGGTCCTGGCAAACGGCACGGTTAGCAGCGACGGGCGTCGCCGTCGTCCGGTACACATAAATTCAGGTGCTGCAGCACTCCTGGGTTATGTTCAATGACACCAAACCATGAACCAGATACGAAACAAGCGTGAATTCCCGTCGCGCCCTCAGTTGGATGTTGGTTGTAATAATTATGATAGGACTATTCTAGCACATATAATTTAAAAAAGAACCGCCCAAGTAAGTGTCGGGCTACGCGCAGTAACAGGGTATCAAAGTTGCATAATAATGCGGATTAAGAAGAGGGTCTTTTGTTGCACAACACAAACGGGCCAACATAGGACGATGGTAACTGAAGAAGGAGTTATAAAATCCAACGTCGCAAGTGAAATTAGAAAAAATATTATATATTTGAGTACCACCGCGGGTAGAAGCAAGCGTTTGTTATAAAGATTTATAACCAGCGTAACTTAATCAATTGAATGTTGCAGTATTGCCGTTACGGAAATAGTCTTCGTCTTCGTTAAAATCGCCAAATATTTACAAACCGAAAACAAATATTTTAGTATGAGACCTTTTTCAAACAACCTACCCAAATCAAATTATTCAATTATAGGAACAAACAACCAAATAAATAAGTTGCAATAAATAATATATTATATGAAGTCTCACATGCACGCTCCTTGTTACTTTCTCTTAAGGAATTTGAAAAAAAAAATATGTATTCACTATTTGGTTCTCAAATTTAAGTAATTTGTCAATGGCACTTGTAAAAAATTTTACTGTTCCAAGTACATTTTTTAAGTTGGTCGACTATTACTCGTAAACTTGTAAAGCCTACTTAGCTGTGATAGTTTTCCTTTTAATTTCGTTATATATACTACTGCCGTGATTTTTTTCATATAGCCAAAAGCAACCATTTCGCTGGCAAGGGGAGGGACACTTGACTCTAACAAAAAATAATAATTTAAAGCTTAATTTTACGCAAATAGATCTCTGAATCGAAAAATGGTTTTAAGACACACATCATTTTTTTGAATGGCCTATCCAAAAACACCTCACATCGTGGAAAAGACAAGAAAAAAAACATCCCCACTTTACGTCTATATGAGTTATCCGAAAACAAAATATTTTAAATGATTTTATTTTACCATTTTGTCGGAATAATTAATATGTATATCCATGCCAAATTATAGCTTTCTAGTATTAAGAGTTTCTAAACTAAGCTGCGGACGGACAGGCGGACATAGTGAAACTATAAGGGTTCCTTGTTGACTTCGGAACCCTAAAAATGAACAACAGTGATGACATTTTTTTTGTAATTTACTTGTATATAAAATTATTTTATTTTACATATGATCCCGTCCGCAGGCTCTCGTAAAAGTCGATCGGCCTTAAACAACATTAAACTATCAACAATAACTAACTAACACAAACACTTACTAAGTATACTACATTATGGCCTCACCTCCACTAACTGCGTTATGACGGGAGCAATCAACTGGTTCGTTTACTTTGTGAACTTAGCAAATAGGACAGTGTGCGGCAATCAATTGTGTGGTTTCTATGTAGCTTATCTTGCGATGTGAGTTAGTCAGTCAAAATTTTACGTTGGGCTCTCTTAAGGTAGTTCTATGAATAAGACATGAATTAGCGTGAAGCTAATCCACAAGCGCGACGCGATAATACGACTACGTGATTCGGTGAATAAATATCCCCAGAAAACTTCTTATAAAAAAGGGATTGTTGCTTTTATATCTACCTAGATAAACTTATTTTGGTTCTATGTTCCCGTCCACCACCAGGTACCAGGGTCTCACAAAAGTCGATATCCCTCGAACAACATTAAACTATCGTTATCACATTATCGCCTCACCTCCACTAACTGTGTTATGGTGGGAGCAATCAACTGGTTCGCTTGTTCTGTGTACTTGGTAAATAGGGTCGTGTGTGAAAATAAATTGCTTGGTTTCTATGTAGTTAGTGATATAAATAAATAAAAAAAGCCATTTATTTCATGCATTACATTTACAGTTTGTAAAACTGTAAATGTAATGCATGAAATAAATGGCTCCTTCAAGTTAATAAAAATAAAAATTGTAAATATTATTCAGGTCGTATAGATTGTTCTTGGAAAAATAAAAAAAACAAATGATAGTTAAAAGTGCACAACAATTGTAAATAAAAATGATTAATTTCATACATTGATTATTTTCATTATATGAGTATATTATTTAATTGAATTATTAAAATAAAATTGATAGATAAATTAAAAGAATAAATGAAATTGATTAATTGCATAAAATAAAAAGTAAAATAACAAACGATTGTATGATTAATAAAACTATTGGAAAAACCTATCATGATTATGTATGAACCTCTCACATGGTAAGAGTGATGGCCTCCTTCAGGGATGACCAGCGTTCACGATCTGAGGCTTCTGACATCCAGTTTTCCCTGCGACTCGTGTGATGTCGTCAGCCCATCTAGTTATCGGTCTATCTCGTTTTCTATTGCCTGTAGGGCCAGACCATGACGTCATGCGAATCGTCCAACGGTCGTCACTCATACTTGCTACGTATCCTGCCCATCTCCATTTAAATTTAAGAGCGTAGGTGAGAGCATCTGTGACTTTGGTATTTTGTCTTATAACTGAGTGCCAACATCTTAGATTTGTTTAATTTTTGCCATACTTCTCTCCATACTTCGCTGGCAGGCAGTAATTTTATTCTTTACTCGATGAATGAACTTCCACTTCCACTTCTGTAGTTACTGCCTACCCCCATGGGAAAAAGGCGTGAGTTTATGTATGTATGTATGAACTTCCACGTTTGACATGCGTAGGTTAGTGATATAAGTAAGTCAATTAAAATTTGAGAATAGGATCTGTAGAGGTTCTTTAAATGAATACAAATAAGACGGAACATAGCTTTAAAAAAAAAATGAGTCTCCCATCCAAGCTTTGGTCAGTTGACTAAAAAACTTTGAAGGAAAATCTATTTTTTTTTGAGAATTGGCTGTGAATGCCTTGGGGAAAGGACATATATATGGGTAGAAGCAGTATTTAAATTTACCCTGTATAATATAATATTAAGCTCTTATCATTTGATTTTTTTTTCCGTTTACCGCTGTACCAGGACTTAATTTGTGATTTTGTCCGTAGTAATCAAATTCTGAGGAAAGGTTCAGTGTTGTATATCCTTCTCCCTTTTAAATCCATACAAAGACTAAATATATACAAATATATTTAGAAGATCGCTTTTAGCGATGAGACCATCAATTTTTTCTCGCAATGTAATAATTTCTATTGTATGTGCTTCGTGTCATTATATTCCTCAAGCACAAAACACACTCATATTTTACTTTGACAGAAACTTCAACTTTGCTTAACAAATTATTTACATCAAAGAAGTGACACTCAAAAGGATAAGCATTAAAATGTCTTTGACAGAACATTCCTCTGCTTCCGGAAATGCCTTTGAAGGCAATAACTTCTCTACATGTATTGACAAAATATGTTTAAGTTTACTACTATGGCTCATCTCACACTGAAAAGCAACGCAATTTAAGATAACGATACAAATCAGACAAAAAAAAAATAAACACGTAATTCAGAAATCGAAAAAAAACTAATTTTAAATTATAAATACCGCGGGAAGTATTCGACTTCTCTCACTGAAATGTATACGTATACGTTTTTGAGAAGTAAATACATTTCTTTATTGTATCTTTAATTGGTCTCAGTTCCGCGTTGCAGTGTGTTCTGACCTCAACGTGCCGTTGTTCGTTCGTACATGGAACTCACGTACTCTTCGGTAGGCGGTTAGAATTAGCTATTGGAGGGGAAAGATAAACATATAAAGCGATTTGATGAAAATGCTGTTACATTTCGAGCATGTTCCATAATTATATGGGTATCTTTATTTTCATTGATGACGATGTAATTTTATCCCGGAATTAAATTGTACCTCTACTAAACTATTAACTTTTGCCTTAGTGTTTGCGCCTTTGCGTGATTCTTGTGTTGGTGTAACATTGAACTTCTAAATGAGTACTTTTCTCAAATTTTTCACGTAAATAAATACACATTACTACTAAGCTTTGGGCAAGACAATCACGAAAAACAGAATCCTACTCGTCAATAAAAAAAACTGAAACTCGTTTTTCTAGAATGATGCCCAATAGATTTAGGCACAAAGAAACCAAATCAGTTAATGTTGAATCAAGATTCTTGCCTGACAGCCTCGGATTGTTCTAGAATAAACCCTAAACAACAATACCTATATTACCTATAGCCTGTCAGTATGTAGTTCATAGACAAACTGTATGCTCATAAGAAACAAGATGGGGCCGAAAAATTCTGGAGTGGCGACCGCGAACCGGAAGGCGAGTGATATGAAGTTTCGAATGATGTTATTGCGACGCTCGCTATTTCGAAAAACTTTACGAGTGGTACGCCAGTTCGAAAACACATTGAGTCGGAAACCGCTACATCGAATGACGGTGTCGCTAACATGCTGATTTGACGCAGTGTTGTAAGCCTCCCACCATCGGGCTCCCAACTGGATTTTAATATATATTTTTTGTTAGGTAGCTTTATCGAGACTGTTCTGATAATGAAAATCGGTTCAAATTCAAATTAAGTTCAGCTGTTCTTATGTTATGGGCGTTTTACTGTTTGGATTTTGGTGTTTTCCCAAGGTATCGGGTCATTGTAAATAGTGTTCTGATTGTCGATCAAAGCGTGTCTACTACAAAAATTGGTACCAACATTAAAATACATGATCCGAAACGTCTGTCAATCTTAATAACAACTTCGCGACTTAACGAACATTCAAGGCTTTGCCGGGTTTGCTGAATCACTAAAATTAGGATTTACATAACTTTCACTGTAAATTTTAATTTAATTTTTATAGGGAATTAGTAGTAGTTTTTAAATGGGAGCACTAATAGCTTGCGTTTTATTTTTATTTAGGGAAACAATAACAAAATATAACTGCACGTTACATAACATAAAAGCTTTGTTTGTTTTTAAAAGTTCAAACAAATATTCTCTCCCAAAAAGAAAAGAACAGAAGCTTTTGAATATCTCAAAAGTTTCATGTGCAATAAGTACATACAAAACTGCAATTTTTTTATTCAATGTATGATTTCCAATAAAGTCGTAATCTTTTTTATTCAATTCGATTGCAATCATTTCTCAAGAGTGCCAGTTAATTAAAACTGATGTTAGCCAAAAGGTACACCTTATTTTGGCCTTTTTGAAGAAGTTTGTATGTTTTACGAGAAGCTAATTAACCTTTGGCTACTGATATATTACGTAGACTAAGTGTATTTCTTAACAGATAATTCAATTTTCTTGAAGATACAATAGGGAGAAGCAACCCTGCTTTCAAAACATAAATCTTCTTCTTCTTTTGGAGTCGATGATTATACCCATAGTTAGGTCCTGTACCGGTCACCATGGTAGTTTCAGCATTGGTGCAATTCATCAAATGCTCCAAAGCCCAGGTGTATGGGCACTTGGGGGATTTCACAGTATGGCTTATGTTTTGAACGTCCTGTTCCGCACTCGGTTAATAAAACTCATTTTGCCAAGTTATGTTTACAGGAACATCGTAAGTATGGCGATTCCATACGCACTGTGCATCTTGGACAGCTATTATAATTGCTAACACCGAGTCTAATCATTTCACCATGACAACCCAAACAAAATAGAACACCTATAAAACCTATTTCCATTGTTTGTGTTGGTTTACTAATAATAAGCATGAAATATATAGTCTTAACTAGTATTTGCTTGGTGCGCGAGCTGCAAGCAGCTCGCGTGTTGTTGTCCCTACACCTACCCTACACCTACCCTACACCTACCCTACACCTACCCTACACCTACCCTACACCTACCCTACACCTACCCTACACCTACCCTACACCTACCCTACACCTACCCTACACCTACCCTACACCTACCCTACACCTACCCTACACCTACCCTACACCTACCCTACACCTACCCTACACCTACTCTACACCTACCCTACACCTACCCTACACCTACCCTACACCTACCCTACACCTACCCTACACCTACCCTACACCTACCCTACACCTACCCTACACCTACCCTACACCTACCCTACACCTACCCTACACCTACCCTACACCTACCCTACACCTACCCTACACCTACCCTACACCTACCCTACACCTACCCTACACCTACCCTACACCTACCCTACACCTACCCTACACCTACCCTACACCTACCCTACACCTACCCTACACCTACCCTACACCTACCCTACACCTACCCTACACCTACCCTGCATCTACCCTACACCTACCCTACACCTACCCTACACCTACCCTACACCTACCCTACACCTACCCTACACCTACCCTACACCTACCCTACACCTACCCTACACCTACCCTACACCTACCCTACACCTACCCTACACCTACCCTACACCTACCCTACACCTACCCTACACCTACCCTACACCTACCCTACACCTACCCTACACCTACCCTACACCTACCCTACACCTACCCTACACCTACCCTACACCTACCCTACACCTACCCTACACCTACCCTACACCTACCCTACACCTACCCTACACCTACTCTACACCTACCCTACACCTACCCTACACCTACCCTACACCTACCCTACACCTACCCTACACCTACCCTACACCTACCCTAAACCTACCCTACACCTACCCTACACCTACCCTACACCTACCCTACACCTACCCTACACCTACCCTACACCTACCCTACACCTACCCTACACCTACCCTACACCTATCCTACACCTACCCTACACCTACCCTACACCTACTCTACACCTACCCTACACCTACCCTACACCTACCCTACACCTACCCTACACCTACCCTACACCTACCCTACACCTACCCTACACCTACCCTACACATACCCTACACTTTGTTCCAAAAAACATAACCCTAATGTTTGCATTCGTCGCCAGGCACTGAGTTTCGCTTCACCCACTCAACCTTCGTTACGCTACGGAGGTCGCCGGCTCGCTTCGCTCGCCACCTCCCCCCTGCGCTGCACTCGGTCTCGTAGGTTCGAAAAAAAAAGATTAGCCAAAACGGGGGGGGAGGTGGGGAGTGGGGCAAGGGGTCAACTTTGAAAAATGGTTTGTTTGTGACTATAGCATTGCCTCTTTCTATGAATCTGAAAAAAGAAATGTTCCAAGTCTCTCAACTTCCGAGATCCGCTTAAAGGGGGGGAGAAGGGGGGCGAGGGGGTCAACTTTGAAAAATGGTTTTTACTTTTCCGAGCCTCCTCTAAACGATTCCGTAAAAAAAAACAAAAAAACAGTCACACAAAATTATTTAAGCTCTTATATATTTTTTAATATTAAAAATAGTTAAAATAGTTATTAAATGCTAGAAGTTGGTTAAAGTTGTTAATTAACCTCTGGTGCACTCAGTCCGCTAATAAACTCTCCTTCACAACATTTCCTACACTACCAGTATCGCATTTCATTACCTACAATGGATCTTTACTCGAAATTGTCAAGCTGTGTGGAGGAACTTACCTCAACATTTACATCAAGAATGGCGCAATATGAGGAGGACTTAAAGAAAGCCAGCGGTGAGTCTCCGCATAAGACAATTGCCAGCCTATCCAAGGATTTTACCGACTTCAGGGGCCTAGTCTGGAAAACCTTAGCTTCAATTAAATCCCAGATGGAGCTGCTTGTGGTGGGGCTGGATAGACATGAGATGGCTTCCCGTGCAAAGGTCCTCTTATTGCATGGCTTGGCTGAAAACGAGGAAACCGATCACAGCAAAAGGTTTCTTGGTATATTGTCGGAGCATTTGAAAATGGAAGGCATCACACTGAGAGACATAACAGCCTGTCATCGACTTGGAACCAACACCAGCAAGCCTCGTCCCCTCTTAGTGCGCTTTAAAAGCCGTATCGTGCGGAGTGAGGTGTGGCGCAATAAGACCAAACTGAAAGGGTCTGGTCTGACACTTTCGGAGTTTCTCACCAAGCCCAGACACGAGATATTCATGAACGCTCGCAAGTACTACGGTATACACAAGTGTTGGACCTCTGAGGGCAAAATAGTCATCCAAGTGGCTGAAAAGTTGCGTCGGAAAATTGAATCTGCAAGGGAGTATCGAGAGATTGTCGCGCAGTTCCCGGTAGCAGAGCCCTCAGCCGTAACATCGTCGCAGCATACCACGAAGCCTGTAATGCCTGAGAAGAGAACTCGCAAGCCAGCGAAATAATGGTAGTTTGTCACAATTCCTCCTTTTGTTTTCCCATTTATGTCGGTCACTCGATTTTGGCCATAAACCATGAGGCAAAGATAAGTTTTGTAAGTTTTAGCGTTACGACGTCTACTTTCCTTTATGATAAAAGGACCTCCAAAATCGACTCCGATTGTTTGAAAACAATGACCCAGTTGTATATGGGAAGGTGGAAGGTCACCTTGTACAGGGTTTAGTGGAATAGGTTTAGTTTTGAAACAGGTCACGCATTTCAATAACCGCGATCTGATAAGACTTCTAACGCTAAGTATCCAATATCGACGCATAAAAAGATTGGAGTAGGCGAGGCCTACATTGAAGATAAGTTGTGTGTAAGTGATCAATGAGAAGAGTACTCGATCGAGAAGTCTTAGGTAAGAGGTATGAATGTTTGACGCGACCTGGTGACGATGCGTGCTTAAGACGTCCCCTCACTCGCAAGATTCCGCGAGTGTCAAGATAAAGGGAGAGCTTAGATAAATGTTTGGGTAAAGGTTTATTGGAATTTATTAAAGATATGTCATCATTTAAATATTGATGTTGAACATACTTTGTTAAATGATTTAAAGATTGACTTGATTCAGTGGCTGTCGGGTAAGGTATTAAGTTACGCTCAGAACGTTTAGCTTTCGCGTTTTTAATGAAACGGGAGATCCATGCAACCACTCTTTTCACTGGTAAAAGAGAGGTGTGGCGTTTCATGAGGGAATCAAGCACGTCAGCTTCGGGTGTCACACTAGCATGACACGCGCGTGATTTTGGCTTGAATTCGTGAACGTTATCTGACACTTCTACTGCTGAAACAGGCCAGTTGAAGAGCTTGTTAGACAACCACTGAGGACCAAACTACAAGGTTTCGGAAGAAGATAAAGATAAACAAGATAAGCCACGACTATAGATGTCGGCTGAATTGTCATGGGTGGAAACATGTCGCCACTCAGTGGGCATAGGACTGTCACTAATGAGGAACACTCTGTGCACAACAAAGGTCATAAGAGTTTGTGGCTCAATGTTCAACCACGACAAAACAGTCAATCTGTCCGTGAATAAGATAGCTTTATTTAAGATAAGTTTTGAACTAAGCAAGGAGTGAATGCGATTTATTACTTTAGATGGTAATACAGCATTGCACAGCTCTAAAAGGTTAACTGTCACTTTTAGAGGTGCTACCTTGGACTTAGCAATTATAGGCTAAAAACGCCATAAATCTTGAAGGAGCAATTTGGCTTTTAAGATACAAGATGTAAGCCACCCAAGAGGGTCGAAGATACGAGCGATGCTGGATAAGATGGAATGCTTGGTAAATTCATCGTCCTCGATTGGGGACTGTGAGTAACTGAGATTGTCACTCACAGGATCATATTGGACTCCTAAGATATTAAACATTGATTTATCATTTGCTTCGGAGAAAAGTTGAATGGTTTGACAATGATTTACTGGCAAGGTTTTAAGAAAAGATTGTGAGTTGCTACTCCATTTTCGGAGCTCAAGTTGAGCCCAACCTAACAAATGAATCACATCACATCACATCATCAGCCTATTAATGTTCCCACTACTGGGACACAGGCCTCCTCTCTGTGAGAGGGAATGGGCCGTTATCCACCACGCGGGCCCAGTGCGTGTTGGTGGATGTCACATGTCTTCGAATTATTGGTTCTAGGACATGCCGGTTTCCTCACGATGTTTTCCTTCACCGTTTTGAGAGCAGTGGTGATGAAATAATTTACACAAAGTAATGCGCCTGCCTGGGCTCGAACCGATGACCTACAACTTGTAAGTCGCGGCCGATACCACTGGGCCACCACTGCTAACAAATGAATAAGTTGATCTTTTAGCTCCATGGCTTTACGTACAGAGGGCGTGCCGGTCGTTATGCCGTCGACATATGTCTCGTGAAGAAGCGCTTCGGCTGCGCGTGGATACGCGGCACCATGATCAGCAGCTAATAGGTGGAGGGTACGGATAGCCAGATGAGTTAAGCTACTAACTCCGTAGGTGACAGTCGCAAGTTCGTACTCTTTAACTGGATCACTAGGGTATTCTCGCCATAGAATATGTTGAAAGCTCCGATCCTCCGGTCTAATCAAGATTCCTCTATACATTTTTGAGATATCACACGTTAGAACTACTTTGTGTAATCTGAAGCCAGTAATGATATCTACAAGATTCACTTGAAGCTTAGGGCCAGTAAATACAATATCGTTTAACGATAGATCGTTAGTGTTTTTAGAACTAGCATCGAATACCACTCTCAATTTAGTGGTCGTGCTCTCCGGGCGAACGACGCAACTGTGAGGGATAAGATAACGATTGAGAGTAGGTACGACGCAGTTAGGTACGGTGTACATGTGATTTATATTCTCGTACTCACGCATAAAATTAATATAATCGGATTTAAGTTCAGTCTGACGATGAAATTTTTTTTCAAGATGAGTCAAACGCGACAAAGTACTATTATAAGATTCACCCAAAGAACGATCGCCATCCTTTAAGAGGATAGGTGCGACGTATCGTCCGTTAGGTTTACGATAGGTTAAATCCGTGTACATGCGTTCGCAGATATCATTCTCAGGGACAGTGATGTCCACGCGCGGTGGTTCCTCCACTTCCCAATTTTTTTTAATTTGCTCATCTAATGTGAATGTGATGGCCACTAAAGAGCACGCGGTGTTTAAAGGCACAGAGTATGCGTTTACTGTCCCGGTGAGAACCCATCCGAAAACGCTGCGCAGAGCGGTAGGTAAACCGGGCCCCAGATTGATACGTTGACCGTCATAGATTTCGGGGAATAACTCCGCCCCTATTAATAAATCGATTTTCGCGGGTACATCGTAGTCGCGATCAGCTAGCACTAGATGTTTGCAACATTTTCGAACGACTGATGGTACTTTAACGCTAGGTATTAGAGCAGTGATGTTATCTAATACGACAGTCTTTATATTAAAATGCGGAGCTTCACCGTGTACGGGTCGTATAGTGCATTCCGTCACCCCCCTTACTTGAGTGACTGAGTTTTGTCCTAGTTTGGCTATACTAAGCTTACACCGGCGGATTTTTAACCCGAGCGATCGCGCGCACGCCGATGTGATAAAACAATCCTGCGCCCCACTGTCTAGTACGAGTGCATGGACGGTACATTGAGTGCCGGCGGCAGTGTTGAACGCGCGCGCCTGACATGTCCCTAGTAGTACCATATTGCAGTGGGGAACGGCGGCGTAAGCATGAGCAGTAACGTTCGCTCCAGTGGTTGCGCTGGCGCTTGATGGTGCTGGGTCAATGCAATAGGGTATGGTGACGTAATCCACATAACGTGCAAGCCATTTTAGATAGGCATTTATCTATGACGTGATTTGTACGCAAACGATTTGTACACATATTATTTTTACCTTGTACTAACGCGAGTCTACTAGAATCTAAGGATTGAAAGGTAGGGCACCGATAAATCAAGTGCGCATCACTGCAATGAGCACAAGTCACATTTGCGGGTGGATTTGATTTTGCGAGATAAGATGAGCGTTTTGATCCGCTGCTATTTTGCCTACTAGTCGCAGGCGGAGATTTTTTTCCCTCAAGGTTACGAGGGTTAGGCATATTATGCCTGATATTAGATTTAGAAGATAACTGACTAGTTTCTAAGACTTTTACGTAGTCTTGAAGAAACTTTAACAATTCACAAAAAGTGGGTATTTGTGAAATGTTTTGAGATTCGAACCGATTACGCGTGTCCGAGTCCAGCATGCGCGAAGTTAAACAAAATAAAATAAAATCACCTAAATTTTCAATGTTCAACGTTTGGAGTGCATATGCCTCATAGATTACGTTTGATAAAATTTGTAAATCTTGGAAGTTACCCGATTTTAAAGCTGGCTGATCTAAGAATTTATCTAGATATGTTAAAGCTATAATACGCTTGTTCTGATAACGTTCGATCAAACTATTAAAAACAACTTCGTAATTATCCTCGGTCATCGGGACCCCTTTGACAATAGACAAACAAGACGCTAAATAGTGATATTTTTCTATTTGAGAAATCGAGTTGTTATCATGAATCAAGGTTTGTTTTTCGATACCTTTAGATAGTAGGTTTAGGTTAAATGATTGTGAAATAATGTGTATAAGTTAATAAATACCTCAAATAGTTATATATAATAAGATTACTTACAATAAATTACGTAAAATACATAAAGTATTGCAATATAATACGGATAAAATTAAGATGACCTCTGAATCCGTATAGGTTACATGGAAAGTATGACCAACGTAATTTTTGTAGGATTATACTTGCAAAATGCAAATATCTAGCAAATCTCAGAGTTTTTTTATTGAAATTGAACCTGAAAATGCCTGAAAAAACTGTAATCTACAGGTATTCGCGCTCGAAATGGACCAAAAATATGAATGTGCTTACGTCTAACCGAGGACGTGGCTTGAGATAATTAATCCTACAAAAACAGGCTGAAGGACATAATGAGGTATTAAGGTACTTACAGGATACTTGGAACACTGCTTGGAGTTGGGTGATCACCACACTTGTCCATTTAGACTTATTTCACGATAGTTTCCTTCGCGCACGTGAATTAGAGCCGGCCGGCTTTAATTTTGAGTTCGAGCTGGATTGTTTTACCGCCCGCCGTCAGATGGCGCAATTGAGGTATAGTCTTTGCCGCACTTGCAAATGTAACAGTGCGTTTTGGCGGCGAATTCGAAATTTGAAGATAAAGGAAAGGAAGGGACTAGGGAATTCATCCTAAAGCCTGTTATGCATAATTAATTAAAGCATATTTAATTATTTTTTTGTGAATATTTTCACCCGCTGGAAAGATATGCCAATAGACCAATGACTTAACAGTCACCCTGTACATACAGGATATTTCAAGTCTCGTATTAATATTAACCGCAGTTATGTGTTAATGCTACTCGATACGTCGGTACTAATGGAGTATCAATTATCCCACTCCACATCAAACATTTAAGACAGATATTGGGTAATACTGATCAAGGGTATAATCCATCATGATAGTGTTAACTGGTTTAAGAACTTGTCCTTTCTTGTATCGTAAACTAAGGTCTAACCAAGCAGAATTGGAATATTATTGTTGCTATTTTAACTCTTAGCGATTTGGCATGTTTTATCTCTGCATCACGCCCAAGATCGACTGGTAAAAACGCCTGTCTAAAGTGATTTTATTTAATAAAATAATGATTTAGTTTCTTTGAATACGTAACTAAATACAACAAAAAGAGTATGTGTAGAGATCGTAGCTGGTGGCGTTCTGTAGTTTCTGCCTACCCCATGGAAAAAAGTCGTGATATTATGTTTCTATGTACAATACATGCAGCGGTCCATTACCACTGTCACATTTTAAATTTCAGACGTCCATCGAAATGCCAGGCGAATATATTGAAAGCACCTACAAAAATAAACAACCGTTCCTTGAAACTTGGAAATAAACATACGAAGGTCAGGTTAGTACCAAAGGGCTACAATATTAAAATAAGTTTATGATCACGACAACCAAGATAATTCTGCAGAGGTTTTTTTTCCCGAAGTTTATAATCTGTAGTCAGTGTAGTAGTAAACTTTCCTGATTTTCAAGCACCTCTTTATCTAACACGATGTTGGGTCCTAGATTTCTAACTTTCGGTAAAGCGAATTTTATACATTTCGTTTTCTTTGAATTGAGAACTAAGTTATTTGTTGTAAACCAATCCGTAACCATTGAGAGAGCACTGTTTACATCGTCAAAATCATGTCTATTCCTGTCAACTTTAAAAATAAGAGAGATATCATCTGCAAATAGTACAACTTCACAGATACCCTTTAAAAAGAACGGTAAGTCATTGATATAATCTAAGAACAAGAATGGACCCAGTATTGAGCCTTGAGGTACACCTAACTGAACTGGTAACCCGGAAGATTTCTCTACCATTAACATCTACACATTGGGACCTATTATGTAAGTAAGAATTTATAACATCGAGAGCTTCGTTTTGCACACTGTAATGACGCAGTTTACGCAATAGCGTGTCATGGTGCACGCAGTCAAAAGCTTTGGAGAGATCACAGAAAACCCCAATAGCATTTTGCGAGTTCTCCCATTCGTTAAATATGTGTTTCAGCAGAGCAACACCCGCATCTGTAGTCGAACGACCATTTGTAAAGCCATATTATTCATTATGAAGGAGGCTATTTAAATTAAAATGTTTTAGCAACTGCTTGAGAATTAACTTTTCAAATATTTTACTAAATGCTGGTAAAATGGAAATAGGCCGGAAATTGCCAAAGTCATTTTTATTACCTGATTTAAATAATGGTATGACTTTACTACTCTTCATGAGGTCAGGAAAAGTTCCTAAGTCAACACATTTATTAAAAGTAACAGCTAGATAGGGGGCTACGATGTCTATTATATTACTTAAAAGTTTAATGGAGATGCCCCAGTAATCACTAGTGTTTTTGGATTTGAGTGTGTTAAAAACAATAACTACATCACGAGGCGTTACATGTTCGAAGCTAAATAAACGAATACTTTTAGACACACTACTAAGCAAAAGGTTTTCAGCTTTAGACGGGGACGAATTTAAGGAGCGAGTCGTAGTTATGGGTATGTTGGCAAAAAACTCATTAAACGCTACTTCAGCTACGTCAGCTGCTTTAGTAACTAATTTATTGTCGACCATAATCTCAAATTCTTTATCTTGTTTAACCGACTTACCCGTTTCATTTTTAATAATTTCCCAAGTGGTTTTTACTTTATTATTGGATTTTTTTATTTTATCGCTTAAAATTTTTGATTTAGCATAAACACTAACCTTTTTAAATAATTTTGAATAATTTTTGACATACTCCAGGAAAGGAGTATCAAACCTGTATTTATTCAAACCATATAACTCGTATAGTCTCGCTCTACTTTAATAAATACCTGGAGTGGCCCATTGGTTAATGCCAACGGTGGTGCCATTAATTTCAATAGTTTTGGTCTTGAAAGTAGATTGGTACTCTTTTTGCACGACATCAAAAAGGGCTCCATAGATTTCATTAGGACTCTCGTGTTCTACTATAGATGGTGTAATTCTATTAGCTATATTGTTTTTAAACTTATTGCAACGACTAGCTGTATAGGGCCTACATTCCATTTTACGCGGCTTTTTATGTAATGGCATGGGGAAGCTAGCTAATAAACCACGGTGGTCAGAAGTTAAGTCACTTAACACACATTTATTTTTGGCATCACAATCACAAAATATACTATCAAGACAAGTTGACGAAGATGCCGTGATCCTAGTAGGTTCAAAAAACAAGTTAATTAAATTATAATACCTAAACAGATTAAGAAGTCTAATACTTAATGGAGTAACATCTAAAATATTAATATTAAAATCTCCACATAAAATTATACTTTTATTACTTGGTTTTAACCTATTGAGTGAATCATCCATTACCGATTCAAAACTATTTAAATCACCAGAGGGGGGTTGATAAACGCAAATTATAACGTATCGCTCGAGTTCAACACAAGACAACTCAATAGTGCGCTCAATAGAAAGATTAACTAAATCTAAACGTTGTTTACATTTCAACTTGTTTGAAACGAGAACTAAAGATCCACCGCGAATGGCGTTTTTTCTCACAAACGCACTTTGTACAGTAAAATTATCATCATTGATAAACACTACTTCATGTTCCTTCAACCAGTGTTCAGTTAAACATAACACTTGAACATCATAGTTTTCCATAAATAAACTTAACTCTAGCTCTTTGCCGGACAGACCCTGCATATTTTGATGTACAACATTGAACATATTATGCGGCTTATCCGTTGTCGCACCTAATAGTTTAAACTACAAGGCGTATCAATAGTAGTGTTAGTACCACTAATAACAGTAATCGATAGTACACTACAAGTACCAGTGTCACTGTGTATATTGTATGCTAAAATATTAGCAATTTGTCTCCTACAACTAGGTTACAAATACATTTCATTAATAGAATATGCTATCAACATAGCAATCTTATAACTACATCTACGTGTCAGAGAGAAAGCTCTCTGAGTTACATTTAGTCCACTAATAAATTTATTAGTGTCAAAAAACAATAATTTGTCACTATGACAAGTCAACATTTGTATAATGTTATTTAATTTAAAAATCCGCTTGTTCTCATCTTCTGGGAATTTATCCGAGTAAGGAAAAGCACAAACCATGAGCTTTCCTACATTTAATCCTAACAAGGTGTCAATACCAGCCATTATGTCCATTTTGGTAATTCCAGTACTATTACCCAAAAGCAAAACCATTGTAGAACAATTATCTATATTTGAATTTATAATTCTATTGATCATTTGCTTAAAACTTATATTATGGTAACAATGATTTGTAAAACTATGGCTAAGGTAATTTTGTAATATTTTTCCAAAGCCTGAACCTATTTCATCACTAAATAATGTTGTGTTACATTCCTTTACATTGTGTACACATGTCTTTTCAGGAAGAGCCAACATTGGTGGAGACAAGTCACCTTGTAGCTGGGTAGTTGCACTTCAGGTATGTTGCCGCTTGGTGCTCAAGTTCCCGGTGTTGTTCGGCTAAGTCGAGGTGCTGAATGTGTGGCTCAGCTAGCTCATTCTTGACGAAGGTGTTTTTATGAACCACCTTTTCAACTTCCACTTCAGTGTCTGCAATTTCTTGGAGCAGTTTCTTATTTAATGATTTGGAATCTTGCAGCTCATTCAGTGAAGCTCTGAATTTTGCTTCGAGCTCCTTCATTGTAGCGCTGCGGGTCATCATTTTCCTTAATTTTCTGGAATGTGTTTAATTTAAATTACACCTTACCTGAGTTACCTTATTCCTCTGACCTGAGTGACGATGCGGACATCGATAAGGAGCGGAGGGCGTTGTCTGTGAGGGCCAATATGATCGCCCGCAGGTTTGTGCGTTGCTCGGGGGCCGTCAAGGTAACTCTTTTCAGAGCATTTTGTACGTCGCTGTACACGGCCAGCCTGTGGGTTTCTTATACCCAGAAGCAGTACAACGCTCTCCGTGTTCAGTATAAAAATGCGTTCAGGGTGCTGTTGGGGCTGCCCCGGCACTGCAGCGCGTCGGGGATGTTCGCCGACGCCCGTGTTGACTGTTTCTACACGACGATGCGAAAGCGGTGCACATCTCTGGGGCGCAGGCTCCGGGGCACCTCCAACACCATCCTGAGCGTATTTGCTAACAGGTTTGATTGTCAGTACATTAACCATTGTTATATGATTAATGTAATGACAAACAAACAAATAACTCAGAGGCAGGCGTATTATTAATCATTTTTATTTCTATTTTATTATTTTAATTTGATTTTGTTATTTGAATTTAATTTTATGAAAATGATTTGATTGTGTATATATATTATTTAATTAATTATTTATTAATTATTTTTGTTTTAATTTTAAATGTACAATACAATTATACAGAACTTATGATCTAATTGGATTGAAATAAATAAAATTTGAATTTGAATTTGAAATACCAGAGCAGTAGTTTTCTAATAGTAGATAGGAGGTAGTTGAGAAAAATTAATAAATACTAAAAAAGACTAAAGAAATAGTTTACAAGTTTCTGAAATAGTTTACATGTTAAGAAAATATAGCTGTTACAGATAGATAAGTTTAATAAGACTTAAGTGGGAAAGTTAAATGAGTAATAACAATAGAAAGAACTATGCAAAACACTGCTTTGAGTTTACCAAATTATAGGCTACAATTAACCTTTATTTTCTAGATTTTAAACACTATCCAGGTTAAAGTTCAATATAAAATCTAAAGAATTATAGTGTGTAGTCAATTATGTAGTGTTTATTGCCTGGGCTAATGTTATTGTCGTCGATTTTGCTTCAACAAATTGTCAAGCAAAACAAGCAAGCAAGCAAGCATAAACCGTGCCAGTGTGTGATGGAGGTAGCTCAGATAACTGAGCTGTATTCTGGGATGTTGTGCAGTCTGTATTATGTGTATACACTTAATTAAGGCAAGAATACTCCCCGGGAATGATGTTTTATTTTCCTTTTTCAAATCCGTCACCGTTATGTATAGTAGTCATAGGGCTTGTAGGAATGAAATTCGATTCCTTCTATAGTGTTATCGTAAGTCGGAGCGGATACAACGTCTAAGATGTTCATTTTAGCAATCCGATCGCTCTCAGGAATGCTTTATTTTCTTTAGTTAAATTTATTTTCTTCTTAGAGATAGGTCTTATTTGATAGGTAGCTCGAGCAGAACTGATATTTTTTACTTGTTGAGACACATTTTTACTGTAGTCAATAATTTTTTACTTCTAAGATGCAGATATACCTGCACTTCTTCACCGCGTAAATTGATTAATCGTTTGTTTATACCTAACAGTCTAATATTATAATATATATTACAAGTATTGCGTTCTTCGGGATTTCTATGATCCTGTATCCAGGTGGCACATTAAGTGCAAATTCGTGAATAATATGACTTGGTTCACCTTTTACATATGAACCGCTTACAATATCACATTCAATCCTAACAACAGTCGTAGGTAGAATGTTGACTGGAGACTGTTGGCGCATCACATATGCGCGGGCGTCCGCGGGGCAGGCGCGGTGTGTCGGGGTACTGAACCCGCGACGCAACGGCCGCCTGCGCGCCCACCGCACCACTCAGCTCACAGACGCCAGCCAATACGGGCACTCCTTTGTTTTTTTATATTTCCGATAAGTTGATAGTGTAACTTTCGTATTACACATATTTTATCATACAATCCATTGCCTTCCGCCACGTCTTCATTGGTCCTTCGATTGCGCAAAAATATATACCAGTTTTTGCTGTAATTAACGCCGTCAACAACATCGGTCGTCGTGTTCACCTGCGTGGACTTTGACCGCTCGCGAGCACCACGCGGTACGACCACGAAGAAAAGAACAAAGAAGTCGTTCCCGAGGCAGCCTGCATAGGCAGACGAATTTGAGTGAGTCCGTTCCAATTAGTTATTTTTCTGCTTTCATTTTATTGCCGAAAATCGTTGTTCATCTTCCCATCATTCAGTGATCATACAGTGTCTCAACATTAGTGCTTTCATATTGTTAACTACGGCACTGCTTGTTAAATTACGTATACATTTTGTATCGAAAACACTCGGTCATTAGCTACTTCGCACCGCGATAACACGTGTCGAGTCGTTGACCTTGAAACTTATTCTCGATCCCTTTCACTAACTCACAACTGTTTGCAGTTTTCTTATCTATTGAGTTCATTAGCATCAGTGCGTCCAGCTTTTATTTAACTTTACAATGGCAGATAACTTAAAAACATTGATAAAAAAACGTAGTTCAATTAAATCGAAGCTTACTATTTACAGCAACTATTTAAATTTAATAAAAAGTAGTTCCGCAATATCTGAGTTGCAACGTTTAGATTTAGAGGAGCGTTTTAATAGATTTGAAACCTTACACACCGAATTTGATGCCTTACAGACACACATCGAAGTGATATCCGAAGACAACGAGCATTGACTGAGCGTGAGGACTTTGACTCACGCGCAGCCTGCTTGGTGTCTCGGCCAACGGTGCTGCGTCGGAGGCGGGCTTCAAAGATGCTGACTCAGGAGCACATGTTTCAATCAGGAATTCTTTTGTTCGTTTGCCTAAAATAGATTTGCCACATTTCGATGGGAACTACCAATGCTGGCTCGAGTTTAGGAATACTTTTGGGTCATTGATTCACGAAAATTCTAGCTTTAGTGCCATCAACAAATTCCACTACCTGCGAGCTTCACTCCAGGGAAATGCAGCTTTAATTATAGAAAACATTGACTTTAAAGCTGACCATTATATTCTAGCGTGGGACCTGTTGTGCGAACGTTACAATAACAATCGACTTCTAGTGAAAAATCATTTACAAGCTTTATTTGACATTGAACCAATTACAAAAGAGTCAAGTGTTTTCATTAGAAACCTTGTTGATGTAATTAATAAAAATATTAGGGCACTAACTTCATTGAAAAGGCCCACTCAATATTGGGATGATATTATTATTTATTTTATGATAAAAAAATTAGATTTAACAACAAGTCGTGACTGGGAAGAGCATAGAAACAATACTTATAAAGATGATCCTACTTTAACCCAATTTTGTTCTTTTTTAAGCAGAAAAGCGGACTGGTTAGAATCAGTGGAGACAAATCTTATTTCTTCTCAAACGAATGCTATAGTCGCCTTAAATAATAGTCATTCAAATAAAAACGATTCTAAGCATACAATAAATAAAAAAAATTAAAATATAAATAAAAACAGTAAATGTCCACTTTGCTCCCAAGCACATACGTTATTTAAATGTGAATCTTTTAGAAACTTGTCCATAGAAAATCGTATACAAAAGGCAACTCAACTTAATGTTTGCATTAATTGCTTACGCTTTGGACATAATTCTACAAAATGTAGATTTTCACATTGCAAATATTGCAAAACAAATCACAATACGCTTTTGCATATGGAAAATAACGAGCCCAAACTTGCTTCCAATCCATTGCCTTCTATCACGCCTTCTGCACTGCCTTCTGCTTCACCTTCTTCAAATGTTGTGCTTTCAGCCAATTCCATGCAGCTTGCTACTTCTGCGCATGTTTTACTGTCCACAGCTATGGTGAACGTGACTGGCGTGACGGGTAAGAAGCACACCGCGCGCCTACTGCTGGACAACGGCAGTACGGTGAACTTTGTTACGCAAAGCTTATCAGAGAAGCTGGGTTTGTTACGACACGGTACGAGCACCAAGGTAACGGGTATTAATAATCACATATCCACCAGTACACAGTCTTGTCACCTCACAATAGAGTCTTTATGCTGTGCCTTTACTGTAGATATCAAGTGTCACATTTTGCCTGAAATCACAAAATTTCTACCGTCTTCATTCGTACATATCAATCACGTCCCTATTCCTTAAGGTTTTAAACTAGCAGACCCGAACTTTAATGTTCCGTCGTCGGTCGTAGACATCCTGGTAGGGGCAGAATTTTTTTGGATTGTCTTAGGTAGCAAAACAATAGACTTAGGGAAAAACCTACCCTAATTATGCGAGACCAAGTTAGTTTCAGGTAGTATTTCGCACCAATCATGTTTTTCCGCTAATCATTTTTGCCATCATTCCAATGGCACTCCCGACTTAACTCAATTTTGGGAGCTTGACAATGTTTCTTCAAAACATTCACTGTCGCTTGAGGAGAGAATGTGTGAGCAGTCGTTTGCTCAAACCACCGTTCGTAATGATGGTGGGGGATTCGTAGTATCAATGCATTTAAGAGGGGATCCTAGTACATTAGGTCATTCATTTACCAATGCTAGAAATCGTTTTCTCTCCCTTGAACGACGATTTAAACGCGATCCATCATTTCATAAAAAATATAATGAGTTCATGAGAGAATATGAGCGCCTAGGCCATATGACGTTAGACTCAAACTGTACTCCTTCACCAGAAAACTCCATGAAAAATTATTACATTCCACATCATGGAGTTATTCGCAGTTCTAGCACCACTACACAGCTACGCGTAGTATTCGACGCATCAGCTCCTACCAGTTCGGGGGTGTCGCTTAACGACATTCAGATGGTCGGACCCGTAGTTCAAGACGATCTGTTTTCCATTTTAACACGTTTTCGTCAGCATAAGTACGTGTTCTCAGGTGACGTGGAAAAATGTACAGAGCCATAGATTTAAATCCAGTCCAACGACCTCTACAAAAAATAATTTTCAGATTTGAACCTTCAGAACCTCTTAGAACCTACACTTTAAATACGGTTACCTATGGTACCGCTTCTGCGCCCTATTTAGCCACTAAGTGTCTTGTAAGTCTGGCTGATGACATTGAGGACAGTCGTGCCAAATGCGCTATACGACGTGATTTTTACGTCGACGACTTTCTTAGTGGAAGGGATACGATAGCTGAAACGGTAGATATGTCTAAAAAGGTACAATCTGTTCTATCATCTGCAAAATTCAATTTAAGAAAATGGCGATCAAACAATCCTCAAATTCTTAAAGAAATAACACATAGTAATGAGTTTCATAACACTTTAAATTTTTCTGAGCAAAGTCCAAACTCTCAATCTAAGACTTTAGGTCTTAACTGGGTTTGTGACTCTGACTCACTTACTTACACAATAAATATCACCTCCACAGCTAAAGTCACCAAACATCATGTTCTTTCTGTCATCAGTCAGATCTTTGACCCATTAGGCCTCGTAGGTCCATGCATCGTCGAAGCAAAGCTAATTATGCAGCGTCTATGGCAAGATAAGTATGAATGGAATGACGAAGTATCGCACGAAGTCAAAAATCTTTGGTCTACATTTGAAGGACAATAACAGCTTTAAATTATTTAAAAATTCCTCGTTGGGTTTTGCGTGAAGACTCTATTACGCATGAAGTACACTTCTTTACGGCGCTTGTGTGTACATTCGGTCTTGTAATGGTAGTGGATCCATAGGCGTACAACTTCTAGTCTCTAGAAATCGTGTAGCGCCCATCAAACCAACGACGATACCGAGGCTTGAACTTTGTGGAGCTTTGTTGGGTGCAAAGCTGTGTACTAAGGTTCAGGAATTGCTTCCCATGCCCATTCATAAATGTAGATTCTGGTGCGACTCAACCATAGATTTCGAGAAAGAGGTCAACCTTCGAATCCGACTCGGCTGGGCAGCGTTCGGGAAGTTGCGCGGTATCTTCTCGTCCAACTTACCACAGTGTCTCAAGACAAAAGTCTATGACCAGTGTGTGTTGCCAGTGATGACATATGGCTCTGAGACGTGGTCGCTAACAATGGGCCTTATCAGAAAGCTTACAGTCACTCAAAGGGCAATGGAGAGAGCTATGCTCGGCGTTTCCTTGCGTGATCGAATCAGAAATGTTGAGATCCGTAAGAGAACCAGGGTTACCGACATAGCCCGAAGAATTGCCAAACTTAAGTGGCAGTGGGCAGGGCACATTGCTCGCAGAACGGATGGCCGATGGGGCAGAAAGGTTCTGGAGTGGCGACCGCGAACCGGAAGACGTTGCGCTGGAAGGCCTCCCACCAGGTGGACCGATGACCTGGTGAAGGTTGCAGGAATCCGCTGGTTGCGGGACGCACGGGACCGGTCAATGTGGCGACGCTTGGGGGAGGCCTATGTCCAGCAGTCGACGTCTTTCGGCTGATATGATGATGATGATACATTATTCACAGCTTGAAATGTTTCCAGAAGAGTATAATTTGTTAAAGTCTGGACAAAAATTACCACGCAAAAGTAGATTGCTTCCTCTGACACCGTTCATTGACAATCATAACCTAATTCGCGTGGGCGGAAGGCTCGATAACTCCCCCTACGATTTTAGTGTGAAACATCCTATTGTTTTATGCAGTAAGCATATACTTACAAAACTTATATTTCAAATGCAACATTTAAAACTTGTACATGCTGGTCCGCAGTTGTTATTGTCACATATACGGCAAACTTATTGGCCTCTAGATGGCAGAAACTTGCCTAGATTTGTCGTGAATAAATGTCTTAAATGTTTTCGATATAAAGCTCAAAACGTTCAGACCATAATGGGTCAACTACCTAGCTCAAGAACAAATCTTGAGTTTCCTTTCTTAAATAGTTATGTTGAATACGCTGGGCCAGTATTGGTGGCCAATCGTAAAGGCCGAGGATGCAAACTTACAAAGTCCTATATGTGCATCTTTGTTTGCTCGGCAGTGAAAACCGTACATTTGGAGCTCGTCACCGACCTCACCACTGAGGCCTACATGGCCGCTCTAAATCGGTTCGTGGCGCGTCGTGGCAAGCCTCGAAGCATCACGTCCAATACGGGACTAACTTTGTAGGCGCATCAAACGAGATGTATAGGTTCTTGCAATCATCAAATGTTGCATCTGAAATGGCGCAGCAAGGTATTGAATTTATTTTCACGCCTGCATACAGCCCCCATTTCAATTCATTGGCTGAAGCTGCTGTAAAATCATGTAAGCATCATTTAAAACGGTTACTGCATCTTACTCATTTCACCTTCGAAGAGATGGCTACCTGTCTCACTCATATAGAGGCGGTTCTTAACTCACGCCCTCTTACTCCTCTTTCTTCAGACCCTAAAGATTTTTCGGCACTTACACCCTTTCACTTCCTAATTGGACGGCCATTCTTATCAGTACCACATCCTCAGGTGACTGAAGCCAACATCACGCGACTGGATCGCTGGAAGAGAATTCAGCACATCAGACAGCATTTCTGGCGACGGTTTCATAATGAGTATACTTCTCTGCTGCAGGCCAAATCCAAGTGGTTTCATTCCAGAGGTGAAGTGAAGCCGGGGTACCTAGTCCTGATAAAGGACAAAACAACGCCGCCTCTGCTCTGGTCTCTGGGCCGGGTCACGAAGACCTATCCTGGCGTAGACGGAGTCGCGAGAGTGGCCGAACTGAAGACGAAGCGGGGCACCATTCGTCGTGCTTTCAACTGCATCTGCCCGCTTCCAATCGACAATTGAAGACTTCCCTTCAACCCGGGGAATATGTTGGCGCATCACATATGCGCGGGCGTCCGCGGGGCAGGCGCGGTGTGTCGGGGTACAGAACCCGCGACGCGACGGCCGCCTGCGCGCCCTCCGCACCACTCAGCTCACAGACGCCAGCCATTACGGACATTTCTTTGTGTATTCAACCTGAGTTGATAGTGTAATTAATTTAGCAATATACCTATTTTAATACAGTCCACTCTTTCATTATAAAGTCCAGTTGAGCCCATTCAGAGACTGTGGCACATGCCATTTATTTGCTTTCAAGATTTGTTTGCTAAATCCTAATAGTTTGCCAAAAGAGTCTTCTTTGATAAAATTAATGTCTTTTGTGCAGAATATTGTAGTTTTAAAGTATTATTATTGCATCGTAGTTTGATTGCTGCATCTTTTATTTCAGATTTTAAATAATTGCCGATATCTTGCAATTCAAAAGTACCTTCCGGTATTTCAATAACTTCATTAAAGCCATAATAGAACTTATTATTACTTTTATCAATGTTTGGAATAGAATTAAATGTTAAAAAGTGTGATAAAGCACACTCATACTCTCCATCTAGTTGCAATGTATTAGGATAGTTCGTAGTTAACACTGACGAGTCTCCAGTTATCAACAAAGTGAGTGACATCTTGCAAATGATTGAAATGAAAGAAAAGCATATATTTTATAATACATTTTTATTCCAACTATTAATTTATCTACCTCTTCTTTAGTATAAAACTTATCTTGCAAATGAGTTGAAACCTCAAGTACCCTTGCTTTTAAAGTAGCTTGAACTATACCCTTTGCATCTTTTATCATTTGAGAACGCAATGTATCAATCAGATTATTAAATTCTTTATGCATATTAGCATTCAATAGATCTACATAATCCTTGTTCACAGACATATTATTTAATTATTTTAACGTGTTAGCATTCAATCGATCTACATAATCCTTGTTCACAGCATCGTCTGCTTCTACTGGAGATCTAATTCCTCTCAGTTTTGGTGTTTTTAAATCAAAGTCTCCATTTTCTGATTTTAATAATGCATTTTCATTAAACTCAAATAATTTTGATAAACGCATTCTTTTGTGAATGTTGTGTCCGAATTTGTCTACGTTCATGTTTAAGGTGTATTGTATCGAGGGGTTGATAGTAAAATAAACACATTTTAAAATATTTATTTATTTATAACTTTATATTCACGCAATTCTTCAATGATAGAAATAATTTCATTATCTAATCCTGTGTTGCCAGCATCTCTAGATGCAATTAACAATTTCAACCTTTCCACTAATTCATTGGGAAAATCCCAGTACACTAAATCGACGGTTTTTCGCCACTTTTTTACTAACGGTAGACCCTTTCCCTGAACTGTATTCTTCAGTTGAAAAAGAAATTTAATAACTTGCAAATATTTTTGTCCTTTATTACTTTTTATTGGCTTACTTGGCGGCTCATAGTCCCGACGATGTGCATTTGTGTCAAGTAACATCAACTTATAATTTTGCATATCACTATCTGTAACCAAGCTTAAGTCTACGTCTTTCTTAAGCAACAACTGTTTTAAACCAGGTGTATTTCGGTATTTTCGTTCAGCCACGGTGATGTATTGATCGTCGATCGTTATGCAAGCAGAACCTAACATCAGTTGCCTGTGGTCTTTTCTTACTCCAAATTGAATATCTACCAACGCTACCGAAGATACTGACCAGGATGACGTATCACAAGCTTGATTACTTCCAACTACTGATTCATAAGAAGAGTCACTGTTTGTATCGGATTCATATTTGTCTAAATGATCATTATTATCATTTCTTCCTGCGCTACCAGTTCTTTCTTTCGGCAATGTTTCGTTAGTAAACGGAACATCAGCAAAATCATCACTAACACGCAGGAGAGGAGTTTGCTAAGCAGCATTAGCAATTAAGTTAAGTGGTTCTGTTACAGGCTTGACAACAGATTGCAGTGCTTGTTTATTGTTAATCTCGGCATCTCTCATTTTTCGTACTTTTATCTTTACAGCTTCCGCCGCATCAACAATTTGTCGTTTCATTGATTTTTCCATATTGGTAAATAGGTCGTAATTGATTTAGCGTCGTAAGGTGAATAATATTGTTAGACAGGTAATTATATACTATATGTATTCGTGTTCTTAGTCAAAGACTACAAACGAGTCAAATTTACTTCTATAACATTCTTTGTTTTTTAACAATCTTCATTAGTTACAACATAATTGAAAGGTATACTCCATATTTTTGAACACATTTCACGAAATTAAATCCATTTCATGTCAGTGTTGACGTGTTCTTCATAAACATGTATCATATTTCTTTCATCTTGTTTAAAAAGTTGTGTCTTGTTTTACTAACTGTTTAGGGATTTTACTATGCGTCTGATTTAGATAAAAACAATCGATGAACTTGTGTCTCCCCATAGCAAAATAATCACGTATATATGGTTTTCACAAGCAACATCATCAAATACAATTACAGAATTCGGTTTTGCGGTCTGAACACTTAGTACTTGCTGATTTTCATGATATTTCAGAAATGAAATGCCTGGTACTCGTTGCATGACTTTTTCTAAAAAAAGATACTTAGGCTGTTGCAAGGTTTTCGAATAAACATAAACATTTTGAAATCTTAACCCATTCTCGTTTATAAGAAGACCATTTATTAAATTAGTTCTTCCACAATTTGACGGTCCGCAAATTATGCATCGTACCGATTTAGGTAATAATTCTCCATGGCGAAAACCAGTCTCCTGAGAATGAACACAAAGTTTGTTTATTTGTAACGATTGTGGTTGTTTTACAAATTTCATGGCAACTGCTTAAACGGTTATATTAATAATGAGTCAATTATTTTATTACACTGACATTTATAACTCATTGCCGCTAACTCGAACAAATGTACGAACAACCTCACCATGGCTGTCCTTCATTATAAGATAGTGAGTGTTTTCTAAATAAGATTTCACCAAAACTTGCATCTGTCGCTGGAACAAATCTTCTGTGCGGTTTGTATAGCTGTCCTGGTGTTTTGATGAATCGTTATCTGTATTTTTCTGATCAGTTTGCAAATCTCGAATAAATATAATCTTGCCGCTTGAATTCTTGATTATAAGTTTACAAATGTCATTTAAATCAGATTTCACTGAGGCATGCATTGTAGTTAATTTAGTTATTTGTATTTTGTTTCGTGATACAAAATTCAACCTTCTCACTACAATGGTAAGAATCGAATGTAGCGTTAAAATACTGCTAACAATTATTTATAAGTTATACCTTCCCCACCCACAAACTTTTTAGATCAATTTATGTTATTGGACATTCTAGAAAACTTTTCGTTCCATTCGTAACCAAACGAGTTTTAAAAAGTGGGGTAGCGTCCAAACCACAAACGTTGGGGAATAGGCGTCGAACCAGTATTTTACTACATTACTGCACTATGTACGATTTCATTTATATAAATCACTACTCCGCACTAACGTGTTAAAGTTTGCACCAGTGACTCGAGTAGTTAGAATACTGAATAGCGTCTCTCTGCGTTCGGACATATTTTCTTGCTCTTTGGTGGAATTCCAGAGGGTGACTCTTAGTGAGTTGTCCACTGTATAACTTGTGCCTCTACCTAGTCCCGTTACTGGGACTGGCCAACTGGCTATGTATGACTACGTTTGTTAGCTTGGGTATTACCTGTAAAAATAAATGTACGTATTAATAAATATATAAGTACCAGCTGGATGCACTGGAGTCGATCAAAAAACGGGCGAAGAGGGTCATCGGCAAAGAGATACTGGTCGAGTCTAGGCTCCAGAGGTTAAACATCGGTGCCAAGTTGCCAGTTTTTTATCGGTTACATTTCGGGAAGTATGCGATAGAATTGCATGAACTAATTCCTCTTAGCCCGTTCCATCATCGGACTACAAGACGTACGGCGATGCGTCATCGGTACATGGTGTACATCCCACCCATACGCAATACTTTTACCATGCGTACAGCTAAGGAGTGGAATTCCATGCCAGAGTCCGTATTTTCTGATAGCTACAACCTGGGAGTCAAGAGTGAATAAGTTTCTCCTATGTAAGTGTGCTACATCGTCGACCACATCATCGCTTACCATCAGGTGAGATAGTGGTCAAGCGCGAGCCTATCATCATCATCAATACATATAATAAATCTGTAGACAAATATTTTTTGTACATCGAAAAAAATTCAAAAAAAAATAGCCAGGGTGTTAAAGGATAACCAACAGAACCCATTTCTAGCATTTTTGGAATTTTTGTCTGTTTGTCTGTTTATTTGTGCACGCATCACGTGAAATGTACGAAACCAATGTAGATAACTTTTATACATAAAAATTGTGCGTATCTTGAAGAATTACTTAGTTTTTGTTTCATCGCAATCGGTTCACTCTATCAAAAGTTAGATGAATTTAAAGTGTTCAAGAAGTAAAATTATCACAGCTCACGCAATTCAGTTACTCGGACAGTTGAACTCGCTATTCGATAGATGGCGTTATGCATTTAAAGTCATTTTCTGAATCGCGGTGTTAATATTTTACACGAAAGAATCACCCTAGAAAAACAAAAAAAGGTATGTAGTATGTTATATTTTTGAGTATGTGGAGTAGGCAGGCAGGCTGGTAAGTATGGTAACCCTACCATACTTACTCAGCAGGCAGATGAAGGGAGCGAAGCCGCGGGCACAGCTAGTCAATAATAAAAAAAGTTGATGTTTAAATGACTTATCGATTAGTTGTGCCAAAAAGAATTTAGAAATGCTGTAACTGTCAGAAACTTCAAGAAACGATACTCTTAACGTTGTTGCGTTTTGTCAGAAATGCTGGTAAATATACCGGAATTTTGAAAGGCACGACAACGTGTTACGTTGCGATATGTTGACGTTACAAGACACGGCGACATAAATGTTCACGTCGCGCGTGCTGTCTGCACTGCACATACAGCTAAGTGACTCGCACGGCATCGGCATTAGTGTGCGGCGTGGTAACAAAGCGTGGCTCGGGCAACAATTGCTAGCACGGACGAACCGCGACAGTCGACATATTATAATTCAAATAATAACGGCATGAATCCATCGCCTAAAAAATACAGTCAACTTTGATTTCATCCACGAGCTAATACTTCCAGTCATAGATACTTACCTAAATTGTGTCTAGACGCTGACGACTCTAGGAACGACTATTTATTGCGTGCAAATAAATGAATACCGATTCCCACAATATACGTCATTATATTCGCCCTCGTAGTTGATATGCAAACAGTTCTCATGATTTTGAAAATTGCTTGGCTGATCTTTCTTCCAATTTATTTTCAAGTCAGAGATACCTAGAATAAGAAAGTAATAAATGAGCAAAGTTATAAGAGCACAGAAGCGCTGCGCCGATAGACACTAGAAACGCCTTTAATTATCTATCATATTCGTACCCGCACAATTAGCGGTGAGCTCAATATTCGGCTGTCATAGTTATTGGCAGACTTATCAAAGGCCATCAGTTAGGTGCTGTCTGGTGAAATGGTGACTTCCACTGAAATGGTTGGTTTGTACAAAAAGTGTTGTGGCATGGTTGTAGCGAAACTAGACATAGCTTCAGCCGCCGAGGCGTGTTCGTGCTCTGTACGTTTTGCACAGACAGCTTTATGTCATCCTCCTGCCTTCATCCCAAATTATTCGGGATCGGTTATTATTAAACATACACGTACCGTCAATGGTAACAAACTGGGTACTGCCAGGGTATAATCTTTTTATGCCCACCCATATCCAATTTTGTTGCGCCCAGTCATCTTTACTTGTAAATGTGACTCCATGTAGTTTCCAGAACTGTATCACTGTGTCAGCCTCCTTGGAAGTTGCTGGTAAAATTAAACTGGCTCCTTCATCTTTACATATTTGATTGGCCTCATCCCAGGTCTTCGGTTCCTTGTGATACTTAATAAAACTTAATAATTCTTCTTTATAAGTATAATTATCAGCCCGGAAAAATACTTTAGGATTCACGTCATCTACGGAATGGAAAATAATCATTTGTATTTAATGGAATAAGTAAAGTAAAGTAAAAAGAATATACACCTTTTGTTTGTGTTGTGTCAGATTTCACGCTGCGAGGTTTTACTAAGAGAGCTCGTGACAAATATGTACGATGTTGGTATGTTTCATCATATTTTGTCGACGCCTAACTCTGGTGCTGCAAGTAGTTTAATTAAGTTTGTGTTGTTACGTTTTACGTAATTAGCTCCGATGGGACTGACATATACATTTGTATAAAAGTCCCTAATTAAAAATATAGAGAAAAAAAAAAACTAAGATCCAGTTTTTTTAAACTGGTGTTAACCAACTAATGGTTAAATAATTATGCTAACCAATGGTTTCAAATTTCGGTAAAACGCGTTAATTAATCAATTGCTCATCTAACAAATCTTCAAATAACAACTTACTTGACCATTCATAAGGCTAACAACTGAAGAAAAATAGTGATTTAACGAATTTGCAACCATTGATTAGCATATTAAACTATTGGTTGAATTAATTATTAAAACTGGGCCGTAGGCCCAGTTTCTCAGCCACTTATTACATTTCGAATTAGCTGAAAATTGGTCACAAATTATTCAACGGTCAATTGTCAACCGTTTCTTTTGGGTTTCTCAAAACTGCATCATCGAAAAATTACATAATCGCTTGTTACATTGAATAATCGGCATCAATTTATTTCGGTTGGCTACTCTAGCTTCATTCGCTACTATAACTATAACGTAATCAGTAACTATAAATAGTATTTATCTTGAGCGGCTGGGTTAGGGAAGCTACTATGTTAAGCAAACCTTACCAAGGACGGTTTTCGGATGGGTAACCATTTTCTTTTTGGTTTGCTTGTTTTTAGTTAGATGACCCAATACAAACCTGTATCGCAGTAAGCAGCTATGCAGGTTAATTCGACAGTTTTCTCAAATGTGACAAATTGTCTACCGCTTGACACACTTGGTGTTGAGAAACTGATAGTAGAATTAACCGGCTATTGTTCATCGATTACGTTAACAGCCCGATAATCGAGAGCTGGGAAACCGGTTGTTGGGCTCATGTTTTTCTATTCGTAGTAAACTCAAGTTACAGTTTAACGTATCAACCAATGGTTAATTTTTATGTTAAACTATTAGTTAAAAAAATACCCACCCCAATTTTAAGAATTAATTAAGTAGTTGATCATTTGTTAGACAAACAATTGACGAAGAAATGCATTTTACAGAAATTTAATCATTGTTTACTATTTTTAAACATTAGTTGAGTTAACTACGGATGTTGGAAAATCCGAGTACGGAGTGACTTCCACCCATCTCTTAAATGGATAAAAAGCATTTTAGATCAAATTTACTATGTTAAAAAATACATCGCGAGTGGGTTTTTATGAAAAATACCTCTCAAGAATATAATAATTAATAAAAAAAATCGATGCGTTAAGATGCAAACAGCAATGTGGCTAATATTTTCTGAAAGGATTTCTCATACGTTTTCCATTTTATGTTAAAGAACCTAAAGTCAACTGTGTCCCAGTTTTTAATATCAGGCTAAATATACAATGGCAATGTTCGACGAGTTAAGTTAAACCAAATAACAAACGGCAGTGAGACTTTTTAGTCTCACTCCCGTTTGTTATTGAATTATAGAACAGCACATTTTTTTTATCATGTGCACTTGTTTTTAACCGACTTTCGAAAAAGGAGGAGGTTATATGTTCGACTTCTTGTATGTTTTTTTATGTATGTTCACCGATATCTCCGTCAATTGTGGACCTATTTAAAAAATTATTTTTTCTTTGAAAGAGTATGTTTCGAAATTGGACCCATTTTAATTTGGTGAAGATGTGATGAAGAACTTCGAAGATATACAACAGAACTCTTCAATAAATAACGGCAAATCTCTCGGGACTGCTGCAATCGCATATCTGTGTATTGTTTATACCATTTCATAACATAACATCACGCCAGTACCGCTCTTAAGGGGTAAGCAGATCTCTCATTTGATCGGTTTTGTTTATGTTTCAGATATTTGGGTAATCTATTATGGTGTTATAGGAAACTTACTAAACAACTTGCCTATTAGGTAGGTACAACTAAAAAGTGAAAAATAAAAAAACATTTTTACAAAAAAATACTACCGACTTCCAGAAAACTACAAAGTGAAAAATAACTTTATTTTTGGAAGTCGGTGTCCATAACGCAAAAAAATGGTACCTACGAAAGACACCGACTTCCAAAAATAAAGATATTTTTCATTTTGTAGTTTTCTGGAAGTCGGTAGTATTTTTTTGTAAAAAAGTTTTTTTATTATACGCAAATTCTGAATAATGGTAAACTCAAACCGGGATCATTCGATGAGTTAAGACAGACCGTATAACAAACAGCAAATAGATTAATGTTTCCTGAAAGTCCTTCTTTTGTTGTTTATTTTATGCCATAGATGCTACCATTAAATCATCGCTTAACATCAGGCGAGGTAGTGGTCAAATTCGAGATTATAATAAAAAAATATGTTTTCCGAAATACACTCGCGAGCAATGAAAAAGTTCCAGTGACATAGCACCAAATTACTCCTAAACGGGAAAGGCTAGCTTATTGACGCCGTCTGCAATATAACACATGCCGTCTGTACATTTAACAGCGAATCAGAATATTACCAACTAAAAACGTAAATATTGTGTTCAAATTTTAAATTAAATTGGGGCCATTTGGCAAATAAAACCAAATCTCTAAGTAGGGGTTTTATTAGGTGTAAATGTAGGTTTTGATAACTTAGTACTTGGTGTTTCCTCCATGTGCTCTCAATACAGCTTCTACGCGATTGGGCATGCTGAATACCAGATTCCTCAGAATTTTCTCCCATTCTTCGATGAGCGCGTAATTTAAGTCACGAAGAGTAATTGGAGGTAGAACTCGTTTTCTCACACGTCTGTCAAGCTCGTTCCAAGCTTGCTCAATAGGATTCAAATCGGGGCTCCTTGCTGGCCACTGCATTTTATGGATTCCTAAGTCCTGAAGATACTCATTTACAACTTGAGCAGTGTGGGCCCGTGCATTATCGTGCATGAACACTGCATTGTCGCCCATATTGGCCAAAAACGGACCAGCATGTTCATTGAGAATCTCATTGATGTATCTCACAGCAGTTAGGTTCCCGTTCTCGATTGGAACTAACGCTGTTCGACCCTCTGCAGAGATACCAGCCCACACGTGAACGGTACCTCTGCCGTGTGTCACTTTTTCTTCAAAACATGCTTGTGCAAAACGTTCTCCCGTCGGTATACTCTTTTCGTCCCATCATGATGGTACAGCATAAATCTTGACTCATCAGAGAACAGTACTCTGCCCAATTCGTCCTCACCCCATTCTGTATGCTCGCGGGCGTATCGCAATCAGGCAACTTTATGACGCCGTTCCCGTTTTGGGCCATTTGCTGGCCTGTAAGGCTTCAATCCTCTTTCAACAAGACGTCTCCTGACTGTCCACTCGCTTATTGGCTTCCTTCGAACTTGCAAAAGTTGTTGTTGAACCGCAACTCCCGTCTGATGTCGATTTCTTAACATGGCTGCCGCAATGAAATGATCTTCTCGGACTGTTGTTCACCTTGGCTTGCCAGTACCTGGTCTTCTCAGGTTTAATCCAGTCTCCCTAAACCTTTGGATCATTCGTCGGACAGTAGTATGTGTCACGCCCATTATTCTGGCCGTATTTCTTTGGCTGGTCCCCAATTCCACCATAGTGATGATTCTCGTACAATCCTCGGGTGATAGAGGCTTGATTTATGGGTACGAGAGCCGTAAGACTACAATTTAAGAATTCTTTCACAACGGCGAAAACAATGATGCAATCAAAAGCAAAACAAAAAACGGAACAAATGTATTGAGAAATTTTCAAACTCCAAAATTTTGTTTTCAACTTTTTTTTATCCATGGCTTCAAAAAGTCCAGTATTTAAAAGAGTTTAAGTTTGCATAATAAAATAGATTTCATTATACTTTTTAATTTATGAAGCTAGGTTCTATGTCTTAGGAGATACGAGTGTTAAGGTGTTTGTCGGCATTTTGTGGGTGAAACTTTTTCATTGCTCGGCAGTTTATAAGCGCACAATTAATGATTGTCTTGACAGGATTTTTTTAGACTTATGTGAATGTTTTAGACATGTTTTAGACTCGCGATATATTTGTAAAAATATTAAATATGATGTAAAATGCTTTTCATCTATTAAGGTTACACTAGTCGAAAGTTCTTCCATACAAACGTAGTCTAGGGAATATTTCACAGTTTGTTCAAAATAAAAAGTGAAATCAATTTGTCTCATCATTATCTAGCCCTGTATGGAAACAAATAAGTAAAAAAAGAAAATATTTGGAAGTTACGAGCGTCGAAAGTTCCACATTTCGACACTAATTTTAACGCATTTTTGGGTGCAAATAAATGGATAGATTAGTAGTTCAACAATGCAAATAACTTTATTTTAAAACAGATACTTTTAGTTGTTTTTCCATGATATCCAGACTCCTAATGGTCTTTTTATAAAATATTTCGCGCGCTCGGTTTCGTCCTAAAAATTTTTAAAAGTGTGTATTCGTACGCGAACCAGCTTCCTACTGCTCATCACAGCATTTATCTCTTCCGCACGTGTTGATATAAAATGCATTTTAACCCCGCGCACAAAATAGTTCGTGCCGTCGACTAGTGTAACCTTAAACAAATTGGTTAGGGTCGCTTCTTACTCGGATCTTAAGCTAAGCAGAGTGTGCCGCTTGGAAGGAACAACGCCGTGCCCTCATCTCAGAAGAAGGCAGTGACCTATCGCTGACGGCCTTAGTCGATTCTATGGTCGGCAGCGAGGAGTCCTGGGACTCGGTGGTATCCTTCTGCGAAACAGTCGTCTCGCAGAAGGCGGCTGCGGAGAGGGAGAGGGAGATTTCATCCGCCGGGCGTCAGCGGAGGGTGGACAACGCCCTCTTCCAGCCCTCCTATATGGGTCCAGGGACGACCGACTTGGTTACCAAACTGAATGTTTAGTTATGTTTTGTTATACACAGTTAAGTTTTGGTCATTTAAATTCCGTGGAGGATCAATCTGCTACATGAAACAGTATCGATATGTAAAGATAAAATAAAAAAAGTAATAAAAAAGAAACAACAAAAAAATAAACCGACTGCCAAATTTATTTAGCCAAATAATAAAAAGTGCAAAATTAACTTTAGTTTCGGTATTCGGTGTATTTGGTACCTCTTGTTTAATCATTTTGCAACAACGAATCCCGAACCCAACATAGACCATCATGAGCCAGTCCGCCGTTCGCCTAGTGAATATGCCTTTCAAACGTGCCCGGGGTGGACCGCTAGGAAGTAGATCCCATACCACACAAAGTATGGCAATAATTTGTTCAAAATGTTGGAGAAAAGTACCTGAGTAAGATGAAATTAATAAACTATTCGTATTTTAACATGATGTGACTAACACAAACGTATCTTGGTAAATATATATCTAATACCCGCAAAACACAGACACACAAAAAATGCCGTATTTTGTCTCGCACCCGAACCCACACTCGCGTTGTCTTACTTTGCCTTGCTTTTGTATTTATTTGTTGTTCTGTTATTTGTGCTGAATATATAGTTTCTATCTTACCGGGACATTGCAGACCAGTGTCTCGGCATCTAATGAACCTCAACACTATATCGTCGTCGTTGGGCTCTACTATTCTGCCATGTGGCTGCATCCCTGGCTCTATAAATGGAGGAGAGGACACACAAGGCCTGCGCGATTCTAACTGCATTACTGAAAAGTTAGAGCAAATTAGTTTGGCAATTAGTTTAACCTTTAATTTAATCATTCTGTTTCCTGATAGCTAAAACCTGGGTTTCTTGAAATCAAGAGTGAATAGGTTACTTCTAGCCAAGCAAGCTTCACCGTCAACTACATCTTCACTTACCATAAGGTGACCCGCTTACCAACGGTCAACGGTTCTATGGCTAACACGGCTGGCCCATCGCTACTTCAGCTTGCTTGTTCTGTAAGCTAGTCCGGCGCACACCGCTCTATAGAAATCGTTCACTGAGCATATTAATTCTATATTACTTTTAATTGACTTACTTTCATCAGTATGATTGCATCCAAACATCCTCATGTGGCACACGCTGCTAAATGTGCGGTATATGCCATGTTGGCACTTCCCACAGACCATCACATCACGTGATGGGCAAACAGTCGGACAAGCTGCTTCGTATTGTTCCATATCTGTATAAGAATGTATTCGTTCGTGAGCTATCAGCAAAGTATCAGTTAACTGTCCAGAAAGAAGTAGATTTCTCATAATAAGCCGATTTTGGTCGTGAGGCAGAGAGTTTCTTTAAAAAAACTAAAAAAAAAATGTAACTCGAAAACGTGATAATGTGGCACTTGATATCAACCGTAGATAAGTCAAAGATGAAGCAAGCGTTCGGTCTGTGATAGATACCATCGACTATTTAGCCTCCATACGCCACATTACATCAAAGGTGACGAGTTTCAGCCAATATATCAGGCCACTAAATCTGATGTTACGACACAACATTCGACAGAGACGCAAAGAACTAAGAGTATCTGCGTCATTGTCTAAAATCTACATTTGATTTATTTATTTTCTAATTCTGTTGACCTACGAATATCTTTTTTTTAGAGCTCCTGCCGCCTGTAATGCAGGGTTACCTAGTACAGACATCTAACCTTGTGATACTATATTAGTTATCTAAGATTCATTGTATTTTTTACTTTTTCGGCTTTAAAAAAAAAATATTATTATTTGTTATTTTTCAATATAATCTTGGGTCTCTGGTCCCGTGTCTTTGAAAGGCGTGCCAGGGACCGAAGCCAACTCGCAGAGGCCATGTTTCATGAAATTTGACACTAACCAACGATTATCACTGAATGCACTACGTAAGTGCACCCAAGGAAAACCTCGGTTCGTTGAGAACTGTAGCATAATATGAAGAAAAAATACATTGGCCTAAGGGTTTGGATGGTGTAGTGGACCATTAACCTAAAACTATATAAGGAATATTCGGGACCAATTATCCCCCCTGTCAAGGGAGGGTTGTGAATCCTTTTTTTTCTGTACATTTACTGGCACAATTTCGAATCGCAATAGCTCCGGTGCTGCGGGATGTGCAGCCCCTACGCCCGTGCGAGCTGGAGCGGCGGAGGCTGGTCACCGAAGGCGAACAAAAAGCCGTAGCTGCTAACTTCTTAAAACGATGGACATGGGCTCCGAGTGGTGGGGATGGTACAGAGGGTAGCCAAACCTCCCACCCGCCCCTTCTCACCCTTCCCGCGCCAAAAATCAACAGCCCATAATGGAAATTTTATCCATCGGCTGCTAGTCTAGGCAGAGATCCGCATTATTGGATTTAGAATGATGTCACTTAGCTGACCGTTCATTGTCATCCTTAACAAGCAAACATTTTAAAACTGTCACCCGACTGCGTTTTTTTTAAATTGACAAAAGGGGTAACAATATACATACTCGACATAGTGCTCTAATTGACAACATGGTTTGCGCAGTGGTTGATCAATCGGCTGTAGCGCTACGTGTCCCGGTTTCGATGCCCGCAAGGTAGAAATATTTGTATGGTCTACAGATAAGTAGTTGTTTCCGGGTCTGCCCGTTTGTTTATATTCTTGGGGAAAATTGAAAAATAGGGAATTCTTATTTCATTTCGTTGCAATGGTATTTTTCAAATGAGGAGCCCATCCATAGAGAAGGTGGGTCGGGCGTGGCACTGGTTGCTATTAGGTGGTAATAGAGCATCGTGAGGATTCGATCATGATGATATCCGCAGGAGGACCTAAGCTACTAGAGATGGGTCGTCGACGTATTTTTCGTTAACGAAACTAGACCGTCCATTTCCGTTGATCGACGAGTCGATTAACTAGTTGAATTTGTCGACTAGTTCATAACGTAAACTATGTTAAGTAGACGTTCTTTGTAAACTTTGCGACGATGCGACGCGCGGCGTCTACGGTTCGACTTCAACTTTCTGATTTAACGTAAACAAGTACAAACCGGTTTACCTCGAATCTTTCGATCGGTCAATCGCTTTACTCTTTTGCACACCTGAAACTATAATTATTTACGTCCTTTTCTTCTTAACACAATGCATTTTACTCCAAAATGGCTTTGGGCTCATAGAAATATCAACTCTTTGTCTGTAGATTTAGATTTCAAATTAATTTGCTTGATGTTCGTCCGTTGTTGTTATTTTTTCAGACGTATTACTTGTACTACCTAACTAAGTTCTCTCGTCGGTCGTCGCGTTACAAGTCGACATGAACATAGTCTAGTCGAGTCTCAGTTTAGCCGTCTACGAATTCAACTATTTCGTTGATTAACGGTGAACCGTCGAATCGTTCATTGTACGTCGACGGTCGAATTAACTAGTTCGTTCATTCAACGCCCATCGCTATAAGCTACCAATATAGCCCGAGGAATTGCGAAACTTAAGTGGCACATTGCTCGAAGAACGGATGGTCGATGGGGCCGAAAAGTTCTGGAGTGGCGACCGCGAACCGCAGGACGATGCGTTTGAAGGCCTCCCTCTAGACAGACCGATGCCTTGGTTTAGGTTGCGGGAAACCTCAGGATGCGAGAAGCACGGGATCGGTCAATATGGTGACGCCTGGGGGAGGCCTATTATGTCTTTTGGCTGAAATGATGATAATGATGACGAAATCCTCGCCTGCGCAGCTACGACTTTTAGGTCGCCTTCGGCGAACAGCCTCCGCCGCTACAGCTCGCACGGTCACCCGTGGATTGTCACGCAAGGGCGTAGGGGCCGCACATCCCGCAGCGCCGGAGCTATTGCGATTCGAAATTGTGGCTGTAAATGTAAAAACGAAAAAAAAAAAACACAACCCCCCCTTCACAGAGGGGATTCCCCAGCCCCGCACATTGCCCCCCCCCCCCTCCCCCAACCCTCAATTCAGCGGTCCAGTAAGTAAAATTTAACCTCAACCTGGCTGCTACCTTAAAGTCATTTTCACTACAATAAGTATCCGAGATAAAGCAATACTCACTAGTTTCTTTGAAAGCTTTGAAAGCTTTACGCAAATTCGGCTTAATCGTAGGCCTGGCACGGATTGTTCTCCTCTTCACACGAATATGCGTTTTACCTAGTACAAATTAGCGTTAAAAATGAACTGGGATATTTTATTTTATTTGGGAAACAAACAGATGCAATAACAAACATAAACATACAATTAGTTCAACACAATCCAGAAACAGTTGCCACAGATTTATATACAAGTAAATTAACCTAAATGCAACAACAACCAGAAGTTCACACAGTTCAAAGACGTCACAATTTAATATTATATTATTGTATAACATTATTTATATGCCACTATATTTCTTATGGAAAACCTAAATTTGTGTAGAGAAAGGTGAAAAATATCTAAATCTTGATTTTCTTTTAATGAGATTATGTAAGGATAGACTAGGATTTTTAAGGATCCGCATCTCAAAGCGAGCTTACACAACCCTAATGAATAACACAGTGTGCATTATTCGTAAAACTATGTCACGATTTCACAGTGATTGTATATTTTATGTTCACCGATATCTCGGTAAATTGTGGACCAATTTTGATAATCCTTTTTTTGTTTAAAAAATTATGTTCCGAACGGTGGTTGGGGAGATCTGATGAAGACCTCTCATTTCACTGGTTATGTTCAGGTTTCATGATATTCAGGTAATCTATTCCGGCTTTATAGGTACCTTACTAAACAACTTGCATATTAGGTAGGTACAACTAAAAAGTGAATAATATAAAAACTTTTTTTACAATAAAATACTACCAACTTCCATAACGTAAAAAATTGGTACATAAGAATGACACTTACTTACAAAAATAAAGTTATTTTTCACTTTGTAGTTTGTATTTTTTTGTAAAATAGTTTTTTTTTTATAACAGTATCTGGACGACCGAGGTCTGTTCAGGTGAAAATAGAGAAAAATAAAATAAACTGTATGCATTGATGCCAAGAAACATTTAAAAGTCTGGTCCAAACCCGGTCAAATGTCCTTTCAGCCCTGTGTTAGGACCTCAGTCGACGTGGCGACCATTTTGTTTACTAATAAGGCGTTTAATTTCATTCAATTATAAACAATTTTCTGTAAATCGGATATAAAAGTCATACTCAGGCATTACGAAAAGTGAGTTAATGTTTTTGCGTACCCTAAGCGCCTGGTAGCTGTAACCAGCCGTCGATCCAAGATAGCAGGCAAGCGTATGTTCGAAGTAGGTACTTACAATACCATTCCCAAACATTATGTGCAGAAACAATTAAGTACCGTCTGGGGGCTCTGGGATCATGGACTAACCAAACCATTCAACATAAGAAAACAACGGCTATTTGAAAGTGTTGTCCTTGGCAATCATCGTCTTGTGGAGTTTTATTAAAAAACTTTTCGAATTCGTCACGTTTTACACATGTGATCAGACCATAACTGTTTAACCCTGGGATCGACTTTTTATGTATAAATTGATGCCAAGAAACATTTGAAAGCACTCCCATGTCTGGACAGCATTTGGTACAGCCACTTACCCTCCTCATTTGTCTGTTTTCCAGCTATCAGTTCAGCGTTGTGTTGACAATATTTCATGGGCACAACTGTGCCTTCCACGTCTAAAATATAAATAATATGGAATTATAAGTTAATATAAATTATGGAAAATAAGATGGAAAATTATTTCAGTTAATTGCTCGTTTTCACTATCATTAGAGGGCAGTGTTAGTAAAAAGTTAATTTGAATAAATTTCTTTTTCTAATTAGATTAAAAAGTGAATCATCATTAAAAAAAGTTTGATTGTTATAGTTAGGACTAGTGTTGAGAAAATGATCACTGATGTCATGTATTGTTCCACTACTGGGCAAAGGTTACATCTCAACTTTGTAAACTTAAAATAAGTGCCGTCATCCTGCTAGATTTTATCAGAAAATGTAAGCTGGTGGTTATTAAAAATATCTGTTTAAACAAATTAACGATTAATTTTATTAATCGCGATTGCTGTTATTGTCTATTAATGTTTTTTTTTTTTTAATTAAATTTATAATGCAATCTATCTGGCGATATTCAGCATTAGGTTGGTATTTGCAGGTCTTGGGCTTGTGCGAGATTGTTCATTAACAATATCGCTTCATCATCATGCGATCTACAACTTCACAGCAATAGATCTTGTGGGTTTTTGCGTTTGAGCCTTCGTGGCATTTGCACTTCGTTCATTAGATCCTTTGCAAGTACATTAGGGTGGTGTGTGATTCTTGTTTTATATTTAGTCATCCTTTCCTTTATTTCCTCCTTGATTGTTTTAATGTTAAGGTCGTGGTGTAGTCTATCATTAGTTATGTACCAAGGTGCGTTTGCTATCATGCGTAGCATTTTAGATTGAAATCTTTGCAGAATTTCTATGTTCGAGTTTGCCGCTGTACCCCATAGTTGCAGACCGTAGCACCATATGGGTTTAATTATAGCTTTATAAATGAGAAACTTGTTTGTCATTGTCAACTGGGACTTTTTGTGCAACATCCAGTACATTTTTCTGACCAGTTGTCCCATTGATAGTCTTTTGGTAAAGATGTGTTTTCTCCATGTGAGTCTCCTGTCTAGGTACATCCCTAAATACTTTGCATCATCGTGTTGGGGGACTTGAACTCCGTTTAATGTGACTGGAGGGTAGATGTCACGTCGAGGGGTGAATGTCACTTGGACCGATTTGGATTCATTCGCCCCGATACGCCAGTCTTTAAGCCATTTCGCGATATTGTCAAGGCTATTTTGGAGTTTTCGGGTGGCTTTTTCTGGGAGTTCGTCCGATGCCAGACCTGCTGTGTCGTCAGCGAAAGTACCTGTTACAGTGGCCTCGGAGGTCGTCAGATCTGCAGTATACAGAAGATACAAGGTAGGACCCATTACGCTGCCCTGCGGCACGCCTGCATGGATTGTACATAGTGTTGTTACTTCTTCGCCATGCTTTACAAATAAATGTCTATTTTCTAAATACGATCTAATAAAGTTGTAGTATTCAATTGGCACCGATTTTTTTATCTTAGACAGTAGCCCATCATGCCATACGCGATCAAATGCCTGTGAGATGTCCAAGAATGCAGCTGTGCATTATTGTTTCCTTTCAAAAGCATTGTAAATGTTGTTCACAAGCCTGTGTACTTGTTCAACAGTACCATGTTGTTGCCTGAAGCCGAACTGGTGGTCTGGGATTAAGCTTCTTTCTTTTATGATTGGCGCTAATCTGCTCAAGAATAGAATCTCCATTACTTTTGATGGTATTGGCAATAGGCTGATAGGCCTGTAAGATTTTACGTCTTCAGGGCTTTTGCCCGGTTTAGGGACCATAATGATTTGAGCAACTTTCCATTGTCTGGGGACCGCTGAAGTTCTCAATATGGCATTATAAATGTATGTTAAGAAGCGCACACTCTCTTCTGGCAATTTTCTCATTATTTTAGCGGTTATCAAATCATATCCTGGCGCTTTGCTTTGATCGAGTTTCCTAATTGCTTGTTTAACCTCAGATATAGAGAAGCTATTTATTGGGAGGTCTAATTGATGTGTTTCATCTAGTATTCTCGACACTGATTCAGTCTGAGTTGATCTCTGATCAGGGTTTGGTACAAACACATTTTTCAGATGGTCAGCAAATGCCTGTGCCTTATCTGAATCTTTTATAGCCCAGCTGCTGTCTGCTTTGCGTATAGAAGGCCGTGTTTGCATATGGCGCTTGAGTTTGCTTGTCGCTTTCCATAGTGAGTAGTCGGTTGCAGCGCTGGCATCTAGCTCTATAAGGTATGCTTGCACATTTTGGTTTTGATTTTCACTCAGTAGCTGGCGCAGTTGGGATGTCAGTGAATTTAGAGCAGTTTTATCCGTTAAGTGCCGAGTTTTCTGCCATAATTTCCGTGCCTTTCGTTTTTTTGCAACCAATTCTCTAATATTAATCGGATAGCTTTGTGATTTGGTGATGGTTTTGGAAATTTCAGGTGTAGCATGCCAAGCTGATTTTTGTATACAATTATTTAAATGCTCAACGGCTTCTTCTATGTCCTCGTTTGTTTTGAGCGGTAAGTGTAGGTTTATTGAAGCGGAGATTGACTCTCTGAAACTATTCCAGTCTGTTTTTCTACTATGTAGTCGACATACGTCGTCAGTTGGGGTTATTTTTCTCTTCAACAGTATTTCGACTGGAGAGTGATCCGACGAAAGTTCAGGAATTGATTTGCATTCGAAGTATGTGCCAGCGATGCCCCTCACTATTGCGAAATCAATTAGGTCTGGTGTCTTTCTTACATCGGTGGGCCAATAAGCAGGTTCACCAGATGAGACACAGCTAAGTTTCAGCTGATCTAACGCTCTCAACAGCTGTCGACCTTTCGGTGTAACTGTTCGTGATCCCCAATATGCATGTTTGGCGTTATAGTCACCACCAGCCACGAATCGGCTTCCCAGGGTGTTGAAGAATTTCACGTAGTCGTCTTGTTTTAAATTATGTTTAGGAGGGCTATACACGGCTGAGATTGTGAGGGGTCCAGCCCAGTCCTCAATTACTATGTTTGTAGCTTGTATTTCATTTGTACAATAATTTGCAGTTTCATGGTGTCTGATATTGTTTTTGATTAATATGGCGCTACCACCGTGGGCAGTACCATCAGGGTGCATCGTATGGTATAATTTATAGGAATCAATTTTGAAATGTCCTTTCTTGGTGAGGTGAGTTTCTGATATCAGGAGTACGTCAATCTTATATAATTCAAGAAAAGTTTTCAAATCGAGGGTGTGTTGTGACAGGCCATTGGCGTTCCAAATAACCATTTTTATGGAGTTGAATTTGTCAGTTTAGTAGTGAGTTTTAAAAGTAGGTTTGTCATATTTGTAAGTTGTTGTATCATTTGCTTTAACATTATTATTAAGTCCCCATTACTGTTTTTATCGCTATTATTAGTCTGTGTGTTGTAATCTGTGTGTTGTTGTTTGTCTGTTTTGTTAGCTTCCTCAGTTAGTGCGTCTCTATATGTCTTTTGGCTTTGGTTTTTCAAGAGTCCATTTGTATTTTCAGTTTGTTGTGTCGGAATTGGTCTAGCATACTTGCGTTGATTCTTATTTATTTCTGGTTTTCCTGGTAGTTTGACTTTTTGTAGTTCTCTATATACTTGGCATCCCTTGTAGTTAGCATGGTGATTTCCTTCACATAGAACGCATTTCACCTCGTTAGATCTTGTTTTTCTAGGGCAGTCTAGGGATAGGTGATCTCCAGCGCACTTAATGCATTTCGGGTTTCGACGGCAATAAGCCTTTGTGTGGCCGTATTGTTGACATTTAGCACATTGGGGTATCTTCCGCTTAGGGCGGGGGGTTCAAATGTTATTTTACAATTTAAAAGGTACTTTATGTGGTACACATTTTTATTATTTTCGTGCGGTTTTAGTTCGACAATAAATATTGGCAGTGGCTTTTTAGTTTTTCGTTGTTTAATATTCCAAATATTGACACAGTCATGGCCTAGTTCTGAGGGTTCTAATTTTATATCGTTTAAGTCAGTCGATGGGTGGATATTTTTAAGGACCACTTTGAAACTTATTTCCTGTTTGGGCTTGTACGTGTAAAACTCTGTACATTTTAATTCAAGCTGTTTAACAATTTCTCTACATGCATCTGGTGATTTTGGTTGTATTTTAACTTGTTCGTTGTTGAGGACCTTAAGTTCATAATTATTTTGCACATGATTATTTAAAAGGCTAATAAGTGGTTGTATATTCTGTACTTTATCTACAAATATTGGTGGAGGCTTGATAGACTTCTCTTTTGGCTCTGTCTCTGGTTTTTTAGTATCGTCGTCTGCGAGTTGTGAAAAACTGTTACTGGTAGGTATTGGTTGAGTTTGAGATAACCAATATGTATTCAGTTTGATTTGTTTTGCAGGTCCTTTATTGCTATCAGGGCTTGCCCGTAATCTTTTCATTCGCGTTACTTCTTCCCAGTTTGCTTTGTCCCTGGCTTGTTTATCATGTGGCTCACTATCATTTTCCAACTCTTGAGTTGTAGGGACTAAGATATTGTTTAGTGAGTTAGACTGAGGTCTATTTTCAAACATTCCTTTATGGAATATTTGTTGAGTGAGCACTTTTGTGCTCAAGATGTTTGTAGTGTTTGTTTGCTTTATATTATTCAGATCATTCATTTTTGTTCCCACGAGTAGGGTCGATATAACGGTCACTACTGAGGTGACGCCCATTCCCAGTAGAAGGCTATTTAAAACGACAGGTCGCCTGGTACGTCGAGTTTGGTCGCTTGAGACTGGCTTTCCTGTCAGTCATTCATCCTCTTGGCGCGGACCGCACCGTAGGATTGAAGGGTTTTTTTAAAGAGGTTGATCTTCCTCGCGGTCCAAATGGCGAAGTTCGAACCCCCGTTCCTATGAAAGGCTTACGGTTCTGAGGCGACCCTTTCGAGTCACTGGTTTTTCTGTCAGGGTTGTCTCCCTTAGCTAGGTGATCAGTTTTAAGGCGCCGATTGCTCGCCTATCGCTCTTCTTACTTAGCTATCATTTATTTATTTATAAAACTTTATGCACAAGGCATTTTCTACCAATCGACCTTAGGGTGGTGCAGAGATAAAATATGGCAAGTGCAACTAATGAAGGAAAACAAATAGAAAAAAATATAAATAAAACAATTTAATATAAATATATACTGATATACATTCATACATATAAATAATGTTATTGAGAAACTGAATCCATCAAATTAACTCAGTGAATATTCTGCAAACTTCTTGCGAATGTGCTCGCGTGCTTTCAATTTGAAAGACAACCGACTGGTTGCCATCCTGATGTTCTGAGGGAGCGGATTCCAAAGGGAAATCGCCTGGACAAAGAAGGAGGCATGGATAAACCCAGAGCGGTGAGAGGGACATAGTAGAAGACGATTATTGTTTGAGCGAAGATTTTTACTGTGGGCAGAACAAAGGAATTGGACATGTGAAGTCAGATAAGAAGGAGAAGTGTGTTTATCAATAAAAGAAAAAAGGGTAGTCAAGGCCCTCAGCATTCTTCGCTGCCGAATCGGTAACCATTTTAAAAGTGATCGATGTGCGGATACATGGTCATACTTACGGAGGTTGAAGACAAATCGAATGCAGTTATTTAGAAGACGGTCAAGTTTATTGAGTAGATCTGCATTCAGGTCATAGTAGCACACATCACCATAGTCAATTATGGGAAAGATAAGGGACTGTACAAGCATGGCTTTTATGTGAGCTGGGAGAATATTCTTCAGTCGATAAAGCGAACGTAATGTTCCGGTGACCTTACGGCTGACACTCGTTACCTGCTTGCGCCAGTCAAGGCAAGTGTCGACGAGCAGACCAAGATTCTTAACCTCGGAGCTAAACGGGATTGCTACGTTGTTAAATTCTATGGGCGGAACAGTTAAACTATCGAGCTTTCTCAGGCTATACGGGCTCCCAACTATGATATCTTGACACTTTGCAGGGTTAACCGCCACTCCGAATCGGTCTGACCAACTCTTAATCGCAATTAAATCCCGGTAAAGCCCCTCAATCGCATCCGATAAGCTGTCAACACCTGCCTGACAGTAGAGCTGTAGATTGTCAGCGTAAAGATGATACGAACACTGAAGTTCGATGGTTATAAGATTTATGAAAATGGAGAACAGAAGAGGAGATAAAATACCACCTTGTGGGACGCCAGCTTCAAGGTCGCACCACCCAAATATCAATGTAAACACTGATATGGGGACACCTAAATTAATGTGTAGAAATATATTATTGCACTTGGTCAACTGCTTAATCTCGCCCGTGACTGAATCCGACCGGTAGAAAAACCTACGCATTACGGCTTAGGCTTTGAGAGTTTACGCACTGCAGCTGACCAGATTCAGAGAAATTTACTGTCAGTGTGATAGTACCTACCGCTTGTTGGAGGAGTAACCCCTCCAAATCCGAACACAGAACTCTTCGCAGTCAGATTGAACTCTGCACTACGCCTCTGTACGTGTGTGTGCATGAAGTATTAAATCAATAATTACACGCTCTGAGCAATAGGGTACGTTCCCATCACTTCGGCACATCTTGGTGCGGAACCCTAACATGCACAAACTTACGCCATTTTCCCATGGGGTAGGCAGAAACTACAGAACGGCACCTACTACGATCCTTACATAATCCTTTTGCTGCACTACATTCATACATTGGTGGTACATGCACGCCGGTTATGAGTACTGCGCACCTGGCTTTTCCGAAGAACATCACCAAGAAGCGGCAGTGATTCTTGCCACACACTACGTCAATTAATCGTATGGGGCTATATATATAATAATCTTTTCCTAATAATTAAAATCTTACCATCACGACATTTCAAGTATTTCAACTCGCATTTATGAGCAGCAATAAAATAGTAAGAGAGACCGGTTGCAGGTTGTCTCATTTGAACACATTGGGGATCATCAATGTCTGGGCAGTTGAAATGGATGCAAAAATCGTGTGGGAGGAACGCACTCTTAGGAGTTTTATATGAATTTCGTTTTCGTTGTTCATAAACTGCTTTTTCGCTCTTTGTTGCATGGATTACTGAAAAAATACATAAATACTGTTATTAACTGGGGTTCAGAGAAAAATTATTCAAACAGTAGTTTCACTATAATTAATCAAACACTTCTCAAATTAAATTATTATTATACGTCGCACTATTTCGCGTTAGATTGCTCCGGATCGTAACTGATCCACGGCCTCTCTTGGAAGTTGAAGGCCAAATGGTCTCGGAGCTACGCTCCCTGGCTGCGAGTGCAACTCCGGGGCTCACTACGGTGGGCCCGCCCTTTTGGTGCCCACTGGACCTAAGTTCGTGCGCTAATTTTGGCTTGCTGAGTGTGGCTGTAGGCTTGCCGCGGCGAGCGTTCTGAACGACTCGCCGCTTCTTCACAGCACCCTGGCGGTCTAACCCCCCCCCCCCCCAAGTGGAACTTATGGCGAACCATAAGATGCCAAGCGAGGGCAACCAGCATCAGAAGTGCCAACTTGACGAACCTACAGATAGTAATGAGTGACACCCGTCTGCCCAACTTCCAGAGCTAGCCGGTCGTTGCTCAGTCAGTACACCGTTCACAGAACATATAGACCCTTGGCATCTTTTATGTGTGTATGAGCGGCAATGTGGTGAGTTACACCGCTCATGTATTTGCGACTACACGTTATTTATCTCAATATTTTATTATTTAAAACTGCAAATTGCCGGCCAGATGTAGAGAAGACATTGAGACACGGATCTTCGGGTTTAAATGGTTTGACAGGCAACCACATAAACTAAGAAATTCTACTTCAAAAGGATAAAACAATATTGGACCTCTTGTCTCTTTCAATATTGTTAGAAAGTCATGGGAAAAGATGTCGATAGTCAAAGACAAAGATATTTTATTTCAAGTAGGCCACCAAGCGGCACTTTTGAACGTTACATTAAAATTTACAAGTAATAATAGTTTATTCTACTGTGCATTCGGAAAGTAGCTTGTAATGGAGAAGAATGCACAAGAAACTCCATACTTACTCTTTAAAAAAAAGAAAAATATTTTTTACAATATTTAGGTATATAAGTATATACCTTGATGAATGAAATTGAGTTTATACAATACAAATATAGTTCATACATAAATTCATACAGTCTTCAGAAGGTCCAACAATACTTCAATACGTGGCAATGCTGCCAGCCTTTTGGGTACATTACCAGTGGACAATGATGTGGAGGAGTTTTTTGACGCCATATTTTAGTTAAGTATATTTTTAGGTTTAGGTAGTGAGTAGTTTTTGGTTTAAATGTATATATTTGTATTCTTACTTAATTAAGTATTTTATACAGGGTATATTGTCAAATAATAGAATAAAATACTTCAAAACAATAATGTTCTGCATATCACTTGTTTTTGCGCCCTAGTGGATGTGGAGCAGGATTAGCATTTAGCCAAGTATTTTTATCAGTGATGTAATCCCTCAACTTATAATATGCCAGCCTGCATAGTGTACGTTTTATACAAGTTTTATTTGAATTTCGTCTCATTCAGTTCAAGAATTTTGGAGGAATTTTATTGTAACATTTTGTACAGTACCCCCTGAAAGAAGAGGCAACTTTTGCCAGTCTGAAACCTGGTTGAACTAAATAGGGACCAATTAGTTCAACCAGGTTTACCTAGTAACGTTTTTATGTCTGTCGCCGTTTTTACTAAAAAGGTGTAAATTCTTTCTCACGTACATGATGTTTTCATAAATATATTGACAAGGAACCGTCATGATGTTAATGTCCTTAAACATTTTCCTTAGAGAATCGCGCCGGCGAAGATTGTAAACCGCTCTGATGGCTCGTTTTTGCAGAATAAAAATTGACTCAATGTCTGCAGCCCTTCCCCATAGTAAGATACCGTAAGACATTATATTATTTAAATAACTAAAATAGACTAGTCTGGCAGTATCCACATCCGTTAACCGACGAATCTTTCCTACAGCATAAGCCGCCGAACTCAGCCGCCCCGCAAGGGATACATAAATGAGGACCCCACTGCAACCTTGAGTCTAGCGTGATCCCGTTTTATCGACAAATTCTTGCTTCTCCCTGTTTAATATAATGTCACAATCATTACTTTTGACATTCGGCATGGGAAATTTTACGCACTTGGTTTTTTTACCATTTAAAACTAAATTATTGGCAGTGAACCAATCCTGAACCTGCCGTAGCGCGTTATTTACGTCGTCAACCTGACAAGTACGTGTATTTATTAAAAAAAATAAAGATGTGTAAATAACAGCAAATAACATCATGTTTAGTTTGTTTTCCAATAAACGGGGTAAATCGTTTATGTATACTAAAAATAAGAAAGGACCTAAAATTGAGCCCTGGGGCACCCCCATTTTAACGTTTACCCCGGACGAATTCACACCGTTTATTTGAACTAATTGCTGTCTATCATTCAAATAAGATTTAACCAAACTTAACGCTGATTGACCTAGCCCGTAATGCTCAAGTTTCAGAAGTAATGTTTCATGATTAACGCAATCAAACGCCTTCGACAGGTTGCAGAAGATACCTATGGCATCCTGTGACTCTTCCCACGCATCAAATGTGTGTTTTAATAGAGTGACACCAGCGTAAGTTGTACAACGTCCTCTGGTGAAACCATACTGTCTATCATGCAAGATGTTATTCGTATTAAAATGAATGAGCATTTGATTTAGCATTATCCTCTCGAATACCTTGCTGAAAACTGGCAACACGGATACTCGTCTATAATTATTTGTATCTTTACTGTCCCCGGATTTAAAAAGTGGTATAACCTTACCATATTTTATTAGATCCGGAAAGACTCCTTGATCCACACACAAATTGAAAATCAAAGCTAAGTACGGCGCTATAGTCTGAATAATGGAGGTACAAGCTTTGATGGACATTCCCCACAGATCTTCAGTCGGTTTGATCTTGATTTGCTTAAAAGCTTTTATTACTGTCATGGGATTTATATGTGAAAAGTTAAATACAATCGGGCAGGCTGAAACGTTCGCGTTTAATAATACAAAAGCAAGCGAGGGCGAAGAATTTAAGGTTTCTGTAGTTTTAATTGGGATGTTGGTAAAAAAATTTACAAATTCTTGCGCAATTTTTTTGTTATCTCTAATAAGTCCGTGTGTGGTCTCAGGCGTGTAATCCTTACTATTTCTTTTATTCCTATTCGTTTCATTGTTTATAATTTTCAAAACCGTCTTAATTTTATTTTATGCTAATTTAACCTTATTGCTTATGTACAAGACCTTAGCTGCCTTGCGAGTATTTAAAAAAAATCTTGAGTAAGTAGCAACATACTTATCAAAAGTTTCAGTGTTAATACAAGGCTTAAGGCCATATAGCTCGTAAAGTCTTTCCCTAGTGTAGATTCTATACGAATTCTAAGAAGTTGCCATGTGGGAACGATAAACCTTGCCGGCCGTCCCAAAACTATTAGGAATTTTACAAAAGACAGTAATAAAAACCGGCCGGGTGCGAGTCGGGCTCGCGCGCGCTTGATTCCGTTCCAATGTCGCAAAGAACGGCATGGGGATCGCGTTTGTTGTATGGGAGCCTCACTTGAGTATTTGTTTTGTTCTGTTTTGGTATTGGTTTTTGTAGCGGCAATAGAAGTGCATCGTCTGTGAGAGTTTCAACTGTCTGGCTGTTGTGGTTCGTGAGATACGACCTGGTGGCGGACGGACGGACGGACGGACGGACCGCAGAGTCTTGGTGGTAGGGTCTCGGTTTTGCCCTTTGAGTACGGAACCCTAAAAATGACCCTTCGTTAAGTTGCCGAACTGTGGGATTGAACGCGAGTTGCGGTCGCTGGAGTACGAGGGATGGTTAGGTCAGGTAGTTTTGGAAATAAAAGGCGAAGGCACTTGGGTTTAGACTAGGACACTGGACTTCAGCCAGAGAGATAGAACAGACGTATTGATATAGAGTGCTAGAGAGTCATAGGTGATAGCTATGGAATCAATAATCGAAAGTCGTGTCGTGGTAGTTATCGTGGTAACGAGTTTAATTATTAAGTTAGTTATAATTTATTCTAATTTCGTATTAAGATGGTGAGTGCGTGACAGTATGGATGGGTAAGTTTTATTTTTTTTATTACATAGGTAGGGCCAATCACTAATGTACCTTTAAGTCGGTCAAGTCGAACTTCTGCCGTCCCTCACTACCACCACTGCTGAAACCCAATGGGTCACTGGCTCACACCGCTGAGGAGAAGGCAAATTTGTTTGCCTCTCTTTATGAAAAATCTTCGCGTCTGAATCATGGTGATACGCGGCCCCCTCCTTCTCCTGATGGGTGCGAGACGAGTATGTCGGACATTCGCATCCATCAAAAGGACGTCCATAGGGTGCTGCGCAACCTCGACGTGAACAAGGCTAGCGGCCCTGACGGCATACCAGCTATAGTTCTTAGAACCTGTGCGCCTGAACTGTCTCCGATCTTGACACGCCTATTCCGCCTTTCATATGAGACTGGAGGGCAGTCGAATTGACCCGGCCAACTACAGACCCATCTCTGTAACATCCATACTCTGTAAGAGTATGGAGCGTGTACTTAACACTAAGCTCCTGGCATACCTAGAAACTAACGATATCCTTGGCGACCGCCAATACGGCTTTCGCCGAAATCGGTCTACTGGGGATCTTCTAGCGTATGTCATTCACATATGGAGTGAGGCCATCGAGAGGCATGGGGAAGCGCTTGCCGTCTCGACATCTCGAAGGCTTTCGATAGGGTCTGGCACGAAAGCCTTATTGGTAAGCTTCCTTCATTCGGTTTGCCCGGTGGTCTGTGTGATTGGACTGCAGACTTCCTGAGAGATCGGTCCATTCGAGTGGTTATCGATGGCTGCTCGTCGGACCAATTGGATATTAATATCAGCAACATTGTTCTTGTTGCACATTAACGTGTTGCTGAGAGATACTTGTCCAACGCACGGGCTGCCGGGCCGCAGATCCGGTCTCTTCGTGAGGCCATGGTGGAGCGTTTGAACTTATACTTGCAAGCAGTCTCCGAATGGGGCGATGCCAATCTGGTCAAGTTTAATGCGGCTAAAACCCAGGCGTGTCTTTTTTCCGCTAAAAAGAGCCAATTTCACCCGGCTCCAACTTTCCGTGATGTAACCGTGCCAATAACGGACCATCTTGGCCGATCCGAAAGGAGTAGTAGGATGACCAAACGCAGCTGATGAGTACTGCTTCCCAAAGAGAGTCTAACTCAGAGCAACTTGTGTAGGGCTTGCTGTCGCACATTTCGGGAGAGGGGGTAGGCTTCACACGGTAGCTTCACAAAGAAACCCAAACTACATCGTCTAAGTACGCTAGGGAACGTGTCTCGTTAAAACCATACCAAGCCAATTGTAGGCAATACTGAATTGACATTATTTAGTGAGAAACCATATTGGATGGGAGCCGCTCCGAGCCGCCCCGTATATCCACGAAGTGGGCAGATTAAGGAAATGTGAAATGACGATGTAATCCATTTCGGGGTGCAGCAATACCGAACACAAATAGTTCTGCTACAGACTGATCCTACGGAACGCTTGCGCTATTTTTTGTTACCTTCGTAATACGATAGGATGCCGTAAGGGGTGCTATTCAGAGCTGTACGCGTTTCAGTTACTTAAATTAAACTGGTCTTACACAATTTCAGATGAACGTCGGAGTTCTCTGACTTAGGATTGTGTGGGACAGTTGTAAAGAGTTTAGGGAACATGATTTGCTAGAATTGTTGCAGTGTCCAATTATTGGTTTCGATTAGACCTAGCAATACATGTATGACGAGGTAACAGTCCATGTCACTAAATGGTGTATTCAAACGTTGAATAAATAACGTAGAGTAAAGTGAATAAATAATATACAAAAGCGCAAGCGTAACGTTTCTATCCTAGCCCTCTCATTGTATAATGCACTTTGCAATCCCTTTATCTAATGAACTTCATACATCACTATTGTTTTACTAATATGGTCCTTATGGCTAACAGACAGAAAAGTGTTCTGGGAAGTTTGTTTCCTCATTTCTTCTTACCAGCAATTACACTAGGAAATGATGGCGGGATGGGCGCTTTTTGGAGCTGTCTGTAGGACAACTCCAGTTACTTCTAGAGTTAAAACTCTCTGCCAAATTAGGTAATTATATTTGTATTAATGCTTGAATGTATATTCACAATATACGACCTATATTCGGTCTTTGATTTAAATACTTTATACATTAGTGTAAAGAGTTTCTCACACAAGCTTTAAAAAGAAATTTCACATAAAGTTTCAACCCCTATTTCATCCCCTTACGGATGGAATTTCCAAAAACCAATAAATATATGAATTCTTGTTATCAACGAAGAACGTTAATTTAAAATTTCACGTGTCCAATTAATAAATTGTAAAAAATATAATAAATCGAAACTTCTTTATTTAACTAGGCCATTAAGCGGCACTTTTGAACGTCAAAAATTTTAATCTAAATGTAATAATAATTGATTCTACCGTCTATTCGGAAAAGTAGCTTGTTATCGAGAAGAACGGACAATAAACTCCACACTTACACTTTTAAAAAAAGTTTTGCATAAAACATTTTGGTTTAAAATAATACTCTGCAACCTTCCAATCACACCGAAAAAGAAATGATATACGTATGACTTCAGTCATCACATAATTGCAAAAACTGTAAAATTATAAACATTTGCTTCAAAAGTCTTAAGTATACAACGCCGAGCGACTAATATAGCAATAGTGGACGACAGCGGTTTACTAACGCACGTGTTAGTTTCCTTTTTGCGATAACTCCTACGATATAAATTTTAAATCTGGCAGCTTAAGACCAAATGGACTTCATCTACAGGACAACTGGCAGAAGGAACGTTAGTTCTCATCAAGGATAGAGGACAACCGCCACTGCTGTGGCCATTGGGACGTGTTACGAAGGTCTTCCCGGGGAACGACGGGACAACGCGTGTGCTCGAGTTGACGACGAAGAAGGGGACGATACTACGTTCTTTTAATAATATTTGCCCACTTCCTCTAGTTTGAATGCTTCAACCTGGGGAGTATGTTCACGCAGACAAGACGTGAATCATAAACACGGCGCGGCGCGGCGCGGGACGACACCGCGGCAGCGGGCTGGCCGCCCGCACCGCACTCCACCACCGAGCACGGTCGACGACGCGCGCGCATATTACTTGTCCTGAATTCATTTCCAACATTATACTGTCCTTTAGAACCACAATATAAGTGTTTTACAGTCCACTTTAGTCTCATTTATAAACCTTTAATTAGGTCCTAAACATTTTGGTCCTTCGACCTTCAATTTTTAAATCCGCGTAACGTATTTTTTACGAACAAAGAAGACGTTCGCGCGGTGGCAGTACATGCGACGTTGGTGGACTTTGATCGACGAGTCTTCAAAAGCGCCGTGTCACTACAAGCTGTATCCAACGGCAGACCATTTTGGAGTTGGAGTCGCCTAGAATAAGCGAGGAGAGGACGTCTACAAGTTCCCGAGGTCTTCACGTCGACGGTGGTCAAGTCTCGACTACGTTGGTCGAACCCGCTCGCTTGCTCGCTTCGGATTTGCTTCGTGGTAATCAATACAGTCCGCCTTGTGGATAAAGATAAGCATATTTGTGTATCGTTCCAAAATCCTTTCAATTAAAAGCCCAGTTGAAATTCAAAATTCAAAAAATTCCGTTGCAACCGTTTTCAGTTCAGATTCAAATTTGAGTCATCAAGTGATTATTTTACAACGTTGTATAGTGTGTTCATATTAGTTTAAAACTGCATGAAACCGGTTTCTTATCATCGCACCGGCTGACGCTTTCTTTGTTAGCGAGCGAGCTTCAAGGTCACGCGCCTATTCATTGCAAAAAACATCTGTTTGCTACTTATTAGTCATTATACCCACTTGCTTACACATATTTTTTACTATTCCTATTTATAACTAGTTTCTTACAATGGCCATTGAGGAACTATTAGTAGGGAAACGCAGTGCTATGAAATCTAAGCTTACGAACTTCTGCAATTATGCAAACGTGCTTATGAGCTGCGAATCAATATCTAGCTTACAGCGAATTGAGCTGGAGGGTCGCCTTAGTAAATTTGATACCCTATATGATGAATTTGATCATTTGCAGTTGGAGATCGAGGTGCTCTCGGACAAGCCAGACGAGGCGTACGGGGAACGTACCAAGTTTGAGGAGCGGTACCACGCAGTGGCAGCTCAGGCGCGCAACTTGCTCATCAGCGCTGATGCCAGCATTGATGGCGGGTCTATAGCGGGCTCAGCAGACAAAAACGCAGGTGCATCGTTCCGTCAAAAATTTGTACGCTTACCTAAAATTGACTTACCTCATTTCGATGGTAGCTATCAATGTTGGCTAGAGTATAGAGATACTTATCTTTCGCTTATACATAGTAGTAGTGCAATCGATGACATTAGCAAGTTTCATTATTTACGTGCATCGCTCAAGGGAGATGCTCAACAAATTATTAAAAACATAGATTTCAAAGGCGAGCATTATCAATTGGCGTGGGATTTGCTATGTGAGTGATATGACAATAGTAGGCTTTTAGTAAATAACCACGTGCAGGCTTTGTTCAATATACCAGCAGTGCATAAAGAGTCTTGTGTAGCTTTACGTCAGTTCATAGATAATATAAATAAACAAATTAGAGCTTTGAAAACGCTGAACGAGCCCACTGACCAGTGAAGTACACTGGTGGTGATTATGATGAGTAGTCGACTCGACAAAGTCACTAACAGAGACTGGGAACAATATAGCAATAACTTACCCAAATCACCTAGTTTGTCAGAATTTTGTTCGTTTGTTAGAAGGAGGGCTGATTTGTTAGAAACAGTTGAGCATAGCGAATCGGCAAAGGAAAAAATAGACAGCAGCACTAACAGTCACATAGTAAATATACAGAATAATAACAAAGGCGATAATTTAAACAAAAACAAAACTAATAATAAAAAATATACAAAAGATTGTAAATGTCCGTTGTGCAAAAAGGATCATTTTATGTTTGTGTGCGATGAGTTTCGTAAGTTGTCAGTAGAAAATCGTTACCTAACTGACGTTTCTGGAGGTGCAAAATTACAAAAGGGCACTTCAGAAAACGTTGTATTGTCAAGTGACACTGCAGAAAGTACTACCTGTTCTGTTTTACTCTCCACAGCTTTGGTGACAGTGGTCAGCAACCGAGGTGAGAAGTTCGACGCCAGGATCCTTCTGGATAACGGTAGCACAGCCAATTTTATCACTGAAACACTGTGTCACAAGCTGGGATTGCCTAGACGTAACGCTAACTCCACAATATCAGGTATAAATAAGCAAATATCTAATAGCACACAGTCTTGTAGGTTTACAATTCAGGCTCGGAATGGTGGCTACAGGGAAACTATCACTTGTATAATATTACCTGAAATTACGAGGATATTGTCGTCTTCAGCTGTAGATTTTAGAAAAATCAACATTCCAACAGACATTCAATTAGCTGACCTAAAATTCCATATTCCGTCTGTAATTGACATTCTTGTTGGCGCGGAAGTGTTTTGGAATGTGTTAGGTTCCTCATCTATGAATCTAGGTAGGAATCAACCCAAACTTCACGCAACAAGACTCGGATGAATAGTTTCAGGACCAGTACCATTGCGTTCATTCTCTAATAAACAGTCACACTATTGCAACGTGTCTATGGATGAATTAAATAATAACCTCAACAGGTTTTGGGAAATATATTCTGTATCATCCAAACATGCTTTGTCACAGGAGGAACGTGCGTGCGAAGAAAGTTTTCGTTATAATACTACTCGGGATGATCAGGGTCGTTTTGTTGTCAAAATTCCATTAAAGGACAATCCTAACATTTTAGGTGAGTCATATGAAATGGCTAAACGACGATTTCTGTCACTGGAACATCGTTTCCTGCGTGATCCAAATTTCAAGAAGCATTACGTTGCCTTCATGCAGGAGTACGAGCGTCTTGGACACATGACAGAAAATCAAACGTCTAGGAAGCCTCATTCAGGTGACAATGTTGAGTATTTTTTGCCTCATCATGGGGTCGTCAAAGAATCCAGCTCGACAACGAAACTACGAGCAGTCTTCGATGCCTCAGCGGCAACCACGTCGGGCGTGTCATTCAACCAAATCCAGATGGTTGGCCCGACTATCCAAGAAGACCTATTATCAATCCTGCTAAGATTTCGGCAGTACAAGTATGTCATCTCTGGTGACATAGCTAAGATGTATCGTGCCGTTGCTGTTACACCTTCTCAGCGTGGTTTGCAGCAAATCATTTTTAGGACAGATCCTAAGTTACCTATGGCACGGCTTCAGCTCCATACTTAGCGACAAAATGCTTAGTCAGTTTGGCTAATGCCGCTACCAGTACGACCGTAAAGTCTTCAATTGAACGTGACTTCTACGTCGACGATTACCTGTCAGGAGGAAATTCAGTTTCAGACGTAGTAGAGATGGTTAAGGAGGTAATATCTGTCTTAGCATCAGCGAATTTTCATATAATAAAATGGCAATCTAATAATTCGTCAATTTTAGATCAGGTTTGCAACAGCTCAGCAGTTTTAGATTGTCTAAAATTGTCTGAAGATAAGAACGCGGCCTCGAAAACATTAGGTTTACGTTGGATGTGCGAGACAGATTACTTATCGTTTTCTATTTGTATTGATGCTGAGAAACAGGTGTCTAAACGCCAAGTTTTGTCAGTCATCAGTCAAATATTTGATCCATTAGGCTTACAAATACAAATATCTTTATTTGTTGAACATAGGTAGATTAGGTACAGATGTTGTGATTATTAAAGAACGCTACGTCTAGCCGTCATCGGCGTACAAATATTAATTTGGTACAAACATGCTGATTATAATAAATTATCACACATTATTAAATAATTATAAATTAAGTAGTCGAAATTAAAAAAAAAAATACATATAATAATAATAAATTCTAGTATCTACAGTCAATTAAAATGTAAAACAAAAAATAATAATATGTAATTATAATGTGTCAGTTAGGTATTCGTTCACCGTATAATATGTTTTTACATGTAATATTTTTAGAAAAGCCTTTTTAAAATCGTCTATGTTGTTTATTTCTTTAATTCGTCTAGGGATCTTATTATAGATCCTAGGTGCCATTCCTAAAAAACTTTTTGCATAAAGAGCAGTGCTATGTGGCTTAGTGCATATCTCTCCGTTGCGACGTTTAGATCTCAAGGTTTCAAACAGATGGAAGTTGGATTTGACAAATACTGCTGTCTCAAAAATGTACATACAGGGCAATGTTAAGAGTTTAAAATTTCTGAAATATGGAATGCAGCTATCAGTCGGTTTCAGTTTAAACACAGAACGCACACATCTTTTTTGGGCTTTAAACGCAAGTTCTTTGTCCGTGGAATTGCCCCAATATATTATTCCAAAACGTAATGTGGATGTGACATATGCCTTGTAGGAAATTAGAACAACGGACTCATTCACAATTTTTGCTAGATTGTAAAGCGCATATGAGTGCTGGTTTAGTTTCTTACAAACAGTTTCTACATGACATTTCCAGTCTAAATGACTATCCAAGTTAAGTCCCAGAAATCTAGCACTGCTTGTTTCAGCTACTATTTGATCATCGTAAGCTATGTTTAAGTTGAGTTTTGTTGTTCTTTGATAAAATGTCATAAGCTTTGTCTTATCTAAGTTTATTTTTAATTTATTTTTATGTAACCAATTTATGATGCAAAGGATGGACTTGTTTATGTCATCTTCATAAGTTTCTATATTTTTACATGGAACAATAAGTGTACTGTCATCTGCAAACAAAATAGTTTGCTAGCTTGGTCGGTCCATGTGTGGTCGAGGTGAAAATCGTAATGCAGAAATTATGGTTAGCCAAGTGTGACTGGGATGAGCAGGTGCCAGAGTATATATGCAATTTTTGGTACAATTTTGTTAACACTCTTCCATGTTTAAATAATCTAAAAATTCCAAGATGGGTTGTATGTGACAATGCTATATCGCATGAAATTCATGTATTTAAAGATGCTTCAGAGAGAGCTTATGGTTGTTGCGTGTATCTACGGTCGGTGAACAGGCAAGGCTCAGTTAAGGTACAACTTCTTGCATCTAAAAATCGTGTAGCACCAATAAAGCCCACTACGTCGCCCACGTCTCGAGCTCTGTGGGGCGTTGCTAGGCGCAAGGCTGTGTGTTAAGGTTCAGAACTCTATTACTTTGCCTGTGACTAGTTGCCGTTTTTGGTGCGATTCAACAATAGTGTTGAGTTGGTTAGCAATTTCACCGAGTCAACTAAAACCTTTCGTGCGTAATCGAGTCAACGAAATACAGGAGAGCACTACAGGTCATACGTGGAGTTACGTGCCGTCTAGAGACAATCCGGCAGATCATGTTTCTCGTGGGCTGAAGGCTGACCTTATCAGCGAGTGTTCTTTATGGTGGTCACGCCCACAATTTTTGTTAAATGACGAAAAAAACTGGCCAGCTATGCCCAATAAAACTGTAAAACGAGATCTACCAGAAGTCATTACATCTAACTTCAGAGATCACTCGTTTCTCACAGATTCACAAAATCACGTACATTCTTCTCTCATAAACCCATCATTCATTCATACATTACTCCATAAATATTCAAATCTAAATCGTTTACAAAGAGTGGTGGCCTACATACTTAGATTCCTTTATAATTTAAAAAATAAACCCATGTTACAAAATGCACTGTCAAATCAAGAACTCCAAGATTCTCTAAATTTAATTTTACGTCAAGCTCAAATGGAGATGTTTCCTAAGGAATGTGTCATTCTTAAATCTAGCAAGATTTTGTCTCGTAAAAATAGACTTGTTTCTTTGAGTCCCTTTGTCGACAAAGATGGTCTCATTCGTGTAGGAGGGAGACTTGACAATTCTCCTTATGATTAAAATACCAAACATCCAGTTTTACTATGCTCTAAACATCATGTTACTAAAATATTTTTTTATAAATATCATAACGATTTATTACACGCTGGCCCTCAGTTATTGTTAGCCAATATACGACAAATGTATTGGCCTCTTGGCGGCAGAAATCTTTCTAAGTCTATTGTGAAACACTGCATTAAATGTTTTAAATACAAATGTCAAAATATTCAACCAGTCATGGGACAATTACCGTCTAATAGAACTCACTTGGAGTTCCCATTTTTGAATTGCAGTGTTGACTATGCCGGGCCAATATTGATAGCGGATCGAAAGGGGCGAGGGTGTAAGCTTGTAAAGGCGTATCTATGCATTTTCGTTTGTCTTGCAGTTAAAGCTGTTCATATTGAGCTCGTGACAGACCTTACTAAGGAGGGCTATATGGCTGCTTTAAACCGTTTCGTTGCTCGTCGTGGCAATCCTAAGAGCATCTTATCCGATAACGGTACTAATTTTGTCGGCACTTGTAACGAATTGCAAAAATTCTTACAAGATTCAAATATTTCGTATGATGTTGCTCAAAAGGGCATTGAATTTACCTTTGCCCCTCCATACTCTCCACACTTCAACGGCATTGCTGAAACTGCCGTGCGGTCTACAAAACACCACTTGAAATGACTACTACAGCTAACACATTTCACATACGAAGAAATGATCACTTGTTTGACTCAAATAGAAGCTGTTCTTAACTCTCGTCCGCTCACACCACTTTCCTCGGATCCACTAGATTTCACTGTCCTCACCCCTTCACATTTTCTGATTGGACGATCACTTATTACTGTTCCGCATCCACAGGTGACTGACACAAATATCAGCCGCTTGGAGCGTTATCACAGAGTGGAGCATATAAAGCAGCATTTTTGGAAGCGGTTCCACTTAGAATACATTTCTCTGCTGCAGCTTAAGACCAAATGGACTTCATCTACAGGACAACTGGCGTTAGTTCTCATCAAGGATTGAGGACAACCGCCACTGATGTGGCCATTGGGACGTGTTACGAAGGTCTTCCCGGGGAACGACGGGACAACGCGTGTGCTCGAGTTGAAGACGAAGAAGGGGACGTTACTACGTTCTTTTAATAATATTTGCCCACTTCCTCTAGTTTGAATGCTTCAACCCGGGGAGTATGTTCACGCAGACAAGACGTGAATCATAAACACGGCGCGGCGCGGCGCGGGACGACACCGCGGCAGCGGGCTGGCCGCCCGCACCGCACTCCACCACCGAGCACGGTCGACGACGCGCGCGCATATTACTTGTCCTGAGTTCATTTCCAACATTATACTGTCCTTTAGAACCACAATATAAGTGTTTAACAGTCCACTATAAAGCTTTAATTAGGTCCTAAACATTTTAGTCCTTCGACCTTCAATTTTTAAATCCGCGTAACGTATTTTTTACGAACAAAGAAGACGTTTACTAACGCACGTGTTAGTTTCCTTTTTGCGATAACTCCTACGATATAAATTTTAAATCATGGTGTAAATGTAAATGAAACGCTTAAGGTAAATACCGTAGGTATTTAAGTTGATAAAGATTAATACTGTATTCGTTTAAATAGCTTTCCAATTACCGCATTGTACGTGACCATTTTTTTAAATTAGAATAGGTTTAGTAATCTATCCCTAAAAGATAGATAAATATCATCGCAGACTTTTCTGTAGATCTATAAAAGAGGAATATTTCCACCATATATTGTTTTGTTATATCTCAAAGGGAGTAGACAGCGTTATCGATGAAAGCTTCCGGGCGGCTTAACTTTTTTCGACATTTTCAACAATTATCGTCATATTTACACAAAACTTTAACAAATTAGACACTTAAACCTTCCTTATGAATCCTCTGTCTATTGGTGGAAACCGCGTGAAAATCCGTGCAGTAGTTATATATGTGAAATATCATTATCAAAAACACACATTACAATTTTAATGTGTACGTATATAGTGGCATTAGAGAGACACTGTGTCACAGCTATTAAGTCGATATATACGCCCCAATGTTAACGCAGTACCTGGCCATGCGCCCGATCGATGCCAAAATATCAATATTGAACCTCTTTTTGAACAGTTTTGATTGCAAAATATTATTTGATTTACATATGCTATGTTAGTTATGAAGAAATTCCAGCCATAAATTTTTCTGTGTAAAAATATTTTTAAACATCCAAGTCGTTTTGGAGGAGTATCCAAAAGTAGAGAAAAAAAAGCGTGTTGTTAATTATTTTTTTAAAGCAAAATTATTTACTATACGAAAAAACCATGTGTAAAAATTCAATAAAATAATAAATATATATTTTTTTCAAACCTTTTAACCTAGCCGTTACTAAGGATTATGCTTTAGAATGTTACCGTTTTACGGCACTAAAGCGGATGTAGGCCCTTAATGCCCACCTCTAGAAGGGAGACAGAAGATAAAAATCCAAATTAAAATACGACATACATTGGATTTGAATCTTGAAGAAATACACAGGATTTGGAATCTGGCATTATCCGAGATAATTGTCAACATTCACGCGGGTGAAGCCTTTGGCAAAAATTCATCATCATCATCTGGCTAGCCTTTTTAGCTTCCAGTCTAACCGGATACAGCAGGGTACCAATATTTTACATGGAGCGAGGGCCTTTATGACCACCACAACCCAGTAACTGGGTAACACGATACCTCTAGACAAGACTTGTGTCAGATTGACTAGCAAAAGATAATAAATAATTAAATTAAACGTACCCATTAAATAGTTGATAAATAAATAAAGTGAATTCATGATTACTTGAATAACAATCACTGTAGAACAGACTTGTTTCGTATGACAATGTAACGAAATGAATTCCCTTTTATACTGAATTTTGGATTATAAAAGAAAATTACAACTTATTTTTACGATTCTAAATCCATCATATATGAAAAAGTAATAGAAAAGGTGGCAATAAAGAAAATAACGAACCGTGAAATTGAGGAAATCTATAAAAAATCTTTGATCAATAAAACACGTGTAAGATTAAAATTTATATAAGCAGCGAAGGAAGGTCTTAAATTTTTATAGCTTTTAGTACATAGTTTTCTGAATGCAACTTTAAGCATTGTTTTTAAGGTTGAATTTGCATTGTGATCGTAACAGTCTAAGAAGTCCGATGACGTTTCTCATTTTACATGCCGCAATAACTTTGTAGGTAAGAAATTGAAACATCAAACGAAATAATCCTAACTAATTAATAAGTTATCCATACAATATAACGAGTGCAGAGGCCCAGAGATAACGGCCATGACTTACAAGTTGTAGGTCGTGGGTGTGAACCCAGGCAGATTAGGCAACTTTGTGTCAAATAATTCATCACCACTGCTCTCAAAACGGTGAAAGAAAACGGTTTACTAATGATAAGCATAAAATAGAATACCATAATTAACATTGGCATAACGAAATTCAGCATAATAATCATAACGCATAATATGATTATCCACAAGTGTTTCGCCTTAATGTATATTGCACTAATTACTGTTGGCATAATAATAATTATGCATAATTTTATAAAGCATTGTGTTATAAACGCATAATGATATTTACACATAATGTTCTTTGGAATAAAACAAACATGTTCGCCACGAACACACGAAAAAACGAACGAACGGCTTTCTAGTACTAAGCGTATCTGAGTTAAAAAAAAAGCCTCCTTTAATTCGATCGCTCTGAACTACATCTGGCAAAAGTTATTGGAATAAGAGAAGCCCCGAGTGTTCCTAGGATTCTTATGCAGGTACAGGTTTTGTTCTTCACAATAAAACAGTTGGAAAACGTATATTTTTAGGCCAACCTTTTAGAGTGTGTGACTGATACGATATCTGACGCAGAAGACACTCTTTACTACTAACAATGAACGTTGCGTACCTATTCGCATTTGCATGCAATATTATGTTTCGTCTTCCACTATCTAGTTCTGTATTTATCTATCGTCTTAGCCTCCTATTTATTTTGTTCTACTATTTTTACACTTGGATCGCTGGTAAAAGAAATCCCTGGAAAAGTAATTGCTTTTATCTCTGACTTTTATCGAGAATGATCTAAATAGAGCAAAGCAATGTTTTACTGAGATAAGTAATATTTTATGACTGAACTTAGTCCAAGCTTCTACATATTTTCTGCAGTTATTTACCAGTAACCAGCCTCATAATCTTTTGTGATCTTCTGTGATCGGTGTTACCCAACAGAACCAGGGTTACAGACATAGCCCGAAGAATTGCCAAACTTAAGTGGCAGTGGGCAGTTGCTCGCAGAACGGATGGTCGATGGGGCCGAAAAGTTCTGGAGTGGCGATCGCGTACCGGATTACGTAGCGTTAGAAGGCCTCCCTCTAGGTGGAGCGATGACCTGGTCAAGGCCCTGGGCCCTGGGGGTGGATGCAAAACGCACAGGACCGATCAGTGTGGTGACACTTGGGGGAGGCCTATGTCCAGCAATGAACTTCTTTTGGCTGAGATGATGATGGTCCAAAATAAACTCTGAAACAGGATTTGACACAGATTTAAAATGAAACAGGCTGCCAAAACCATACCCACTTAAATAAAAAGCTGTAGCATAGGGACAAGAATTTCTTCTGCATCATGTACACTTCAGTAGATACAAAAGAGTCACATGGAAAAACAAAATTTCAGTGTAATTATATTACTAAGGGCAGTTAACAAAAGGTAGTTAACTTTTATCTGAAGAATAAATATGAAGGTTTGACATTTTTTCATTCGAAACCTATCAAACTGTGATTTGATTCCTCAATTAAAAAGTTTTTGGCAATTGAAAAATCTGCCCCTACTGCTATTACGAACTGTTGTCAAATTGATAAAATCTCAACGTTACTTATCATTGCTAGAGAAATTCTGTCTTTGTATATTTTCGGTCCTTCGAGCCACATTATCCGCAAGCCCTTTCTTCTAGATAATATTAAATATCAGTTAGTTATATTCCCTCAAGGCAAGTTTTCCTAGAAAAACAATATGCCAAGAGAAATTTCATTATATCTTGAGCTTTGCTAAACAATGATCGGTAAGAGATTGCTTTTCAACGGGTATATATTTTTAATATATTGTTTCTGTTTATAATGATTACAAAATCCGGGTTATTTTAAATGATAGCAAAATGATGACCTGATATAAAAAAGGTTGTTGTTTTCAAACAGTTCAAAACATAGCGATTAGTGGTTTACTTAAAGCATTTATAAAAATGAATGTCGTTTTGTGAATAATGAACCCTTTTTAACCGTCTGCCGAAAGAGGGTATGTGTTTATCAGTCTATGTATGTATGTTTGTTCCTATGTGGCATTCTAGAGACCAAACACGTTGGCCGATTTTAATGATTCTTACCTCAATCAATCCGTCTTAACCTTGTGAGCGTCACTGGCTACATTAAAATTGGAAAATAGAAAAATGGCGGATGTTGGGTGCAATATTGTAGAGGACCAATTTTTTTCTTCCAAACCCGTCATGTGGGTTATCTATATAAAGGCTTTTAAGAGGTGAATTCAAAAATATACACTTAATTTTTAAATGTAACTCGAAAAAAAAAATGTTATATATAAAGATATAAATAAAAAATAAAAATAAACTACTACTTTTGGCATTTAAATCTGGTTTTGATCAGCCAGCTCGCGAATGTGTATCCTCCGACTGCACAGCATTATTTTCTTCTTGTTTGCGTCTTTTTAGTTCGCTTCTCAAGCAGTCGGGTTTTTTGACTTAAGTTTTTGTCTTTCATTTTTATAACCATAATTTACGCATTTGACTTTTAATATTAAATTCCTGTATGTATTTATTTATTAAAACTTTATGAACAAGTATAAATCACAAGTGCAAGGGTAGACCTGTTTACCTTAGTTTGATTGACTAATCATTCCAGAGATTTTTCAAGTCTGCCTCGCAAACATGATCAGATCCTCATACCAGATCCCAAAGATACACATAGATTTTTCTAAGAAACTTACTAGGTACTTAACTTAAAAAAAAAAAGTTTTTATTGTTTCTCATACAATTGTTCAGCACAAAATTGAGGCAGCCCCGGTAAGTTATCAGGATACTTGTAATGGGGTTACCTCGCACCTTCCCATGGGTTGCTTATCTAAAATGTTGATGACATAATTAAAATAGGATAACAAAAACGTATAGGTTCTAGAATGATTACAAAATTATTGTTATTGTAGCACGTTCAAGTATGTGTAGTGTTAGTGTGTGTGTATGTATGTGTGGAGGGATGGATGAGCGGGGTGTGTGGGAGTGAGTAAGTGTGTGTGTGCTAATAAATGATTAACTGATGAGTTTTATGATTGGGTACTGGTTCTTCTTTAGCATACTCTGGTAAATAAAAGTTCAATTTCATCGTAATTTTGTAATTTTAACCATTCCGTTAGGGTATTTATACATTCGTAACGCATCATGGGGTAAATATTCAGTTTGTGGTTTAATTTATTATAAATATAAGTTGATTGAGTACTATACTGACGCCTGGCAAAAATTGTACGGACCCGAGGGGAGTGGGCCACAATTTTTTACGTCTTTTATCAAGTTTTAAAGGATCAAATAAGAGGGTCTTGTGCAGATGTATGGTTATGTTCAATATATATAATTTCCTAACAGTAAGCAGATAACTAATCTTGTAAAGGTTATCTGTTGAATATCGAAAGGGTTTAAAATACATAACTTTGATGAGAGACCTTTGGGCCCTTTCTAGGTCTATAAATTTGGTCCCTCCCCAGATCGGTATACAGTATGTGATGACCGATTGTGCCAGAGCGGTATAGATTTTATTAAGTAACTGGTCCTAAAAGAATTGGTAACTAGTCAATTAATACCCAAACACACGTACCGCCGTTTAATAGAGTAGGTAAGTAATCCAGTTAACGATAGAAACATTCACTTAAGCCGTTACCGGTAATACAGAACCAACACATTTATACGATTTATATTAAGAGAGGCAAGTACTTACGTTATCAGAATTTGTGCCTTATTTTTAAATCCTCACCTAAACATAAGATAAAAAAAAAAAAACATACTTATTGTACTACTATTACAGCCAATTACGGATTTACAATTTATTAACTTATAAAATAAGACACTTATTTTGCCCTAGACTCTAAGTATATTGTTATAAACGGAGCCACAAAATCTATTAAAACGATTTTTTTTTTTATAGTTAACATTTGAAAGCTACTGGGAAATTTATGTATTATATACTTTATTGTACACCATAAGTTACAATTATAAAGAAAACTTAAATCTAAAAACATGTAATAGGCCTGGACAGGTATGGAAAGTAATTGCTGGACGCGAAGTGAGGCTGTCGTTGGTGTGACAATATCAGTGCTGATTATAAAAGATACGCTGATACATACATATTAAAATATAAGGGCACGAATAGAATAGAATAGAATACTCTTTATTATGTACACCATATAAGTTACAGAAAGTATAGACGAAGAAAACATTACACTGGGTGTAAGCGCGTGGGTTTCACACAACTTACATTAGTTGTTATTTAGTAGGAAAACACGTTAGATGAACATTATAACTTTAATAACTTTGTATTGTACATGCAACTTATTACTATTAGTTTAAGACTATAATTCTCTATCATTGCGAGACGTTTTTGGGCGCGCGGTAGGGAGCTATGGACGCGTGTGTCGTCGGTGGCGGTAGCAGAGCCAAAGGGGCCGAGAGCGCGGCTCGCTCGACGCAGACGCGTTGAGGGGTGTGAGGAGAGCAGGCAGGCGCGGGGTGTCCCATAGTGAGGGGACGCGCGGCGCAGGCAAAATTCTGGTCGCGTAGTGTTGGCGCGAACATACTCCGGGGCCGGTGATGTGTGCGCAGGGGAGCGACAAAATGGCGGGTTGGCGACGAGGGCTTCAGTCGTCGTCGAAGCTGATGAAGTTGCACCCTTGGCGCTGATGCAGAAGTATAGGTGTAGCGACGTGTGCACGCGATTGCAAGAAGTAATGGCAGTGCGGCGCTGTATGCGGCAGTGCAGTGATGTGGACAGCGAGTGGCACGTGTGGAGATGGCGTGCATGTAAAGCAGTATTAAGATGTTCTCCTTTTCATTAAATGTCTCTTTTTTCTTTAAATGTTCTCTTCATTGATTGCTTACATGTGTGATGAACATGTGGATCAGTCTAGTAGAGGGCAGAGGCGAGTAAGGGACCGCTTGATAGTGCCTCTGGTAGTCGAGATATCGGCGACGCGAGATATGCCGTCCTCTCCAGGATACAGTTTGGCAATGCGCCCCAGGCGCCAGCATAGCGGCAGCGTATTATCCTCCTGAATGAGCACTAAATCACCAGTAGTCAACTTGGCCTTGTTCTCACGCCATTTCGTTCTTGTTTGGAGCTCAGAGATGTACTCCCGTTGCCACCGTGTCCAAAATTGCTGTCGCATTTTTTCGATGGCTTCATATCTTGTGCGGCAGCGTGCGCTGTCCTCGATGATTGGCGATGGCGGTGCGGTCAGCGGCCGGCCGATCAGGAAGTGCCCTGGGGAGAGAGGAAGGAAATCTGTAGGACAAGAAGAAAGTGGGGACAGGGGTCGGCTATTCATTATAGCCTCAACCTGCGTAAATAGCGTGGACAACTCTTCGAAGGTCAGATTTGTGTTGCCCATTACACGTTTGATTATATGCTTAGCCGATTTAATGCCGGCCTCCGACAAACCAGAAAAGTGAGGAGCGTAAGGTGGATGGAAATTGAAGTTAATTTGCATGTTTGCTGCAAGTTCACTAATTCCTTTCGCGTTTGATTTTAGAAATTGACCTACTTCCTTGGACGCTGCAACGAAATTACGCCCGTTGTCTGAAAATATCTCCAAGGGTTTTCCTCTACGTGAAATGAAGCGTTTTAAACATGAAATGAATGCGTTTTTAGAGAGGTCGCTAACGGCCTCCAAGTGCACACACTTGAACCTAAAGCAGATGAAGAGACATAAATAGCATTTGGATACGCGAGCCCCACGACCTTTTTTATTGAGGATGTGAAAGGGCCCTGCAAAATCCATCCCGATAGACTGGAAGGGTGGAGCGGGCGTGACTCGCTCGGGAGGTAGACTGCCCATCATTGGTGTAAGAGTTTGTCCTTTGTGGCGGCGGCACACGACGCAAGAGCGCACGGTGCTGCGAGAGAGCTGCCTGCCGTTGATCGCCCAAAAGGACTCTCGGACAGAATACAGAAGTTGCTGTGGACCTGCGTGCAATAGGCGTTTGTGTTCCTGGCGAAATATCAAGATGGTCAATTGATGTTTGGAGTCTAAAATTATAGGATGTTTTTTATCATGGCTATAGCTGGATCGATCAAGCCTACCACCTACTCTCATAACACCTTCCTTGTCGAGAAACGGGCTAAGAGCTGATATTTTACCCTTAAGTATGGCTTCACCTTTCCTTAGTTTGTTGTACTCTTCAGGGAATGATTGTTTTTGAGCCTCTTTGGCTAATAATGTTAATGAAATGTTCATCTCTTGAACTGACAGAGGACCTCTTATAACATTTTTGTCTTTCAGACATCGGATGTACCTTAGTACATATGCAAATATTCTCTTGATTCTGTTGAGAGTGGAGAAATCTTCAAATCGAATAACTAGTGACTTGCTTTCTGTCGTCACTAGTAAGACCTTCATCTCAGGTAAGTTGGTTTTACTTGGTTTTTCTTGCGATGGCCAATGATTTTTATCCATGCTGAGGAAGGACGGGCCTGACCACCAGTCTTGTAGAGTGCGCAGCTTCTCTGCAGGGACTCTGCGGGAGATGTAGTCAGCTGGGTTGGCAGCAGTGGGCACGTGACGCCATGAAGAAAGGTTTGTATTCTCGCAGATTTCTACGACCTTGTTAGCAACAAAATTCTTCAGTTTGCTGGGAGTGCTGTTGAGCCATGCGAGTACGACACTGGAGTCACACCAGTGTATGCACATAGAAATAGGGTACCGCAGGGAGTCCAAAACAGTCTTCGTGACATTTGCGGCAAGTAGAGCTCCAAGTAGCTCCAACTTTGGTATGGTAAGAGGCGGTTTAGTAGGCGCCACTCTTGATTTGGCACAGAGTAAATGGACTGCTACGTTACCTTTTTTATCAGTTGATCGTAGGTATATGCATGCACCATAATCATGCATGGATGCATCACAGAAGGAGTGTAATTGAATTTCTTGTGGATTCTCACATAGAACTCTTCTTGGTATTGACATTTCATTAAGCGACGGATGGCTGGAACTCATTTTCTGCCATTCCTTTCGTAGATCATCTGGGACTGGCTCATCCCAGTCCAATCCTCGCCGCCACAGCTGTTGCATAAGCATCTTCGGCTGGACAGTGGTCGGTGAAAGCAATCCGAGAGGATCGAAAATGCTGAAAGACGGTGATAGTATTGCTCTTTTCGTAATATTTTCTGTAGATTCGGAGCTTGGAGCTTCAATGGTGAAATGAAGAGAGTCGGATCGCGGGCTCCAGCCCAAGCCGAGGGCACTGGAAGCGTCACTCAAGCTTAACTTGCTCTGCAGGTCAACACTAGAGACAGGAAAGATGTCAGGGGCATTTGACCTGAATTTTCGGAGATTGAAGCAGCCAGATTTCAACTTACCGGTGACTGCATTTAGTATGTGTAGTAGCTCTTCTTTAGTGTCAGCTCCTGTTAGTAGATCGTCGCAATAAAAATCCTTCTGAATTATTTTCTTTATCTTATCGTCGTTGCAATCTTCTCCAAGTTGCCACAAGCATTTGGTGCTCAAGTAGCTTGCGCTAGCGAAGCCATAGGTCACGGTGTTGAGCCTAAGTGTTTTTATAGGGAGATTTTCTTCTTCACGCCAAAGAATAAGCTGTAGGTCTCTGTCTTCTTCGTGGACATCGACTTGACGATAGAATTTATCGATATCTCCAGCTAATACGTACTTGTATAGGCGAAATCGCATCAGAATCGAGAACAAGGAGTCTTGTACCTTGGGGCCAATCATTTGGATATCGTTTAAGGAAACGCCAGTAGATGTCGCGGCGGAGCCGTCGAATACGACGCGCAGCTTGGTGGATTCGCTCTGCTCGCGCAGCACAGCGTGGTGGCAGAGGTAGTGGTGCTAGCGCGGCGGAGGCGGCTGCTCTAGCGGAGTGCAGTGGCCCAGCGACAGGTATTCTGCTATAAATTCACAATAGGCTTGCTTGAGCTTCGGATTTTTGCGGAATTTTCGCTCTAAAGAAAATAATCTTTGTCTTGCTCTATGATAGGAATCACCGAGAACCTGAGCAGACTCTTTAAGTGGAAGCTTCACAGAGAAATGTCCATTTTCTTGACGGGTGGTGTGTGTCTGAAAATGCTGCTCACACATCTTCTCACTATCACTCAGGAGAGGCCTTATTGGTAGCTCTTCTAGCTCCCAAAATCGGGCGAGTTGTTTATCAAAATTATTGTTTAAATGATCGTCATTTCTTGACAAATTACACTGAACATTACTAGGTACATAGTTGGAATGTATAGCGATAGCGCCTGAAACTAACCAGCCCAACTGGGAACTTCTCAAAAATGGCAAATTTGCTCCAAGTGATTGCTGCTCTGTTCCTATAATTTGCCAGAATAAATCCGCACCAATCAGCATGTCTATTGGGCCTGAAGTGTTGAAGGAAGGATCGGCTAGTGGAGTTTTCGGAGGAATTTTGAAGAAGCTGAAATCTATGGTTGAACTTGGAATATTTGCTGTAAGCTCAGGTAGAACCGGGCATGCCAGTGTGGTATGGTAGTCTGTGTGCCGAGAATGTATGCGGACAACGCTTCTCTCTGTGATGAATCCACAGTGTGTATTGCCCATACCGGTTATCTTCGTTGTATTTGTCTGTATGGCAGGTAGACCCAACTTCTCTTTCAACTCTCTAGTTATAAAGGTGGCCGCACTTCCGGAATCGAGAAGGCAACGTACTTTCTGGCATGCGTTATTCCTTGGATTTACCACGTCTATAATGGCTGTAGACAGTAATACGAGATTGTTGCGTTGTACCTGAGATGAGAAGTTAACTGAAACTTCAATTGTTGATTCAGGAACTACCGTGGCTTCAGCGATAGCAGGTTGTACAGAAACGCTGGCTGCAGGCTGTGAAGTTAGGTGAAGCAATGAATTATGCTTTCTGTTACATTTTCGACATGGCCCTTGAGGACAATCCTTGGCAACATGTCCTTTTTTAAGGCAATTAGGACATAACTGTAGTCGGTAAATCTCAGCTTTTCGTTGTTCTGGAGTTTTTGATAAAAATGTAGGACATTTGTAGATGCTGTGATCTGCACTGCAATAGTTGCAGACCCAAGTTGATCCCCCGTTAGGTTTGTCATTGTTTGTATTAGCTTCCATACATGCTAAGGTTGTGCAGGCTTACTACTAGAAGTATTCTCTACAATGTTGGCACGATTTTGTAAGAATTTTATTAATTCGCTTAATTTGGGCATATTGTCATCATCAGGATTCCTATGTTCGTCCCATGCTCGTTTGGTAGTGAAATCAAGTTTGTGGTACATAATTTGTACTATCAATGGGTCCCATTCGTCTGTGGACTGACCTAAACTTGACAGGGCTCTGAGATTTTTGTTGACACTATAAACCAACGCTCTAAGGGAACTTTCAGAATCACGGTGAGTGGGTTGTAGTTCAAATAAAATTAAATCTATGTGTTGTGTGATCAAGTGTCTCTTGTTATTGTACCTCTGACACAGCAGGTCTCAAGCAACCGTGTAGTTTTTGTCTGAGACTGCTAGGTTAGTTAAAATGTTGGCTGCTTCGCCGGATAAGTAAGAATTGAGATAATGGAATTTGTAAATAGGAAGTAATCGTAAGTTTTCATGAATTAGTGATTTAAAAGTATCTCTAAAGTCTAACCATTTAGAATAAGTACCATCAAACTTTGCTATTTCTATTTTAGGTAATTTAAAATTGACACTGTTAGAATGCTCGCTCTGAGAATGATGATGGTGTGGAAGTTGTTGAGATTCACTAGGGCATTGCCGCAGAATTGTTTCTGTCTCGGCAATCAACTCTATAAACTTAGAGTCCGTAGCATCCCTCTCATCAATTTCAAGAGATATTGTTTCAATGGAAAGCTCATCGATTTGATCTTGCAGCACAACATAGCTTTTAAATAAATCTTTGATCATCTCTAGTTTTAATTTAAGCTCATTTACTTGTGATTCTTTATATTCAGATATGGGTACTGTCTTGATTTGGTCCAAGTAATTTTCAAATTTAGTTAGCCTACCACGGATACTGGCACGTTTAGCTTTTAGAGTTTTGATATCCATGGCGATAATAATTAATCAATTAAACGACTTTAATAAGGACAGCACTGAATCACAGGTACAAAATAACTGGAAAGATCTTACGTTCCTCCTCGTCTGGTTTTCGGTAGTTACCGGCACTCCCTCGGCGTTAGCGAAGCTACCACGCGCGGGCGCGGCTCTCGGGGTGGAGGGCACGCGTGCGGCGGCGGCGCCGGCACTAGGCGCTCGATGAATACCCGAAGTGATGACGGGCTCTGGCCACAAGGATGGGCACGGGCACCTCTTGCGCTGAAAAATTCGGCCCAAGGCGGGGTATATAACGTGCAACACAAGCCAAGGATAGTGCAATCAGAGAACAGCAGGGGCGTGAACAACCACGCAAAGGCACACAAATAAACACTCGTCAGTAACCCAATAACAAATTAAATAAGATGGCTATGTTGAAAACGAGCACAAATGCTGGCTAGCACTTTCAGTACCTACATGCGGGAGGGATAGCGTAAGCAACACGTTTGTTCACAATGAACAACACAAAATGGCGCACATGTAGTCAAGTAATGTTTTCCAAGGTCACTGTTATAGTTGCACAATTTAGTGCAGGGTATAGAAGATAGCCTACAACGAAACAGAATAGGTGACTGGAGTAATTGAATCGCGAAATAACAGCGTAGAATTGTAAGTAGATACCTACCTTACCCAAAGGTATTTTTCTAGCCACTTGTAGCTACCTATGCAATCGCACTATTACACAGGGCTACAAAAATCAAGGGTTATAGGTGGCAGGAATTAATATTGTTGTTTAATTAAATAGATACGCACAATGCACATGCATGCATGCTTTTCCTATCACTGAAGTAGTTGTCCCGCAATAACGCAGGCTACTACAAAAGGGGTATAGGTAATAGGAAAATAGAGGAAAGGAAACTTAGCTGGGTATTCACGATTTCACGGGCCGGCCACACCCATGCAGGCCGCACTCGCCAATCGGTAACTTGATGAAGATGAAGTCCTGTCACGGTCGCCATTATGTAAGCGCGTGGGTTTCACACAACTTACATTAGTTGTTATTTAGTAGGAAAACACGTTAGATGAACATTATAACTTTAATAACTTTGTATTGTACATGCAACTTATTACTATTAGTTTAAGACTATAATTCTCTATCATTGCGAGACGTTTTTGGGCGCGCGGTAGGGAGCTATGGACGCGTGTGTCGTCGGTGGCGGTAGCAGAGCCAAAAGGGCGAGAGCGCGGCTCGCTCGACGCAGACGCGTTGCGGGGTGTGAGGGAGGGCAGGCAGGCGCGGGGTGTCCCATAGTTAGGGGACGCGCGGCGCAGGCAAAATTCTGGTCGCGTAGTGTTGGCGCGAACACTGGGTGACACAATGGGCGGCCTTATCGCTAAAAGCGATCTTTTCAAGACAACCTTTGGATGGATTTAAAAAATGAAAGGAAAGACAGTACTGTAGGTAGTCTTTGGTGTACTATTTATAAATAAAAATAAATACATATATATTATATACACAAATATATACAGTAATAGGTATGGAAAAAAAAAAGCATAGAAATCAAGAATAACAACTATTAAAGAGAGAGGTAGTGATTCTTTACCATCGTTTTAAAAATGGACAGAGATTGAGCACGCCTTATTGACACGGGCAAAGCATTCCACAACCACACCGCTTGAACCGTAAAAGATTTGTCGTAAAAGCTGGTGGAATGCATCGGCATCTCTACTCCCAAGTTTTCCGATGACCTCAGATATCTATTATGTGTGTCATGAAGGAACTTGAAACGTTCTTTGAGATAAGAGGGGGTTGTAGGATTGTATAGAATACTGTAAAGCAGAAATAAAATATGAGAATCCCGGCGAAGACGTATGGGAAGCCACTTGAGCTTTGTCCGAAATTCAGAAATGTGATCATATTTGCGCAGGCCAAATATAAATCTTATGCAAAGGTTTTGAAGACGCTCAAGTTTATCTAGTTGTGCCTGGGTGAGATCGAGATAACTGACATCAGCATAGTCAAGGATAGGAAGCAGAAGGGACTGTGCAAGCACAATTTTAGTGGCAGTGGGAAGAAAGTTTCGCAATCGCCTAAGGGACCTGGCAGATGCAAAAATTTTGCGGCTTATGTCCTGAAGCTGCGGACCCCAAGACAGATATCTGTCGATCCAAACCCCAAGGTTCTTAACCTTCTCACATATTGTAATAGTAGTTCTGTTAAATTGTACCAGAGGAAGTTGTGTCCAATTTACTTTTGGAATCATCCTAGAGCTGCCAACAACTATGACCTGGGTCTTCAACGGATTTACCTGAAGCCCATTTGCCTCACTCCATTCACAAATTGTAGCCAAATCCTTATTTATTGCATTAATTGCATCAGCTAACTCTGCAAGGGCAGCTTGTTTGTATATTTGTAAATCGTCTGCATAAAGGTGGTAGGAGGAGAGAAGTTTTTTGGAGATAGCGTTTATAAATATTGCGAAGAGTAAAGGAGATAAAACGCCACCGTGAGGTACACCGGCAGTTGTATAACACCAAGAAGAGTTAGATTCTTCTATGCATATACGTTGCCGGCGGCCATACAGGTAACTACGAAACCAGTCAATCGCCGTTGAAAAAATAGGCAAAGAATAGGCCTGGGCTTGCTGGTACCTGTCGCTCTACCCATCCGATGGCAGCGTCTGATGTCAGCAACTGTAAAGTCTGGCAGCTTGAGGTGGCAACGCACAACTTCGGCAACTACCTGCGCAGTATCCTCTTTGACCTGTTCTGTTATACCATGCAGTAGAACCATCTTCCGCCGACTCCGCATCTCAAGGTTGTCCAGCCCCTGTTCTAGCGCCTCCAACTGACGCTGAAGACAGCTCAATGCATCCAGGATGAACTTCTTGAACGAAGTGTAGTCTGCAACCAGCCCGTCCGTTTCGCTAGATGATGTGCTTGCAGGGTTTTTCTTCAGCTCAACCTCAAAATTGGACATCCTGTTTTCGAAGAGTGTCATCATTTCGGACAATGAGATTTTTAGTGCTTCCATGATGTGCTTCTGAGTGTTTTTTGTGTGTAGGATTAATATATATCGGAGATAACACTAAACTGGTGGGTACTATGTGTTAGCATGTGAATGCATACATTTAATAACTTAATTAAACTGTAATTATATTTTAAATTAAAATTTGAATTGGGAGCAATTTTATTTTCCACCATATGTTACAACTACCCACTAAATAAAATGATGACAATCCATTCATCATCACAGCGACACTATAATTAGACAATCAAATAATCCCTCACGAGCCTTTTGACCAATTATTTATGGATAAACCCATGACTTTGCCCAACTCGGGAATTAAACCCAGGTCCATGCTCAGCAGTAGCGCTTGCGATCACTAAACTAGCTTCTGCCAGCGGCTGCACCCGCGTGTAATATATCATCCCAAGGGTACATTATACTGGGATAAATAGTCTATGTGAAATTTAGCTCTCAGACGAAAATGCCAAATTGAAAACAATGATTACGTCATCATGGAGATACAGTTACAAGTGTTAAATGGTGAAATAACTGTTGGGCATGCTTTAAAAACATGATTTTTTTTTTAAATTAATTACAGTGTTGATTTGATTGATAATGATTATTCTTAAATGTATAACTATAATTCAATAACATTAATGTTTTATTTAGCTGTTAATGTCTCACTGCTGGGCACTGGCCTCCCCCATAACTTCCCAAGTGCTCTTTTTGAGCGCCACTTCAAATTTAGTTATTTATATAATAATATAAATTAATAAAATAAGTCAGTTGGACCACGGGTCTTCGGTAGGGGCAGTTGTCCAATCATTGTTTTTAGTTGGACAACTGCCCCTACCGACGGCCCGTAGTCCATCTAGTTGGACATTATAGTTGGACCACGACCCCTAAACGGCTATTTCAGACTATATACTATCAGATTATAGTCGTATCGTTCTGGCATGATTGAGTAACAAACAAACATCTATCCATCCAAACTTTCGCATTTATAATATTAGTAATATATATTAAGATGATCCTGCTGGAAGGGACAAATATCAAATAGTTTGATATATCTATCTTTTTATATGTCCTTATATTTTATCTTCCGCTATCCATAAATCCAAATATGAATTGTAACCAAACCCTTCGGATGTTTATGATAAAATTATTTGCTCGTAATCTGAGAAGCACAAACCAACACAACATTATTATATCCAACTAAACAATAGCTTCTATTTCCTTGTGTGTGTACTAGCTTCTGCCCGCGACTTTGCCTGCGTAAAAAGTGTTTTACTATCGCAAGGGAATATTATATCGGTATAAATATCTTATGTGTTAATCCAGGTTATAAACTATCTGTTTACAACATTTTATCCAAACCCGTTCAACCGTACTTGATTGACTAAACACAATCATACAAACAATCAAATAATGGGTACACGTAGCGTGGGACACCCTCAGGCTAAATGGAGTGACGATCTTTGCAGTTTGGCTGGTAGCATCTGGATGAGAGCTGCTTAAAATCGAGACTAATCGCGTGTGATTGGAGAGGCCTATGTCCAGCAGTGGACATCTAAAGGCTGATGATGATGATGATGACATGAAATTTTATAATATTATTTGATTTTGCCCAGAAATCGAGCCATCCATTAGCTATAGATATCAGTATAATTAATCGTTAGCTATCGTTGGCAAAATTATAAGCACATACGCGTGTAGGTAATTATCCTGTCCCGTTTATTATTATCATATATTAAATGGCTTGATGAATTATTAAGCGAGTGGTTATAATATTAAGATAACATGAATCGAGGTTTAATCCATATCGTAGTATAATAATAGGCTCATCCTACCGATGATATTACTGGATCACCAGATTTTGCTCTATCACATTATTTTTTTACGGTTTTCTCTACGATATTTTAGTGGGCCTCTGCCAACACGAAATATAAATGAGGACTTAGACTTCCTCTATGATTTTCTTAAAGCCAAATAAATAGAGCGCTAAAATAATCTCAAGCAGCACACATTTTTAAGGGTGGATAAGATTTTACTTTGAAATCTTGACAGGCGCAGCGCAGCAATACGACTGCGAGGCGACTACTTTTTTTTACCATAGGTAATTGCTGTTTGGATTACCCGTACAACAATTTGTATGAAAAAGCATCTCATATCGTACCTATCGCCTGAAAAAGCAACATAAAAACTGTAATTAAATTAAACGTCTATAACGTCCACTAATATCATAAGTGTTGAATACAGGCCTGCGGATCACAAGCTAAGAGGCAACACTGGAGCTAGACACGTTCCCGGAAAAAAATCTTCGCTGCGTGCGAAATATATACACAAACAAATGCACGGGCGATTCACAGTACCACTCACGGATCGCGAACGTAATTTTGAATAACGATTGGTTTGTTACTAACCAATTTCAACAAAATTAAACCAAGATCAACGTTTTAGGTCCTTTTTTTATCTCGAATAGGCTCGCGCTTGACCACCATCTCACTTGATGGTAAGCGATGATGTGGTCGACGATGGAGCACGCTTGACTAGAAGTAAACTATTCACTCTTTACTTGAAGACCCCTAGATTGTAGCTATCCTTAGCTGTACGCATAATAAAAGTATTCTCAAAACGTTTAGTGCGTATGGGTGGGATGTCCACCATGTACCGATGGCGCATCGCCGTTCGTCTGGTTGTCCGATGATGAAACGGGCTGGGCGGAATTAGATCATGCAATTCCATCGCACACTCCCCGAAATGTAATCGATAAAAGACCGATAAGCTGGCTACTCGGTGACGATGTTCAAGGCTCTGGAGCTTTGACTTAACCAGTGCCTCATCGCCGATGAGCCCCTTGGCCCGCTTTTCGATCGACTTTAGTGCATCAAGCTGGTAGCTGCCAAAGGCAGATCCGTCCCAGAGATGAGAACAGTACTCCAAGCATGATTGAACTTGCGCTTGATACAAGCTGAGCAGCTGTTCTGACGTGAAGTACCCTCTCACCTTTGCTAGGATCCCCAGCTTTTTTGCAGCCAGCTGAGCTTTTGCCTCAATATATGGGCCAAAATTGAGAGTCGATGTCAACGTCACGCCAAGAATCTCAACATGGTCAGTTAATGGCACGGTCACATCTCGGCAAGTTGGAGCCGGGTGAAATCAGCTCTTTTTAGCGGGAAAAAGACACGCCTGGGTTTTAGCAGCATTAAACCTGATCAGATTGGCATCGCCTCATTCGGAGACTGCTTGCAAGGACAGGTTCCAGCATTCCACCATGGCCTCCCGGAGAGACCGGATCTGAGGCCCGGTAGCACGAGCGTTGGACAAGTATCTCTCAGCAACAGTGCTGTCGTCTGCATACTCAAAGGTGCCGGGTTTTAGCAGATCGTTAAGGTGCAGCAAGAATAAAGTTGCTGAGAGTACTGACCCCAGAGGGACCCCGGCATTAATATCCAAGTAGTCCGACGAGCAGCTATCCATAACCATTCGAATGGACCGATCTCTCAGGAAGTCTGCAATCCAATCACACAGACCACCGGGCAAACCGAATGAAGGAAGCTTACCAATATTCTTTCGTGCCAGACCCTGTAAAAAGCCTTCGAGATGACGAGGGAGACGGCAAGCGCTTCCCCGTGCCTCTCGATGGCCTCACTCCATGATGTGAATGGCATACGCTAGAAGATCCCCAGTAGACCGTTTTCAGCGGAAGCCGTATTGGCGGTCACTTAGGATATCGTTAATTTCTAGGTATGCCAGGAGCTGAATATTGAGTCCGCGTTTCATACTCTTACAGATATGGGTCTGTAGTTGGCCGGGTCAGCTCGACTGCCCTTCTTGGGCACGGGCTGTACGCCTGCTTCCAATCATTCGGATCATTCAGGCGCACAGGTTCTAAGAACAATTGCTAGTATGCCGTCAGGGCCGCTAGCCTTGTTCACGTCGAGGTTGCGCAGCACCCTACGGACGTCCTTCTGATGTATACGAATGTCTGACATACTCGTCTCGCATCCATCAGAAGAAGGAGGGGGCCGCACGTCACCAGGATTCAGACGTGAAGATTCCGCAAAAAGAGAGGCAAATAAATTTGCCTTCTCCTCAGCGGAGTGAGCCAGTGACCCGTCGGGTTTCAGCAGTGGTGGTAGTGAGGGACGGCAGAAGTTCGACTTAACCGACTTAGCCAGAGACCAAAACGCTTTACTACCTGCAGGGTAAGAAGCAAGTTTGGTCCCTATTCGGCCAATGTGGTCGAACCGAGCCCTTCGCAACACTATCTTGCAGAACTTGGCAGCCCTGTTGAAAGCCCTCTTCTTCTGACCCACGTCACTCGCCTTATGCGATCGAGCGACGACCCAAGCCAGGTAAGCCCCATGCTTAACCGCGTCGGCGCGCTTACATTCGGCGCCAAACCATGGCCGGTCTTCGCTAGACATTGATACGTCAGAGAACGGAATGTAGTACTGCATTCCCTGACGCAACACATCCGTCACGGCGTCCGCGCACGACGATGGGTCAGTCGAAGAAAAGCAAGTAGGCTGCCAAGGATAGCATGCGAAGAAAGATCGCATACCATCCCAATCTGCTGACTTGTACCGCCAAACCCGCCAGGTGCCTCTTGGGCTGAGATCGGGCGGGGAATAGATGGACACAGACTTCCCCAGACAGCTTAGTGGTCGGAACTACCCAAGGGTGAACCTATCGACACAGAGTATCCGTCTGGATCTGTTGTCAGCAGAAGGTCCAAGCAATTCGCTGTGTGCGAATCAACATCCGGTACCCTCGTTGCCCCCTGGACCAGCTGGGTGAGGTTTAGCGCTAGCGAAAGCTTACGCATCTCCCGTCCAGCATGGTCAGTGCACCGGTTTGGGAAGAGCCACTCCTGATGGTGGGCATTAAAGTCTCCCAGTAACACTAATTGGGCGGAAGGGTACCGCTGCTGTGCCGCGTCAGCAGCCTCACTGAGGTACTCTGTGAGCCTGGTTGTCTCCTGAACGAGGTTCCACGCTGCTAACCTTCAGACACGCACTGAAAGGACAGCATCATTAAGGCACTAGTTCGGAGACTGTGGGGACGCCCGAGTCCCCCCGGAATGTCCATCGGGCCTTCCCCATCTGGTCGCCAACCAGCACGATGGCGCATCCCGGGATTTCTCGACAGTTGGCGGGGCAGCCGTTCATGTGTGGCTGGCACACTACTTGGGCCCCCAACTACCTGCGGTCGGCCAGCGGCGCACCGTGCCTCAGATCCCGCTACCCTCCGTGACCAGTCTCCCGATACGTCCATACCAGTGTGCGTCAGGCTGGTCAGCCTGCAGCGGAACAGCTATCTCGACCCAACTCATCTTGTGGCTACACCGAGCATCGTACCGGAACACGGCTAAGCCGCTTGGCGGTACGTCTTTGCCCGGTGAGTGGTCGCAAGCCTTCGGCTGAAACCTACCATCAGTTATTGTCACCTGATTTGCACCACCCGGGGACCGGGGACATAAGGAGTTATGTCCGCTAATAAATGGGCAAGCATGCTAAACTTGCCACTGCTCGCTTCAAAACCGAATCTCCGACCTTGACCTCCACAACTCTGGCCACTCCGTCATATCCATAAAATAAATCTACAATGCGTCAACGACGCCAATACAAAGGCAACAAATTAGATACTTTAACAAGTACAAGATCTCCGACTTTGGGAGGGTCACTTTTGTCGGTCCACTTAACGCGCTGCTGCAAAATATGCAAATATTCCAAAGACCAACGATGCCAGAAACTTTGGGTCATCTGTTGAAGCAACTCAAAACACGTCAATCGCGAATTCCAGCAGGGTATTGAGGGCCTGACCAATCAAAAAATTACCAGGGTTCAAAACTTCCAGGTCATTTGGGTCTGAGGAGATCGGACAGAGAGGTCGCGAATTGAGGACGGCCTCAATTTTACAAAATACCGTAACAAATGCCTCAAACGGTAAAATACTTTTACCAATAACACGGCGGAGACGCGTGTTTGTTACTTTTACAACAGCTTCAAAAATGCCACACCAATGTGGACAGACTGGGGGATCAAATTGCTAATTAATTCCCATTTGGGACATTGTAAATCTTAAATTATGTTTATCCTTATTTAGATAATTACAAATATCACTTAAATATCTATCAGTGGTCTTATTATTAGTACCGTTATCAGAACGGATCAAAAATGGTAGTCCTCGGCGGGAAACAAATCTACCTAGCGCTGCAACGAACGCATCTGTGCAGAGGCCAGACAAACGAACACACACAAATGACAGACTAAGCATTACGAAGTAGAGAAGTCTTCACCAAGAAGAGACCAGCGAAGTCAGTTCCAACAGAAGCAAGTGGCCTACTCTCAGTTACTCGGATGGCAAGTCACTCATTATGGGTTGAGTGGGAGTAGCCTTCAAACGATAGCACTGCATACATTTGAAAATGATGCCACGAATAGTGTTTTTGGCGACAAAATCCAAAATTCACGCTGCAAAATGGCTACGAGGGCGTTGCAACCTGCGTGTGCATTATTAATGTGTCGATCGGACACCAACAATTTCAACAACACCTCCTTTAGGGAGCAACACGGAGCACGAAACCAGTGGAGAGAGCATCGGCACGTTTTTGTTCTAAACCAAAGTCACCAAATAACGGCGGGGGCAGAGGTAAGCTTCCTCCGCTGTGATTGGGTGACAGATTGACAACCAAATGACAGCTGATTCTTTTAGAATTCCAAACAAGTAATTAAAAAAATATCGATATCGATAGTTGTTTAACTTATTAATAGTGTAAAGATTTCTTTAGGATACAGAGATTACGGATTCGAATTTGAAATAAAACAGGTGTTTATTAAATTAAAGGGATAGTTAAAAATAATTATGAATTTACTGGTTTTTAAAATGGATTAGGTTTGAATATGTTTTTCTTATGTACCTAATCTTTTGGACTTGTATTATTTTTCGTAATGACCCGACAAACTTTGTTTTGTCATAAAAACACCAAATACCCTACCTACCCAACTTACCCTACCCTATTGTGAATCTAAACCATCCGGGGCGCCACCCAAACGCATACAAAAATTTCATTCAAATCGTTCCAGTCGTTTTGGAGGAGTGCTCACTGCACTCCTCCAAAACGACTGGAAATAACACGTACAGTAGAATTATATATATAAAGATACATATATGCATGAATTGCTCGATTAAAGGTTAGATTTATGATATGGTAAATACGGGCATGACAATAAAAAACAAAAGAACGTACACAGCTGCAGTTCTTATTAATTTCGGCACCAAAGTATTGTGTAATGCTTAATAATAAACAATGCATTCTGAGTATTTTTTCGCTCGACGAGCTTTTTCCGTCTTGGAGCCTAACATATCGATATAATCGTCGTGATGCTGCGATGCAGCACTATCGAGAAAAAAAGAGACAACGACTAACGCGCGAATCAGTGTACCAGAAAGAGACAGCAGCGGAACCATCCAGAAATAAAAATATTTGATTTTACGTAATGAAATTGATTAAATAGAGTAGAAAAATACTTACCTGTGAAATGTTATCCCATCTTTTGTGTAACTTGAAGTATTAGAACACTTTCCACACCATTTAATTGCACAACTAGGCATTACTTTTTAGTTTATTTGTTTTAAAGACGGAAGCGTGACGTTCGTACGTCCTACCTACGAATGTTGCGACTGACTAAAATTTCGCCGCATATGATTGATATTGCATACGCTTGGCGCCCGCGGTAATCCCGGCACGCTCTCTCCACTGGTTTCGTGCTCCGTGGGGAGCAACAAAAGATGGCGAGCACCATAAGGCTAAATCGAATTCCGAAGTCGTCCTCCGACTCGGAGTAAACCAGATTGGTCTAAGAATAGAATAGAATAGAATATACTTTATTGTACACCATAAAATTATACACATTTTCAAGAAAAACTTATTTCTACGGGTACAAAGGCGGTCTTATCGCTGACAGCGATATCTACCAGACAACCTTTAAACGGATTAAGACGAGTGATTGAGCCTCTCAAAGCTGAGCATCTCTTCAGGGCTTCAATAGTCTGGTCAAAGTGCTCGGCTTGTACTGCACGAACAACATCAGTGCCTTTGACGTTCATAAGGCGACAAAACTAAAGATAACGATTTATTATTCGGATTCCGTCCGTTACGTATGAAACGCCGGATCCTAACAATTTCGACAAAGAACTGTATTTGTCCAAAAGATAATGCAAATTGTATGCAGGTTGCGTTTCCACAATTCCAATACGCAAACTTGGCAAAACCTCTGGAGAGGAGAAGACTATTCTGGGGCCAGGATGACTCCTGATGTGTCAACCAGTCTGATCCACACCATAAAGAATGGTAGACAAGGACAGGAGCCTCGCAAACACGCGACGCGTAGTCAGCGGGGTTCAATTCTCCTGGGACGTGTCTCCAGATCAGTTTAGTCTCAGAGTTCTGAATCTGTGAGACTCTATTTGCCACAAAAACCGCTAAAGTATGAGCTGAGGTGCGAAGCCATTACAGAGCTATCTTACTATCAGTCCAAGCAAAAACGTCTGAGATATCAACTGTACGACCCAGAGTACTATAAATATGATGAAGAAGACTAGTAAGAAGAGCTGCTCCACACAATTCCAATTTAGGAATGGTTAACCTTGAACTAAAAGACGCCACCTTACTCTTAACCATCACCAAATGGACCTCTACAGAACCGGATGGACTTACAGTCCGTAAAAATACCACGGCCGCATACTCTCAGTTGACCGCGTCACAAAACCCGTGGAGACTCACTCGACAGTTACCAGCAGGTAGAAGGAGTCCGGGCAAGGAAATCTGGTTTACATCCGGAAGTGAGAATACAATCGCAAACCAATCCCTCATCAAATCTTCCGGTAGAGCCTCGTCCCAAGTAATATTGGCTAATCAAAGATTCTGCAAAAACCACGTAGCCAAGAATATGACAGGAGTGATCCATCCATTGGGATCAAATTTCCGGGCAAGGTCTGAGGAATATCCAATTTAACTCGAAAGGTGAAGATAGCCAGGACAGGCTGGTACTGTATACCAAGGACGGCAATCAAATTAGGGTTATCCACATCTTCATAAAGGAGAGGATCCTGTTGATGTTCTACTGTTAGATCACTCAACAAATCAGGACAATTCGACAACCATTTACGCAATTCGTATTCTCCTGATTTCAAGATCTCAATCAACTCATCCCGCAAAACTAAGGCCTCTGGCCTCTTCCACTGTAGAGACCCCGGTGCACACGTCATCGACGTAGACGGAGTCTTTCAAAATGGCAGCCGTACGTGGATACTTCAGCTGTTCACGGCTGGCCAATTCCAACAAAGTGCGGATGGCAATATAGGGACTAGACCTGAGTCCATCCCCCCCGATGGGTTCCCGCATTGTCGATGCTGGGGGACTCAGTAACCGTGGCTTGGTCACCCACGGTGAAGCGAAGAGGAACCCGAGGAGGGGCCGCTCGGCAGGGCTTTTGCCGATTAAGCCGACGACGTAGCGGCCAACATGTAGGTTGCGGTGCCGCTTGGTAACAGGCGACATCGCAACTGAGGCGGGCCGCGATGTCTTATGGAGATTCCCAAGTCCCATACGATATCGCGGCTGAGGGTTGGAGGCCGCGGCGGGAGAGGAGTGCCGGTATTGCGGTGCGCCGCTCTCCCTACCTTCCGCGGCCTAGACGGGGTCGCCACCGTCTGATGGCGGACGCGGTGGGGCCGCAGGGGAAGAGGAGTGTCAGTATTGTGTTAGCCGCTCTCCCTATCCCCTGCGGCCGCAAAATGGTAGGTGGCGGGGTCATTGACCTTGACCCGTCACAGTGGGACCAAGGGTGCCATACACGGGGTCGTCTGGCACCCATGTGCTGATTTGGTCCCTGGGGTGGTCACGGCGTGCAGTGTGTTCTTGTGCGCCGGTGATGGGGGGTACTCCCCCGAGGAGGGTCTGGTGACGGACAGCCGTGGCGGGTTCGCGGTGAGTGCTAACGCGTGCCCGTGTTCCCGCCATAAGTGGCACTGGAGGACACCGTGGAGTTTTAGTGGGTTAGAGTCCCACATAACTGCACTATCTCCCCGTGGTAGTGCAGTATGCATGAGAATTTCTCCACGCAAAAAAAAAAAAAAAAAAAAGACCTGAGTCCATACGTAGTAGTATTCAACTCATACACAAAAATCGGATCGTAAGGTCGCTCACGCCAAAGGATCATTTGAAAGCGCCGGTCGTCCGGATGAACAAGAGATTGTCTGAACATCACACGGATGTCAGCAACAAAAACAATCTGGTGTCGGCGGAAATTGGTGAGGATATAATTGCATAGGTCCCAAATTGCATAGGTCCCTATGCAATTTGGGACCCGAGTGCAAACACTGGTTCAAAGAACGTCTATTCCATTTGACGTAGGGGACGAGCCATCAAAAACCACATGAATTTTACCGCCCGGTATTTTCAAAAACGGTTATCAATATAAGAAGCAGACATGTGTCCCAAATCTTCATACTCCCGCATGAATTCAACATATTGCCTACAAAAATCCGAATCCCTCAGTATTCGACGCTCAATGATGGACAATAACCTTTTATCCGCTAAGTCATAGGAATGACCAAAAGGGGGACGCGCAGCCTGAAACGGTAATCAAGTGACAAAACGACCTTCCGCAAGGCGACCAGTATTATTCTGGTAAATCAATTAGCACTCTTGGTCAGCTGGATCGACTCGTGAAGCAAGTGAAAGCTCTTCAAGTTAATTTCACCACTGCAGGGCTAATGGTTACCTGCGGGTGTTTGCCCATAATATCATTCAAAACAACGGCCTTGGCCAAGATTCTTGGCCCACAATGAACAGGCGAAACACAAACTTCAACTTTTCCCCGTTGACCACCCGCTTCAATACCACTTATACCATATATCCCTCTTCTCTGAGCACTGCACCTTCACTTTTTCTTCTTCCTTGGTTGTTGTCAACCATCGTCATCACAATCGCGTACCACACAAGCTATACCAACCGCCTGACGTCATAACGAACCAGCTAGTGCGCCTCTGAGTGGCGCGCGCTGCCTCACGTGCGATAAGCAGAGCGCGCGCGTGTGCATGACGTCACATAGGCTCTCATTAAGGCTTTTTAAGATCGAGCGCCACGCCGCCGCGCCGGTGTGGGTGTGAGAGCGAGACAGAGCAATAATACCCGCACTTTATGTTTTGTTAATTTTATCTTGATACCTATTTTCGTTTTAGTCGCAACATATATTATTTACGTAGTGGTTTATATTATCTTTCTATATTTGTTTTATGTTTTTGTATTATATTAGACACAACATGCTTTGGTTTCCGTACGTCACGTCCTAGGCGACCACTGAAAATCAGCGCCGTGCTGTGGGTCTCCCACGGCACAGCAATATGCTGAGTGGAAGCCTTCTTGTCACAGTCACGACATGCATCTGCTTGTACTTACTCGTCATCCTAGTACTCTCAAGTTTGGTTTTTAATTTTAATCTCACTTTTCTTTGCTAACATAATTTAAATACTTACTAATATTGGATACCGTTAAGGGTTTAATTTAAGATGTAAAAAATTTTGTATGTCGTTTTTGTGGCGAATAAACACTTTTTCTTTCTTTCTTCTTTCTATATATAGCAGAAGGGTGGGGTCCACGTGGGAGACCTAATCTCTCCACTAAACAAAAGGATGCAAGACAGCCTTGAGAACCCGATTCCAAAAGAGCATGAACTAACAAAGATTTAGCCTGCGGGCCCCAGATCCTTACAGAGACAGTTGGCAGAAGGACTGTCTCTGGCTGGGCGGCTGTAGTGGAGGAGAGGGAAGCGACTACTTATTGTTGATAACCCCCCATGGGTTTGGTAGTCGCCCGGAAAAGCGGACGCTGGCCTGGTGGTGTATAGGTAGTGGTCCACCGTAGTGCCAGGGTGTCTACCGACTCGCCCAGTCACTGGGGTCCGGTAACTACGTACACGTCCAAACTGGGACGGGCGGCGCTCCAATTGCGGTCGCTCATGTAGCGGTGGTGAGAATCGCCACGGCGCTGCCTGCCTCTGCAATCCCAAATACCTCTCCTTCAATTGAGAATGGGGTGGAGGGGTGCCGCCATCCGTGCGAGGTGCAACCCGTCGAGGATCCACAATGGGGTTGTTGGGGATGCAGACCCCCGCCTATGGGGGAGGCTCCGGCATCATTAGGCCCACTAAGACCATTTCGCAATCCCGCTTCAAATGCTGTCCTAGACAATTATAGCACCACTTGCGGCTGTTGACGATTCCACGCTAGTCCTTAATGTTTTTTTTCAGGCAATATGTGCAGCGCATACTGCGAACCTGAGTCGCTACATATTTAAGAGGAGGGCGTCGTGGCTCACCCATCCCACGAGGCGAGGGGTGAAAACCTGAGAGACGTGGGCGTCCGCCAAAAGCCTCACATTCGCATAGCGCTTAGTCAAAACTTCCCGGGCAGTAGGGTAATTTTGATCCGTAACCGCTAAGTGGTTCACTAGACCTAGGACCTCTCCTCTCAAAGTGGAGAACAAATAGGCCTGCTTTTGACAAGTGTGACCTAGCATCTACCAAGCTGTTGAACAGTACGAAGTAGGCAGGCCAACAACCTAAATCTTCACCAAAGTGTGGCAAGTCCAAGGTATGCAACCATCCTAACGAAGCAGGGTGGGTGGGAGACCTTGTCTCCACCATCGAAACACCATGTGCAGAACCCCTCAATTTACTGGTCGCCTCAACAATGTCGTCCGAGATATTGTAAAACTGTATGATGTCTGCCTCAACCGCAGCGGCTAACTCAGTGTCCTCGGTGGACAAAATCGCTAAACATGCCGCATAATATTTATCTACATTGGCTTGCCAAGCCGGGAGGTCACTACATCGAGCCAAAAAAGCCTCCGATCTATCAGATCTACTTATCAAAGAGGCCGCCGATGTGACCCATCTCAATTCTGCTCTAATTTTACATACAAATGTATTGGCATTCATAATTTCAAAATGTTAGCAACGGTTAGTAAGTATTAATTAAAACACAAAATGTTCAACAAATTAAATAAATACTATATGTGTTTAACCAAAACAACAGTTGGATAGTAATTCCCTTACCAAAATTAAATATCAAATAATAAAGTCTGTAAGACAAAAAAACAAGTTATTTTACAAATAATACTGAAACTTGTTACATTTATTTAATTATTTTCAATACAAATGTGTTAAGGCACATTATAACAAATATAAAAATAATCAAAACACAAGTGGGTATGTTGATTTTTCAATATAAATTTTATAAGGAACCCCGAATTTCAATTTATAACAAAAATTATCATAACACAAGTGGGTAGGTTGATACTTAATAAATTCAATATTCAATTTACTTTACTAGTTAGAAACAATGAATCAACAAACTTGAATCAATTAAGAATATTACTGTCAATATCAAACAAACAAAAATCAATTTCTTTATTCAATTGGTAACAATGTAGCTCAATAAAAATTACTCAGGCAGGTGGGCACTGAGTATGGTTACAATAAAAAACAATCTTACAAAACCAAGATAAAAGATTCAAATGCCAACCAATAACTATAACTCAATTAAATACAAGTAGGTGAGACTATTTAGTCTTCACCAAGCCTATATTGTTTACAACGAACAAGAAAATTCAATAACAAAACTTTAACCTTCCGGACAAATCTTAAGTTGTAAGTTGTGTATTTTATTAAACAGGTTGGAATATGACTGTGGGGGGTTGATTTCAACCTAAAAAGACACAGCTACCTCTGACTGACTCAAAAATTTACCCCTTTCCAACCAAAGTATGCTCAACAATAAAAACAAACCGACAAACAATACAGCGTTCAGTGTGAACGAGTGTCCTAGCGTATACTATGATGGTGGAATGCAAACCACGCTCTGCTACTAAAATGTTGAATACAGGCCTGCGGATCACAAGCCAAGAGGCAACACTGGGGCCCATGAGCAATGTTGCGAATCTTGGATCCTACAAGGTCTATATCCGCAAAACCGCGACACGCGGCAGCGGTAACTAGGGGTTTGTTTTTTGGGATACCGATTCCTGTATAGGTGGAAAGTGTACAAGCATTCGCAACTTACATCTACAACTTACATTTGTTTTCGTGGTGGTCTCCTGGTCTCGATCAATCGCGTGTCCGGTCGGTGGTTATAGGGGGAATACATATATAATAATAAGGGACAACCGATGTGGTCTGGACCGGAGTTCCCGGTAGACAGCTAGACACGTTCTAAAAAATACTTCACTGCGCGCGAAATATATACACAAACAAATGCACGGGCGATTCACAGTACCACTCGCGGATCGCGAACGTAATTTCGAATAACGATTGGTTTGTTATAAACCAATTACAACAAAATTAAATCAAGACCAACGTTTTACGTCCCGCTATATCAATGACAATTTTACAAGTGTTGCCAACTTCAACCCAACCAAAAACTCAACAGTGTTGCATCAAAGTAACAAAAAAAAGTACGAAACCTTTATTGGTTTCGAACAATAAGACATCTTTTAAAAGGCGTTAATGCTCACATAAAATAAATAGGAAAGTTACTTATGAAAGGTACATATTTTATAAAACACAAATCAACTAAGTTAAATTAACTAAAACAATCCTGCTAGTTCTAAAACTTTCAGCCATCTCAATTAATTGACTATATTAATTAAAAGTCTACCGTATACAGATAATTTAAAGAATGTCTCTAACAAAATTCCGTAGCCAAATATGCGGCACTATCTGGCAGACGATGTAATAAGGCACATTCACATATGTGGAGTTAGAATTCAATTTAAGAGTTGTATGGAAGAACTAGTACATTCCAATTGGTTTCCGGAACGATTTACGACCTCTAAACTATTTAGAACTCGATATAACTTGCTTTCCAATCTTTCCATCATGGTGCTAGCTAAAATTGTCAAGTAGGTACTAACTAGCATAGCTGTGTGTAAGAATTATACTGTGATGTATATATCACTGTGATGCTTGAACACCTAGCGTGCTTTAGTCTTGCTAGAATTTGTGATAGTGCTTACTGTCCTATCTTACCAACTTGGTACATAAAAACGGTTCTGTTTGCAACAAATGACAGTTGCTGAAAATTTATATTTGTAGCCTAATTTAGCACTTAATGCTAAATTAGGCAAAAAATGGTTCTTGGCAGTAATAAATACAAATTACAAAATGTCAATAGGCTTTTCAGTAAGACTTGAAATTGTATTTTAGTGCTCTTCTGTTGGTAATTGAACACTTACTTGGTCAATTTGAACGCGTACTAAGTCCTTGTAAAATAATTAGTGAGAGCAACCGAGGCGAGTCTTTTACTAACCACGGAGACATTTAGCTTTGGTTCATTGACTTTATGTTTAAATTTTCCATACTAGTGCTTTATACGGCTTTATGAGAACGCGTTCTTTTTTAATATTAACATCCAAGGTTTCTTCAAAGAAGATTTGATAAAAATGGTCTTTGCCTGGTCCACTAATATTGTCTTTGTCATACTTCTGGATAAGCCATGTTTGTCATGATAACGGAAAAATTATAATCAATTACATTGGTAAAATCGCAGTACTGGAAGGCCTCCCACTACCGAATGGCACAAATGCACTTAGGGGACGCCTATGATAATGATGAACCCATAAGGGGACAATACTTGAATTGATCCCTCTAATCAACGGTACAGATAGGGGGATTTATTGGTTAATCCTACCATTTACATTCGACTAGGAATAAAAACCCGATTCCGCCACTTTCTAGCGCAAATATCACAAAGTAATAAACGAAGTGTCTGGTAGCATCCGATCCAAATCCCAAATAGAAATGTTCCACCCGAAAAGACGTCTTCATTGATTCCTTTCGAATTTAAATCCAATTGCTAATATTTTAATTCAGCTTCTAGCCTAAGATCCCACTGCTAAAATGTGCAGGAATTACTTTATCACTTTTTTTTTCGTTTTCATCATTATCATGATTATTTTATCATTTTCATGAATTATACTTGATAATAGATACATAGATAGATAGATAAATAGATAAATCATTATATATATTATCATTATTTTATACATTCCTGCAGGGTTGCTTGGAAATATCTAGCCGCAATAACGTTAGTTACTTAAATTGTAGTTTGTTTGATACTTAACCAACGTCATTTGAATGAAAGTGTTATAGAAAATAAAAGGTTTCCAGCTGCAGCAACCGCAATTTATATGTTGCCAGTTTACCTGTTTATACCTGGCAACCCATAAATTTCGGTAAACTGAGAGCTGATGTTGCATACGTACTCGCGTTACAGGAGAAATGCCTCGCGAAAACAAAGTAAAAAAACAAACTAAATGCAGCCAACATTTACTTATATTTATCAAGTATCTTTCATAAAAAATAATTTAATCAAAACACAAATGACTGCAGTTTTTTGCGATGGGGTCTTGTACTATTCCTAATATAACAATTCCACTCGATATCTTGCTAAAAGTAAGCCCCAGGCTTACTTTTAATTAAAATGCTCAAGTAAATATAAATTACAAGGAATTCTTAAGAATGTGCCCGATCGCGCACCGCCGCGGACGTGGAGGGAAGAGCACCGCTAGACCCGCGCAGTTGGGCGGTGTACGTGTGTTAGGCATCAACGGATTTATGAGAGGCCAGTGCGACATGATATCCGCTTCACCGCCTATCGCGGCGGTGCGCTGTGCCGTGTGTTAACCGCCTTAGTAAAGAGCTGTTCAAATTAGTGGTAACTTTAGAGGCGTTTATTTTATTAACGTTATGCTTCAGAATTAAATGTGTTCGTAAACTTTGAACTGTTGAGTAAAAAATGTGGAATGCAGTTAAAAGTTCCACTATAAGATTTGATTTTTAACTGTCATAGTGCGGTTTTCAGTTTTTTCCCCACAGGAGTGCTGTCAATCTTCTTGTCAGTAGATGGAAAAAAACAAATATTTTTTACCCAAAATTCAACCATGTGAACTTCGCTTACTGACGCAGTCGTAAGCGAGTCACCGCTTGTTTACTTGAGTTCTGAGCTGTTAAACATGCTGTCAATGAAGAAGAACTAATCGCGTAGAAGTGAAAGGACAGTATGAGCAGTATTATTTAAGCAGGTTTTGCTTAGGATACATTGAGTCGAAGACCACCATTAGTAGAATCATATATGTAAAATGAGATTATAATTCTATCATCATCATACTTATCAATTCGCAATTTATTTGGGGACGGGGCTAATATATTCTTCTTCCATACTTCTCTGTTAGTCATCATCTAGTCCTTTATTGACATCCTTCACTCACCAGTTTATGTGGTCATATATGAGATCATAATATATGAACAGTAATTCAAAGGACCCTTTAACCTACATTAGAAGATGCTTTGATTTTCTATTCATGCAGAAAGAATAGCAACCATTTCGCCAGCATTGAGTTCAGAAGAAGACATTTTATTAAAAACTTAAGCAGCAGCAGAGTGATATTATTGGCCTGTTGCCAACCGAACACAATTTCGTCATTTTTATCCACTACATATTTATGATGGACGCTAATTCAGCCAGTATCTTTGGACACTAAATGAATCGTTTATCTTAAGCCTGCTTAGTAACGTTATTGTTTTGTTTTATTTTGTGGACGTTACTTACGAAGTTACTGCTGCCCAGTGATATACTTAAAGATTGGGTCACATACAAAAAAAAATCTTCGCTATGATATTTTTTTTAATCTTGCCTCGGATAGGTTTTCTTTCGACGACAAGAAAACAGGGTGGCATGCAAGTAAAGCAAACCACTGGTTGCCGCCGCCCCGAGGCATGGCCTCCTTGGCCTTAGGGTAAATACGCTAATGCTATCGATTATTGACCACTAGCAGCGTCACAACACTGTCCTATATACATCCTATCCTACTTATCCTGCATACTAACATTTTAAATAAGAAAGTCTGTATGTTGGAATGGCTAGTTCTTTTAATGTTTCTTAATCAATCACGCCTCAATGGCTGAACGGGTTCAGATTAAATTTGGAACACGGGTAGGTGCTGGACATAAGGAAGGTATTTTTATCTCGCTAGTAGTTTCCCTTGCGATAATTTCCAACATTCACTTGGGAGGAGGAGCTGGCAAAAGCTAGTACACTACACAACTCAATAAATAGAAGGGCAGCATGCCCTGCTGCCCTTCTACTTATTGAGTATTGTTCACATTTGGCTACAAACAGACCGGATGAACAGTGCCAACAATACAGTATCGTTTGAACTATAATTTAAGCTCTACGAATTAACGTTCGATTTTTACATTCGATTGGACTATTTTCGCTGAAAGTGGACATGACAAAGCCCCGATGGTGCAACTAAAAACGAGATCGACTTCATCATGTCAACCAAGAAGCAAGTGTTCAATGATGTCTCTGATCAATTCGGTGAAAACCGGGAGCGATCACCGCATGGTAAGAGGCACATTGAACATTAATATCAAGCTTGAAAGGTCTCGACTGATGAAGTCCACGCTCCATCCAGCACAGATCCAGATCCAAAACCCCGAAACCTTTCAGCTCAAACTCCAGAATCGTTTCGAGTGCCTAGGGAGCTCCGTGGACGATTACAGCGATGGGTATTCGTGGAAGCTGTCCATACGGTCGGGTCTAAGTTTTTCAAGACCCGCCGTACAGAGAGAAACAAAAAGCTCTCTGATACAACTCTCAAGCTAATGAAGGAGAGGCGTGAGATGATCCTGCAGTCTTCAGACGATGCGGTGAAATACCAGCAGCTAAATAGACGGATCTCAAAATCCTTGAAAAGCGACCTCCGCCGCTTTAATACTAAAAGTATTAAAGATGCGATTGAGCGGAATAAGGGCTCCAAGGTTTTTGCAAGGGATCTGTCTATTAGGCAGAGCCAGCTCACAAAACTGAAGACCGATGATGGCAGGATCGTATCCGCCAAACCGGAGCTTCTGAGGGAGATCGAGAGATTCTATGGGCAGTTGTACACGTCAACCAGTAAACCCGTTGCGAATCTAGCAAACGACCCAAGAACTAAATTGACCCAACACTATACTGGACGTCAGCCTGTACGAGATTAGGATGGCTCTGAAACAGTTTAAAAACAACAAGGCGCCGGGTGACGACGGAATCACGGCTGAACTCCTGAAGGCGGGTGGGAAACCGGTCCTTAAGGGCCTTCAGAAACTGTTTGATTCCGTCATACTCGAGCGCAAAACGGCACAGGCATGGTGCAGGGGTGTGGTGGTACTCTTCTTCAAAAAGGGCGACAATGCCCGGCTGAAGAACTATAGGCCCATCTCATTTCTTAGCCATGTCTACAACTTGTTTTCAAGAGTCATCACGAATCGTATCGCGCACAGGTTTGACGATTTCCAGCCTCCCGAACGAGCCGGATTCCGAAAAGGCTTTAGCACCGTAGATCACATACATACGCTGCGGCAGGTTATACAGAAGACCGAAGAGTACAACCTGCCTCTCTGTTTAGCGTTTGTGGACTACGAGAAAGCCTTCGATTCGATCGAGACTTGGGCTGTACTGCAGTCTCTCCAACAGTGCCAGATCGACTACCGGTACATTGAGGTGTTGAAGTGTTTGTACAGAAACGCCACCATGTCAGTCCGTCTCCAGAATCAGACCTCGAAACCAATCCTTCTCCAGCGTTGCGTGAGACAGGGAGACGTCATTTCTCCGAAACTGTTCACTGCTGCGCTGGAGGATGTATTCAAGGTTCTGGACTGGAGCGCCCTAGGCATCAACGTTAATGGCGAGTACATCACTCACCTTCGGTTTGCCAACGACATAGTGGTCACGGCTGAGACCATGGAGAGCCTCAGTACAATGCTTGATGACCTCAGTAGAGCTTCCGAAAGAGTGGGTATGAAAATGAACATGGACAAAACCAAGGTGATGTTGAATGCCCATGTTACACCCACTCCTATCAAGGTTGGAGACTCTACAATCGAAGTTGTGGACGACTATGTCTACCTGGGACAAACGATCCAGTAGGGTAGGGCATACTTCGAGAAGGAGGTCAACCGTCGAATCCGACTCAGCTGGGCAGCGTTCGGGAAGTTGCGCGGTGTCTTCTCGTCCAACCTACCATAGTGTCTCAAGACAAAAGTCTATGACCAGTGTGTGTTGCCAGTGATGACATATGGCTCTGAGACGTGGTCGCTTACAATGGGCCTGATCAAAAAGCTAACAGACACTCAAAGGGCAATGGAGAGGGCTAGGCTCGGCGTTTCCTTGCGTGATCGAATCAGAAATGTTGAGATCCGTAAGGCACATTGCTCGCAGAACGGATGGCTGATGGGGCAGAAAGGTTCTGGAGTGGCGACCGCGAACCGGAAGACGTTGCGTTGGAAGGCCTCCCACCAGGTGGACCGATGACCTGATGAAGGTTGCAGGGATCCGCTGGTTGCGGGACGTACGGGACCGGTCAAAGTGGCGACGCTTGGGGGAGGCCTATGTCCAGCAGTGGACAGCCTTCAGAGCTCTCTCAATATTAACTGCAGAATAACTTGAATGTGAGGCAGAAAAATATCCTGATACGTTACCTACGTATACATGAAGAGGGTATTCAGCAAATATGATAGGTGCCTGTCAATATTTTCTTTCATAATATTTATTTTTGTATTTTTACGTAACCAATTAAATTGTACCTGCTAATAAAATAACTGAAAATCTGTACCGAAAAGGTACAGATTTTCAGTTACTGTATTAGTTAGTACATACAGCATGTTATAAAAACAGATAATAAATATTCGAAATTGTTTGTTTGTATAAAAGTGAAAGGCATTCTCTGGAAATACTGATCTGTTTATGCTTTTTCTGGTTGGAAGAAGTGCCACATGCTACTTTTTATCCGGATAAGTCTACAGATACGAAGCCGCGGTTAAAAGCTCTAGGATCCTCCCTCCTCGCATCGTTTTCCTCATTACTGACGGTCGTGATGCCCTGGTCTTCGTAGAAACAACTTCTCCTTTACCAATTTGCACCATCTGCTTCTGTCTTTGGCGTCGTGGAGAGCATCGTGCAGCCTAGTATTTAACGATGTGCGGACATGGTCTGACCATCTGATTGGACTTCGACCTCTCGGACGTTTCCCTTCGACCTTGCCAGTAAGCATCAGCTGCTCGAGGTTGTGTCCGTCCTTCGTGGCAATGTGACCAAAAAACTTCAGAATCCTACGAAGGCAGACCATGGACAGTCTAATATTTATGTTTAGTTCCCGAAGGATAGAATCATTGGTACGACAGGCAGTCACGGTCGGCCTTCTTTAGAGTCCTCGGATTCTTTCTAGAGTCTTCAACTCAGGGTCATGTGAGAAGAATACCAGGAGGCGTATAGGGATGGCCGAAAATGCAATTACCCAGCTGCAAAGAGAATGGAGAGACCGTAACAATTTAAGGAAGACGAAGGTGAAACGGGTCAGCTCCCTGGTGTTCCCCATCTTCAGTTACGAATCCGAGGACTCTAAAGAAGGCCGACCGTGACTGCCTGTCGTACCAATGATTCTATCCTTCGGGAACTAAACATAAATATTAGACTGTCCATGGTCTGCCTTCGTAGGATTCTGAAGTTTTTTGGTCACATTGCCACGAAGGACGGACACAACCTCGAACAGCTGATGCTTACTGGCAAGGTCGAAGGGAAACGTCCGAGAGGTCGAAGTCCAATCAGATGGTCAGACCATGTCCGCACATCGTTAAATACTAGGCTGCACGATGCTCTCCACGACGCCAAAGACAGAAGCAGATGGTGCAAATTGGTAAAGGAGAAGTTGTTTCTACGAAGACCAGGGCATCACGACCGTCAGTAATGAGGAAAACGATGCGAGGAGGGAGGATCCTAGAGCTTTTAACCGCGGCTTCGTATCTGTAGACTTATCCGGATAAAAAGTAGCATGTGGCACTTCTTCCAACCAGTAAAAGCAATGCTGATATTTGCACCCAGGTAGATAAAATCACTTACGGTTTCCTGTGATAGGGCACCTGTATGTTGGAGATGATTTGCGCGATCCACTATCATTACTTTAATTTAAGCTTGATTAATTTTGAGCCCCAGTTCCATATTAATTATTTCCATACTTTCAAGGAGATTCACAATTTCGGTTTAATTTGCAGCTAGAAGTGTAGTATCGTCTGCGCAGCGGAGGTTAGTTAGTTTGGTACCACCTATTGTGACCCCACCGTCCCAGTCTTTACACGTCCGTCTGATGACTTCCCGTAAATGTTTAAAAAGATGGGGGACAGAATGCAACCCTGTCTTACGTCCTTGCCGAAGTTGAAAGGCCCAGACATTGATCTGTTAACCTTTAACACATCCTGATTGGTCAAGTAAAGTGATTGAATAATAGCCACCAGGTGTAAAGGTACTCCGAGTTTTTTCAGAATCGTCCACAATACCGACCAAGTCACTTTGCTGTAGTCTATAAAACGGGATCCCTTTTTCCGCATATTGTTCTTTTACCTAATATACTATGGCATAACTGTTTTAGCATATAATTTGTTTTGCCATGATAATTCATTGCCAAATTTTTTTTGGCATACAGTTTTTGTTGGCATAATTATCTTGAAGACTAATTTCTTTGGCATAATTTTAATTCGCATAATGTTACTAGCCCTAATGACAATTAGCATAAAGGCATAAAAATTCATAGGAATAACGGAATCAAATTTGAGTTATTTTTACGTAATTTACGTTTGAATTTTCATGCAAATGATTTATTTTGACAAGGTAGGCGTGTTTATAATTTTTTTTAATTATTTTATTTTAGGTGTATATTTTTAGCAATTGCTTGTAAATATGCAAGTTTCGAAGTATATTCATTGTTTTAACAGTACATAAAAAAAACCTGGCTCCCAGGGTATCAAGAACCTAGACTGACAGAAAGGAGCGAGCGCAGTATAGCGCGTGCGACGACATTTTTGCCTGAATACGAGAGACAATTAAAAATGCGAGCGCGACGATCGCAGCGAGGAGCCAGGAAAAAAAAAATACCATATAATTAAAGAATAAGAATTATTTATTTATATTGTATAAAAATGTGTATTAGTGTCTAACATTTTTGGAGTTAATTATTATGCGTATTTGTTATGCTTAAAAAAATATGTTTTAATATCATTATGCGTAAAAAAATGTATGCTTTAGAATGTTATGCTTAAACATTATTATGATTAGATTATGCGAAAACAATGTTATGCGTAAATATAATTAGGATAAACAAAAGTAAGCCATGATAATAATATATTATTCCTAAAGTTTTTATGCAAATGGGTAGGGAACCCTATAAAACACAGGATGACAGGGGTGTTAAATTCGTAAGACTTTTCAATTATTTGGCGAACGTTGAAAATTTGTTCGCGAGTCCCTTTGCCTTTGACAAACCCAGCCTGCTCCTGCGGCATTTGCCAGTCTAAGAAATGACGGATTCTTTTGTTTATTATGTGTAGCAACACTTTACTGCCGTGGGATATAAGGGCTACGGTTCTGTAGTTGTCGCATTTTGCCGTGGAACCTTTCTTGTGCAGCGGTAGAATTATTGATATTGCCCAATCATCCAGCCACTTGCCGGTACGCCAGATGACATTAGAAATTTTGTGTAGGGTGTCCACACCCGATGAACCCATCGCTTTTATAATTTCCACTGTTAAATGATCCGGCCCAGGCGCCTTCCTGTCTTTGAGCGCTTCAATAGCGGCCTCAGCTTCAGATGGCAGATGGATGGAGGTTCTAAGTCTATTGACTCCCACGCAGATAATAGAGTCCCCACTATCGTTGGGATTTTTGTATAGCTCTTCGCAGTATTGCCTCCACCGCTCCGCTATTGCAACCAAATCTTGATGTGGTCTACCATCCTTGTCGTCAACCACTCACGTTTTCGGTTTGAACTGCTTCGACAATATCCTCACTTTTTAAACAGATCCGATGCTTGTATCTTTACCGCATGGTCTTCTATCTATTGGCAGATATGCGCCACAAAATTATTTTTATCTCGGCGGCAGCGCTATTGTATCTTTTGACTCAAGACAGCATATTTGTCTCGATCCCCCTGTGTTACCAGTCCCCGCATTTTAAGATCTTTCCGTACCTTCACCTAATTCTAGGTGTCAGTGGTTAGCCATGTTTGTTTGCAAGTGGCTTGAGTTTGTTGTCTTTGTGATAACATTCAAGTCCTTAAGATGGTTTCAGTGTTCATTGGCCCCGTCGTCAATGGGGTTGGGTTGGTTGTTGGGTTGGAGTTGTCTATCTGTAATTGCTATTAGTCTTCTTGAGACATTTTCCTCTCTGACGGTGACAATGTTCGTGGTCTCAAGGAAAGAACTTTTTTCACAGCTTTTAGACGCAGAGAAAATATTTATACAAAAAGGCAGTTTTTGGACCCGCAATCTGCACCAGGAAACGTTTTTACATTGTTTATTGAAGTTCTCCAGCGGCTGTTAATAATAAAGTAGTCAATGTGATTGCGGTACCTATCGCCAGGAGACCTCCATGTGTAAATACGTCTTGAATGGTGTTGAAAGCAGGTGTTCATTATCGTGAGCTTCCTTTCGATGCAGAACTCCAAGAGTCGTTGACCTCTCTCATTCCTGGTGCCAATGCCATATCTTCCGACCGTGCTCCGGATGTGATCGTCTTGTTGCGTACTGCCTACTTTTGCATTCCAATCACCCATTAACAAAGTGATCTCGCGTTTCGGTGTTTTGGACAGAGTAGATTTCAGGACAACATAGAACTCGTTGATAGTCTCCTCTTTAGCGCAGGACGTGGGAGCATACACCACAACAATGTTGAGGGTACAGGGCTTCGTGTTAAGTCTTAGAGTTAGTATTCTATCAGAGACTGGGTTATAACCCAGTACATGCCTATTTAGATAGCGAGATATCCAGACAGCTTCTTCGTTGGTGCTAGTATCTGCAGAGCCTGAGAAGTATATGGTGTTTCCGTTGGAGGTTGTTTGGTGACCTTGTTCTGTCTTGTGGGTTTCGGTCATTCCAAGCAAAAGTAATTTTTTGTGATTCCGCCTCTTTCTCCACAATTTCCAGTTTTCCCGGGGCAAGTAATCCACAGACGTTCCACGTGGTAATCCGTCGTTGTTCACGGATTGAGATTCTACTATGTGGCTCACCAGTAGCATAATATATACTATCCAAGAACTGGTGGTCCGTCTTGGCAGCAGCTTCGGTAGCCAATTTCACACCCCTCATCCCGGTAACCAAAAGGCGCCGAGTGTTAGTCGGATCATCCAACAAATCAGCTCTATAAGTTATGCTTTCCATTAAGGTTTTCTTGGGTAAATACATCGTGGTACCTACCCGATTCCTTCCACGGAAATATTTTTGAAGTAATTTAGGACCTCATGTTCATTGAATACCCCACCATGTGCACTTACACGGAGGTGTGGGGATTGACCGCCACCCTATACTCGGCGTTGAACATTTTTCAGTGCTGGGCAGTTCTTCTCCAGAAAAACCCTCCTCATTTTTAAGCCCGGATTTACAGACATTTAAAGCTCTAGGATACAGGTGAATAAATGTTTAATTACCAAAAATGTTATAATCTCCATCCTTTCTGAAATTAGAAATAGCATGGCAGTAAAAATCAATTTATCAGATTATACGAGTACTTAAACCCAAAACAATGCCCAGTTACCAACAGCGGTCAATACACAGGCCGGTCTTGTAATTGGGTGGCGTAAACAAAAAATATTTATTTGCAGAGGTCGTCAACCCGCGGCTCGCAACTGGGCATTCTGCCAACTGCTCAGAGTCGAACAGATAAATTCGGGTGCCCGCTTTTTTGCACGTGTTATCGTAGCATTTGTGAAAATGTACGAATATCACGACTTTTCACATTTATAAGTGTAGGTGTTGTGAAGTGAATAAAAAGATAGTCAGCTGTTTATTTCTCTGATTGTGATAAAATGTTGAGGATACTTTAATGGTCTGAGGATGCCAACTGTGATGTCGTATTTTGTACCTAGAAGTTAAAAAGAAAAAGCTCTATAAGCGGTTAGTCTCTGCTGTCATTTGTAGATTCCGGGCGGCCAAAATCAAAATCATTTATTTTTATTTTACATAGGCCTACATGGGCACTTATAAAACGTCGACAAAAGGTGCACGGTTCGGGTTAGTCGTTTCCTATGGAGAAGAACCGGCAAGAAACTCCAAGGTTAAACTTTTAAAAATGGTTTGGTTTTACAGTATTTTCATGTTACAGCATTAGTACTTCGATATGGGGGGGTTGTCCCCCCAATAGTAGGCCCGACAATAAGTAGTAAGAAATAAAAAAAAAAAACGTTAATAAATGTTAACAATCATCTTGAAATCTAGAAGACCTACAATGTTCACACATTCACAAAACAATCGGTAAAAGAATCTATACAAAGGTAAAAAAAAACAAATTAATAAAAAAATAACAAATGTCTCCCGCATCGGATAGTCAGATGTTAGGGCTGGGGGGAGAAGGGGTATCGTGTTATCTAGTTACTGGGTTGTAGTAATTAGATAAGGCATCGCTCTATATAAAATACTTTTACTCAGCTGCATTCGGTAAGATTGGATTCTGGAAGTCGACTCCAAAATGGTTGGAAAAAGGCTATGCAAATTGATTGATTAAGGATAGCTAAAAGAATGTCAGCTCCGACGCTTGGCTGGAGTTTACTCCTAAAGCACTATTGACTTTGAATATGCAATAGGCAAAAACGGTAAATATATCCATCAGGTCGCACAGCATACCCGGTACACATCGACTGTATACGCGTATACACATATATGATTTCAAAGTGAAAGTCAAGGCATTAAGTCCGCCTATGTTGTATGTTGCATGAAGTTTTAATAAATAAATAAGAAACGTTGCGTAGAACAACGTAACACTTTTGAGTTAATGCTTGTATTAATTTCACCTCATAAAATTTCCATACCAATGTGACTACGTATCATTTATTTTATTTAATCATCGAATATTATTTAACCATCGCGCACATGTGCAAACCATTTTGAGACAATAACATTCGGCTATAAGTACGGTGTGACATGTACCCCAATAAATTACGAAATAATCTATTCATTTTAAAATGGTGATGCAGTATTAGACTTGTTAACAAAAACAAAGTGGCCAAAAGTACAAGCAGAGGGACTCAAGAACCGAGACTCACTACAAAAAACTAAAGTTTTTAAAAAACTAAAGGGTTTACAAACACAACACTTAGGCGACGAAGTCGAAAGGGTCTTGTAGCGTGGCTGCAGGTAGCGTAGTGGTATGGGAACAAGAAAAAGGTTGGGGAGAGAAATAGCGATCGGTTGTGGATGACAGAAAGACACTGGTCTCTAGGCAGGCAGATAGGAAAGACCGATGTTGAAGATTTCGTTACTTCGATAGGCGGTCTTGTGTAGAATCTCGTGGTTAGACAGATGGAGGAGAGTGTGCTATGAATGGTTCAATTACAATTTCTCCTCGATACACCGATGAAAGTGACTTAGACGACGACGTAGGCGATCCAACTTATAACTTTGAAGACAAATTCGCTAACGCTTCTGGTCCCGGAACTATGAATTTTTTGTTACCTTCAAGTTCGAATTACTCAAGTTCTGATTCTGATTCTACTAATCGGAACATCAAAAAAGGCCGCAAGCGGGTGAAAGACCCTTCAAAATGGAGACAAAACCGAGTTAAGAGATTGCGAAACGAAGGTGAATCCTACAAATCTATGTCTAAGACTTAGAAAGCTGTCTCAGCTCGATGTTTAAAAATTCCGTGCACAAATTGTAAGTTAAATTGTACGCAAAATGTTGACAACGGAGCAAGATATGATACTTTTAATAACTTTTGGAAATTAGGAGATCTAAGCAAGCAATGATCATTTATCAGTTCGTGTATGGTCGACATTCAGCCAAAATATAAATATACAAATGCAGAAAATCCACGTCGCCCCAATAAGGCTTTTTTCTTTACTGTCAACGGAAGTAGGGTAAGAGTCTGTAAAACTTTTTTCAAAAGTACTTTGGATATAACGGACCGCATGATACATACTATAAGAATAAATACGAACAAACATGGTTTTTTGATGGAAGAGAGGCGTGGAAAACAAGGCCATAATAAAAAAAAAAACCCGAATTGGTCGCCGATATAAAAAAACACATTGACTCTATCCCTCGGATGGAATCCCACTATGTAAGGGCACAAACCACAAGAGAGTATATAGATGGTGGTAAAACGATTAAAAACCTATACAAAGATTTCGTAGACTTACAAACAGAAAATGGTAAAGAAACCGGTAATTATTTAACCTACTAAAAATTTTTTACCACGGAATATAATTTAAGTTTCTTTCGCCCCAAAAAGGATCAGTGTGATCTGTGTGTCAGCTATGAAAACTCTAACTGTGACCAAAAGATGGCCATAGAAGATAAATATCGAGTGCACTTAAAAGAAAAAGGACTAAGTAGGGAAGAAAAGTTAAAAGATAGAATAAAGGCAGATAAAATGAATAAAGTCGTAATTTACGATTTGGAAGCCGTTTTGCAATGTCCCAGAGGAGAAACGTCGGCTTTCTATTATAAGTCCAAACTAAACAGTTATAATCTAACGTTGACAGAACTTAAAAATAAAGACAGCAAAAATGCATACGATAACGTTCACTGCTATTTTTGGACAGAGGTGGATGCTAAACGTGGGGCATTAGAAATTGGGTCTTGTGTGTGGGAATATTTGAAGAAAATCAGTGCTGAAGAAGGGACGGAAGGAAAAAAAAAATTGTAATTAATTACATTTGTAATTTTACAAATGTAATTTTTTATTCTGACAATTGTTGTGGTCAGAACAAAAACAAGTTTATCGCAACATTATATTTGTACGCTGTACAACAATTAAATATAAATAGTATAACTCATAAGTTCCTCATCAGAGGCCACACCCAGAATGAAGCAGATAGTGTGCACAGCCTCATTGAAAAAGAGGTTAAAAAGAACCTAAAGTCAGGCCCAATTTATACTCCCGACCAATATATAACCCTAATCAAGTCTGCAAAAAAAAGTAGTCCAGCTATTAATGTTCACGAAATGACTTACGATTCGTTTATGGACTTTAAAGAACTGCAAGAAGAATGGGGGTATAATTTTAATATCAACAATAACGGGAATGCTGTAAATTGGAATGATATAAAGCATTTAAATATGACTAAAGGAAATCCGTTTACATTTGGCTACAAATGTTCTTACGAGGATGAAGCATACAAAGAGGTGAACGTGAGAAACAAGAGAAAGAAGATGAAGGATGTAAATGATATTGTGCTTAAACAGGCGTATACTGAAAAACAAAAATTAAGCGCCAATAAGAAGAAAGATTTGAAAGAGCTCCTCACAAAAGGTTTAATACCTGCTTACTATGCGAATTTCTATAACATAATATTGTAAAAAATAAATGTGTGTAGTAAGAAGTAATCTAATATCATCACATTTTAGTACCTTGTTTATTAGTTCCTACTCTATCGGCGCTTACGTTGATTGGAGAATTTGATCTCATTCATACCAATGAAAAAAAAAAAATACCTAGTTTTTTTTTAGTTTGCTTAATTTTGATTTATACTGTAAGTATTAACATGACTGATAATAATTATAAGCAAGTGTTTGTTTTTGAGTTTTTTTTACTTAATTTTTTATTATTATAAATGTTGATATTTAATTATAATAAGAACGCATACAAGGATAATATGAATTCAGGTTATCTGAATACCTAATTTGTACTGATTTAATATAAGTTAATAGCAAGTCTCCTTTGTGACATTTAATAATAGTGTAAACTGTAAGGGTTTTCTCTCAATTCATATAAGATCTTAATGTTAATTAAACTGTTTTGTAATAATAAAGTTAAGTTTCTTTTAAAAATCCTTCATTCCTTTAATATTAAACAGTCGTTTTAAATAATAAGACTAAAATGTTATCTTTTTAATATATGAATAGAGCATTATAACATAATGTATAATATTTTTTAGATATATTGTTAATCATAAACTGAACTAATTTATTTTGTGTCGCATATCATTTTAAATACTAACTTGTATTTTAATCAAAAAACGAATTAAGACGGTAGAATGTTTTTAAAGCCTTGTATTTTTTAATTAATAAATAATAATAACATTTTCTATATGCCATTTGAAAGGCTATTCTATTGGTAATACATAAATTTTACTAGTATTACTGTAATCGTTTCCATCTTTATTTTAATTTGAAAAAATGTAGCTGCATCGCATTTTCAAAATTTTAAACTCGATTTCCCAACAATCGTAGTTTTGTAATTATTTCAGTTAATTATTAAAGGTGCGATATGCTATAAGGCCACTCTCAATTAAGAACGTAGGACTGCCAAATGTTAGTTGTTAAATACTGTTTCCTATAGGACTGATTACGAGTCTCATTGCGTTGCTTTGTTGTATGCACACTTATAAGCTAAAGGGGGTAGTCATCGCTGAACATCACACTGGGATATGATCATTTTAATGAATGTTAGAGTCGTGTCTCGTTAAATCGCACCAGGCTTTCGGGCTAATCTCTGAACAAAAAATAATATTTAGTGAGACACGATGGAAGCCCAGTGGAAAGACCCCGCTGTAGACGTCGCAAAGTAGTCAATAACACTGGAGCAACCTCGAAATTGGGGTGTTTATAAATGTGAAGTGACGACTTAATCCATTTCGCCATACAGCAAAACGATCTCAATAAGATCTGCATCAGACTGAGTCTACGGTACGCTTGCTAGTTTTGGTATGGTCTTTGTAAAGGGTGTTAGGTCGAGGGTGAGCTATTTATTATATTGCGCGTCCAGTAATTCTGGAAGCATGTCTCGCTCAATGGCAGGACACTTAGGCACAAAACTGTCCTTGTCTTAGGATTGTGTAAGACGGGGTGCATGTTGAAAGCCTCCACGTGGCGTACCCTGGGCAACGTCAGCCCCAGCTGCTCACTCGCTTTGGGTGGACGGTTGGGGCTGGCGGCTAATTTTCAACACACGAGGAAGGGTCATGGTTCCAATCACAGATCATCGTTGATGGTCTGTGAAGGGAACCGGGCTAGTGACAGGACGGCTAAGGTGGGCCTTCTGACGCCTACTCCCCCCTCTGCTTACAGAGGGTAGGTCGAGTGGTCGTAGAGTGGGCAGAAAGGAAAGAAGGATGGAGAAATAGGGACCTCACCCTTTAAAGGAAAAACTAATTTAATCATGGAAAAAGGCCTTTGTAAAAAACGTCCCCAGGTGGGTCCCGACTGCTCGGCGGGCTGCCCTCCGTATTCTGGGGTGGGCAACAAATGTCTTCTGTCTGTCTCAGACAACAACGACGACCAAACGCGCGATATACGGACACCGATATTTTTAGACGAAGAGGCGAGGAGTGATGCGGGGTTGGAGTCCGACGCCGCATCTGGCGCAAAGGGCCCACAGAGCTCGGAACGCGAAGTTGAAGGGGCCGCTGCGAAGAACATAAGGTTCTTCCGGAAGCGCCCCAAATCGGGGGATGGCCTGGGGTCGTTCTCCGACGACGAGCTGGCCTCGGCCCGGAAGATCCCCACCAGTAGGCGTGGGGGCCGAGACAGAGGAGTGGGGAGAGGGCTCACCGCCCAGGAGGCTGCCCATCAAGCCGAAAAGCTTGCCGCGGAGGGGCGGCACCCCGGATCGAACAGCCACAGGGCTGTCCTCTCGGGGTCTTCTGGCGATGAGCTGGACGCTGCTAGTGGCGCCAATTCGGAGCGGGCAGTCAGTTTTGCAGAGGTCGTGGGAGCCGCTATCAGAGATGTGGCCTTGAAGAGGAACAAATCCTCTAAAGACAAGGCCATATCAGCGGCCACGGCCTCCATTATGGCGGCAGCGGAGGCCAATCACTCCGGGCCTCCGTCGGAAGGAATGTCCGAGATGCGGGCGGAGGTCACCCACTTGAAAGCCGAAATGGAGCTTCTCCAAAAGGAAAATGAGAAGCTCCGAGCAGACCTGGCAGGGCTCCGAGGGGCTTGCCCCCAGGAGATGCCGCACGGGGGAGCACCGCATGGGCAAGGCCGGCCCGTGCTTGCAGAGGACCGGGTTCTGAACCTGGTGCGGCAGGAGCTGGCTGCCATTCAAAGTCGGTTTTCTGCACTGGAGGCCATCGTCCTGCGGCCCCCGCTAGCGGCGAGCCAGGCAGCCTTGGGCCAACGGAAGGCGGCTTCGTTTGCCGCCGCCGCCGCTGCCACGGGCTCGTTGGGACAGGTCAACCGCGGGGCTATGCTGTTACCGTCGAGGTCGGCCTCGGTGAGACTGGGCAATTCTGCCCCTAAAAAGGGCGGAGCGTCTGGACAGGCGACGAGGGCCCCAGCCCAGGCGGTGAGTCAGCCGCCCCAATTGCTTCCACCTCCTGAATCTCCTGCGGCCGACGCCGAATGGCAAGTGGCCGGGCAGAAGAGAAAGGCGGGCAAGGCAGCGAGGGCGGCCAAAAGGAAGGAGAGGCGGAAGCGGCGCAAGGAGCGAAGCGTCGCGGATAGGCTCCGCGCCCCAAAGTCCGCAGCTGTAGTGATTACGCTACAGCCGGATGCGGAAAAGAAGGGCGTGTCCTACCGCGAGGTACTCGTCAAAGCGAGGGCGGCGGTGAACCTACAAGAGCTTGGCGTCACCGAGGGCATCCGGGTGAGAGTCACCGCGACTGGGGCCCGGATGCTGGAAGTCCCCGGTACAGCCAGCGGCCCGACCGCTGACGCTCTGGCCGAAAGGCTCAGGGCGACCCTAAATGCGGACGAAGCCCGAGTGTCCAGGCCGACCAAGTGCGCTGACATGCGCATTCTGGGCCTGGACGACTCTGTGACGGAGGGGGACGTGGTGGCCGCCGTCGCCAGGACCGGGGGATGCTCTGTCGAGCAGGTGAAGCCAGGCACCATACGTCCTGACGTCACGGGAATGCGAGCCGTTACGGTGAGTTGCCCCGTCTCGGCAGCCCTAAAAATAGCTGGGGAGGGCCGAAGGCTCTTGGTGGGCTGGGTTTCCGCGCAGGTGAAACTTTTGGAACCCAGACCCCTGAGGTGCTTCCGCTGCCATGTGGGCAACCACGTGGGAGCTCAATGCACCTCGGAGGTGGACCGCAGCGATCACTGCTTCCGCTGTGGTCAGCCCGGTCACAAGGCCGGCTCGTGCAATGCCACGCCACACTGCGTCGTATGTGCAGCAGCGGGCAAGCCGGCCGATCACCGGGCTGGCAGCAAGTCCTGCGCTCCACCCGTCAAGGCCAGGGACAAGAGCAAGCCCTCAACCACCGCCGTCACCACCGCAGCCGCCGCCACTGGTGCCACCACAGCCGTCATCGCCGCGAAAACTACCGTGGCAGCGCCCTTACAGGGGGCTCAGGAGGAGGCTGATATGGAATGCCAATAATGGCCCCATTACGTCTCCTCCAGGCGAACATCAACCATTGCGCCGCTGCTCAGGATCTATTGCTCCAGAGCATGGCGCAGTGGTCGATTAACATCGCCGTGGTCGCTGAGCCGTACTTTGTCCCACCCAGGGAAGACTGGGTGGAGGACCTGAGCGGCTCAGTGACCTTAATTTCGTCGGCCGCTACCGGTACCCAATCCCTCGAGGGTGTCAAAAGAGGACAGGGTTGTGTGGCAGCACGGTTCGGGGAGATTGTCGTGGTAGGGGTATACTTCTCCCCGAACCGAACTCTCACCGAGTTCCACAACTCCCTCGCGGAGTTAAAAGTCGTCGTCGTCGGCTATCAATCCATCCCTGTGCTTGTCCTCGGGGACTTCAATGCCAAGAATGTGGCTTGGGGTTCCCGGTATACGGACACACGGGGCAGGATGGTTGAGGACTGGGCTCTGGAGACAGGCTTGGTCATCCTCAACCGGGGTTCTGTCCCCACGTGTGTGCGGATGCAGGGTGAATCGGTGGTGGATATCTCGTTCGCCAGCCCCGCTCTGTCACCGCGTGTTGTCGACTGGCGCGTCATGGAGGAGGTGGAGACATATTCCGACCACCGGTATATCCGGTTCGACGTCTCCACCCAGATCTCGAGCGCGTCGGTCCGACAAACCCTGAGTGGTCCGCGGTGGGCGCTGAAACAGCTGGACCGGGAGCTCCTCCTGGAAGCCTCGATCGTGCAGGCCTGGGTGTCATCACCGGATAGGCCTGCTGACATCAACGACGAGGCGGAGTGGTGTGGCAATGCCTCGGGTCCATCCAGGACGCGCCTGGCGCCAGGTGTACTGGTGGTCGCCGGAGCTTACGGCTCTGCGCCAGGCCTGCGTTGCTGCGCGACGCCGGTACACCAGACACCGCAGGCTCCGTAACCGTCCTCTGGATACGGAAGCTATTGAGGTGGAGCTGTACGAGGGGTACAGAGCGGCGAGGACTGCCCTCCGAGCGGAGATCAAGCGGGCCAAGGGCTTGGCTCGCGAGGAGTCGCTGGGGACTCTGAACAGGGATCCGTGGGGGCGCCCCTACAAAATGGTGCGGGATAAACTCCGCCCATGGGCGCCACCGCTGACGCAGAGTCTCCGGCCGCAGCTCGTGGAGGGCGTGGTGAGCACTCTGTTCCCTTCGCAAGAGGAACATACTCCCCCGCCCATGGCTACACCTCTTGCGGTGCCCGATGCGGACCACACAACCGACGACGACGACGATGCTCCGGAGGTGACTGAGGTAGAATTGAGAGTGGCGGTACGTAGGCTAAATGCTAAAAATACCGCCCCAGGACCCGACGGCTTACTTGGGAAAGCCTGGGTCCTGGCCTTGGAGGCTCTCGGGCCTCGACTAAGGGGGCTCCTTAACGCATGCTTGGAGAGGGGCCAGTTCCCGCTTCACTGGAAGACGGGGAAACTGGTCCTTATTAAGAAGCCGGGGCGCCCAGCGGACTCCCCGTCCGCTTACCGGCCTATTGTGCTGCTCGATGAGGTGGGCAAGCTCTTTGAAAGAGTTATTGCAGACCGCCTCGTTGAGCAGCTGGTGCGGGTGGGGCCGGATCTAGCGGAGAGCCAGTTTGGCTTCCGCAGGGGGCGTTCTACGGTGGACGCCATCATGCGCGTACGAGCCCTCACGACAGGGGATGCGGTGGCCCGGGGTGGGGTCGTCTTGGCGGTGTCTCTAGACATCGCCAATGCCTTCAACACCGTGCCCTGGAGTTGCATCAGGGAAGCACTCCAGTATCACCGGATGCCGCCGTACCTCTGCCGCGTGATCGAGGCCTATTTGACGGACAGGGCCGTCATCTACCCCGGTAACCAGGGAGAGTGGAACCGGCGAGAGATGTCGTGCGGTGTCCCACAGGGATCGGTCTTGGGGCCGCATCTGTGGGACATCAGGTACGATTGGGTGCTGCGCGCCGACCTCCCTAGCGGCGTCAGCGTAATTTGCTACGCTGACGACACGCTAGTCCTGGCGCAGGGGAGGTCGCACCAGGCGGCGGCTCAATTAGCGACACGCGGGGTTGCGACAGTCGTTGAGAGGATACGGCAATTGGGACCCGAGGTGGCCCTGCACAAGTCCGAGGCCATGTGTTTTCATGGTCCTCGGAACGCGCCACCGCCGGGTGCCCAAATAACGGTAGGAGGGGTTCACATCGGCGTCGGGTCGACGATGAAGTACCTGGGACTCGTCCTCGACAGCCCGTGGAATTTCGTGGAGCACTTCCGACGTTTGGCTCCCAGACTGGAGCGGGCCGGAGCTGCCCTCAAGCGGCTCCTGCCTAATCTAGGGGGTCCAAACGCCTCCTGCCGGAGGCTCTACGCGGGGATCGTGCGGTCCATGGCCCTTTATGGGGCACCGGTGTGGGCGCGTTCCCTGAGACGGCGACCAGTCCGCCGGTTGAACGCGTCCCAAAAGGTCATGGCCATCCGGCTAGTCCGGGGGTACCGCACGGTCTCTGGCGAGGCGGCGAGCCTCCTTGCCGGATTGCCGCCATGGGATCTGGAGGCAAAAGTCCTCGCGCACATTTGGGAATGGCGCGAGGAGGCGAAACGCCGGGGCGAAACGCCGTGGCCGCGACAAATCGCGGCTCGGCGGACAGAGCTCCGGCAGGATCTCATGGCGACATGGAAAGAGCGACTGTCGCAACCCAGCGCTGGGCACGCCACAATTGCGGCGATAAGGCCCCTCTTTGAGGAGTGGCTAGAGAGGCGCCACGGCGTCCTCACCTTCCGCCTGACGCAGGTCCTCACCGGACACGGCTGTTTCGGGAGGTTCCTGTTCAGGATTAGGCGGGAGGAAACGCCCGGGTGTCACCATTGTGTGGATCGCCCGGAGGACACGGTGGAGCATACGGTGGAGATCTGCCCCGCTTGGGCTGGGCACCGCCGTGTCCTCATGGAGGCGATCGGCGGTGGCAACCTCTCGCGTCCGGCCCTGGTTCAGGCCATGTTACGGAGCGAGAGTGTATGGGAATCTGTCTCCTCCTTCTGCGAAGCAGTAATGCTCGCGAAGGAGCAGGCGGAACGCGTGAGGGAGACGCAACGAAGACGCCCTCACGCCCCTAGCCACCGCAGGAGACGCCCTGGGCGTCGGGAGTCGCGAGCAGATTCCCGGCCACCGTAGGCGCGGGCTTGCGGACGGCGAGTAATGGGTAGCTCGCCGTCCGATAAGGACCAGGCCCGAGTCGACGGCGCGTTGTGTTCCACGCGCGCCTCAAAGAGATGTCAGCAGAACTGACGGGGTCCGCGAGGACCGATGCCTGTCTGGGTCGCGGATAAATTTGAAAAAGAGTTACCGCGGCCCTGGCTCAAGCAACTGAAGGAACACGGGTGGGTTTTAGTCAGTAAAAGTCTGACACGCCCTCCCGCCTCACCCAGAGCGGGAGAAGTCTTTGGATGATTTCCCAACCAAAAAAAAAAAAAAAAAAAAAAAAGGATTGTGTAAGACATTTTTAAGTTTAGGGAAACATGTATTGTATGGACCGCTGCTAATCCTTCCTAGAACGCGCATTCGAGGCCCTGCAGTATACGTAATGACATGCCTGCTGCTGAAAGGTGGTCTCACGTCACTTGAGTGGGAATCTAGACTATTGTCAATGAACTAATTAACGTAATTCAAAATAAACGTATTTATCAAAGCAAGCGTAGCGCTCCTTCCAACTTCCTTACGTTAGGTAAATAATGCACTTTGCAATCCCTCTATCTAATTAACTTCATACATCAGTATTGTTTTACTAATAAAGTCCTTATGGGTAACAGACAGAAAAGTGTGCTTGGAAGTTTGTTTCATCATTTCTTCTTACCAGCAATTACACTAGGAAATAATGGCAGGATGGGCGTTTTTAGGGGCTGTCTGTAGGAGGGTTGATCTGAACTCCAATTATTTCTAGAGTTAAAACTCTCTGCCAAATTAGTTACTTGTATTTGTATTAATCTTTCAATGTATATTCACAATCCGCGACCATTATTCGGTCTTTGATTTAAATACTCTATACATTAGTGTAAGGAGTTTCCCGCACAAGCGTTAGTTAAATGTAACAATTTAGTATATATCCCTTTAGTACATTTTATCTCTCTAAACCACTTTATAACTGTGAATTCCAAAACAAAACAAAACCATAATTTGGAATTCACGTGTACACGGTGGAAAGGTGCCCAAGTCAGGAAGACGAACCTTACAAATTTGTGCGGCTGGTTGGGGCACAGATTCTACTTCTTCAGAAGTAGCCATTTTTAACTCTAAATCTACTTTTAGGAAAAACGAAATTTTTATCAGCCTAGGGTCGTTTAGGAACAGTCACACCAACAATGGTCATAAATATGAAAATTCATTATTAAGGAGTAAACTCCAAAAATATAAGAATAAATTGTTTAAATATTTCAAGACAGTAAAATGTCACGCTATATTTCTGTTTTGCATGACCTATTAACTGCACAAAAACATAAATATTTACGTGACCATATCAACTGCAACGCTTACCACCGCAATGCAACTGCAAAATGTGATAATTTAGCACACGATTTGTTCAACGACCATTATGTTTTCGCCTAATGTAGCAGTGATACGGAAATGTATGATCAATTACTACAGCATTTGAAAGGATATTTTCATAATATGTTCTGAATTAAGCTACACGATCACTGACAAATGCACTGTCTGAATAGAGGGTCTAGACAAGTGTCATTCGATGTCAACGATGGCGATGGTCGAAATGCAACGATGGCGATGGTCGAAACGCAATGATGGCGTAGGACCTCTGAGAACAAGTGACATTCGGGATTGATCAATGAAAGCGTCACGGTAGCGGTTATTAAAATGTCTAAAATCTATGGAACTGCCAAGGGCTATTGATATGTCATGTGATCAATCCTTTAATTTTTTTGGCATTTGAAATCCTCTCGCTTGTTTCCAATTGATAAAATATGCACATACTTAAACACCAAACAAAAGTAAATTAAAGTAACTTACAGTATATACAAAGAAAAGCTACACTTAGGTGTCCAAGTACTCCACATCTTTGTCATATGGGAAAGTTCCCAGACTCGCAGCAGTGCCACTTCAAAGCGAAAGATCTCTCAAACTGACGTGCAAGTACTTAAGTAAATACAGCAAATCAGTTATTGAGATAAAGTTAAAACGTAACATGTATATTTCAGTATAACCACACGATCTATCCTCGTCTGAAGGAATTGAACCCAAAATATTCTAGCGGAGTGAAACGTTGGTGTGGACCAGGGATACTCAACCTTTAAGCCAGACTCAACAACTTTTGATAAAACAAGGTGTGCTGGACGTAGCGTGTTTACTGGCCCCGAGAAAAGAAGGGCGTAAACCTTCTGGCCATTGCCGCTGAACGCCCCTATCACACCACGAAACAAGGTTCTTGGATGCCTAGCTGCAGCACTGACGTAGGGTTGCAAATCGACTCTAACGATTCAACGATGTGTTGGCTGTACTCGAGTTATTTCCAGGTTCTGGGTTGCCTACTTCTGGATCAGCACTCCTGGTGTCCAGTTCCCGAGGTTCAGCTCGACAGGATCGAAAAGGGGTGTCTTCATAAGGGTTGAAGTTGATGAATTGAATGAAACACTAAGTTATTCAGTACACGGCACGATTCTAGGGCTCTCAACAATTTCTGAGACTTGATTCTATATAAGAATTACTTCTTATTTACTAAGACAAGTACAAGCGACTAGCTTTGGATGACTACAAATTCTATTTGGGCCCGGGGGGTGTATATACCCTCGGACCGTGCCATTATTGAGAGCCCCGCAAATTCTCGCCGAAAATAATTTTTATTTCTGTAAAAAACCCTTATCAACATTTGGTAAATAGGGTTACCGCACCCCTTCCACGGTGCTATCAATAGCTGGATTTCTTCGTACTGTAACACAGTAACGCCCTGTACGAGCTACGCTGTACATTGACCCTAACTAATACGTCCTACTTACAGTGAAACGTTGCAGTTTGTTTAGCTCAACATTAATTGTACATTATTACATTATAATATGTTATTTTTAGTAGCAATAAAACCTTTATATCAATCGGTTGTTTACTCATTCATCATAACAGTTCAACATAACATTTTCACTGTTGGGAGTTACGCCCCAACATATGGTCCTTCGAGCAATTTAGTGTTGTGTAATTTACATCTTTTACGGTCGCGAATCGGTTGGACTGGTCTCTCAGAAGCGAGTCGCCCCAGTAACCAATTGAGAAGGCGCATACCGCAGAGGAGAAGGTTGCACAATACGAAGAACCAAGAGTGTGGAGCAACAGTCAACGCTCGAAACAGAAGAGTTCATTTGAAGTCAACAAGAAAAACAACAAAACATCATGTCGGCAGCTGAGTTCTACCAGAAGCAGAACGAACTCTACGACGGCATAAAGAAGATCGGTATAAATATCAAGAAGGATGGTTGGGACAGAAAGAACACTGACTACTTCAAACGCCGTAAGGCAATGCTGGAAAACTTGTGGTCAGAATTTCAGTTCAATCACGACCGCCAGCCCACGGAACAAAGTGTAAGTCATCCGTACTTTAGTAATGACTGCTATAACATAACTCTGCAGTGCTACAATGAAGTAAAGGAACTTATTCTTCAACAACACCAACAACTTACGACTCTCACTCGTTTTCCGAGGGAGCAGTCGGTACAACCAAAAACATTGGGAAGTGCCAACCAACAAACAGGGGAAGGTACTTCGGAACAAACAAAACAGGAACAAGAAGCCCAGGAGAGTGAGGCAGAACAAGCTGGCAATCAAGACGAACAAAACAGAGAACCATCACCTCCTCCTCCTCGGCAAGATCAACAAAACACCGCGAAAAAGGACACGGGATCCAATAGCAAGCTGGACGATATGATGCGCAAACAGACCGCTAACTTCAAAGCCTTCATGAGAGCAGTCGCGAACATACACGTGGAGTTCCTGTCTGAAAAATGGGAGTTTCAAGACGCTCTGCAAACACTGCAAACACGCTGGTCAGCTATTGACAACCTTCACTGGGAGATAGAGTATGAAACCAACGGAGAGAAGAACGCAGTGTATGAAGAACGCTACACCAGGTATGAAAACCAGTTCCAGGAACTAAAAAAGGCTTTGAATACCAAAATGTGGTCCGGCACTCATCGGGAGAAAACAACACCGAAATTAGAGATACCAGTCTTCAATGGTAACTACAACCAGTGGATCCCATTTAAAGACCTTTTTACGGAAGCAATACACAACAACAATTCCCTCTCATCTGCTCAGAAGATGCAGTTTCTGAAGAGTAAGGTGCAAGGAGAAGCGGAACGCTTGATTCAACATCTACAGATAAGTTCGGATAACTACCTGGTGTGTTGGGATATCCTCAATCACCGATATAATAATGAAAAACTTATATTCACATCGCACCTCAACATGCTGTTCAATTTACCAAACATGCAACAACAGACAGTGGCCCAAATAAAGAAAATCCATGACGTCAGCATAGAATGCCTACATGCGATAAAGAATTTAGGAGTGAATATCGACACCTGGGATCCGATAATTGTACATATATTATCGCAAAAATTAGACGCTGACACACACTCAGAGTACAACGACTCGCTGAAGAACTGCCGAAAGCTGCCAATACTGAAAGATCTGCTAGATTTCCTAGAAGGGAAGTTTACATCATTGGAAGCATCGCGCCGCAAACAAGAAAACAATCAAAAACCAAATACCTCATCGAGTCAACATCAAAATACTTTGTACTCTAAAAAACAATACAGCAGTAATCAAGCAACTAGCAACAAGAAAATTACGAAATCGTTCCATGCGTCAACATTCCGATGCCCCCTTTGCGATGACGAACATGGCATGTACAATTGTGCAAGGTTTTTAGAAATGCCGAATCACTTAAAACTTAGCACAGTAAATAAAATGAACATTTGTGGAAATTGTCTGTTCAGCCATAACGGAAAGAAATGTACGTCAGCTTACCGATGTCGCAAGTGCTCGGGTCAACATAATACATTGCTACACGATGCATGTATTACGAACAAAACGGAAAAACAAACAAATTCTTCCCATGTATCAAAGGATGATGATACTTCGGAGATACTACTAGCGACAGCTGTAGTAAACATAGAAACAGCCGATGGGACCCTAATCAAGTTGCGAGCCCTCATCGATCAAGGTTCTCAGATATCTTTGATCACCGAACATGCTGCTCAACTTCTAGGAGTTAAGCGCGAGAGATGCAAAGGAGTCATCTTTGGAGTTGGACAGAAGGAAAACCACTGCAAAGGAATGACAACAATTACTTGCAGTTCTGTCTATAACGACTTCAAGTTCCAAACGACTGTCATCATTATGAATAACTTGATTAAGAACCTGCCGAATAAGACCTTTGCAAAACCATCTTGGTCCCACATACAGAACATCAATTTAGCAGATCCGGAGTTCCATAACAGCCGTCAGGTGGATTTACTATTTGGAGCAGACATTTATTCGCAAATCATGCTAGGAGGCATAATAAAGGGCGATGACACCACTCAACCTATCGCACAACAAACCTACCTAGGTTGGCTTCTATGCGGAAATGTCAAAACTTTCCACTGCAATGTGGTCATAAACAATCTTGAAGATATCAAACAGTTCTGGGAAACCGAAGACATCACCGATCAATCCAATTTATCGGTGGAAAATGAAACATGCATTGAATACTACACCAACACTACGCAACGCCTGGAGAATGGGAAATACGAAGTCAGACTGCCGATGAAGAAAGAACTTGAGAGCAGACTGGGTTCGTCCAAACCAATGGCTGTAGCCCAATTCAAAACTTTAGAAAGAAAGTTGGAAAAACAAACACACCTGGCAAAAGCCTATAAAGACTTCATGGCTGAATATATTGATCTAGGTCATATGAAGCAATCAACAGTTAGCAACAAAACACTCGAGTGTTACTTACCTCACCACGGCGGCGGCGTGCAACGCGCTGAATCAACAACAACAAAGTACAGAGTGGTGTTCAATGCGTCAGCAAAAACGTCAACGGGATGCAGTTTGAACGACCTCATGTACAAAGGTCCCAATCTTCAACAGGACCTACAAACATTACTGATGAAATGGAGGCAATACAAATATGCGTTTACAGCGGACATTGAGAAGATGTTTCGTGCTATTTGGGTAGCCCCTGAAGACCAACAACTGCAACAAATTGTATGGCGAGAATCACTGGGACAACCTATCCGCTCATACCAATTAACAACCGTAACATACGGAACCAAGGCAGCGCCGTTCCTAGCTATGATGACGCTCAGGAGATTGGCGGCAGATGAACATGAACAGTTCCCGGAGGCTTCAAAAGTGCTGGAAGAATCATTCTACATGGATGACCTCGTTCACGGGACACATACAATCGAACAAGGAAAGCAATTGATCGCGGATCTGAAACAGTTACTGAAAAATGGAGGGTTTAACCTCAGAAAATGGTCAGCAAACAATCAAGAACTTTTGGAAGATATCTCCGAACAACACAACGATAAGATTGTCTTCAACTTCAAAACAGAAAATACACAAAAAACGTTAGGCCTGTGCTGGAATTCAAGAGAGGACAAATTCACCTTTCAATGCACAATTTCTGACGTAAACAAGAAACAAACAAAACGAAGCCTACTTGCCGAAATATCCAAACTATTTGACCCACTCGGCTGGCTGGCCCCCGTGTCAACAAAATTGAAATTATTATTTCAAAAACTGTGGGATGGCAACTTACATTGGGACGACGAAGTGTCCGATAACATACATGTGGAGTGGTGCAAGATACAAGCCGATATAAGAGCGATAAACGAATGCGAAATATCTAGATGGCTTAAGTGTGGCGGAAAGCAGACAATGGAGCTACATGGGTTTAGCGACGCCTCCCTGGATGCCTATGCCTGCGTCATCTATGCACGAGTCCAGTCATCAACAATACTGGTCGCTGCAAAGTCAAAGATTGTACCACACCGAAAATCAACAACATTGCCTAGACTGGAATTGAATGGAGCGCACCTTCTATCACAACTAATGCGCAAAGTCAAACAGTCATTGAATCAATATGAAGTAAACGTCTACGGCTGGACTGATTCCATGGTGGTCCTGGGTTGGTTACAAGGAGACCCATCCCGCTGGAAAGCATACGTAGAAAACAGAGTACGAAGTATTACTGACGTCATACCACGATCATCGTGGAACTACGTTAATACAAAGGAAAATCCCGCTGACGCCGCAAGCAGAGGCCAATACGCTAGTCAGCTGAAAGAAAATCAATTATGATGGCATGGACCTACATGGCTACCATTGCTTAAAACAAAGAACATAGAAAAACACAATTATAACACGGACCAAGAAGAAAAAACAGTCCGGAAACAAGCCAATGTATCCCAACATTCTCAACACATCATAGAAAATACGAGCATTGTGGAAACATTATTGCAAAATCACAGCTCTATCGAACATATTATTCGCATTGTCGCATGGATACTCAGAGCATTGAACCCGAAAAGGCGACAGCTACCGAGATATCTGACGTTGCACGAATTGAATAACGCAATAAAGGTGCTCATAAAACAAACTCAACAAAAATCATTTGACACAGATCTTTGTCATTTAAAGAAAAATAACAGGGTGCAGGCTAACAGTAAAATAAAAGACCTCACTCCGTTCATTGATCATCAAGACATCCTACGAGTGGGAGGAAGATTGAAAAACGCATCGCTAACCGAAAACATGAAACATCCGATGATCATTCCACACGACAGTCGATTGACACATCTTCTCATCGACCAAGCTCATCGAATGACGTTTCACGGCGGCCCGAGACTCACTCTATCACACCTACGGGAGAAGTACTGGATCGTCGGTGGGAACCGAACAACCAAGATGCAAATCAGAAAATGCGTGACGTGCCGCAAGAACAACCCAACAAAAGAACACCAACTGATGGGTAATCTACCAAGCGCAAGAGCAAATCAAGCGCCGCCCTTTTACCATACTGGGGTAGATTACACTGGATTTGTGGACGTCAAAATGAACAAAGGCCGAGGAGCAAGAACAACAAAGGGCTACATAGCAGTCTTTATATGCATGGTGACCAAAGCTGTGCATATCGAACTGGTGTCAGACCTCACCAGTTCAGCATTTTTGGCAGCCCTCAACAGAATGGCAGCAAGAAGAGGCGCCCCTCGTCACTTATACAGCGACAACGGGACAAACTTTGTCGGAGCAAACCGACAACTCGTAGAACAATACGAGGAAATTGAACAAACATACAAAAGCATCCAACTACAACAGGAAATCGCGGAGATGACAATTGAGTGGCATTTTAATGCCCCCGCTTGGCCATCAGCGGGAGGTTTGTGGGAACGAGCAGTCAGAAGCCTAAAACACCACTTGAAACGAGTAGTAGGAGAACAAAAACTAACATTTGAAGAGTTTTCCACAATCCTAACAAAACTGGAAGCCTGCTTGAACTCCAGACCTCTGTGTCCACTAAGTGAAAACACAGACGATCTAGACTGTCTGACGCCAGCACACTTTTTATCGGGTAGATCGGGGCTGACAGTCATAGAAACAATGGAAGATGCAAGAACAAGATGGGAACTAACAAGAAAGATCTTCGCAGAAATCTGGAAACGATGGAGGAACGAATATTTGTGCCAGCTATCAGCCAGATCAAAGTGGCAGGAACCACGGAAAAATCTGAAGATAGGCGATCTGGTGGTAATCCATGAAGATCATGTACCAGCCGGGAAATGGCTCATGGGGAGAATAACAGAACTTCACCCTGGGAATGATGGATACGTTCGGGTCGTTAGCCTAAAAACAAGAAACGGGCATATGAAGAGGCCTGTCACAAAACTATCCGTCTTGCCTATCAACAGTGACGAAAATGTCGAACAACAAAACACAACAAAAACAAATGAAAATGAGTCATACCTACAGGCTAACAGCGAGTCGCAAAGTTCACGACGATGCAAAACAACAAACAGAAAAATAAACTTCATCGGATTGGTCATGGCACTGCTGTATTTGCTAAATCCCGTCGCGGCCGCTAACACAACAAACATCGTCGAGCTTCAACAAGGCTTTTACTTTGACAAAGTAACCAATATGCAGCTTATACGCGGCGAGTGGAAGATTATCGTGTACTATGACGTCAAGCCCTACTGGCATGGTATAGCAATATCTAGCAAATTCACCAATCATCTAGAAACCATCTGCGAGAAAATAAAACAGAAAACACAATGTAACGTAATTTTAACACAACTACAGCACTCGACCGACGAAATAGGACACTACAACCATATGTTGCTGAATCCGCAAGGCCGAGTGAATACGAGAAACAAACGCGGGCTTATCAACGGTGTCGGTTCCATCGCGCGCTCCCTGTTCGGAGTATTAGATGATGACTTCGCGAAACAATATCAAGAAGACATTGACCTGGTCAAGGCCAACGAGAAACACCTGGCACTGTTGTTAAGAAATCAAACATCCGTGATCGAAGCAGAATATAATTTACTGAAGAGGTCGGAAGATGCAGTTGAAAAACAGTACAAAATGTTTAACCAACATTTGCTAAACCTTGAAAGGTTTACGAACAACCTCCAGAAGGAACTGAATTCCCAAGAACTGTCTATTGAATTTGTGATGTCAGCTATTACGGCAAATAGCTTAATTGAGCATCTCAGAAACGTCCAAGAGACCCTCATAGACACGGTAACAAACATATATAACGGCAAGATGAACCTACACCTCATCGCACCGGAACAGCTTCGGGACGAATTGAACAAAATCTCGGGTCAATTATCCAAGGATTTGGTCCTACCCATCACCAACATTCAAACAGAGTTATTTCACCTGTATCATCTCTTACAAGTAAAGGCGAAAATGACCGAACGATACCTTATAATCGAGGTAAAGGTACCCCTAATCAGCAGAGATAACTTCGAGATCTACCGAACAATACCAGTACCGAAAAACAATGACGTGGATATGGTCACCCTAATACCTATTGCTGAAATGTTAGCAATAAACATTCAAAAGGACTCCTACATACCAATGACGGAATCCGAAATACATCAATGCATGCAACATGACGCGACAACCCAATTGTGTCCACTACAGAAACCTGTATACCGCATGAAGTCGGACGAGAGCCTTTGCATGAAGGACAAGGAATCTCTTCACTGCGAAACAAAACATGAAACCTGCCGAGACAAGTGGTTGGAATTAAACAATGCAAATAATTTCCTCTATTTTTGCTGTCAACAATGCAAAATACGTATTATTTGTGGGCATCAAGTTTCAACGCAGCTGCTACACAAGGCCGGAGTCATAACACTCAATGACGATTGCATAATTAGTAGTGAAACTTTTGCTGTTTATCCCCAAAGGCAACAAATGAACAAAATTCAAGCCCAAGTCGACGCAGGTCCAGCAGAAATTCCTTCAATCAACAATATCATAAACTTACCTGTACCGGTTCTGAATCATCTTCACGAGAATGAGACGGTAACAGAGCAGAGAGTATTACTGCAAGAGCTTGGCAAACAAGTAGAACAAATGAAAGCCGCAACATCAGAAGACATCATGTCAGATCATGCAACACACCATGATATCCACCAATACGTTGTCATCTACCTATTGGCTGCCGCCGCAACATTTGCGGGTGTAATATACGCTTACAACCGCCTACGCAAACATTGGGCAAGTCAAAAGAAACCAGAAGCTCCATCTATTCCCAATCCGATGCCCCGAAGAAGGTCGACAGCGAGCATCGTGGACAACGCCTTATTTGACGTCACAGAAAACATCAACGCAGCGCACTTATCGAGTGCACGTACACTCAATAAAGCGACGTCGCCTATTGCGCGTTGTGAGTTACCGTAATAAATTATGAAATTGTTTGTATTTACATTTTTACGTTTTATAATCTAACTTGATTTTGAACAATTTCGATGTACATTTAAGTTAACTTTGTGAGTGGGCAATATGTACGAGCTACGCTGTACATTGACCCTAACTAATACGTCCTACTTACAGTGAAACGTTGCAGTTTGTTTAGCTCAACATTAATTGTACATTATTACATTATAATATGTTATTTTTAGTAGCAATAAAACCTTTATATCAATCGGTTGTTTACTCATTCATCATAACAGTTCAACATAACATTTTCACTGTTGGGAGTTACGCCCCAACACGCCCCCTATCTCTGTATCTAATCCATATACCTAATTTCCAGGTATTGATAGCTTCCCTAGACTAATTCCATGAAATAAAGGAACAATTTCCTTTATTTCTCGGTTAAAACCTTAATAGCTTTTAACCTAGCCTAAGGATATCTATAGGTTGGGTTGACCTGCTGGTGCCAATAGCAGGCTGTCTGTTGACGTCTAGAAAAAGCTTATTTTCGGGAATCTTCTATGGGATATCATCCCTTATGTAATGAATCTATAAATTCCTAAGTCATTTCACCGACTTTAGGACTTCCTACTTAGGCTAACCAGACAATCACCGCCTATTATGGGGATTCTGGTAGCCGATAGACCACACTTTACATTTCTAGTGTTCATATAAGTCTATCCAGGCTATATGCACATAAGGTGCCTCGATATGTACAAATTCGATAGCTGGTCACTTTCTTTGCGCCCAGCTATCAGAGAAACTATTTACAAAACCCTAACAAGATTGGGACGACACGATGGCGCGTTTATTGGGCCATCGGGAGGTCCCCAAAAATTCCTTATTTTCGGCATTCCCAGGGGTATATAGTCCCGGGGAATGCCAAAAACTGACTAAAAATTACATTTTCCAGAAACCTATTTTCTGGAATTGTACTTAAACTACTTGAGCAATTTTCGCTCCAAAGTGATGGCTTGGTAGTTAGTCTAGCAAGCCATCCGAAAGTACTTACACCATGAGTACATCTATTCCCTTCATGGAGTTATTCCACCTGAAGGGTCTACAAATTTCAACGTTTTACGTTGTTTACATTTTTCACGACTGTTTATCTCGCTGACTATCCAAGCGATTCTTCCCATCTAGAAACCGCCTGGAAGCCCTTTTAGCAAGCTTTCCAATGGTAGTACTTTTACCAGTACACCTATATGTTTTCTAGGTACTTAGGGCACCTAAACCCGTAAGCATTTGCCGAAAACCAGATAAACAGCAGTTTTCTATTATATACCGACTTGATATCTCAAGTAAATGGGCTTTATATAAAAGACTACGCTAACTATGAGGTGTATATAGGTTTCCTGTCTCGGTCTAGGTCTCCCATATACCCTAAAATGACCTAAACCCATATATTTGGTGTTTGAGATATCAAGTCAATATTCATATTTACATAGCAGAAACTATGTGGTTTTCACATAGTTTCATCATTATGTACTGATTTCATGTCCAGTACATAGGATAAGCCCTTAAAAACATGATTTTAATTACTATAATTTTTCCAAAAAACTCCAAAACTATATATATCGGGTGGGGCCACCTCGCGGGCCATTCGGAACTAATCCGTCGTCGAGCAATGACGTAACGTACGACAGAAATTTATGTTTTTCGCTATGATAACTCTTATCAGTATGCTTTCTAATGCTTTTACTCTATTAAGGGTGAACTATTGAACCCTATAACATACTGACAAATACTAAAAACATTATACTACTATCTCAAAAAATGTAGGTAAAATTTTAGTATAAATATGAACGTGCCTCTAAAAATCATTTCAGTATTAGATGGCGCGCCGTGGTGAGCAGACATGTCTACACATACAAACTTTAACTCTTATGAACCATTTAGTATGGTTGATGACGCTTCGTCGCGAACACAAGGTTTTTCGTATTCTTTGAGTGATTTCCTCTAAATAAACCTTTTCATTTGGTACTCATATCAGGGGGACGCTTAAACAAATTTATCCACCATATTTGGGTATCCACCATGTTGGGTTAAGAATACTGTATAATGATTTCAGTCAATTAACCGTTATCTAAACCAAACGTGTATGTAACATCTTAGTTTAATCGGTTTAAAATTCATTTGCATGATTCGATCCATTTTTACTAAGTAACAAGGCAAGATAAAAGCTAGTTATAATTGAACTACCAAAATATTATTATGGGCTCTATCAGAAAATAATCTGATAATATCTCTTTCTCTATCAGAAACTCTCTATTTACGATCAATTTAATACTGTTTAGAAATATGTGGTCCGTTTAAGTGAAGAGCTTTTGACAAAGTGTCAATTGATTACAGATTACACGACAAAGTGTCATTTTGACGTAGAGCCCCTGGTTGACAGTCCCTGGTGTAAAGACGAATGATAGCGCGCGAGTCTACCCTGTCTACAGCGTAGACTGTGCTACGGCGTAGCACTGCGCTGTTACGATTGATGTCTTGAGATACTACAAGTTGTAACATCTTTGATGGAGAACCTTGTTTAAGTTTATGTGAATCTTTAAAGTAAGAAGGAATAAAGCTTGGGTTTAATAGCGTTGTAACTGGAAGCGACGGCTTTTAGGGGTATGTTTTATATGCATTTATGAGCCAATGCCTACGCTTTGTTTAACACTTTGTGCTATTTTTAAATAATTGAAACAACAATTTCATTTTTTCTTGTTGCAGAGCTTTCAAATATGCACCTTTGCATTTCAATCATAATTTTTGAAAATATTTTTCTTATGTGAAATTAATAAGTACTTAGACTCAAAATAAAACATTCCCAATATATTTGATGTCAATATCTATTCATAACGGCTCGTGTATAAAGTTTTATCGGTACTCCAGCTCGCTGCGCTAGACATCAGTCTGCAGTGGAGCATCCAATCTAGCGACCGCCTTGTTTTTCACTGACGGGCAACTAAACTGGTCGTAGTCACAAGTGCTAAGGATAACATGAGAGCATCGGTTCGATGCCAGGGTCGGGCAAAGTATCATTGGGTTTTGCTTCTGGAATTTCTCAACAGTATACAGGGGAAATCAACCCTAAATATCAAAGTAGGATAATTTAAGAAAATCAAAAAAAATATCAGCCTATGGTAATTTAGCAACAGTTAAATGGCCCACTCTGGATAGTGGTTTGCTGATGGCTATAGAAATGTGGGTGTAGGTACTAAAGATATTTATAATGATTTAATACTAGCTGTTCCCCGCGGCTTAGCTCCCGTGGGCCACCCCACAGGACTCGTTTTCAGGATTAAAAATAGCCTATGTCACTCAGGAATAATGTAGCTTTCTATTGGTGAAAGATTTTTTTAAATCGGGCAAGTAGTTTTGGAGCCTATTTATTTATTTAAACTTCATGAAAAATAGTGGTACATAGGCGGACTTAATGCGACAAGGCATCCTCTACCAGTCAACCTTTGGGTTAAAAAGGTCTACATTGTGAATGGGTACAAAATAATATATAAAAATAGCAACTAGTATACGAAAATGTATATACTTACATATATATTAATAATACAAATATACAAATAAAATAGACTAATAAATACCAATAATAAAAGAGAAACCTATTAATAATTATTACTGATTTCTGTCTCTATATGAGAGCATTGGGAGTTATTTTTCCCTATTCGGTGCAAACAAACAAACAAAGAAACCTTTCCTCTTTATAATATTATATTAATTATTATTATTATATATATATTAGTATTATTAGTACAGACGAGCATACAGATGCCTCATCAAGAATCTGTGCCGAGGTAACTAGCGTTTTTCGACGGACTATACGGGCTATTTACTAAATGTACATCGATCGCGTTCAGTTCCGTTCCAAGGTTATAGATGGTGTTAGCAGCGACTTGGAAAGAAAAACGGTTGACTCGGTTCGTGACTATTTTTTTCTTTAAATACAGTTTTATTTTAATTACAATTTATTAATTGAACCAAAATCTGTTTCAATATAATTTAAAAAAATCGAGTTGCATGCCTCAGAAATTTAAAACCGCGCCATTTATTGGTATCAATTTTAAATAATACATTCAAATAATCTTTGAAATGGGAATTTAGAGCCCAATGTTTCATAATTTTGGAGAGTTGATTAAACAAGAACATACAATTTGTATGCTCAAATCTAGAAAAAATACACACAATTCAATTACAAATCGATGCATATCGCGCCGTCTAGTGATATTTATTTGAACCTTATGTTCTTTCTTAGCGCTGGAACCCGGTGCCTTAAGGGAATACAGGCGTGACGTTATGATAACATAAATTTACTTTTATGTTTACCTAGATATACATAAGTATATGTAGGTAAACATAAAAATAAAGGACATGGCTAAATAAAGTATGGACGACTGCCCTAGCAATATATAAACATTTTAACTAGTAATATGTAATGCTGAATAGCTGAATATTAGTATTTCGTATGAAAAAAGTTACTGGAACTTTTTATATCGTCACAATCCTGAAAATAAAATCGTAGAAACTCCTACATTAATAGGTATACAAACTTGTAGGTTTATTGACTACAATTTTTCGTAAAACGTGGCAAACAAAAACATGAAAACACTTTTAATTATCTGATTAATTCGCGAAAGTTCTAGAAGAATAATGAAACTGTAATAATTCATTAATGAATATTTGAGATGTATTGCGATAGGTACAGAAATAAATAATAATGGATACTGTTCGTTTCGACTTACGCAAATGACTTTAAAAGTAGGTTTATTGACTAAAATTTTTCGTAGAACTGAATATTATGTTCTTCTTGTCAAAAAAAAACATGAAAAAACTTTTAATTTTTTGATTAATTCGCGGCAGTTCTAGAAGAATAATAAAACTGTAATAATTCATTAATGAATATTTGAATGTTACGAGCTAGTGAACAATTTCTATTCATGCTAAGGGCAGTTGTTTAGCCATGTCCTTTATAAGACAAAGTTTTATCATCCTCTACCTCATTGTGGCAGACTGATGCATCGAGCGTCCGAAGCGAAATAGCGACCGCCCTGTACTTCACTGTAGGAGAACTAAACTGCTCTGTAACGCCACATTTTTAAGCTAACCTTACGTGTTTCAAATTCATTGGCGGTTTTTAAATGGAAGGAAAGTAAAGTGTAGAGCTATATTGAAATATCTTCGTGACACTTTCGGTAGTCATTCTAACTGTTGCGTTTTCTTTTTTATCATATTTTTCTTTTTATTTTCGCATTTAATTTATAATATAATAAACAGTTCTTCTTTAGAAGATATAGAATGGACAAACAGCCGTATCGGAATATTTTGTGTCATTTTGCAAAAATGTGTTACAGCATGGAATTTTAAACAAAGTTGCTTGGTTTGTTGCTCTAGTGTAGTCAATTTATTGTTTACTGCAGTATTTAATTTGTGCTTGTAAATAATGTAATGTTTTAAAGCCAAAATCTTGTATCAAACTCTTTGAGGTTATGAACAGAAGGTGCTTATGCAGAATCGAAATACTCCGGTGTATGCTGAAATATTTTAGAGATAGTTTGCGTAAATGGGTGACGAAATATGTACGTTCAGTAAATTGGTATTTTAGTTCAATCAGCTTGTTGCGTAACACGTTCGCTGCCAAGGACTCGGCTCCCGCGAGACACAATGGCTGTTTAATTGTTTCAGTAATTACGGCAGCGAACTTGTTAAAACAGTACAGAGTGTTTGCTTTTCATGATTCATAACAAATTCTCCCATACATCGCCGTCACCACAATCACCGGTCTTCTCACATTCAGCAGATTTCCGCAGCTCTTACTAGGTCATCAGTTCACCTTGTGGATGTGGTGACCTATGTCCAGTGGTCTATGTCTTATTTCCAGTAGCGTACGTCTTTCGTCTGAAATAATGATTATGATTATATTTAATTTATATCTAAGTTGTTGGCGTGCCTTATTTAAATTAATAAATCTTCTAACTCTTCAAAATATTATACTCCAACCAGATGAATTCAATAACTGTTCGTTACGGGGCGATGATTATAGAAAGCGCCTATATCTAGCGATGATTACTGCTAAATGAACATGACGATGTTGAGACTATAACATTTTATTTATTAGTGATTTTAGAAGTGAAAAAGGATATATTTACACTAAAACGTGTTAAGGCTTAAGTTAAAGTCTTGTTCCTCTTTTAAGTCCCCACTTCAGTACCCCATACTTCAGTGTTACTCGCGAGTCCAACCACCATTTCATTGTTGGAATATTTAAACGCAATACATTTCTGCAGCTGGCCCCAACCGTTTCATATATCAGCGACTCCGTGCAGGCTATTTTTAAGAATCTTTTAAGAAAATAGCTGTATACTAAGTCTGAAATGTAGCCATGTCAAAATTCTGTCGGGATAATCATTTATTAAAGCTAGCTTGGACGACGTGAAGGCTATTTAGGAATTATTTTATAAGATCATTTTGTTAGTATTTTTAAGTTTTGGTTCTTAATGAGTTGTTTTTTATCCATGACGGGGTGCACTAATCGTAACTTAATTTCTTATTATATTGTATTTTATATATACTTAGTTCGTTGGCGGTCCTAAATGCATAAATCAAGTTTATAGTCGCCAAAGTGTTAGGCAGAGGTGTACCAATAGTACACCCACGGTTTCGCCAACTATGTTTAAGTCGCCATTTTAATTGGAGGCTAGCCTAAACTCGGCGATCGAGCGCAAAGCTAAGTTCCAGGCTGATGACCCTCACTTTCAACAGTAGCCTTTGCGACCTTACAAGGCCATCTAAATCTATAAATTTTCCAACTCTATACTTTTGCCAGCGTCTCCTTGGTACGCAATTATAAATCATTGACCGTAATCTTAAGGCCTTTATACATAAATTCTAGGATAAGAGAATTTATTCTGAATAAATAATTAATTAACTACGCCCGTTAAAATATCAAGGAAAGACTTTTCTAAATGATGAGAATTTATGTTCACTAAGCTAAAAGCTGATGCACGATGAATAAATAAAGGCAAAGTTTGTGAGTTTTTGTTACTTCTTCACGCTCAAACGGCTGTACGGGTCTGGATCAAATTTGGCACAGAGATAGATTGTAGTTAGGAATAGCACATAGCATACTTTTTATACTGAAAATATGCTCCCTCGGGATAATTTTCGACTTTCACGTTGGCGAAGCTACTGGCAGAAGGTAGTAAAATATAAAATGAAAAGACAACGTGTCAAAAATTATCCACGACGTGACTCGAAGTAATAATCTGGAGCAACCTATACTTTATATATACGATACTAATTTATACGAATCGGTAGTCTTCTACTTAGTCCTCCCACACGACGCGACTTGAAGTCACATTTTTTCAGCAAAGGGAATGAGCTGTCCCAAAAGGATAGCAACAAAAAAATAATGTATTTGCATGCCTTTTACATTGACATTTTTCAATAATATTCATTGCGTAATTTTACTTCGTCAAGCCAAATATTTTCGAAATTTATAACCTTTTACATCTAAATTCTTCGAATTAATTATTTATATATTTTTTACTTATTTATATTATTTATTTATTTAGCACACTTCTAGTGTGCTAAATAAGTAATTGGGGCATTGCATAGAAATTAGATCAGATAAAAAAATACATTCATTACATTATTAATTAAATAAATCGGATGATTTAAAATCAGGTAACGAAAAGCGGGCCAAGAAGCTCATCGGCGATGAGGCTGTGGTTAAGTCAAAGCTTTGAACATCGTCACCGAGTTGCCAGCTTGTCGGTTTTTTATCGATTACATTTCGGGGAGTGTGCGATGTAATTGCATGATCTAATTCCGCCCAGCCCGTTTCATCATCGGACTACCAGACGTACGGCGATGCGCCACTGGTACATGGTGGACATTTCACCCATACGCACTAAAAGTTTTGAGAATACTTTTATTATGCGTACAGCTAAGGAGAACACAAACATACGCTGCGGCGGGTTATACAGAAGACCGAAGAGTATAATCTGCCTCTCTGTTTAGCGTTTGTGGACTAAAAGAAAGCCTTCGATACGATCGAGACTTGGGCTGTACTACAGTCTCTCCAACGATGCCAGATCGACTACCGGTACATTGAAGTGTTGAAGTGTTTGTACAATAACGCCACTATGTCAGTCCGTCTTCAGGATCAGACCTCGAAACCAATCCTTCTCAAGCGCGGCGTGAGACAGGGAGACGTCATTTCTCCGAAACTGTTCACTGCTGCGCTGGAGGATGTCTTCAAGGTTCTGGATTGGAGAGGGCTTGGCATCATCGTTAATGGCAAGTACATCACTCACCTTCGGTTTGCCGACGACATAGTGGTCATGGCCGAGACCATGGAGAACCTCAATAAAATGCTCGATGACCTCAGTAGAGCTTCCGAAAGAGTGGGTCTTAAAATGAACATGGACAAAACCAAGCTCATGGTGAATGCCAATGTTACACCCACTCCTATCAAGGTCGGAGACTCTACACTCGAAGTTGTGGGACTATGTCTACCTGGGACAAACGATCCAATTGGGTAGAGCCAACTTCGAGAAATAGATCAACCGTAGAATCTGACTCGGCTGGGCAGCGTTCGGGAAGTTGCGCGGTATCTTCTCGTCCAACTTACCACAGTGTCTCAAGACGAAAGTCTATGACCAGTGTGTGTTGCCAGTGATGAGATATGGCTCTGAGACGTGGTCGCTTACAATGGGCCTTATCAGGAAGCTTACAGTTACTCAAAGGGCAATGGAGAGGGCTATGCTCGGAGTTTCCTTGCGTGATCGAATCAGAAATGTGGAGATCCGCCAGAGAACCAGGGTTACCGACATAGCCCGAAGAATTGCCAAACTTAAGTGGCAGTGGGCAGGGCACATTGCTCGCAGAACGGATGGGGCAGAAAGGTTCTGGAGTGGCGACCGCGAACCGGAAGACGTTGCGTTGGAAGGCCTCCCACCAGGTAGACCGATGACCTGGTGAAGGTTGCAGGAATCCGCTGAATGCGAGACGCACGGGATCGGTCAATGTGGCGACGTCTGGGGGAGGCCTATGTCCAGCAGTGGACGTCTTTCGGCTGAAATGATGATGATAATGATGACAGCTAAGGAGTGGAATTCCCTGCCGGAGTCTGTGTTTCCGATAGCTACAATCGATTCTTAAATCAACAGTAAATAGGTTACTTGTAGGCAAGCGTGCTCCATCATCGACCACATCATCGCTTACCATCAGGTGAGATAGTGGTCAAGCGCGAGCCTCTATTGGATAAAAAAAAAGTTTAAATACGTAAAATTATTAGTTAATATATATAAAAACATCAAATAAAATTAATATTGATTTTATTACAAAGAATATAATACTTGCATTTGGTTCCTTCAGCAAAAACATCCGTCTATTTTCAAAATAAAATTCAAGACAACTATTCTACCAGAAAAACCTAAGCTAGGAAGCAATTAACAGGAAAACAACGACTAAATTAGTTCCCAGTATCAAAACAACACGAGGAAGATCATAAAATATAAAATTGCTGAGAAAGATTACTTCATTTCAGCGTAATTGATAAGGTTATTATTAACTTAAATTATTGACGTTTACGCAGAATTTATTCTCTTGCACGTCTACTTATGAGTTAGAGGTGGATTGCTATACTTCATAAAACTTTCAAAAAAACAAAGCTGGATAGCGATTATTCCGAATTTTCATAGCACAGAGCTCGTATTAAAAAATCAATAGAATTGGCACACAAAGAACACAAGTTTAAAATACAAAGTCAATTCTCAAAAGATCCAAAATCATTCTGGCAGTATATTAGGTCCAAAAGAAGTGGTTAAACAGGCAAATTATAATAAAGAATGGACTTCTTTCGGGATCTTTCGGATGAGGAGTGTGCTCGACAATTTGCGTCATTTTTTGAGTCGGTGTACAATAAGGAGCGGCCGCGGCTGGAGGCGCGGGCGGCGGCAGCGGCGGCGGAAGCGAACAGTGCGCGTGTGCACATTGAGACCCACAGTCTTCAAGACGTATGGGAAGCGCTCATAAACCTCAAACCAAAGCGCTCATCTGGCCCCGATGGAATACCAGCTTTTCTGTTCCGAGACTTTGGCAGGGTGCTGGCTGAACCCCTGCTTCATATCTTTAATACTTGTTTAAAACAAGCAACGTTTCCGCCTAGGTGGAAAATCACACGAGTGATTCCGGTTCCTAAGGGTAAGTCAAGTTCAGATGTCAGTGGCTACAGACCGGTGGCAGTGTTGTCGACACCTGCAAAGGTGTTTGAGTCTGCCGTCCAGCGCTGCGTGCAGGCTCAAGTGTGCGCACAGCTTTCGGTCGCGCAGCACGGGTTCCGTCCAGCGCGAAGCACAGCCACTAACCTACTTAACTTCATGGCGCGGGTGATGCCGGCAGTCGATGCTGGTGTGCAGGTAGACGCAGCGTATTTTGATTTCAGGAAAGCGTTTGATACTGTCGATAATGATGTACTTACTGCTAATGAAGCTGGCAAAAATTGGCTGTACATCGCATCTCTTACGGTTCTTCGCCAGCTACTTGAAAGACAGACAGTAGTATTTTGACTACAACGGGTTCAAATCCGAGCCATACTACAACAGATCCGGCGTGAGCCAGGGCAGCAATTTGGGTCCTCTCGAATTTATTTTTAATGATAAATGACTTACCAGACGTAGTCAAACATAGTTTATGTTTATTGTTTGCAGATGACCTCAAATTGCTGCTCGAAGTCAAGAGATTGTCGAACTGTGAGCGATTGCCGGAAGACATAGATAAAGTGGTAGAGTGGAGCCATAAAAATAAACTCTATTTCAACACAGCGAAATGCTCAGTGATGTCATTTACGCGCGCGAAGACTGCCTTAGACTACGAATACAAAGTAGAGGAAGCGCCATTGCAGCGAGTGTCTCAGGTGCGCGATCTAGGAGTACTGCTTACCCCGGATCTTTCTTTCCGGGATCATATAGTTAAAATTTGCAAGAAAGCGTACAGAAACCTGGGTTTCGTGCTGAGACAGTCGCAAGGTTTCACAAAAATTACCACGCTCAGGGTGCTGTATGACGCTTTGGTAAGGAGTCACTTGGAGCACAGTGCGGTGACTTGGGCTCCTCATGAAGCGAAATACAATGTCATGCTGGAGCGAGTACAAAATAAATTTACAAGACACTTGTATTTCAAACTTTATGGAGTTTACCCATTTTACCCGCTAATGTATCCGACACTGTTTGAACTGGGAATGGTGGGGTACAACGACCCAGAGTGCGCCGGGAATTTACACTCGCGGCATATGCACTAAAGCTCCTGCGTGGAGTAGTACATAACCCGGGTGTGCTGCGTCACCTGAAGCTGTGCGTGCCAGACCGGTACGTGTGGAGGCGGCGGCGGCCGCCACTGCTGGCCGTGCCTGCTGCTAGAACCAATCTATTGGCAAAAACACCTCTGACCCGCACAATCTGTGTGCTCAACGAATAATATGAGAGGCTGGACATATTTTCGTGCAATTGGAGTGAATCCGCAATAGTTTTGTTGAATTTTGTTAGTTATAATTAAAATTTAGATAAGTAAAGTTTTATTTTATATTAGTTTAGAAGATTTTAATAGTGTTAGAAGTTTAGGTTTATATAATAATTATACATTTATGTAAAGTCTGATTTTAGATTAAGATTTTAACCACTGTATTGTATTGGGTTCAACCTGTAAGATAGTGTGTGTAAGTTAAATAAATAAATAAATTTGTTGGCTAAGTAATAAATGTAACTTTTTTTTTATAAGATATAGGCTTGCGCTTGACCACTATCTCACCTGATGGTTAGCGAACTTGAACTGCTCTTATTTGCTTGGGGCTCAAATATATTAAAAAAGAAGACATGTAACTTAATCTATTTGACATTTTTATATAATTTTAACTATTTGAAATTGATCGTATTCTAAAATCGACAATGTTAATGTAATATATTTGTACGCCTCCGTGCAAAACATAGAGGATCTACCTATCTGTAACATCCCGCACACTGTTGTAATTTGACCTATGTTTACAAATAAAGCATTCATTCATTCATTCATTCATCCAAAAGTGACTTCTATCAGCCGTAACTGTTGTCGAAAGTCCAAAATGTTTGGGATTCTCTACGATAAAGGCGGCAAACTTTTTTTACTTTTATTTTTGGTTACTTATAGAAATCGATATGATCCCTTTTTATGTTATTTTTTAACGTGTCGTCAATTTTTTGCTGACGTAAACCCAACTTCTATAATATTCATTTAGAGATGCGGATTCTCAAACTATAGTTTATCGAAATTTACCGTCCATATTGCCAACTGTTATGATAGAAGAACAGCCATTCAAGTATTTAGCAAGAATACTAACTATTAGATACTAATGCCCATTTTCGGTAACACTAAACCAACGCCTGAATATATTATTGGCCTGTTGGATTTTCGACTCTCTGCTCTGAGCCAAGCGTTAAAAATCCAATACAGTCAGTGATTTTATTAAGGCTTTCATTCGAGTGTTGGTGAAACTGACCATAACTGTTACAGTTAATAGAAGAAATTCATACACATAAGTTAGTTGGCTGTTATATTCAACTCACGTTCGAGTCAATGTTATTGTATAGGTAATGGATACAAGCGATGGGCTCTATTCCCATGATTTGTAAAACTGAACTGTTACTGTGTCCATCTGCTGGACTAACATAATTGTGCCTCATTCTAATGACAATGCCTAACGTTTTTACGTCACGGCAGGAAGTTCTTTTGGTGACGGAAGTTTTATGGTTCAGATTATGAGTACTAAATTTGATGTTGATTGGGATTTATTTTGTAAATTTTTAAATCAATGATTGCTATTTCTGAAGTTGAAACTTTCAAACAAAACAATTGTACACTGATATTCTTGACTCCTTTGCAAACTAATGTATTTATTTATATATACTTTATTGTACACCAAGGTAAAAACAATAATACTTAATGAAACCTTAAAATAAAAACAAACATACAACAGGCGGCCTTATTGCGTTCTGCAATCTCTTTCAGGCAACTCAGAATGGAGAGAGATAGCCTGGACACGACACTGGGGTTGCATAATAAGATACAAACATAGTAAACACTAAATATAAAATACTAAAATAATAAATAGATAAAATATACAGGCAAGAAAATAATGCGGCTCCAACCAGAAAACAGTGACAGGTAGTGCTCCTTTACCAGTGCTAATGCTTATGCTGTGCTTCATGCTTAAAAACTACATAAACGGTGTTGTGTAAAGTTGTTTTGCATTACTTTACAATTTCCTTGACATTTCATCCTTCTCCGGCTAATTGGTCAGGGACGAGCCCAAATTACAATTCCAGCGTTTCTTATGCTTGTCTCGATTTATTTACTTCTTTCTCGATGATACCCAATGTCGGTGGCATCGCCCATCTTCGGGCACTCATTGTGCGATGATTAATAGTCCAAACCTAGTTATCTATGTAACATAAGTTAGCAGCATAACTTGCAGAAGTGTAAATTTATGTCACTAAAAATTAGATTTGTCATTTAAAAAAATCCTCGTGTCACTAGTTCGTCCTTAGCCATGGTCATTGGATTCTATGAAGTCCCATTAAAACGCGAACGGAGCACTCCTCTCATTTGGTAGCCACCTTACCATATTATGGAGGTCCCATTAACAAATCGTCTGCATAATACAGTGCCTGGAATGTGGCCAGAATGATGTTATGCAGGAGAAAACATTATTTCTCGTACTTGACACACTTTCTTAAGAGGTTTTTGGGTCTACTTTTACAGTGCTTAACGAAATGGCGGTTTCAAAGTTTATTAAAATATTTCATATTTATTTATGTTTTGACTACCTGCTGTTATTTTTGCGTTAACAGTAACAAACATTCATTCATGCATCCACCCTCTCAAATTTTCGCGTTTACAATAGTATGTAGTAGGATTTATGCTGGTCCAGTATTAGTTCTACTGTTGTGACGATATAAGGATGTTATCGACACCGGTGCCCACTTCTGTTTTCAATAGGTAAATTACTAATCTGTCTTTAAAGATTTGATATGGGTAGACACTAGACAACGAGAATGGTGGAATACAAAATATACGACTAACTGTGTTTTTCTGAGAAATCAGTTTTGCAATAACTAGTTAGTTACCTCCTCTCTGTGAGAGGGAATGGGCCGCTATCCACCACGCGGGCCCAGTGCGGGTTGGTGGATGTCACATACATATCTTCGTTTTTTTTTTTCTAGGACATACCGGTTTCCTCACGATGTTTTCCTTCACCGTTTTGAGAGCAGTGGTGATTCAATTCAATTCAATTTGTTTTATTAGTACATATAAAGAACAACAACACATTACATGGCATATGAAAACAGTGGTTTGTACTACCAAGTTTAAAATTATTGTCAGCTTTCAAGGCTCCTAAACTAGGTACGCAGACCTGTATCTTAGGAGTTGGACTTTTGCGGCTTCAATTTATATAATACAACACAACCGTGACTTTAGGTTCGTTTTGTAGTTGTTGTTAACACAGCAAATGGAGTGAAATATTATGGTTGTGTGAATCGAGGAGTGTATGCATGAGTGTAGTTTGTATATAGGAAGAAGATGTGTGTGTGTGTGTATGTGTGTGAAGTGTAAGTATTTGATAAGCTTTCTTTCAAGGTTGGTTTGATAAAGTTATGATTCTATATCCAAAATTTTTTCTGTTTCATCATAAGTTAAGGTTGAAATCCATTTTTTTAATTTACTTTTAATTTCACGTAAGTTATATCTATACAACGGAATAGTTTTATTTATTTTATTATACATGCGTGCACTTTGAGCCAACAATTGTCGACTTGTAAATGAAAAACGACAGGGGCTAGTTTTACATATAGGGAAACCGTGGCGTCTTAGCAGGAGATTTTTGTCTAATGGAAGGCTGGAATGTTGCCGCAGGATTGAACGAAGGACATATAGTTGCCTTACGTGAGAACTTCGGCTTCAAAATATAACTGATCGGTAGGGTAGTCTCTAGGTTTAAAAAGCATCACTTTGAGAACCGCTCGTTGTGAACGTTCTGCAGGGATCATTGTGGTTTTGTAAGTACCTCCCCACACGGGGATGCAGTACATAATGATAGACTGACAAAGGCTGAGGTATACAAGAGTCAGAGTTTCAGAGTTGGCGGAGTGCCTGAGTTCTTTAAAAATATATATTAGTCTTCTAATTCTAGTGCAGAGTGCCTCTATATGCGCGTGCCAACTTAGTGTTTCGTCAATAATCACTCCCAGATACTTAATATTGGGGACTGTACTGAGAGCGAGACAGTTACAACCTACTGACTGATGAGGAGGACAAGTGTGAGCTTTAATTATATGAGAGAAAGAGGATGGGGTTATTGAGTGTGGGCGATAGAACCTAATTATTTTCGTCTTATCTAGATTCAACGTCAGCAAGTTAGTTGACAGCCATTCCATTATTATTCGAAGTGAGAATTCTGCTCTATCTCTGGCTTGCTCCCAGTTTTTTTCAAACACTAGAAGTGCCGTATCGTCTGCATAAGAGAAAATTTCGCAATTGGGGATGGAGAGCTTGCATAGGTCATTGATGTATATCAGAAAAAGTGTCGGTCCTAATATACTACCTTGTGGGATGCCATAGGTGAGTTTTTCATATGAACTGGTGACTGAATCAATGAGAACACACTGGGATCTATCACTGAGGTAGTCTTTAAATAGTTGGAGAGTTACTCCACGCACTCCCAAGCTTTCCATCTTCGAAATAAGCCGAGGGACAGAGACAGTGTCAAAAGCCTTGGTTAAGTCTAAGAAGATGCCATAGCAGTTCAATTTATTATCTAGTTGGCTTACCAGACTGTTGGTAAAGTCAGCAACGGCATCCTCCGTACAGATTCCAGATCTGAAGCCGTACTGGTTTTGAGCTATTAATTTATGCTTTTCTAGAAAGCTGATTAAGCAATTGTTCAGTATTCTCTCCAATATTTTTGAAAGCGTACTCAAAACAGAAATAGGTCTATAGTTTGTGACTCTGTCTCTGGCCCCGCTTTGATATATAGGATGCACGACGGCTCTCTTAAAAGCTTCAGGGAAGATGCCAGAATCTATGGACAGGTTACAAATATGAGTAACTACGGGGCTTAAGGTAGTTCGTGAATTCTTGATAACTCTGGCTGAAATATTATCCCATCCTGTAGCGCAGTCAATACGAAGGTCATGGATAATTTTACTTACTTGCTCTTCATCCACAGGAAGGATTACATGAGAGTTTGATAATTGACTGGGTGCTAGTGCTACATCAGTGTTGATGGTGCTGGCTCCAATTTTCGACGCCAGATTTGTACCTATACTGACAAAAAACTCATTGACTTGGTTTACCGATGTTCTAACGTCGACCGAATCACGCAGGAGTTCACGAGTGGATCGGGTTTGAACATTAGTATTAGTGATAGATTTAATCACTTTCCACGTTGCCTTAGGATTATTTTTTGCTTTTAGAAATTCTTCCCTTTCAAATGCTCGCTTCAACTTTCTTATTAAGGTATTACAGAAATTTCTATACCGAGTGTATGATATTTTAAGTATAGAGTCGTCAGGCTTTTTCCTGACTTCGTTATGCATTCTATCTCGGTTTCTTAGACAACGAACCAGGCCGGTGCTCATCCACGGCTTTAGAACCCTGCATTTTTTACGCGTTTTGGTTATTCGAGTGTGATTGGTAATCACACGTTGTATATTATCAATTAACTGATTAGTTGCTTGATTGGCGTTAGTACAAGTTAAGATGGGGCTGAAGTCAGTGTTGTCCAGTTCTTTACGAATAGCTTCATAGTCATACTGTGATGATGTTCTTTGCCCATTACCACCCGGACTCGAATTGAGGAGCAGAAACAAACAGATAGGCTGGTGATCAGTAACATGAGTGTCTAGGACTAGCACGGTAGAAGTCTTCTTAGTTTTAAGCATTATATGGTCTAGACAGTTGTTAAGTCTGGTCGGTAGAGAATGAGCAGGCAGTAGTTCCAGAGTGGCGGTGAGAGTTAAATAGTCATTAGCGTGCCGGTCCCTAGATCCCGATTTGGTGTCAACATTCATATCACCTACTAAGATAATGTTAACGTAGGAGTGCAGAGAAGATATTACGCTTTGCAGACTGTTATAAAAGTTTTCTAGATTTTGGTAGGATGGAGAGCGATAGACTGAGACTATTGCCGTAGGGCCTAAGCAGGATATAATGCAGTTTGCGTCCTGAAATGGTGGCTCCGTCGTCACACATTTGATACTTTCTCTAATATAGACCACCACTCCGTCATTTTTAATTACATTATTAATTGTAGCGAATGATGAGTAACCATGTAATACGGGAATAGGTCCAGAAACCTGCAACCAACACTCCGTCAGAACTATTACATCAAACTCGATTTTCGTTGAAGAAATCATAGTTAGGAATTGATCTAAATTTTTATTAATGCTTCTAATGTTAATATGAACTATTTTTAAGTTATTATAGAGCATAGGGACTAAATCAAAACATTTTTCAGGGGAGCATAGGAATGGTTGAGCGACCGAGAGGTTATCCAATTCCTTGGAAATTTGGTTTAAATTAGCCATTGGTTACCGTTAACATTGAGTACGAAATACGTAATACGGTATTTGGTTGGGCGATGTGAAAATTAGTAATTAGTCCGACAGAGGACCTCCCGCAAGATACGAAAGCATTGCCAGCTATCAATCTGCAACATAGGCCGATGACGTGATCATAATTGTTAGCTTGGGTGAAACGGTGTATGTGTGTAAAATGTATTTGTTGTGATTCTAGCTTAACTGTTATGTAAATTGACAATAAATACCAATAGTTATCAAAATATAAAGAAAACGTATGTACAAGATAATACTGAATGCATGCATAAACGAAAGTAACAAATCCAAGAGAAAGTGAAAATAGTCATTGTTGAGCTGGTACCGGTACTGGTCCTGATACTGGTGCTGGTGCCGCCAACATGGTAAGGCATTTCTCCGATTTAATTTCAACGGGTTTATCACCTGGGTCTTTCTTCAAGAGAATTTTTCCGTTGGAATACCAGCTGGAGTAACTCCTGGCTTTAGCAAACTGGCGGGCGTCATACAACAGCTTTTTGATTGCGGGAGGTAAGTGTTCGTCGACGTAAACTGGTTTTTTTTCCCCGACAATCCCGATCAGTTTTGTGTTCAGCTTATCATTGATGGAACGTTCCTTATTAAACTTTCTAACCCTAGCAAGGAATTCGTTTCTCATATTGACACAGTTAAATTCAGCAACAATCGGTCTGCATAAACCTGCCCTTCCGGGTATACGATATACATCCCGAAAGGCAGATTTCTGAACTTCCATGTTGACAGTCTTTGTATTATATCTTGAGATGTCTTCGGTGAAGGCCAATTAATTAATAACACAATCACTTCAGTTAACACTCTATTTTATTTATAACGTATTTAATAGTAACAACAGATACATAGCCGGTCAGAACGCTAGGCCAAGAGAACCAATCCCAGAGTGAATGTATGAACAAAGGAATATGAACGAGTCAATATACCACACTCTTCCCCGCTTACATAGACTTAGTTTTTTACCTTATATTAAAAACATATTTAGTACTACATCGTTATTCGAAAACTCAACATACAAAAATGGTTATTAAATCTAAGTTTACGTCATTTTTAAATATGATGTTAACTAGACGGATATCTGGTACAGGTAATCACATATTATAGTTAGGTGAAATTATTATTAGTTAACAACATTATTAATGTAATGTAACAGATATAACATATTTATTCATAAACTTTGACTGCAGTTTATTATTTGGTCAACATGTCTCTTCCATCTTAACCCATCGACATCAATGAAATAGGTGGCTCCAGGAATGGACTCCTCAATGACAGTGCCTTCAGCCCAGGGCTTCAGACCCTTTCTATAATCGCGAGTCATAACTTTTTGCCCTACCTTGAAGTGAACATCTCTGGGGCCCCCGTGAGAATCTACAGCTTTATTTTGTTTTAATAACAGATCTTGATATATTGGTGTTGGTCTTAATAAAGAGAATCGGTTCCTTAATTCTCTCCCCAGCATAAGTCGAGCTGGCGAGACCCCAGTGGATTTGTGGGGGGTGACTCGGTAATCAGCCAAAAATATGCTAATTGCATAGTTAAGAGATTTGCCACTTTCAACTATTTTAGTTACATTTGCTTTAAATGTCTCCACAAACCGTTCAGCCGCTCCGTTAGTGGCTGGGTGGTAGGGAGGCGTAAATGTATGTTTGATGCCTACATTCATGCAAAATGCTTTAAAATCATGGCTAGTAAAGGAGGTGCCATTATCTGTAACTAGATGGATTGGAAATCCATATCTTAAGAAAGAAAATTTCTTTAAATTTTTGAATGGTTAGACCACTTCCAATATTTGCCATCTGGAAAACCTCAGGCCATTTACTATAACTGTCTATAACTATTAAGAACATTTTCCCAAATAAGGGTCCAAGGTAATCAGCGTGAATGCGATACCAGGGCGATGGAGGTACTGGCCATGGTTTTAAGTTAGTTTTAGCTGGGGTATTTCTATAAGATAAACAATTTATACATTTATTTGTTAACTCAATTATCTCTTCATTTAATTTTGGCCACCAAAAGTAAGATTTCGCAATATCTATCATTCTGCTGCTACCAAAATGGCTCTTATGAAGCTCAACAAGTATATCTTTTCTAATAGATTTTGGGATTATTATCCTATGACCCCAAAATAAGCAATGCCTATCAATGCTGATTTCATTCCTCTTTATATAAAATGGTTTCATTTCTGTCTCTATTAACTTAACATCTGGCCAACCATCATAGCTATATCTCAATATTTTTGATAGTAATTTGTCTTTCTTGGTTTCGTTTTGTATAATTTCCCAATTTATTATTTCTTTATTTTCATTGTCCCAACTATCAATGTAGTTAGCACTTACCTCAAATTTATCATTTAGAATTGTATTGTTTTTGTTTTCTAAAGGAGTTCTAGACATATAATCGGCCGGATTCCTGTTAGTAGGTATGTGTCTGATTTTATATGTAAATGCTGATAGAAATATAGCATAATGTTGCAAGCGTTTGGCAGCCATCTTTGGAATTCCTTTGTTTGGTCCAAAAATCCTAACTAATGCAGCATTATCAGTCTCAAGTTCAAATTGCCTGCCATATATGAAGTTATAAAATTTGGTTATGCCGAAGATGATTGCCATCGCTTCTTTATCTAAAGCACTATATTTCTTTTCTCTGTCATTTAACTTTTTGCTTGCAAATGCAATTGGTTTCACTATGTTGTCAGTCCCACGATTTGACAATACAACACCAATGCCAACTGCTGAAGCATCACATGTTAATATTAGTGGCAATGATGGATCATAATGAATCACACTTTGGGCTGATATTAATTTCTTTTTTATGGCTTCAAAGGAACGCTGACACTCCGCAGTCCATTTGAATTTTTTAAATTTAGTACACTCATATAACGGAGCTATTATGGTTGCCATGTCCTTAAGAAATCGTGAGTAATAATTGATTTTACCCAGGAATGACCTAAGCATTGTGATACTCTCTGGAGCTGGCAACAACAGTATAGGATCTATATTTTCTTTAATAACACTTATTCCTTCTTTGTCTATACTATAACCAAATACCTCTATTTGTTTTCGGTAAAATTTACATTTTTGAGGCTTAATTTTTAAGCCTGACTCTTTTAGCACTGTAAGAACAGATTCTAATGTTTTAGTCATGTCATTGATATCTTTGCCACACAAATAAATATTGTCTATAAAGACAATGGTGTTAGGTATATGGTTCAGTTTAGTACTCATTAATCTCTGGAAGCAACCAGGACCAGTGCTTACCCCGTAAGGTAAATACAAATATTTAAAAGTACCCAGTTCTGTATTGATTACCGTCAGCTCTTGCGAACTGGACTCCAGTGGTGCCTGCAGGTAAGCTTCCTTGAGGTCGAGCTCACAGTAGTATTCACCTCCTGCTAGGGTTTGGAATATGCTTTCAATATGAGGTAGTGGGTAATGGTCTGTCTCTAAATATGGATTAAGTGTGACTTTATAGTCCCCACATAACCTTACAGATCCATCTGGTTTTAGAATTGGCACAACTGGTGTTCCCCACTCACTATATTTCACCGGTTCTATTCTTTTATTTTCTAACAATCTTTTAATCTCGTTTTGGACTTTGTCTTTCAGTGCAAAAGGAACTTGTCTTACTGGCAAAAACTTGGGTTTGGCATCAATTTTTAATTTTAGACTGATGCATTCCCCTTTGAAATTTCCCCAGCCTGGAGTGAATACTTCCATGAACTTATTTTGTATGGCTTCAACTGGAGTATTACATTTGTGTACATTTATTTCATTAATGTTTTGCTTACACATTTCTTTATTTAATTGTATAGGCCATTGCTTAAAAATATTTAGCCAATTTCTGCCCAACACTCTGGGCTTATCATTGCTAACTATGTATAAATCGACTTGTTTTTGTAAACCATTCCATTCAACATTTACATTTTTTAACATTCCTATCGGTTTGGACGTGCTTTGATCAAAATTTTTGAATGTAATATTAGTTTTTTCTATTTGTCGACCTGGAAACATATTACATTTGTCATTCACTGTTAATGTACTAACCTCAGAGCCCGTATCTAATTCTATGCTTACAGGTCTACCTTCTACTAAAAGATCAACAAACTGTGGGGGCACTTTTTTTTCATAGTTATTATGATTGGCATACATACAGTACATGTCTGCATTGTCCTCCTCGGTCTCAAACAGATTCTGGATGTCACCTTCAACGTCCGTTTCCCTTTTACCAACCACATCCAACTTTTTCATTTGACGCACCCGACACACCCGAAAAATATGGCCTTTCTTACCACACTCAGAACAAAACTTATCTTTTAAGTAACACTCTGACCTAAGATGATTGTCTTTTCCACACACAAAACACATTCCACTGGTCTTCTTTGCTTGATTAGATTGTTGACCTGGTTTCTGCTTGTTCAGTCTTTGAGTTTTTGCCTGAGTAGTAGAAGGAGTATTTCGACGATTTGTATAAAACATCTCTTTTGTTTCATTTAAATTTGAAAACTCCATTGACTCCTTTTCATTTAGATTTGACTGTTGCATTGCGGCTTCCACTGTTCTGGCCATTATAATTAACTTTTCCAATGTCTGATCTCCAATTTTCAATAACTCAAATTTAATCATTGGTTTATGTACCCCATCAATAAATTTTTCTTTTACTTGTTCATCTGAGTCTTTGAAATCACACCTTTTAGCTAATTTTTTTAACTCTATAACGTAATCTTCAATTTTCTCCGTTTGACCTTGATTCCTGGACCTAAATGCAGCTCGATCTAAGGCAATGGATGTTGACTTTGTGTATCTCGTCTCTAATAACTTCAACAAGTCATTGTATTCTTTTTTTATTGGCTTGATGGGTGAACATAAGTGGTTAAGCGTCTCTAATACCTTGACTGATAAATTTGTTAAAAGTAAAGGTGTTTGCTTCGGTTTTGGTATGTCGTTTAAAGTTATGACGCATTCTAATTGTTGTTCAAATAATTCGAAATTCTTTCCGTCAAACTTATCAATATTTATGTAAGCGTAATTCATTTTCGTTTGAACTAGTGGAACTAGTTTATCACACTCAGACTCTTCCTTTTGTTTTTTGAAATGTGACAACAATTCGCCGCTTTGCACCAATTCTCGAAGTGTTTTTCTTATACTGTCAATGTTTTGGTTTACGCCGACTACGCCCGGCAATTGTAATTCTATAAATATTTCCAATAGCTCGCTTTTACTTAATCCTTGAATCCAAGTAGTTTTCTTTGCTTTTATTTCATCTAAAAACTGCCATGAAATCATTTGATGGGTTAGTCTTGACTCTTTTCTCAATGTCAAACAAAATGTAAACAGTAGCGAAGTTCAAGTCAAATGAATGAGTGAATGACTGTGCGTATGTGTAACTTTGCTCATTCGCCAACACTCAAATCTGTCTTATCTGTGCTCCAATGTAGGTAACTTCACCCCGTTATTTTTTCCAAATATGGCCGCTATTTTTTCTTGCCGGTTCACGCGTTTACTCACATATATCTTTTAATTTCCGTTATCCTCGTCGCCATTATTATATCTTGAGATGTCTTCGGTGAAGGCCAATTAATTAATAACACAATCACTTCAGTTAACACTCTATTTTATTTATAACGTATTTAATAGTAACAACAGATACATAGCCGGTCAGAACGCTAGGCCAAGAGAACCAATCCCAGAGTGAATGTATGAACAAAGGAATATGAACGAGTCAATATACCACACTTTGCAACCTTTGATACTGAAGAAATTAGATCTTCAGGCGTTTCTTTCTCTTTAGTCGGAATATTACGCAGCTCGATAGTAGCTTGTCGTGACAGGAAGTTCAGATCCTGTATCCACTTATGCAGACGGTTAATATGGTCTTCGTTATCTATTTTCTCCTTTTCCAGTTTCAAAACTTTAGAATTGAGTCCTTCATATTTTTCGCTTATAAAAGACATGCTGCGGTCCATTTCGGCGTTGGATTCCTCAATCGAGAGACATTTCTGCTGGAGCTCGGTAACTTCCCTGACCAGCTTGGATAAAATAGTAGCTTGTTCGTCTTTCCATGATGTGAGCAGCTTTTCTTGATCGGACTTCCAAGTCGTTAGCATCTCCATTAACTCCAACTTGAAAGCCGAAAAAGCTGTGGATCGTTCGGTGTTTACATCCTTATTTGGAGAATCGGCAAGACGTTGTCGTTTGTTTCGTACGGTGATATTAATAGCGTCTGCTTTTTTGGTGGTGGCAGTAGGAATGTCAGGTTCAGAAAGAGATTGTCCATGAATCAAACCTTTTTTAGGCGGGGTTCCTGGCATATTGTTGCAGAATTAATAAGAAAATAATTTATGAAGAAAAATAAAAATACTTAGTAAAAATTTATAAAAGGCAAAAAGAATCAATGTCTGCGCCAGATTCGATCCCTCGACCACTGGGCTTGCCTCCGTGGAACCGCGCTACTGCACAGTGCTAAGCGAACAATTACAATACCGGTTGAAATACGTGTATGGTTTGCTGTGCTTTGCTTTGGTCAGGATCGGTGTACGTGATTCCTTTGTGTATCTAATGAGTGCAAAGTCCGAAGAATGGACACTTTTTAAAATATTTTGTTCGTTGAGATATTAAAATTGTTCACACACAGAGTTAGTGACGTTATTTCACTGTTAACTTACACTTAGTTTTGCACTCGATTAATGTAGGATATAACTGTATGGTTTTGTCGCTGTTATATGCACTTTTTACTTAGTTTTGGAATTAGAAACACGGAGGTAGTTACAGGTACGTAAGTGCGCGGTGCCGTCACGTTCGGAACTCGTGATGAAATAATTTACACAAAGTAAAGCGCCTACCTGGGCTCGAACCCACGGCCTACAACTTGTAAGTCGCGGCCGATACCTCTGGGCCACCACTGCTCTCAGTAAGTAAGTAAAGTTCAGTTGAAGTTAAATTACTGAGTAATCTTTGTTCGATATCTTGGAGTTTTGTCTCGAGTATAAATTGTGTATTCAGTTGTCGCGCCTTGCTTCGCTGTTAAGATAACTGGAATTGAATAAATTATTGTATGGTTGTTGTTCGCTATCAGATTTAATTTTCTTTCTGTGTTTTCAAGGGACTATCTATAAAATAGTTAGGTAGAATGTTGGTTGATTGTTTTAATGAGTTAGTTAAACTTTTGATTTTATAACCAATAGCCACCCCAAAAGTGGCTGCAAATACACCATGCAGGATCGGACTTGCGCTTTGTAAAGTATTAAACGCTGTCCAGGCGTAAAGTATTTGGTATTAAGAGATTTTCACAAATGATGAAAGTTTTTCAGGCTAAAGTAGAGTTTGACAAATACTCAACTTCAAATTCTTAATTCAGAAATAATGCCTGCCTTCCACTAAAAAAGGCTAATGACCGGAAACGGAGGTAATGAACGGACCGTGTGCACTACTTCTAAGAAAGAGTTTCGGCATTTGCCTCCCACTGCCATCGGCCTTTCCGGAGCGTGCGAATCCGTGTAAAACTAGCGTGCGACGCCAGGACACAGCGGACCCATTTCAGCTCACGCAATCCGCTCCTCTTACTCACTTGCGGTGGAAGTGCTCGTATGAGAATCAGTTTCGAAACTGATTTCTCAGAAAAACACAGTTTCACTTTTACCAATTTCGGCACAGAATGCTAAACACAGCTTGTTTTCTGTTTTCCTCGTTTGTTGTTTTAATTGACCCAAGTATTCTTAGCCTCTGTGCCTTGTCAGACGCCACTTGTTTAACTACCCTAGTACACGTGCAAAGAATACAGCTTTGTGTTTCAGCATGCCTTCACAGGTGGATAAAATGTGATTGAGTATTCGTTATTTAACTAGTATATTGAAGAGAAGTAACTGTTTGATTGTACAAGGTAATCTATGGCAATACCGACCCGGTTACAATCAAAGACAAAATCTATGAAAGACAGAAGTCAAATGAAAGTTAAATGCCTCTTAGGGATCGTACTCATACTACGTGACACATTTTTTTAAATTTCTTTCTCCCCTCCTCCCTTCGGTGACCACCCGTAGTATACGTACCCGCCTCAAATCATAAATGGGGTTTTAAATATTATTTGCAAAAAGAAGGCTAAAAAGTAAAAATTGGCTCAGTCTTTATTAATACGGTTCCAAAACCCCCATCTCCCTCTAAATGGGTCACGCAATATGAGTACTTTCCCTTAAGTATGGGAAAGTCGACAGAAGCAATGCAGAAAAATAATATTCGGATATGTTAGAATTACTATCAAAATAAAGTCTTAATATTATTATGTGAGGGTATGAAGAAGAATATGTACATGAATTCCTACCTACTTTATTTATTGAAATAAACGTCAGTCTGAGCTTAACGACCAAACGTGTTTCATTAGGTTATGGGCCCAGTACCGTATTTTATGAAGTTTCCGGTATTATTTTATTACTCGTATTAGTTTAATTAGTTTAATTAAATATCGTATTATTAGTGTAATTAAATGTACGTTCTTTGACTGAGTGCCGTCCAAGGACTGTCAGAAGAGGAGATGGTCGTCCGTCGGCGAGATGTGCATACGATATTGTTATCCACGCGGGCAAGTATGAGATTGTGATAGGAACATGGCGATTGGCACAAGAAAAGATAGGCCTTGGCTCAACAGTGGGTGAACACGGGCTGTGGATTATGGAAATGATGAAGTGCATACTTTTTGAACAAGTCAACGTCTTACACCAATTCCAAGTGACTTTGAAGAAGGGCAAAACGAGGATGATGATTACATCACCAGCCAGTTTGTATGCCAAGTATAAACAAAAACATGATACAAATGACGTTTACTATACATAAATAATATCCCTAAAACCCATTTAATCGCTTCACCAATCTTCAATTAAATTGGTAATACTCCAAAGGTTTACAGCCCCTAAATTTATACAGGGTTATAAATTACGCAGTCTCAAACGGTATTTCATTGAACTAGACACCTAGGGAACGTGATGGAACTTGTAAATGATATTGAAACGCGGTCTAGTTGATATTGCTCTTGTCATCAATAGTTTCATGAATTAAAAAAAAAATGGTAGATGGCAGAGCCACAGACATGGCCCGTCACAGTGGGACCAAACGTGCATACACGTTACACGTTACACATATATTAAAATGAAGTGGCCACAATCCATGGGCGGATCCAGCGGAGGGTGGTCACGTGCCCCCTCAGACAGTTCAGCCATGACTCTGAGAGACCTACTATATTGCTTTGATAAAATTTATTTCTTTATACCTAACCTATCAGAAGGGTAATGTACCTAGATGTGCGCCTACGGTACACCCACATTTCACCATGCAAAACTGCTAACCTACAATTATTGTGCTGCTTGTTTATAAACATTTGACTAATTTAGTTTTACCATGGCACCAATAAATATTACCTGTAATAGAATTTGCTACAGCTTGCCCCCTATACTTCTACCCTGCTTGCTTAATCCAGCGCTGGGAATGGATCAACAAGTCAACTTTTCTTACTCTTGTGAAGAAATTAATTCTGGATCCGCCCCTGCCACTTGAGCATAGACCAAAATGACTAAACTATTAATTTAGGTTAGGTTAGGTTAAAACGGGCTGTTTTCCGCAACTCCACGACTAAGCGCGTATTTTGCGTACGGGTGGGAATTAACCTTCTACCAACTATTAATTTAATCACAATTCAAAACTAAGCGGTTTGTTAGTTACTGTTTTCAATTAGTATCAGAGCTTTGTATTTTAGGAATCAGAACTCAAATCAAACGGCTTTGAATTTGATTTGAGTTCTGATTGACAATTAAACCAACATTTAACAATAATAGTGTTGTAAGCAAGCAAAGCCCGCTTTGTACAGAAACACGGCTTCGCCTTCTTCATTCTTCTTGAGGTTCTTATGATATATTTTGTCCAATGTAAAAAAAAAAATGAACGTAATCTATGACGTCTGAATTAGCAAGGTGTTCGGCAGATGTATACTAACCTACTCAGGAAGCGAAGAGTAAGAGGTATACACCTCTTACTCTTCTAACCTTGAACCTGGTGAAATGCGGGTGTAGGTCTTAGTCCCATGTAATAGCAGAAGATTCTATTGCAAAGAACCAGACACAAAGCCTGTCTCCGGGCTACAACTAAATCCCAGATTGAAAACCCAGTCAGGCTTTGCCTGAATCAAACCCAAGAAGGTCATACTTAGCAGTGGCGAAACCAAAACAATTATTATAAAATTAAACCTTCCATATTTTCCAAACAACGGCGACGCTTCACTTGACGCAAATCAAATATTTTCCAACTTACTCGTATAGCATTGGTGAGAGTTAAGATAATATTGTTCCATTCCCCTCAATTTAAGAGGTACCCTCTCATGTAGGCTTTTAAACTGTGTGTTAGTGATAGCCGTTAAATAACTATGTGTTGGTTTAAGAGGGAGCTAATTGGTACTCTCGTATAGTGTGTGAACAGGCTTTGTTAATTTTGAATATATTGTTTGATATTAGAGAAGAGTTTGAATAGGAGTCGTGCCTTTTAGGGGTTGTTATGGGTATAGAAGAGAATACAATAACACTTTATAATCTAAACTGTTTTTAAAATAGACTTACTTGATTTAATGAGACTAAATTCATTCTATCATCGAAAGCGTCGCCATAGCGATTGAAAAAAAGTAAAAAAAAAGGGGTGACAATTGTCAACGAAATGTCACTTGAGTTCCTTATATTTTGGTATTTCGATTATCTCCTTCACTGACATCGAATGATACTTGTTTAGGGACTCTGAGACCCTAGAACGGACCGCGATGGTCATATTGTTTTAAAAAAAGGACCCCAAATGAAAGTAATTGGTTATTTTTCGGTGTAGAGCCTCTGGGAAAATACAACCCGTTTCTCGAACGAAAACGAGCAATATAAGATAAGATAAGATAAGATAATTTATTTGCGTAAAACATGGTATACATAGGTGTTATTATAGCATATGAGATCATACATGTTTTGCTTAAAATTTAAGCATGCAAACTTACATATTTGAATTTACAAACATTATAATTTATGTTCAAAAAAATTCTTAATGTTATAAAAATTATTTTCATTCAGCCATTTATATAATTTAATTTTGAATAACCTGCAATTTAATATTTTCCAATCATTCGGTAGTTTATTATAAACACGTACACACATAGCCAGACAGCTTTTATTATATTTTGCTAACCTAGGGCGCTCATCTAGTACAAGTCTGTATTGTTCACGGCGACTTCGAGAACATATTTCCTCTGCTGTTATGAACAATTCTTTATATTTCTTAACAAACAAACATGTTTCATACAAATATAATGAAGGTAACGGTAGCAAACCAAGCTTCTTAAATATTGGTTGACATGATTCATCAGATGGAATCCCGTGTATAGCTCGTATATTTTTTTTTTGGGCGAAAAATGCTCTATTATTGTCAGTGCTATTTCCCCACATAATTGATCCATACCGTAACGAGGACTCAACATATGCACGGTATGACATCATAACAGTTTTTATATTTGTTACCTTTTTGATCTGTCTGAGAGCGTATACAATTTTTTTTATTTTATTGCATACATTATCGACCTGAGCTTTCCAGTCCAAATGTTCGTCAATTACTACTCCTAAAAACTTAGTCTGTGTCAATTGTGTAATTTGTGGTATGTCCATTCTAAAATTAAATCGATTTTGATAAGATTGATTAAATTGTATATATACAGATTTTTTAAGATTAATAGATAAATTATTATTATTTAACCAATTAATTAGATTGTCTATTGTATTATTTATGTCCGCTTGATGATCAATAATTGATTAATGTTTTTTATCGGTACTAACTATGATGGAAATATCATCAGCAAAAAGAAAGCATTAATGATTGGTCACATTTACTATGTCGTTTATGTAGAGCAGAAATAAGATAGGGTCCAGTATGCTACCCTGGGGGACGCCGCGTTTTATTTTTGTATATGCAAACAAACAGTGTGCCATGTCCCTATTTTCATCATGTTTAGTGACAATGACACTCTGCTGCCTGTCAGTTAGATATGAAGATATCCACTGAAGTGGCAGTCCTCTAATTCCGACAGCCTCTAATTTTTGTTTGAATGTGTCATGTGAAACTAGATCAAATGCTTTTGATAGATCAAAAATAACCCTGTCATCAGCTGATTGTTGTTGAAATTGGTCAGTATTGCTATTAAAAGTGAATAGATGGGTAAGGACGTGGACTTATGTTTTTGGAAGCCGAATTGCTCTTTTCTGATAACATTAAATTTCTCACAATAATTAATTATTCTTTGATACATGCATTTCTCAAACATTTTTGACGAGATGGGTATTAGTGTTATGGGACGATAATTAAAATATCGGTTTAACAATAGATGTTTTTAATGCTGTAGGAAACACTCCTTGTGAAAAGGACAGGTTAATTAGATAAGTCAACACTCCACTTATTTCATCAACACATGACTTAATTATTCTGGAGTCAAGTTCATCGTAGCCTTCAGAGTTGGTATTGTTCAACGATGCGATAAATGCGACGAATTATCAAGCTCGCATGTACGGACAAGACAAGACAAGACAAAGATATTTTATTTCAAGTCGGCCACTAAGCGGCACTTTTGAACGTTACATTAAATTTAAAAATAATAATAGTTGATTCTACCGTGCATTCGGAAAATAGCTTGTAATGGAGAAGAATGCACAAGAAACTCCATACTTATTCTTTAAAAAAAAATGTTTTACAATATTTAAGTATATAAGTACATACCTTGATGAATGAAATTGTGTTTATACAATACAAATATATTTATACAGTCTTCAGAAGGTCCAACAATACTTCAAAACAATAGTGTTCTGCATATCACTTGTTTTTGCGCCCTAGTGGATGTGGAGCAGGACTAGCATTTAGCCAAGCATTTTTATCAGTGATGTAATCCCCCAACTTATAATATGCCAGCCTGCATAGTGTGCGTTTTATACAAGTTTTAAATTTCGTCTCATTCAGTTCATGAATGTGGGGAGGAATTTTATTGTAACATTTTGTACAGTACCCCATGAAAGATGAGGCTACTATAGCCAGTCTGAAACCTGGTTGAACTAATTGGTCCCTATTTCTAGTAACATAATTATGTCTGTCGCCGTTTTTACTAAAAAGATGTAAATTCTTTCTCACGTACATGATGTTTTCATAAATATATTGACCAGGAACCGTCATGATGTTAATGTCCTTAAACAGTTCCCTTAGAGAATCGCGCCGGCGAAGATTGTATATCGCTCTGATGGCTCGTTTTTGCAGAATAAAAATTGACTCAATGTCTGCAGCCCTTCCCCATAGTAAGATACCGTAAGACATTATACTATGCAAATAACTAAAATAGACTAGTCTGGCGGTATCCACATCCGTCAACCGACGAATCTTTCCAACAGCATAAGCCGCCGAACTCAGCCACCCCGCAAGGGATACCAAATGAGGACCCCATTGCAACCTTGAGTCTAGCGTGATCCCCAGGCAAACCGTTTTATCGACGAATTCTAGCTTCTCCTTGTTTAATATAATGTCACAGTCAGTACTTTTGACATTCGGCAAGGAAAATTTTACGCACTTGGTTTTTTTACCATTTAAAACTAAATTATTGGCAGTGAACCAATCCTGAACCTGCCGTAGCGCGTTATTTATGTCGTCAACCTGACAAGTACGTCTATTTATTTAAAAAATTAAAGATGTGTCATCAGCAAATAACACCATGTTTAGTTTGTTTTCCAATAAACGGGGTAAATCGTTTATGTATACCAAAAATAAGAAAGGACCTAAAATTGAGCCCTGGGTTACCCCCATTTTAACGTTTAACCCGGACGAATTCACACCGTTTATTTGAACTAATTGCTGTCTATCATTCAAATAAGATTTAACTAAACTTAACGTTGATTGACCTAGCCCATAACGCTCAAGTTTTATAAGTAATGTTTCAAGATTAACGCAATCAAACGCCTTCGACAGGTCGCAGAAGATACCTATGGCATCTTGCGACTCTTCCCACGCATCAAAGATGTGTTTTAATAGAGTGACACCAGCGTCAGTTGTACAACGTCCTCTGGTGAAACCATACTGTCTATCATGCAAGATGTTATTCGCATTAAAATGAATGAGCATTTGATTAAGCATTATCCTCTCAAATACCTTGCTGAAAACCGGCAACACGGATACTGGTCTATAATTATTTGTGTCTTTACTGTCTCCGGATTTAAAAAGTGGTTTAACCTTACTATATTTCATTAGATCCGGAAAGACTCCTTGATCCACACACAAATTGAAAATCAAAGCTAAGTACGGCGCTATAGTCTGAATAATGGAGGTACAAGTTTTGATGGACATACCCCACAGATCTTCAGTCGGTTTGATCTTGATTTGCTTAATAGCTTTTATTATAGTCATGGGGTTTATATGTGAAAAGTTAAATACTATCGGGCAGGCTGAAACGTTCGCGTTTAATAATCCAAAAGCAAGCGAGGGCGAAGAATTTAAGGTTTCAGTAGTTTTAATTGGGATGTTGGTAAAGAAATTTACAAATTCTTGCGCAACTTTATTGTTATCTCTAATAAGTCCGTGTGTGGTCTCAAGCGTGTAATCACTAGTATTTCTTTTATTCCTATTCGTTTCATTGTTTATAATTTTCGAAACCGTCTTGATTTTATTTTCTGCTAATTTAACATTATTGCTAATGTACAAGACCTTAGCTGCCTTGCAAGTATTTTTAAAAATTCTTGAGTAAGTAGCAACATACTTATTAAACGTTTCAGTGTTAATACAAGGCTTAAGGCCATATAGCTCGTAAATATATTTTCCTACTTTTTCTAAGTCCTGTAGTCGCCCAGTCACTGAATAAAAACATAGGGCATATAGTTTTAGTTTTCTTCTTAAAAGTGTTATTGAACTCTTTTTGAACCACTGAGAAAACTTCATCACACAAAATATAACCATCATTCACTGTGAGGTCCTGGTTGCTTAACTTACTGATTAAAGTGCTGTTAAATTTATTTAATTTACCGGATGTTATTGGTCTGGATTGAATCTGTACTTGTTTTATAAGCATAATGGACTCAAAGGCTACCAGTAGCCCACTATGATCCGAAGGCAGATAATTTACGATGGCCTTGTCCAAGTAGTTGCAGCTACAACAAACATTATCAATACATGTAGCAGAAGTCAGTGTAGTTCGGGTTGGTTCCATAAACACATGTGACAAATTAAATGATTTAAAGAGATTTAATAACCTGCTGCTGTCTGAATTATCTTTTCGAATATTAATATTAAAGTCACCACAGACAATTACTAGTTTATTACCCATTGCAAGTTTTGCCAAAAAATCTTCCATCACTGACTCGAATATAGAGTAGTTCTTATAATTAAGGGGTCTGTACCTGTAATTAGGGGGTCTGACGACGGTCGTACCTACTTGGTTGAATAAATACTTGAATGACAAAGTTAAATCAAATTACCCACTAACCCAGAAATGTAATTTTCTTATTTTATTTTTATTGTTTTAGAATACCTACCGTCTATGCGCATCTGTACTTTAAATTGCTTAAGTTTTGTTTTACATTTTATTTCTCCTCGTAAGTGATTTGTAATCTTTGAGAAATAAAGAATTTTAAACCGTAAATACTGTCAACATCCAAACACAGCAGTTTATGTGCGCTTGACAATTTTCACATATATTTACTATCCTTGTAAAATTGCGGGTTAGTGTCCTTTCAAGCAGCCGCCTATACAATTGTGTTGTCAATGTTAAGTTGTTTTCTGAAAAACGCAACTAAACGATATAATCGAATTAAAATTTTTTTTCATCATGTATAAGAAGCCTAGGGCAATATAATCAAAATGCAACCAACAACAACCATCAACTGATTTATCCTAGAAAATAGTAGGTTCACTTTATTGTGAAGTATTAGTCGCTTACGAGCGTAATTTCAGGCAATGAGAATGATTTAAAGATTCGCCTTCAAGCACCAGTGCAGCCTTTTGTTGAAATTTATGACTAGCTTGGATGATGAAGATGCATTTGACATTACCGCATTGCACACAGCTGCATTGATGCAGAATAAAATAGGCGAAGCAAATAAAGTCTTATGAAATGAAAAAGGTGCACGATAGAGTATCTTCATTTCAGTTATGAAACTTTTTGATGAATAATATTCCCATAAGTGAGGGACATTGATTTTTATTAAATCATCATTATTGTGTGTCTCGCATCCAGCAGACTCTTTTTATCCTCGACACGAGTACGATGCATGGATACAAAGATCACTACTCATGTTATACTAATAGGGGTGGTGTAGGGCTATAAAAAATGTATGGGTACATGTAATTTTTTACTTTTCGTGTCATGCTTTCTAGTCATAAGTCACCTGTACGATTTGAATTTGACAATGAATTAGAAAATTCCGGCCTATTCCTAAAATATCTTTTCCTCAAAACAAAAATAAACAAACACTAACATATTCAACGAAGATCGGAGATTAAAAATTGACACTCAATCTCACCCAGTAACACGATAGCTTGTCAACAAAGCACCCTTGACGAAAACATGTAATACATCGAAAAAGATGCTGATATATAAAAACTAAATCCACAAAATTTATCAGTAATTTATACAGTTCTCTGCCAAACTGACATGAAAATGATACAACTCTGAGTTTGTTTCGGCCTTTCTTCTCAGAGTAGTCAGATAGGAAACGCCGACCTCATCTAGTTTTAAAAATATGATCGACATGTAAAAGTGTTTGTACAAACCAACTTACAGAAATAAAATCATTTATCATTTATCATAGGGGCGACGAGACACCCCCTGATCGAACATTTTTGAGAAGCGTCAGTAGTTCGTGTCAAGCGTGATCGTTGACACCACTATATCCGTTCTTAGACCGAATGTAAGTAAACGAGACTTTTTCTGTATGTTTTTATGTTGAAGTGGATAAAGTGGTGCTGACGTAACACCTACCAGAGGTGACGACATTTCGGAAAATATAATGTGCTGCTTATGTCACAACTTTTTCTCGATACCTTATGTTCAGATATTTTTCGCTGTTTTGCTTTGGTTTGCTTTAAGATAACTACTGAAGACATCCGCGAGAGAACCAGGTTTACGTAAAAATAGCCCGAAGGGTACCGAATTACGAAACTAAAGCGGTAGAGGGCAGGACACATTGCTCGCAGAACGGATGGCCTTCGGCGCCGAAAACTTCTGGAGTAGCGACCGCGAACCGGAAGACGTTACGTTGGAAGGCCTCCCACTAGATGGAGCGACGACCTGGTCAAGACTAAGGGAGTCCGGTGGATGCGAGATGGATAGGATCGATCAGTTTGGCGACGCTTGGGGGAGGCCTATGTCCAGCAGTGGACGTCTTTTGGCTGAAATTATGATGATGAACTGTACTGTACTTCATACATAACATTACGCTTCCTCGATGAGTAAGGCATAGATGTAGTTGGTGTAGGCAGTACACTCATATTTCGTCAGTTAAGTTTAAGTCCCACATAACAGGGGGATACCCTGATACTATTAACCGGGCTAAATAGTACCGCTTGCGACCATTACAACGAGGCAGACTTATTTATAATCGCATTTTAATAGTCTCTAAAAGACGTCCCTGAATGATCAGCCTTATTTTGCCAATTAGCAAAATAAGGACTGCACTATTTTTATATTGTTCAAATTAACGCAGTAGGAGAGCCATCCTTACATTTATCATTATTTATTTGGTAAATTATTATTTTCCTGTTATATTCATACCACTACCACCGAATGCCCGCAATTATCAAATAAAACATCACAAATGTAAGATAATAAATTTAAATAAAACCCACAGCGTTTAAATACAAAGACGTCAGTTAACTTCGAATATCAAGTTATGTATGGCTGAGATACACAGAGAAACCGCGGTCAAAGGCGATATCACTCGAGTGGTCTTACTATGTATTTTATATGCCTTGTCCAGAGTGAACACGTAGTGGCTATGGCGGGTGTGGATGCGGCAACGGCGATTTTGTGGCCACAGTGCTTCGCGAGATGTTGAAGTGGGTTAGGGTGTTTCCTCGGATTAAAACAATAGATGATCGCTCGTTAGCGAGGCCGCTCCGACACAGAAGCTAGACAAAAAATAGTTTATTCTACATAGACAAAATGCCCATTACCTACAAAACATAAACATGACAAAAGACTTGTATTTGGTATAAACATTAAATAAATAAAATTGGCATCAGTCAGCCAGTTGTCAATCAGTTATCATATTTAAATCAGTGCAATTGCAGCTGTATGACCGCAAACGCCAGTTAGCAACCGCGAAAGCTCCTCACCCTGTACGGGGCCTTATTTCAGCGGACATTCCCAGAACGGTGCTTTAAGAACAATTGTATACAGAATGGTCGGAAACGGTTAAAAATAAATTATGGGTCCGTTTTATGAATAATGGAGAGCAAGTACCAAAATTAGCCCATTTCGGGACAGTATATTTGTGTAATCTAAGCTACATAAGTTATTTGAACTTTGCCCGCAAATTTATTTACATGGTCAATTCCATAGGAACCGTTCATTTTTCGAAGCTAAACGGAGCCTGTTATAGCTTTATATCAGTGCAATATTTTCATAATCGGATCATTCTTACCAGAGATCATACTTTTTACCATTCCATACACAACCAAACTATTCTAAGTCTTTCTTTTACTCGTTTTGAATTTTCACGTAACTGGAGGTATAGAAAAGCACTAATGCCACAGAAGTAGACACTCAGGCCAGCACGAAGAATTTAACTTGAGTTAGTTGCTAACACGAGGTTAAATAAGAACTGTGTCATACAAAATTGACTATGTTAGCTGCTAACATAGTCAATTTCTAGAAACTCATTGCAGCAGTAAAACAAAGAATAAGCGATAATTACATTAAGCTTAGTACCAAATTACATGCTACTTACTACAGGTACAAGTATTTCCAGCGGGACACGGTCCCGAACAGCATTTTAAGTACATTTGTACAGTCCACTGTACATTATGAGAGGGTGGGCGGAAACGGTTAAAAATAAATTATGAGACTTTTATGAATGATGGAAAGTGGAGAGGTTTCGGGACAATTTGGGCAATTGTGTGCCTCTTATATTGCAGGCCATTATGCTATGATTTTGTAGGAGTGGATTTAGTATTCAGTGCACCAGTGTTTTATTTTATTCAAGTAAAAACTGCAATGGCGAGAGTTGGGTTGAGCCGGTTAAATCTTTATGATAGAACTAGCTATAGCCCGAGACTTAGTCCGCGTCAAGCTCTATTTGTTTCTTTTTAATTTTCCCTCAAATGAATTATGTCGGAATAAAATGTAGCCTATATTAACTGCTTATAACATCAGCTAAATCAGTATAAACCCATTCTGTACCAAACGTGAAGTTTTTATAAAAGTTAAGGAAAACGATTCTGTGATCTGTCAAATCGATGGCCAACCTCATCCTTTCAGAAACTAAAATATAGCAATACGCGATCCGATTTTGTAACAGCCCTCAACAAATCTACCAACAGTGCCCAAGGCTGCGCTTGAATTTCATTAAAATTGATACCATCGTTTGTTATTAAATAGTGCCATACAAATAAAGATAATGACCATGTTTCTGTCTATTACTTAACTAGAATATTAGGTTGAGCCGATGCTCAGATAGCTTTAACAGCTTTTTTTGCATAACTTTGACTTTCAACTGGTAAAAAGTGTTAAAAAAACTGGAAAACGTGCTCAATAACAAACATTTTAGAGTTCCAATAATCGTTATTGCTGATGGAATGAGTATCACTTTATCTAAGACCTAAGGCGGACTATCAATGAATCTAAAACGCACTAACTCCAATACCCACTTGTAAACAACCCAGTCAAGCCAATTCAGGCTTACGCTCCTGAAAAAAAAAAGCATATTGCATCAGTACAGTATCGGACAGTCACAATACTGAAACAGGGTTTTATCGCGATACAAAAGATAGTTTTACACAGAGCCCGGGTTTCCCTGCGAATTGAATGTATTTGCATGTGAATAGTGAGCTGATTGAACTGACTGAAATGAGATATTCACGAATGTTCGCGATTTTGGCTTATTTTATAGTCACGTGTACGGAATTTTTTTTTGTTACATTGGATTAAGTTGAAGGTTAACTAAGAAAAATATTGTTGTTTGGTAAAAGATGATTCGTCGTCGGAATAAGTACACATCGTCATCACACTTTTTCTATTAAATCATAATCATCATCAGCCCAGCCACATGTCTTTGAAGTTTTGATTCTAAGACATGCCGGTTTCCTCACAATGTTTTCTGTCACCGCTTTTCGAGCAGTGGTGATGAAATAATTTACACAATGTAATTCGTCTGCCTAGGTGTGAATCCAAGACCAACGATATCTACTTAAGACGGAGCTGTTATCACTGGGCCACCACTGGTCTATTCAGTGCATCTTTTTATTGCATGAGACACCCAAACTCGAGATCCGAAGACGGACGAAGATATTCGATATAGGCAAACGAGTTATGGAACTCAAATGGATTTGGGTAGGACACATCGCAATGATAGGTGGAGTAGGGCAGTAGCTGAGTGGCGTTCAAGGACTGGTAGAAGTGTCGGCGTCCGAAGATGCGCAGACAAAAGTTTGCTATTGCGACTAGAACCTGGATGAGGTTGGCACAGGAAGTTGAGATTTTTCACAAAAAAGAAAGGCCCATATCCAATAGAGGGAAGAAAGAAGTCTGGCTATGGTATATGGAGATTATTGAAAATTTATGATCTGCATTGCCATAATAGCTCGACAAAGTAAACGCATAAAAAATATCACGTTTTTTTTTTCATTATTGAGGTTTAGGTAATGTAACAATTACCAAACTAACACAATTTGTTCAACAAGTGTCAACAGTATTAAGCGAAGAATTTAGTTTTTATCTACAGTTCCTGGTTTTTATTTTATTTTTTTATTAATAAAACATACTTGCCCTTCCATTTAACTTTAGACATTGGCAGAATAGTCGACATCGGCTTTGCTTGCCATATAAAAATATAGAATAGAACACGATAATGTCGCTACGGTCGGAGTTTCACAAAATTCGGTTACATTCGGAGCAGACATAATTAACTTTAAGCATTGCCAATTTGCGCGCGGCACATTTATATTGTCTTATAATGCAAATTATGAGAAATACCTCCTTTACTTGAAGGAATGGAGACCATTTTGAAATTACGTGTATCAAAAGTGAATACCTATAGGTTCAGAGATTATTTGATAGGTCTAAAAAAACTAACCTATTGTCAAAAACGTACTGCGAGAGGGCTTAGACATTAAGTGTCATTTTATTAGCAATAGCGAATAACGAAATGCCATATTAATTGATCAGAAGCCCTAGAAGATATTCTATCAACGAAAGTGTGGCGAAAGCGATTGGAATAAAACCATTATAACAAAAAAAAAATACCGACTGCCATAAAAACAGTATGAATCTTAAAGTTTATTTTCCGTAATGTGTCTTTGGTAGATAATGTTTTCCGACCGACTTCTTAAAAGAAAGTTATTTTTCACTTTATTGTTTTTTATAAAAAATAATAAATTATGTATCTTTATTTCAGACCTATACTCGTATCAGTCCATATGTTAGTTTATTTGGAAGGTGGTTTAATATTTTGTATGTTGAAGGATTGGGACGCACCTAACGTACACCCACACTTCGCCAGATATGCTATTGATTAAGTCCAATGTAATAGGGAGCGGTCCTTTTGCCATCAACCGACACAAATCGAGACTCCGAGCTCAAATTCCAGATGGACAAAACCCAAACGTCTATTTTTGTCTATCGATGTTTTTGAACGATGTTGTTTTCTAGAATGGTTGGGTAGTGAGACACTAGATACCATTATTTTTACAGGTTATGCTAACTTTATGCGATCTCTCTAAAACCAAGCACTCACGCCTTAGTTATGTTCAAACACCCAAATGGTTATTGATAATAAGTATTCTGTTTCAAATTGAAGCTGTCTTTTTGGCTCATCAAATTTCTGTTTCACGACTGGGAAAAGGCGTTCCCATTTTCCTTTTAAACCTCTCTGTTTGTCTAAGTTTATCCCGCATAAGGTATATTATACCCCATTAAAAATAAAACGACAGGATCCCAGATGGAACAAAGTTCCTTTCGCTATGAAATAACCAGCACATTTAAGCAAATTATGATAAAACAAACATTAGAACTGATGGATGATATTCTAAATAAATATGTTATTCTTAACCAACATTGTTAAACGAAAAGGAATATCATCGATCGAGATCAAGACATTAGTATAGGGTAGGATTGACTCTTTGCCGCACTTTGACACATAATTGGTCCGTTGTGCGTGCAGGCCTCCTCTCCTTGAAAGGGAATGGGCGTTTATCCAACACGCGGGCCCAGTGCGGGTTGGTGGATGATACATGTTTTGAATTTTTAGTTCTAAGACATGCCGGTTTCCACACAACGTTTTCTTTCACCGTTTTGAGAGCAGTGGTGAAGAAATAGTAAATCGCCTACCTGGGCTCGAACCCACGACCTACAACTTGTAAGTCGCGTCCGTTACCACTGAGTCACCACTTCTGAAAGATCTTTTCAAAACACTCTGGCCATCCGTAAAAAACTGCACTCAAAATTTCAAATATTGAATTAACACGAAATAACGTGCTTCAGCACAAACATTTTTTCGCATCTGCCAAACGCATGGTAATTATAAAGTTTAACAAAATACTGTAGTCAATAAGTACCCTAAGAACGTGTTCTAAACCGGACAGAAATTATCTCGTGAAACTTTTTGATGGGCCCATTACGTATGTTAGTCGCGGCTAAGACAAAGTTCAGCGCAAGCGTCAAATTGATGCCCCATTTAACTCTGCACCTACAATAGGTTTGCCTCCCAACTTGGTCCCTATCTGAATAATTTGGTTACGAACTGTCGCCAAGATAGTATGCAGGCTGTGCTATTGGTATCTACGGAATACATGCGTATATGGATTTGTATTGCCGATTGCTTGGCGTCGAACTTTGTTCGACAACATTCTGCAATTTATTAATGGGGTCATTCACTTTATGAACATGGAGATCATTAGTTAGGTATTGTTTAATACCTATAACGAATACACAATTCCCGCAACTTTATTAGGAATAAAGTTGCGGGAATAGTGTGGGAGCAATGTCTTTGTTCCCACGGGCGTTTTATGCCGTAGAATCCGAGCAATTTTACGGGATCAAAAGTAGTATATGCCACTCAACGATAGTGCAGCCAACTATTTGTTTATTAAATCAGATTCATAGTATTCAGTGATCAGGTGTCTTTTTATCATCATCATTTCAGCCGAAATACGACCACTGCTGGACATAAGCTACACCCAAGCTTCGCCACACAGATAGGTCCTGTGCGTTTCGCACACACCGGACTCCTGCAGCCTTGACCAGGTCGTCGCTCCACCTAGAGGGAAGCCTTCCAACGCTGCGGCTTCTGGTACACGGTCGCCACTCTAGAACTTTTCAGCCCCAACGGCCATCCGTTCTGCGAGCAATGTGTCCTGCCCACTGTTGACAATTCTTTCAATGGCTATGTAAACCTTGTGTATTGTAAACCTTGGTTTGCTTGAGGATGTCTTCATTTCTGATTCGATTACGCAAGGAAACTGCGAGCATAGCTCTTTCCATTGCCATTTGGGTAACTTTAAGAGGAAACGGGGGCAGAGAGCGCCGACTGAATTTCCTTAGTAAAAAGTTATAATTCGAGGTTTTGCTCACACCTATTTCCTCCTCCAATATTGGACCAATTTAAAAGATATTCCATAAACTGAAAATAAATTGAAATTGCGGTTTCAACAGAGGCTTAGTGTACAAATTTGACAAATATAAATGAAAAAGAAAAACATAGAGGCATAGTATAAGTCTTACTTTACCAGTTCATACACACGCTGACTTGCAAGTGAAACTGAATGACCTGCGCCAAGAGGTGGCGAAAACTGGGCTCAAAATTAACATCCGGAAGACCCAGGAGATGCGTACAGGTGTGAGGAATTCTTCGCCGGTATTAATCAGCTCAGCGGTTGTGGAACGCGTCCAGAAATTCACGTATCTCGGGAGCGTCGTATCAGAGACTGGAGGAACTGAAGAAAATATCACTTCACGGATCGCCAAAGCGCGAGCTACCTATGCACAGCTGAGACCTGTGTGGCAATCACGGCAACTGACCTGAAGGTTTAAACTCAAAATCTTCGGGTCTAATGTCAAATCCGTGCTACTCTACGGGTGCGAAACGTGGAAGGTAACAAAGGACATCTCACGCCAAATCCAGGTCTTCGTCAACCGATGTCTTCGCCGTATCCTCGGAATTTACTGGCCCGAGATCATGTCTAATGTAGAGCTGTTGGAGAGATGCCACGATACCCCGATCGACTGCCAGATCAAGCGGCTTAAATGGTGATGGATTGGTCACACGCCCCGGAGGGATTCCGATAACATTCCTAAACAGGCCTTGGATTCTATCCTCAAGTAAAAAGGAAGCAAGGCCATCCCCGTCAAACCTGGCGACGCACCGTATTGGCTGAAGCGACGAGTATCGGAATGGCGTGGAGCGAGGTGAAGTGCGAAGCTGAAGACCAGTCTCGATGGGAGACTACTGTGAAAGCCCTCTGCCCCAGCCAATATGGGGCCATAGGATCTTAAGTCAATCTACAGAAGTACTGATCTGAATTAAAAGGAATGTTCGAAAATCGAGAAATAACCAAGATGAAGATGTAATAGAGGGTGACAATTATTTTACGTTTGTAACTCTTAAAATACTCCTCACATTACATTTATTTCACTGATTGTAAGCTATTCACTATCGCTTAGTGTCAAGGGTTCTTTTTACCCCAGACAATGCACAATTACTATGGAGCAGGCCAAACCACAGCAAAAGAGCTTGTATAGAATATACTGAGGATAAAATTACTATATATTAATGGCCGATAAGGCAGAAGAGCTTATTAAAGTAACAATCTCGGTACTCGTCTCCAGCGATATTCAGGCTCAAGGATTTTCACGAAAATTAGGACTTGTATGAAGTGCGGCAATATATGAAAAGGTTTTGTGTAAGTAGCTTGTGACTCTACCAGTGAAATCGGGATTTGATGTGTCACAAAATGATATTTTATCAGCGATAGCGATAGTCGAAATGATAAAATGTTAAGGGATTGCCCACGAGACATTTCGATACATTTTTGATATTTTACCAATATCTATCGCAACACATTCGTTGAAGTGAATGCCAATTTGTCTAGAGCCTTTGGGCCAGTGTTTGAAGATTCTATTTTAATTTAATCTTCGCATTCTGGAACATACTCGAACGTTTACTAGGAATTTGTTGATTTTTTAAAAAGCGGAGTTCGAACAGTTTTCTTCTGCTTGTGTTTGTTGCATGATTTGGATTATTACGTACACGGTTACTTATCTTATTAAAACTCCTCTCATTAAGAATACAATTAATACCAATATAGGTAGTCGCTGCTTAAACTTTGTTTTGGTTTTGTTAGTAGGCAGTTAGGCACTCGTTCGAATGCATCTAGTTTGTGATCGAATATGATCATGGAGATGATTCTGTATTAAATAATGAGGATAATAATTGATTTCGTTTACTCATTCGTATTGTTATCGTTTTACAATAATATTTCTCAATTAAACCGACTCCCAAAGCAAAACACTACAAAGCGAAAAATTACTTTCTGTTCCGAAGTCGGTGTGTCTGGTATGTATTGTTTTTCGTTTTTCGACAACTAATTCGGTAAAGAAAAATTTTCTAATGGTGGTCGGTTTATTTTTTTTGTTACAAAGTTTTTTATTTTTCCCTTTTTAGTTTTAATTGTTTATATTACCATGAAAATCATTTATAGCCGGAGCACATTTTATGACAATGCCATGAATAAGCCCAAACACGACTTGGATACATTGTTTTATAACGGAGTTCCAGTGTCGACCTTTTCGTTTCATCATAAGATCAGTTCGATGGTATCATTTATTAACCCGTACCATACTCATGACATAGTTATCATTAAGGAGTTCCAGTGGCCATCTGCGGTCTTCTTCATCAGTTCCACTTCACCAAATGATACTTGCCAAGTGCAAATGCTTGCTATGTTGATGAAAATACCAAAATCGCTATATGTTTGCCTATAGAGGAGTTCCCTCGATTTCCATTGGATCCCATCATCAGACCCTGACCTGATGACCATGGGACCACCTGAAAAATATACCTTTTGAAACAAAATAAGAATTTTCTAAATCGGTCCAGGCGTCTTTGAGTGATCGGGTAAAATACGTAAAAAAGAAGATCCACGAATTGAGAACCTTCTCCTATATCTGAAGTTGGTTAAAAACAATAGGATGATATGATTAGAATTTGGATGAGGTAACAGTAGGTATTTCAAAACAATGTCCTACTCAAGTGGAGTAAGATGTTATGATAACTGTTTCATAATAACAATGCCACACGATGGTCGATCAAACATTGTTCGCAATATCCGAACAATGTTTGAGACCCGAGTTTGTTCCAATTGTTTACTTTTATCCTCGAACGAATAAACAGTTAACTGAATACAACAATATTCGTTACAATAGAAAACTTGTTTACTCGGCTTACCACTTATTATTCTTTCAAGATATTTGCAACCATTTCCTGAAAGATTTTTGTTTAAATAAAGCGTCGTAGACCTATATTAAAACAGGTTGACGGTCCTTCCGATTCTATTATAGGTGCCTTATTTATATAAATCTCTGAGCTATTTAGCAACCGATCTACATATTACTATTACGATATATAATTATTACGATCTATAGAAAGTCGTGTTTTTATAAATAAGCGATGTATGAAGTATAGGTTTTATCACTCTATACACGAATGCACAACGAACGCAGATGAAAAGAATTTACCGCACAGATAAGCGTGAAATAAATTCGTAGAAATAAATGTAATCCTAACAAAGCATGAATAAAATGTATGCCAACAAAAGTTCTGTCAATAACAAAACAAAAGATCTAATAGTGCTTCAAGGCGACATATACGCCCCAATGTTAACGCAGTACTCGCCGTGCGCCCGCTCGGAGCCTCAATATCATTATTATTATATTATCAAATATCTTAATACGGAGTATGCTTTAGAAAGTTACCTATTAACGGCACTAAAGTGCATGTTAAACGTATATACGTACGTGTTAAAATGTTTACCACTGTAGATCGGTGAAAAGCTAGATAAAGCTACTTAACAACTCAATGTCAAGTATCTATCTGGGTAAGGGCTGCCACGTGATAAATCTAGACAGGTTTTACGACTTTGAACCTGGAAGTTAGGTTTGGTACGATGGAAAAGGATCAAGGTAATTGCAATTTTGTTGAAAAAAAGATAGAGAGAGTAAAATACGATTATTATTATAATACATATTAGAATGTGATGCAAGGAATCACCCTCTTCATTGATTGAACTTTATGCATATATCTGTCCCTCATAGAAAATCCAAAAATCAGAAAAAATGCCATCGTTTTCTAAAAAGATATATCATAAAGAATTACCTTGAACCTGTCTTTGGAGGCATTCTCCGAAGGGGGCAATGCCAATCTAGTCAGTTTCAATGCTGCTAAGACCCAGGCGTGTCTTTTTCCGCAAAAAAGAGCCAATTCCACCCGGCTCCATCCTTCCGTGGTGTAACCGTGCCGATAACGGACCACCTCGACTTTCTTGGTGTTACGTTGACATCGACCCTCAATTTTGGTCCATTCATTGAGGCAAAGGCTCAATTGGCTGCAAAAAAGTTGGGGGTCCTTACGAAGGCATTTTGAAAATACTTTCATTGTGCTTACAGCTATGGAGTGTAATTCCCTACCGGCGTCTTTGTTTCCTGATAGCTACAACCTAGGGGTCTTCAAGTCAAGAGTGAATAGGTTGCTCCACGGCAAGCGTGCTTCACCTTCGACGACATCATCACTTAACATCAGGCGAGATAGTGGTCAAACGCGAGCCTATAACAAATAAAAAAATAAAAGAAAATAACTTTTGTTTGTTTGTATGAATAAGCATTAATCCGAAATTGACAATTCTTTCACTGTTGAATATAGAGCCACTGAAAAATGCACAGTTTCCGCGGGGTAACCCGCGGAATGCCAAAACTGAAGAACTAAATTGTCGTGGTGGCCCAATGACTACGGCCTCGCCTCTTGTGTTGTGTGTCGTGGGTTCAAATCCGGGCAAGTACCAATGTGACTTTAACAAATTCATATATAGTACATATGAATTTGAAAAACTAAGTTTGTCTTGGACATCGCATACAACGGTAAAGGAAAATATCGCGAGGATACCTGGACTTACCTATAGAGTTAATGTAAGACTGTAATTGCCAAGTCAGAGGTCTGTTGGGTTCCCAGAGGCGGTTAATTAACTCTGACACTAGAGGAGTCCAGATCTTGACACGAAAAGAAGAAGAAGATCAAAACTGTACAAAGTTCAATAAAAACTATAATTAACAATGAAAGATTTCGGTAGTTCTCGTTCACACAGAGGTCCGTTTTATAGGTCCGCTTTAATGCATACGTTTTCATTCGGCGTTGACGTATGTATTTGTATGAGTGAGTTCACACACATGACAGTATTCCAGATTCAGAAAAAAATACCGATTTACTGGCTTTACAGGTTTTACAGGCTGCCAATAACGCCGTGGTTTCTTCCAACGCAGACTACGATTGTACTAACACAACACGAAAATGTCCATCCTTATAGAAAGTTAGTGGTGGTACACTGACTAAATGTGGTTTGAATAATAGCCCCAGTAGTGACGGATCCGTTAAAATGGACCTGTAAATGCGGTGTGAACCTCAGCTTTAGTAGCGACGGATCCGTTAAAAACATTACTGGAAATACGGATGCTCTGTGTCAACGTTCAGTTAACATCTCTTTCTTTTATCTACCATCTTATCTTAGAACTTCTCTCGATCTAACAACCTTCAAAATATAAACTCCACACCCCATTGTATTCATAAAATAAACAATTGACTAACCTGTCTTCGCTCACTCAAAGCCGACATCGTCTAGATTCCTTTTACCGACATCGCTCTGTATTTTAATCAGTACTTGCATTCAGTGATTTATGAGCACTTCTCGCGTCGACGGCAAACGATGCTATTAATCTGATATTCCCATCGATCCTCTCCTGTATCACGGTATAGCCACAAAAGAGTAAATCAGAGTAGGTTAAGGTCACAATAAACCACATACGTTTATTTAATAAATCAATTCCATCCAGCTACGCGACAATTCTTTAAAAAAACCTTTTTTTCAAAATCTACATGCAAAGTAGATGGTGCATGCTGAACAGGATGCATATCCTCAAGAGGCTTCATACTGACTCTGAGTTTGGAATAGGACGAGAATACCCCATTTTCCAGATGCGTATAAGAGATTTCTAGATTGGCTGGTAAGTCAATCTTGGCAGTGGCAATACTGACAGCGTGGCCTATGGTCTGATGGAAAACAGACATGTTAGCACAGTGAGTACGTGTGCGTTTGCACTCGGGCTGAACGTGAATCTTATAAGTGTTTTGTTAGTGCATTTTTACTCATTGTTTGAAGCCGATCTTCTGCACCTTTCTACTATGTGCCATTAATCTGATCGTGCCGTCGCTGTCGTCCTCCTGTATCATGATACGTCACTCAATATTAATTTTGCAGCTCAGACTTCAAGAATAGGCGCCCGAAGTAGGGCAATGATAGGTAACTTTAGATTTTCATCTAACATTTTTGTATGGAAACTGCTGTAGTAAGTTTATCAGGTAAATGTCCAAGTTTGAAGTAGTTAAATAGGATGTTTCTAAAGTTTCAAATGTATGATTATGTGTTCCAAATAAAGTTTGGCGTAGAATTGTGGGTAGAAGTAAGACCGTGGACTATATTACATTGATTTTATATTTAATGGACAACCAGACCACCTGACACTTGATTGAAAAAGTCATGAAAGAATTACAGTTGGACGCCAGCTCAGCTCAAAACTGTGCACAGTGCACAGACGATAACAAGGAACAACGTAAAGGACAACCAGCGCCTTCTGGCGAACTATGGTCCCTATCTATTTTATTCCTAATAAATTATTACATTGTTCTATCTTGGTCTCCAACAAGGCGAAGAACAAATGAACGCCTACATTATTTCATAAGCGGTGAAAAGCTGTCCTGAATTATTATTTAGGTTCGTTACTTCTCAGTAGCTATCTGTGAATTTTAATTTATTTACTGGTAGCATTCCATACTTTCTCAATAAACAGCATTTAACATTTAGAGATGGCCACAATAAACAGTATTTAATATTGGTCTGAAAAGAAGCCAAGAAAAAAGTTACTACCGTCTTCGCCATCTACAAATGGTGCAAGACTGTATTTAATGATTATTTAGTTTCGAGTTTTTTTTTTATTAACGATATGCTTGCGTTTGACCTCTATCCCACCTGATGGTAAGCGATGATGTGGTCGACGGTGAAGCGCGCTTACCTAGAATTAACCTATGTGTATGTTAAATTTTCTGGTAGCATTTACATTCTGAAATACTACATTTAACATTTAGATTTTCCACAATAAATTGTGAGTTGGAAGTTATTTTGTTGCAGCCGGTGCACTCCCGTCCGCGTTATGTTTTTGCTGCGTATTTTGGAACGAGAGCGTTTTATTTTATTTTGAGGAAAAGCTGCGACTTAAATTAGTTTTGGAACGGAAATGAAGCTGAAATTATTTCGGACGTTTAAGTGTTTTAAAAGTGTTGTTTAGGTACCTTATGTCGAAACCAAATATGTTTTGTAATTTTCAATGAAAAATTTGTTTATATATTTTAATCAAAATTGATTAAGACTTACTAAATAGGCGATATTCAATTCCTTAATTGTCTTGATATGTTTTGAAAAGGTTTCATTACTCAAGAATTGATTATTGACCTAATTGTGAGATTATTTATAGAAATGTAGAAAATGGTGGGGACATGTGACAGGTCGACTCGTTACTATAAATATTGTATAATTCGTATGATTGAATCACTTTTGTGGTGAACTACAAGCCAGTACAGATCAGTGGTGATAGTTATATTCTGTGAAATATGGACTACACAAGCTTCACGTAAGTTATTTGATATTATAACTTGATTATTGCTAATGGTGGTGTTGAAACTCTATTTCATGTTGTGGCCTTTATTCATAATGATGTTAAATTGATTTAAGGGCTAGTCATGTTCTTTGCCTTATCCTTGTTGTTTTGATTATGTAACATTGTGGAATATTACAAGATTCATCATAGAATGGCCATAATAGAATTAGACCTTTATTGTGATAAACGATATTTATATGGTTGTAAAAGATATATATGGATACTTTTATAACCATAGTTGCTTCCGTGGAGTTTCTTGCCCTTCTTCTCCACGAGAACTAGTTTAGCGAACGGGCATTAAGCTCTCTGAGCCTCGATATGAATTAATTGACAAGCCTAATTGAAATAAATACCTAGTCTTGTCTTTCTGTGCTTTTATTCATAAAACGTTTCCCTTATACACCACAAAGGAACTCTGATACAAAGTAAATAACCAGCAACCATCTTGACATTCCAAGCTAAGCTTGCTATCTTCGTAAATATCGATACTTTTGTATGGAGTTCCTTTATAAATCTAACATCAGAAGTGGGATTCAGCTCTAGCTCACAGATTTCTAATGATTTCCATTTTGTCATTTTCATAAACAACGTGTCGACGAGTCGCCAACTCCACTCGCACCAAGACGATGACTTCGCGATGCCGCCCCAGAAGACGGCACTGCGAGCTGCATAGCTTGCGGATCTAGAAGCTGTACGACCATTGCAACTACGGTTCTTCATGCTACCTTACGAACAGTGGATCTGCGAGTCTGCTAACTATTGTCAGAGCATTGGAGTCAGACTATGGAAATCAAGCTGACAGCTGCAGCACGAAGCAGCTAAAAGTGGTGAGACTTTGGTTTCATTTGTTTTAATATTGAATATATGTAAATTTTGAATATCTTTTGTTATAAAGATATGAAGGAATTCAGTTTATTTATCAGAAACTTGTTTAGAATTTTTGTTTTTTTTTACCTGAGGGTATTTTTGCAAAAATGTACCCAACTTGGTGATAAGACAGTTAGTGGCCACGTACAGAACTTGAGAGGTACAAAGGATTTGCAAAGAATCGTTATTAGTTAGTGGAGGAAGAAAAGTAGTGTTTTTCCAATATTCTCACATTTGCGAGAGACTCTCTAGGTCCTCTGTTTTTCTCTTGGCTATTTTTTGAGTAAAACTAAAAAGGAATCGTATTTATGGCAAAATCTCTTGAGCAGTTATTTTCATGAAAATTCTATATTAATTAATAAAATAAATATTCTACTCTTCAGAAAAATTAAAACAAACAGTACAATTAATATTGTCATACTTGCATTTCTCGATCTGATAATAAATTTAAGTGATTCGTTTTTGGGCTATTAGAGATTAAAATTTTGATATAAACAAATCGTGATCTAATGGTATACAGAGGTAGAATTAGAATAAATTATTGCAATCTAAGCAAAAGTGCAAAAAAAATTAGCACAGCTGGATAATTTATTTTGTTAGGAACATAAAGATTAACTGACAAGACACTAATGTGTGAATGTCTAAGAATGTGTTCGACCACACAGCTAACATAGTTCGGTTCTATCGGGACAGCTACATAATAAGTAACTTCTTATAATTGAGTCGTGAATTTATATAAAAAGAACAATATAGAGTAAAACAAATAAATGAAAAGTATATTTATTGAATAATAAAAACTATGTCGGTGTAACTTACCGAGTAGGTTGTTTGAAAAGTGACATGACAGGAGAAAGACAGAGAAGAGTAGTAATAATGCCAGGCCGTACCATCAGCATGGTACATTAGAAACATTATTTTATCGTTTTTATTTTTGGTAAATGTTAGCATTTAGTTGAAAAGTAATTATAGAAAAAGGTCGTTAAAAGTTTGATCATTACAATGAAGCGTGACATTCTAGATACATGTCAAAATTAATAGTTGGTTCTTTTTGTGACCGAAGCAACGGTCTGCGACCTCAGAGTTTGACAGAGTTAGTTGGTTAAATAAAGAATTTAAATATATACCCTCTGTTGATCTGATTTTAGTCAGAAGAAAATATTTCAGTACAATTTGCAAAGATATTGTCAGATTGGCCGAACGATGTATTGTTGAAATAATATTTAGAACAAGGATGGATTTGGCAAGGTAAAGTGGCCTATGAGAAATTTATTATTGAAGATACTATTAAAGAATAAAAACATGTTTGTACATTGTGTTTGTACATTGTGTTTGTACATGATGTTTGTACCTTATATTGTATCTACACAAAAGTTATGTATTGGATGTCAGATGTGACAAATAGAATTGAAAATGATAAACTGAGAATATGGTCGGGAGAATGGATTGATGATGTCGAGTGTGTATATTATATTTTATCCATAAAAAAATATGTATTGTATGTCAGATGTGACAAATAGAATGGAAAACATGAAGAAATGATGGGAACTGCTGAAGTTAGTTACTTTGCTCTAGCCCGTCTCATGTGCAGCAGGTGAGGGGCTTAGATTGATGTCAAAGTACTGACCGTTGTTATTTTGTCCTTTTGATGTGATAAATTGGACTATAACAATGAATTATGTATTAGCATTAAGTTTCTTTACAAAATTAATAAGAGATAATTAGTTTCAAGTTTTTAGTTATGTAGTCCGAGAGCGAACTACATGTCAGTATGGCCGTGTTAGTATTGGAAGTACGTGTGACGTCATAATGTTTTGCTACAAAATACAAACTGTCATATTTATTAAGCATCTACCGACAAATGTCTAACTAAGTACCTACCTAAATTATTATTGTGTTGTCAAATGCCTACAATTGTTAGAGTACCCACCTGAGTAAATAACTTAATACAGGAAATAACTCTAAATTTACATTTAAGCCACAGTTATGATATTCCTATAAAATATTACGTAATTTGTAATAATCATTGTGATGTATCCTGGATTTTATATTGCTATTTTAGTATTATAAGTCCTTTGAGACAATTAGTACAAGTCTGTCAGTTAGTATCAATATTCTTTCGAATATTGATTAAGACTTACTAAATAGGCGATATTCAATTCCTTAATTGTCTTGATATGTTTTGAAAAGGTTTCATTACTCAAGAATTGATTATTGACCTAATTGTGAGATTATTTATAGAAATGTAGAAAATGGTGGGGACATTTGACAGGTCGACTCGTTACTATAAATATTGTATAATTCGTATGATTGAATCACTTTTGTGGTGAACTACAAGCCAGTACAGATCAGTGGTGATAGTTATATTCTGTGAAATATGGACTACACAAGCTTCACGTAAGTTATTTGATATTATAACTTGATTATTGCTAATGGTGGTGTTGAAACTCTATTTCATGTTGTGGCCTTTATTCATAATGATGTTAAATTGATTTAAGGGCTAGTCATGTTCTTTGCCTTATCCTTGTTGTTTTGATTATGTAACATTGTGGAATATTACAAGATTCATCATAGAATGGCCATAATAGAATTAGACCTTTATTGTGATAAACGATATTTATATGGTTGTAAAAGATATATATGGATACTTTTATAACCATAGTTGCTTCCGTGGAGTTTCTTGCCCTTCTTCTCCACGAGAACTAGTTTAGCGAACGGGCATTAAGCTCTCTGAGCCTCGATATGAATTAATTGACAAGCCTAATTGAAATAAATACCTAGTCTTGTCTTTCTGTGCTTTTATTCATAAAACGTTTCCCTTATACACCACAAAGGAACTCTGATACAAAGTAAATAACCAGCAACCATCTTGACATTCCAAGCTAAGCTTGCTATCTTCGTAAATATCGATACTTTTGTATGGAGTTCCTTTATAAATCTAACACACGCAGGTTATGACAACTGCCCACCTGGGCTTTCTGAAGAACCTTGAAACCTTCTGAAGAGGTGTCTAAGGTGACAATTAGTGTCTCATATTTTTATTGGATAATGAATTGGTAGGTACTTTAACGGTAATATCTGTAAGAATCGATATAATGCACTAAGTTAATTTATTTATTTTTAAGTTATACACAGTAATATAATCGACTATTTATTAATCGATTGTAATGTGTCAACGTCGGTGCGACATTGACACTTGACGTTACTTGTCTGTGGTGATCTCAAGTCGGCCATGTTATTTTTCTGGTACTTCACTTGCTAACCACGTGTCAACTGTACGGTTGACTCGTATTAATAAATCTGCTTATATTCGAATAATCCTGCATATTTTATTTGGAAACTGAGTTGATCCTTCAGCTCAGAAGTGGGATTAATAAAACCCACGAGTTATTTCCACGCCAAGAGCATCATATGAAAAGATTCGTGAACTTACACAATGGACAAAGATATTGAAAATACACATCGTGAAGGTGAAAAATCAACGCGTAAACGAAGCCATCCTCGAAAAACTCATAAGAAATCGCACATTCGAAGCTCAAAGACGGAATACCGCGAAAAAGGTACAAGAAAGAAACTTCATAGAAGATCATCAGAAAATCATGAAGATTCCAATGAAGACAGCGTTGGTGAATTGAACAAAGAAGGCACGAGACGATCTACAACAAGAACTCCGCGTCGTTCGGGTTCGAAGCGCCGACGTACGAGCTCAAGAGATAGTTCAAGCTCAAGACACCGACCGAGATCAAAAAGCTGTTCGAGATCAAGAGGCCGTTCGAGATCAAGACGCCGTTCGAGATCCAGACGCCGTAAACATTACGGTTCGAGTACGTCACCTGAAGATACCCATGTGAGTCGTTCTAATGTTAAAGATAATACTCAATTATTGTTGACTGAGTTAATTAAATCCATTTCTAATAATCGGCCAGAAGGCAATAAGTTTCCTATGCTTGGTAATGTTATACCAGAGTTTGATCCCATGATTAAAGGTCAGACTATTGACATATGGCTTAACAAAGTGGAAGATTGTGCTCGATTATATAAATGGGGTGATGACCAAACAATTCATTACGCGTTACCTAAGCTAAGCGGTGTGGCCAAAACGTGGTATCAAACTCTGCCGTCGATGTCGTTTTCGTGGCCCGAATGGAAAACTAAGCTGATTGAGTCATTTCCATCAAGTGACGATTACGCAGAACTTTTGACGGAGATGTTGTCTAAGAGGGCTAAATATAATGATTCTTTGGAACTATATTTCTATGAAAAAATTAATCTCTTACAAAAGATGTGAAATTAAAGGTAAACGGGCGGTAGATTGTTTATTATATGGGATAGAGGATCGTAGCTTAAGATTGGGGGCAAAAGCGCTAAAATGTGAGGAACCGGAACAGGTATTAAAATACTTTCAATCCATTAAACAACAACCACGTGAATCAGATAAATAATAGGGTTAGAGTAAATTATGATAAAAGGACAAACACTTATGTTGGTAACTCTTCTAAGCAAACGTCGAACTCCAAAGCAATAAGATCAAACGACGGCAATAAGACTATTACATGTTACAATTGTAAAGAATCCGGTCATTACAGTTTCAATTGCACAAAGAAAATTTTAAAATGTAATATTTGCAATAAAATAGGGCACTTATCTACTAACTGTTCAAAATTACCAAGTAACGATACGTCTAAACCTGAAATAAATCAAGAAAAGACAATTTTGGCATTAAATACAATGAATAATGTAAGTAATGATAAATATTTAATTGATTTGAAAATTAACGACCAACCTATGCGTGGGTATGTTGATTTAGGTAGCCAATGCACGTTATTACGTCATAGTGTCGCAAATAAGCTAGGCATTCAATGGTCATCGGAACAACTACCTACAATGCGTGGTATTGGAAACAATATAATTCTGCCAATAGGCAGGGCGGTAATTAGGATAGAAATTCAAGGTATAACGGAGACAATCGATAGCTATATTATTGAAGACAGCGTGATTAAATATGATGTTCTGATTGGTCATAGCTTTACTGAGATACCGAGTATAACTATAACTAAAACAAGCGATGCTCTTATATTTGGACAAACCTTACCAACGAAACTTAGACTTTTACTTCTCAATGATGTCTCAATTTCACCACGTGACACATGCGTAATAAAAATAAACACTGATAAGGATTTTTCTGGTGTCGTATACGTAAACGGTTCCTTGCGCGGTTGTACTGGAATGGAATATTATTTAATGCCAGGTGAATACAACATACTAAACGGTACTGGCGCACTATTAATACAAAATATATCAAATAATGTATTAAAACTTAAACAAGGAACACTGATGACACGTGCTTCTTACACTGATACATTTTTGAATATTTATATATTGGACTTTAACGATTCAAATGCACATTTATCATTGAATTGTGGCAAACAATTGTCTAGTAGTGAAATTCAACAACTGAAAAACACCCTGCAGAAGTATAATGAATGTTTCTCACGTAATATGATGGATTTAGGTTACTCTAATGTAGAAAAGATGGAAATAGATTTGATTGATACGAAACCAGTAGTTTATAGGCCCTATAGACTGTCTTACCCGGAGAGAGAACTCGTTAAGTCAATGGTACGAGAAATGCTCGACGCAGATATCATATGTGAATCTAATTCATCGTATGCTAGCCCCGTTCTTCTTGTTAAGAAGAAAACGGGAGATAAACGTCTTTGTATTGATTACCGTGCATTAAATAGAAAAACCAAAAAGGAGCATTACCCCCTACCATTGATCGACGATCAATTGGATCGATTATCTGGTAACTCAGTATTTATAAGTTTAGATTTAGCGTCAGGATACTACCAGCTACCAGTAGGGGAAAACTCCCAAGACAAAACGGCTTTCGTGATCCCTGACGGTCAATACCAATTTAAAAGAATGCCCTTTGGATTAACGAACGCGCCGTCAGTCTTCCAAAGAGCAATGAACAGAATCTTGTCGAAAATAGATTACACATTAGTCTTTATGGATGATATTTTAATCCCAGCGCGCACATTTGACGAGGGTTTAGGCAGACTAGATGAGGTTCTGAATTGTTTTCGCGAAGCGAATCTCACTCTTAAGCTAGAAAAATGTTTTTTCTTCTATAAACAAATCGATTTCCTAGGCTTTGAAGTTAGTGGATCAGGTATACGGCCCGGTTCTCGCAAAACAGTCGCTGTATCAAATTTCCCTGTACCTAAAAATGTTCACGATGTTAGACGCTTTATCGGGTTAGCAAGCTTCTTTAGGCGCTTTATAAAAGACTTCTCACTGATAGCTCGACCATTAACGGATTTATTAAAGAAGCAGTTTCAATGGAAATGGACAGATGAACATACATTAGCATTCGAAACTCTGAAAAGTAAATTAATAGAAAGACCTTTACTCGCGTTGTATGATGGTAAATTAGAAACGGAGTTACATACCGATGCATCAAAGTATGGTATTGCAGGTATTTTGATGCAACGTAGCCAGGACGGACTTATGAGACCCGTAGCTTATTACAGTAGGAAAACTACAAATGACGAACAGAAATTACATTCCTTTGACTTAGAAACTCTTGCGGTAATAACATCGTTAAATAGATTTCGCGTTTATATACTAGGACTAAAATTTAAAATAATAACAGACTGTAATGCGTTACGGACTACAATGACAAAAAGAGATTTAATACCTAGAATAGGCCGATGGTGGGTGCAACTGCAGGAGTACGACTGTGAGATAGAATACAGAGCAGGCTCAAATATGTCACACGTCGATGCTCTCAGCCGTGCTCCTGTTGATGAACCCACTAATGTAGACGGAATTCATATAATAGACATACTTACTGTGGATGCTCAAGACTGGATTGCTACCGTTCAAAGTGACGATGATGAGGTTAAAAGAATTAAAGAAATTCTATCGAGCAAAGATACTACGCTTATTGTAGATGTTCATAAAAATTATCAATTGAAGGGTAATTACATATACAGAATAGTTGATAATGGACTACGTTGGGTGGTTCCAAAATCAGTAAGGTGGCAATTGTTAAAAATGAACCATGACGACGTCGGTCATTTCGGTCATGATAAAACATTAAAAAGACTTAAAGATTAATTTTGGTTTCCCAAGATGAGACGATTTACAAAAAAATATGTAAGTGCTTGTCTGGAATGCGCTTATCATAAAACACCTGGAGGACCTAAAGAAGGACTACTTCATCCTATTCCTAAGCCAGACATACCCTTCCACACGTTGCATGCCGATCACCTGGGCCCGTTTGTTCGTTCGCGGAGAGGCAACATGTATTTATTGATAATTATAGACGCTTTTACTAAATTTATTGCCATAAAACCCGTTAAAGACACAAAAACTGCTACCACTATTCGCATATTTAAAGAATATTTTAGTTACTTTGGAGCACCTACGCGGTTGATAACGGACAGAGGTTCATGTTTCACAAGTGCCAAATTTAAAAACTTTATAGAAAATGCTGGTATTAAGCACATCTTAAATGCCGTCGCAACTCCGCGAGCAAACGGACAGGTCGAACGGTTTAACCGAACAGTTTTGGACGCTCGCAGTACTAAGTGTCACGATAAAAGCGATAACTCTTGGGATGAGTATGTGAACGAGATACAGTTAGGTTTAAATACGTCGGTTAATAAGACAAGTCCTTCGGAATTGTTATTTTGATATAAAGTTAAATGTGTCACGGAAAATTTACTAAGTGATGTAATTAATACAACGATAGACCGAGTCAGCGGTAATGACCTAATAGACCTAAGAAATGAATCTATACGTAAAATTGAAGATGCACAAAAAGTGACAAAACATCATTACGACAAGCATAGAAAACCGGCAAGAAAGTATAGCGAGGGAGATCTTGTTAGATTGGAAAGAACAACTTTTGACAAAGATAGAGTAGGAAAATCTAAAAAGCTTCTAGCCAAATTTCATGGTCCTTACAGAATAGTTAAAATACTACCTAACGATCGATTTTTAGTGGAGGATACTCCTCTTACAAGAAAGGGATCATAAAAATATGAGAATATAGTTTCTATTGATAAAATACATCCGTGGTTAAATTTTAAGGGATTTGAAAGCGAAAACGATAGCGATGTTAATGATAGTACAGATGACAGTGATTGTAATAATGATAGGAGTAAATAAATAAAAACAAGATAAGAATATACGTAATAGATACAAAAATAATAATATTCAGTACTTTATGTGTAAACATTGCATTAGTTAAGTAGATTCATTATAAGAGTGTTAGAGTTAAATGTAAACAGCGCAGATCGCTACAGACTATACTAGTATGGGTTATGAGCGCCAACACTATATGCGCAGATGACGCAGATCACAACAGACCATACTGGTATAGGTTGCGAGCGCCAGGATGAACATGACGCAGATCGTGACAGACTATACTAGTATAGGCTGTGAGTGTCAGCACTCGTTGTGCAGATGACGCAGATCACGGCAGACTGTACTGGTATAGGTCGCGAGCGTACGATTAGATATGACGCAGATCGTGACAGACTATACTGTATGGGCTGTGAGCGTCAGCACTAGTTGTGCAGATGGCGCAGATCACAGCAGACTGTACTGGTATAGGTCGCGAGCGTACGATTAGATATGACGCAGATCGTGACAGACTATACTGTATGGGCTGTGAGCGTCAGCACTAGTTGTGCAGATGGCGCAGATCACAGCAGACTGTACTGGTATAGGTCGCGAGCGTCCGATTAAATACGACGCAGATCACGAGAGATTATCCTGGTACGGGTTGTGAGCGTCAGCGCTCGTTGCGCAGATGACGCAGATCGCGACAGACCGTACTAGCATAAATCGTGAGCGCCAAATGATTTAGATCGTGATTAATTATAATAATATAGATTTTGGACGGCGGTCCTGAATGTGATGAGAGCTACTACTAGAACTAGAACTTATAGCGTGTCTGGCTATAAATTGAAGTGAATAAATAACAGTAATTTAATTAATTATAATAATATCAATTATGAGCAATCGATGTTAATTATAGTAGAGGTAAATCTAATTATGCATACAGAATGTTTATATTTATAACATTGAGTGATATCTGAACAGCTGATGTCAAACATTGTTATTTAAATAATTATTCTTAATTGTACTAGATTGTGTTTGATTGTTGTGTGCCTATGCTGATAATGTTTATCAATGTGTGAGGACCCACCTTTATTAGGATGGCCGAGCTGTAAGAATCGATATAATGCACTAGGTTAATTTATTTATTTTTAAGTTATACACAGTAATATAATCGACTATTTATTAATCGATTGTAATGTGTCAACGTCGGTGCGACATTGACACTTGACGTTACTTGTCTGTGGTGATCTCAAGTCGGCCATATTATTTTTCTGGTACTTCACTTGCTAACCACGTGTCAACTGTACGGTTGACTCGTATTAATAAATCTGCTTATATTCGAATAATCCTGCATATTTTATTTGGAAACTGAGTTGATCCTTCATATCGCAGTGAAATTTGCCCGCAGAAATCCATAATCTAAATAAAAAGATTTCAAAATTAAAAATTAATCAAGAATCACAAAAGATCAAAAAAGCCACAGCTAACAAATTTTGTCTTTCTGAAGAGAGAGCTCTCTTCTCATTAATCTTGCATTCAGGAACTGTCAAAATACTGCCGCTACTAAAATTTCGCGTCAATTCCAAGCAACGAATTTGTTTTATATCGGGCATAAAATTGTGTAAAACCTCTTTGGAATAACGGCAGTATTGGCGCGAAGATAAGATTTTTGTGTAGTTCATAGTTTGAAATTGTTTTTTTTTTTTGTTATAAATATTTTACTAGAGTGATAATATAAAAGAAACTCTTTGGTCTTGGCATAGTTTTGCTCGACCATGTCATTAGATAAAAGATGGGCTTATGAACCTCATAGGTTCTGTTTGAAAGCTTATTTGTCTAAGAACTCTCCTTAGGCATTTACATACTTATACATACTAGATAGTGTAATACCCTATTATTAGAAATAAAGGACATGGCTAAACAACTGCCCTAAGCATGTATAGAAATTATTCACTAGCTCGTAACATTCAAATATTCATTAAAAAATTATTACAGTTTTATTATTCTTCTAGAACTTTCACGAATTAATCAAATAATTAAAAGTTTTTTCATGTTTTTGTTTGACAAGAATAACATAAGATGCCGTTTTACGAAAAATTGAGGTCAATAAATCTACTTTTAAGGACATTTGCGTAAATCGAAACCAACAGTATTCATTACTATTTATTTTTGTACCTATCGCAATACATCTGAAATATTCATTATTGAATTATTATACAGTTTTATTATTCTTCTGGAACTTTCGTGAATTAATCAAATAATTAAAAGTTTTTTCATATTTTTGTTTGACAAGATGAACATAAGATTCCGTTCTACGAAAAATTGTAGTCAATAAACCTACTTTTAAGGATATTTTCATAAATCGAAACGAACAGTATTCAATAATATTTATTTTTGTACCTTTCGCTATACATCTTAAAACATTAGAGATAGAACCATAGATGTTGTTTTCTTTGCATTTATCTGATTTCTAAATTAAAATTTTAAATGCTATTCCTGCTCAACATCCACTAGGGCGCAAAAACAAGTGATATGCAGAACATTATTGTTTTGAAGTATTGTTGGAACTGCTGTAGACTGAATGAATATATTGATATTGTATAAACTCAATTTCCTTAGTATTGTATAACTGCACGGCACGTGTGTGAGTACTATGTACCCAACTGTAAATCTAACATTTACTGTACCTGTGTGTCGTTCGTTGACTTGTGTGTGCCCTGGCAGTTGAGTGTGTCATGCTCTCTCAAATGTCTCTCTGATGGTGGTGCGTGTGTTGGATCATCCGGTTCCCTTCATGATGGTTGAGCTGGGTGGTGCCATTCATGCGTCATGTTCGTGAACGGACGCCGTCAGTTGGGATTGGTCATAACTTAACTGCTTCGGATGTTAATGCTTTTCTAGCATCTATTATACAGGGTGGCCCAAAAGTCGTGGATCAAACGCTGCTAGGGGTTAGATGGGGTCATCAGCTGCAAAAAGTTGTTGTACGGGAGGTCCTTAAGGTCAACCCCTGCAGAGTTATAATTTATTTTGTGTTTTTATGAGAAAATTGACTTTTTTTAACTCATTCTTATTAAAATTCGGAAAAATCTACATCCTGTATCTTTTTTATAATTTTCAATAGATTGGTACTGATGAGTACTTGCGTTAGACATGCTATTTATGGTTGTTTATTGGGTGTGTTGAAGATAATATTAAGTTTTACGATTTTTTTTTTTCTCAAATCATAACTTTTTATTTACTTCGGACCCCACTGTGAAAAAAAAATACTCTACCGAAAAGTGACCCTGTATTACAAGTTTTGGCGCATTTAATAGGGATTCTGAAAAGGTATTACACATGGCTATGCGTGGCTTTGATATTAAAAATCTAATGGATTTAAATCGGGCGACCGGGGTGGCCACGCAATATGTCCGCCTCGACCAATCCACCGGTTGGGGAAGCGCTCGTTCAAATGATCTCTAACTGCTCGAGCGTAGTGAGGCGGGGCGCCGTCATGTTGCAGCCACATTTCTGCTATTCTTTTTTTTTGAAAGATATCAAAGCCACGCATAGCCATGTGTAATACCTTTTCAGAATCCCTATTAAATGCGCCAAAACTTGTAATACAGGGTCACTTTTCGGTAGAGTATTTTTTTTTCACAGTGGGGTCCGAAGTAAATAAAAAGTTATGATTTGAGAAAAAAAAAAATCGTAAAACTTAATATTATCTTCAACACACCCAATAAACAACCATAAATAGCATGTTTAACGCAAGTACTCATCAGTACCAATCTAGTGAAAATTATAAAAAAGATACAGGATGTAGATTTTTCCGAATTTTAGTAAGAATTAGTTAAAAAAGTCAATTTTCTCATAAAAACACAAAATAAATTATAACTCTGCAGGGGTTGACCTTAAGGACCTCCCGTACAACAACTTTTTGCAGCTGATGACCCCATCTAACCCCTAGCAGCGTTTGATCCACGACTTTTGGGCCACCCTGTATAACTGCACAGTACATGTGTGAGTACTTTAATTACTTTATGCCTGTACGTAGTTTGTGTGTAGTGCTATTCTGGGTGCATTATCCTCACATATATGAATTTCTTAATGTATGTACTTATGTAACTAAATATTGTAAAAAAACATTTTCTTTAAAAGAGTAAGTATGGAGTTTCTTGTGCATTCTTCTCCATAACAAGCTACTTTCCGAATGCACGGTAGAATCAACTGTTATAACTTGTAAATTTTAATGTACCTACCTAACGTTCAAAAGTGCCGCTTGGTGGCCTACTTGAAATAAAATATCTTTGTCTTTGTCTTTGTCTTTGTCTAGAAATTATTGGCAAAATCTGGAAAGAAACGGCACATAAATAGTGCTGACACTAAAAAGTTACAGACGATGCTTCTAGATGACACTTGATTTGATTAGAACCAAATAAAAAAACATGTTGGGGGTGTCGTGGGAACTCACTTTGAACGATGCTCCTTTCGCCGGGTATTAAGTATGTAATTACAGAGTTCGTACGATCTTAAGTTTCAATTGCGTATTGACAGATGACAGATCTACAAATGACAGCCGGGACCAACGGCTTATCTAGCTTTCCAAGGCACGAAGGAAACTCGCTATGTACACGATGGAACCACGGAATGACCTTGGCTAGCGTTGCTTAACCTTGAAGATCGACCTGTGCGGCTGTTATTATTAAGCCACGAGCTCCTCTAAACGCCTTAATAAAGTAGCATAGCAAAATCTTATTCTTTTACAAGTTTGTATACCTATTAATGTAGGAGTTTCTACGATTTTATTTTCAGGATTGTGACGATATAAAAAGTGTCTGTAACTTTTCATATTCATTCAGCATTACATATTACTAGTTAAAATAGTTATCCATTGCTAGGGCAATCGTCCATACTTTATTTAGCCATGTCCTTTACACAAAACAAAGCACTTCGTCAATTTAGATGTAGGTCAAGTTTAGACCTAAAATCTTTACTAGTGGAGCATACTGAGATAGATATTAAATTTCAGCAAAGTCATTATTTCTTGGTCTGAGATAAGAAATAACTATTTAACCGACTTCAAAAAACATCCAACCGGAACGAGAACCTCCTCCTTGGAGGTTCTCAATCCGGATGGATCTTTTTACAATTTGATTTTGTTACTTTAAAAATGGTATGTTTCTGTAAACCATACTGATTACCAGAACAAATAAAATAATAAAACAGGTAAAATAACTTATTCATTTTATTAAAAACCAAACAATTACCTATTTATCTCAAATTGTGAATTAATAAACAAAAACGTTTTGGGTGAAAAAGTCGCTAAATAAACGACGTTTGTCACAACATTTTAGTGTAATTACATACTACTTGTACCTATTTAGTTAGATTAATTATTTATATAAATAGATGGTGTATTGACTCAACGGTCAATACACCAACGGATGTCTGTGTTCATGTTATTTAGATTTTTTGTGAATATACCGCCAAATGTCGGCGCGCGGGTTATTTAACTGGTGTATTGAATCAATTGTCAACTCACTAACGGATGTGAGTTTTTGGCGGGAAAGATGGCGCATGGACTAAACGGTCAATGCGCCAAGGGGGATTCTGTTTTGGAGACTCGGGGAGTAAACTTGATTTATCTACAGTGTGTACATTTGAAGAGAATAAAAGTATTTATCCTGAAGAACCTGTTCTCATTTCTGGCCCGTTAAAAGGTCAAAAATTGTAAAGGTTTTCGGTGAAAACTTTACGCCCACTAAGAAGCCACTTCACCAACATGCCAAGTCATCGTTCACGAAAACGCAACAGAGGCTCTAAGGACTCCAGCCCTGAGCCAGAGTCATCTCCAGAGAGTTGGCGTAGTCGCAGTTCTCGGCGCAAGCATTCCCGGCGCAAGAGATCTCGGCAAAAAGAGAGCATGAGGCCTCGTTCCCAAACTCCGGAATTACCTGAAGACCAGCAGCAGGCAGTGGCAGAGCTACCGCGTGCTGGGACCAGCAGTCGGCGTGGCGAGAGTCTGCGTGGTGAGAGTCGACCAAGCACACCAGCGGCTCCCGCCGCATCACCATTGCCAAGTAACCATTTGCTTTTAGATACTAATTTTATAGATGTTTTTAATTAAAAAAAAACTACCCGCGCTGATGCAAATGTCGAACGTTATCCGAGTTTAAATGTTGTACCTGAATTTGACCCAACCAAGCGAAACCAGAGTATTGATGTTTGGATTACTAAAGTTAACGAATGCGCAACTATTTATAATTGGACAGAACGGCAAATGATTCAATACGCGTTACCAAAATTAGCTTGGTTGGCTTAAAAATGGTACCAAGGCTTACCGAGTTTGTTATTTACATGGGCAGAAAAATTGCGTTTAGCTTTTCCCTGTGATGATAACTATGGGCAATTGCTGTCAGAAATGCTCGCATGTAAAGCACGTTTTGGTGATTATTTAGAAGAATACTACTATGAAAAGATGGTTCTAATAAATAGATGTAACATTACCGGAAAAAAAGCCACTGATTGTTTATTATTCGGTATTGATGACAGATCGGTTAGAACTAGTGCTAACTAAATTGAACAGCCTCGCTGTTCAATTTAGTGAGCCAGATAAATTGTTGGTTTATCTTCGTAACACAAGAACCATTAAAAGAAATGATAAAATGAAGTTGAACGTGACTTTGCCTGTGGGCCCTTCTGACAGCAAACGATCAAATTCGGCCAAAGATAATAGGAACAGTAGGGATATGTTAGTAAAGTGTTATAATTGCGGCGAGAAAGGTCACCCATACACTAGCTGTAAACACCCAATTAAAAGATGCAAAAACTGTTTTAAAGTGGGGCATTTGTTTACCGATTGTCCCACTAAACAAGAGTCCGAAAGTAATAAGACTGTTTTAATTATTTCAAAAGAACAGGACAATGGTACGAAATATTTTAAGGATGCAATAGTTAATGGACAGACCTTGAAGTGTTTCGTTGATTTTGGTAGTCAAATTACTATGATTAGAGAATCTGATGCTAAAGTATTGAATATGACGTTTTCTTGCGATAGTTTACCAATTTTAAGAGGGTTCGGAGAATTTTTGGTTCACTGTATAGGAAAATGCGACATTGAAATTGAAATAGACTTGGTTAAAGCACGCGTGGAAGTACTGATAGTCCTGGATCAGTTTTTGAAAATATCGTTACTGGTTGGTCAAAAATTTACGGAGCAAAACTATGTAGTGGTTTATAAAGCAAAAGATGAGTTAATTATAAAACAAAGAACGATTAATGATTCCCGATGCATAGATCTTTATGTTTATGAGACTGTCACTATAGCAGGTCGCACCGATGTAGCCGTATACTCGAACCCATCATATGACGGGGAGGTTTTGATCGAACCTGGCCTATGCTGTCAGCCTCAAAAGATGTATGACATTGTACCTTGTATTTTACAATTAGTTCGTGCTAAGGGCAACTCTCAGTTGAACGGTTTAATTTAAACTGCATTTGTTTTAAATAAAGACACCCTTTTGTCTCGAGCTCTTCGTTTAACTCAAATTAATTTTTATACTGTAGCAGCTGTCATCAACATCCACGCGCTACGCGCGCGGACACACAACCATAGATAAATATACCCCCTACTAAACTACTGTTGTGTTACGACGCGCGGTATTTATATTACGTGCAAAATCGACCCGCTCGTCTATAACTTCTACAAGTGGGTAGCATAATATTATTATAGATCTCCTACCCTACATCTTGTAATTAACGTGACGAAATTGTATATAAATACCGGCTCCTAAAATATATGGCATTCAACCCGAATACTCTTTTACTTACCTATCTCCTGACAGCTGGTAAAATACCATCAACAAAGTTGAAAAATGCAATGAAAGTGACTCTTCTATTAGGGTTATTGACATTAAAATGTTATCCGTTAGCGATCAAATTAGTCAAAGCGATCCAATCCATTTAACTTGTCTTTTAAATGAGTTCAGAGACTGTTTCGCATTTACCACTAAAGAGTTAGGATGTATTTCTAACACTGAGATGGACATTAAGTTGAGTGATACTACACCGGTGGTTTATAGACCGTATCGCATGCCTTTTACGGAACTAAAAGTAGTCCGTGATATAGTACAGGATCTTGAGGACTCTGACATAGTTAGACCATCGACTTCAAACTGTGCGTCTCCTGTTCTTCTGGTGAAGAAGAAGTCTGGCGAGTATAGACTATGCATTGACAATAGGGCTCTCAATAAAAAAACAATTAAGGAGCATTATCCTATCCCTAAAATTGACGATCAACTAGATAACTTGTCGGGTTACAAATACTATACAACTTTAGACCTTATGTCAGGTTATTACCAAATATGTATGTCCGAAGCCTCAAAACACTTGACAGCTTTCATAACACCTGACGGGCATTATGAGTTTAACAGGTTTCCTTTCGGACTTGTCTACGCACCGTCAAATTTTCAAAGGGCAATTAATAATATACTTGGGAATGCGCGATTTAAAGAGGCATTTGCATAAAAATAAAATTTGCTATGTAAACTAATTAACATTGAATTAGTTTAGGTATCTAATGTTTTGTGATAGATTGTTTACATGATGTGATGTGAAGTAACTTAGAATAAGCGCATTTATCGTATTGAGTGTAATCCTGTAAAGATTAATGTGATAAGGTTAAAATAAATAAATGAAAATTAAAAGATTAATTTTGTATTTTAAAATACAGAATAAATAATAAGAATGATATTATACTTATATAAATATCATAATAATAGATGAATAGATTACGCTCTCAACTAGGGTTTTTTTTTGGCGTGTTGTGGACATGAAGGGGCCACATCATGTTTGAATTGCGGTGGATAAGTTGAGGCCACCGTAGTTCCTTCAATGCCTATAGCATTGTTGACGTGTTGTGGACATTAAGGGGCCAGAGCATGCTTGAATTGCGGTGGATAAGTTGAGGTCACCGTAGTTCCTTCAATGCTGGTTGTGCAGATGTAATTATGTTAGAATTGTAATAATAAATAAATTAATTATACTCTCAACTAGGGTATTGTGGCGTGTTGTGGACGTGAAGCGGCCAGAGCATGATCAAATTGCGGTGGATAAGTTGAGGCCATTGTAGTTCCTTCAATGCCTATGGTATTGTTGGCGTGTTGTGGACATGCAGAGGCCACAGCATGCTCGAATTGCGGTGGCTAATTTGTGGCCACCGTCGTTCCTTCAATGCCCAAGGTATTGTTGGCGTGTTGTGGACATGAAAGGGCCAGAGCATGCTCGAATTGCAGTGGATAATTTGAGGCCACCGTAGTTTCCTCAATGCCTATAGTATTGTTGGCGTGCTGTGGACATGAAGGGGCCACAACATGTTCGAATTGCGGTGGATAAGTTGAGGCCACTGTAGTTCCTGCAATGCTTGTTGTGCGTGTGTAATCATATCGGTATTTAATAATATAAAATACAACGCAAGTTACAAAATGTGTTTTCAATGAATCAATATAATAATAATAAAAATGTGTAATGTATTTAAAAAAAAACAAAAACAAAAGAAACAATTTCAAAATAAGTAATAAATAGTAGATACCTAATAGTTAGTTTACATACTTTGTAACTTGTCTCAAATTTTTTATTCTTCATTAGTTATTTTTAGATAATTTAATAAGTAATAAAATAACATTTATACCATTTCCCCTCTAAAAAGCTTATTTTATTCACTGAAAACAGTGAATAAAAAGCAAGCAAGCAAAAAGCAAGCTTTTTCTCACTGTTTTGGTGTTTGAATTTAGAACACACCAATATATATTCGACGTCCATCTCAATGCTATACAACCTCCTTGCGCTTAAAATACTCGATACAAACTCCTTGTGCAAAGAATATTCGACTTTCAAACTTCTTCATCGATATAATTTTCAGTTTGTTAATATTTAGGATTTCAATAATGATTTTCATGATTTTGATTAGAGTTTGGGATATTTAGTTTCATACTTATTTGTATTGTAATTCTAATACTAATTGCATTGGTGTTTAATTAATTATAAGTATGTAACGTAACGGAGGTGGTCACTGGCCCCTGAAACACAGAAGCTGCTACCTAGCTCAGCTTCAATTTACAAAAAATGTGAAACCCCGAGTTTTAATATTTTTTGTAAATTTTGAAGGTAATAAATCATTTATTTATTTCCTATTCCTTGTGCTTTTCGCTTAAATCTTTCTTTTTCTCGTAGTCATGGTATAAAATATAGTATGCAACTCTTGAATAAAACGGATTTATATCGAGGGCCATGAATCACTCGCGTCGCTCAGGATTCTAACACTTGAATCACTCGCTATGCTCGTGATTCAATCATCATGAATCACTCCCTACGGTCGTGATTCAGTTGATAGAATCCTTCACTTGTTCGTGATTCATCTATGGCCCTCGCTTTAAAACCGTCCTTTATTCACTAGTTGCATAATATAGTATTTGTTTTGTAAAATTCATTGTCTTTCCCCGGGACGTGTAAGTGTCAGGTAAGGCCGACTGTTAGCATTTTATTGTAATTACATACTACGTGTACCTATTTAGTTAGATTAATTATTTATATAAATAGATGGTGTATTGACTCAACGGTCAATACACCAACGGATGTCTGTGTTCATGTTATTTAGATTTTTGGTGAATATACCGCCAAATGCCGGCGCGCGGGTTATTTTAAATGGTGTATTGAATCAATAGGGAACTATCCGCAAAGCTGCGCTCAGATGGCGCCACAGGTTTCTGCGTAAACAAACTAGAGAAGGACGTTTTCGGTTTTTTGCGCAAACGGTTATGTATGTGTTTTCATATCGATATCGAAAACGGTTTTCAGATATCGATATCAGTAGTAAAGTATGCAAAAGTTAAAATGTTATTTAGATGAGCAAACTAACAACGAACACGAAATAATGCTTAGAAAGATAGGTAGCGCATATGGTCCCTAACGTTTGTGAAGTTTGCGTTTTGTTCGTAGTTCGTACGTTTTCGCATTGTTACGGTTTTAAGTTTTGAATTATTCTTTCTCACACGCTAGTAAGGTTTTTATTAGATACAGCTTTTGTAATGTCGGTTATTTTGATGTCGATATCGATATGATATGATATCTAACACATATCCGATATAAGTTACGTTTAGATATATCGGACTCATCCCTAAAAAAAACCAAACTGTCAAAGTCCAGCGACAAAATTTCGCAGTTTATGGATACAAAATATAAAACAAATAGTGAAAGAAAAATGAAGCTAACTAACTTCCCCAATATTATTATTTGGTTTTTGAACACAAGTTATCTTAAAAACAGTAAAAAAGAGTTCGGTAACCACAAACAGTAGTAGACGCCATGTTGTTATGTTTTTGTTTACTCAGAGCCGTCAAGCGCCATCTGGCGGGAGCAATTGGCAGTAATGTTCCCTATTGTCAACTCACTAACGGATTTGAGTTTTTGGCGGGAAAGATGGCGCATGGACTTAACGGTCAATGCGCCAAGGGGGATTCTGTTTTGGAGACTCGGGGAGTAAACTTGATTTATCTACAGTGTGTACATTTGAAGAGAATAAAAGTATTTATCCTGAAGAACCTGTTCTCATTTCTGGCCCGTTATTGCGCTCGATGGCAATCGAAATTGTAACAAATGTATCAACTTAGCTGCTCATGGCATAATGGTTCACACCAAATTATGATACATTTATATCGTTTATAACACACATATGTTTTAACTTAAGTGGCAGTGGGCAGGGCACATTGCTCGCAGAACGGATGGCCGATGGGGCAGAAAGGTTCTGGAGTGGCGACCGCAAACCGGAAGACGTTGCGTTGGAAGACCTCCCACCACGTGGACCGATGACCTGCTGAAGGTTGCGGGACGCACGAGATCGGTCAATGTGGCGACGCTTGGGGGAGGTCTTTCGGCTGATATGATGATGATGATATGTTTTAACCTGTATATATAACACCGTAATAACTGATTCAAAACGTAAGGTTCAGTTGAAAACCAGCGTCAGGCAACTCCCAGTTCTCTGGCATTTTGCTGAACTGGACCTTTTTGGCGCAGCCGCTGGGCACACTATGTATGTAATTGTTTTAAAATTATGTTCCCTTTTATTTGTACAGTCCCTGGCCAAAACTGCTTAACCCAACCAAAATTGTCTAACCCACCGGCATATCTTGGTAAGCCATTTTAATCATTATCTTTTAGCCTTAAAGTTGAAAATTGTCTGACCTACCCAACATTGCCTGACCCACGGACATATCTTGTTAAGCCATTTTAATCATTATCTTGTTGACGTTAAAGTTGAAAGGCTTTCAAGTGACAGAACTAAAATTACTAGCTAATCTTTAATTTCGAGCGTTCACAATAAGTTATTGTGGCTTCGCGGTTCGATGCTGGATTGGCGATGAACAACATGTGGGTTCGAAAACTCACACCTCCTATTATCAATTTCTTTTTTAATTTGTTTTCATTTATTATTTCTACAATATTTCTTGCTTTAGAATGACCAATATGATTTTGCCTAAAACTTATCTTGTAAACAGGTGGGTAAACAAAAAAAACTGAGTCCACAGATGAGTAGATTCGAAGTTAAATATGTTTACTTCGTGGGGTAGATGGATAATTAATTGATCTAAGTGACAAAAGTCAGTCTAACTACACCTAATAGCAGTGACTGCGCACAAACATTTCTAAAACGTTGGACGTATATCGTAGTCTTTTTAATAAATTTGTTGTAATCAAACCGTCATGTCGCAACTTAATGACTATACAAAATATAAAATAATATTTTTACATGAGCAGAATGTTGGCATCAGAGAGATTGGTCGTAAACTTAATATAGCGGTAAGTGATTTAATACCTATTTTATTTTACTCTTTAAAATTGACGAAGTAAATAAGTAAAGACTAACAGATTTTATAAAGACATGTGATAAGTATTTCTTACAACCTAGTGATCGTGTATTTGGCTATTTTCCCATTACACCCACTCCTTACAAGTTCACACATACACATTTCCAAAAATGATATATATTTTTTTTGTTTTAGAGAAATACGGTCAGGCTATGGCTAAGACGTTATGGAGACACTAGAAATATTCAGCGAAATCGTCCAGGAGCAAAACCCATGATGTATAGTCCCGAATCCGAACGCCACCAGGCCATTGTTTCAAGCCATGTCCAAAATCCCTTTATGCCTACTCGTTTTACTGCAATTAAACACAATATTTCAGTGAAAACAGTGAGAAGACATTTACATGCTGCTGGGATTAGAAATTATAAACCGGCACAGAAAATTGCATTGACACCTGCTCATCGCCAAGAATTTGAAATTGCCTTGGAATATTTAAATTTCAATTGGGAAGAAAATGTCGTGATCTTCACTGATGAAAAATCGTTTAAATCTGATAAAGATGGACGCAAAATTTTATGGCGAAAAAAAGGAGAACGCTACAATGAGAAGTGCTTGCTACCGTGTAGAACCAGCGGTAGAATAACCCTCGGCTACTGGGGCTGGATGTCGTCTATGGGACCTGGTGAATTGGTAGAAGTTGGTGGTCGGTTTAACAGTAGTCAGTATTTGGAGATTCTGCGTGACGTCATGCTGCCGACTGTGCGAATTGCCTATCCAAATACAAATATTTACTTTGTGCAAGATAATTGCTCCATCCACCGTGCAGGCATTGTGCAGAATTGGTTAGCTGCTCAAGAAGGTGTAACAGTTATTAACTGGCCATCTAAAAGTCCCGATTTGAACCCTATAGAAAACCTATGGGGTCAAATGGTTTTAAATTGGGACACATCTGAAGTGCGAAATAAAAACAATTTGGCTGAGATCGTGTCTTCGACGTGGGAGCACATGAGAGGAAAAGATTTGTGTTGGAACATGGTGTACGGTATGCGTAGCCGCTTACAGCAAGTTATAGAAGCAGACGGTGCGCCACTTCGCTACTAACTAATCTACTTATAAGTATATTTAAACACCCTATGTAAGTAAATGCTCAATTGAATGAATGCTAAACCGTCAAAATGTTGAAGATTCTGTGGTGATGTTATTGTTATAAATGGAAATACATTTTCTATTTAAATAACATGTTGATTCACTACATTTATAGCTATATATCTGTAAAATCTTTTACAAATTAATTAATTTTGTTGATAAAAAACTTCGAAGCATTAGCATACCTTATTTAAAATGTTTATAAATTGTTAGATTTTAATATAATAAATGATTACAAAATGTATATAAATTTTGAACTATGAGCATTTACTTACTTTATCTTACTTAAGTATGTTTTAATGAAAAAATAAACATTTTTATAACTTGCAATGATTTTATTTCATTTCCATACAAACTGCTCGTTTAAAAATGTAATTCCCGACTCCGTTCGTTAAAGAAAAGTTACAAAAAAGATAATAATTAAAAACAAAACATTGTGAACAAAATCCATAATTGATTTATGGCTGGTTTTGAACGCAGACAACGTTGGATGTCGATCTATCTTAGTGACCGTAAGACCAACTGAACTCATATACTTCGTATTGAAATTTGACCTTAGTTGTAATGCTAGACGCAATATTCTAATGAATTTGAACCATGTAGTATATTTGCATAAAGTTTATTATCGCACAAACGCAGCAACTGTTAAAATAGATCACGGCATTAGCTATTATACGTAGACTGTTAACTTTATTGTTCCTGATGATTTTTTAATCCACCCTCGTCTTGGTTAGTTATAGTAATCGTGTTACTTATTAGCTTTTCAACCTTAATGACAACAATATAATGATTACAATCGCTTAACAACATGATTTATCGAAATGCTTTGCGATAAGGTTCAAATTCGTTATTACTCAAGTGGGTTCAATATTGCTGGCCACAGACTGTACCTATATTGTGAGTATCAGTGTGTGCCAAATAAACTAGTTTTCTTTCTTTCTAACTTTATTAAGTTACTGATTTTTTACACAGTTTCGCACCCGTGGAAAATGAACAAAGAGTTTTTCCGGGATGAAAGTTGCCTATGGCAAACCGCGTTGCTTTTTACCTCCTACTCGTATAAACAAACGGTGACAAATAAAGGTCATCTAGGCTCTAGATAGGTGACATTCGATGTCAGCGAAGGCGAGAGTCGAAATGTCAAATTGTAAGGGATTGATCACGTGATTTTTCGATATCGCTTGTCAATCCCATACAATTTTGCCTTTTTGACAATCGCTCTCGCCACGCTTTCGATGATTGAATGCCACTTGTCGAGAGGGCCTCTTGTTTCATTCTGCACAGTCATTTTACTTAGTCCTGCAGGTAAATCCGCGTACGGCCAAAGAGTTCCACTTTTGCTGCATTCTCATGTATACAAAGAAGTTATTAACAAGTGCAACACAAAAAATCTCACTCTGAAACAGGCAAAAATTAGAATAACTTCCTGGCTGCTGAGCCTATCATATGACGAAGCTGAAAAATTAATTACCGTGGCAAAATAAAGTTAAAACAAATCATACTCATATTCACACCCACATTAAGGTTACACTAGTCAACGGCACGAACTATTTTGTGCGCGGGGTTAAAATGCATTTTATATCAACCGACAACACGTGCGGAAGAGGTAGATGCTGTGATGAGCAGTAGGAAGCTAGTTCGCGTACGAATACATATTTTTGAAATTTTTTAGCGAAATGGATAATGATTTAGGACGAAACCGAGCGCGCGAAATTTTAATAACAGACCTTTGGCTGTTTAGATATCATGAAAAAACTAGGTAATCTATCTGTTCAAAATAAAATTATTTGCATTATTGAACTACTAATCTATGCCTGTATGGAGGCCGTTTTGCAATTTTCCGTCTTCTTATGGTATTTATTTGCGCCCAAAAATGCGTTAAAATTAGTGTCGAAATGTGGAACTTTCGACGATCATAACTTTCAAATATTTTCTATTTTTACATTTTCGCTTCCATACAGGACTAGATAATGATGAGACAAATTGATATCACTTTTTATTTTGAACGTACATCGTCAAACAGTGGAATAATCCCCAAACTACGTTTGTATGGAAGAATTTTTGACTAGTGTAACCTTAATAATCACAGTCACACTCACATTTACACTCACATTGGCTTTCACATATTTTATACTCACATTCATACTCAAACTCATAGTAACAAAATAGCGTTGAAATTTACGAAGAATAAAATGTTATTATATCAGGTACCTTTTTAATTGTTTACTACTTTTGTTTTCCTATAATTTGATTGTTTTATTTTGGTTGATATTAATTTACTTTTATCTGAAACCGAACATGTGTCAAAAATCTTTTAAATGTTTACCTACAAAGTTGGTTCCCAAAATCTTTATAATACTGTTCTTTATTAAATAAATTTTTATTTGAATTTTTATTTTCTGTGTCTTTTTGACCAGTTTCTGAAGGAGGCGGAGTCTCCTGGTTTAGGAACTAGAAGTGCAAAGTGAGATGCTCGATAATAAAATGTATTTACATAATCCACGCAATTCTAACATTTAACTGTTCAAAACATATCTCTTATCCAGAATTTAAGAACCGTAGATTAATCCTCGGCTTATTTTAACGCAAAATTCAAAGCTAGAACTCATATCTTGAAAGCTTATGAGCCACTCAGCCTGTCACTTCTAGACAGGGATTTAACGATTCATTTTAGCGTAGCGATACGCACCATTTGCTCTCTGTTTCTCGGGTATTCCTTGGTTTAAGTATTTAATTTTCATAGTAAAAGAATACTTCCAATGTTTCCCAAATAGCTGTTTTACATGAGGAAACTTAAAAATGGCTATCATAGTTATTTTTTAAAAGTCTTCATTTAATAATCTTTATCATTTTAGCCAAAAGACGTTCACTACAGGAGAAAAGCCTTGCCAAGTGTTAACACACCCGCTGGTCACAAAACAACTGTTGCGTTTTGGGTTTATCTTCGTTGTTTCGTTTTAATAAGTCCATTAACGCCGTTCCGGCTACTGTGAAAATGTGAGATTAACTTCATGAAATTACGGTTAAAATACATCTTTGGCTGGACAATCTTTCTATATCTTCTAATAATTCTACGTCTTTTTTGAGATATTCGATATTGTATGCTCTCATGGTTCCAAAATTCCTGATTCAAATTTTAAGCATATTTGCCACAATTCACCTACACCAACACATTCACCTACACCTTAACCACAATACATCCACTCATTCACCAAAACTCAGCTACACGTTTTACACCTTTCAATTGCACATTCACCACCATTCACCCACATTTTCACCATAATTCACCTGCATATTTACCACAATCTACATACACATTCACCACCATTCACCACACACCTCCTTACTGCTTTTGTTGTTACTATTATTTTTTCCTTTATTTTTATTTTTTTTGTTATATTTTTTTTTTTTTTTTTAGTGGCAATATATGGTACCTGCCTGTTAATTTGCATGAAGCCACTAAGTGGGGCCTGGTGACCTGTAACACAGGTTCTAACTAAACCTACATCAGGCACCAGCTCTCACAATGTGAATTTATACATTTACAAACTGATTAGTGCTAAAACCATTGTGAGAGAAAATAAATGAACTTATTATTATTATTATAATCAAATAACATATCAAGCATTTAGGCCTACATCTCATCTACAGAAATCAGTTGCTTTTAATTTTGTTAGTTATCATACCACTTAAAATGCGGGCCGCGGCTATTGACATCATTTTCCATATTTAGATGCATTTGTCCAGCAATATAACTTTATGTCTCATGTTTAATTAAAAAAAGCCTATTTCACTGGCATCCAGAAACGCTGACGAGTGAAATACAGTGTTGATAGGTTGCAATAAATCGCCTTCACTATCATTCATGTCTTTTTCATCGCACGACATTTTTCTTACACATATATTCCTCATCCTTCCCAAGTAATCTACAGCAATTATTTCACCTCAGTACTATGTCTTAGTAATCCCAAAGGCTTTATTTATTACACCGACAAAGATACCGAAATACAGGTGTTATTTTTCTTACATGGGATCCCGTGTAAGGAAACAAATGGCGGCGATCCATCATGGTGGATTCTCTTGGGTTGTTTCTTGTCCCTCTGATATCTTGTTTGGAAACATGCTTGTAATTATAAAGTGCAATACAATTTGATTAAGGGTGGTATTGCAAAACAGCTAAAGAAATCAAATCAACACAATAAATATGAAAGGGTTTGAAAATTGCATAAAAAATGTGAAGTGGTTGAAAATTTAGCCCTAGATCAGCCCAACCAGTATGATGTGCAAATGCCATCATGACGAATGACGAGTGAGTAGCATTATCTAACGCTTAATAATTGTACATTACTTTTTACCTGTCGTCTTCAAACGATTGACAGCAGTAAACAGATCTTTAGAACTCTTTTAGCGCTAAAATCATTTAGTGATTTGCGAAACCTTCCCTTTATTCAATATGGTTTAAGAAGCGTTTAATTCATATATTTTAGAGAGAGTCTTGTTTTGAGCATAGATTTCAACAGTCCACAATTACGTTCACAAATAAAACTACTCTTCAAAGCTTTACATTTAAATTTTGCCACAAGCCCCACTGTAGCCTCTACTCCAATAATATTTTAGACAGAACTATGTCAAATATTCCACTTAAATTCTGCCAAAGAAATAATGTAAAAACACTGAAGATAATCTTAGTCAGGCAGAACTATAAAACCTACTCGGAGAAGATCCAACGTATTGCTATTTCAAATGACCTTCAACCTTAAAATCAAAATTAGATATTTCTATAAACCACTGAGCTGAAAAGCAAATCTAAAATATCAGCTTTTCCGCTGGTGATGACATAATAAGACTAAAAAGAAAACAATGCACTTGAAAAATAAATGTTAGTCATCTTAGTAACTACAGTCGCACATATGGCAACTTTTGAAAGACTTAGTTCCGATTTCAGAGGAATTTTCTCACTGAAAACTTTAACCCCCTTAAAGTTGACTCGGAGTAAAGTTATAAATAGGATCGTCTAAGTACTAACCATTCATTTTTCTAGGTTTAAGCTTGGCGTAACTTTACTCGGGGTAAGGTTGTAGTTAAAATTCAAACGTTCAACTGCATACATAAAACATTAAAGAGGCCCAATTTTAATTAAGTTTGTTACAGCGGGAAACAAACCCGTGGCCGCAGTAAACTGTAAATTTAACTTTACTTTGTTAATTTATTGTAAACAGCACTTTATTTATTACTGTAATTTAATCAACTTCTGACTCTATTTGCAACTGAAATTAACCCAATGGGAGCCTTGTACCCAATGGGATACCTCAACGGAAACTTATCTGGAGTTTAATGGAACGAGTTTCTAAAAGACCGTGATACAAATATCTCTGAATTATATTTGTTACTGTAAAAACCCAAACTACGATGAAACCTAGGAATTACCGGTAATACCTAAGATTTACCAAGTCTTACTGGTAAAAGTTCGATATGATCTATGATAATTGCTAATTTTGAGTTTCTAACAGCAGTCACACGGTAAATCTTAAGATTTCCCTCATGATAGTCTATTTAGGGGCCGTGCACGAATTCGAAAAAAAATTGTAAGTACGTGTGAAAAAAAAAAAAAATTATTGTGATTCCCAACTATATTGGGGTCATTAGAATTAATATTTGTTTCGGGATATTTACCATGTCAGCTTAAAAACTTATATTACTACTTCCAGTCTTACTGGATTCAGCTGGGTAGCAGTATTTTACATGGAGCGACTTCCTATCTGACCTCCACAACCCAGTAACTGGGTAACACGGTACCCCTTGGCAAGACTGGTGTCAGATCTCAAGCTTCTGACTACCCATAACGACTGTCAAAGATCTTCAAATGACAGCCGGGACCAACGGCTTAGCGTACTTTCCGAGGCATGGAGGAAACTCGGTATGTTGAAATGGTCACCCATCTATGGACCAACCTCGTCAAGCGTTGCTTAACCTTGATGATCGACCAGTGCGGCTGTTATTATTTAGCCACGAGCTCCTCATCATCCAAATGATTGATATTTCAATAAACATAATACCTACTTTGGTGAAGCTATTTCAATCCTACCGACCATAATGTTCTCATCGTTTCGTGACGGTGTATCGCAGACATTAATTTTTTTCAGTATTTACGAGTAGTCTTAGGGCAATCTTAAGATTTACCGTGTGATTGCTGGTAAAAGTACGAAATTAGTGATCATTATAGTTCATTTCAGACTTTTACCTGTATGGCTTGGTAAATCTTAGGTTTTGCCGGTAAATCCTAAGTTTTTCCGCAGTTTGGGCTTGACAGTAACATATCTACTAAAATATAAAGGTTAAATACAGGTCATCAGCTGCATTCGGTTGGGCTGGAAACCGACGCCAACATAAATGGGCAAAGCTAGGCAAATTGATTGAGAAGTCTATGATCCATATTCACGACAAACATCCATACAAACTTCCATCCCCTGATTAGAAAGATTACATTATTTAGGAATAGCTTTCTCAAAAACCCTTCCTTAATTCTCACTTTCATTATAAGTACTTCTTTTGACAAACGTTGCCTGTGTGAATGAATTAAACATTTCTCTCTATTCGAAAGTCTATGCCTATGTCCAGCAGTGGACGTCTTTCGGCTGATATGATGATTCGAAAGTAGCCGTTGAGTGAGCAGTGGCAGCAGAGTAGTGGTGGCCCGGTGGTAACTCTCTCTCGACTTACGTGTTGTAGGTCGTGAGTTCGAACCCAGGGAGGCACTCTTAAAACGGTGAAGGAAAAAATCGTGAAAAAATCGGTATGTCCTAGAAGCAAAAAATCGAAGACATGTGACATCCACCACCCGCAATGGGCCTGGTGGTAAATTAAAGCTCATTAACTCTTTCACAGAGTGGATGCCTGTGTCCCAGCAGTGGAAATATTATAAGGCCGATGATGATTCATAAATTTTCTTATTATGGATGATTAATTATCTACTCTAGCATCCATAGAATATGACATAACTTATAATTATGTTAACTACAATCATTTCGTATCCAAGTACGTCTTCAAATAGAACAAGAAAAGCTAAGTGCACTGTGTAATGCTCAGGAATGTTTTAAAACTTTTATGCTGAATGCATTTCTCTTGTTCTTTGAAAGTGAAATGCTTCGAAATAGCTTTTGTGTTGTTGTGTTTAATCACTTCATTATTTCAATTGAGAACGTTTTTTTCGCATCCTGTCCTATCCTATTCCTAATTTTCTAAATATGAATGTTAGTATGTTTGTTAATCAATTGCGTTTAGATGAAGCTTGAGGTTGAAACTGCATACAGAAGCGCTAGTAGCAAATAAAGAGTTCTGTCGCTTAATCTACTACCATTCGTAATTGTGCTTCTAAACAGCAAATTTGATTCCAAAATAAAGGCATATTGGCACCATTAACATCACACAAACTTACACATTACAACTTTGTCTGAAAATTCGGCAAAGCATCGACAATCTTCTAAACGTTGCAGTTACTACATTCCATTATGTTAGCCGTTTTTCCTATTACATTTGTAGCGGCACTAGCGCCGCCACTTACGAACCAAAGACATGACGTCACACAAATCCTGCATCGCGCAAGTAAAGTTTTCGGCGCGATTAGAACACATACAACTACAGTCCGACAACAACCGTCGGGCAGTTGCCCGGACCAGACACAACACCCGTCTGGTCGGAGGATCCTCCCTTTTCTATGGAGGTTTGTGGGACTTTACACCCTGTTCCACCTACCCCCAAACATTAAAAAGGCCTTAAGTCAGCCTTACCAATCTATAACATAAAGAAACCACCCTTTCACTCGAAACCTGAAGCTATAAATAAAAGCCATTTCACCTTTACTAAGTAGAAAACTTCATAAGTCCATAACCACGTCTAAGTTGGGCTACGTCTCTTATAATCCTTACTTAGCTTGGGAATAACGAAAGTTGGCAACTTTCGTCTTGTGGTAAATAGCCGGAAAACGAACGACGAAAGACGAACTTTTGCATTGGGTGGTATTATTGTGCTGTATTGAAGCGGTGAAAAAGTTATTAGTTTTAGTTTTGATGGATGTGATGTGTGTATGTCAGATTTATTAGAACTTAGAAGTCTGTTACTTAAGCCATGCAAAATGTATGACTATTTATACAATAGTAGTCTTTTAATTTTGTTCGCAGATTGGCCTCTAATTACAGTTATGTATCTGGGCTATAGTGAATTTAAGAAATACAGCTTCTGTGAGATTGCAAGAAGCTGGGCACCGATGACCAAAACAGTAGAGGGATAAAGATGGTGGCTATTGAGATGATATTCTGACCAAATAAATTAGGATAAGGATGTTAAAGGCTAAAATGTAGATACCAAATGGAAATGTTACCATAAGTATGTGAAGGAGTTCTGTGATCCCTAATGGTACGTATAGATGTATTCTATTTGTAGAATTCTAATCGTTCGTCTAAAACACACTTAGGTCTACGACCGATCGAGGAATATTTAGTTGACAACCAAAAAAAAATCATTAAAATAAATTCATAATTGGCGGAGTAATCGCATAACAAACATACAAGAAAAACAAACAGTTGAATTGAGAACCCCTATAATTTCCTGAGTGGACCAAAGCTCTTAAGCTCTAGAAGCGCCATTCCTTTGAAGTGCAACAAATCAATTTAAATCAAATACAGTAATTTTTTTTTTTTTTTTTTTTTAATACGTGGCGTCTCGCAGTTCAGTCAAAGGGACCGACTACTGCTTAAGCGGGCTTCCCTGTGGAGACTAATCTAGTTAGCCTCCAGCCAGGCTTCAAAAAGCTAAACCTAAAGCGACACGCTGAGGGCTACCCCAGTTGGGGTCGACACCTCGGCTCAGGGCGTCACTTGGGGGGACAGCTAAGGCTGGATCTAATAAAGTGATTCTACCATCCGTTCGGAAAAGCCTACGTGGAGAAGAACGGACAAGAAACTCCAATTTGTAAACTAGCTACTTTAACTATGGCACAGCATTCGCGGGCTGGCTTCATAATTTATAGGGACGTCGCGACGAGCCTCGGCTGCGAGGGCGGAACGAAATGGTTGATATTGTGTTCTATTGTCGAAATGTTCGTACTAGTTACGAACCCATTGACCGTCTTTGTAGACGAGTCTGTCTAGTTCCCTAGTGATGCATTCGTACCTCGAGAAGATGGCACTGCATGAAACTGGGTCAAGAGGGCCTGCATTCCGGATTTCTGCATCCAGAGCACGGGCCTGAGGGGTCATCCAAATGGAGTACGCGTTGATGATGTTTACAGCCACGCTCAGATATGGCTTGTGCCCAGAGGGGGCGACAGGGGGCGGGCGCTTAGCGTCGGTGGTGGTGGGAGCCACCTTCCGGCTTTGTGCGGTCGTGGGGGCAGCAGTGGCTACTGGGCCTGGGGTTGGAATGGGCGCTGGAATGGGCGCTGCTATGGGTTGATCCAGCAGCGCTGGCATGGGCTGGGAGTAAGACTGAGTGGCCACCCTTTGGTGGTTCAGCTTACCCCAAGGTGAAGTCCTCTGAGGGGCTAGACGGGGGGGTTGGGACAAGGGCGCATAAGGCGCTTGGAGTTTGTTGAAACGCTTGGCCATTTTAGGCGCAAGTTTGGGAGCTTTTGGACAACCCCGGTAGTTAGCAGGGTGTCCTATCTGGCCACAGAGCACGCAGCTGGGAGGCTCCGTGCAATCTGAGCGGTCTTTTGGACGTGTACAGTCCTTCGTGTTATGCTCACCCAGGCACTTTACGCACCTAGGGGTAGCATAGCAATTTGCCTGAGAATGGCCGTACAGTTGGCAGTTATGGCACTGACCAACTAGGTGGGGGCGGTACGGTTTCTCAACAGAAATGCCCGACAGGGAGCAAACGGTTTTGATATTAAAAATGGGATTGCGACCCTCAGTCGGGCTGCATGTAACCATGACAATGTCATACAGTTGTCCACCTCTAGCTTTGTGCAGCCGGTGGACCTCTGTGACTGGGACTTTCTGGGCTATTAAATCCTTACGGACATCTGCCGTAGAGATTTCTTTCGGTATACGCCGAATAACCACACGGAGGGGCTTTTCCTCCGGAAGGGAGTATGTGTGGAACGAAATGTTCCTGTCTTTTAGATAGCGAGTAAGATCTCGAAAATCACGGGACGTGGGGACTTGAATCCTGATGCCTAGTTGGCATGCAGTAGCCTTGGTGTAGTTGATTTTTCGCTCAACACAAGCGTTGGACGGAAATGTACGAGCTGTATTCGTTGAAGTGGCTTCTAGTTCGACGCGGTTCGTGTGTTTTATTTTGATGCAATTTGTTTTTGCTATGTTGTTTTAAGCCTTAGTTTAGAGCTTCTATTTTTTTTTTTGACCATGTCTACACTCCATCGTCGACCTAACCACCTATAATAACAGAGTACCTGGGTGACCGAACTCTGCTCGGATGAAAATGGAGAAAACGACGTTTTCTAAAAATGAAACCGAGCTCGGTTTATCGCCCTCGAAACCCGTTGAAAATCGTTGGAGCCGAGATTCAGATTATAAATATACATATATACAAGATATGTTCGTTTAAATGTATTATATTTAGGCCTTTTATTCAAGTCGACTCTTCGAACTCGACTTAGCCTCAAATTATCAAGTTGTGGATAACCACAACTATATAATAACAAGCTAGATATAAATCTAGCTTGTTATTTGTAAAGCATAAATTCGCTAACATTATTTAGAAAAATATAGTCAAAGCATGATTCTTGCCTATAGACTTCCTCGTTTCATAAAATTGTTGATTAAAGCATATGTACCCATAAAAAGCAAATTTCATCTAAAAATTTACCAGAAAAAGAAGCAAAATAATCAATTTCATTAATCATCACGACCCAAACATAGGCGTCCAAAAGAGAACTTTAATCAAAGTGGAAGAAGGAAAAACGAGTCGTCAAAGAGCGACTTTTAAATTAGTTCGACGCCGATTAATCCTGTTTTTATTCAATTGCAGACTTTTTGCCTCAATTCGAATAATTCGACGTCTCGTTTTAATTTCTTGAAAAATGAATAACGTTTTATTATTTTGCTTATTGATATTTTGGGAACGAAACGCTAAGTTACATTTGACGAGTTAAACAATAAAGAGAAATGTTTTGTTTTTCTGTTATCTATGAAAAAGTAACTTTTTCTGTTTACTGTCGTTCGACTGCTATTAAGTTTTAGACACATAAATCAAGTTTACAAATAGCTTTTTGAAAGTAATGTTGAGTTTTTCCAGCCTATTGTTTTTTTGATGAATGGAGTAAAAAAAAACTACAAAATACATTCAGAATGCATCGATCACTCAAAATTCATATCGAAATTGCATCCCATCTATTTGATCTATTGTATGGCTGCAAGCAAGTAAATCGACAATATATCGAGCGGTGTAGATACATGGCACGGGGCCATCAAACTTTCAGCGGCCCACAATGTGAGTCGGGATCCTTATAAAGAATATTGTAGTCTGACTTCGATATTGGTTGGGTGGTACAAGTAGTGGGCGATAGAGACCTGTAAACAGATATTTGTTGTGAGATGCTTAATGACAAAAATATGTTTAATACGAAAGCGCAATAGTGCTACAAGGATCTGTGATTAGGCTGGCATCATCATCATCATTTCAACCGAAACACGTTCACTGCTGAACATAGGCCTCCCCAAGGTATCGCCAAATTGACGGGTCTCGTGCGTCTCAACAAAATTTCTCGAATTCAGATTTTTCGTACTATATCTGATCCGAAGGGAATTAAGGAACTTTTGTTCGTGCATTTTTCGTAGTCAGATTAGTTTTATTATGATTACGAGTATAAAGCTATTTAAGGTTTGCCGTTATAATGTGAGTTGCAGATATTATAATTTAAGAGGGACTATTTTTTGTAGATATTATGACACCTGTACGGTTCAAACTTCAAGGTTATTAACGCCTGCTATGGTCGGTTCAGAACTTCGGATGGTTGATCATTCATTACACATTGAGACCCATTCGAGCGTTGGAAAACACGTAAGTGCTGGCTGTGATATGTAGATATTTTATTGTCGTTTTAGGTAGTCAGAAATCTGGCAATCTGACGACACTCTTACCAAGGAGTAAATAATAAATATATAAACACTCTTTCCAAGGATTATCGTGTTACCTAGTTACTGGCTGCCTATCTGAACTCAACAAGGTCAGATAGGCGACTGCCTATCTGACCTTGTTGAGTACTCTATGTACTGGTATTACCTAATGTAATTTAGGCTATGATGTCCAATATTATTGGTATAAATTAGATCAGATACGTTCTAATAAATACATAATAACAATTATATTAATGATATCGTATCACCACTGTAACAATAAAACACATAAAATAGAAGGACAAACCGAGCAGTTTACCTACCTAGTCAATTACAGATTCTCTTAGCTTACATTTCATTACGGATTGCGCACCGAATTAATAAGTAACTAACACGTGTCAAGTGTCAGGTACAAACCTTTGTCTCATTTGTAACTGTGATGGTTGAAAAGACAGTTACCGAATGTTTAGAAATTGTGATGAAGAGTCTCTTTCCTATTAACTTCCTACATAATTGTACAAACACTTATTATAAAAATAAAGAACACAACTGAAAACATGACATAAAAAGCTACTTTCTACCAACTTTATAGTAAACTGAACTGAAAATATATATAAACTCAAATTTGAAAAATGACAATATCCAAAAACTATTAAAATGAAACAAAATTATAAAATTTACTTAATGGCAAGTGATTTGCAACCTGAAGCTTTTAAACAATTAATTTTCCTACCTGGAATATAAAATAATATAGTAACAGCACAACAACAAAAAGCAGGATATAGTAACAGCATCAAGCTTCCACGAAATTGCATCATAACTTACTTTGAACAAAGTGGACTCTCTGTACTCACATATTCAGTGACAATAATAATGAACTTAAATAATACATACATTGTAATTTGCTTGAATCCTTTGACGATCCTCCTTTATCTCTGAGCACTGCAAATAGAAGATAATAATAGAACGTATTCTGCTTGTACCTTATTGGTATCATTGGTCAGCTAATATGTTGACTGATGTGTGTTGTGTCGTGTGTTTTAAGTTTAAATTATTACTTTTGTATTCTTATTCCTCTGTCATCGTTGTTTGTTTTAGATAGCAGCTTACACATTTTTAAAATGTATAGAACAAATTGTACTATAATTTTGTGTGCGTGACCGTGTCGTGTATGATCGTTTCGAGCGTGCTCGTGTCATGCCTGTGTAATCTATCTATTTATCTATCTATCTATATATATAAAAGAGAAAGTATGTATGGATGTATGTTCCTTAAAGAGTCTGAAACGGCTGGACCGATTTTAATGAAATTTTCAGACAATCGTAAGATTGACCCAGCGGATAATCCTGTAAAGTGTTGTGGCGATCGGAGTATTTGAACTTTGAACGTGGGCAAAGCCGCGGGCAGAAGCTAGTTATCTATAAAAAAACTATATGTTTATTTATGTTCCTTATGGACTCCAAAACGGCTGGTGCGATTTTGATGAAAATTTTAGATTAGCCTAGCGGGAACCTGTGGGAAGCCTGGGTAGTTCACTAGTTCTATAGAAAGGTTGATAAAAGAAATGAGTAGGTAAGTATTTAAGATGACTTCTTCATAAATAAATAAGGTGGCAACGGTGATTCTAAAGTTGTGTGGAAATCGATTGAACCAAAGAAATGGTCTATAAACTGGGTAAAGATGATATGTCTTGAATGGGGCTGACTATTGAGATGAAAAATTTATGAGAAGTATGGAAGAAATCCAAAAATTTTTGGCCGTCCTCAAATCTATAATAATACTAATACAATTATAAAGAGAAAATATTTTTTTGTTTATTTGTACCGAATGGGCTCCGAAACTACTGGACCGATATAAAAAATATTTCACCAATAGAAAGCTACATTATTTCTGACATAGGCTATTTTTTAATCCCAAAAACGGTTCCTGTGGGGTGGTCCACGGGAGCGAAGCCGCGAGGAACAGCTAGTATGATAGAACGAGGCAATACCTCCGTACCGAGAAAATACGTAATAATGAACTCCTTACTGTACGAAGTTACCATCAGAACCTATTCCCCTTCTCAGTAAACTCAATGCTGGCTTCCGCTCATGCATTAGGGCCATTTTTTTTGGGTGGGAAATTATCCAATGACTTCTCCCACTCTGGGTGAAGCGGGAGGGTGCGTCAGACTTTTACTGACTAAAACCCACCCGTGTTCCTTCAGTTGCTTGCGCCGGTAACTCTCTTTCAAATTTATCCGCGACCCAGACAGGCATCGGCCCTATCGGACCCCGTCACTTTTGCTGACATCTCTTTGAGGCGCGCGTGAAACACTACGCGCCGTAAACTCGGGCCTGGGCTTATCGGACGGCGAGCTACCCAATACTCGTCGTCCGCAAGCCCGCACCTACGGTGGCCGGGAATCGGCTTGCGACTGTTGACGCCCGGGGCGTCTCCTGCAGTGGCTAGGGGCGTGAGGGCGTCTCCTGTGCGTCTCCCTCACGCGTTCCGCCTCCTCCTTTGCGAGCATTACTGCTTCGCAGAAGGAGGAGACAGCTTCCCATGCCCTTATGCCTTGGGGCCAGATGTAGCAACCAATGCATTAACTTAAAGAGATAACAGCAGCGCCAACTATCACACACAATTTATCTAGCATTGAACTCCAACATTACTTTTATTGTTCAACTTTCATTTGTATGCGATTCGGTTGTTATCTACATAATGCACTTTATGTACAACTGCATATGTTAGATATTCGTTTAATTAAGTGCATTTGTTTACATAGTTGCATTGTGTTTATTTAGGGTGACATTTGATTTTCAGGAGAAGAAAGTTCGGACGATTTTGAACAACTTTCACTCTAAAAGACCTGCTTTGAAATAAGAAAAAAATCTGCTATTCAGTATGATAGCAATATTTTTTTTGTATCGTATATAGGCTTGCGCTTGACCACTATCTCACCTGATGGTAAGCGATGATGTGGTCGAAGGTGTAGCACGCTTGCCTAGAAGTAACCTATTCACTCTTGACTTAAAGACCCCTAGATTGTAGCTATCGGGAAAAACAGACTCCGGCAATGAATTCCACTCCTTAGCTGTACGCATTATGACATGCATGTTGTAGGCATTACGATTTTTGTTTAAAATGTAGGGGACTGAAATATTAGGTTATTTTTGTCACACTTATTATTTTTATGTTGTAAATACCTAACCTACCACTCACTCATTTATCCTATTAACATTGTAAATGTGAAAACCTGTATGTTTGGATGTATACATGTTATAGACCAAGTGATTAATACGGCATTATTATATTATTACGAATCTAACCTACCCGTGTCGGGGTGCCCTATGCTCCCGAGTTCGCTTTGCTCGCTCTTGGACTAATTTGTTGAAAATAGCGGCACCACTTACAAATATTAGTTTATGCTAACCAATTCTATAATCCTGCTGACCAAATAATATAATTTTCCTATGAAAATATTTATATCGCAGATAGTTCTTGCTGACCGAATATTTAAAAACCATACTAATGTACCATAATTATCGAATTACCCAATAGTAACGTAGCCATATTAACCAGATAATGTGATAAATATAGGCCGGTTGTGTCTATGCCACACTGTCATTTGGGGTTTTATGTGAAAAAAATTAACCATTATATTGTAGCACTTTTTATACTTTATATTATAATACATTATATATTTTTTCTATTACTTTATATTATCTATTTTACATATTTTTAAGTTTATAAGTAAAGCACCTACATAATCACATTATGACATTATTTTAAGTATCTATTTTATTTACCCACGTCCGTGTGTCACTAGCGGGGTGCCAACTGAAAATCAGCGCTGGATGTCTGACGCCCAGCAAATGCTGAGTTGGTAACCCTTTCGGTGTGGGCACGCTCGGCGCAATCATTCTTAAACCTTGTTTTTACTTTTTTACTATTCTTATCTGTTACTTTGTGATTGTTGTTGTTGTGTTGTGTCTGTGTCGAATAAATGTTTTCTATTCTATTCTAAGTTTAAATCAGTATGAATTACACTGCCCGATTTGATTTGACTTGATTCATATTGCCCGGGCATTATACATAGTGCTTTGATTAATCACTTGGTCCATGACATATATATCAATCACGCCTCAAAAGCTGTAAAGATTTGGATGTAACTTGGCGTACGGTTAAAACAAGACCAGGATTAGGAAATTGGGTACTCTTGCTGTAGTCAAAACCGTTGTCAAAAGCTAGTCTTATTAACATTATAAATTTTAAACTTTGTGAGGCTATTTGTAACTCTTTCATGCAAAAATGACTGAATAAATCACTTCAGTAACCACAAATAAATAAACTACAAAAAAAATACTTTGTAATTGATTTACGTTATAAACTGAGCACCTACCATTAGACGTATTTAACAGTTACAAGCACTAAAGTATAGATGTCTGAAGATTTTACTATCGTGGGTGAGGAGGGCTCTTACACAATCTCGAAACATCTCGAGGCAACTCGAAACATCTAGAAATGGCTCAAAATTTCGTATCGGTTCAGATCTGAGTCGTTAAACGTCGAAGGTAGATTTTATCGCTCTAGACGTTTTAGGAGATTGAAGGAGGGTAAAGAGACGTGGATTTAATTTGTCGTTAATATGTATGTATATCTAGCATAAGGTCGGTCGAAGACCTGAGTCTCTAGACAAGAGGCATTCGATGTCAGCGAAGGTGATAGTCAAATGCAAAAATAGGGATCAATCACACGATATTTGGATAACGCTTGACAATCCCATACATTTTGTCCGTAGATTTCGCGACACTATCGTTGATACTCGTACAATGTCAATGGTCTAGAGCCTCTGATAAAAGCCGCGGGTATCAACTGGATTGAAAAGCAGAGGATCCATCTATGTGGTGACGCTTGGAAAAGCCTAAATATCGCAGCGTAATTATGCTGAGATAGGAGCCATTTTTATATCATACCAGCCTTTATATGTTGTTAATTTGAATTATTGTTTTTGGTCAGCGAGTCACATGTTTACATTTTCTTTTTTCTTTCAGTGGACATCTTTTAACGGAAATGATGATGATAATAATAATTGTCTGAAGAATTGCCGTGAGTAATAAAAATAAATGGTGAAACTTGTCAGTAAAAACTCTCTTAAATCACACTCATGACTTTTATTTACGTAAACTTATGTAAAAAAATACCACTATCGTAAATGTCCCAGACTATATTTGCATTCCAAGACCAAACGGTTTCAACTCAAATGCAAGTCCGAAACTTAACCAAGAAGATAGTTCGAAGCGGAATTAATTCAAGAACTAGCAAAGAATCGGGCTTTTTCTTGATCCCTGCTTCTTTGTACTTTAATATTATAATAGTGATGTTGAATAATAATGAACAACTGCCAGACTTGGCGATCAAAAACATTATTACACTGCAAAGTTTCTGGACTAGTTCTATTTCGAACAAAGTTCATTCTGAATAAATGAGTTTTGAAAATTTTAATTTTGCCTTTTAATAGCTAACTATGAGTTTTATCTCGAGGCCTTCACTCCCGTGGCCTATCTTTCTGCAACCGAGCTTTTTCCGGTATAAAAAAAGCATTTGTGTAGCATTTACAGTGCAGCTTTGTTTCAGTGTAGGATTTTGATTGAATCGGTACCTATTTCCAAAGATTATCTCCAAATTATTTTACCTCTTTAATTAGATTAGGACCCACATATTTGACACTAACTTGATGAGACTAAGAGACTAACGAACGAGATGATAAAATATTAACAATACCTAGGTACCTAATAACTTGGATAGAAGTATTCAAGCCCGTATTATTAAAGCCAACAAGTTGTTTATGACAACCGCGGGTTGAAGGCGGTCACCAGAGTACGGCATTAGGGCTTCAGATATGCATTCGTATATCAAGTGATGTCATAGATGGAGCTTTGGATAACCACGGCTGTGTTCAGTAAAAGGTGAGTTTGGTTGGTTTGTTAATTTTATATTAGAACTCATCCCCTTAAAATTATGACATAATTAATAATGACGCCTGTTCTTGTTGTATTCTACGGATATTATTAAATATCTACCAATGTTCTGCTTGTGAAAGGAGACTAAGCTAAGCTAAGGCTAGCTAAGGGTTTCTTTAGAAGCGGTTTAAAAAAGGCCGTCGCGAAAACAATTCGAAAATCTGTAGTCTTCTTTCAACTTTTTTAAATAAAGAAACAAGCTATAGCAGACAATCGTATCATATTTTTGAACATTATTTCTTCAGTTGTTGTTTAATTACAATAGTGGACGGACGTACGATCGCGCGCGCGTGCTCTAGTTAAGAGTTTTCTGCAGACGCAGCACAACACCGTCGCGTCATCGCGGTGTACATACGTCGATCTATCGGGGTCATTGCCATGACCTAGTTACAAGTGCGGAAATCATGAAGTGTTTATAATAATTTATTGTTTAGGTGTTTAACTCGCCCTAACAACTAAATAATGGCTGCACAGTCATTTAAGATAAAAACTGACCTGGAAAAGCGGTTGTATGACTGTTACATCCAGGAGAAAACGGATAGAGAAAACCTGCAACTTATGGTACGTAAACTGAATGATCACATTAATAGCTTACAGGACCAAGTACAAGCCCTTCGAGGAGAATTAAATTGCTTGAAGGAAAAAAAAGAAACTGAAGAACCCCTAAAAAAACAGGAAAGCGAGACAACAATATTTTCCCAGCGTACTAAAAGTGACGTTGAATATTGCACAGACGAGGATGAACTCGCTAAAGAGACTGAGTGGATAAGGGCCAAGAGCAGGAAGAAGAGGAAGCTTAACACCTCCCTTTCTCCAAAACAACAACCCGGATCAAGTGCCCAACAAGAAGAAAAACAAAAAAATGCGAAAGAGACTTCCGTCAAAAAAGTGCCCCCACCACCGCCAATCATAATAGATGGAGTTAAGAACTACCAATCATTCTACGACTCGCTAACTGAAACCATACCAGCCGAATCATTTACCGCTAAAATGATGAATGGGGATTGTGTGAAGGTGAACGCCAAAACAGAAGACTCTTATAGAGTAATTTCCAGGCTTTTGACAGAAAAAGAATACCATTGGCATTCGTACGAAAATAAGCAGGCTAGACCAATTAGAGTTGTTGTGAAGAAATTACATTCCTCTTGCCAACCTGATCGTATCAAAGACGATCTAACATCACAAGGACTGAAAATAGAAAACGTAGACAACAAATTGAGCTGGAAGAGTAAAGAACCACTCAATATGTTCGTTTTATCATTCAATAATGACGAAGATGTCAACAAAATCTATGGCATAAAGTACATTTTAGGGTGTAAAATTGAAATACACCCACTCAAAAATCCTAAACTCATTCCCCAATGTAAGAGATGCCAGGCATATGGGCATACTCATAAATACTGCAGAAAAGAGCCAAGGTGTGTAAAATGTACTGGCAAGCATCTTACAGCCAACTGTACCAAATCTCCGCAAGAGAAGCCAAAATGTGTTCACTGTGGTCTTCCTCACCCTGCCAACTATAGAGGGTGTGAAGTAGCTAAACAGATACAAATTCTGAAAAATAAAAATATTAAAAAGAAACTTGTGGTACCAACTACCCAGCAGTCTCTTCCCCCACAAAATCATGATAAACAGGCACAGAAAGCAAGTGTTCAGTCAACTGCAAAACCCATGCAAGTAACAAACACTGTTTCCTACGCGGAAGCTGCAAAACAAAGGTCACAGCCTTTGAATCTAGATGATAAGATTAATCAGATCTTAAAGTATATTACCTCATTTGACAAGAGATTAGAGAAGCTAGAATCCAGCGCCAAAACAGCTGTTTTAAATCATCCAAAATGAATAACACTCTTAAAGTAATGGCGTGGAACTCCAATGGACTCATCAAACATCAAAATGAGTTGCAGGTGGTCCTAGACACAGAAAACATAGACGTGTGTTTGGTCTCCGAAACGCGCTTTACTAAACAATCTTTTGTCAAATTTAGAGGATACATGGTATATAATTCGCTGCACCCTGACAACTCTGCCAGAGGAGGTAGCGCGGTTATAATCAAAGATAACATTAGTCACTACTTGCAGTGTAAATATGAAGAACAAGACATTCAAGCTGTGGCAGTATCTGTTAAAACCAAATATTGTCACGTGTCTATTGCAGCCATATACTGTCCTCCACGGCATATGATAAGAAAAGAACGATATTTACATCTCTTTGAACTATTAGGCCAGAGATTTATCCTAGGCGGTGATTTTAATGCTAAAAACACGCATTGGGGTTCAAGACTTACTACAACTAAGGGAAGGCAGCTCTTAAGTGCAGTTAAAGAAATAAATTCAGAAGTTATGAGCACGGGTAAACCAACGTACTGGCCCACTGATCACCAAAAAATACCGGATCTTATAGATTTTTTCATTTGCAAAAATATATCCGCCAACTACATCCATTTGGAGGAAGGTTTTCATATGAACTCAGACCACTCCTCGATTATATTAATGCTTAGTCAAAAAATCCTACTCAAAGAAAGCCACTTAACCCTGGTTAATAAGTTTACAGATTGGGAAAGTTTTGCCCTTGATCTAGATAATATTATCGACCTTAAAACGCCGATAAAAAAGCAAGATCATCTTGACTTAGAAGTAAACAAATATATTGTTAATATCCAACAATGTGCGTGGAACAACACACCGCAATTAAAACGTAAATATAAGGGATTTAACTATCCTAAGGCAATTGTAGATTTACTATCTGAGAAAAGGAAACAAAGGAAGCTGTGGCAGCAAACAAGGTGCCCGCGAGATAAAACAACACTAAATAACCTAACTAAACGATTAAAGAGGAAAATTCTACAGTTTGAGGAGGAATCTCTGAATACTAAACTTTTGCAGCTAACCAATGACAAATCAACGGATTACTCCCTTTGGAAAGCTACAAAAAATCTGAAAAAACCAATGAAACAAATACCACCCATCAGAGATAGCGACGGAAAATGGGCCATAAGCAATGACCAAAAAGCATTAAGGTTTGCTCAACACTTAGAAGAAACTTTTCAACCCAATGAAAGCTCGATAGAAATACTTGAGAGTGAAAGATTGTCACAAAACCAAAGAATTAAGCTTGTGACTCCTAAAGAAGTAATGAGAGAAATTCAAAATAACATTAGTTCGAAAAAGTCTCCGGGTTACGACCTCATTACAGGGGAAATTCTTAAACATCTCCCACGCAAAGCCATAGTAAAGCTGACCAAGCTTATCAATGCTGCACTTATCCTAAAATATGTACCTGAGCCATGGAAGGTTGCTGAAGTCATTATGATTGCGAAGCCAGGGAAACCACCCAATGAAGCATCATCATATAGACCTATTTCTCTGTTGCCCGTGTTATCAAAGCTTTTCGAAAAACTGTTATTGAAACGGTTAAAACCAATAATAGAAAATAAAGACCTTATTCCAAATCATCAATTTGGCTTCAGGGAAAAACACTCAACAATAGACCAGGTACATAGAATAACAAACATTATTGAAAAAACGCTTGAAAATAAGGAAGTCTGCGCCACCGTGTTTTTAGATGTCGCGCAAGCTTTTGACAAAGTTTGGCATAAGGGTCTAATATTCAAGCTCAGACGCATGCTACCAGAATTTGCAGATATTCTAGAGTCGTATATAACTAATAGAATGTTTAGAATACGGCAAGAAGACGCATATTCAGAGCTAAAAGCTATAAAAGCTGGCGTACCTCAAGGAAGTGTGCTAGGCCCAATTTTGTACTTGTTATACACATGCGACATCCCAGAACTGGAAAATAACACCATTGCGACCTTTGCAGATGATACTGCAATTATGGCTACTGGATCAAGCCACAGAGAAGCAGTAGAAAAAGTTCAACTAGCTGTGAATAAAGTTTATGATTGGACACAAAAATGGAAGATCAAACTGAATGAGTCAAAATCAATTCACATTGACTTCACAAACAAACACTTGGACTATCACCCAATCTACATAAATGGCATGCAAGTGCCTTATGCTAATACAGCTAAATACCTTGGCATAACTCTCGACGCCAAGTTGCGTTGGAAAGCTCATGTCAAAAAGAAAAGACAGGAACTCGACATACGTTATAAAAGTATGTATTGGTTACTCGGAAGGAAATCCTGTCTATCAATACATAATAAAATAACCATATATAAGCATTTACTGATGCCAATTTGGACGTATGGTATCCAACTTTGGGGCTGTACTAAACAAAGCAACGTCAAACTAATCCAACAATTCCAAAATAAAGTGCTCAGGGACGCTGTAAATGCACCCTGGTACATAAGGAATGACGATCTTCACCGTGACCTTAAAACGGAATTCGTCACCACCATCATCCAAAAATTTGCTGAAGCCCACGAACACAGACTTCATCGACACGTGAATGTTGAGGCTATCCAGCTGCTAGACAATACAGACTTAGTGCGTAGACTAAAAAGAACTAAACCTTTTGAATTAGTGTAGTGTAAAGTGAATGGATAATAGTGACAATGCTGTGCTATACATATAACACATGAACATAGTGTTTTTAAATTATATCAGACTCTAAGAAAGTGCTGCGGACTTGTGTAAAAGTGCAAATGGACACTATTCTTAGTTTTAACATAATCTATCACGTAACATATTAAGTTAGAGTTAAATTGCTTATTAGTCTTTTAGGCTAGATCGTAATTAATTATTAAGAATTTTGTTCTTACTAATAAAGTATAAAAAAAAAAAAAAATATTTCTTTATTTTCTAGCCCAAAAAAACCCGAACAAACGCGACACGAAATTACGAATACATCATGCGTAATATATTCCTTATTTTTTATTGGAGAATAATACGAGATTAATGCCTAAAAAAGGTCTGAGTATAAGAAGCTGACGAATTCCAGGCTGTTAACTTGTCATAAATGGAAACGTGGCGAAATGCCAGCTTTTTGTGTGGCGTCGAAGATTTTCTTTAACACTGCTATAAATCTTAAGATGGTATAAAAATATTTGGGTCTGAGGGTCGTTTATTTGTACGTAAAGTGCGACTTTTATTTTTGTTTGAATTTGGAATGATGAAGCTGTTATGATACTTATCTGTCTGTCGGCGTGTCTGTCTGTTATTCTATTCTAGTTCTTTCAGTCCATCCAGAGATTGTATTTTGCTGATAGCGATAAGACACAATAAACAACTTTACCAATAAAAGTTACATAACTAATTTGGTGTATAATAAAGTATATTCTATTCTATCACCAACATAGTCACTTTAACTATTTTGTTTTCTAATTTAAACAAATAAGTACACATGTATCACAGAAGCTGATTCGTAGTATTGTGGTTACCAAAATATTCAATAAAATTTTCAAATACTTAAAAATATATATTTACTCAGGTAATAAGAGGCCCATCGGGATAGTGAATATTATATATGCGGAATGCAAAATGTTATTATTGATCGATAAAATGTTATAATGAAACGATTTCAATGACGCTATGTTGTTAATACTTTTTAAAAGACATGGCCAGAATTTGTATGGAGCTGTGCCCTAACAAAAAATATTCATGTACATTGACATACAGTACGTCGTATTAAAGCTTAGAGGTATGGCTTTACAATAGTTTAAGTTTTATGATCAGAATAGAAGCGAGAGACACTATAAAAAAGATAACATCGTGATAAGTTCAACGCAAGACTGCACCACAGACTAGATTGCACCAGTGCAGTGCACGCGCGTAGAAACGTCAACATGACTAAGACAAATGATATATGATTTTATTTCTGTAAGTTGGTTTGTACAAACACTTTTACATGTCGATCATATTTTTAAAACTAGATGAGGTCGGCGTTTCCTATCTGACAACTCTGAGAAGAAAGGCCGAAACAAACTCAGAGGTCACAGTCTCTTTTAAAGTCCAGACAAAGCAAAAAAGGAAACGAGACGTTCGGATACACTGCTTTAGTCATTGCTCTGAGGAATTACAAATTATATTGTCGATGCTTTCAGCATTATGACATGTCGCTTGGCATCTCAAAAAATGGTGTCTGCGATAATCTTAAAACCTCAACTTTTATTTAAGAGGTATTTACCTTAGCAATACGTTCTTGCAGTTGTCATTGTTTTATATTTTATTCTGACCTTCAGGCGTACTTCAGAAACAGTGTTTGTCTTATGCGTGTATCCAGACGCAAATGCATTGCATAGTAACCGCACATAAACAATTAACACACATATTTTTTTGGAATTTTTTGTCACCTTTTCTAGACAAATGTAATCTTTGCGGTTAATTTTTACTTATTTTACAAGTAATTTTCACATATTCATAATTACTGTACATTAATGTATTCTGATTGATTCGGAGGGCAGAATCTGGCCATGTCCTTTGGTTGTGTTGATTGAGTTGCAAGGTTCATTTAAAATTAAAAGATGATCGGTATCATATCTAAATAAATGCAGCCTTTTTTTTCAAAATTGGTATAATTCGTCACCCTGCCTGAATTAAAGCATTGTTACGTAATGTCTAGACTTCTAAAATATAATGTACCAGGTAAAACCTATGTATATCTCGACTTCTTATCTATGTCTAACGGCATGAAGTCAAGTCGGCTGAGCCAGCTTAAAATTACTTCCACTTGAACTTATTTTTAATTCAGCCTGTATTTCATTTTACGAACTCTTTTAATTTAGTTTCTTAAAAGGTCAGACGACTCTTGACTGCCAGCGGTTTTAATACCGTATATTTTTCCTCCTTGCTTGATACCATCTCAGGAAATTAATATTCCACAGTGCTAATCTTAAGACATCTTAGGAGATCAAGCAATTTAAAGAAGATTAATTCCGGCCGCTCATTAATAATAAATTAGGTAAAAAATGTAAGTACCATTTTTATAACCCATTGGTATTAATGATATACAGGATTACTTGTCTTAGTAAAATGTTAGAGAGAACAATATTAAAATAATGATTCGTTGTATCGGATCAAAGCGGGGCGTGCCATTACCCCCAATAGCGACGGTTCCGTTAAAACAGTACTGTAAATGCGGTGTGAACATCAGCTTCAGTAGCGACGGATCCGTTAAAACGATTCTGAAGATACGTATGTTATGTGTGAATGAGTCCTAACTTTCTTATTGCAGCCAATAAACAGCGCACCAATCTGATAGAGTAATTTTAAGGCTAGTCTGTAGAAATATGCGACGCAACAATGTGGCGATGCCTTTTCATAGGAAGTGTTCTGCAATATGTTTATTTTTCATTTGTTGTTGTTTTCAAAGAAAAATCTATGAAAACGCGTTGTTGTAGTGTTGTCGACCTGTTACAGTATTATTATACCGTCGCAGAGCTGTTGAATTGGGTCCCAAATTAAGGTGTGAACCTAAATTTGGGACCCCTAAATTGTAACCCAATTAGTTAATAGATAGTTAAATAAAACTAGTCAGAAACATTATTATTCGCAAAGACAGGCGATGGTTTGCTGATCATAATACAATAAAAGCTATGATACGTCCGACCACAATAAATAACACTGCGGTAAAATTGCCATAACCACGCCTTGATGCGGCCTTTGTTTGTGCTGACCCGTAGAAAAATAAAATAAAACATTCGTATCAATTTAAAAAAAACGAATTAAGTAGCTGTAGCTATGATGTACCTGCTGGTTAGACAGAAATTTGACCCCAGTATATACTAAGCTGATAATGACAATCACGTATCTATAGTTCTCGACAAACTTCTTGGCCGAACATTTTTTTTTTTGGATTTGGTAAGTCATCCAATGACTTTTTCCGCTATGGGTGAAGCGGTAGGGCGTATCAGACTTTTAATCACTAAAACCCACCCGTGTTCCTTAAGTTCTTGTGGGCCGCAGTAACGCGATAACGATAATTAATGGGAAGAGAATCTATTCAGCTTACAAAGCTTCAATTTGTGGCCATGAATGAACTATAGATATTCACAATTGAAAGGTATTTAATGCTCCTGATATTATGAATGTAAAAGTATGTTTGTCAATGATGAGCGTCTCAATGGCTGAATAGATTTGGATGAAATTTGGAACACGATCAACCATCTGGGTATAGGATACTTTTTGTTATGGTAATACTATTCGATATGATTTTTTTATTTTTTTATTATATTGTAATACACTCAACAAGTCGTCAGGTGAAGATAAAATATCTAATCGGATGATTATAGAAGCGTGTAAAACAGCTGGTGATGCGATTTTAACCGTTTACAACCGTTGTATTACAGAGGGCGTATTTCCTCGTATATGGTGACGTGGATTTATACGAATCATGCCGAAAAGTGGCGACAAACCCCCGGACGACCCAAAGTCATACCGGCCCATAACATTACTTCCATCTTTGGGAAAACTCCTGGCGCGCCTTATTTATTTATTTTTTTAATACTTCAAGCACACAAATGTACAGAGGCGGACTTAATGCCTTAGGCATTTTCTACCAGTCGACCTTTGGGTGATGCCTTATCGTTCCACGTTTGCTACCGGACGGACCAAAATTTCATAACAATCAATTCGGTTTCACTATGGGAAAATCTACCGTAGACGCGGCTCTTACTGTTAGGAAAATTGTTAATACATCTGAACATAAGAACGTAATTGGGATTTTTCTAGATATTTCTGGGGCTTTTGATAACGCATGGTGGCTAATGCTATTACTTAAAATGAAAACTCGGGGCTGCTATAGAAATATATACAACTAGCTGTCCCACGCGGCTTCGCTCCCGTCAACTGGCTACGTACCTACCCTATCCTACCTACCCTACACCTACGCTACACCTACCCTACACCTACGCTACACCTACGCTACACCTACGCTACACCTTCGCTACACCTACGCTACACCTACGCTACACCTACTCTACACCTACGCTACACCTACGCTACACCTACGCTACATCTACGCTACACCTACGCTACACCTACCCTAACCCTACACCTACCCTACACCTACCCTACATACATGATTGCATAACTGAAACCGTTTACGCAGCGTACGCAACGGAAGCCCTCAAAAAGTAATATTCTTTCCCGTTTTTGCAACGTTTTTAATTTATGCTCCGCTCCTATGTACGTAGCGTGATGTTATATAGCCTATAGCACTCAGGAATAATGTAGCTTTCTACCAGTGAAAAAATTTTTAGAATTGGATCATTAGTTCCAGAGATTACCCCCTACATACAAACTTACAAATTTTACCTCTTTATAATATTATTATAATATTATAATTATAATTATAATATTATTATAATATTATAATCTTTATAATATTATTATAATGTTATAATTATAATAATAATTATAATATTACACATTGACCTACAAGATATGAGAAAAATAAGGACGACGTCATGTTGACGAGAGCTGCCGCTACAAGACAAGCACGCCTACCACCTCCGGCCTCGTCGCCCAGCTCCGCCACGCCATCGCCGGAAACCAGCCCCACCGTGAGTGCTGTGACACCGGCTGTGGCAGTTGCGTCGAGCTCGAGCGACGAGTACTTCTCTCCGCCGACGACACCACCACCTGCGCGTCGACGGGGAGGACGCCGGCCGCCGGACCGCTTAGGACCTCGAGGCTTACCGGTCTCTGATAGGGTCCCAGCACCCGGCGGAAGTGTGCAGCGCATGAGATGGACACAATCCATTAACGAAAATGTCATGCGCGCATACTATGGGGCTACAGAGGGAGGAAACAATCTGACCGCGTACCGTGTCCGGATGCTCTCTTTGTTTCAGGTGCTTGAGCCGGCTGTCAACGTTTCGGCCCAACGACTTTCGGATCAAGTACGGGTCATCCAGCGTAATCGTATGTTGGATGATACTGTGCTTGATCGCCTCCGAACGGAAATGTGTAACCGTGTCACTGCCCCATCGTCGCAGGCCGTGGTGCAACCACAGTCCAACCACGCTGACGAGGATAGTAGTGACAGGGTTACAAACGTAAGTAACCAGTGCAATGAGGAATTGAGGAGTGCTTTGGAGTGTGCTATTCGGTATTATCGCTACATGCCGCTCGAACTTAGGCCACGATTACCTCGTTTGCCCATGCATAACAAAAATAGGGCACTGGTGGCTGTTCTGGATTCGCAGTTGTCAAACTATTTTGATAACTGCGAAGACCTCACTGATACACATTCGATCATCTACTGCGCGGCTGTAGCGGCATGTCGTGTAGCCCACGTCAAATTTGTAGATGACAGAGCTACACGACCGAAACCAGCCGTACCAGCTTGGCAGTGCAGGATCGAACGTCGTATTGGTGGGGCCAGAGCACTCATCGGCAAACTAATTTGTTTCAGGGAGGGCAATAATCGGCCAAGAGTGATGCGCTTTGTGAGACGGGCGTTTTCGGGGACTGATGTCAGCCCCCAAGACTATATATCCCGTGTCACAGAGCGCATCGACTTCCTGAAGCAAAAAGTGTTTGCATGGGCAAACCGTATTCGTAGGTATAGGCGGAGAGTGGAGCGATACACCCAGAATCGTACATTCCAAAGTAATGAAAGGTGGGTTTATCGGGCTTGGGAGCGACCCGACCAAGGTGTGACTGATACGCGCCTGCCGGATGATGACGCTATGTGTTCATTCTGGCGTAGCATCTGGTCGGTGCCTGTCAGTCACACCGAAGGTGAATGGACTCGGGAGGTCGAACGAGCGTGCGATCCAATACAAGAAATGGGGGCTATCACGATCAGCCCCCAAGATGTAGCCCGTGCAGTCCGCCCGTTGCCGAACTTGAAATCTCCAGGGCCGGACGGGCTGCACAACTTCTGGATAAAGTGGCTACAAAGGTCGCACGCTCGTTTGGCATCTCAGTACCAGGCAGCCTTGGAGTCTGGTTCGCTACCCAGGTTCCTTACAACAGGAATAACCCACCTGCTCCACAAATCTGGTAGCACCGCGGAACCCAAAAATTATAGACCTATTACATGTTTACCAACGGTCTATAAGGTTCTTACATCCATTTTGAGAGTTAAAATTAATAAACACGTCGACGATAATTCGATCATGTCGGTCTCTCAAAATGGATGTAGGAACGGGTCCCGCGGTACTAAGGAGCTACTCCTTATTGATATGGCCATTAGCCAACAGGTTCGGCGTTCCCGAAAGGATCTGTCGACATGTTGGATAGATTATAAGAAGGCCTATGACTCGGTGCCTCATACATGGCTCATGAGGGTGCTAGAATTGTATAAAATAGATACAACTCTACGCACCTTCCTGATGTCGTGTATGGGGCAATGGAGCACAGTCCTTCGCTATCCAGGATGTCGAAATATCCAGAGGAATAGCGAACCTGTAAGGATCGAGCGAGGTATATTCCAGGGCGATAGTTTGAGTCCACTTTGGTTTTGCCTAGCCCTGAATCCTCTAAGCATGCTGCTGGAGAATTCAGGGCTAGGCTATCGGTTGAAGAGAGGTGGTCAGGTTATATCTCACCTCCTTTACATGGATGATCTGAAGCTCTTTGCCCCCAGCAATCTTCAGCTGATGGAGCTACTGAAAGTAACTGAAACTTTTAGTAACGCCATCAGGATGGAGTTTGGTGTGGACAAATGTGCGGTCATGCATGTAAAGCGAGGGGAGATTGTGGAATCCGTAGGAATTCAACTCGCGGATTCCATAAACCTGAGATCCCTCTCTCCAAACGAAACCTATAAGTATTTGGGTATGTCGGAAGCGTTAGGTATCAGCACTACTGACATGAAGCAATCGTTGAGGGAACGCTTCTTTGGCCGCCTGAAAAAGGTATTCAATAGCCTTCTTTCAGGCGGAAACAAGGTGCGCGCCTTCAACGGTTGGGTCATGCCGGTATTGATGTACTCTTTCGGCATACTCAAATGGACTCAAACGGAACTAGACGCCCTGGATAGGCGGGTCCGTACACTGCTGACTGCAAATCGAATGCATCACCCACGATCGTCAGTCATGAGATTGTATATCCCGCTGAAGTGTGGAGGCCGAGGCTTTTTAAATGCCAAAAACCTCCACAACCGCGAGATATGCAATCTCAGGGAATATTTTCTACACACCGACGTAGGTATGCATCGAGATGTAGTAGCAGTGGACAAGGGACTCACCCCGCTCTCCATGGCGAATGAGAACTGGCGCAAGCCTGTAGTGCTTGAAACTAACGACCGTAGGGAAGTATGGCAGAGTAAGGAGCTTCACGGACGCTTTTTCCGGGCCCTACATGGGTCTGATGTAGACCAAGCAGCGTCCGTAGCCTGGCTGCGTTTCGGTGACCTCTTTGGGGAAACCGAAGGTTTTGTCTGTGCAATTATGGACGAAGTTATCATGACGAATAACTACCGGAGATTTATTGTGAAGGATGGCACGGTTGACATCTGTCGGGCATGTCACCGCCCGGGTGAATCGATCCGCCACATTATCTCTGGATGTTCTCGTCTAGCATCTAGTATTTGCATAGGCACAACCTTGTAGCCAGGATCATCCACCAGCAACTTGCTCTGAAATACACTCTTGTGGCATCGGAGGTACCGTACTACAGGTATGTGCCCGACCCAGTTCTCGAAAATGGCAATATCACATTGTACTGGGATCGGTCCATCATCACTGACAGGACTATTATCGCTAACAAGCCTGATATAGTGGTGGTGGACCGAATCGAGAGGCGTGCAATGATTGTTGACATAACTGTCCCGCATGACGGGAACCTCGTGAAAGCCGAGAAAGATAAACAAATCAAGTATCTTGACTTGGCTCGCGAGGTTGTCGACATGTGGGATGTGGACACAGCGATCATTGTACCGATAGTCGTGTCAGCCAATGGCTTAATAGCCACTAGCCTCGACCAACATCTTAGAAGGCTCTCGTTAGGCAGCTGGGTCAAGGGCCTGATCCAGAAAGCAGTACTGCTGGACACGGCTCGTATAGTTAGGAGGTTCCTCTCTCTGCAGCCCTGACCGCCGGTAGCTTGGACCCTGTTCCCGATACCGGTGGGCCTCTATTTTTTATATTTTTAAATGTTTTCGTTTTTTAATTTATTTTATAAAAATATTTAAAAATGTAAATAATAAGAAAACTGATAAATAAAGGAAATTATAATATTATTATAATATTATAATTATAATTATAATATTATAATTATAATATAATAATATATAATAAGTATAGATTTAGTTTACTCTTACTTTTTAAATGGTTCCGCGAAACTTAAACTCGGTCATCATTCCATGTTGAAGTCTCTCACCATGGGATGTCCTTAGGGTTCGGTTATTGGTCCACCTTTATGGAATTTAGGCTTTGATGATTTCCTCGCGATTCCGCTTCCAAGCGGCTGTTCATTAACCGGTTACGCGGACGACGGTCTTCTGCTCATTCAATCAAGTACTCGAGCTGGACTCGAGAACTTGGCTGACACTTGCCTACGATTAATATCTCAGTGGGGTGATCGAAACCGCCTGACCTTTGCTCCGCACAAAACTTATCAAATCATTTTGAAAGGTAATCTTAAATCGTGTCCTACTATAAAATTTAATAACGTTCCCGTGAAAAGAAAGCAGTCCGAGTGCTATCTTGGTCTAGTGTTAGAGATGAATTTTGCATTTATAGATCATATTAAAATAGTTGGTGAAAAAGCAAAAACGAACTTCTATGCCTTAACGAGAATATCTAAATCTACGTGGGGTCTGTCTTTTTTAACCTTAAAGACTATTTATGGGGCTACTTACTTGGGTTGTATGTGCTATGGTGTGCCTGTTTGGGCTGATAGGGCCACAATAGGGGCGGTACGACGTAAATTATTTCAAAGCCAGCGTTTGGCTTTTGGCTTTGATATTCTTATGCAAAGCATACAGGACGGTTAGTACTGAAGCCTTACCGGTACTTGCTGGCGTACTTCCGGTCGACCTTGAAGTGCAGCGACGCGCTGCAATGTACTATTCCGCACGAGTGACCATGGACGTGGACTTTTAACTCGGTGTGACCGTGAGAAAATCTCTAGGTTATTTAAACCACATATTGACGTCTGGGAGGAACTTTTATCCGAATGGCAATGTAGGTGGGATAATTCCATCAAGGGCCGACACCTCCACCAATTCTTTCCATCCGTTCGCGTGCGGCTAGCCAGGACGTGGCTGGAGGTGGATCACTGTGTTGCCCAATTTCTCACAGGGCATGGTAACTTTAAAAGTAAATTATTTTCCTTCAAGCTCGTTGCCTCACCTTTATGTCAGTGTTCTACGTCTGACTGCGAATGTGTACAATCTGCACATCATATCTTATGGGAGTGTATTCTTTGGCAGAATGAGCGCAATTTTATGTTGAATAATGTACAGGCTGCATCTGGAGTTGTTTAGAAAGAAAGAAAGAAAAAGTATTTATTTGTGACCCGCACAGGAGACACGAGAAATCAACTTAAAATTAAACAAAATTAAAAATAAAAACCCCGTGCGAGACCAAAAAGGCTCCTATCTCAGCATGTGCAGCGATATCCAAAAAAGGATATAACGCTGCGCTGATATTCTGATAAGACCTACTGTTGATGCCACGGACACGCTTACGGAAATGGAAAATACTTAAATAATACAATAAAATAGAATACATTAATAACAAACAAAATAAAATAAACACAGAAGGTGGGTCAGAGTATGTGTAAGTATTATACAAATATAAAACATATTAAAATGTAGGTAGTTGTAAACGACCCTTTGTGCCTATTGGCCTTGTTTGTTCTGTCTCCTGCTTGATATGGAGGGAAGTGGAAATTTGTACTTTTTCCTACTCCTCCGTTATTATTTTCTGATTAATATCGTTGCGGGATCCAGAACAGTTAAATTCATTTTCCGGGACTTCGTCGAGCTTCATTGCCTCGGCGCTTTTCTGGTGGTCGCCACTGTTGATTCTGGCTTTCAGGAGTAGCAGTGGTTTAGGAATAGTGCGGTGGGATTGTACCAAAAAAAAAAAACGATAAGATAATTTCTCCCAGGCACATCTGCGCTACTATAATTATGTGCATTTCACGTGTTTTTATGAGATTATTTTGTGAGGAACCTACATTGAGCCACTCAGTGTCAATTATCAGGCAACATGTTAGAATAATATCAGTATGTTACTTTCACAGCATTATGTGATACGGCGGAGCCGGCCAGCAAGCCGAAGCTGCGGTGGTATGCGTTAAACCCATCTGCGACGATAAACTCGCGTGGGACCGCCGGAGCCCTGCAGTGCCGGATCCGTGACAGAAACCATGCCTGCTGCACGCTTGCTTGCATGCTGTATGCTTGCTTACATGCTGCGTGCTTGCTTGCATGCTGCATGTTTGCTTGCTCATGTCAAATTTCGCTCAAATTTGTTATAAGAATATTATTATTATAAATAAACATTTTGTAATTTGAATTTAGGACTTATAACTTTTAATAAAAACGGTTTTATGTCTTTTGTATATTATTGATTGTAATATTTATGACCAACGGATTTAGGATATAATTTGGGGATTTCAATTTTATGGCAGGTGATATTATTGTGATATCAAGTTCGGGTAAGTTATCATTCGGACAAATGATGATTAGGACAAAAAGTTAGGTGACACAGTAGAGAACCCCGTTCTTCTCCATAACAAGCTACAGAATCAATCATTATTACTTGTAAACTTTAATTGTTGACATTCAAAAGTGCCGTTAATGGCCTAGTTGAAATAAATATTTTTGACTGAATCTTTACATTGAAAATGCGCCGCAAAAAATATGGTAAAGGTACCTACGGTAATCTTCAGTATCTAAGAGGATTACTTGCAAAACTGATACGATTGTACAATTCAATGGTTTTCTCATATCAGATCAACCGATTTTTTTCAGTTAGCTTACAAATAAATATCATTATTTATCTTGAGAGCATTTATTTACCAAAATCTGTAATCTGTTCAAAAGCCGAGAATTCGTTTTACGATACATAATTTATGTTTCAAATTGCCATAATAACTCGTTTGAAATCACATTTGAGCTTCGACGACCATTAATTAATTCGTGATCTTCTTCTTCTTTTCACGGGAGGATGTGGCCACATCTCGTGTCAGAGTTAATTAAACCGCCTCTGGGAACCCCACAGGCCACTGACATGGCTATTTCAGACTCTCGCTTCGGTTTTTTTTCTCTCTCTCGATTAATTCATGATAGTTATAAATCCTTTGTGACTGGTTGAATCTATAGGGAAAAGTAAAGGTCCTATCAGTACCAAGGTATAATCGAATACGACGACGAGTACCTTACTATTATCGAATATTTCTGCATATTCACCTGGTCTTTATAAAGCGTGTTATATGCCTTGTCAGTATAATGTTGGCAAGCGGTACTGCTGAGCATGACATCCTGGCTTCAATTACCAGGTCGAGCACAGTGTTATTGGGTTTTTACATCTTAAATTTTTCACTAGCAGTCCGGTGTCTGTATTTGTGCCCGGTTTTGGGCCCCGGCAATAGGTTCGTATTAAATGGGAATTAAGGCGTGAATATTCTCCAATGTTAACGCGGTGTCGGTGTCGAATGTGTCCGCTCGTCACCAGAATATCAATATTGGACCACCTTTTGGATAGTTTTGTTACGAAGAAATTCTAACCATCAATTTTTCTGTGGAAAACTATTTTTAAACATACAAGTAGTTTTGGATAATATTCAAAAGAAGCGAAAAGGTATCGTTTTGTTAATTATTTTTTTCAAACAATGGTTTTAGTCATACGAAAAAACCATGTTTCAAAAGTAATGTACTAAGTATTTTTTTTCAAACCTTTGAATCCAGCCGTAACAAAGGAGCATGCTTTAGAAAGTGACCGTTTAACGGCACTAAAGCGAAGTAAGAGGGCCTCAAACATAACTGGTGAAATGAGGGTGTACTAAAGGTGCACAGATTATACGCAATTGATATTTTCAACAACTTAAACTAAGTACATCCTTCAATACGGTTTGTTGCATGGAAGGTACGCGACCAGATGACAAAACGTAACTGTACCGTGTTTGGAAGTCTCTTGTGGAAATCTAAGTGCATCCGGCATCCGGAATGTGGCCGGAGAGACTGAAACGATTCATTTATGATGTGAATCTGTGCAATAAACGCTATAACTAGAAGTTCTTCGTAACTTCATAGCTAGTAGTTCATAAAATTCGAATAAAGATTTCTAAACAATGGCTTTAGAAAACAGTGTCTATAGTTAAATGCAATAAATGAGCTTGAGCAAGAGAAGATACTAAGGTTTCGCTCAGCACTTTAGGTGGTGGTAATAATTGATAGAAATCTTTCAATTCCGGAATGAGTTTAGTCAAGTTACAAATCTAATGAATAAAGAGGTACAGTGTTTAAGCTGTGCTGTTATAGAAAATAATATCCGATTTAAGCATCCAATTATAAAATTATTTTACTGTGTAGAGACTTGGAAACCTACTTAGAGTAGAAATAGATTCAGAACTTTATTTGTAAACATAGATTACACAGTGTGTGCGGTGTTACAAAATTAAGGAAACTCGCTTTGTTTTGCCTTGTGGCGTTCTTAATGTGATTTGTATGATTTGCAATTTAAAATATAACGATGAATCACTGAAACATTAATTGATTAAAAACAATAAAATCCAAAACTAGGCGGGTTCTTACTCGGACACTGATGAATGGATGCACTCCGAACTAGCAATAAGTACAATCGTTCAAATAAACTAGTTCGGTATTCAAGCACTATCAGTTCATTTCAGTTAACTGATCATTCAAATATGTATTCCATTACGTCGGACATCAGTCGGACGTAATGGAATACATATTTGATTACGCATTTTGCAGGCTCAGGAGACTGTCATTTCATAAATTAAACATTTTACAATAACTTAAATCGTCATTTATTCTTGTATATTTGAATGAATTATTAAAATGGAAATATTTTGTCCCTGCATTGTAAATGCTAATAATTATAAATCTTATTATTATTAGCATAACATAAAACTTCGCGGAATATTCGCAAGTCAGGAATCACTCGCTTTCTAATTCGTCAGGTCGGTCATCGTACACCGGGACACTCGTACTCATTCGTTCTGATTCAGCAATCGCGAGCCAGATGTCGCAATGATTGGCGATTTTTGGCTAGGAGAACGATTTGAACGACTGTAACAGAATATAAAAATGAAATAACCATGTGAGGAACCTAAATTGCAAATTCATTTAAATTCCTATTACCAAAAGACAATAAGGAAAAATTCGAAAACCATACAAAGCCTCAGATGACTTTTTATTTTTGTAAGCCTTTATTGTTCCAAAACATTTCTGTGCCGTTTGAAGACTTTTACGCAACAGTATCATATTTTTCCTTTTGTTAACTTTCGATCCCTCGGGTGAGACTACAGAAAATCAATCAAAAGGGTCATGGCCTTTACTTCAAATACGTGTCACACTACAGTACCTATATCTATTCTTATTTCTCAGATACGTTTCTACGAGGTGGTAAGCAATATCTATATATTTATTTTATTTTAATTTTAGTTAGGCTCGCGCTTGACCACTATCTCACCTGATGGAAAGCGATGATGTGGTCTACGGTGAAACACGCGCTTGCCTAGAAGTAACTTATTCACTCTTGACTTAAAGATCCCGAGGTTGTAGCTATTTGGAAATAATCAAAAAAAATTGCTAATTAAAAAGACAGCTATATCGTTCATCCGATTAGACTGGACGCCGATGTGTTGTGATATTTCCCAACTATATGTTTTTCATAAATAATTGGATAAAGACTAGGCAGATATTGAAGATCTAATAAATATTCCTGTTAACAGCTTATTATTACAAGAAGTCGAACATAGAACCTCCTCCTTTTTCAAAAGTCGGTTAAAATAACATAACCAAACCAATACGAACTTATACACGTATAGCCAAAATCTGTTACCTTTGTTGTGTTCAAATTCAAATTAAGGATGGAATGGTTACGGCATATGGGCACCATAAATGAGAAAATGGTCAAACTTGATAATATTAAATTATAAAATTTAGTTTGAGCACGGCCACTTTTTGAATAGATTTCATAATCCATGTTTATGATTATAGCTTCATTTGGCGACTTTATTCAGCCAACCTTCTGTTCCATACTTCTTAATGGCTACACAAACTCGGGGTATTCACCAAACAAATCTAATAAAGTGACGTCACGAAAAAGAAATTGCATTTTCCCTGTTACATTGTATTGAAAGGAATGTTATTTTGTCTGGGATAACGTTCCAATTTGTTAAGGTGAAACCTTAAGACAGAAAACTCTTGAGGGAATGGGTGGATTCACTCGTTTGATCTTACCAAGACTGGAGGCGAAAAGTCAGATAAAATCAAGAAGTTCGTAAAATAAATAAAATAGGTACAGGTTTGTCTATTCTGCAATAATTTCTTTTGATAATTCAATTTCTCGTGATAACTTCAGTAAAGTGAGCTTTTAATTTACTTGCTGCTAGGGAGTATATTTCACTATAACTTACTGCACCTAGGATTAACATTGAGAACAGAAGCGTACTACAGATGTAATTATCATTAATTACTACATAACAAACCATTTAATAACGATTAACAACTCCTAAAAAATAAGAAAAGCACCATCCTTCCTCTAAGCGTACAACAAGCCACTACACTTTAATTGCATTAATTACAGAGGCCTGTTCGGGGCAGCTGAACAATGCAGGAATGTGCTGCGCTGTCAAGTGAATCTCATATAGGATACCGGGAGACCAGACAGTGGTATGATCTTTGTTTTAGGGTCGTTAATGATGCCGGTAATTTGTTCTGTGAAGATATTATGGCATTTTGATAGTTTTTTTTATCTTGCAATTATCCAATTATTTTATTAAATTAGTTAACCAATGTGTATGCAAATTATTTCCATTCTAAGGTTCGTTAATTACGGAAGGTTAAAACCTAACATAAATAAACGAACTCGCATTTTCGCAAGCGCAGTTCGTGATCAAGCATAGGCACCTACTAGGTACAGGTACGTTTCCTTAGAATACTCAGTGAACCAACACAGCCTTCATTAAAATTTAATTAACAGGTATCTCATCAAGCACTACCAGTACTACCAGCATTGCTATACAACGTGGCAATGCTGCCAGCGTTCTGGGCTCGTTTACAATTGACAACGATGTGGACGAATTTTCTTAATGCACATCATCTTCCTGCCCTTATACCACGTTACTTGGGGTCGGCGCAACACGTTTGCTTTTTCCATACCGTCTTGTCCCCTGTCACGTTATTACTGACTCCCTTTTCTTTCATATCACTTCTCACACAGTCCATATTTTCTTTTGTCTTCCGCTTCCTCTCCATCCATCCACATTTATTTTCATAACTCTCTTAGTAACATGCGTTTCATCCCTCCTCATCACATGACCATACCAGGACAAACGGTTCCTCTTCAACTTTTCTACCACTGGCGCTACTTTCAAACTGCCTCTAATATACTCATTTCTCACTATCCAACCTCGTCACGCCGCACATCCATCTCAACATTCTCATCTTTGCTACATGCAATTTCCTTTCATCCATCTTTTTCACAAACCAACATTCTGATCCATACAGTATGACAGGACTAATCACGGACTTGTAGATTTTCCTCTTTAACTTGAGGGGCATCCGTGGGTCGCAAGTTGTTCTAGTGACCTGTCGCCATTTCATCCATCCTAAGTTGATCCGGTGTGTTACGTCTCGGTCTACCAGGCCATCCCCTTGGACAAGTGACCCTAGCTACCGGTATGCACAATGAGCTTTTTTGCCGTCTCCCTTTTGTATTTGTATATAGGTTTGTTTTTTAGAATATTCAATTGTATATAATTATGTTTATAAATCTAATTTTTCATGCTATGTTATATATACATAAATACAACCATCACATCTGCCTAGCCTTTTTCCCAACTATATTGGGGTCGGCTTCCAGTCTCACCTGATTCAGCTAAGTACCAGTGTTTTACATGAAGCGACTGCCTATCTGACCTCCACAACCCAGTAACTGTACAACACGGTACCCCTTTGCAAGACTGGCGGCAGATCTCAAGCTTCTAACTACCCGTAACGACTGTCAAAGATCTTCAAATGACAGCCGGCACCAACGGCTTAACGTGCATCCACGGACCGACCTCGTCAAGCGTTGCTTTACCTTGATGATCGACCCGTGCGGCTGTTATTATTTAGCCACGAGATCATAAAGCACGAGCATACATAAATACATACATACTAAATATAATGGCAATAAAAATAGTAGAGGGTTGAATAAAATCCATAGGAATACATATTAGTACTACCTATTCTTTGTGAAATAAATAGCTAAAGAAATATTAGCACTGAAAGAATTGTCATTTTACACTTCCAGACGTTTTCATCGTGTGTGTCTGGCGTTCCTATCTTCAATGAAAGAGCTCGAAGCAATATCAAATTGTTTATGTGAGGCACCTTGTGTACATGATTTTCTTCGAGAATTGATTTCCTGGCGGTATTGAACGATAGTAAAAAAGAGTCTTTTTGTTTATTGTATACATTGCTTCTGCAAACGCAAATACTTTTTACTAGGTAAGTACCTACCTGGTGGTTAAGAATAAACTCGAATTAAATCAATTATTGAAACGAAAACTGCAAATTAATTTTGGTAGAAACATTGTCAGCCTACTGCCTGTGAGAAAAAGGCCGTAACTGAAATATGCCTTTAAGTAGTAAAAACATTGCTGTTGCATTATTATTTTGGTACATACAAAAAATAAGGCTCCAGACCGAAGTGATGATGAGGCACGCTTGCCTAGAAGTAATCCTTTCACTCTAGATTCACTTGTGGCTTAAATGCGCAATGAATTCGACAAGGCAAAGGGCAATAGTTTGAATAATTGACCAATCACATAGACGGAAATCCACATCGCGTCCTTCATCTCGCATGATGTGATAGGTCGAGATTTTTCATACTCTTTGTGTTTTGCCTTGACCTTGGCTGCTGGTTGGCAATTGAACACTTTAAGAGGTCCTTAAAACTACAATACATACAGAGAGTATCAGTATTTTATTTTATGTAACTAAACTTTAACTTAACTTTTATCAATCGAGTCGTTTACTCATCGTATAGTAGCTTTTTTTTTGTGCTTGGGAAATCATCCAATGACTTCTCCGGCTCAGGGTGAAGCGGGAGGGCGATTCAGACGGGTTCCCTACTTGATTTCGAAAGATGATGATTCGATTTTTATTATATCGAACACGGTGTATCGATAATTCAGTTGTACGATGTTTTATTCCATCGATGCTTTATTGGTGCTATGTAACGTTTGTGCGAAAAATCCTGTTGCAAAAAACTCTACAGCAATTGCTCATTAGTTCGGTAATTTATTAGTACGATACTATGCCGGTTCGAAACGCCTACTGTTCCGTGACATTTAATTAATAACCTTATTTTGCATTATAGTCATTAAGGAAATACATTAAATACCATACATATCTTCACGTCTATTTTCCTAAAACAAATTCATCACGATTACTTTTACTGAATAAAACCCAACCGTGTTCCTTCAGTATCGCGCCGGGGCCGCGGTAACTCTCTTTCAAATTTATCCGCGGCATCGTATTGTACTTGAATGAGTCACACGATACTCCTTAGCAAGGCTAATGTCAGATATTCTAGCTTCAGACTAACTGTATCAACTGTCAAAGACCTAGAAATTCTTCATGACAGCCGGGACCAACTGCCTAACGTGCTTCCGAGTCACGGAGGCGTCTCGGTATGTAAATGGATGGTTACCCATCCACATACCGAATATAGTAAGAGTCTATAATTCTTGAAGATTTCCCTGGGTGTGTTACTGCTTAACCACGAGCTCCAACATTATTTTACCACATCAGCAAAAGCAACGGAAAATACTAAAGACAATTTCCGTCACATTTAAATTATTACATTTAGTTGGTCTTTAGCTTTTTATGCGGCTCCACTTATTAAGTATTTAGTGAAAATCGTGTTAAGATGAAAAAAAAATTACTAAACTTGATTAGCTTCACTAAAAAAATAAATTGGGATTTGCGAACTTTTTCTTACTACAAAACACAGTGTTGCGTTTTGCTAATTATTTTTGTTATGTTTATTTTAGTTTGCTTACTTTTTAACAAAAAAAAAACAACACTACAAAGCGAAAAATAACTTTTATTTCCGTGGTACCTACTGTTTTTCGTTGTTCTTGACCACATCAACGCTTACCATCAGGTGAGACAGAGGTCTAGCGCAAGCCTATTATAAATAAAAATTTGAACGTCAGATTTAAAAACCTCCTCCTTTTTGAAAGTCGGTTAATGTGCTTTAATAAAATAAAAAAGTAGTCTGTTTTGTGTTGGTAAAAGTTGGAAAAAGTTCGCATGTCCCAATAATATTTACAGTTGCTTCTAAAGTGATTACTTGAATTGAATGAAATAACTTTAGTGCTGAAAATTCGTAGAACTATAAAACTATATCTTAATTTATTTGAATTCCAGACACTCGGTGAGTTAATTTGTAGTAGTAATTAATGAAGTAATTAATAACACGGGTGCTTCATTATCAAGTTATATAAGTTTACCGTCGATTACTTACTAGTTGTGACTTTGATAGCTCATTAACAGAGTTTTAAACATTCTGGGTAATTAACTGTACTGAATAAGTTTTGTGTTGAATTTTGTGAGAAATTGGGTGTCATTTGCACAATTAATGTTTATTTTGGTACTCAGAAACTTTGGTTTTAATAAACTTTACTTAAAATCATCGAAATATATTAATATTGACTTATCCCTGGGTTTTACTACTGTAGGATAGTCACAGGGGCGCCAATGTATGGGATAACAATTCCTCGTAGCATATAAGACACTCATCGATATAGCGTAAATTTAACCATTCGGTTCCATAACTGACTGCACAAATTTTTTATATACACCGTGAAATTTAAGTGGTTGTTTTCCCGCGGCAGAACGACTTGCCTTTAGGAGTAATAAAAATATTCATCAACTCGAAAAAGTGAGTAACAATAGTAACTTGTAGGTACTAGGTACTACTCGCGACACCACCGTATTATTCACCGTAGTACCTAGTACCTACAAGTTACAGTACTATTGTTACTCACTTTTTCGAGTTTATGTTTTTTTTTTTAATTATTTTAAAACAAAAACATCGTTATTTTTTTACTTTAACTCTATGCTTCGAAAGTACTCCTTAAGGCAAGTCGTTCTGCCGCGGGAAAACAACCACTTAAATTTCACGGTGTATATTAATGAAAAAAAAAACCAAATGCATTAAGTTTACCATACCTCACGTCAGGCAGGTGAAAACTGATGTGTTGATAAAGGGCGAAGAATTGAATCCTGAAAATAGCACAGTATTCTTAGGCTTAACCTTGGATGCTAAGCTTCAGTGGGGCCCGCATATAGATAAATTGTCAAAAAAGCTAAGCTCCGCAGCATATGCTGTTAGAAAAATTCGTAATTTAACTGATATAGAGACAGCCCGTTTAGTATACTTTAGCTATTTTCATAGTGTAATGTCGTACGGTATTCTGTTGTGGGAAACGCCTTTATAAATTAAGCCCGAGACACTCTTTCAGAGAGAAATTTAAGGAGATTAATGTAATGACTTCTCAGTATATTTATGAAAATCTTTTGTATGTCCATAAAAATATAAAATTGTTTAAAAAATACAGTGATATCCATACCATAAATACTAGGAACAAACACAAATTTGTAGTACCAACAACAAGGCTCAAGAAAATAGGTGGCTCGTTTTCGAAGTTCTAAGTCTTAATAAATTCAAATCATTCATTAAACGTAAGTTGTGCCAGAAAGCGATTTATACAATTAAAGATTACGTTGAGGACAAAAAGGCTTGGGATTGAGCTGCTCCAATTAAAAATTAATTTTGATTTTTTATATTTTCCACCGTGTTTTTTTTTTTTTTTGGTTTCTTGTAATGACAAGAATTTTTACTTTTAAAGTATTATATTATTTTATTTTAATTATTGTGAATGTGAAGACTATATGGACCATTCTTTTTTGTTTTTGTTGTTTTTATTTTTAATTTATCTTAGTTTTTAATCGTGGTCTGGCAGTTTGAGTAGTTTATGCGGCTTACCCGAATGTCCTTTCTTTGGTATTGTTCGTCGAATCGTTGAGCTCCTTAAATTCTGTGTTGAGCTGCTCGGTTATTGAAAAATGCGTGCACTGACTGGACAGGTCCACTCAATCTGGCTGGTTCTTTCCTCAAAAGACCATTTCAGACATCAATCTACATGGTCTTCACATGATCTAACCAAGAGTTTTGTCTGGACTATAAAAGAGACTGTGACCTCTGAGTTTGTTTCGGCCTTTCTTCTTAGAGAAGTCAGATAGGAAACGCCGACCTCAGCTAGTTTTAAAAATATGATCGACATGTAAAAGTGTTTGTACAATCCAACTCACAGAAATAAAATCATTTATCATTTATAAACATAGAAACAAACAAAAACAATTCTACATCTTTACAAAATGTGTTTAGATAAAGTCGAATTGACAATAACAAAAGCACAACTACGTCTAATTTGACATAACAATTAATTAAATACAAATAAAAAATCATGAAAATATTTACAGGAAAAAAAAACATTAACACCACTATCAGAGAACAAATTGTCGATTTACGCATTGAAACAGCATTTCATAGCGTCAACAGAAGAGATGAAACGGTAAAGTTTGTAGGTACTGTTGACACGTCCGCCACAGTCCAATTAGCATTGATTTATATGCTGACCGTACCGTCAGCTGGTGTTTGCTTTGCTAACCTGGCATCGATAATGCTGAAATTTGATATTTTTATTTTAATATTTTTATGCAGGATAATCGTGGGATTAAATAGGGTTTGCGTTTTGAAATGTATGTAGTTTTGTTGGCGATATTTTATGAAGATGATTTTTGAGTAGCGTAAAGATAATCAGAAACACATAGGGATGTTTCCTGCGTATAAAAATGATAATTCTATTTAGCCCGTCAGTGAGATTATTAAATAATATTGGGCAGGTATTTTTTGCTTTACCAAATAAATAAAAGTTGACAAAGTTAGAGCGCATCAAATTTCACGAGTGGTGGCTTGTGACGTTACTTTGCAGTATAAAATGTAGCACGGCGTGAAGTCACACGATTTTTCCACGCTCTGTATCGTCGTATTTTTTTGTTTACGTGAAAAAAATAAAAATATGTGTCCACTATTTTTAGGTAATCTAAAGATGGATGGACTGTGTGAGGAGTAATATGAAAGAAAAGGGAGTCAGTGATAGCGTGACGGGGACAGGACGGTATGGAAGAAGAAAACGTGTTGCGCCGACCCCAAGTAACATGGGACAAGGGCAGGAAGATGATGATGATTTTTAGGTAATCTAACTGACGGAATAAATAGTTATTTTTCGTCATCATCTCATTGTTTTACTAAAACCAAAATTCTATGTTTTTTCTAAAGAAAACTGCCTGCAATCAGTATCCACAACGAAAAAAAAAAACAATAAGTAGCCAGGTTTACTGTCAATACAATTGATTGAGTCGAGTGGAGGAAATGACCTAAGTATAAAAAGAGACATCGAACGGGTAGTTAATGAAGACATAATATTCCGCATACCATGAACAACTAAACAAACAAATAAGTCCAGTCTCGACTAGTTGAACATCAAAACCAGACTCTCCACAATCTGCTAACAAAGAGTACTAAATTACTTTGGTCACATAGCCCGCAGAAAGCTAGATAACCTGAAAAATCTGGTTATTGTAAAAGTGGATAGCAAAAGGCCACGCGGACGCTCACCCACTCGATGTTCAGAACAGATTAGTGCGATTACGGGCCTCACGGTGACCGCTGCCCTGAGAAGAGCTGAAGACAAAGTGGCTTGGAAGGCAGCTCGTCAATGACTCCGTGAAAGCTTTCCAAGACGGGCACGACCTTCAGTAATGAAGACAACGAATAAGAAGAAGAGTTATACTTTAATATCGCAAGGAATAAAGGAGAAAATGAAAAACCAATTACCCACTCAGAGCTAACAGATGCAAATAAGTACGAAAGCATTTTTTATGACTTTAACACCCAGAGCAATTTTATTAATTGCAGTCGGGGCAAGAAATTTCAATTAGATGCAAGCTCCACCTGCACGTTTTGCATTATGCTAATTGAATAACTGCAAAAAGACTAGCCGAGATCGTTTTAAGGGTTCCGTACCCAAAGGGTAAAAACGGGACTCTTTTACTAAGACTACGCGATCCATCTGTCTGTCTGTCTGTCCGTCACCAGGCTGTATCTCATGAACGGTGATTGCTAGATAGTTAAAATTTTCACAGATTATGTATTTCTGTTGCCGCTATAACAACAAATACTAAACACAGAATAAAATAAATATTTAAGTGGGGCTCCCATACAACGAACGTGATTTTTTTGCCGTTTTTGCGATAATGGTACGGAACCCTTCGTGCGCGAGTCCGACTCACACTTGGCCGGTATTTTTTTATACAGCTTTTCTTTTATTGTATGAAAAGAGGCCTTTGCCCGGCACTGGGACTGTAACGGGCAGTTTTTTTTTGCTTTGACTTACAAGCTGATTTTTACAACTCCAAGAGATCGTAGACCTCCGTATTTGACACTAATTTACAACTTGATACCTCCTCGTGTTTCTAAGAATATGGGTTTGACAGACAAATAGACAGTCGGACAACGAGATCACTATCTTATAAAGGGTTTTCCTTTTTCCTTTTGAGGTACGATAAAACTGAAATAATTTATTTTTACATTAGTTAAATATAAATTCCAGTCTGAAAATAGAACCAAAAGCACCACATTGTATCGAAACCAAAATCTCTGAATGAAAAATTTGACGTTGAGAATTTATTACATTGGACTGAATATTTAAAATTTTGCCATTAAAATAGGCTTTTACACTTTCTTAAATCTAAATTCTCAATTTGAAAACCGGCCCTTACTCTATGGTCGCTTGAATAATGGTCAAGGAGGTACCAAAACGGATTAAAAACACCTTTATCTAACCCGTTTACGAGACAACACGGTTGCAAACAAATGATTGTTGAACAGCCATTTCCTCTTAATTGGCCGTCCATTGCCGTTGTAGAGTGTAGACGGATGGACACTAATGAAAAACTAACAGCGCGATGAAACAACAGCCAGGCTGTAGTGGCTCATTTAGTGGGGAGCAGTTTTAATTAAATGAATAAATAGGTCATTCGTTTTGACTTTTTGTGGTCTTTAATTAGCATTAGCATAATTACTCTCTGTGAGATGGATTAAGACGCGGGTCTAGTGCGGCTTGATGGATGTAACATATCTTCGAATTTTTGGTTCTAAGACATGCCGGTTTCCTCACGATGTTTCCTTCTCCGTTTTTCGAGCAGTGGTAGAGCGGCAAAACGAGTTGTAGGTTATGGCTTCGACTCCTGGCAGGTCCTAATCCACAATAAGTCTTGTCCTAATTCGCGGTAGATATTCCTAAGACACCACGGCTCAGGTCTTGAATAGTTGATGAAATTATGACTTTGGCGAGGGTTTTCAGTCGGTTCATCAGGTTGACCGAAAGTATTTACAATGCGACTATCTTATTCACTAGTACTACTTTGGTACCTAATCCAAAAGTCTTTGCTTTCCCCAACCACAAGTAGTTATCAGTGTTTATATAAGTAAGATAAAGTTAAAGATAAGTTAAAGTATTTTTATCAAAATAAATTCGTAGTTTTCTGAAACTTCAAGCTGCATTTACCAGCCGTCAAGTATAGACTCTTACCCACTTTTAACGAAACCTGCCTTCAGAACAACCCAATTCTGTGTTAACCATTCGTACGTTAATTCTAGCTATATCGTTAATGTCATATAAATCTATTAACGCAACTCGGAGTCCATATTTCATATCGACTGGTGTGAGCTCATACAAGCTCCAGAGGATTGACTCTGATAAATGAAATGTCTATCAATATTCTTCTAACTGACATGCGTCTAGGGAATATTTTCCCTACAAGGATATTATTGGTAAAAGGTACATTTATTTTTGATATTACTGAGAGGTTTTGTAAGCGTGTGTGGTTTCTTGAACGGTCTTGGTAAATTTGTAATAACAGCGTGAAATTGATGTATACACATACTACGTAAACCATTTCCCTTTTCGAATTGCTGATAATGAAAGTGGTTATTTATGTGAAAAACAAGAATACTTAGAACATTTTACAAATTGGGAATAGTTACAGTTATCATAATAATCTTTATACCCTTGTCCCATCTTCGAGTCCGTGCAACAACAACGTTTTCTGCTTCCATTGTCTCCTTGTCATCAATTACTCAAACTCTTTAGTCATTATTTCGTTACATAGACAAATAGGTTCCTACTTAATATTGTAACTGTTTTTCATAGGATCATTTTCTCAACACACTACCTTGTATAATGTACATGCTGACTTAAAGACCACTAATTTATCCTATTAGCAAAAGAAGATGAGAGTCCTCGTATGAGGTAAATTGTTCATGGTCATCCTCTTAAACGTCCTCTACGTTAAAAACCTCTTATAACATTAGGTATTTGCCAAATTACATAGATATAATATACCTACACCTGACTTCTGCATTCTGAGCCATAGTTTGTTCAAATTCGAGGGCGATATCTCAGATGTCTCTTAATGTGACTTTGCGAGATTACTTTTAGTTTCAGAAACTAAAACTAATAACTCGAAGTGCATTTGCAATGTGCTTATTTTTATACCATTGAATTATGGTAAGCTTTCGTTTGGCGTCTAGTTATTTTTGTTGATTGATATGTCGTAGCATACCGATCACAAACGAAAATAGCAATTTGTAGGTAGTCTAAAGGTTGACTCAAACTCATAGCATTAAATTTTGTCAAGGAGTCTGTCAGTCAGAAAAATGATGCTAATTGCTCAGTAAGTTGAATTTCGTAGGTATACACAATGCACTTACTAAAATAATAAACATTTAAAACTCTATATTCCACATGAGCTATCAGCAAACTAGCAAAAAACTGAAAAAAATAAAACGTTAAAATGTGTCCTTGAAAACGTAGTACAGAATAAAATGGAACACAACTTAACAATTTTATTCGGCTTCTTTTTTCGAAGGCAAATAGTAGGTGCTAGTCGCTATACCTCGAGGCACAGATGTTGACAATCTCTAAGTGCTTTTTCACTTTAAAAGGTGAGTAGCTATTTATTCAGTCTGCAATATTACATTGAGAAGATTGTATCTGATATTGTGCATGAAAACTTCCTAACGAAACGAGAAATAATAAAATGGAATGCGTTTTATGTGAATAAACGGGCTATTATGTTAATCCTATACTTTAAACTACATTGTTATGGCTTTTCTTCTATAATATTCTTCAGGTAACATGGCTGTTAAAATTTAATAAGGAATATTCTACACATAAACCGTTTAACCAATTTTGGTGACTGATTTAAATTTGGAGAAGGACGTGTGTATTAACTTCTTATCCTCGTTGAACGTACCATTCGTATTATAAAAACTATTGAATAATATAATTATCACAAAAGCGACCTACCTGATGGACACAACGCGATCCAATTCAACTGATTTGCAGTTCCAATTTTCTTATTAAATACTTGCATCTGTCAATGCAATTAAAATTGTGACGCGCCATCAACAATGTCCCTTAGACTAATACCTGCAATACAATACCTACGCAACTATAGCTTATTGTAAGAAGCTGACCTGAATATAAAACAAGTTTATGATACCGAATAGTATCAGCTAAACATCAAACAAATTTTCATAGAGCTTGCGTAACGTAAGAAGTGTCTACATGAATCAAAGTCAACAAAGAAAGATAACACGGTTGCTAAATCCAGGCGACACTTTATCTAACAATCCTAGTGTTACAAAAACCACTCAATCGGTGGCTAGAAACAAACCATTTTGTTCTAGTCTCACCATTTTGTTTTTGTTCCTAATAATCAATCTTCGCGAGGAGTTCCCGCGCTGTCCCGGGAGGCAAAGATAATTATTCTTTCAGCCTTACGACCGACGTTGTCTACGTCACCAACGGAGTAATAAAATAATATACTTCACATGATCTTGTAGTACGAGATCCCACCGATAAAATATGCAGTAATTTGGTTTTAGATTAAACTTAATTTTTATGTAAGATACTTGATAAAAACTTATACTACATCTGGGGTTCACTATCAAAAATAAATTACAATTTATTTAATTAAGGTAAATATGGTTAGATGTTTCTAGGCAACCCTGCAGCCATATATTATACTATTAAATACATCCATTCATTATAATTTTCTATCGTGTTGTATTGCGCACGTTTGGCGCAGTGGTTGAGAGATTGACTGCTGCGCTGCGTGTCGCGGATTCAATTCCCGCACGGAGCAAATATTTGTATGACCTGCAGATAGTTGTTCCGGCTCTGGGTGTTGTATATGTGAGTTTATATGTCTGTAAACGCACCCACGATACAGGCAGAAATCCTAGTGTGGGGAAACGTCTTTAAATAAAATAAAAAAAAACCGCAGTTTTTTTTAGTGGGGTCTCGAAGTATAAACCCGTGTATAAATGTCGGAAGAATTTCGCACTACTGAGGTGACAAGCTTGAATAAGCCTTTTTTTGTTAACGTTAGGCTGGTATTACACGCTCAAGTAACCTGTCAGACAATACTAAAAGACTGACATTTTGTGAAACCGCAAAAATGATACATAAAGTGTACTGAAATAAAAATACAAAAGAAATTAGGTTTATTAGAGCATATATATAATACTGGTCGGCCGTCTTTCTTTGTGTTTTGTTCAACGGAGAAACTTTCCCAATGGTTGAAACGGTGAACTTTCCTTTTCAATACAGAAGTTTAGAAATGAAAAGTATAGTGAACAGAGCGAAAAGAAATATATTTACTAGAATACAATAAAGCTGAAACTGTGCCTAACTGACTTAGTTTTTGTCAGTACAATAAGTAAGTTGTTATAAAAACTTTTCTGATTAATAAATTGATTACTCGTATCATCCCACAAATGGTTTAAATAGAAGGTGAAAGTTTGTAATATTCATTATTTTTGCCCAAAGGAGATCGTTGAAACCCAGATAAAATAAATAACTGAGTAAATAGTAAAACCAAAAGAATTCATCACTAGTCAAATCCACAACAAATGTTCATTTCAACACGCACCTTCCACCTTCCCAAGTTTCGTAAATCGCAATAGCCTTACGCGTATTAACATTCGTACGCTCTTTATTTCCCCAGCGTGATCCCTCTTTGATCCCCTGGGTTTAACCAACACTACACTGCAGTTGTCCAGTTATTGTATGACACTTATCCTCTTGCGACACCAGCACCCCCTAGGGAATAGCTTGGCATCAGCTAAACTAGCATATTTTGGAATACGTCCCCTCGGGCACTGATTGAAGAAGAAATTTCTCGCCTGTGTTTATAGGTATGTAAAATTTAATTTGGTTTTATTTTCTGCCTGAGTTTTCTCTGAAGATGTTTTCATGGCAACATGTTTTATTTTTTACACTTCAGCTACCATAAGTTGTGATCTTTTTTTAATAGTCCCGTTGGTAAAACGTGGATCCATGCGAACGGAACGCTCCGAACTAGTTTAGTACCCGAAACTCCGAACTAGAACTAGGTTAGTGTCGTCAGAACTAGGTTAGTGTTTTTAGTAGTTCGTAAGGTAGATTTCGATGCTCACGTTACCATAAGATGTTCAGATACGCATATTTTCATCATAATGCTCGGCAATGTCAATGCGATTCAAAACGATTTGAAAATTGTTATGCACATTGGTTCCGGAAATTCCCAAAGATTTAATTACACGAAAAATTGGGAACTAATTTGTGCTCTGCAATAGCAGGGTTTTACGCTCTCACAGGCAGCTTTTTCAGGCGATTTCAATCCTGCATTTTACAGGAAAGTGAAATTCAAGCCTCTACAATTGTTGCGAAAATCACAGGCTTTTGTCAATATTACAAATATCCCGAATTGTACAATGGACGACGTATTCGCAACGATTGAAGTATTTGTTTGTCGTCTGTACGGATTCAAAGGGATAAATGATGTCATCGCTACACGAGTTGCCACGTTTATTAAAAACTACGAAACCAACGATAAGAATGATATGCTGAAGTGGAAGAACCGTTTCGATGGAGCTATCTTCCCACCATGCAAATCAGAGCTACGCCAGCATTTAATGAGAACTTCATACATCGCGCATTTTTGCTCACCTTCGAGAGCCTTCACAATTATCTCCTATTGACTGGGGATGGGAAGAAAAAAAAAGGAAAATATGTTTTCAAATGGTTCGAGGGAGATCAAGTACCCCCATCAGTCGGCAGTATTACGGATAGCAGCGAAAATATTGCTGGTATGGAATTTTTGCTGGTGACACTTTCTTTGAGCGTGTATATTCTAGTATCCAAATTTTTACGATTAACATGTTCATTTACAGATGATGAAGAGGATCGAGATCAGGACCACGAAAACGATGTAAAAAACAACTAGGCAGACGAAAGTTCTGATGACGATTCATCTGCGAACGATAACGATAGCGATAATACTCGGATCTGCCAAATACCAGCTAGATGCACTAGAGTCGATTGAAAAGCGGGCCAAGAGACTCATCGGCAATGAGGCACTGGTCAAGTCAAAGCTCCAGAGCCATGAACATCGTCGCCGATTTGCCAGTTTGTCGGTTTTTATCGATTACATTTCGGGGAGTGTGCGATGGAATTGCATGACTTGATTCCGCCCAGCCCGTTCCATCATCGGACTACCAGACGTACGCCGATGCGTCATCGGTACATGGTGGACATCCCACCCATACGCACAAAACGTTTTGGGGACACTTTTATTATGCGTACAGCTAAGGAGTGGAATTCCCTGCCGGAGTCTGTGTTTCCCGATAGCTACAATCTAGGGGTCTTTAAGTCAAGAGTGAATGGGTTTTTTCTAGGCAAGCGTGCTTCACCGTCGACCACATCATCGCTAACCATCAGGTGAGATAGTGGTCAAGCGCAAGCCTATAAAAAAAAAAAAAAAACTATTAATTACGAATAATTTTATATCAATTTCTATATTTCTATCTCTTTTTTTTAATTCCCTTATAATAGTTTATACCTATCTGGCCTCTATAACCCATTTACTGGATAACACGATACTCATCTACTTGACTAGTTGGCACATATAAAAAATAGATGGTTTATTGGCAGAAAAAAAAATGAACAAAATCAAAATTTATTTATTTAATTAGGCCATTAAGCGGCACTTTTGAACGTCAAAAAATAAAATTTAAAGTAATAATAATTGATTCTACCGGCCAGCCATAACCTCAAAAAATAAGCTAGGTAGTATCAACAACACTTTTCACTACCACATCCTATAAAAGGGACACAATCCAACACTCATAAATATGCAAATTCCACCTGTTAAAAGTACAAGAAAATGTACACACAAGTAAACAATGAAAATGTAACGGCGCGGGTTGTTTTCTCCAGCTTAAGGCTTAATAGCAACGTGATGATCTAGCAGCAGAGAGCATTAAAATTTAACGGTTGTGCTCTATAGCCAACGATCCGAGTTGAGAGACTATTGTAAAGCTCAGTTTATAGCCCCCGAGTTACAGAGGAAACACGGTTATAAAGAAATACCAAGCAATTAGGAGGATGCTGTTTTTAGTCGTTTATTAAAAGAAAAGAGACGGCATTTTTGCAGTGGTCGAGTGATTTATTACTGCTCTATTTTTGTTGGTTTAAAAACGCCTTAAATGACGTATTAGTTTTGTTTTACCTTTTATATGAATGATAATCTGTACTTAACTAATTTTTAAAACTTTTCTCAAATAATAAAAACTCTATGCGGCGGGCTGACGTTGGAGTTAAAAGTTAAAAAAAGTACAGGAAAGTATTTTTTTTTTGTCTTATATAGGCTCGCGCTTGACCACCATCTCACCTGATGGTAAGCGATGATGGGGTCGATGATGGAGCACGCTTGCCTAGAAGTAACCTATTCACTCTTGACTTAAAGACCCCTAGGTTGTAGCTATCGGGAAACACAGACTCTGGCAGGGAATTCCACTCCTTAGCTGTACGTATAATAAAAGTATTCTCAAAACGTTAAGTGCGTATGGGTGGGATGTCCACCATGTACCGATGGCGCATCGCCGTACGTCTGGTAGTCCGATGAAGAAACGGGCTGGGTGGAATTAGATTATGCAATTCCATCGCACACTCCCCGAAATGTAATCGATAAAAAACCGACAAGCTGGGAACTCGGCGACGATGTTCAAGGCTCTGGAGCTTTGACTTAACCAATGCCTCATCGCCGATGAGCCTCTTGGCCCGCTTTTCGATCGACTCTAGTGCATCAAGTTGGTATTTGGCAGATCCGTCCCAGAGATGGCAGAAAAAGAGAAAGTACTCCATGCATGATCGAACTTTCGCTTGATACAAGCTGAGCAGCTGTTCTGGCGTGAAGTACCTCTCACCTTTGCAAGGATCCCAAGCTTCTTGGCAGCCAGCTGAGCCTTTGCCTCAATGTATGGGCCAAAATTGAGAGTCGATGTCAACGTAACGCCAAGAAGCTTAAGATGGTCAGTTATTGGCATGGTCACACTTCGGAAAAACAGTCAATTTCACCCGGCTCCACGCCGGGTGAAATTGACTGTTTTTAGCGGAAAAAAGACACGCCTGGGTTTTAGCAGCATTAAACCTGACAAGATTGGCATCGCCCCATTAGGAGACTGCCTGCAAGGACAGGTTTAAGCGTTCCACCATGGCCGTATGTGGTATTTATGTATGTATTTGTAATATTTAATTATGTTCCTCCGTAGCGCCTAAACTATTCATCGGATTTTGATGAATAAGGTGTCAATCGATTTGTTATTATGGCCCGGGAAACGTAGGCCAAAAAAAATGTTTGCTTGTTATAATTATTGAAAGGTTCGCTTTGGACCACCATCACATCTTATGATAAACGATGATAGGTCAACGATAGAGCAAGCTCACCTAGAAGTAACCTACTCACCCTTGATATAACCGCTCAGGTTTTAGCTAGGTCTATGAATGACAACCATCCTAAAAGCCATTACTTTTCTAATCCACACAGTGACAACCGTCATAATAGAATTAAAGGTGAACTAAATTCGTCAAAATTTCAATCTAACGGTTTAGGCGCTATGTAAAAATCTAGTTACTAGTACTCGTACATGTCAAACGCTTGAACGTGCATAGTAAAATGCAATTGGTTTTTGAGTTCGTTATAAAATTTCCCGTGGATTTTAATATGGCGTTGTTTTTAATATTTGCAATATTTATCTCGTAGAAACATTTTTCTGTAATAAAAGTTGCCTATGGCTTTCAGTGATAAAAATATAGGAAAATTATAATTTCCGTAAGCGTATCCAGACTTACAGAGATTCCTTCTTTTTAATAAACAGACATGCGATTGCATCAACCCCGAGAGATTTGCTATCATTTATTGAAGAGTTCTGTTGTATAACTCCAAAGTTCTTCATCAGATCTTCATCAAATTTATATGGGACTATCTTGAGAAAGTACCCGTTCGAACAAGAATTTTCAAAATCGGTTCACAATTGACGGAGAAATCGGTGAACATACATTAAAAAAAATATTGATCCTATTATAACCTCCTTCTTTTTAGAAAGTCGTTTAAAAATGAGTTTAGGTTTTAAGCTAAACTAGTTCTTGCTACAGAGGAGTTTAAGGAGATATTTTATACAGATAAGTCTCTGAATATCTAACCGAAGAAGATATTGTTATTCCTAAGTTCTTTGTCAGAAATAGGGAAAAACAGTTCAAAACACTCCCCGATTGTTTTCTCCCATTTTCAAAAGCTTGTGACGTCGCATAACCTCAAACTTATTTACTAAAGCGGTGTGTTGATTGGGCAGTGAAGAACGTTAAAATTTTACGTTACTGTCGACGTGCACAAGCGAACTGTATACGACTTACAGGTTTGTAAACCCGGGTTTATATGGCGCAGTTGTTGGGTCGCGGTTATAACAGTAACAATTACATGGGTGTATTGAAAATCTGTTTGTGGATGGGGAAAGGGGTTACGATAAGCTGAATAAAGTGTTGTCTATACCTACATAAATAAAACCTACCATAATCAGCATTAACACAGACACAGACGTCCTCTGTGTGAGAGATGTGGCCCATCTATCAACATTTTTTTTATAATTATACGGTCAACTTTTGTAGTAAATTAAACATTGAAAATCATCCTTACCGACACGAAGTAAAGGTGCAGTTATAGTCAAATTGTGTCTATGTGTGTGTGGTTGACTCTATTAATGGAACTGATTCTTTAGAAGAACTTATCTAGAGGCCATCTAGACAAGAACCATTTAATCAACGAAAGCTTCGCGATGTCGACTGGGAAAATGTCAAAAATGTATGAGATTATCAAACGCTCTCGAAATGTAACGTGGTTTATACTTTTCATACATTTGGCATTTGGACTATCATCAACGGTGACGTTCACGACACTAGAGGATTACTGAACGGATATTGATCAAGCTTTACCGAAATACGAGCAAACTTATAAATCTATTTTTTTTAATTATCTATAGGCTTGCGCTTGACCACTATCTCACCTGATGGTAAGCGATGATGTGGTCGAGGGTGAAGCACGCTCGCCTAGAAAAAACCCATTCACTCTTGACTTAAAGATCCCTAGATTGTAGCTATCGGGAAACACAGACTCGGGCAAGGAATTCCACTCCTTAGCTGTGCGCATAATAAAAGTGTCCCCAAAACGTTTTGTGCGTATGGGTGGAATGTCCACCATGTACCAATGACGCATCGCCGTACGTCTGGTAGTCCGATGATGGAACGGGCTGGGCGGAATCAAGTCATGCTGTTCCATCGCACACTCCCCGATATGTAATCGACTGAAAACTGACAACCTGGCAACTCGGCGACGATGTTCAAGGCTCTGGAGCTTTGCCTTGACCAGTGCCTCATTGCCGATGAGTTTCTTGGCCCGCTTTTCAATCGACTCTAGTACATCTAGCTGGTATTTGGCAGATCCGTCCCAGAGATGAGAACAGTACTCCATGCACGATCGAACTTGCGCTTAATACAAGTTGAGCAGCTGTTCCGGCGTGAAGTACCTTCTCACCTTCGCAAGGATCCTCAACTTTTTGGTAGCCAGCTGAGCCTTTGTCTCAATGTATGGCCCAAAATTGAGAGTCAATGTCAACGTAACGCCAAGAAGCTCAAGATGGTCCGTTATTGGCACGGTTACATCACGGAAAGTTGGAGCCGGGTGAAATTGGCTCCTTTTAGCGGAAAAAAGACACGCCTGGGTTTTAGCAGCATTAAACTTGACCAGATTGGCATCGCCCCATTCAGAGACTGCCTGCAAGGACAGCTTCAAACGCTCCACCATGGCCTTACGGAGAGACTGGATCTGCGGCCCGGTGACCCGTGCGTTGGACAAGTATCTCTCAGCAACTGCTGTCGTCTGCATACCCAAAGTTGCCGGGTTTTAGCAGAACATTAATGTGCAACAAGAATAATGTTGCTGATTGTACCGACCCCTGAGGGACCGGCTCTTGCTACTCGAATGGACCGATCTCTCAGGAAGTCTGCAATCCAATCATACAGACCACCGGGCAGACCGAATGAAGGAAGCTTACCGATAAGGCTTTCGTGCCAGACCCTATCGAAAGCCTTCGAGATTTCAAGGGAGACGGCAAGCGCTTCCCCGTGCCTCTCAATGGCCGCACTCCATATGTGAATGGCATACGCTAGAAGATCCCCAGTAGACAGATTTCGGCGAAAGCCGTATTGGCGGTCGCTAAGGATATCATTAGTTTCTAGGTTTGCCAGGAGCTTAGTGTTAAGTACACGCTCCATACTCTTACAGATTATGGACGTTACAGAGATGGGTAGTAGTTGGCCGGGTCAGCTCGACTGCCCTTCTTGGGCATGGGCTGTACGTTGGCTTGCTTCCAAGCATTTGGCACTTTTCCAGTCTCATATGAAAGGCGGAATAGGCATGTCAAGATCGGAGACAGTTCAGGCGCACAGGTTCTAAGAACTATAGCTGGTATGCCGTCAGGGCCGCTAGCCTTGTTCACGTCGAGGTTGCGCAGCAACCTACGGACGTCCTTTTGATGGATGCGAATGTCCGACATATTTTTCTCAGGAGAAGGAGTGGGCCGCGAATCACCAGGATTCAGACGCGAAGATTCCGCAAAAAGAGAGGCAAATAAATTTGCCTTCTCTTCAGCGGTGTGGGCCAGCGACCCATCGGGTTTCAGCAGTGGTGGTAGTGAGGGACGGCAGAAGTTCGACTCGACCGACTTAGCCAGGGACCAAAACGCTTTACTACCTGCTGGGTAAGAAGCAAGTTTGGCCCCTATTCGGCCAAAGTGTTCGAACCGAGCTCTTCGCAACACCTTCTTGCAGGACTTGGCAGCCCTGTTGTAGGCTTTCTTCTTCAGACCCACGTCACTCGCTTTGCGTGATCGAGCGTCGACCCATGCCAGGTATCCCTCATGTTTAAGCGAGTCGGCGCGATGACTTTCGGCGCCAAACCATGGCCGGTCAACGCAGGACATTGTAACGTCAGAGAACGGAATGTAGTACTCCATTCCCTGACGCAACACACCCGTCACGGCGTCCGCGCCCGACGAAGGATCAGCCGAAGAAAAGCAAGTTGGCTGCCAAGTATAGCAAGCGAAAAAAGATCGCATGCCATACCAATCTGCTGACCTGTACCGCCAAACCCGCCGGGTGCCCCTAGGGCTGGGATCGGGTGGGGAGTAGACGGACACAGACTTCACCAGACAATGGTCGGAGCTACCCAAAGGTGAAGCTATCGACACAGAGTATCGGTATGGATCTGTTGTCAGCAGAAGGTCCAAGCAATTGGCCGTGTGCGAATCAACATCTGGCAGCCTCGTTGCCCCATGGACCAACTGGGTTAGGTTTAGCGCAAGTGAAAGCTTACGCATCTGCCGTCCAGCATGGTCAGTGCACTGGTATGGAAAGAGCCACTCCTGGTGGTGGGCATTGAAGTCCCCCAGTAACACTAATTGGGCCTTTTGGACTAATTGGGAAGGGTACCGCTGCTGTGCCGCATCAGCCGCCTCACTGAGGTGCTCTGTGAGCCTGGTTGTCTCCTGATCTCCGCTGTGCAAACGGTAGACACAGGTGTAGATAATTTTATCCAGACCTGTGTCCACCAGAGCCCAAAGCGTCCAGAATCTGGAGTCCTCAAGCTTACGGAGACGCCGATAGCAAGTGTCGTCACGGGCGTACACCCGCGCGTGTTTTATAATTGTGCTCCAGGGTAAACCCTGGGTATGATAAGTACGAGAAGTCTGAAGGACTCGCTATCTGCGTCTCCGTAAGAAAAAACAGCGCTGGTTTCTCAGCCTCCAGGTGGTAGTGGACTGCAGAGAGATTTGAGTACAGACCTCTAATGTCGGTGAGGTGCACTTTGTGGGGGAGGGAGTGCAGCCGCTGTTTTGATCCAGTATTCTTTTTCCTTTTCATCATTATTGTAATTAAAGAGTGAATGGATGAAAGGAGAAGGAAATGAGACGAGGTTCCACGCTGCTAACCTACTGACACGCACTGAAAGGACAGCATCATTGGGGCACTAGTCCAGAGACTGCGGGGACGCCCGAGCCCCCCCGGAATGTCCATCGGGCCCTCCACATCTGGTCGCCAACCAGCACGATGGCGCATCCCGGGCTTTTTCGACAGTTGGCGGGGCAGTCTTTCATATGTTGCTGGCACACTACTTGGGCCCCCAACTACTTGCGGTCGGCCAGCGGTGCACCGTGCCTCGGATCCCGCTACCCTCCGCGACTAGTCTCCCGATACGTCCATAACACTGAGCATCGTACCGGAACACGGCTAGGCCGCTTGGCGGTACGCCTTTGTCCGGTGGGTGGTCGCAAGCCTTCGGCCGAAGCCTACCACCAAATGTCACCTGATTTGCGCCACCCGGAGACCACGTGTAGGGAATCAAAGGGTACACTCCTACGGACGTGGGTGACTTGGCCTCCAAATCAGAGCTATAATTATATATAGGCTATAATTTATAAAGATAGGTGATTCTACGTGGGTGGAGCCGCGGGCGGTAGCTAGTTATTTATAAGAACGAAGGCTTAGACAAGTTTTATAACTTAAATTGGAAGTAGGTACGATTCGTTTTCATAATATCTGCCACTTTCCGAATAGAAAGTGAAGTGTCCACTCAACCTTCTTTTTATACATTTCAAAAACATCAGAAAAATACTGGAAGACATAAAATCTCGTACAACATCGGGTTGTAAAAATACGTATTTCAGTACAAGTCGAAGTGAGAAGCTTACATCAGCTTACATTCAACGAGCCATGAAAAGAACGGACACATTCAAGAATTTCTGTGCAACTATGTGGGTCAAATTCTGTACCATGTTGCAAATGGGCAGGAGGGGCCAGCGGCGGTTGCTTTTACAGAACGTTCTATCTTTCACGTATGAAAAGAGCAGATTAATACAGACATGAATTCCATGAAATGTTTGACACACACACACACACGTACGAATTTCACAGCAAATACCGATGGAAATTACGAGTTACGGAATCAAATTTAAAATAGTATCAATGCATAGATATAGATAATTATATACATAAATTAGAAAATAGGGCAAGAATATTGATCAATAAAAAAATTAAACGCAAGTCAAATAATAATATTGGCTGTTGAAAATTCTTAGAACCAATCAATTACAGGAGAACAATTTGTTACATGAATTTTCCGATACTTTTCGTTCTAGGTCAAGTTGTCAATAGTCTAACAGGCTCACAGTCAAGGTATATACACACACACATCAGTCACGTCCTCAACATGTGGCCGACGAAGCAGGTCAAAAATATAGTTCTGCTGAAATCGTAAGATATCGACCCCATGTATGAACCTTTATACGGGTTTCTACCATTAACACAGCTGTCATAGACACGATTCTAAATTGTGCGATACGGCCACCATAGTTCCAACCATCTTATCCTAAGTTAAGTCCAAGCCTCGTTTGGACGCTTGCCATCACATTCCTAGGAGACCTATTCCTTCGCAAGTTCCTGTATCGCTTACGAGCTAGTGCTATATTATAATGGTTTGCGGATGTAAGGACCAAGCCAGTGGTAAGTAAACAGAGGCGTTAACAACAGGCTACTTAAATCTATCTTTTGGGTTATTGAATATCATTACACAGTACTGTTGGTTTCGTAAGTATGTTTTTAGTAATTCCAGAAGAGCTTTTTAAGCACAATGTTCAACCTGAACAAGGCAATAGTTTACACGCGCCAACAACACCATTACAGCGTCAGCGACACACATTCCGTCCACGCGCCAGCGTCACCGGCACACCGTCAGCGCTAAGAAATGGCCTAATAAAATATTCGCTTCATCGGCTCAATACACACACAACACACATCTAAAGACGTATCAATGTGTATTGACCACAAAATTTGTATATAATTAAGTTAATTGTTATAATAAATTAGTCATCAAGTTGGAGTTGAGTTTGATTCATCTCTCCGTGATTCCTCTTACTGTGGCCAAGACACCCTTAGCCTTCAACGATCCTGTGAGTCTGTGGGATCGGCAGTGAGAAAACCATTTCCTGTGTACATTGCACGACGTACACAAAACCCCTATTCCTACCCAAATTCCGTCTGTTACCGTAGGTCTCATTGTAACAGACATCCCGCACGTAAAACCGACGTAACCTACGTCTGGTGTGGTTTGTATGATAGGTTAGGGCGTTAGGATAACTAGGGTGCTAGGTGATTGCTGTAGGGCTAGGTTTGTAGTCAGTAGGGCCTTAGGGATCTCATAGGTCCAGGGCTCAATTAGTGCAACCGTAGCCACACTGTACGTACTTGGAATAACGGCCGTACTAAGCTGTAAGTCCCGGTGCGTACATTTGGTCCTTCGAGCCGTTGTTTTTTTTTTAGGGGAACCAGGGAATTTGTTTAATCGGTACTTTAACATTGTGACAGTTACAAAACAAAAGAAACATAGAAATAAAATACTTCCCTTTTGTCTTACACTAATACCGACTAAATGACGTTTAGGCGTACTTCGAACTAGCGTTCTCGAGAAGCGCTTGTTTGTTGTATTTATAGGGACTGGCATACTTACAATTGGGTAGCGTTCTTAACAAATAGGATTAGTAGGGACAGTAAAGAAAAATGGACATACAAGAAATAAACGAAGTTATAAGAAGCCAAGAGGCAGATTATAACGAACTAAGACAAATATTCATTAACATCAAGAAAGACTCAGCATCGAGAAAAACTCAGAAATATATCACGGAAAGAAGAACTCGACTTACAGAAATATTTACTAGAACGTCCGTAAACCATTCACGGATAAAAAACCAAGATGTTTTGTGTGATCACAAATATATTACTACCAATTACTTTAGTACTATCAATGCACAGTATACGCAGGCTATTGAATACCTGTTGATGTGTGAGAAAAGACTACAAGTAGTAAACCAACTATACGACCTAGAAGATATAGAACCCGAAGAGGAAGAAGGCATTAGCTCGCCCAAACTATTTATTCAACTATTTCGGATTAATCAGATGCAGAAAAAGTTACATTCAGCAACTCAATCGGTGACTGAAGAAAAAGCGAGTTGGTATTTAGAATCCTTAATAGCCACGTTACAAAAACAGTGGCAAGAAATTGAAGAAACGCATGTACTCATTCTAATGGAAGATAGTACGTTGGAACATAGTTATTTTCAAGGGAATATGTTTGAGAAAACCCAAACGGAATTCGATCATGTGATGGAAAAATTAATAGCAACAATAGGTCAAAAATCAACACAAAACAACCATAAAACCTCAGTTAAGTTACCAAAAATAATAATTCCAACGTTTAGTGGAAGTTATGAGTCATGGAATTCCTTTTATGATTTATTCTTAAAAATAGTACACGAAGATAAATCGTTAAGTGACACGGAAAAAATGCAGTATTTAAAAACACATGTGCGAGGTGACGCCGCTAAGCTGATCAAGCATTTAACCGTATGTGACGCTAATTACACAACTGCATGGAATCTGTTAACAAGACGGTACAAAAATGAAAGAATAATCATTACTAAGCATATTGATAACATTCTGAGTATGTCGAAAATAAAGAAAAGTAATGCCTCAAACTTAAGAAATCTGCATGATACAATCAACGAGAACCTAGAAGCACTAAAAAGTCAAAATATCAACATATCGACTTGGGACCCAATTTTGACAAGAATACTCAGTAGAATATGGGACTCTGAAACTGATGAAAAATACGAACACCAATTAAAAAAGCCTAATGAATTACAAGAATTTTCGGCAATGATGCAATTCTTAGAAAAAAGGTTTAAGTGTTTGGAAACTTCAAGCTCTTTGAGGGAAGAGGTTTCTGCTCACAGATCGCGCCATGAGTCAGCAAACTTAACAACAAAACAAGTCGATAAACGTGTATGCTGGTTCTGCCAAAGTAACGAACACATCATATATCAATGTGCTAGTTTCAAAACGCTAACAGTGCAAGATCGCAATAATATCGTAACCGAAAAACAGATGTGCAAAAATTGTTTGATTCATGAAACGTCGATAAAATGTCACAGCAATAAAAGTTGTGGATACTGTGGGAAAAGAGGTCATCATTCTTATTTACACTTGAACAACAATAATAATACTATAAGATACGCTAAGAGTGAGTCAAAAAAGGACGACTTGTCAACCCCATACACAAGTAAATCCATGGCAAAAACTGTATCAAACATGTCTACTATTAACAAAACTAATATACCAAAAACCACACTACTAGCGACCGCCCTAATAAAAACTCACTCGTCGGATGGGACATCGCACTTACTAAGGGTTCTGTGTGACCAAGGTTCAGAGGCATCTTTCTGCACAGAAGAGGTTGCCCAACTATTGTCATATCCACGTATTAAGATACATACCGAAGTAATCGGGATTGCTGATGAGAAACCTAAAACATCTAAAAACTCTATTAATATCATGCTACAGCCAAGATTTCCAAGTGAATATAGGTTACCAGTCACACTTATAATACTACCAAAACTAACTGGCTGTCTACCAGAAAAGAATCTACCAGAACTAAAATCAGATTGTTTACAAAACAAACTGTTTGCCGATCCTACGTACTACAAAAAAGGACCAATAGATATAATATTGGGAGCCCAAGAATATAGTAACTTACTTCTAAACGGGCTACACAAGATGCAAGACGGAATAATCGCTCAAAATACCGAGTTTGGGTGGATTTTATCCGGTATTTGCGGCAATACTACCAATACAAATACAGTTATTAGTATGATGACACGTACGACAGAAGTTCAACAATTGAACAAGTTTTGGGAGTTAGAAGAAATTCCAGAAGAATACCAATTATCCAACGAGGATCAGGCTTGTGAAAACTATTACCAAAAAACTACTATAAGAAATCCAGATGGAACATACACAGTGAAACTCCCATTCAAAAACCACAACGTAGATTACGGGAATTCACGCAAAAAAGCTGTTGCAAGACTATTACAATTAGAACGGAAGTTCGATAAAGATGAAAACTTACGAAATAAATACCAAGAGTTCCTCAATGAGTACTTAGAAATGGGCCATATGAGGAAAGTTATTAGTACTGACTATTACCAAGGCAAATACTATATACCACATCAACCAGTAATCAAGGAAGATTCACTAACTACTAAGCTACGAGTAGTTTTTGATGCATCGAGCAAGTCAAGTACTAACCTAAGTCTAAACGATAATATGTTTACGGGACCTAGACTACAGCAAGATTTAGCAATTATACTGTTACGTTGGCGTAAACACAAAATAGCATTTATGGCGGACATCGAAAAAATGTACCGATACATAAATATTAACGAACAAGATTACACATACCAACGAATAGTATGGAGGAAGTCTCCGAAACATGTTATCGACGAATACGAATTAACTACTGTAACGTATGGAACTGCAGCAGCCCCATACTTAGCGATTAAGACGCTGCAACAACTCGCTATTGATGAGAAAGCAAACTACCCAATAGCCAGCCAAAGAACTCTCCAGGACTTCTACGTAGACGACATTTTGTCAGGAGATACTAATGTTGAGTCAGCAAAAATATTACAAGAAGACTTAATAAATATGCTACGAAAAGGCGGATTTAAGTTACGGAAATGGTCGTCTAACAATACTGAATTGTTAGAAAATATATCTAATGAATGCAAAGACGACCAGGTGATGAAAATACCACTAGATGAAACTAGAAAATCATTAGGAGTATTATGGTCACCCTTAGGGGATAGTTTCTTGTTTCAGATAACTATTAACAAAAATGAAAAACCAACAAAACGATTCATTTTATCAGAAATCGCAAAGATATTTGATCCTCTGGGATGGTTAGCACCTGTTGTCATAAATATGAAACTCATGATTCAGGAACTTTGGACAAATGGCACAGAGTGGGATAAGCCCGTAGAGGAAACTATTAAAATAAGATGGATTGAACTACAAAACCAACTAAAAACAATTGAGAAGATTTCCATCCCGAGATGGTGTCATTTTTCAAACAATTCGAGAGTCGAGCTGCATGGGTTCAGTGATGCTTCTGAAAAAGCCTACGGTGCAGTGATATATTGTCGGATACGAAATAATAATATATTTAACATAACCCTGTTACAAGCTAAATCAAAGGTAGCGCCAAAAAAGCATAAAACTACATTACCAAAATTGGAGTTATGTGCAGCAGTATTACTAACCCAACTGATGGAGAAAGTTGTTACTGGAATGGGAATGCAAATCGCAAATATATACTGTTGGACTGACTCAATGATTACTCTCGGCTGGATAAAAGGTGAAGCTGAGCGATGGAAGACTTTCGTGGCTAACAGGGTATCCGAAATACAAAGAAAATTACCACAAGTGAAATGGAATTATGTAAATACATTACAAAATCCAGCTGACCTAATTACAAGAGGTATTGCGCCAAACACATTACAAAACTCATCTCTATGGTGGAATGGACCAGAGTGGTTAAAAAGTGATGACATTCCTTGTACAAAAACAGTACCAGAGATATGTGAGGAAATTAAACGATGTTTCCATATAACTATTATACCTAAAAACGAAACCTGGATAAGGTTTTCAAGCTTTCAAAGGATGATACGAGTATTATCGTATTGCTACAGATTCGTAAATAAACACGAATACAAAAAAAACATTAAGTTGTACGGAAATTAATGTAACAACTAAAAAAGTACTCTTCTTAGTCCAACAAGAAGTATTTTCCGAGGAGTACAAAACCATAAAAGCCGGACAATCATTGAAGAAAGGAAACAGGTTAGCATGCCTTGATCCGTTTATTGATAATGAGGGCTTACTGCGAGTAGGAGGAAGACTTCAAAACTCCAGTTTACCATATGATCAGAAACACCCAATTCTGTTATCTCATGACCATCATGTAACATTAATTATAGTACGTGATGCGCATTTAACCACATTGCATGGAGGGAACAATTTGACCTTGGCATATATACGACAGAAATATTGGATACTTGGAGGCAAGCGAACAGTGAAAAGTAGCATTAAAAAATGTGTAAAATGTACTAGATTCAGATCATCCACCGCTACACAAAAAATGGGCTCATTACCAAAACCAAGAGTGACGGAATCATACCCATCCAGTCACACAGGCGTGGATAATGCTGGACCAATATCAGTGAGAACAATGAAAGGAAGGGGACATAAATCTTACAAGGGCTACATTGCAATATTTGTTTGCCTATCCACGAAAGCGGTACATTTGGAGCTAGTAGGCGATTTATCAACAGAAACGTTCATAGCAGCACTACGAAGGTTTATGGCACGCAGAGGTCCAGTATCACACATGTATAGTGACAACGCGACCAATTTCGTTGGCACTGCCAATTACTTGTATAAAGAAATGTTAGACATAACCCAGTCTGACGACTTTCAAAACACGTTGACCAACATTGGAACACAATGGCACTTTATTCCCCCATCATCTCCCCACTTCGGAGGGATTTGGGAAGCAGGAGTAAAATCTATGAAACACCATTTGCGTAGAGTGATAGGAGAGCAGACATTCACTTATGAAGAAATGAGCACGTTTTTACAACAAACGGAAGCATGTTTAAACTCAAGACCTCTATGTGCACTAAGTGAAGATATAAACGACAATATCGTGTTAACACCTAGTCATTTTTTAATAGGGAGAGAAGCAGTAGGGACACCAGACCCGCTATCCGAAACTAATACAGATCACATAAACAGATGGAAACAGATCCAAAAAATGAAAAAGGATTTCTGGAAAAGCTGGACTAAAGACTATTTACACCAACTACAACAGAGGTACAAATGGAAAGCTAATGAAGGAAACTTGTCAGTTGGAACACTAGTAATCATAAAAGATGAGAAAATGTCTCCCAGCAAATGGCCACTTGCAAAAATAAAGGAATTACATACGGGTAACGACGACTTAACCCGAGTAGTGACACTGCAAAAATCGTCAGGAGCAACTCAAAAACGGTCAATCCACACATTAATTCCATTGCCAATCGAAACAAAAAAATGGAGTAATGGTAGTAGTAATGAACCTGTGCATGCAATACAAACAAATACCGCTACAATCCTAAGAAATAACAAAACTAAACAACCTAAACGACGTAATAAAATAACCAAATGGTTAACCTTGCTTTTCATCATTTTACAAATATTGGGTTCAGCAAAATCGTCTACAACGACATACTCTTTAAAAACGGTACCACCAGGATTTTATGTTGAACAAATAGGAACAGCAAGCATTGACAGAGGAATATTTAGAATTGAAATAAATTATGAAAAACAACACCTAGAACAAGAGTTTCTAAAAATGAAAACAGTAACGTCACAATTTAGTCAACTATATACTAATGCGGAAAAAGTAACAGATCCCGCATTTTGCAAGCAATTACACCATCATTTGTTAGAAGAAGAAGCAAAATTTGAGCGGACTAAAGAATATTTGACAGAAATGAACCAAACTAGGAAGAAAAGGGGCATATTGGGACAGTTACTAACGTCTATCTTCGGAGTGAATGACGAGGCATACCGAGATATAGAATCATTAAATGTAAACCAAAAGAAACTAATTGAAGCTGCCAACCATCAAACCAAATTTATGATATCAACAATCTCACAAATCAACAAAACTGAAGAAAGAATTAAACAGAAACTTGTAGGATTCCAAACTAAACTAAACCAAGTTATAGGTTACATGGATAGTTATAACCGTTGGTTCAGTACAGTCGACCACAACAGTATAAACATACGTGTTATGCAGACTTACCAATTAGCATATAACTACATGGAAGAAATCATGAATCATTACAACGGATTATCAGAAATATACCTAACCAGGGCAACGGTATATAGTGTATTAACACCAAAGAACGTCAGTGACCTGATATCATCAGCAAACGAAAAATTACCTTCTAATTTAAGAATCGTTCAACAACAGTTACTGGACACCAAGATATCTGACAACAATACTCATATAAAAGTATACGCATATTTCCCTATACAAGAGATAACTAAATATACTTTGATGTATATTACACCAGTCCCAAAGACAAACTCAGATAAATCTGCCCAAAGCCTAGATGTACATAAAGCTTACATAGGGTTAGATTACAACAACGAACTATATTTTGACTTGAACTATGAGGAGTTCAAACGTTGTTTAGAATGGACTAACCATTTTATTTGCTTTCCTGGGGCCGTGAAAAACATGCAATTAAATGAAAATTGCATTGTAAATCAACTGTTCAAAAACCAGACACACACGAAATGTCCTACTAAAACGTTTTATTTACCCAATAAAGTAATATGGAAACAACTTTACATGCCAAACACTTGGTTATTCATTGTAAGAGATCGGGTTACGACGTCAATACTTTGTGATGGACAAAGAGAAGAATTTGAGCTTCAAAATGTTGGTGTAATACGAATCGCAGATAACTGCGTTATTAAAACAACTAATAACATATTAACTGCCAAGAGAATTGTTTCAGTACCGATTGTAACATCATACTCAAAACAAATAGATTTTCCCATTAACACGCACATGGTAACTAAATCCATGCTAAACATTACCAAAGAAGAAGTCATAACTAACTCAAAGGAGATTTTTCAGCATTTAATTAATAAAGAAAGTGCCTTACAAACCGAATTGGACAGTACTGTTTGGACTCAAATTAGTTCTCTTACTGTTTGGACTAAAAACGGGACTCTTTTACTAAGACTACGCGATCCATCTGTCTGTCTGTCTGTCCGTCACCAGGCTGTATCTCATGAACGGTGATTGCTAGATAGTTAAAATTTTCACAGATTATGTATTTCTGTTGCCGCTATAACAACAAATACTAAACACAGAATAAAATAAATATTTAAGTGGGGCTCCCATACAACGAACGTGATTTTTTTGCCGTTTTTGCGATAATGGTACGGAACCCTTCGTGCGCGAGTCCGACTCACACTTGGCCGGTATTTTTTTATACAGCTTTTCTTTTATTGTATGAAAAGAGGCCTTTGCCCGGCACTGGGACTGTAACGGGCAGTTTTTTTTTGCTTTGACTTACAAGCTGATTTTTACAGCTCCAAGAGATCGTAGACCTCCGTATTTGACACTAATTTACAACTTGATACCTCCTCGTGTTTCTAAGAATATGGGTTTGACAGACAAATAGACAGTCGGACAACGAGATCACTATCTTATAAAGGGTTTTCCTTTTTCCTTTTGAGGTACGATAAAACTGAAATAATTTATTTTTACATTAGTTAAATATAAATTCCAGTCTGAAAATAGAACCAAAAGCACCACATTGTATCGAAACCAAAATCTCTGAATGAAAAATTTGACGTTGAGAATTTATTACATTGGACTGAATATTTAAAATTTTGCCATTAAAATAGGCTTTTACACTTTCTTAAATCTAAATTCTCAATTTGAAAACCGGCCCTTACTCTATGGTCGCTTGAATAATGGTCAAGGAGGTACCAAAACGGATTAAAAACACCTTTATCTAACCCGTTTACGAGACAACACGGTTGCAAACAAATGATTGTTGAACAGCCATTTCCTCTTAATTGGCCGTCCATTGCCGTTGTAGAGTGTAGACGGATGGACACTAATGAAAAACTAACAGCGCGATGAAACAACAGCCAGGCTGTAGTGGCTCATTTAGTGGGGAGCAGTTTTAATTAAATGAATAAATAGGTCATTCGTTTTGACTTTTTGTGGTCTTTAATTAGCATTAGCATAATTACTCTCTGTGAGATGGATTAAGACGCGGGTCTAGTGCGGCTTGATGGATGTAACATATCTTCGAATTTTTGGTTCTAAGACATGCCGGTTTCCTCACGATGTTTCCTTCTCCGTTTTTCGAGCAGTGGTAGAGCGGCAAAACGAGTTGTAGGTTATGGCTTCGACTCCTGGCAGGTCCTAATCCACAATAAGTCTTGTCCTAATTCGCGGTAGATATTCCTAAGACACCACGGCTCAGGTCTTGAATAGTTGATGAAATTATGACTTTGGCGAGGGTTTTCAGTCGGTTCATCAGGTTGACCGAAAGTATTTACAATGCGACTATCTTATTCACTAGTACTACTTTGGTACCTAATCCAAAAGTCTTTGCTTTCCCCAACCACAAGTAGTTATCAGTGTTTATATAAGTAAGATAAAGTTAAAGATAAGTTAAAGTATTTTTATCAAAATAAATTCGTAGTTTTCTGAAACTTCAAGCTGCATTTACCAGCCGTCAAGTATAGACTCTTACCCACTTTTAACGAAACCTGCCTTCAGAACAACCCAATTCTGTGTTAACCATTCGTACGTTAATTCTAGCTATATCGTTAATGTCATATAAATCTATTAACGCAACTCGGAGTCCATATTTCATATCGACTGGTGTGAGCTCATACAAGCTCCAGAGGATTGACTCTGATAAATGAAATGTCTATCAATATTCTTCTAACTGACATGCGTCTAGGGAATATTTTCCCTACAAGGATATTATTGGTAAAAGGTACATTTATTTTTGATATTACTGAGAGGTTTTGTAAGCGTGTGTGGTTTCTTGAACGGTCTTGGTAAATTTGTAATAACAGCGTGAAATTGATGTATACACATACTACGTAAACCATTTCCCTTTTCGAATTGCTGATAATGAAAGTGGTTATTTATGTGAAAAACAAGAATACTTAGAACATTTTACAAATTGGGAATAGTTACAGTTATCATAATAATCTTTATACCCTTGTCCCATCTTCGAGTCCGTGCAACAACAACGTTTTCTGCTTCCATTGTCTCCTTGTCATCAATTACTCAAACTCTTTAGTCATTATTTCGTTACATAGACAAATAGGTTCCTACTTAATATTGTAACTGTTTTTCATAGGATCATTTTCTCAACACACTACCTTGTATAATGTACATGCTGACTTAAAGACCACTAATTTATCCTATTAGCAAAAGAAGATGAGAGTCCTCGTATGAGGTAAATTGTTCATGGTCATCCTCTTAAACGTCCTCTACGTTAAAAACCTCTTATAACATTAGGTATTTGCCAAATTACATAGATATAATATACCTACACCTGACTTCTGCATTCTGAGCCATAGTTTGTTCAAATTCGAGGGCGATATCTCAGATGTCTCTTAATGTGACTTTGCGAGATTACTTTTAGTTTCAGAAACTAAAACTAATAACTCGAAGTGCATTTGCAATGTGCTTATTTTTATACCATTGAATTATGGTAAGCTTTCGTTTGGCGTCTAGTTATTTTTGTTGATTGATATGTCGTAGCATACCGATCACAAACGAAAATAGCAATTTGTAGGTAGTCTAAAGGTTGACTCAAACTCATAGCATTAAATTTTGTCAAGGAGTCTGTCAGTCAGAAAAATGATGCTAATTGCTCAGTAAGTTGAATTTCGTAGGTATACACAATGCACTTACTAAAATAATAAACATTTAAAACTCTATATTCCACATGAGCTATCAGCAAACTAGCAAAAAACTGAAAAAAATAAAACGTTAAAATGTGTCCTTGAAAACGTAGTACAGAATAAAATGGAACACAACTTAACAATTTTATTCGGCTTCTTTTTTCGAAGGCAAATAGTAGGTGCTAGTCGCTATACCTCGAGGCACAGATGTTGACAATCTCTAAGTGCTTTTTCACTTTAAAAGGTGAGTAGCTATTTATTCAGTCTGCAATATTACATTGAGAAGATTGTATCTGATATTGTGCATGAAAACTTCCTAACGAAACGAGAAATAATAAAATGGAATGCGTTTTATGTGAATAAACGGGCTATTATGTTAATCCTATACTTTAAACTACATTGAACAACAAGAATGCAGAGGGAGGTCTGTAGGGTGCTGCGTAACCTTGACGTGAACAAGGCTAGTGGCCCGGACGGGATACCAGCAATTGTACTTAAAACTTGTGCGCCTGAATTGTCTCCTATCATGACACGCCTATATCGCCTTTCGATGGTGACTGGAAAAGTACCGAAGGCTTGGAAGCAAGCTAACGTTCAGCCCGTGCCCAAGAAGGGCAGTCGAGCTGACCCAGCCAACTACAGACCCATATCAGTAACGTCCATCCTCTGTAAGAGTATGGAACGTGTATTAAATAATAAGCTCCTGGCATACCTAGAAGACACCGACCTCCTTAGTGACCGCCAATACGGCTTCCGCCGAAACCGGTCAACTGGGGATCTTCTAGCGTATGCCATCCACATCTGGAGTGAGGCCATCGAGAAACACGGGGAGGCGCTTGCTGTCTCCCTTGACATATCGAAGGCCTTTGATAGGGTCTGGCACGAGAGCCTTATTGGTAAGCTTCCTTCCTTCGGTCTGCCTAGTGGCCTGTGTGACTGGATTGCAGACTTCCTGAGGGATCGGTCCATCCGAGTGGTAATTGATGGCTGCTCGTCCGGTCAGTTAGGTATTAACGCCGGAGTCCCTCAGGGGTCAGTGCTCTCGGCAACATTGTTCTTGCTGCACATTAATGACCTGCTAAAACCCGGAACCTTTGGGTATGCAGACGACAGCACTGTTGCTGAGAGATATATGTCTAGCGCACGGGCTACCGGGCCTCAAATTCGGTCTCTTCGGGAGGCCATGGTTGAGCGCTTGAACCTGTCTTTGGAGGCAGTCTCCGAATGGGGCAATGCCAATCTAGTCAGTTTCAATGCTGCTAAGACCCAGGCGTGTCTTTTTTCCGCAAAAAAGAGCCAATTCCACCCGGCTCCATCCTTCCGTGGTGTAACCGTGCCGATAACGGACCACCTCGACCTTCTTGGTGTTACGTTGACATCGACCCTCAATTTTGGTCCTTTCATTGAGGCAAAGGCTCAATTGGCTGCAAAAAAGTTGGGGATCCTTGCGAAGGTGAGACGGTACTTCACGCCTGAACAGCTGCTCAACTTGTATAAAGCGCAAGTTCGGTCATGCATGGAGTACTGCTCTCACCTCTGGGACGGATCTGCCAGGTACCAACTAGATGCACTTGAGTCGATTGACAGACGGGCCAAGAGACTTATCGGCAACGATGCGCTGGTCAACTCAAAGCTCCAGAGCCTTGAACACCGAAGACGAGTTGCCAGCCTGTCGGTATTCTATCGGTTACATTTCGGAGAGTGTGCGATGGAACTGCACAATTTGATTCCGTCTAGCCCTTTCCATCATCGGACTACAAGACGTACGGCAATGCGCCATCAGTACATGGTGGATATCCCACCCATACGCACAAAGCGTTTTGAAAATACTTTCATTGTGCGTACAGCTAAGGAGTGGAATTCCCTACCGGCGTCTTTGTTTCCTGATAGCTACAACCTAGGGGTCTTCAAGTCAAGAGTGAATAGGTTACTTCTAGGCAAGCGTGCTTCACCTTCGACCACATCATCACTTAACATCAGGCGAGATAGTGGTCAAACGCGAGCCTATATCAAATAAAAAAAAAAAAAAAAAAAACATTGTTATGGCTTTTCTTCTATAATATTCTTCAGGTAACATGGCTGTTAAAATTTAATAAGGAATATTCTACACATAAACCGTTTAACCAATTTTGGTGACTGATTTAAATTTGGAGAAGGACGTGTGTATTAACTTCTTATCCTCGTTGAACGTACCATTCGTATTATAAAAACTATTGAATAATATAATTATCACAAAAGCGACCTACCTGATGGACACAACGCGATCCAATTCAACTGATTTGCAGTTCCAATTTTCTTATTAAATACTTGCATCTGTCAATGCAATTAAAATTGTGACGCGCCATCAACAATGTCCCTTAGACTAATACCTGCAATACAATACCTACGCAACTATAGCTTATTGTAAGAAGCTGACCTGAATATAAAACAAGTTTATGATACCGAATAGTATCAGCTAAACATCAAACAAATTTTCATAGAGCTTGCGTAACGTAAGAAGTGTCTACATGAATCAAAGTCAACAAAGAAAGATAACACGGTTGCTAAATCCAGGCGACACTTTATCTAACAATCCTAGTGTTACAAAAACCACTCAATCGGTGGCTAGAAACAAACCATTTTGTTCTAGTCTCACCATTTTGTTTTTGTTCCTAATAATCAATCTTCGCGAGGAGTTCCCGCGCTGTCCCGGGAGGCAAAGATAATTATTCTTTCAGCCTTACGACCGACGTTGTCTACGTCACCAACGGAGTAATAAAATAATATACTTCACATGATCTTGTAGTACGAGATCCCACCGATAAAATATGCAGTAATTTGGTTTTAGATTAAACTTAATTTTTATGTAAGATACTTGATAAAAACTTATACTACATCTGGGGTTCACTATCAAAAATAAATTACAATTTATTTAATTAAGGTAAATATGGTTAGATGTTTCTAGGCAACCCTGCAGCCATATATTATACTATTAAATACATCCATTCATTATAATTTTCTATCGTGTTGTATTGCGCACGTTTGGCGCAGTGGTTGAGAGATTGACTGCTGCGCTGCGTGTCGCGGATTCAATTCCCGCACGGAGCAAATATTTGTATGACCTGCAGATAGTTGTTCCGGCTCTGGGTGTTGTATATGTGAGTTTATATGTCTGTAAACGCACCCACGATACAGGCAGAAATCCTAGTGTGGGGAAACGTCTTTAAATAAAATAAAAAAAAACCGCAGTTTTTTTTAGTGGGGTCTCGAAGTATAAACCCGTGTATAAATGTCGGAAGAATTTCGCACTACTGAGGTGACAAGCTTGAATAAGCCTTTTTTTGTTAACGTTAGGCTGGTATTACACGCTCAAGTAACCTGTCAGACAATACTAAAAGACTGACATTTTGTGAAACCGCAAAAATGATACATAAAGTGTACTGAAATAAAAATACAAAAGAAATTAGGTTTATTAGAGCATATATATAATACTGGTCGGCCGTCTTTCTTTGTGTTTTGTTCAACGGAGAAACTTTCCCAATGGTTGAAACGGTGAACTTTCCTTTTCAATACAGAAGTTTAGAAATGAAAAGTATAGTGAACAGAGCGAAAAGAAATATATTTACTAGAATACAATAAAGCTGAAACTGTGCCTAACTGACTTAGTTTTTGTCAGTACAATAAGTAAGTTGTTATAAAAACTTTTCTGATTAATAAATTGATTACTCGTATCATCCCACAAATGGTTTAAATAGAAGGTGAAAGTTTGTAATATTCATTATTTTTGCCCAAAGGAGATCGTTGAAACCCAGATAAAATAAATAACTGAGTAAATAGTAAAACCAAAAGAATTCATCACTAGTCAAATCCACAACAAATGTTCATTTCAACACGCACCTTCCACCTTCCCAAGTTTCGTAAATCGCAATAGCCTTACGCGTATTAACATTCGTACGCTCTTTATTTCCCCAGCGTGATCCCTCTTTGATCCCCTGGGTTTAACCAACACTACACTGCAGTTGTCCAGTTATTGTATGACACTTATCCTTTTGCGACACCAGCACCCCCTAGGGAATAGCTTGGCATCAGCTAAACTAGCATATTTTGGAATACGTCCCCTCGGGCACTGATTGAAGAAGAAATTTCTCGCCTGTGTTTATAGGTATGTAAAATTTAATTTGGTTTTATTTTCTGCCTGAGTTTTCTCTGAAGATGTTTTCATGGCAACATGTTTTATTTTTTACACTTCAGCTACCATAAGTTGTGATCTTTTTTTAATAGTCCCGTTGGTAAAACGTGGATCCATGCGAACGGAACGCTCCGAACTAGTTTAGTACCCGAAACTCCGAACTAGAACTAGGTTAGTGTCGTCAGAACTAGGTTAGTGTTTTTAGTAGTTCGTAAGGTAGATTTCGATGCTCACGTTACCATAAGATGTTCAGATACGCATATTTTCATCATAATGCTCGGCAATGTCAATGCGATTCAAAACGATTTGAAAATTGTTATGCACATTGGTTCCGGAAATTCCCAAAGATTTAATTACACGAAAAATTGGGAACTAATTTGTGCTCTGCAATAGCAGGGTTTTACGCTCTCACAGGCAGCTTTTTCAGGCGATTTCAATCCTGCATTTTACAGGAAAGTGAAATTCAAGCCTCTACAATTGTTGCGAAAATCACAGGCTTTTGTCAATATTACAAATATCCCGAATTGTACAATGGACGACGTATTCGCAACGATTGAAGTATTTGTTTGTCGTCTGTACGGATTCAAAGGGATAAATGATGTCATCGCTACACGAGTTGCCACGTTTATTAAAAACTACGAAACCAACGATAAGAATGATATGCTGAAGTGGAAGAACCGTTTCGATGGAGCTATCTTCCCACCATGCAAATCAGAGCTACGCCAGCATTTAATGAGAACTTCATACATCGCGCATTTTTGCTCACCTTCGAGAGCCTTCACAATTATCTCCTATTGACTGGGGATGGGAAGAAAAAAAAAGGAAAATATGTTTTCAAATGGTTCGAGGGAGATCAAGTACCCCCATCAGTCGGCAGTATTACGGATAGCAGCGAAAATATTGCTGGTATGGAATTTTTGCTGGTGACACTTTCTTTGAGCGTGTATATTCTAGTATCCAAATTTTTACGATTAACATGTTCATTTACAGATGATGAAGAGGATCGAGATCAGGACCACGAAAACGATGTAAAAAACAACTAGGCAGACGAAAGTTCTGATGACGATTCATCTGCGAACGATAACGATAGCGATAATACTCGGATCTGCCAAATACCAGCTAGATGCACTAGAGTCGATTGAAAAGCGGGCCAAGAGACTCATCGGCAATGAGGCACTGGTCAAGTCAAAGCTCCAGAGCCATGAACATCGTCGCCGATTTGCCAGTTTGTCGGTTTTTATCGATTACATTTCGGGGAGTGTGCGATGGAATTGCATGACTTGATTCCGCCCAGCCCGTTCCATCATCGGACTACCAGACGTACGCCGATGCGTCATCGGTACATGGTGGACATCCCACCCATACGCACAAAACGTTTTGGGGACACTTTTATTATGCGTACAGCTAAGGAGTGGAATTCCCTGCCGGAGTCTGTGTTTCCCGATAGCTACAATCTAGGGGTCTTTAAGTCAAGAGTGAATGGGTTTTTTCTAGGCAAGCGTGCTTCACCGTCGACCACATCATCGCTAACCATCAGGTGAGATAGTGGTCAAGCGCAAGCCTATAAAAAAAAAAAAAAAACTATTAATTACGAATAATTTTATATCAATTTCTATATTTCTATCTCTTTTTTTTAATTCCCTTATAATAGTTTATACCTATCTGGCCTCTATAACCCATTTACTGGATAACACGATACTCATCTACTTGACTAGTTGGCACATATAAAAAATAGATGGTTTATTGGCAGAAAAATGAGTCGGGAAGAGGTTGGCTGGATGTGATAGGCGGGTTGTCTATGCAACACTATCATTTGGGGTTTTTTGAGGAAAAATGTAACCACCATATTGTAGCACTTATTATACTTTATATTATACTTTATATTATAATACATTATATATTTTTCTATTACTTTATATTATCTATTTTACATATTTTTAAGTTTATAAGTTAAGCACCTACATATTCACGTTATGACATTATTTTAAATATCTATTTTATTTACCCACGTCCGTGTGTCACTAGCGGGGTGCCAACTGAAAATCAGCGCTGGGTGTCTGGTGCCCAGCAAATGCTGAGTTGGTAACCCTTTCGGTGTGGGCACGCTCGGCGCAATCATTCTATAACCTTGTTTGTACTATTTTTACTGTTCTTCTCTGTTACTTTGTGATTGTTGTTGTTGTGTTGTGTCTATGTCGAATAAATGTTTTCTATTCTATTCTATTCTAAAAAAAAATGAACAAAATCAAAATTTATTTATTTAATTAGGCCATTAAGCGGCACTTTTGAACGTCAAAAAATAAAATTTAAAGTAATAATAATTGATTCTACCGGCCAGCCATAACCTCAAAAAATAAGCTAGGTAGTATCAACAACACTTTTCACTACCACATCCTATAAAAGGGACACAATCCAACACTCATAAATATGCAAATTCCACCTGTTAAAAGTACAAGAAAATGTACACACAAGTAAACAATGAAAATGTAACGGCGCGGGTTGTTTTCTCCAGCTTAAGGCTTAATAGCAACGTGATGATCTAGCAGCAGAGAGCATTAAAATTTAACGGTTGTGCTCTATAGCCAACGATCCGAGTTGAGAGACTATTGTAAAGCTCAGTTTATAGCCCCCGAGTTACAGAGGAAACACGGTTATAAAGAAATACCAAGCAATTAGGAGGATGCTGTTTTTAGTCGTTTATTAAAAGAAAAGAGACGGCATTTTTGCAGTGGTCGAGTGATTTATTACTGCTCTATTTTTGTTGGTTTAAAAACGCCTTAAATGACGTATTAGTTTTGTTTTACCTTTTATATGAATGATAATCTGTACTTAACTAATTTTTAAAACTTTTCTCAAATAATAAAAACTCTATGCGGCGGGCTGACGTTGGAGTTAAAAGTTAAAAAAAGTACAGGAAAGTATTTTTTTTTTGTCTTATATAGGCTCGCGCTTGACCACCATCTCACCTGATGGTAAGCGATGATGGGGTCGATGATGGAGCACGCTTGCCTAGAAGTAACCTATTCACTCTTGACTTAAAGACCCCTAGGTTGTAGCTATCGGGAAACACAGACTCTGGCAGGGAATTCCACTCCTTAGCTGTACGTATAATAAAAGTATTCTCAAAACGTTAAGTGCGTATGGGTGGGATGTCCACCATGTACCGATGGCGCATCGCCGTACGTCTGGTAGTCCGATGAAGAAACGGGCTGGGTGGAATTAGATTATGCAATTCCATCGCACACTCCCCGAAATGTAATCGATAAAAAACCGACAAGCTGGGAACTCGGCGACGATGTTCAAGGCTCTGGAGCTTTGACTTAACCAATGCCTCATCGCCGATGAGCCTCTTGGCCCGCTTTTCGATCGACTCTAGTGCATCAAGTTGGTATTTGGCAGATCCGTCCCAGAGATGGCAGAAAAAGAGAAAGTACTCCATGCATGATCGAACTTTCGCTTGATACAAGCTGAGCAGCTGTTCTGGCGTGAAGTACCTCTCACCTTTGCAAGGATCCCAAGCATCTTGGCAGCCAGCTGAGCCTTTGCCTCAATGTATGGGCCAAAATTGAGAGTCGATGTCAACGTAACGCCAAGAAGCTTAAGATGGTCAGTTATTGGCATGGTCACACTTCGGAAAAACAGTCAATTTCACCCGGCTCCACGCCGGGTGAAATTGACTGTTTTTAGCGGAAAAAAGACACGCCTGGGTTTTAGCAGCATTAAACCTGACAAGATTGGCATCGCCCCATTAGGAGACTGCCTGCAAGGACAGGTTTAAGCGTTCCACCATGGCCGTATGTGGTATTTATGTATGTATTTGTAATATTTAATTATGTTCCTCCGTAGCGCCTAAACTATTCATCGGATTTTGATGAATAAGGTGTCAATCGATTTGTTATTATGGCCCGGGAAACGTAGGCCAAAAAAAATGTTTGCTTGTTATAATTATTGAAAGGTTCGCTTTGGACCACCATCACATCTTATGATAAACGATGATAGGTCAACGATAGAGCAAGCTCACCTAGAAGTAACCTACTCACCCTTGATATAACCGCTCAGGTTTTAGCTAGGTCTATGAATGACAACCATCCTAAAAGCCATTACTTTTCTAATCCACACAGTGACAACCGTCATAATAGAATTAAAGGTGAACTAAATTCGTCAAAATTTCAATCTAACGGTTTAGGCGCTATGTAAAAATCTAGTTACTAGTACTCGTACATGTCAAACGCTTGAACGTGCATAGTAAAATGCAATTGGTTTTTGAGTTCGTTATAAAATTTCCCGTGGATTTTAATATGGCGTTGTTTTTAATATTTGCAATATTTATCTCGTAGAAACATTTTTCTGTAATAAAAGTTGCCTATGGCTTTCAGTGATAAAAATATAGGAAAATTATAATTTCCGTAAGCGTATCCAGACTTACAGAGATTCCTTCTTTTTAATAAACAGACATGCGATTGCATCAACCCCGAGAGATTTGCTATCATTTATTGAAGAGTTCTGTTGTATAACTCCAAAGTTCTTCATCAGATCTTCATCAAATTTATATGGGACTATCTTGAGAAAGTACCCGTTCGAACAAGAATTTTCAAAATCGGTTCACAATTGACGGAGAAATCGGTGAACATACATTAAAAAAAATATTGATCCTATTATAACCTCCTTCTTTTTAGAAAGTCGTTTAAAAATGAGTTTAGGTTTTAAGCTAAACTAGTTCTTGCTACAGAGGAGTTTAAGGAGATATTTTATACAGATAAGTCTCTGAATATCTAACCGAAGAAGATATTGTTATTCCTAAGTTCTTTGTCAGAAATAGGGAAAAACAGTTCAAAACACTCCCCGATTGTTTTCTCCCATTTTCAAAAGCTTGTGACGTCGCATAACCTCAAACTTATTTACTAAAGCGGTGTGTTGATTGGGCAGTGAAGAACGTTAAAATTTTACGTTACTGTCGACGTGCACAAGCGAACTGTATACGACTTACAGGTTTGTAAACCCGGGTTTATATGGCGCAGTTGTTGGGTCGCGGTTATAACAGTAACAATTACATGGGTGTATTGAAAATCTGTTTGTGGATGGGGAAAGGGGTTACGATAAGCTGAATAAAGTGTTGTCTATACCTACATAAATAAAACCTACCATAATCAGCATTAACACAGACACAGACGTCCTCTGTGTGAGAGATGTGGCCCATCTATCAACATTTTTTTTATAATTATACGGTCAACTTTTGTAGTAAATTAAACATTGAAAATCATCCTTACCGACACGAAGTAAAGGTGCAGTTATAGTCAAATTGTGTCTATGTGTGTGTGGTTGACTCTATTAATGGAACTGATTCTTTAGAAGAACTTATCTAGAGGCCATCTAGACAAGAACCATTTAATCAACGAAAGCTTCGCGATGTCGACTGGGAAAATGTCAAAAATGTATGAGATTATCAAACGCTCTCGAAATGTAACGTGGTTTATACTTTTCATACATTTGGCATTTGGACTATCATCAACGGTGACGTTCACGACACTAGAGGATTACTGAACGGATATTGATCAAGCTTTACCGAAATACGAGCAAACTTATAAATCTATTTTTTTTAATTATCTATAGGCTTGCGCTTGACCACTATCTCACCTGATGGTAAGCGATGATGTGGTCGAGGGTGAAGCACGCTCGCCTAGAAAAAACCCATTCACTCTTGACTTAAAGATCCCTAGATTGTAGCTATCGGGAAACACAGACTCGGGCAAGGAATTCCACTCCTTAGCTGTGCGCATAATAAAAGTGTCCCCAAAACGTTTTGTGCGTATGGGTGGAATGTCCACCATGTACCAATGACGCATCGCCGTACGTCTGGTAGTCCGATGATGGAACGGGCTGGGCGGAATCAAGTCATGCTGTTCCATCGCACACTCCCCGATATGTAATCGACTGAAAACTGACAACCTGGCAACTCGGCGACGATGTTCAAGGCTCTGGAGCTTTGCCTTGACCAGTGCCTCATTGCCGATGAGTTTCTTGGCCCGCTTTTCAATCGACTCTAGTACATCTAGCTGGTATTTGGCAGATCCGTCCCAGAGATGAGAACAGTACTCCATGCACGATCGAACTTGCGCTTAATACAAGTTGAGCAGCTGTTCCGGCGTGAAGTACCTTCTCACCTTCGCAAGGATCCTCAACTTTTTGGTAGCCAGCTGAGCCTTTGTCTCAATGTATGGCCCAAAATTGAGAGTCAATGTCAACGTAACGCCAAGAAGCTCAAGATGGTCCGTTATTGGCACGGTTACATCACGGAAAGTTGGAGCCGGGTGAAATTGGCTCCTTTTAGCGGAAAAAAGACACGCCTGGGTTTTAGCAGCATTAAACTTGACCAGATTGGCATCGCCCCATTCAGAGACTGCCTGCAAGGACAGCTTCAAACGCTCCACCATGGCCTTACGGAGAGACTGGATCTGCGGCCCGGTGACCCGTGCGTTGGACAAGTATCTCTCAGCAACTGCTGTCGTCTGCATACCCAAAGTTGCCGGGTTTTAGCAGAACATTAATGTGCAACAAGAATAATGTTGCTGATTGTACCGACCCCTGAGGGACCGGCTCTTGCTACTCGAATGGACCGATCTCTCAGGAAGTCTGCAATCCAATCATACAGACCACCGGGCAGACCGAATGAAGGAAGCTTACCGATAAGGCTTTCGTGCCAGACCCTATCGAAAGCCTTCGAGATTTCAAGGGAGACGGCAAGCGCTTCCCCGTGCCTCTCAATGGCCGCACTCCATATGTGAATGGCATACGCTAGAAGATCCCCAGTAGACAGATTTCGGCGAAAGCCGTATTGGCGGTCGCTAAGGATATCATTAGTTTCTAGGTTTGCCAGGAGCTTAGTGTTAAGTACACGCTCCATACTCTTACAGATTATGGACGTTACAGAGATGGGTAGTAGTTGGCCGGGTCAGCTCGACTGCCCTTCTTGGGCATGGGCTGTACGTTGGCTTGCTTCCAAGCATTTGGCACTTTTCCAGTCTCATATGAAAGGCGGAATAGGCATGTCAAGATCGGAGACAGTTCAGGCGCACAGGTTCTAAGAACTATAGCTGGTATGCCGTCAGGGCCGCTAGCCTTGTTCACGTCGAGGTTGCGCAGCAACCTACGGACGTCCTTTTGATGGATGCGAATGTCCGACATATTTTTCTCAGGAGAAGGAGTGGGCCGCGAATCACCAGGATTCAGACGCGAAGATTCCGCAAAAAGAGAGGCAAATAAATTTGCCTTCTCTTCAGCGGTGTGGGCCAGCGACCCATCGGGTTTCAGCAGTGGTGGTAGTGAGGGACGGCAGAAGTTCGACTCGACCGACTTAGCCAGGGACCAAAACGCTTTACTACCTGCTGGGTAAGAAGCAAGTTTGGCCCCTATTCGGCCAAAGTGTTCGAACCGAGCTCTTCGCAACACCTTCTTGCAGGACTTGGCAGCCCTGTTGTAGGCTTTCTTCTTCAGACCCACGTCACTCGCTTTGCGTGATCGAGCGTCGACCCATGCCAGGTATCCCTCATGTTTAAGCGAGTCGGCGCGATGACTTTCGGCGCCAAACCATGGCCGGTCAACGCAGGACATTGTAACGTCAGAGAACGGAATGTAGTACTCCATTCCCTGACGCAACACACCCGTCACGGCGTCCGCGCCCGACGAAGGATCAGCCGAAGAAAAGCAAGTTGGCTGCCAAGTATAGCAAGCGAAAAAAGATCGCATGCCATACCAATCTGCTGACCTGTACCGCCAAACCCGCCGGGTGCCCCTAGGGCTGGGATCGGGTGGGGAGTAGACGGACACAGACTTCACCAGACAATGGTCGGAGCTACCCAAAGGTGAAGCTATCGACACAGAGTATCGGTATGGATCTGTTGTCAGCAGAAGGTCCAAGCAATTGGCCGTGTGCGAATCAACATCTGGCAGCCTCGTTGCCCCATGGACCAACTGGGTTAGGTTTAGCGCAAGTGAAAGCTTACGCATCTGCCGTCCAGCATGGTCAGTGCACTGGTATGGAAAGAGCCACTCCTGGTGGTGGGCATTGAAGTCCCCCAGTAACACTAATTGGGCCTTTTGGACTAATTGGGAAGGGTACCGCTGCTGTGCCGCATCAGCCGCCTCACTGAGGTGCTCTGTGAGCCTGGTTGTCTCCTGATCTCCGCTGTGCAAACGGTAGACACAGGTGTAGATAATTTTATCCAGACCTGTGTCCACCAGAGCCCAAAGCGTCCAGAATCTGGAGTCCTCAAGCTTACGGAGACGCCGATAGCAAGTGTCGTCACGGGCGTACACCCGCGCGTGTTTTATAATTGTGCTCCAGGGTAAACCCTGGGTATGATAAGTACGAGAAGTCTGAAGGACTCGCTATCTGCGTCTCCGTAAGAAAAAACAGCGCTGGTTTCTCAGCCTCCAGGTGGTAGTGGACTGCAGAGAGATTTGAGTACAGACCTCTAATGTCGGTGAGGTGCACTTTGTGGGGGAGGGAGTGCAGCCGCTGTTTTGATCCAGTATTCTTTTTCCTTTTCATCATTATTGTAATTAAAGAGTGAATGGATGAAAGGAGAAGGAAATGAGACGAGGTTCCACGCTGCTAACCTACTGACACGCACTGAAAGGACAGCATCATTGGGGCACTAGTCCAGAGACTGCGGGGACGCCCGAGCCCCCCCGGAATGTCCATCGGGCCCTCCACATCTGGTCGCCAACCAGCACGATGGCGCATCCCGGGCTTTTTCGACAGTTGGCGGGGCAGTCTTTCATATGTTGCTGGCACACTACTTGGGCCCCCAACTACTTGCGGTCGGCCAGCGGTGCACCGTGCCTCGGATCCCGCTACCCTCCGCGACTAGTCTCCCGATACGTCCATAACACTGAGCATCGTACCGGAACACGGCTAGGCCGCTTGGCGGTACGCCTTTGTCCGGTGGGTGGTCGCAAGCCTTCGGCCGAAGCCTACCACCAAATGTCACCTGATTTGCGCCACCCGGAGACCACGTGTAGGGAATCAAAGGGTACACTCCTACGGACGTGGGTGACTTGGCCTCCAAATCAGAGCTATAATTATATATAGGCTATAATTTATAAAGATAGGTGATTCTACGTGGGTGGAGCCGCGGGCGGTAGCTAGTTATTTATAAGAACGAAGGCTTAGACAAGTTTTATAACTTAAATTGGAAGTAGGTACGATTCGTTTTCATAATATCTGCCACTTTCCGAATAGAAAGTGAAGTGTCCACTCAACCTTCTTTTTATACATTTCAAAAACATCAGAAAAATACTGGAAGACATAAAATCTCGTACAACATCGGGTTGTAAAAATACGTATTTCAGTACAAGTCGAAGTGAGAAGCTTACATCAGCTTACATTCAACGAGCCATGAAAAGAACGGACACATTCAAGAATTTCTGTGCAACTATGTGGGTCAAATTCTGTACCATGTTGCAAATGGGCAGGAGGGGCCAGCGGCGGTTGCTTTTACAGAACGTTCTATCTTTCACGTATGAAAAGAGCAGATTAATACAGACATGAATTCCATGAAATGTTTGACACACACACACACACGTACGAATTTCACAGCAAATACCGATGGAAATTACGAGTTACGGAATCAAATTTAAAATAGTATCAATGCATAGATATAGATAATTATATACATAAATTAGAAAATAGGGCAAGAATATTGATCAATAAAAAAATTAAACGCAAGTCAAATAATAATATTGGCTGTTGAAAATTCTTAGAACCAATCAATTACAGGAGAACAATTTGTTACATGAATTTTCCGATACTTTTCGTTCTAGGTCAAGTTGTCAATAGTCTAACAGGCTCACAGTCAAGGTATATACACACACACATCAGTCACGTCCTCAACATGTGGCCGACGAAGCAGGTCAAAAATATAGTTCTGCTGAAATCGTAAGATATCGACCCCATGTATGAACCTTTATACGGGTTTCTACCATTAACACAGCTGTCATAGACACGATTCTAAATTGTGCGATACGGCCACCATAGTTCCAACCATCTTATCCTAAGTTAAGTCCAAGCCTCGTTTGGACGCTTGCCATCACATTCCTAGGAGACCTATTCCTTCGCAAGTTCCTGTATCGCTTACGAGCTAGTGCTATATTATAATGGTTTGCGGATGTAAGGACCAAGCCAGTGGTAAGTAAACAGAGGCGTTAACAACAGGCTACTTAAATCTATCTTTTGGGTTATTGAATATCATTACACAGTACTGTTGGTTTCGTAAGTATGTTTTTAGTAATTCCAGAAGAGCTTTCTAAGCACAAGTTTAATCTTTAATGTTGGCCACTGCTGGAATACAGGCCTCCTCCATGGGAGAGAGAATAGGCCGCAGCCCATAATACACCACGCAGGCCCAGTGCAGGTTGGTGATTAGCATTACCCACATGTATTCGTGTTTGCGATTCATGGACATAGGTGTTAGCTCATGGATGAAGAGATGAGTGGACTGTATAAAAATGCGGTTGGTTTTTAAAGCCGTTATATTTGAATTAAAGTAAACTGTCCCGGACAAACAATTAGAGTTTAGGAAGAGGTGTCGACTGTCGCGGTGGAGTCCGTGGTAGCGAGTGTCCGCCGAGCCGCGCCGCGTAGCCGCCGCGCTGTGCACACACACACAGATGCCGTGTGAGTCACGCAGATGTGTGTGCAGCGTAGACGGCGCGCTCCGACCGCCCGAAGTGTAGGGTTGAATTCCCAACATGCTGCCCGGGTTGAAGCGATGGCTTCAAGAAACTGGAAGGGGGCAGATATGAGAATATGCCCTCAAAATGATGCTCCTCTTCGGTCATCTTGGTGACTCCCTTCACTGATGACTCTTTGAAATAAGACTTCTCGTTGCCATCAGAGACCTGTGGATGAGAGTAAAATTAAGTGGCCGTCTAATGGAAACAGAAGGAATAGGAGTTGAAGAGTTGTGGGGATGAGAGGAACAAGAAATAAGATAATGGAAGTTTTAACTAGCTTTATTAGAGCGATGCAGCTAGCCATTTTCTCATAACGAGTAGGTAAGTAACAGTAGCAATGTAAGGTAGATCGTGTCTCTCGTTGATTGCAGAGCCACTAGGATGAAAGACTGATGAAATCAGCCTTCAGCCCGTGGGAAACAAGATCCACCGTTGTCGACTGTAGGTAGTACACGAGTGAAGATATAAATAAATAATGTTAGATATAGTATATATTGTAAATGAAGGTATATAGAAAATAAAGTTGTGTATTAAGAAATAAAAAATACTAATTCAATGAAGACAGCTAATCGAAGGTTCTCTGTCTTTGTATCTGTATTTGAAGTCAGAAGCTTTAAGACAACGCTCACAAGACATGAACTGACATTGCATTGAGTGTACCGCCTGTGACTGAAGGTAACTTTGGCGTTCCTTCAGCGGCATGGTAACCACAAAGTGTCAGTCGTCCTGAATGCAGCGTTTCCTAAATCTCTGCTTACGGGTAGATTTTGTAAGGGACAGAGAGTTCTTGGCTGCTACGGTATCTGATACCGATGAATCAAAAAAAAAGTATAAATAAATGAACAATGAAAAGTATAATAAAAGTGTAAATAACCCTTTTGAATAAGATGTAGAATATGTGTTGTAAAGAACAAATTAACAAATGCAATATGTTCGTGAACCAATGACAAGTTGTGAATGATCGCCGAGATTCAAAACACAATGCCAGCAAGATAATGGAGAAATATAGAGCATAAAATAATTTTAAGTAACAATTTCAGTTTTCGATAATAAAATCACAACGTAACAAAACAAAATCATTTAGCTTGAAAAATTAACGTCATTTGCGTCTTAATAACTACTCAATTATTTCAAGCGTTCGCTTTTTGAATCCGTACATTTTTATTTCTATTTTTAAAAGACAAAGGGTTTCGATTTACGGCAATTAAGTTTGATTAATACCAAAACATTTACGGCATTTTTGCTCAAAGAGACCTGGATAAATAATTAAGCCATCAACTTTTTTGTTTGGATGCTTTGTCGTTGGCAGAATGGTACTTTCATTTGCTATTGGAACGGGGTATTATAATTCGATATTTCGATATAATTCGCTTAACATTTTGGAACTCCGAGAAGTGTTAATTGTAATAAGTCATTAATTTCGACGGTTTCGTGGCGTTACCGTTAAATTACGTCTTTTTGTTGCAAATATAAGTTTGTTAATCAAGTATTACTCGGTATATGTAACCTCTTTTATAAATTTATTATTATATTAATCATATTTCTGCCAATATTTTCTTATTGCGCTGTTATTTTAAAGTAGACAGATCAAGTAATGTAAGTTTTATTACTTCATTACGTAATTTTAACTCAGGCAACCCTTTAAATCTGAATAAAGGGAAAGTTTTCGTTGGTAATTAATTTACTACAGTTTTTTAAGCACACATCGTGTTACCTATAATTCCCAAAATATCTATATGTATAGGATAGATTTGGCACCTAAACCTAACTTTAAAAACAGCGAAGTAATTTATGTAACACCTATGTCCATGAATCGCAAACACGAATACATGTGGGTAATGCTAATCACCAACCTGCACTGGGCCTGCGTGGTGTATTATGGGCTGCGGCCTATTCTCTCTCCCATGGGGGAGGCCTGTATTCCAGCAGTGGCCAACATTAAAGATTAAACTTGTGCTTAGAAAGCTCTTCTGGAATTACTAAAAACATACTTACGAAACCAAAAGTACTGTAATGATATTCAATAACCCAAAAGATAGATTTAAGTAGCTTGTTGTAAACGCCTCTGTTTACTTACCACTGGCTTGGTCCTTACATCCGCAAACCATTAAAATATAGCACTAGCTCGTAAGCGAAACATAGGAACTTGCGAAGGAATAGGTCTCCCAGGAATGTGATGGCAAGCGTCCAAATGAGGCTTGGTACCGATGATATCAAGTGAAGATGGTTGGAACTATGGCGGCCGTATCGCACAATTTAGAATCGTGTCTATGACAGCTGTGTTAATGGTAGAAACCCGTATAAAGGTTCATACATGGGGTCGAGATCTTACGATTTCAACAGAACTATATTTTTGACCTGCTTCGTCGGCCACATGTAAGCTTCTCACTTCGACTTGTACTGAAATACGTGTTTTTACAACCCGATGTTGTACGAGATTTTATGTCTTCCAGTATTTTTTCTGATGTTTTTGAAATGTATAAAAAGTAGGTTGAGTGGACACGTATATGTTACCGAAAACAGATACGAGTATGCTATTATACTTTTTAACATCTCGTTGGGTGCCATCGATAATAATAGCCAGAGGCGGACAAGAAGCAGCGACCAGAAAAAAACGATGATTACCGAAGATTTATCTTCAGATTCAAAAAAGATTTATATTAAAACTTTGAAGACGTATCTGTTTTCTTTTACCTTCTATAATAAGGATATCTTGTATCCCTCAAAACTTTTATAAGCTTTGAAATAAGTCCTTGTTATATTTATCAAAACTATTTTATTTTCTTACATTGAGGGAGGTTTTATATTCATCTCTTTATTTGTTACTCTCAACATTTCTAGTTCTTCGCCGTGGTGTCTTACTTCTTATTGAGTCTGTAATAAAACTTAGGAAGACATAAATAAAATAAAAACAAGTAATTAAATCTCCTTGCCAGTTACACACATTGACATCAGTATGTATGTATGTGTGCCCGGTTGATGGCAATTGTTTCGCCACCTAGATAAGAAAAGACAAGACAAAGATATTTTTCAACACACTTGCTCATAAAGTGGCTCTAATTTCAACGCAGTTAGGCACATAATGATACCTGTTATCAAACTGTGACTTCTCCATTGCTATTATTCACAAGTGAGTTATAGAGTTTTTTTTTTATTTATTGGTTGAGTTGCTTTGTTCTTAAAAAAGTTACGATACAAAAAAGATCGTGCTCAATAGTACAAATAAATCAATGTACCTATAGCTTGCTCATTTCATGCAACTTCGTATCTAAATAGATAATTTCAACTTGTATGTGCTTAATAAATAAAACTTTCACTCAAATATAAATTTTATTTGCTCTGTAATTAAGAAAAATTTAAATTCCCTATTTTGTACGTGGCTAAAACACTATCCACGAAAAGCCAAAAAAAAAGAAACCTCATTCTTGTCTATGGGCAATCGCCATTGTTAAATGCGCGCGCATAGGAAAACTGATAAATTTTGCCCGCCATTGCGAAAACATTTTCACAACTCGTTATTACTGTTGAAAATGATTTTTTAGTATTATTATCTTCACAAGTGTGTAGAAAAACGTCGAATGATACACGTGTGTATTGATGATTACCGTCCTCGGCTCTCTTAAGACCCTCACCACGGCTCGGGTCTCAATGGCGCCTCAGCGGTAATCACCAACATTGCACACTTGTACCATAATGTACTATTATTTCAAGTAGGCCACCAAGCGGCACTTTTGAACGTTACATTAAAATTTACAAATAATAATAGTTGATTCTACCTATTAAATGGGACTCAAACATAACTGGTAAAATGTGGATATACTATTATGTGCCTCTACCCAACACCTGTAAATATAACAGGGATGAATTATTTTTTCCGTTTCATTACATACATACCTCCCTAGACATAATTATTACAATTCATTATAATAATTTAAAAGGCTTTTTCCTAGGTGGAAAAAATTACGGTCCATTACCTGGGTATCATAATTTCAGGTAAAATTACGTCCGAATTATATATTTAATCTAAAAAACCCTGCAAAAACTCAGTTCGTGTTACCTTGTTATTTTAGGAATTCTTTGCAGTTTGTTACTCAAATTAAATATTTTATCTACATAGAGGTAAAATAAAACCTCTCCAGACTAGGTTGAGTTGCGTGAAAATCGGGCTATATTAGGTAGGAGAATTTTCTAGTTATTTTTTTTTCGATTCATGTAAGTGTCGTCTAATACAATACCTATTAAAATTTCTGAAAGTAAACATGCATTTACACACACATCCTTTAAGTACCTTTGTGTTATTTTATCAGCGTGGACTTTTGTTTTTTGATAAATAGGTAAATAAATTGTTATTATTCTTATATCTAAATATCAACAGCAGCAAAGTACAATCCACTACCTACAAAGTCACTAGTTTTCAGGAGTGCGTATTCAACGCGAAAATGTTATAACTTCTACAAGAACAATGCTAGCTTTTTAAATTTTCCAGAATTTAATTAAAACGGCATTTCAAAGAAAACTGATATTTATATATATTTCGAATTATGGCAGATGTCTTTATGTACGTACTTCGAACAACATAAATGAGTTTATTCTCGTTATATTGAAAAACTTTACTTTTATTTATTTCAGTATAATTTTTTCTTATTATGTATAATTATAAAATGTTAATAAAAAAAATTGTATTAGGAATAATTAAGTGCATTCTTACTAATACATACTACTAAACTACTGAAACTGACAACTGGAATTATAATGTACACACATCCGTGTGTGCGAATAGCTGTTCAGCTATTATAGATGTGCGTTTGCACTTCGTTACTTCGTCAAAATAGGGTGTAGTTGTATTTATATACCCGAAAAAATACTAACGGATAAAGAGATTTTTATGAAAAAAAAAATCACAAAGTACCTAAAGAATTCTGATTTCAATTTATGTAAAAAAATTAAAATCGCAAAAACGCAGACTTCTTTTTGCTCTTTGCTGCATTAACCCTAAAAACTATAACCTTATCCAAAATAACTTATTTCTTATAGGTAAGGATATAATTTGCGGTAAACTATTTTTCCACTAATACCAACTTTGTACCTTTCTATCTGACCAAAAACGTCAGCAAAAAACCTCTACCCACATGTTTGACGAAAGAACAGGGAAGTAAAACATTGTGGTCTAAACTCTACGTGCGATTGACATTTTCGATTTAGTTGTTCGACAAAAGTCTTAGCAGACAACGCAGCATCATCAATCTTGTGTCCCTTCACGAAAGTAACGGGATAAAACGTTACAAAGAGAAATGGGTTCCGTCTGAGACACCATTATGAAAAATTTGATGGTGGTGATGGAGACACAGCTTAAAATATCGATGAGTAAAGAATTGTGACGATATACTTCGCAATTTGATGAACTGAAGCTATATGTAAAGCTCTTTTATCAGCGTCACTAACAATTGCCCAAAAGTTGAGATGGAAGTACTTGTCCACAATATGACATTTCGGTAGAGCATGCAGTTTTTGTTTCTGACCTTCGCTATAACCACATGCGCCATTGGTGACGGCAGGAGTCCGCTTGATGCGAGAAGTACAAGATCGGTCGGAGTGGGGATGCTTGGGAGAGCCCTATAGCCAGCAGTGAACATCTTTCAGTTAAAATGATGACTAGCCAATTTGAGCAGAACATAGGACATCAATATGGGTGTTCCATATTTTTATTTGTAATTATCAAGTCAGATGCAGTCATAATAAATTTTGCCGAATCGCCCTAATGTTAATGTACATGATCTTTTTTCCGAAATTGGGCCGGAATATTTGAGCGACTACGGAAAAGAGTTTCAATCACTCATATTAATAATCACTAAAATGACATTTCACATATCCAAATTCCTTACTAACTAACCAATTAATACAGTACCAAACACCTCACATAAATCACGGACAGTCCAAAACTGCCAAACTTCGCCACCAAAATGTTAAAAACTTTAACAAGTTAAGAAGTTAAATAGCCTTCTCTGGCTTGCTACGAAGTTGTAGCGGAATGTTCAGAGGCTCACGGAGTTGTGGTGACGACTGTACATCTGCTGGGATTAGCTTTAGCAGGTGTTTTAGCTTTTAAGTTTCCACCTCTGTTGCATTAAATAGACTTCTTCTATGAATAGACCTATGTTTTCGTCATCATAATTTCAACAACAAAAGACGTGAGACTGCTGGGCATAGGCTACTCTCAAGCGTCGCTTTGTTGACTGGTCCAGCAGTCAGACATGCACACTTCTTGCATTCAGTGAACTGCCGGGGCCCATACCGGGCAATTGGTCCACGTATTAGGTAGCATTCCGACGCGTCGTCTACCGGTACGCGGTTTTCACTCCAAAACCTTGCCAACCTAAGACCTAGGCTACAAAAAAATAATAAAGTTCTGAGTGAAGCGCATCTTACTCATCAAAGGCCAGAATCAGTCAATCAACAAAAATAAATAATGACGAAACTCCATAAATGGTTAAAATGTTAATTTCATATAGAGCAACAGCAGACATGGTCAGAATTTTCAGTATGAAATAAAAATTACTACATTTTAATATAGTAATTTCTACTTCAAACCAAAGTACCAAGTCAAAAAAACAATCAATAACACAACTCACATCACGCGTACTTACATATTAATTTAAAGTTCTAATTAATACATGAATCCTCAGTGATCCGACGCATCGCTAGGACGCCAGCCACTCGCGCGGCGCGCTTATTAATTGATTTATTTTTTAAATCACCAACACACTTTACTTCGACTTATTTTCTCGAGAGAGACCAATTAATTCCTCCGCCCGTTTGTAGCACTAAAGCAGTAAATCGTTGTGCGTCTTCTATTCTAATAGAATGGTAACTAAAGCAAAATTATTCTTTAACTCCGCTAAAATAAATCACAGTCTTACGCAAGTGTCTTGCGGTGATATTGTCTCTTTGAATTCTAAGGCCTAATTCATTCATTTGCATGAAAAACTTTACTCGGAGTTGGTTGTTAACACGAGGTTGAATTGTCAGTTTGTCATACAATATTGTCAATTTAACCTCGTGGTAGTAACTAAGTTAAGTTTTTCGTGCAAGTGGGCCTAAGGGTTCTGGTTATGTCTAGTAGGTTCACCTAGGTTACTCAAAAGGCCGTTAATGTGGAAATTTGTTAATTTTAAGTAAGGTTCTGATTTTTAGAACCAGAATCTTCCTCGAATTCTGGCGTTCCGTATCGATTACGTAAGATTACTCAATCAAACAAAACATAAAACAATAAGAGAAACAAAATAAACAAAAACATGTTTATTTAAAAGTAAAAACAACTTTAAAGTAAAACTTTTCCCTCTGTTATCCCTTTGCAATTTTTCTCAGTAGAGATCAAACTTCTGAGTGGTTAATTAGAAAACTGCCCTTAATTAATCTTCAGAAGTTATAAATCGTCTTATACTTCAACTTTGAATGCTTGCTTTCTTTCACGTCATCTCATTAGAGTATTAATTCGTTACGAGTTTTAGTTATATCTCTTCAAATTGGAGCTTACCTACGATACCTACCACAATATAACTACAATAATGTTTTTCAGTTTCATTGGTAATTTTGGTAAAATACCCTCTAATCAAATAACGCGAACAAAAACACATAACAAATGTTTACTTATTAATTAAATAAGTCAATCGGATTTCCAGGCGTTAAATAAATGTGAATGTGGCCTGTTGCCAAAATGTATGACTTCTTAACTGCGAAACCCACTTTTCATTTTAAAACTTTTTTGCAGCTTTGTGAGTATTTAATCTGTTACGAATGGCTACGAGTAATTCCAATATCTATGTAGAGTTTTATATTTTCCTGAAATCATTGAATAAGTTTTCATTAAATCTATTGAAAGCTTTACGATTGCTGAAAACCTTGCTAAAGGGGTTCATTCTTAGTCAAAACTTTCCGAAGATCGCTTCTAAAGTTCTGAATACTTATTGTGAATTAACACCTATTGAGAGGTGCGCAAGGTTCCATCAGTTCGTAATTTAACAAGCTCTATCCCACGGCATTGCTCCTGTGGCCTATCCTACTAAAAATGTGCATTTTTCAGAGATGAGAAAGGCCATGGCACCATGTGGAGTGTAGCTTTTTATGATAAAGAATTAATGAGAATTTTCGTAATCAAATTCTGAGATTGCCTCCTACAATGAATCAATCTGCCTATAGTCTTTTCTGAACTAAGTTAGGGTTGGCTTCTAATTCAACTGCCAGCCCAATTGCGTAAGTGAATTCGGCAAGGCAAAAGTTTTGACCCCATGAAATAGTATTACAAATTCACTTTAAATAATTAGGTATTGCCAAAAATATTGGGCGTATTCATTGGTGTAGATACTCTTCTCAAAAAAGTCCAATAAGTTTTGGCAATATCTAATTATTTAAAGAGTATGTATCATACTCTTTCATGGGGTTAAACTCTTTGCCTTGCCGATTTCACTTACGCAATAAGGCTGCGGATGCAGCTCAATACCAGTATTTGACATGGAGCGCGCGTCTGCCTATTTGATCTCCTCAACCCAGTAACTGGATAACACGGTACTCCTTGGCAAGACTAGTGCCAGATTTTCTGGCTTCTTTCTATCGTAACGTCATTCGAAGACCTTAAAATGACAGCCGGGTCCAACCAAGCAGGAATCTCGCTAAGTAAAGATGGTCAGCCTTGCACGGACCGACCTCGGCAAACTTTGCTTAACCTTGAAGAACGATCCGTGCGGATGTTATTATTTAACCGTGAGCTGCTACAAAATAAAAATGTTACCTGTTTATAATATTAGTTTATTTATGTATGCGTTGAACAATACAGACTGAAAATAACGAATGATACTCATTCCGATAATTCTAGTAATATTCAAACAAATCAAAACCGTGAATTCTATAAGCATTAGTTTTCTAATTCAATCGCACTCTAGAGAGAAACATGTCACTGCTGCAAAATACCGGGACATATTTTATCTAATTTGCAGCTAAAACATCAATTTATGCAACAATTTTTTGTTCAAAGTTGAAATTAATTGCCAACAGCTTATTTATCACCACTAAGGGAATATTTATTTTGTTTACATTGAAAAGGATAGTCAATAGAATAAAACACACTTAATAGTATACCAAATTAGTGACATTCATCAAATTATTACCAAATTAGTGTCACTAATTTACTATGTGTTAAAGAATTATAATTAAACATGATAACGAGAAACAATGGTTCCTTGACTATTAACTGGATTATTGTTTTAACAGTTCCTTTACCATACCAAAAAGGTATGGTAAAGGACCTATCTATGAAAGACGGATGCATTGATAGTTTCAAGGCATTCACGAGGCATCACTCTTCTGATAAAGTTGCCGCAAGAGAAAATATAAGAAAACAAAGTTTCGAATTTAATAATTTCAGAATTGTTTTTCTAGTAAAAATATTGTAAAAAAATTTGATACCTATAAATTTAGATAAACTGACAGAAAGTGGGATCACAAGACAGACTCCAGTGTGTTCTGTGAGGAAGTAACATCATGCATTCATGCTACACTAAATCTTAGTATCAAATGTATTGAACACATCGCTGGATTATCTATCTCCAGCATCACAGCATCACAATGAAGGCATCAGTAGCGAGGCACAGCTAATCAGCTTGCGTCAGCTCCTCGCGATCGCTTTATTGCAAGCTGACAATGCATCCGTGTGAGTGCACGTCGCGGTTTATGCAGGCTTCGACACGTGTCTTGGTAGATTATGTGTGTTATGAGCTTTGTATTCAATTACAATTATAACCGCTGAAATTTTAAGGTTTGGGTAGATAAATGAACCATGAATTTAACGTGGGATAATATCTGCAATTTCTACCACATTATTCTTATTAGATGCGATCTTTGTCAGCCATCACGGGAAGTCAGGAGCCCGAAAGTCTGACAACCAGTCTACCAAGAGGTGCTGTGTTATCCAGTAACTGGGTTGTGGAGATCGGATAAGCAGTCACTCCATATAAACGTAAAGCTGCATCCGGTTTGGTTGGCAGCCGGCCCCAACACAGAAAAGGAGAGGCCGATGTTGATGGTCAAAGGCATCACGTAAACAAATCTTAAATCAGGTAACAAAACCATAGCTATGTATTGAACACATCGATGGATTATCTATTTACGGCATCACAATGAAAGTATCAGTCGCGAGACACAGCTAATCGACTCGCGTCGTCGCGAGCGCTTTATTGGAAGCTGACAATGCATCCGCGTGTTTACACGCCTTTCTTAAGTCGCGAACCATGCATGCTTTGACACGTGTCTCGATAGATTATGTGGTGCTATGAGCTTTGTAATATATTATCCGCTTGAAGACATTATCCATGAAATAATAATTATGTAGATATCTAGTTAACACAAAGTTACTTAGGTCCGCTAGCGCCACCCTGGTTTATCTTACTACCTCCGAGTTAGAAGCTTACACGGGCCTATTATTTATGACATATTTCAATTTAACCTCGTTTTAGGAACTAACTCTGAGTTAAGTTTTTGGCGTTTTTGTTACGTTTTTTTTTTTTTTATTTATGATGGGTTTGCTCTTGACTCTAGTCTAGGTCACGAGGTTTACACGTTTTTTATACGTGGTTTGAGAAGATTCAAGATTTGTGTGCCTAATGCTTTTACCATAAAATTGTATCCAAGAAAGTACTTATCACCATTCTCTAGCCATTATCCTAATTTACTTATGCCAATGCATTCCACAACTTTCTTGGCTAAATGTTTAAGTTTGTGGAATGCATTGCCTGACCCAATAAAAGCCGTTTAGTCATTGCATGTGTTTAAAATACTCATAAGGGAACATAACTTGTTGCTGTGATTGTCGTCATTTATTTTCATTGCATATATTATATTGAATGTGTATGTATTTATTTGTCTTTATTTAGCTTCTGAGTATCAAATAAAATTTTATTGTAAATTTTGGTATTGTTATATGTTATACCAATGACAACCCTATTTTATGTCCAGGCAATCACTGTCCATTCCAGGTTGCCTGGAAGAGATCGCGGCATGCAATAAGGCCGATAAATTAATTACTTATGGTTGGTGCGTGATGACATCTTCCATAGATACTTCTATATCAGTCGCCATTTCCGTAGACCCTGTTCTAGACTTCATCTTCCACAGTCCAACCATCGTATATTTGGTCTGCCCCTACTCTTGACCCTCCAGATTTATACTCAAAATCATCCTTGTGACTTTTTACTCCATTCTTCTACCTACCTCAATAACTTACTACCAAAATATATGAGAATATAATTTTTAAACAGGTACCTTGTGGCTATAAACTCTAAACTTGTATTTTAAAAATACCAAATTTTTATAATACTAGTTTAGAGTTAGCGTACCATCACAAAATGCTGTTTCGTCGCCAACTTTTTACAGCGGCAAAATACAGAATGTTTTTGTGTAAAAAACATAAAAGTACCTACAGAAGGTACTTTAGGCTTATGAATAAACCTTTCTGTTCATAAAATAAAAAAATGGAAATACACCTTATGGTGCTAGTAATTAGTTTTTTATTTAAAAAAGTATTGTTGTAAAATCCTTTGTTATTTAAAACCAGAATTACGTTAAGCCAGTAATGTTTTTACATTTAAAGTTTTGTGTTTCAGCTTTACCTATGCATACAATGTATGTATAAAACCATAAACTCAGTAAATGCTGTACTTATTTAATTAACTCTTTCTCTCTTTGATACACTTTTTTGGTTTTGAAACGATATTTATAATTAATTTGGAATATTTTATTTTTTCTATTTAGTGACAAAACATGATATATGATAAAAATATGATTTATGTACTCGTCAGACTTTCCAACAACTATCTGCCAAATTATGTAATCCCTACTTTTTATTCAACGTTGTTTTGGAATTAAAACAGTTGCAAACCAATATCCTTATTTATGCAAATTTCAACACTGATTAGCGATTAAGCAATCGCTAATCAGTGTCGAAATTTTGCACATTCATTTTGAATAAAGAGACTGCTAATCAGTTTCTAAACAGCTCACAAGGCCTCAAGAGCTACAAGCCGTGCAAAGCCAGAGGCAGAAAAATAATGATTTTCTTTTGTTCCAAAAAACTGCAAACTACATTTCTCATTTGAACAAAACGGTACAATTTTATTCTAAATTCAACTCGGAGAAATGAGGAAGTTAACACTAATTTATTCAGGCGATACTTGAAATACTGCACCATGCACATGCAAACGAAGTATTTTCACACAAAAGATAGAACAGTTTATAACAAATGGCGGAGTTTGCACAGTGACTATATATTAGGGAATTTGAATAACTACAAAAGTAAACTTCAATTAAACTAACTTTATTTCGGTACTGCTGAAAATATCCTGAATGCCTTCGAGAAAAGGAAAGATGGTACGTGCACAAAGAAATCGCATACTACCCACAATGCATAAATATAATGTGTTCATATCACACATACAGGGAAGGGAGGATCTTCCGACCAGATAGGTGTTGCCTTTGATGCCTACAATTGCCCAATGGTTGTTGTCGCGAAATCAAGTCATTTTTGTAGCTCGAATGCGGCTAGAGTGTGTTGTACGAAAGCCAAATTATGCAATCCAAATACATTATGCAATTAGTTTGTGTTGCACTTAAAACAAGGTAAGTACCTTTATTAGCTTAATTAGTTAATTAAACTCAACGTATTAGCAAAGGTATAATTTGCGGAACGCTGCCATGCAAGTTAAAATTGGATTTACACTCACATCAACAAAAGTTGTGAACTAACAGATTCAGTACGTAATGTAGAATGCATACGAAAGCTAACAAAGGGTACATACTGACATAGAATAAAAAACAACTAAAAAAGCTATACTCATATTGTGCTTTTCTTCTGCCCTAACATCATCATCAACATCATTTCAGCTGAAAGACGTCCACTACCTAAATCGGTGGTCCTGCACGTTTTACATCCAGCGGAGACAACAGTCCACCTAGTGCGAGGCCCTCCAACGCTGAGTCTCCCGGTACGTGGTTGTCATTACAGAACTTTTCAGCCCCATCGACCATCCATTTTGCAAGCAATGCCCTGCCCACTGCCAATTAAGTTTGGCAATTCTTTAGGCTATTTCGATATCTTCATTTCTGATTCGGTCAAGCAATGAAACTCCGAGCTTAGCCTTTTCGATTGCCCTTTGGGTGGCTTTAATCTTTCATAACACAACCCTATTTTGATTAGGGATATTCCTTCTGATCCACAATAGACTTGCCTATTTTATTGATGGTGGATAGTAAGAAGTGATGATAGGTCATTGGACATCTTAGTATGGAAACCATACCCATGGAGTACACAAACGAAATATAATAGAATGTAAGTTGGCCAAATCCAAAACTATGAGGAAAGCTGAAATGACACTGAAATAAGTGTCAGGGCCGTTTTAAAGAAAACTAAAAATGCATTATGGGATTTTTGAAAACTCAATATTCTTAGCCAGGCATCAAACCTGTTTAATTTGAAAAAATAAACACGCTGGTTACTACACGATCCGAAAGTGTCGCTTATAACAATCAAATTCTGGAAGATGATGACACACGGAAAACTTAAGAAAATACCAAATTTTTAATAAAATGTACAGATAAAAAATAAAACCCTCTAAAACCGTTTGATTTTTATTGTTTTTAAGATTCGGTACATCTCTCACCTACGATTTTGAATCAAATAAATATATGCAATGAAAGATCACATTAATCTCTTTAGTTTAAAACTATTTTGGTGAATGTCCGCCACTCTTCGCATAGCGGGTCAGATTATGCCCAATGTCACCTGCCCTGAGGCTCTAGATAAGTAACATTCTATCAACGATAGTGTAACGGTAGCGATTGGAAAAATTTGATCCCTTACATTTTGGCATATCGATCAACACCACATCGCTGACATCGAACGACACTTGTATAGACCATCAACTTGAAAACTGCGACGCAATACCGACTTCATTGAACGTCTTACACCGTGATTTTGTATGCATATTAGGCAAACTGTCGCTTCTGCACGTTCTTAATACATGGTAGGTCTCTCGTTCGGATCTCGTCTACATATGAAAGGAAATAAAGCGCCCGAGCAAACAAAAATCCGCAAATCTAGTGTGTCGGCATTACAATCTACACTAGGTCGGTTACACATCTTTTTCTATAGCAGACAGTTTAATTCCATCTATTTATGTAGTATGATATGAAAAATTTAACGATTTCCAAGCATACAAACATAATTTATAAATGGATGAAAATAACCATATAATTTGCTGGTCTATTCTGTAAATATCTTACCGTGAAAACATAAGTGTTGCTTCTGTGTGACAGTTCATCTCACGCTCACTTCACCTAGTTGAGTCACGTCCCACCGTGACTACTGTTTACAGAATAGCACCACTAATATAACTTGCTACCAGTCTACAAAGTCACCAAGCCCTATATGCTAACGTCTAAACATTCGCTAACACACCACACACGTAACGTAACATAACATACCACTAACTTATAAGCTTCCTGAAACTCAAAAGTTTACTTTCGATTCCCAAGAGACGGCCACAAAATTGCCTTCGTGTATATTTTAGTGTGAAATGAGGGTCTGAGTCAGACCTCTGTAACTATAAGGCTGTTACCACTATGAGCTCGTAGAGCGAATAATCGTATGAGTGAGTTTATTTCTGGCTGGTTAGGTTTATGGCTAAGGATACCCTACAAAAGTATAGCGTCATACAATTGGGCACATACAATGAGCACATTAAGGCGTGTTTATACGAGAAGAATACCATCCGCGCCGTTGCCACGGTGCGCTCCACATACCCCAATTAACATTTAATTTTGGTGAAGCGTGGTGACCTCGCGGTCACCGCGCGGCATACGCAAGAAAAACTTTTGCGTCGTGTAAACAGTAACACGCTTATTGCTCTGCTAGCTTCGTCACTTTGCTCCATTTATGAATCCGTAGCCTGAAAGTACACAACGGCAACGACATTAACCATATATATTTTAAAATTCGAGATGATAGCTGTGCGCGCAGTACAGCTATCATCTTCAGCTGAGCCAGCTATCATCTTCAGCTGAGCTACGTAAAATTCTCTCTTGTATTTTTAGCACTTTCATTACTTCCGAGACTCAGGAATTGTCGTATTGTTTGCAGTTTATAAGTTCCCGGGGGTTGAGCTTGCATAAGTGATACAAATTGATTTCCTTGTAAAGCATTGCAAACGCATATGTCGGTTTCTTTTTATTATAATGGAATTTTACATTCTACATTGTGTAAAACACAGTGAACTGCGCATTCACCTAACATCTGGAAATGTATAATTATATACTATGTTGAGCAATAAAGATTTGAATTTGTTTTTGATGGCAAATGAAAAGGCTATGTGTCTATTAATAGAATAGAAAATAATAGGCATGAAAAGGAGTGTTAAAGGCCTTAAAATAACTTTTGAAATCATTTTATGATGAAAATCAAGGACCAATTAAAAGAGACATTATTCTGAATGCTTAACAACAAGACCCGAATACCACGAAAATAATAGTAGGTAGAATCGATAATTTCATTACGTCTCTATATTGTTTACTTCTAAGTAGCAAGCCTATCCTGTCGCCATAGCAACCAACATTTTCTTTGACCAAATTCTGCCCAAAAACCAAGAAGACAAAAAGGCTTTATTCAAACCTGTAGCGCAGAACATCCTCCTTGTAACCAAAATAAGGAAATCAGAGAAAAGAAGAACATATTAACACAAAAAGAAACTAGAAGAAAAGCGCTTGAAAGGCGATTTTGGTGCAGAAACAATAAAAAGCCAGCATTATGTCATTCTGCTATAAAGTCACACAGTTTTTGACAGCCAATGTCAGACAAAAATTATGGTACAATGAAAATATCATTTATTTTATTTTAGTATCACTTTACAAGACACTGGCATAGTCGACATCGGCTGTCATAGGCTGTATCTCATGAACCGTGATAGCTAGACAGTTGAAATGTTCACACGTGATGTATTTCTGTTGCCGCTATAACAACAAATACTATTAACAGAATAAAATAAATATTTAAGTGGGACTTCCATACCAGAAACGTGATCTTTTTGCCGTTTTTTGCGATAATGGTACGGAACCCTTCGTGCGCGAGTCAGACTCGCACTTGACCGGTTTTTTTTTGAAAAGTCACTTTGAATTCTTCTTTAGAAGTTGTTCGTTTTCATGAGAAAAAGAGATTTTTAAAATATGACGTCACCTTTCAATTACAAGCTGTACTCGTATACAGTGGAATATTTCAGAAATCTACAGAATATTCAAAGTTTTTATTGAAAAAAAACTGTGTGTAGATAAATGATGTTTTGAAGGAAATGAATAAACTTTTATACTATTACTTTTTACTATTTTTTTATTCCTCCATTTTCCGTAGATATCATAAAAAATGTTATTCCAATAAAATGTAATTTAGCATAACAACAACTTCATCTATTAATAAAAAAAATACTTATCCAATATTTGCTAACACACATCTGTACCAATTTTCTGTTCCTTCTTCTTGTCAGTATATTATGTATGTGTGCATAAATGACTAAATAAATAAATGAACACTTTGAAGAAATTACTAGGGAAGATTTATTTAATCAAGAGTGTGAGCTAATTTAAATGTTTCCCAGGCCCCCTACTCATGGCAGTCGTAGGAACTGTGGGTTTTAGTCGGTAGGAGTCCGGCATAACCTTTCGTTTTCATCAGACGAACGGAATCCATGAAAATCCCACAAAAAGTTTAGTATTCATTACGATGAGTTGTCATTATTATCTTGCAAAATGTAACCCATTGTGTTTTACGAAATGAGTCTGCTAGGCCGACACTCCATCGATTAAGTACTTCTCTTTGGGCTTTATGAAGGCAGCATTCAAATTGGAATCAGGCAATAATAGAAGTTCCATCCCTCTTAGTTCACGGTCCAACAATAGGAGCATAAATTCCATCATTAATCAGAATCAAAGACTGATAGGATTATTTATTCTTGAAGTCTGCTTTGTTTATAAACTGGCGCTTATTGTTGATTACTGGGGACGTTGTTTTGTCAATAGAGGTGAAATATCTGGTACCAAATTATTAGCGGAGAGAGAAGCTAGGGTATGTTTTGGTGGGAATCGCTGTTGGTGAGAACAGCATTACCTATAAAATGCCAAAAATACCTTCTGCTGTACTCGTGGCGGAGTACCGTATAAAGCAGAGCCCTAGCCAGTCCGAGTCATCCACGTCCCCGTCGTTCTCCCTGGGACCTGCTGCAACCGCGCCGCCGCGCGTCCGCCACCCCGAGTTGCAGCTGAGCTAACGGATGCAGGGCGAAGGGCGAATATTCTGCGCCTTAAAACAGAATCGTCTCACTAGGGAGGATACCCGAAATAAAACCGAGCACATCCGAAGGCTCTAAGGCGGCAGCCCCGCTATCGGATTAAGGCACAGTGGGCTAATCACCCGCTTGCCCGACAATAATTGATTCCTGAAACCGAAACAGAAAGAAACCGGACCGATCTTTTACCGACGACTTTTGGCATGAAAAAACGGACACGAATTGGTTATTGGAATGTACGCACGCTTAGCGATGACAGCCGACTAGCACAAGCAGAAGCAGTAATGCTTAGCTACAACCTGCAGATACTCGGTCTAAGCGAAGTGAGGAGAAACGGTTTTGGTGAGCTGAGAACGTCCGAGAGCTTGACTTTGCTGTATTCAGGTAAAGAAAGTGAGGAAGATGTGCGCGAGTATGGCGTGGGGCTCCTCCTTTCTAATGCAGCTAAGAATAGCCTCTTGGACTGGAAACCGATCTCAGACCGGATCATGTGTGCCCGCTTCAACTCAAGAGTCCGGAAGATCTCCATTATCCAGTGCTACGCCCCAACCAATGCATCAACAGAGGATACCAAGGACGACTTCTACAATGCCCTCAACGCCACCATTAGGAGCATAAAAAAACAAGACATCGTCATCGTCATGGGAGACCTGAATGCAAAGGTTGGGAGTGTTAACACTAACCGCGAGCGGCATATGGGTACACAGGGACTTGGAGTGTGCAACGAGAATGGGGAGCGATTTATCGAGTTTTGTCAGAACCACGACCTTACCATCGGAGGAACATTATTCATTCATGGCGACCACCATAAGTACACGTGGAACTCACCCGATGGGGTCACCAAGAACCAAATTGACCACCTCGCCATTAGTTCCAAATGGCGGTCTTCACTGCTCGATGTCCGCAACCGCAGGGGCGCCGATATTGATAGCGACCACCATCTGGTAGTTGCTGAAGTCCGGCTCAAGGTTGCAGTAGCCCGTGCGGCTGGAGGACCTGGCAAGATTGGAAGAAGGTTCGAGGTGAGCAAACTGCACGACTCAGACACGCGTAAAAGTTTTCAGTTGGAATTGCGCAATCGCTTTTCTGTACTCGATGCTGCTACGGACTCATTAGACGAGGAGTGGAACCGCATCAATGTGGCCTATACAGAGACCAGCTCCTTCGTTCTAGGGCACAAATCAACTCACTCTCGGGAGGACTGGATGTCACAACGCACGTGGAACCTGATTGAAGATAGAAGGAATCTAAATCTGAGACTGCTTGAGACCCATAACGACGTCATACGAGCAGACCTTAACACGCAGTACCATCAGAAACGCAAGGAAATCTATCGCAGTACCCGCAAAGATAGAAGACGGTGGGCTGATGGTATTGCTGATCGTGCTCAACAAGCTGCAAACTCCGGCAACTTGAAAGAGTTGTACAATGCTACCAAATCCTTGGCAGGTAACAGCAAGTCGAAGAAGAAGCCGCTAAAGTCCAAAGATGGTCAGCTCATTGTGACATCAGAAGGGCAGCTACTCCGCTGGATTGCCGAAGAACTCCCGGACGAATGGAACAAAGGTCTTCTTATAACTGTTCCTAAGAAAGGTGATCTTAGCCAGTGCGATAACTGGAGAGGTATAACGTTGCTCTCGATTCCCTCTAAAGTTTTTTGCAAGATCATCCTGGATAGATTGTCGAAGGCCGTGGATCCTCTTCTACGCAAGGAGCAGGCTGGTTTCCGCTCGCACCGCTCCTGTACGGACCAGATCAACACTCTCCGTATCATACTGGAACAGGCATCAGAATGGCAGAGGGAGATTTATCTAACCTTTGTAGACTTCGAAAAGGCCTTTGATACGCTGAAGTGGTCTAGTATCTGGTCCCGCCTACTGGACATTGGAGTGCCGCCGAAAATAGTCCGTCTGTTGCAGAGTATTTACAAGAAATACTCCTGTAAGGTTACTCATAACGGCCTCATATCGGATGACATAACAGTGCATGCGGGTGTCCGCCAAGGCTGCCTCCTGTCGCCGCTCCTCTTTCTAGTCGTTCTTGATGGAATTATGCTTCGCATCTATGATAACAGGCGCCGCGGCATAGAGTGGGGATTATCCAACGTCTTGGAAGACTTGGATTACGCCGATGACCTATGCCTGCTGAGTCATACCCACGCCAATATGCAAGCAAAGTTAAACGATCTACGTCAGGAAGCGGCAAAAACGGGGCTCAAAATAAACATCCGGAAGACCCAAGAAATGAGATCTGGTGTGAAGAACCACTCACCGTTGCTGATTGGCACAGAGGCAGTGGAACGCGTCCACAAATTTACTTACCTCGGGAGTGTCGTGTCAGAGACTGGGGGTAGTGAAGAGGACATCGCTTCACGGATCGCCAAAGCCCGAGCAACCTTCGCGCAGCTGAGACCTGTTTGGCAATCGCGGAAACTGACCCGAAGGATTAAACTCAAAATCTTCGGGTCCAATGTCAAATCCGTGCTGCTCTACGGGTGCGAAACGTGGAAGGTCACAAAGGACATCTCACGCCAAATACAAGTCTTCGTCAACCGCTGTCTTCGTCGCATTCTCGGAATTTACTGGCCCGAGACCATCTCCAATGTAGAGCTGTTGGAGAAATGCCACGAGAGCCCGATCGACCGCCAGATCAAGCGTCGCAAGTGGAGATGGATTGGCCACACGCTCCGTAGGGGTCCCGACCACATACCCAAGCAAGCTTTGGACTGGAATCCCCAAGGGAAAAGAAAGCGTGGCCGTCCCCGTCAAACCTGGCGTCGCACCGTGTTGGCAGAAGCGACGAGCATCGGAATGACATGGAGCGAGGTGAAGCGTGAAGCTCAAGATCGATCGCGTTGGAGGACATCTGTGGACGCCCTCTGCCCCATCTAGGGGTTATAGGAAATTAAGTCAAGTAAGTCAAATTATTATGTGCGTGTGAACTGAGGGACCACACTGGTATTTCGCAAAATAAAAAATCGTAGGATTTAGTAGTACACCTAAAACAATTGTAGAACAAATCTGGGAATTTGTAAACAAATATATTAAAAACTACAGCCCTAAAAGTGTGGTCCCTCAATCCTCACAGACCATCAGCCAGATCTCGGTAAGTATCTGAAAAATTAAGATATTGTGACTACAGACATTTAGTAAAGAATTCGTAAAGATATTTACTTAAAAACGGACCACAAAGCATCAAAGAAAAAAACAATATAACGACTAAACTGTGGTCCCTCAGTCCTCACAAGAAAGATAAATATTTTAGTGAATATTACCGTTATTATTAGCGTTTTTGATAATCGAAGAAGTTCTGGAACGGTGACCGCTTATCGGAAGACAGCGTTGAAAGAACTCCCAATAAGTAGACCGACGACCTATTTCAGGCTGCGAGAAACCGCTGGATGTGACGACTTTCGGCTGATATGATGATGAATGATGAAGAGGTAAAGAAAACGAAGTGGAAAGGAGTGGTTGTGCGCTGATGGTGGTGATAGGACTAAAACACTGACGCGATGTTTACAGGATTGTAATTAAAAATAAAGAGAAAACAAACGGTCGATAGTTAAAAACTAGATTGAAGGCGAAAGGTAAACCGCGAGCTCACGAAAGCGGTGTTTGACGCAGTGCTCAGCAGGTCCGGCCGTTGCGCGCCCCCTCCGCGACTAGTCTGACTCCGTTCGTTGTCGCCGGAACGTAGGGATGTCGGCGAGTGGTAGTGATGTCTTAACATGATGGAATGTCTCAATGACTAATGAGTGGCACATAAAAACTTGTTGTATTTTTTTATTCATATTAGGATTTGTTCTAAAAGCTACGACAAAACCCTTCTATATTCGTTCGCAAATCCGTAATAGAAAACTTAAAGTAAATCTTTCGCTAATCATGCCGCATAAATATAAAAGGAAAGGCCTTAACATCACGCCTTCTGGATGAGATAGTAACTTGTCACATTTATTAAAAATTCAGCCGTTGGGTCGGACTAATTGTAGGGACACGTCGTTACACTTTTATATATAGGAAGAAATATTTATATTCAAGTCGGTATTGCAGTAAGAATAAAAACTTGGTAGGTCCTGTTTGAAAACCAACGGTCCCAATGCCTGAAAATAAAAGAAGATTTTTACAAAATTCGTCAATGGAGTTTTAATTTTGATTATTATTTCTTTGCACTTTTCCTCATAGACTCCGTTGCGCTTTTTTCGCTATTTGTCATAGTTTCGAATTTAGTTATCCACGCCCACTTGACAACATGAACATTTCAGAGTTAATTAGGTGACAAGTTTATATATTTACACATATTTATTTATTTTCTTTGTTAGTAAAAATATTGTGACATTACTGTATTTAAAAAATATATTTTTTTCAAATCATAATTCTTTGTTAGCTAACAAGAGCGCTATCAGCTTTTTGATTTTAAGTCGAGCAACTATCGAGTCGATAGTATATGGACTTTCTATGATCTCTGTATATTGCTGTATATTTTTAACACACAGCTAAACAGTTGTTCCACTTAAAGTTATGAGTATGCGCAAGGCCTTACTAATAAGGTTTCTTACACCTTCTTTATCACGGTTTGCAGTGACGAATTATTTAGAGCAAATACGGGTTTGTCACATTGAAAAAGGGTCTTTATACTAAACTGTGGAGAATTATCGGATACGTTTTACATGCAGGTAGGCTTAGGCACGACAGGCTTGATCCGTTATTCTCGTTTATTCAGAAAACCAGACAAAATACCAACCGTTTGTCCAGCTATATTTTTCGGATGATATATGATACAACCGGATGCTGAGTACCGGTATTTTACATGGAGCGAATGCTTATCTTAACTCAGCAACTGGATGACATGATTCCCAGAAAGCAAGAACCAGTAAGAAATAATTCTGTAGGCAATAGAACTAAGTTTCACACTCATATCCAAGGGCACTATAGACGATGAAATAAAACCAATTTCCCTTCGCCGTGAAATATATCTCTGAAGTCACAATGCATGTCAGTTACAACCATGATTTCTAAAATAGGCAATGGGAGTGAAATTTATAGGCGCACGAAATCGTTTCGTGCCAGACGATCCAAGTAGAACGACTAAAAGCGGGTTTGGTTACTAAGTTAGGTTGCACAGTTACAATAATTCTAAAGTTAGGTTAACAGGCATTCTCCTTAGAGTAGTTTAGGTATTTAAAGTAATAGTCTGTAAGTTTTATCAAGGTATAGTACCTTAATATGTAATTGTTTGGCTCTATAAAAAATGGTTTTTCTAATTCAAATGTAAAGTGGTTGTGACTCCTCTGAGGGTGAGGATAAGCCGCTTGAATACTATCTTTTTTATACTGCCTTGGTGATAAAAAAACGATAGGTACCTTTACAATCATATTGGTTTTACGCCAATTTTTTTCTAATTATTCTAATTTCCATACCTAACTTTTTATCATAATCATCATTTCAGCCGAAAGACGTCCACTGCTGTACATAGACCTCCCCGAAGCGTCACCACACTGATCGGTCCTGTGCGTTTCGCATCCACCGTCCGGTTGCCTTCAAATGCAGCGTCTTCCGGTACGCGGTCGCCACTCCAGAACTTTTCGGCCCCAACGGCCATCCATTCTGCGAGCAATGTGCCCTGCCCACTGCCACTTAAGTTTGGCAATTCTTTGGGCTATGTCGGTAACCTTGGTTCTCTTGCGGATGTCTTCGTTTCTTATCCGCATAAGTAATCGCAAGCAGCATATATCGCAAGGAAACTCCGAGTATAACTCTCTCCATTGCCCTTTGGGTGACTTTAAGCCTTCTGATATGGCTCATTGTGAGCGACCACGTCTCTGTCCCGTAAGTAATCACTGGCAACACACACTGGTCATAAACTGTCGTCTTGAGACACTGTGGTAAGTTGGACAAGAAGATACCGTGCAACTTCCCGAACGCTGCCCAGCCGAGTCGGATTCGATAGTTGACCTCTTTCTCGAAATTGGACTTAACTAACTGGACCCTTTGTCCCAGGTAGACATAATCGTCCACAACTTCGAGTGCAGAGTTTCCGACTCTGATAGAAGTGGGTGCAACATGGGCATTCAACATCACCTTGGTTTTATCCATGTTCATTTTTAGACCCACTCTTTCGGAAGCTCTACTAAGGTCATCGAGCATTGAACTGAGGTCCTCCATGGTCTCAATCATGACTATATCGTTGGCAAACCGAAGGTGAGTGATGTACTTGCCGTTGAAGTTGTTGCCCAGCCCTCTCCAGTGCAGCAGAGAACAGTTTCGGGGTTATGACGTCTCCATATCTACCTTTTACGTATCTTTTAATTCCTGGCTAATTTATTTTTACTAGAGAGCTGTTATTTTATGTTCGTGTGAGTTAGGAACATGACATTAATTTCGACTTACCGGTCTATGGAAATTTGAGCGAAAACTGACTATTTCATTTTAAGGTCCTAGTTCGTAATGTGAGCTCCTAGTACAGTTTTCAGAGACAAAATAATTTAATTTTCTACTCTACACTCCGTGTTCGCCTGAAAACGTACCCCCCTACTAAAAGTAAATCCTAAAAACTCTTTTAACACATTATTTTCACTAGTATCAGCTTCGCTTATTACTTCATAAAAAGTACGTACAGTTTATCATGTCTGAACATACTTGCGTGGAAATCCTGTTCCATTTTATATGCGTGTATTTGTACATCTTTATTTGTTGTGATAAGTTGTTCTTGAATACTGGCAAGTGTTGATTTGTATGTTTTAATGTGACTAAATTGTTGTTTCTGCGTATTTTATTATTTATTCATCTATCAAATGTTGTTTCTTATTTTACAGACTTAACAAGATCGTTGAAGAATGCTATTAAGAAGATTAGTCGCTCAAATATTTGGTAGAAATGCTGATTTTACAGAGTTTGCCGTATAAATATAACAAGGCCTTTAGTTTATAGATCATGTGATCAGTTTATTTCAATTACTGAAATTATATATCTTCCGCATTTAAATCCAATGTAAAAATGTGGAAAAGTTCTCCTTATTGAACATCTAACAAAAACCAATTTAGAACTCTTAGATGTTAAAAGGGTTATAGCAAAAATATTATTATTAATTTTAGCTTTAATTTTTAACGTAAACCTAAAACAACCCTTATAAATATTAGTCTTTGCCCAGACCAGACACATTAATACATTTATATCTACTTAAATAATCCTAGGGCAACGAATAATATGTAGTCCTATCAAACAAAGTAGAACCTTCAAAATATAATCCTGCGTGGTTAATCCTTGCCGTCAGATATGGGTGCCAATTACTTACGCATATCACATCGGCCTCGTCTAGGACCTGCTACTAACGCGTACTTATGTCTAAACCACATCTCTCAAGACTTATTTTTATTCGTGAGCTCCCTTGATACGGATTTGGTAAAACTTCTGTCGTTTTTCTCGAGTTTTTTTTGGGTATAAATTCATAAGTGCGTTATTTTAAGTGGTTCAATAAATTATTTTACGCATAGTATTTTAACCAATTATAGTTTCAAAATGATTCAAGGCTTAATTTGGGTCCAAAATCGTAAATTGTAGCCAGACAGAATAACAAACCTACCTAAATAATCCAAGGGTGACAATATTACATAAGCCTAACATAAACATAAAATAGAAACCTGCAAAATATAATCCTACGTGGTAAATCCTTGCCGTCAAGTGTAACGGCTACCAATTACTTACTAATTTCATATCGATCTCGTCTAGGACTTGCTTTTAATGTAGGTGAGAGATGAGGTTTAGACGTATTATTTATTCGTGAGCTCCCTTGATACGAATTCGGTACCTTTTTTCAGTTTTCTTGAGTTTTTTGGGTATAAAGTCTTTGTTGTTATAAAAAGTGCAAATAATATGTTTTTGTCTTGGTTTTTTTTCTCATATATTGAATTGCCCAGTCACTGGGTTGTGAAAATCAGATAGATAGTGACTCGATGCAAAATACTTAGCTGAATCCAATATATTTGGGCAAGTCTAGATAGATAGATTTTATAGAAACAGAAAAATTGAGACTCAATTTTGATCATTAATTAAAATCATATAAATATGACCAATGACAGCCTGAGGTCATGTAGTTATTACTGGATGCGTGGTGGGACATTTTATCAGAGTTAACGATTATCAACAAGTCTAAAATTAATGCGATCGACACGCGCTACAAAATGTTTGCTGTCAAAATCCTAAACATTTTGAACATTTTACAACCGTCATCCCATAGTCATCCCTGATTGAATTTCACTTAGTCTTGCGTCTCAATATTTATCTATTATCACATACAATTGTTTTCACAGGTAATACCCAAACTAATAAAATTAGCCATGATTTGCTAAAAATATGGACTTAAAACTCACCAAAAAACATTACATCCAGCAAATCATCATTACTTTTTCCCAGAAAAGCAATTCATCCCAGATGTCACTTCCACAATTATACACAGTGAGGAAGATTTGAGTTTTATGACAGAAAAATTTACACTAATATTATAAAGGCAAAAGATTGTGAGTGTCTTTGTACGTTTGTTACTTCTTCACGCTCAAACAGCTGGACGGATCTGGATGAAATTTGGCATAGACATAGATTATAGTCTTGAATAGCACATAGGATCCTTTTTTTCCGGAAAAATGTTACATCGGGATAATTTTCAACTTGCTCGCGGGCGAAGTCACTGGCAGAAGCTAGTATTTGATAATAGTCATGGCTAAGAAGATTGAGCGACATCCCGTCGAGAAACAAATTAATGTCTAGCATAAATACAAATACTCCAAAATCGTCTGACTTGCAACTTTTTTATTACGGTGATCATAGAGCACGGAATCGTAGTGTCGGTGTTGGCAGCGTCACTCAACAATGAGATTCGCTATTTATGCTTAATATTGGAAAAAGATAATGCAAATTTTGTTAGTCTGTGTGAATTTGGAGGGTAATTCCGGAATAACTGGACCTGGTCGAAAAATTCTTTTACCATTTGAAAAGTAAATGATTCCAAACGGACACAAGCTATATATTACATTGTAATATTCTACAGATAATTGTTCAATCCGGGCAAAGCCGTGGCGAGCTTATAGTTACTAATAATGAACGTGGCCGAACAAATGCACTGAGCACAAGTTTCGGCTGTTACAAGCATAGTCAAAATTGCCTCGGACCATTAGTTTTTATGAGTAGACGATGACACATTACCGTCTCTAGGGTTTCCGAGCTCTGTAATGGCGACAAAAATTGCGAACAAGTTTCACCGAAAATTATTTTACGACACAAACAAGATTTACTTCTAGAAATGTGGCGTTTATTAGGTGTTTGTGGAAGACAAATGTGCAGTAATTCTGTGTAATATTGTGGTACTACTCTATTTATTTTTTTGTAACGGGGTTTTTTTGAATAATGACTTCAAAATATTATTTTTACTTAACATCATATGCATATTTTCTTTTTAATTTAGTGTATTAGAAAGTCTGAAAATTATAGTAAACTGTTAGTTTATTAAAAATGAACTTATTAAAGATTCACTTAAAATGTGGTCAAATAAAAACAATTGGGTAAAAATATGTTACTAATATTATCATCATCATCATCATCAGCCTTTCAATGTTCCTACTGCTGGAACTCAGTCCTCCTCTCTGTTTGAAAGGGAATGGACCTTAATCCGCCACGCGAGCCCAGTGCGGGTTGGGGGATGTCACATGTCTTCAAACTTTTGTTTCTAGCACATGCGACATTTTGGTGATGAAATAATTAGCACAAAGTAAAGCGCCTGCTAATCAATGTGGCGACTTTTGGGGAATGTGGGGGAGCCCACATTGATCGCTATTATAATTCCAGCCGAAAAACATACATAGGCCTCCGCCTATGTATGTCTATGGGCTGAAATTATAAAAGTGCCTACCGAGGTCCAAACCCAAGACCTAGGACATGTAAGTCGGGGCCAATACCACTGGGCCACCACTGTTCTCATTAATATTATACAAAACAATATTTGTATGAGCTCCTTCTAGAAAGTGTTGCGTTACTTATGCTAGAACCTTCCAAGATTTTATCAATTCCTAGTCACCATAAGATTACCAAGTTTAGTCACGTAGTCTTCCTATGCCATTCAAAAGATATAATAGAAGTGCCAGCCACTCCAAGTCAAGTAATATAAAATAAAAAAGTTTCCGCCACGCCGTAGCACGGTTACGTCGTAGCACGGCTACGTCGTAACACGGCTACGGCGTAGCATGTCTACGAGAAGTCCGTTCACCTAAACTTACGAGGCTATTACGTTCGTTTTCTGTGAAACTGGTCTTGTTGGTGATGTTGAGAATACTTTCCGATACAAAGGTCTTACCTTAATATTGTGGGTGAGTACTTTCCTTACGTACCTAAACGGTTTTGTTAGTAGGTTAATTTTGCTCAAACACTTTTACTTGGGCTATACACTTACGAGGTGTATACGTGCGATTTGTAATGTAGACCCACTTACACCCTGTAAACCACTGTTTAGGAAACTTAGAATACTTACATTGACTGGCATTTATATTAAAGAAATATGTAAATTTACGAAATCCCACCCTGAGATGTTTGAAAAAGTGGGCGATAAATGTAAGTTCAGAACTAGATATCCTAATCGACTAATTATTCCTAGAATGAAAACGGAACTATGTAGACAAAGTTGCTATCCTATGTGTATTCAGATTTATAACAAGATTCCTAACGAAATTAAAGAACTTCCAATGATCCGCTTCAGAAGGGCTTTACGCAGGTGGTTAATAGAGATTTCCTTCTATACTATAAAAGAGTTCCTTCAGTTTAAATTTAAATGACCTAATTGTATACTTACCAAAAATTTGCATGTCATTATGCTATGATTAAATATGTTAAGCTACTATTATACTACATTGTAAGAACTTTTGTAACCATATTTATCTGCATATAAATCTTTGACTTTGACTTTGACGAATACTTTTTTTTTGGTATACACAAAATTAGAAAATGTTAAAGTGGTCTTTATGCAAAAGACCACTTTAACATTTTCTTCTACTTCGGAAAGGAAGTACAAACAGTCATGAGCCGAGCCCAAGAAGACCTCAATATCTTATTCACCTGGTTTCAATATAATCTACTCACCATCAATGTGTCCAAGACCAACTTTATGATATTTAGTGCAAAAAATAAAACAATTCCAAATTTTCAGCCACTCCATGTAAATAACGAACCACTGACTAAAGCAGAATCCGAAAAATATCTTGGCCTCGTCCTAGATAAAAACCTCGCCTGGAAACCCCACTTAGACAAATTACGTTCTAAATTATCATCACTGATGGGAATATTGCGAGGCTCCGTCCGCTGTTTTCCCAAAGCTGTACGATATATCATCTACAATTCCCTAATCAAATCACATCTGACCTATTTAATCGAAGTATGGGGTTCTGCAACCAAAACCAACTTAAAAAATATACAAACAACTCAAAATAAAATAATCAAATTACTCTTTAATATGAACTACCTAACGCCAACAAAAACCGTCTTCCAAAAAACCAAATTAATGACACTCGCACAACTATACAAATTCCATACATGTATCCTGGTTAGGAAAATATTGACAAAAGATACCCATTCTCAAATTGTATTTACTAAGAAGTTGCAGATCCAAACCCGACTGCTGCGTAGCGCTAACGATATCTGCCTATTCGGAAAACCACGGACAAATTATGGTATAAGAAATATAAGATATGAAGGTGCCGATATGTATAACAATCTTCCGAAAGATATCAAAGAAATACAGTCTTTTCCTCTATTTAAAAAGAAATTAAAATTCCACATTCAAAAAAGTTTCCACTTATTTTAGTTCGTGTACCTACTAGTTAATATAACCTTAATATTTTAATATACTAAGTAATATAACAAGGAACAAAAAGTTTGACAACAAATGCCTTTAATAGCAACTGTGAAAGAAACTGTGTTTCGACACTTAATTGGGCGCACGCCACGGGTACTTGTCTCACTCAACTTATTTTGGCTTACCCACAGAACAAAAATAACAAATAATGTACAAAACTTTTTATTCTTCCGAGTTGGTCTTGTAATACTAACATAGTATTAAGCTAATCACTAACAATGCCTATTTGCTGAATTATTTTGAACATAACAACTGATAACGGACTGTTGCCGCTACTCGTTTTTAATTTTTTTGTTACTGTAACTATTGTTTCTCATTGTAAGTGAATGTGTTTATTCTGTTTTTGAGAAATAAATGTCTTAAACCAACAAAAGCATTAAATAAGTCTGTTTTGAATTTTACCTGAAAATTAAGTAGCTTAAACAGAATTTTAATTGAGAACTGCAAACGCTATTCCACAAAAGTGTAGGTAGAATTGTATGATACAATTACGTGAAAATTTGGTTCAAATGAATTCCACCAAATGGCGCAGAGGGATCAAAAAGTAGTGAGAATGAAATAGAATATAATGACTATTGATAACTTAATCATTTATTTTTCTACATAGTTTCCGAATCTCTCTACACACCGAGTCCAGCGATTTTCCAAGGCTTCAATCCCTTTCACAAAAAAAGTTTTGTCTTGGTCCTGCAAAAAGCTCTCCACGGCATCCATCACCTCGTTATCGTCTTCGTACCTGTTTCCACTTAAGTGATTTTTCAATTTAGGGAACAGATAAAAATCGCTAGCCGACAGTTCTGGTGAATAAGGGGGGTGGTCAACCAATTCGAAGTCAGCTTGCTGAATGGCAGCCATCGCAACTGCCAACCTGTGCGCGGGTGCGTTCTCGTGATGAAACAGCACGCCCCTTCGAAGTTTCCCTCTCCTTTTCTCTTTGATGGCATTCCTCAACTTGTGAATAAAAGCTGCATAATATTGGCCTGTAATAGTCGTTCCACGCTCCAGGTAATCAGTCAACAATATCCCTTCTGAGTCCCAAAATATTGAGGCCATAACCTTGCCAGCCGATGCCACGAAACGAAACTTCTTCGGGGTCGGTGATGATGGCCGTTTAAATTGCGAAGATTGCTGTTTTGCCTCCGGATCAAAATGATGGACCCATGTTTCGTCCATTTTTACGAAACGAGACAAAAGGTTTTCAGAATCTTTTTGAAACTTGTCCAACAATATCTTCGAAATGTCAAGTCGATTTTGATTCTGACTGTCAGTTAACATTCTCAGCAACCACCTTGCGGAGACTTTTCTCATATTCAATATGGATTGAATACTTCTGTATTAAATGCCCGTTTCTTGAATGAAGTATCGGATGGTAACTCTTCGATCGCTCAATACAATTTTCTCGACTTTCAAACATTTTCTTGGGTGACTGACGTCGATGGACGGCCGCAATGATGTTCGTCTCCCGTGCTCGTTCTCCCTACTCACAATTGAGAAGCCTACCTTGCGATAGTGGAATACGGCGGAGCAGACTCTTCTTATGTTGCTTCGCAATGAATCTCTTGCGTCGTTAACTTTTTTAAACAGAGGTATTTAATAACGGTTCGCACTTCTTTTTTCTCCATTTTCGAGAACACGTTCCAACACGAAGCAAACAAATGACTACATTCAGAAAAAAACAAAAGAGAATCGAAGATTTTTTTTTAAATTAATTTTACAAATATGTATCTGAGCTATGCCTGCCAGTATATTTTTTTTTTCTTACCGAGGAGTTTATCGTTCTCACTACTTTTTGATCCCTCCTAGCATAAAGCGCTGATTCAGTTTAGTTCTCATGTACGCAGGCCTATTTCTGTCAACAAAACAAATCCAGAATTTAGAACAAGACCGGACCATCTATTTTCTCTCTCCACCTATTTTGATTTCTCTCTCACCTCTGGGATGGATCTGCCAAATAAAAAACTAGCTTGATGCATTTGAGTCGATTGATAGACGGACCAAGAGGTTTATCAGCAACAATGCCCTGATCGAGTCAAAGCTGCAGAGCCTTGAACATCGACGCCGACTTGCCAGGCTGTCGGTTTATTATCGGTTACATTTACATTTCGCTTAGCCCTTTCCATCATTGAACTACAAGACGTACGACACATGGTGGACATCCCAACCATACGCACAAACCGTTTTGCGAACACTTTCATTGTGCGTACAGCTAAGGAGTGAAATTCCCAGCCGGAGTTTTTGTTTCCTGATAGCTACAAACTAGGAGTAATTAATTAAAAAATTAATACGCTACTTCAAGGCAAGCGTGGTTCACCGTTGACCACACAATCGCTTACCATCAGGCGAGATAGTGGTCAAACGCGAGCCTATCGTTACTTAAATAAGGCATCTTTTTTCTAGATTCTAAGAAATTTCTTGAATTCAAATACGCTATTAAGTTTATTGAGACATCAAAGTTTAAACTCCAATTCCCTCCTAAAATATTGAAGTACAACGTGTCCCTTAAATTGTTCACCGACACCGTCACATGTCATTGTATTCTTATCTCTAATTTAATCTTTAGTGTGTCACCCACGGCCTGCGATACTATCTGTCAGGCAGAGACATGATTCTGGGTTAGCGATGAAGAAGGTTAAGCGCAGATGGTTTTGAACTATGATATTGGTTTGCATATGGCTGGATTGTTTTGAAAACCGCTCCGGTACCCAAGCCTCGAAACCGTACATAATTTCAGACCTAAATAATCATTTACGGTTTTGTCATTCGGTAAACTTGGTTAACTGCGATGGCCACCTGCATAGCATTATCTTTAAGGAGTATATATTCCCCAACGATTTGCAATACTGGCCATCTACCCGCTCGGAGCCAGAATATCAATATTGAAACTCATTTTGGACAGTTTTGTATGCAAAATATTCCTAGATTTACATGTGTAAAAATATTTTTACTTCCAAGTCGTTTTGGAGTAATATACAAAAGTAGAAAAAGATTATCGTCTTGTTATTTTTTTTAAAGCATAACTATTAGTTACAGGAAAAAAAACATGTTTCAAAAATAACGTACATGAATCATTTTTTTATTATTATTTTTTCAGCCTTTTAACTTAGCCGTTACTAAAGATTATCCTTTAGAAAGTAACCGTTTTACGGCACTAAAGCGGTGGAAGGATTTAAAGTTAACCAATACACACAGACTTGAAAAAATGCGGTAATGCATATTCCGGCAGATTCATGATTTTAGTAAGCGGTTAAATCAAACTTTTTATAACAGGTTTTATTGGCGGTTCACAACTTAAACTAGTAGTCAAACAATTAATAGATATTCCTCGTAGAATGGTGCTAACAGGATTACTATGCTGATTCATTGTATTACAAGCTTCTGCTCGCAGTTTTGCCCACATAAACGGCGGAACATATTTCCGCGATAAAAAAATATTATATGTCCTTTTACGAGGTCCAATCTATCTCTATATCAATATTTATCAAAATCAGCTCAGCGTATTTGGCGTAAAATGTAACAAACAGCAAACAAGTTACATTTGCATTTATAATGTTGAATGGTTTTAATCAATTTAATTTAACGTATCTTCAAGAATGGTTCTTTTAAAAATCTCAACCAACTAATTTGTTGTGTCGTGAAGGGAAAACGCAGTAGTCCTATAAGATCCGTGTATTGTAATATGTAACGCAAATATGAAGGAGGTACTCTTAAATTGCCGTGGTAATAACAATAAAAAGAAAACGTTGGTATTGTCTGTTATTGTATGTCTGTTGTTTATGTAGTGAGGCCCAATGTTTATTGCATGCTATTGTGTTAAAAGCTTGGGGCAGATAAATATGCGAGTAGTTAGCTTATTTATAGTTGATTGGATGATTTGTACTAGCTTATTAGCGCGGCTTCGTTCCCGTAACATTTCCGATAGAACCGACTTTACCAGGATAAACATACTATTCCATCAGTGGTGAAAGTATTTTCGTAATCGGATCAGTACCGCCACAGATTACTTTTTACAATCATATTGTTATGGTATTCTTACAGAATAAGCACAATTCTAAAAACAAATGAATAACTCATTTTGAAAAAGGAATAACAATGTAATTAGTATAATGTTTATTTGAATTTAGAATTTCAAGTCAAACCGCACAGTACAAAGTTGCCAGTGTTATAAAAGGTCAATTTTGTAGATAAAACCATGTATTAACTCGCAATTTACCATTTTATTACATAGATTTGGAAATCTAGACCGATTGGATATTGGCATTCAAAAAATATTTAGAATAAAAGCATATGATGAAAGTGTGTAAAATCAAATAACTTTTTTTGTTGAAATCCCGAATTGATATCCCCAAAAGTTTTAAAATTTACACCGTGTTATATTTGTTTCCACACATTGAATAAAATAAATATAGTTATTTTCGCCAGAAACAGAATCAAAAAGGAATCGGTTTTCAAGCTTATGGGTGGGTCAAAAATTTACAATATTTGCGAATTTTCAAACAAAAGGTTTAAATGCAGGGACAGGGGTAATTTGTTGTTAAAAATTTGAATGTGGAACAAAAGAGGGTACTAATTGTTTTACAGGGGATGTGCCCGTGGCTAATTACCTCTGTTGGCATCCTTTTGTGACAGTGAGGAAGGTACTTTAGAGATCAACTATTTCGTTGAGATAGGTTCAATGTATTTATGATAGGGGTATAACAGAAAGATAATTGGTTTGTTATTTAGAAGGAAAATTTAATTATATTTGGGTATTTACAAGTTCCTAACACAAAAATTTTGTTAGTTATTTATGTTATTTTACAGTTATGTTACAGTTTATACTATCACAGACACAGACGTTCACTCTGTCTCAATTAATGCATAGTGTTGTACTTCGTAATATAATAGCGTTTTTATGTTTAATTGAGTTGGCAAAATTGTATTTGGCTTTTTTGATAATAAACTTTATTTATTATATTATTATTTATAAAAATGATTAAATAACAAAACCGTATATAATGAGATGAATTTGATACTTCTGTGAAACATTATCATTCAACCTGCCAAGCCTTTAGCCAATTTTACTATGTCGGGGTCGACTACCAGTCTAACCGAATGCAGGTAAGCACCAGTACTATACATGAAGCGACTGCATATCTGACCTCCACAACCCAGTAACTGGGTAACACGATACCCTTTGGCAAGACTGGCGTCAGATTTTCTAGCTGCTGACTAGCCGTAATGACTGTCAAAGATCTAAAAACAGCTTTAAAAATCGTTTAAAAATATATTATTTAAAAATGTGTCTTTAAGTAAATATTTAATAATTAGTGTATAGAGACTCACCGATCCCACAGTCAAACCATTACTACGGTTTTGTGGGGCTTAGTTTATAAGTTACTTACCATTATGTGAATATAAATAAAACAAAAAAAAAAAAAAAAAATGGCTTAAAGTAGTTTCGGAGGCAGGGAGACCTCACGGAGACCGGACTCGGCAAGCATTGCATAACCATGAGGTTCGAAACATAATGTAGATGATCTAGAATCAGATAAAAATGATGATTTCTTGAACAGATGCTAACCACACCAAGTTTATATTCTTGGGTAATAAATTAGAAACCATCTGATTTTATTTTCACCGTAAAAGTCTGGGCGCAATAAAGCGGGACGCAAAGTTTGCAGTGACTACCAAACTTCCTAAATGTTAATCCGGTCTCGCCGTTAAGAAGCAAAGCAAAAGTTTTGCTTAAGCCCCGCTTAGTCTTTGATTACACGATTTTTTGTATAAACTATTTTCTAGCCGAAACTTTTGGTGTGGCTTTGGCACCAAAGCAGAAAGATAATAAAGAATTTTACATTCTACTATCCTACTTCCTACTTAATCACAGTATAAATTCTAAGATCTATATAGGTGGATATTCGTTAATTAATCACACGGAACTCTTCTGCTGCTTAAAAGATTAGTTTTTATGGCACAGCGGCATTTCATGGCTCGCACTCTATTTGTGTAACACGCTAAATCAAAATTTCTTCACCACTTAATGAAATTCCTAATCCTTATTTAGAATAGAATAGAATAGAATATACTTTATTGTACACCATAAAATTATACACATTTTCAAGAAAAACTTATTTCTACGGGTACAAAGGCGGTCTTATTTATTTATTTAAGGATCACCAACGACAGTTACAAAATCATAAAACTTACACAAAATACAAAAATTGGTAGACATCATCATTATCCTGTAATGCACACTCAATTACGTACAAAACGTCGAACATCGCATACGTTTACAAATTCGTTTACAACATAAAATACGAGACTAATTAGTACTTTTCTGTAAGGGATGAGCCACTTGGACTTAAGTTTGCAATGTATAAATTTATAAACTAACAGTATACTCATCGTTGAAAAGCCTAATAATAAATAAATACTGTGAATTGACAAAATGGAAGAGATTGTATCCATTGTGAGAATTTGTGCGTTATCGAATTACTCCGCAGGATAAGAAGATATCCATACTATTTATTGTAACTGTGCGTTCCTGTACGATAATTATTTAGGTTTAAATGAGAGAAGCCGCTTTCAAAAGCTAGTTTTTGTGTGAGTTTTGCATATTTCTGGTGCAACATTTTGAAGATACTCGTAGTTTAAAACTTAACGAGCGTGCACTCAAAGTTAATGTGTTTTTTTTATGAATTAGCTTGCGTGTTAGTGAGAATTTGAAGCTTACTATGTAGACGTACTGGCTTTGTAACTTTTTATAACCACTATATTTTTGTATGCCCACAGGCAGAATGTACTGGGAATATGTCAGAAACTAACACCATCATTGTAATACCTGCATTCTAAACAAATAAAGAAATTATTATTTATTTATTATTTATAATTATATTACGTATTGTAGCATGATCGCTACAAGATGCTTTGCTTCAGCCTCTTTTTAATTTGTCGACGCAGATCGGTTTCAATTATTAACATTTTCATATTTCGTTTGTCTTGAAAACAGAAGACAACTTTCCTGGTACTGACAGATAGAATTTGATAAAAAAATGTTTGGCTCTGAAATCATCTACTAAATTAATTATTGGTATTTTTTATAGTACTCGTAACTGTTTAAAAGTTTGTTTTTAAATGGCCAGCAACAATATGACCATGGTTATATTAATTCTTATGCGGAAATGGCAGGAACTTGTTCCTTGTCATTAGTCTTCTATGGTCTCGTTCTTTACTTGTATGCTTAAGCCATCATTAAACCGGTTGCAACTGCGTTGAAGATTTGGCACGTGAATTCAGCTTTATGCCTTTAAACCTTGACATAATTTCACTCATATGTTTATTTTACCAAATATTTAAAATAATGAATACGATATTGTCTATTGCGTTTTTAATTTTCGGTGTATTTATTTTTAACTCAAAATTATACGTTATCGTTGCGTTAAAAAAGTTTCATTTTTATTACATAACGCTACAGTATGTATAATTTTATTAAACCTGCCAGGCTAAACTGGAAATGCGATGGAAGCATCTTTTGCATGTCAGACGATCAATGGACCAAACGCGCGACCTAATAGGTCACTTGAGATCGCAAGCGACTTAGCAGCAGATCGAGAGCAGATCGAGGCAAATATTGGGGCAACCTAAAAAAATTACCCTAAGCAAAGAGAAGTACATAGAGAGTAGAGAGGTTTTAGACCTACTATAGCAAAATCTAGTCTATCTAGCGTATAAGTTCATGAGATTCAATGACATAGTGTGGCAGGATTTGTCGCTGGAATTTCATAAATGTATGTATAATATTAAGGTCAAGTAAAAGGTACCTACTAAAGAAACTTAGGGTAACGTACGATACGTTACCCTATAGTTTCTTTAGTAGATACCTTTTACTTGACCTTCGACGATTAGTCACAAATAACTATTTAAGGATCCGGCTAATAGACTTAATTACAGGCACGTCCTCAGATAACGGGTAATTAGTAAAAGAGACACTGAACTCAGTAGTAATTAGTTTTACGTGAAAACTGTTGAACCGTCTGGTTTGGCCCTAATCAACCTTTGAATAATATTATGAATAGGATCGGGTGTGCCGCTTTCTTTTAAAAGCTGATTGATCTCTATTATTTTAATTACGTGGGTTAAGTGGACGAGTTTTCGTAAATTAAGTACGTGGCTAACCTGACCTTAATGTTAGCAATTATTATATTTTAAAATGGGTATTTTTGGTATATGTTGGTGTTGGTGTGCTGATGACAGACAAAAACACAGTTGGCATCAAAACTAAGCAGTCATTGTTCTTGTCAACTGAATGAAGAACAGGAAAAGTAGAATACTAGATCTCAGTTGGAAACGTAAGTTTTAAGATTCACGACATTAAATTTCACAGTCTTTCAGTTTTGTAAAATATGACGAAACTGAAATAACAACAACACAGCTGATGCTCAGTGTAAACACGCAATAGCGGCTGCTAGCATAGGTACTGTATGTGTTTAGTCAGCGTGCTGTCGTACGTCATCGGTTTTCTTCGTTGGCCTTCGGCTCTCTCTTCGGCGTCTCCCTTTTGTGCGGATCTTAGCATGTACTTCAATTTATCACACAAAAATTATAATTTTTATTTAAAGTTTAATATTATAAATAGTTTTTGCATATTCTCAAAATGTACGGCAAGCAGAATAGATTGAAAATAGTTTTAGTTTCCTAGGTTAGAGAAGTGCCTCAAAAATCACCGCAAAAAGGTGTGGCTTTTGTGGTGTAATTTTTTTCATTGTTACACTTTTTTGATCTAGACACCTCACCCCGCAAACAAATCAGAACTATAACGTGCGATAAGGAACTCCGTTCCAAAAAATTAAGGATTACGTAAATTCATCTCAAGAATTAGAAGTTGGGAGCTAAGTTGAAAGTTGTAGACAAACTCTACTTGATATGAAAACCTTTCAAGCTTAAGCAATAAAGTAGGGGCTCTCATACGTTCTTAACTTGAATCTCTCAATTCAGAAACCTGGTGCATATGTACATGTGATTCGGGTACCTATCTAATAATGTTCACCTTCATTATTGGATACCCGGCAGACTTCACCGCAACAAAGCAAAATCCTTTCACGAGTAAATTGCATCTATTCAATGAAATACAGGAGCAAAAAATACTTCGTCAATAGTAGCTTTTACACATTTCCTTATGACGACACAGTATTGATAAACGAGGAAAATACATACCTTGGCTAGTATGTGGTCGATTGTGAGTAAACTTTTGTGTTTCCTCTTCACAACTAAATAAAAATGCTATTCAGTGGTAAAGCTGGCCCAAAATTAGAAAATTGTGAGTGTTTTATTCCGTGAGATATTTGTATTCATTCAAGCATTAATTGGTCAGTGCAACGTCTATTGGGATAAATAGTGATGAATAAATACTCTTTTTCAATTCCTTTTTTGTACTTTAAGAGTTACACTGGCTTGGGTGACTCCCACAGAGAAGAAGAAATGAGAAAAGTGTTGAGTGAATATGTTTTTTTTTTTGTATGGATATAAACTTAAACAAATTAATATGCACACAAATACCGACGCACACACTAACTTCATTACATCATGTTAGTTTGTGTGCCCATCTGAAGACATATGGTGTCAGCTGATGTGACCACATCTTAATTGGTGTACCACTACAGTATAAACCAGAATTGACGCTGAATTTGCTTTTGTAATCTGTTGACGTGGCGTTTAATGTAAGTTCACTTCAGATACGTAATGGTATGAAACCACACCACACTAGCTGCTTTATCAGTCTGTACTACATACAGCTCTATGTAGTAAATGCGGGTCTTAAAAATCTTAAATTTATTCAGTGTCAGACATGGCAAAGCATACCTACACAGCTGGGTCTTCCACTTCAGATGGTGTAGTCATGCAATTTCCCATAAGGTTTAATTTAAAACGAAAGTGAGCACAAAGCATGGATTTCATAAAATCAACCCCCTAAAAGGTTGAAATAGGGGATAAAATTTTAAAGAAGTGCGTGATTTTACGTGAAAAAAAAAAAAATATGAAAAAAATGTTTATTCTCAAAGATAGCACACATATAAAAAAGATTTTACTTCCGCCAAACTGCAAGACAGTTTGTTGGCAGACGCAACTCCCACTTAAATTATATAATTATTATATTTGTACATTTTTTCGCTTAATGACTAAGTATTTGAAATGTTAGTAATATTAGTAATATAAAATATAAATTGGTTAGTTATTGTTAGTTAAAAAAAACTAATAACAATAATGATAATGTACTTTGAATTCTGTTTATGAGTCAAAGTTAATTCTGTTTTAATTCTTTGGAAATTACGGTTCCTGAGAAGTTGTTGATGAGACATCACACTGGGCACAAGGCTTGTAAAAAAAACATAAAAAAATAACTATTTTCGTCACTAAATGTCCATTTTGTCCTATTTTATCATACAAAGCCACTCGAAAGCTGAAGACATAGGAAACAAGCAAGATAATAATCAAGTCACGTAAACCTCATATTAAAAGTAACAACATTAAAATAATGAAGTCACAAAAAGCTCATAAAGATAATAAGTGCAACGACAAACAAAGAAAACTATTAATATACGGATGCAGCTATACATTACGTGTGGATACAAGATAGAGGGGATACTAAAGTATAAAAGCGACGGACTGACTAGGAACAGTATTAGTGATGTTTCATATGCCGACTTACTACTACCATATGATGATATGATGAACACAGAAGTCCCACCGCCACCGACACCAACTACAGCCAAGACGAACAAAGTCTACAACTATGGAGTCCCAACATTGAACTTGAATATGTCAACGAATATGTCGAAACAACAATTGGAAACGCAGAAGCAGGAGAAGGAAATAATTGGCAGATACATGGTAGAAACTATGATGGATATATGCAATGCGAGCCACGGACCTCTCGTAACATCACTGGCAAAAGTCCTTGGAAATTCGCATGTTTACATGAAGGAGGAGCTTGCACCAAACGAAAGCACAGTCATATACTCTATATATCTCGTAGTAAGCCATGGGGACATAACTCCAACTTTGGGAGGCTTATTCGAACAAATCAACACCGATGTGAAGGCATTACATGCCTCACTTGCTTGGTTGAGTACTTATATAGCGGTCATGGCCGTACGGTGTTTAAGGACGATATCCGAAGAAGTGATTATGAAAATTGCAAGTGCGCCTTTCATGGTATGGAAGGTGTCGGTGGAAGAAGATGGACGGGAAGCAACGATCAAGATACCGAAGGGAGAATTCGAACACCTCAAATGGAAAGCATACAACAAGGAATGGGGCAGCGAGGAATGGTTCAAACAAATCACCAAACCGATGACATGTTACCTGCAGATGGAAGACGGGGAATGGAGCATGAACAAGCACAGCCTAATCTTAGAGAGGAACAGTCGCCGGGTACAAGACGAAACAGACTTATCCCCAGAAGAAATACAACAGGGGATCATCTATCCAATTCAGAACTTGTTTTACTATTTTGCAAAGAACGGGCTTTTAATAAGGGAGAAGGAGAGAGAATATTATCAAAAACGCCTGAAGGGATTGAATACTTATTCAAACAACGAGCACAAGACAGGATTAAAACTGCCATCACAGTTGCCAGAATATTGGTATTTCAAGAAACGTTGAAACAACGCATTGAACGATGCAAAAAATGGCAAATGAAACAAGATCCAGACTGCATTCGACCAGCAAATGTCGACGCTAAATTAAAAATACTATATGAAATTTTGAACAATAACGATATAGACCAAGTAGTATTTGCCAGACAGACGTTCGGACACCTTTGCAGACAGACAGGAAAGCGTAATAATTTATTTTTTATGGGGCCTCCGTCAACTAGCAAGACTATGATCTTGGAAAGTTTAGCAGCGCTCCACTACAACTATGCGAGACTTACAGGATTAACACCGCAAAGTTCTTTTAACTTTGCCTCATTATTGAATGTAAACGCATGCTTCATGGACGAATGCAAACTTACCGACTATCAATTTGAACAGTGGAAACTATTGGCAGCAGGATCACCAATGGCAACTGATATCAAATATAAAGAACGTCATAATGTAGAAAATTGTGTCTTATATACATGTGCCAACCACACAATTGGCCAAAATGTACAAGTGAGTGACGCACACAAGGCGATTGACACTAGATCGATACAGTTTAATTTCTTACGACTCCTAGAAGACTATACGGTATTTTCCGTTTTCGTATGGGAAAAACTATGGAAGAACTACAGGATGACTGTATAATATGGTAATAAAAAACGTAAGAAACATCACTAATCTTTTTTTTTTGTTGATTTTTTTGTGATTTCTTTTTTAAATTAATGTATGGACGAACAATATAACCCGAAGTGGAACACATACTACACTTTTAGCAAGGATATGATTTTATATATTTATAAACTTAATACTGCAATGCTGTATTTCTTCTGGGGATAAGTCTGTGTCGTCTTGTACCCGGCGTCTGTTCCTCTCCAAGATTAGGCTGTGCTTGTTGATGCTCCATTCCCCGTCTTCCATCTGCAGGTAACATGTCATCGGTTTGGTGATTTGTTTGAAACATTCCTCGCTGCCCCATTCCTTGTTGTATGCTTTCCATTTGATGTGTTCGAATTCTCCCTTCGGTATCTTGATCGTTACTTCCCGTCCATTTTCTTCCACCGACTCCTTCCATACCATGAAAGGCGCACTTGCAATTTTCATAATCACTTCTTCGGATATCGTCCTTAAACACCGTACGGCCATGACCGCTATACAAGTACTCAACCAAGCAAGTGAGGCATGTAATGCCTTCACATCGGTGTTGATTTGTTCGAATAAGCCTCCCAAAGTTGGAGTTATGTCCCTATTGCTTACTACGAGATATATAGAGTATATGCCAGTGCTTTCGATTAGTACAAGCTCCTCCTTCATGTAAACATGCGAATTTCCAAGGACTTTAGCCAGTGATGTTACGAGAGGTCCGTGGCTCGCATTGCATATATCCATCATAGTTTCCACCATGTATCTGCCAATTATTTCCTTCGCCTGCTTCTGCGTTTCCAATTGTTGTTTCGACATATATTCGTTGACATATTCAAGTTCATTGTTGGGACTCCATAGATGTAGACTTTGCTCGTCTTGGCTGTCGTTGGTGTCGGTGGCACACACAATTCAGTGGGTAATGAACACAGAAGTCCCACACTACTGTGTTCATCACCCACTGAATTGTGTACTCTGGGCTGTTCTGGTTGTTGCTGTTCTGGCTGTCGGGCGGGCTCAGCAGACGTTGTCTTTTGCTTGTTTCGGTTTCCTCCATTTTGACGCACCCACTGCTCTATTCCCTCTACACTACTAATAATATGGTAGTAGTAAGTCGGCGTATGAAACATCACTAATACTGTTCCTAGTCGGTCCGTCGCTTTTATACTTTAGTATCCCCTCTGTCTTGTATCGACACGTAATGTGCAGCTGCATCCGTATATTAATAGTTTTCTTTGTTTGTCGTTGCACTTATTTTCGTTATGAGCTTTTCGTGACTTCATTATTTTATTGTTGTTACTTTTAATATGAGGTTTACGTGGCTTGATTATTATCTTGTTCACGTACTGAATGTTATTGACCGTGTAATTATTCCTTTGTCTTGAGCTTTCAAATGGCCTTGAGCTTTCAAATGGCCTTGGTTGTTTACTTTATAAGCGACGTGCAGCTGCATCCATGTATCATTTGCATCATGGCTTCTCCTCGACGTGTTTCCGGGTAAGTTTTTCTTTTTTATTGTTGTCTCGCTCGCACACAACGTACCTACGAGCCTACTGTGTCCATGTTAGGGTCGGTGTTTGTTTTTATGTTTTGTCTCTTTTTTGCAAGTATTCGCCGTCTCATTCACCGCCCGAAATGGTTCTACATGTTACGCTGTCTCTTAAGATACAGGATACCCTAGTTTAGGAGACAGAGTTTAATCTATTGTGTACAGATTTCTGCAGCATCCAAATGTTTAATGTAAATGTTTTCTATCACAATTATGTTAAAAATATGTAAACTTAAAATTGTAAATTGTAACTAAAATACTCTGTATTCTTAAGAAATAAAGATATTTATTATTATTATTACTAAAATGTTGAACACAGTGCAAAAAAACTAGCCTCATGAGTCATTTATAACCGTTTTGTTTCGTTTGAATATTGGGACTGCTAAATACTATGCTCAATTTCACCCGAGTTGACTGAGTTAGTTTGGTTCGGTGGCGCAGCACTCGAAATCACTTCACTATCCGTTGATCGCAAGTTCGAGCCTCAGCTAGATTGTAGCTTTTTGTGTATTCCAAGATTCTATGCGGTCACGTCACAGATTGTTATGTATACCTGCGCAATTTCTAATATTTTTATTTATACCGTCTACCTACCCGTTGGTGATTCAATTTTTGTAAATGACTCAAACGTAAACAGACAGATACCCGCAGCCACAAATAGTATCTGTTTATGCGCGTACATATACAGGCGTCCACTGTCCCACGTCTTATTTATGGTCCATGTCTATTTTAAATGGTATACCGACTTTTGACTTGTTGACATACATTTACTCACTCACCGATTCCGTTGCATTCACTAGTCAATATTTATTCCATCGTCAAGCAAAATCCGCTTTCCCAAAAACTTTCTTCTACTTGCTCACGTATTCTCCTATTCTTAATTGTGTCTTGTTTTGGTATTTATAAAATCTATAAATGGCTAATATAAGCAGCATAAATGAGGAACTTGACCACATAACCATAGGTAGTCCTTTTAAATGCAGTCCAGAGGACTGCCTACAGTATGTCAGAAGTTCTGACAGCGATGTTTCAATATTGCATATGAATGTACGTAGCATAAATAAAAATTTCAACCAGCTTCAGCTACTATTGCAGTCTATCAAGGTTTCCGTTGACGTTGTGGTTTTCCTGACCGAGTGTTGGCTCAGCAGAGTGGCCAGTCTACCGATACTGGATGGTTTCCGCTCAATCGCTACTGGTATCAACTGTAACCAAAATGATGGAGTTGTGATCTATACAAAGCTTAGTCTTCAACGTACGTCATGGGAGGCGGATTTTGGAGGCGGAAACTGTCTGGTTAGCCGACTGGATGACGGATTAGCTGTAGTTGCAGTTTACCGGTCCCCCTCATACAACTCCAAAGATAACTTTGACAGTTTCTTATCTTGTTTAAATTGTGTCTACGATAAACTGTCTAGCTGCAGAAATATCGCACTTATTGGTGACCTTAACATTGGTCTTGGCCAGGGATATGGGTGTGACCGGAATACCAATTATATCGCATTAAATGCATCTCATGGGCTTCTCCCATCACATCTGTTACCCACTCGGCTCGAGGGTTGCCTAGATCACGCTTTTCTCAAGACCACTCTGCCTGCTACCACTCTCGTATTGGAATCATTTGTTACAGACCACAAACCGATACTGCTGACCCTATCCAACGCAACCCCCGCTCGCAAAGCTTGCTACATTTCTACACGCATAAATTATGAAGCTATAAAGTTAGAGTTGGAGAAAACGGACTTTGCGAGCCTATACAAAGAAGATGGCGCAAATGTCTTAATGACTTAATTTATAGGTATAGTAACCGAAGTAGCATCCAAACGCACAGAGCAAATCCCAATACCAAGGAAGCGTGGAACTATTAAGCCATGGATAACTCCTGGCCTCCTTAAATGTATATGGAACCGTGACGGGCTGCATTTCAAATCCAGGAGGGCACCTGACAACTTGGTTTTCAAAACCACCTACTGCCGCTATAGGAACTTCTGTAATTCCCTGTTGCGAAAGCTTAAAGCAGCCTACGAAAAAATGAGCTTGAAAAAGCGCAGGGAAGTCCAAAAGCCTGGTGGAAAACATTTAAAAATATCATCAACTCAAATAGACTTCTTGTATGTATTCTTATTTTTCTGTTTTGTATGTTCACCGATATCTCGGTCAATCGTGGACCGATTTTGAAAATTCTTTTTTTTTGTTTGAAAGAGTTGTTCCGAAATTGGTCCCATTTTAATTTGGTGAAGATCTGATGAAGAACTTCGAAGATATACAACAGACCTCTTCAATAAATAACGGCAAATCTCTCGGGACTGCTGCAATCGCATGTCTGTTTATTTTTTATACCATTTCATAGCATAACATCACGCCAGTACGCTCTTAAAGGGTAAGCAGATCTCTCATTTGATCGGTTTTGTTCAAGTTTCATGATATTCGGGTAATCTATTCTGGCGATATAGGAAACTTACTAAACAACTTGCCTATTATGTAGGTACAACTAAAAAGTGAAAAATACTACCGACTTCCAAATAAAAAACTGCGAAGTGAAAAATAACTTTATTTTTGGAAGTCGGTGTCCATAACGCAAAAAAATGGTACTTACGGAAGACACCGACTTCCAAAAATAAAGTTATTTTTCACTTCGTAGTTTTTTATTTGGAAGTCGGTACATAACATAATTTACTGTTCGGGTTCTAACGAAGAGGTATTATGGGAAGAGCAATGATCACTATTGACAAACTAAGGTCTAGTTTTTTTTTTATCTGTTGTTAACTCAACCAAGGGTTATTTAAGCTAATCAGTGGTTGCAAATTTCGGTAAAACACCATTTTGCTTCAGTTGTGAGCCTCAAAATGGTCAAATAAAATGGAGTGTTATTTGACCACATGATAGACTAGCAATTGACGAATAAACACGTTTTACCGAAACTTGAAACCATTGGTTAGCATATTTAACCATTGCTTGAGTTAACTACGGATCAAAAAACTGGGCCTAATACAAAACATCATACTCTATAGTAACTGCCTAAACACCTATCAATTTTGCCCGCTGTACACGTCTTCCATAAACTATTATTTATCATATTCGTCACGGGCAGTTACGCAGATCACAGACGAGATATTTTGTCCGATAATAAAGGTCACCACAGTTTTTCTTTTCATAATTATGTTCTTTTTGGCATATCCGCACGATCTGTCATCGTTGCCCATTTTTTGTAAGACTGAATATTATGATCCCTAACATAATTATAATAATGATTCTTAAAAAAAAATGCTAGTACATATTCCCGGCTAGTCTTAGAAAAATCAGCTCTCTTAGATTGAGTTTCTTTTTCTACAATTATATATTTTAGGCCATAAAAGCCGACATTTTTTGACGATTGTCTTGAACATAGTATCACGACCTTTTCCTATGAGGTAGATGGAAACTACAGAACGCCACCAGCTACGATCTTTACACAATATACTCCTTTTGTTATATTTACGTTCATACATTATTCATTTTTCATAGACATTTCATTACATTCTTCATAGATTGGGATCGCGCGACCGACCCCGAGTTCGACTCCGCTCTGTAGCTTAATCTGTTTTAAAATAGTAAAACTTACTTTTGTGGACTTTTTTCAAGTACAAACAGTTTAACAAGTCTCAATTAATAAGTGAAAGAATTATCTCGGCGAAAATCGAACAATAGCTACTCTTAAAACAAATTGAAAAAAAAAACACTTTATACATACAATAATCAATAATTTGAAATCAAGCACAGTGATATAACCAGAACAGTGACCTTGTTATAAACCAACATATAAACAATTTATAATACATAAACGATGATACAGTGCATTAAAAAGTGAAATAAACAAACAAAGACAAAGTGACTAACATGGACACAGTAGGCTCACAGGTACGTTGTGTGCGAGCGAGACAACAATAAAAAAGAAAAATTTACTCGGAAACACGTCGAGGAGAAGCCATGATGCAAATGATACATGGATGCAGCTGCACGTCGCTTATAAAGTAAATAACCAAGGCCACTCGAAAGCTCAAGACAAAGGAATAATTACACGGTCAATAACATTCAGTACGTTAGCAAGATAATAATCAAGTCACGTAAACCTCATATTATAAGTAACAACAATAAAATAATGAAGTCACGAAAAGCTCATAACGATAATAAGTGCAACGACAAACAATAAAAACTATTAATATACGGATGCAGCTGCACATTACGTGTCGATACAAGATAGAGGGGATACTAAAGTATAAAAGCGACGGACTAACTAGGAACAGTATTAGTGATGTTTCATACGCCGACTTACTACATATTATTAGTAGTGCAGAGGGAATAGAGGAGTGGGTGCGTCAAAATGGAGGAAACCGAAACAAGCAAAAGACAACGTCTGCTGAGCCCGACCGACAGCCAGAACAGCCCAGAGTACACAATTCAGTGGGTGATGAACACAGAAGTCCCACCGCCACCGACACCAACGACAGCCAAGACAAGCAAAGTCTACAACTATGGAGTCCCAACATTGAACTTGAATATGTCAACGAATATGTCGAAACAGCAATTGGAAACGCAGAAGAAGGAGAAGGAAATAATTGGCAGATACATGGTGGAAACTATGATGGATATATGCAATGCGAGCCACGGACCTCTCGTAAGATCACTGGCAAAAGTCCTTGGAAACTCGCATGTTTACATGAAGGAGGAGCTTGCACCAAACGAAAGCACTGGCATATACTCTATATATTTCGTAGTAAGCAATGGGGACATAACTTCAACTTTTCAAGAAACGTTGAAACAACGCATTGAACGATGCAAAAAATGGCAAATGAAACAAGATCCAGACTGCATTCGACCAGCAAATGTCGACGCTAAATTAAAAATACTATGTGAAATTTTGAACAATAACGATATAGACCAAGTAGTATTTGCCAGACAGACGTTCGGACACCTTTGCAGACAGACAGGAAAGCGTAATAATTTATTTTTTATGGGGCCTCCGTCAACTAGCAAGACTATGATCTTGGAAAGTTTAGCAGCGCTCCACTACAACTATGCGAGACTTACAGGATTAACACCGCAAAGTTCTTTTAACTTTGCCTCATTATTGAATGTAAACGCATGCTTCATGGACGAATGCAAACTTACCGACAATCGAAACTATTGGCAGCAGGATCACCAATGGCAACTGATATCAAATATAAAGAACGTCATAATGTAGAAAATTGTGTCTTATATACATGTGCCAACCACACAATTGGCCAAAATGTACAAGTGAGTGACGCACACAAGGCGATTGACACTAGATCGATACAGTTTAATTTCTTACGACCCCTAGAAGACTATACGGTATTTTCCGTTTTCGTATGGGAAAAACTATGGAAGAACTACAGGATGACTGTATAATATGGTAATAGAAAACGTAAGAAACATCACTAATCTTTTTTTTTTGTTGATTTTTTTGTGATTTCTTTTTTAAATTAATGTATGGACGAACAATATAACCCGAAGTGGAACACATACTACACTTTTAGCAAGGATATGATTTTATATATTTATAAACTTAATACTGCAATGCTGTATTTCTTCTGGGGATAAGTCTGTGTCGTCTTGTACCCGGCGTCTGTTCCTCTCCAAGATTAGGCTGTGTTTGTGCATGCTCCATTCCCCGTCTTCCATCTGCAAGTAACATGTCCTCGGTTTAGTGATCTGTTTAAACCATTCCTCGCTGCCCTATTCCTTGTTGTATGCTTTCCATTTGAGGTGTTCGAATTCTCCCTTCGGTATCTTGATCGTTGTTTCCCATCCATCTTCTTCCACCGACACCTTCCATACCATAAAAGGCGCACTTGCAATTTTCATAATCACTTCTTCGGATATCGTCCTTAAACACCGTACGGTCATGACCGCTATACAAGTACTCAACCAAGCAAGTGAGGCATGTAATGCCTTCACATCGGTGTTGATTTGTTCGAATAAGCCTCCCAAAGTTGGAGTTATGTCCCCATTGCTTACTACCTACGAGATATATAGAGTATATGCCAGTGCTTTCGTTTGGTGCAAGCTCCTCCTTCATTTAAACATGCGAATTTCCAAGGACTTTTGCCAGTGATGTTACGAGAGGTTTGTGGCTCGCATTGCATATATCCATCATAGTTTCCACCATGTATCTGCCAATTATTTCCTTCGCCTGCTTCTGCGTTTCCAATTGCTGTTTCGACATATTCGTTGACATATTCAAGTTCAATGTTGGGACTCCATAGTTGTAGACTTTGCTCGTCTTGGCTGTCGTTGGTGTCGGTGGCGGTGGGACTTCTGTGTTCATCACCCACTGAATTGTGTACTCTGGGCTGTTCTGGCTGTCGGGCGGGCTCAGCAGACGTTGTCTTTTGCTTGTTTCGGTTTCCTCCATTTTGACGCACCCACTCCTCTATTCCCTCTGCACTACTAATAATATGTAGTAAGTCGGCGTATGAAACATCACTAATACTGTTCCTAGTCAGTCCGTCGCTTTTATACTTTAGTATCCCCTCTATCTTGTATCGACACGTAATGTGCAGCTGCATCCGTATATTAATAGTTTTCTTTGTTTGTCGTTGCACTTATTATCGTTATGAGCTTTTCGTGACTTCATTATTTTATTGTTGTTACTTTTAATATGAGGTTTACGTGACTTGATTATTATCTTGCTAACGTACTGAATGTTATTGACCGTGTAATTATTCCTTTGTCTTGAGCTTTTGAGTGGCCTTGGTTGTTTACTTTATAAGCGACGTGCAGCTGCATCCATGTATCATTTGCATCATGGCTTCACCTCGACGTGTTTCCGGGTAAGTTTTTCTTTTTTATTGTTGTCTCGTTCGCACACAACGTTCCTACGAGCCTACTGTGTCCATGTTAGGGTCGGTGTTTGTTTTTATGTTTTGTCTCTTTTTTGCAGGTATTTGCCGTCTCATTCACCGCCCGAAATGGTTCTACATGTTACGCTGTCTCTTAAGATACAGGATACCCTAGTTTAGGAGACAGAGTTTAATCTATTGTGTACAGATTTCTGCAGCATCCAAATGTTTAATGTAAATGTTTTCTATCACAATTATGTTAACAAATTGTAAACTTTACCTAAAATAATCTGTATTCTGGGGAAATAAAGAAATTTATTATTATTATTACTAAAATGTTGAACACAGTGGAAAAAAACTAGCCTCATGAGTCATTTATAACCGTTTTGTTTCGTTTGAATATTGGGACTGCTAAATACTATGCTAAATTTCACCCGAGTTGACCGAGTTAGTTTGGTTCGGTGGCACAGCAGTCGAAATCACTTCACTATCCGTTGATGGCCGAGCCTCAGCTAGATTGTAGCTTTTTGTGAATTCCAAGATTCTATGCGGTCACGTCACACATTGTTATGTATACCTGCGCAATTTCATTTTTTTTATTTATACCGTCTACCTACCCGTTGGTGATTAAATTTTTGTAAATGACTCAAACGTAAACAGACAGATACCCGCAGCCACAAATAGTATCTGTTTATGCGCGTACATATACAGGCGTAAACTGTCCCACGTCTTATTTATGGTCCATGTCTATTTTAAATGGCATACCGACTTTTGACTTGTTGACATATACATTTACTCACTCACCGATTCCGTTGCATTCACTAGTCAATATTTATTCCATCGTCAAGCAAAATCCGCTTTCCCAAAAAATTTTCTTCTACTTGCTCACGTATTCTCCTATTTTTAATTGTGTCTTGTTTTGGTATTTATAAAATCTATAAATGGCTAACATAAGCAGCATAAATGAGGAACTTGAACACATAACCATAGGTAGTTCTTTTAAATGCAGTCCAGAGGACTGCCTAAAGTATGATGCCAAGAGAGAGTGGTGTTGTTATCAGCCTTAGACCAGTTTCGAAGTGAGGATTTCAAACAAATTATCGTGCGTACAAGGTCGCAAAGGAATGTAAGCGTAGGAAGATTTGTAGTACCCACTTGTAATAATTATTATTTTCATGTCAGAAGTTCTGACAGCGATGTTTAAATATTGCATATTAATGTACGTAGCATAAACAAAAATTTCGACCAGCTTCAGCTACTTTTGCAGTCTATCAAGGTTTCCGTTGACGTTGTGGTTTTCCTGACCGAGTGTTGGCTCAGCAAAGTGGCCAATCTACCGATACTGGATGGTTTCCGCTCAATCGCTACTGGCATCAACTGTAACCAAAATGATGGAGTTGTGATCTATACAAAGCTTGGTCTTCAATGTACGTCATGGGAGCCGGATTTTGGAGGCGGAAACTGTCTGACTAGCCGACTGGATGACGGATTAGCTGTAGTTGTTGAGGTTTCCGACTTTCAGGCTCTTGTTGAGGTCCGACTTTAAGCGAAAGTTCTCAGTATTTAAGTTCTCAATTTCATGGTGAGTACTACACTAACTGACTTCTAAGTTCAATTATTTTCTCATTTAATTCAATTACCGTTTGACTTTCGTTAAGTGACGTGTTCGGGAGGCTCATCATGGTGATATCAAAAAGAGGAGACTCACTTCTTGAAACATCGCCCAGTGAGCTTGCTCGTCGTGGTCTGCGGTAAGTGATGTTTTGCTCGAGATCCATGATAAATATAAGAAAATAATAAAAATGCTTCGTATATTGAAACGTAATCAGAACTAAGCCAAAAAACTAGTATCCAAGTTAAGTAGCTGTTGGCAGTGCAATTTCTGAACGAATATCAATCCTTCATTGGTAATGTGTTGATCTGTGATTGGCTATAATTAATTATCAGCTGTCCTCTGTTTACATAGAACAATAATGATTTATGATTTCAAATCTGCACACAGAACAAAAAAAAACGCCTACTACAATAGAAGTCGCAAGTGGGCGGGGCCCGCGTACCCCGAGTTTTGCACAGTTTCGCATATGTTCCTTCCGCGCACACACTACGTCATCTTGGTTCACATCAGTCTTGGTTCAACCGTCACGGTAACAAAAACTTGAAAAAAAATACAAAAATGCCTTATTGTGCTGTTTTAGAATGTAAACACGATAGCAGAACGAAAAATGTATCAAATGTAGGTATATCTTACCATCGGCAAGTCTTAATTTATTGTATTTCGATAAAAATGTAAAAACAATATTTTATTAAACAAGACAAGTAAAAGTTGATTTTATGTTGTTAAATTTAAGGTCTACTTTCTTTAAAACTCAAACATTGTTCTCGAAGATTCCAACTATGCACATGTCACATTCAGCTACTCAATTAGAGATTACCAATATCGATAATGAGTTATCGATACTTTAAACTTACAATATTCGAAAAAATCTTCTTACGCGCGAAAAACATAACCCTTTCCTTGCAGCCGTGTAAAACTAAAGATTACGACGAATTGAGAATCTCCTCCTTTTTTTGAAGTCAGTTAAAAAGACAACATCCATCAAAATCAACAAAGTGTAATAATAATAACACATGAACATAGAACCTCCTTCTTTTTATAAGTCAGTTAAAAAGTGGCTTATGTGTTAGTCTGAAATTTAAGTTCTACTGGTGTATAGACCTAAATTTCATCCGTTCATTAAGGAGTTAGTCAAGCTAATCATAATAAGAGTGTAGCCGCAGGCGAAAGCGTAAGCTTCCCATATCAGTAGGACGTATTGTATTTCTCTATCGCATGATCAAGCGTGCTTCACCGTCGACCACATCATCGCTTACCATCAGGCGAGATAGTGGTCAAACGCGAGCCTATCAAAAAAAAAAAAAAAACATCATCGATCAATACATATAATGAATCTGTAGAAAAGTATTTTTTGTACATCGAAAATATTTCCAAAAAAATAGCCAGTGTGTTAAAGGATAACCAACAGAACCTATTTCTGTCATTTTTGGAATTTTTGTCTATTTGTCTGTTTATTTGTGCACGCATCACGTGAAATGTACGAAACCAATGAAAATAACTTTTATACTTGTTCGATTCCCGCACGGAACAAATGTTTGTATGATCTACAAATAGTTGTTTCGGCTCTGGGTGTTTGTGTATGTGAAATTATATGTTTGTAAACGCACCCACGATACAGGAGAAATTCCTAGTGTGGGGCAACTTTTTTTTTAAATAAACTATTTTGTTTGAAAATAAAACGGAATGTCGATAAATAAGTCAACGACCGTGGTACATCACTACAGGAGGACGAGTAGTAATGACCTCATTTCGCAAATATAAATCTTATCGGTAACGAAATACGGCTTTAAATTAAATGAATTTACTATACTGACATCTAGCGGTGGGTAGCGTAACTTGCTCATTAAACTATTCCGTGTGCGCTTTAAACGAAAAAAGTAATAAATACTCAAAAAGAGTAGACAATAAACCAACTCTATTGTCATAAAGCTGTGGTTTATTTTCAAATAAGCGACGACTGACATATTTTCTACTTTCATCTAAAAATTAAACTACCAATCACACCAAAGATTTCTTAGTGTTATGAAATACAATTAATCTGTATATTTGTGAGTTTGGGTACGCTGGTTCCGATAATAATAAAGCCATATGCGATTTCTACTGTCTTCTCTGTTCTGTGAATCTGCAACTGTCCTTCTAAGTTATTATCTGGTTCAGTGTCTGTTTTATCCATGCAAATTTAATTTTGATAAGAGTATTTTACAGAAATGTTTGAAAGCAAACCTGGTATTGTGATGTCATTGGTTTGTTGTCGATTTTAATCCATGTTGACTGCTAATTATGTTCTTCCACTGTTGCTGTCATATTTCATGAAAAACAAGGTTTTTTTATCTTTGATAACACTTTCACTGGTACCCTTCCAAACGTAGACTGTACGTATGTCTTAAATTGATGTATTTTGCAAGTAAAAACAATTATTTTGAAATTTGATTTTACGGAGCGATGTTGACAGGTTGAAATTTTCTGTTCCTAGTAAGTACCTACTTTCCACCTTAAAAAACTAGGTTATTTTATGGAAGATTTTTAGACATGCTTTAGGTATCTTTAAAAATATCACATTAATTTTCAAAGCACGTCGAAATTTTTGAAAAGATTTTATAAATTTTGTTTCGCTTTTTATAAGAATCGATTTACCTATCCACTCGTCAGAAAACCTTTTTACTTTAAAAGGAATGTCTTATAATCTGATTACTTTTCCAGTTACTGCCGAGTACTTTAGCAGAAATGTTATCAGTAATGTAATCTAGTCTACGTGACGTTAATTTATGGAATTGATTTGGATTTTTAAGTGGGCTGGATTGTGCTCAAATAAATGTTTCTTCTTATGAAATGTTTTTTTTTATATTCATACTTCTTTTTGGAACATATTTATACTGTGTTTTTCTTTAACATAGGAATATTTTTCACGTATTAGGAATGCTTGTATGTTCCTTTGGTTTTTGGGTTTGGTGTTTGAAATATGTACACTTTACTTACTTTTTTTGGCTTTTTAAAAAAAATACTTTTTGAAAATGATTACAACATCAGATTATTTGTTTAATTCCATCGCAACGCCTTTTAGTAGATGAATAATAAATGCTAATTGTTGCACACAGTTTTCTACAGCTGTCATAATAATAGAACAGCTACAAGTCATTGCTTTTAAAATAGTCACTAGACAATTACATAAATCCTGAATTTTCAGTTCAGACCTTAGTAAGTCACAACTTTATCTCTCCTGAATAATCAATAAGTCATGCCATGCCATCACAGTAAGACGTAACTATCTCTCAATCTATCAGAACCAACGAGCCGTGCTACACATAAACATTATTTATTAGTATACACACGACACATATGAGTTACGAGAGTGTTCGCGATATTCCTATTCTAAGAAAGGGAAATTTTATTTATTTATTATTTATTTATTTATTCTTCAACAAAAAATCAAATCAATCAAATCATTGGGCACATGCTCCTTTTCCTTGACACTGTAAAACAAATCCAGAAAGTCAATAGATTTTTCATGAAATCAATTAAACTCATCTGGAGGTGGGAAAAAGACTCAACGGTTCGCGTTTGACCCTCATCTACAGGTAAGCAATGATGTGGCCGACGATGGAGTACTCTTGCTGAGAAGAAACCTATTCACTATTCTGATATAAAGAGCTTTAAGAAAACACAGACTAAGGTATTTGCTTCTTAGCTGAGCAAGCACGTGTAATTTTGAATTCAAACTGGCTGGTATATAGTTGCAAACACAACTCATAGTTCCTCATAACGCGGCGTAGTTCAAGTTTAAAATACTTGTAGTTGGGTAAACCTGGATCAAACACTAGTGTTAATTATGAGATTATCACGTTACCCCTTGCTCTAGGTCAGGTATCTTTAAACACAGACTAAGTGGTAGTTAGCGCAGACTTAGAGGATATGATTAATTGCTACCTACATAATTTAGCAATAATTTACCAGGCTTAGTGTCACGTAGAGACGTGAGTAAAGCTGAAGATTCATTGAGGCAGAGGCAACTTGGTATCACAATGAGTAAGTGAATATCAAGGTTGAGTCGTTACCTGTTTTATCGTCACATTCGGATTTATTCCAACAATCTTGTCTGGCATAAAATTTTCATGAAAACTCAGTTCTTCCTTGAATGTCGCAAATATTGTTTTTTGCCTTTTACTCTAATAGGTTCTAAGTTAGGAATATGTTTATTGTTAGCTACGATCTACCTGAATGGATGCTAACCTGTCATGTCTGAAATAAGTAAGGAATTATTGTCGTATTACATAATTGTCTGTAGAATTAAGTAGGCACCTACAGCTGCGTACTTAAGCTCAGTCTAATTTATCATCGATAAGAACTTGCAAAAATTTAGCCAAAGGATATCAGATATCGGATAACGAGATATGAAATGTCTACTTATTTAAGGAGCTTTCATCTGCACTTTCCAGAATTATTAGTGCTTTATTGCCTATTGAAATACCTAAATGGCGTATTTTTCAAATATATAAACCTTGCTCCCTGGGAGGAACTGTAACATCTCAAAGAGTATCTACATAATATTTTTAATAATATAGCATGAGTTTGTGTTAATGCATGATGATTTGAGATATGATGAAGTGGACCGAAGATGAAGCGCACACACCGTTGTATTTCTGATTTTCCTATAGCATGTAAGTCTCCAATAAATATTGATATGTCCTGCCACCACCAACGTGCCGATCGACGCATGTTTATTTTATTAGTTACGTATGTATTAGAAGGGATATTGATATGTACATGGTAACTATTGGTTGCACTTTACGTGTCTACGTGGTACCCAAGCTAAATCTGAAGTGCTGTTTGTTTGTAAGAGGTACTGGAAGAAGTGTGTAAAGAGCAGTGGTGGCCCAGTGGTATCGGCCGCTACTTACAAGTTGTAGGTCGTGGGTTCGAGCCCAGGCAGGCGCTTTACTTTGTGTAAATTATTTCATCACCACTGCTCTCAAAACGGTGAAGGAAAACATCGTGAGGAAATCGGCATATCCTAGAACTAAAAATTCGAAGACATGTGACATCCACCAACCCGCACTGGGCCCGCGTGGTGGATTACGGCCCATTCCCTCTCACAGAGAAGAGGTCTGTGTCCCAGCAGTGGGAACATTAATAGGCTGATGATGTTGATGATGACTGGAAGAAGTAATTCGATTATGACAATATTTTCACTGATTCAAAGCGACACTATCCCTGAATGTGTTTTATCCCGGAAAACGTTTATAAAAAAGAAAAACAACCGACTTCTGAATAAAAACACTACAAAGTGTTTCATTCTATAGTAGATCTTCACCAAATTCAAATGACACCATCTAAAGAGGATATTCAATCGAACAAACATACTCGTATCATCCAAATCGGTTCAAAATTAGGGATCGTATCTTAATTCTTTTTTTTAACACCAAAAACAATATTTATAATATGATAATAAAGTACAGTACAAAGACGAACTTAACTCAATGTTGAGTTCTCTATCAGCAAAACCTCTAGAGTGAAAGAGAAGGATGATAACAGAGGGTAGGATCCAGTGTAAAATTTAAAATAACAGAATTATAAAATAAATCATAAATATACATACGTACATAAATACAAACATATATAAATTTAAATTTTAATATATATATATTTAAATTTATATATGTTTGTATTTATGTACGTATGTATATTTATGATTTATATATATATATATATATAGTGTATCTACTAAGATTGCGTTAAAAGGAAATGTCGACATCGCTGAAAAGTCATTATAAAAATCGTTCAGACGAATTGACAATCCTTTTTTTAAGTCTGTTAAAAATTCACGGTTCCTGTGAGAAAGTTCGTATAGGGATAAGTATCTATGTAATGCACGCCAGTCACGGGAGCACTTATTAGGGTTCCGTACCCGAAGGGTAAAAACAGGACCCTATTACTAAGACTCTGGGGTCCGTCTGTCTGTCTGTCACCAGGTTGTAACTCATGAACCGTGATAGCTAGACAGTTAAATTTTTCACAGATGATGTATTTCTGATGCCACTATAACAAAAAATACTAAAAACAGAATATAATAAATATTTTAGTGGGGCTCCCATAAACAACCGTGATTTTTTTGCCGTTTTTTTGCGAAAGCGGTACGAAACCGTTCGTGCGCGAGTCTGACTCGCACTTGGCCAGTTTTTTAGAGATTATTTGCCTTAAAGAAAAGATTATCCAGTCAGCTATGCGTGATTAACTGCCAAAAGTGATCCGGTCTTACTTTATTTTTATTCTGTAAGCTCGTTTATAATTTTTAAATTCAGCTATAAAGAAGTAGTTAGTCTTTTTGTTTATTTAAATTTTAAGTTATATTACATACATACATAAACTCATGCTTTTTTCCATGGGAGTAAGCAAAAACTACAGAACGACCCCAGCTAAGATCCCTACATACTCCTTTTGCTTCATTCACGTTCATACATACACGCATGCCGGTTATGAGTACTGTAAGAGACGTAGTCAGGGTGCCTCGTAAAGGAATCGATAGATTTACTTTTATCAGATATATTTCAGGCGACCAATCTAGAAGTGACATCCAAGCTTAGCCAAAAAACATCTTCACTTTTTTTTTATGTTCGAAATTCAGTTACCTTTCAAGATGTTATCTGATGCCAGTCTTAATATAGGTAAGTAGGTTGCCTTCTTAATTGGTGAGTCCTCACAGAACCTACTGCGATCTGGCCTTTCTGAAGTACATCACCAAGTAGATATAAATGCGTATCCTTTTATGGCGTCCCCTCCCGGAAGTATATCGTAACGAAAAGATAACTTAACCTCTGTGGTCAAAAGTTATAAGACGGTAACGTTTCACTTAAAGTTAGTTTTAATCTCAAACCCACAGTATTTGCTCGACAAACTAAGACTTTCTAGCAGGCGTACCTTATTAGAGTAATTTCGGTTAACTGAATGAACGAACGTATAAAAATATCGAAGAGTTTCTCAGGAATACGAGTCAGTAGCGGTGCTATATGTACTTGTTTATGTCTAGCTACCCTATTTAAACCCACCTAATTATTTTTAGCATGTTAGGTTTATATTTTAAAACAAAGATAATTATATTAAAAAAAAAGTCAAATTACGCTACCTTATGTCAGATTCCAACATTGGAACTCAATATCTAATATATTTTCTTTAGTTATATCGTTTAAAATTACACTGAAAAAAAATAATTTATATAAGGACACACAACAAAAACGCACATTCAAAAATCTTCTGCAAAATATAAGTTGTTAGGAACATACAACATAAATTCAAGCCTTTTTCCTTAGGGGTAGGCAGAAACTACTAACGCTACCCGCTACGATCCTTACATAATTGTTATTGCTTTGTAGGAAGGATGTATGGTAGGAACATCATATATTGGCCTGTAACTTCAACGTGACTTGTGAATGTGATTATTACTAGGTTCAATTAGCTTGTCAGCTCATGAAGATAAAAATGGCGCGGTGTATTTTCGCAACAACCTACATGAATATTTGGGGGTATGCGGAACAGGGTGTAAAGTCCCACAAACCTCCATTGAAAAGTGAGGATCCTCCAACCAGACGGGTGTTGTGTCTGGTCCGGGCAACTGCCCGACGGTTGTTGTCGGACTGTTGTATGTGTTCTAATCGCGCCGAAAACTTTACTTGCGCGATGCAGGATTTGTGTGACGTCATGTCTTTGGTTCGTAAGTGGCGGCGCTGGTGCCGCTACATCACTCCCCTCCGGAGACTGGAGGTCGATAGCAGGTTGAATCGTCCGTACATCTTGTGCTGCGTGCCTGGCCAGTGGAAGGTTGGTTCCCGTGAGTCGGAACCGGAAGTCGCAGAGTTCGCGGTGAGTCGGAACTGTATGCGGTTGTGTCCCAGTGAGTCGGGACGGTGCTGCTGGCTCCAGTGGTTCGGAGCGGTGATGATGTCCCAGTGACTCGGGACAGTGCTGCTGGCTCCAGTGGGTCGGAGCGGTGATGATAGAAGCTGAGGGTGATGACCAGGAATGCGCGTACGCTGCATGCTGGTGGTCAGGATACCCCCGTAGATGCCGTGGGTACTGGCTGGCTGTATGACTCGCTGCTCGAAAGCTTGAGGAAGTGATGTTGACGTCACGACGAAGTTGTTCTGCACGAAGGCTGCGCTGACGTTCATGTTCGGGGTCACCAGTTTGGGGGTATGCGGAACAGGGTGTAAAGTCCCACAAACCTCCATTGAAAAGGGAGGATCCTCCGACCAGACGGGTGTTGTGTCTGGTCCGGGCAACTGCCCGACGGTTGTTGTCGGACTGTTGTATGTGTTCTAATCGCGCCGAAAACTTTACTTGCGCGATGCAGGATTTGTGTGACGTCATGTCTTTGGTTCGTAAGTGGCGGCGCTGGTGCCGCTACAAATATTTATTTGAAAATGTCGAAACACGATTAAGCTTACAAACATGTTTCATGTTTAGTACGATTGTGTTCGTAGCTATATGTGGGTAATTAGGGCAAACAATAACATAGCAAGTAACTATTATTGCAATTTGGAGTGTTTGCATTACGAACAGAACTAACATGACAAAGACAAATTAAAGACAAAAATTATTTATTTCAACTAGGCCATTAATCGGTACTTTTGAACGTCAAAAATTATTGAAATAATAATTGATTATACCGTCCATTTGGCAAAATAGCTTGTTATGAAGAAGAACGGACAAGAAACTCCACACTCTTTAAAAAACAAAGTGTTTTACATATACGTGAGGACGATGCACCCAGCACTACTATACTACGTATAGGTATAAAGTATTACAAGCACTTACACGTAAATTCCTTCATTTGATAAATAGGAACATGGTTCTCACATACTTACAAATATTGCAAACATAGGTCAATTACCTAATTCAACAACAACGGAACAGTGTGCGAGTCAATTTCTTAAACAAAAAGAGAAGAAAAAAAAACATTACTATAATTACGAATACAATTTTAATTAACCAGTTTGATTTTGTCTACACTAAAGATTGCCCTATGGAGTAGGACCAGCATGTTTCCAAGCATTCATATCTTGAATATAATCATCTAATTTGTATCTAATTTATCTAATTTGTAAATCATGGCCGTTGTGTTTGACTGTTTGGTAAATTTGCTGTTATTGAAAGTTATGTAGGACGCACTTACTTATACTTACGATTGGAATTTCAGATAATTTATATAAACAGACAAATGGCAAGAAAAGTTGTTGCCAAAGTAACACGAACATTTTGAACATGACACCGACACTGTTGCTTTTTTTGTCAGTAGTTAGTTGCTTTTCTTGGCAGTTGTTTGTTAACATAAATGAAATGATCTGCAGCTCTAATGGCAGGTTAAGGTTAAGGAAATAGACTATACTAGACTATCCCACCGTGTAACATTTTGTAGCTTAGCTATAGAACTTTTATCAGTCTACGCATTTTCAAAACTCTCCCAACTTGTACAAAAAAAAATGCGTTGGCAAATAGCAAGATACTATTAAGACATTAATAGTATCTTGCTATTTATAATACCAAGATTAAAAATACTCCAGCAGAATAGTAAAACGCATCCAGTACACCGCTGTGGTTTGATCTCTCAACCAATGGTTCGTGACATCTGTGTCAAAACATGGCAATATCTTGATGTTGTACTACACATTTGAATATGAAATAACCCTATTTTATTTTATAGGGAGAGATATTGATATTCACAATCAAAATCTCAAATGTTTGAGAACACGTCTCTAGCATTTTGACTTTTCAATATCGCTGACTGAATGTCACAGTCTACGCAATCAACAACACTTTGGTTTGTCCTTCATTTGATGTGCAATCAAGAGAGCTACCTATCTACTCATATCGTTTACCTACTAGTAACTAAGTTAATTACTAACAAATTTTTTAGTAGTTGTACCAGGATAGTAAAAGCTTTTTCTCTATTTGCAATTTGCCTTGAAATAATTCGGACCACATTTCCATTTTGGTACCAAAAATGTGAACAAAATTCCAATATGTCGATAAATATTAATGACGCCACAATGGCCTTAATTTAGAGCCACGTTCCCCTTTGCATGCGAACGGGTTTAATAAGTGACATTCATTCCCTGAACGCCTGACTGACCATATTACGTATACAGGTGCCGTGTTGGTTGGCACAGATGACATAATTGTATTCAGAGAGAGGCTAAAGCCACATGCAACTTACAATTATAGTTGGCTTAAAATGAGTGGTACCTATGTAAAATAACTTTCATAGCAACTGCTTCTGTAATAATGAATTTATCAGATTAACGAAGCTTTTTTAGTGACATAAAAAAATCGACGTCGTCGTTATAATGACCAATATCATATCATAATTTTCAGTTTTTGAGTTCTTAAATAAACGAAGCGAATTTTACTAGACCTTTATCCATGAAATCTAATCTAGCTAGTCTGTATTGACCTACTAAAGGGCAAATTTTTGCTCCCGTTCCCTTTTTGATACAATTCGTTTTACTGCTTACAGGCCACTCCTTACTGTCTGTTAGAGTAAAGTTCGTCCCCGAAGCTTCACCTAATTGGTCTGCCGCGATTTCTAGCTTGCTTGAAACCAATTTACTATCACGTATTACAACTGGAATATGAAAAGTTCTTATACCGTTTATTACATAATCTGTGGTAAAGCGTGTATTGCGAATACCTAACCCAAGGATTCGTGAGTCCTGAATTACATTAATATTCCGAACCTAACGAAATAATATAACTTATATACTGTATGCCGGGAGTATAGCTGTACTCCGTATTTCTTATGTGGCGTTATGTGTGGTCAGTGGGTGTTACATAAATATGGGAGAGTATTGTTACAATCCTGTTTGGGCTGTTCTTTATGGAGTGAATTGATTTGTTGTTATGTTTTGACCTTGCTTTCTATTAAAAAGAAGATTACTTCTATTAAGTTCCACATTTAGACGACATGATGAACTCTTGATTTTGGGACACGAGTTTGATTTCGAAATCTCTTGAAAGGCTATGAAAGATGATAGTAAATATTGCAATTCTTCTTCAGAAAACAAAGTACCTAACTAACTAAATGTCTAAAGTTAGATTTCTGAATAATAAAATTGAAATATAGTATTAACTGTCGAACTCTATTTAAACCTAAAAACCTATAAGATTCTACTCGCTGCTTCGGATCGGTGCGAACGTGTGTTGTGTTATTTCTCATGACTATTATACTATTGGTTGATTAGTGAAATTTCTGTCGCACTTCGAGTGTTCTTATGGCTTAACCACGCCTTTTGGTCTAAAGAGAGACAATAGTTTTTGCAAATTTACATTCACAATTTGGAACTGGAAGATCGCTCCGACTGGTGTATTTGCAAACGTCTAGCGGGGATTGAACTAGCGAGCTCGGGCGCACGGTGCCGCGCGCTGCGCTGCGCCGCTGTGCTACGCTGCTACCTGGCGCACACAATGAAATAGTGAATCACCTACGACTGACTGGCTACGAGTGCTACGACTGGTGACGTCCTCTGCTACGAGCTCGGACATTGGCTACGCGGTTCGCAACTACAACAACTTTTTAGTACAAGCGGGTATGTATCCTTTTGAATAATCAGTCATGCAGCGTCCTGCGCCGATTAAATCTCTTAAAACTCCGAATACTCCGATAGAGCAGACGCAGTCAGTTCCGAATATAATGCAGGCTGTTAATGACCCTGACACCAACGTACACGCACGCCATAAACGCCCACGAGCTGATTCTACGAGTAATCAGCTGGAAGATTTCAAGCAGGAAATTAAAGGTTTGCGTCGTGAAAACGTGAGCAAGAGCAAACTATATCGAAATTTATGGCAGAACAGAATGCGTTGGTAACAAAATTAGTTTCCGATATGTCCATATGAAACTTCAAATTTGGAGATCCAAAAAACAAATATTGGAATTGAAAAATCTATTACCTCTATAAGTGATCTGTATGATGATATGAAATGTCAAGTAAAGCGACTCCAGGATGAGTGCAGTGGATATAGGCAACTAACAGAGTCATTGGAAAAAAAGTAAGAGATCTACAATATAAGTCTCAGTCATCAAGTATTGAGATCCGTAATGTCCCCAGTCAATATAAAGAGTCAAGTCTCGACCTCATAAAGATTATGACTGCTTTCGGGAATACAGTGGACCTGCCGATTTCACCGTCTATCATCCGTGACATATATCGCATTCCAGGATTCTAGGCCACCAGTAAACCGATCGTCGCTGAGTTTACGAGTGTCCATAATAAGTCTGAACTCATTTCTTGTGTTCGATGCTTCAACAACAAGCAACCCAATAAGGACAATAAACTTAATACAGGGTTGTTGGGAATAATTGGCCAAAAAAATGCCGTGTATGTTGACGAACACTTGTCTAATACCACGAAGAGACTATTTTATTTAGCACGCAAAAAAACACGATTTTAAATTCTGTTGGGCCGCAAATGGGAATATCTTCTTGCGCAAGCAACCTGGACTTCAACAAATACTCGTCAAATCTGAAGCTACCCTTGTCGAGCTACTAGAGAAGAAATGACTACTCAAAAACACCACATTGCATAGTCATATTTCCGGCTGGATATTATGTAATGTACTTCAATTACTGACTTTGATCGCTGAACTTTTATTTTTCAACCTTATTGATATTATGTTTATACCATTCCCCCTCTAAAAAGCTTATTTTATTCACTGAAAACAGTGAATAAAAAGCACTTTTACTCACTGTTTTGGTGTTTGAATTTAGAACACACAAATATATATTCGACGTCCATCTCAATGCTATACAACCTCCTTGCGCATAAAATACTCGATACAAACTCCTTGTGCAAAGCATATTCGACTTTCAAACTTCTTCATCAATATCTGAATCAGCGGCGAAGCAAGTATTCTTCTTCCACACCTACATCTCTATTCGCCATCAATTTTCAATTAGAGTAACTTATTAGCACATCATTAGACTTATTAGAAGTAATCGATGAGGCAAATGTATTAAGAATGGGTTTAACAACTGTTGTTGTAAAAAGTGGATTAAGACACAGAATGAGAGTACCTTATGTGTGCGAAACAGAGGCGGACACGTGGAACATGAATTGTAACCGTAGACTTTCTGTAAAAATAGTAATAAACTTCATTTTGTACCTATTTGGATTGTTTTATTTTGTTTTCTGACCCAAGTGATAAATTTGACGATTAAGTACCGTTCTTTTTTACTACCACCCTGGGGTCTTTCATCAAAGTTGTTTCTAAGATTTTTGACAATACCCGAGCTTGTTATACCTTGTTGGATAGCTAATGAAACGTGGATATTTTTATGCATATCTGTAGCATAACTGTCATAGATTTACTTTTTAAATATTTCAAAAATAACAAAATATTATTTACTAATTTATTTAAATTTCTAACTATCAATCGTCTACTACGACACAGTTGTTTCAGTGAACTGCAATTTTAGTGTCGAAAATAATAAAGCAACTTATCTTCAACAAAAAAATACCAGTGAGACCCGGGGTACGTGTAAGGTCACATGAAAGTCACACCTTTGGAAAACTTAAACACCCTTAAGTGTGTCGGAGAAAATAATACTGGCCATTTTGGCCGACTAGTCCATAATACCCGAAACTACTCTAAAACTAAAATAATATTGAGATTTCCTTTTAAGATGTGTACCGTCCTTGAAAATCCTTTTTATTTTTGTCGCATAAAGGCTATAAACCATCAACATCACGAATATTTTTCAAATTAAGGATAGGATATTGCGAAAGCCTAGCCAATCAAATTTAATATCTCGCAAACGCGCCAGCATTCGTTATATGCTTCGTTGATCCTAAGAAGGAATTTAATAGACAATAAATTCTTAAAAACTCGTATTAAATAGGGTCTTTTATGCCTTTTATGAAACGTAGCAGATTACTCCAATGAAGTTTTTATTACATGTTTATGATATTTATGAAAAGGCGTGCGAGATTAGCTGGGTAAAAAGTTAAGTAGAAATCAATATGTCATAGGTACTAACTTATTATTACGTACTAACCTTAACTAAAACTTTTAGAAGTGGTTGGGGTGACTTATTTATAAACTAAGTTTCGAAATTAATACTTTTGCTCTACCTTAACTTACCTACGCATGTCACGTACCACTAACACTACTCAAAACAAGTATTAGTCCCTTGAGTGCCTGAAACGTGAATCCACGCGAGACACAATGGCTTTTTAATTGGTTCTGTAATTTCGGCATTCAACCGGTTAATAAATGATTCTCCATTCTGTTTATTTCTTCTAGTCATCATAGAATAGAATAGAAATATATTTATTTGACACAGGTACAACACAACCGCAACAAACATGGACTAAAAGACAAAACAGAAGTGCAAAGACAAATTGCGCATACATACACAATTTGGCATGAGTATATATAAATATATATATAATACATAATGTGCAATGAAATAATAGAAGAATAAGTGTATAGTAAGCTACAATGTGTGTGTGGGTTGTAGCGAAAAAGTAAACAAAATAATAAAAAAAATCATTCACAAACACTACCACCCCCTATCACAAAGAACAAAATAAGTCACCAATATGGCGCATTAGCCTACTAGTAGCAATTCACCAGCCGGACTGTTCGTGAACGCATTATCTCCTTCTTTATTCACCGCCAAGGCCTCCACACCAAATGTCACTGCTTAAAAACTAAGTACGTAATTTAAATTGCAATTGGAAAGGAGTCTACCAGGAAACTAAAATCATCATCATCATTTCTGCCGAAAGTCGTCCACTGCTGGAAATAGGCCTCCCCAAGGCGTCGTCACATTGATCGGTCCTATGCGTCTCGCATTCATCGGATTCTTGAAGCCTTAACTAGCTCATCGGTCCACCTAAAGGGAGACCTTCCAACGATGCGTCTCCCGGTTCGCGGTTGCTACTCAAGCACTTTTCAGCCCCTTCGACTACCGTTCTGCCAGCAATGTACCCTGGCCATAGTCACTATAGTTTGGCAATTCTTCGTGCTATGTCGGTAACCTTAGTTTTTGAAAAGTGACAAAACCTAAATATGAAAACAAAACAAAAACTAATTTGTAAGCTGATTCAAACAAGGAATCACGTAGTTCAAAATAAATCGGTGGCACAAAGTACGTAGTGAATATACTTACCTCTTTTTAATTAGTCATCTGATATTTTTCTTTGGCTTTTCTGTATGACAACTCACTGGCTTGAACGTCGTCTTTAATTTCAGCCCCTATTAAGGTTAAGGAAACCGAACAAAGGATGTCTTTTCTTTAAAGAAGAAATACGTTTACGGTCTCGTATATTGCTTCTTCAAGCCTATATATCTTGAGCTTTGAGTAGAGTATTACTTTTTAAATTACTTTGCCGTTTTGATGTGTCATCCATATGAAATGAAGAAGTTTTTCTTTGAAGCGGCCTTTGCGACTGTTACATCATTCTTACAGCTGTAAATTGTTTAAAGTTTTTATAATTGGCAGCATTTTTTCGCTCGTTTTATCTGTGTAGAAATAAAAAGCATTAAAGAAGCAACAGGAATTTAATCAGAATTTAATAACATCTAACTTGTTTTAAAGAGTGTACGCGAAATTCAAGGAACTCCTTGTTCATTGAATTTCGTGTTCTTTTCTATAGAGATCTGTATTTCAGAACGATTAAACACCTTCAACTGTCAGAATAACTGACCGACACCTTGACAATTTAAAAGGGCCTATAAATGGCATTTTAAATAATTTAATCATATTTTTTTTTATCTAGCTTTTTTTGTATTCTTCTCAGCATACCCTTTTTTTCTTTTTTTTTTCTGCGCTTGCTTGCTCCTCTCCAGTGAATACCAATATGTTGCTGTCCCATAACTTGGCCTCTTCAACAGTGACGTCGGTGACAGTGCAGAGATCGCTTAGGCAGCAAGTTTTGGGGCACAAAGGGCGAGATAAAAGGTGTACTACACTGGTCATACATTCATCTGATAGATATGAATACATCAAAGAGACAACATAGAAAAAAATGTTGTATTATGAATGCTTTTCCGCCAGACATGTGCGAGGTAACTAGGCGGTGTGAGGTTATATAGCCGCGCTGAGAAAATGTGTGATTGTTTATAATACAGTTGTACTTAAACTTGTGCGGTGCTAGGATGCTTAGCGGAGCTGTGAAACGGTGGATAGCTGAATGGTGTGAGTCTCTGAGAACTCGTGTTCCTACACACATCTCTCGATTTTTTGGATGTACAAATACCAAGCTTCTTAGTCCTTTTCCACCAGAGCTACATTAACTAGCTAAATGAAGTGATGTCATTTGTAGATTTTTCCTCGAACACTGCCCCGCTACTTTCCCCATCTATGGTGAAAGTGCACCCTTAATAATAAATGTTAGTAATACCTACTAATGCCTTCGACCCTGGTTCAAGGGTCAATGATATAACTGTCGGGGTACAACAGCTGACCCGCCTTGGATCGACTCCAATGAGAGATTTCCCATGGGAACTACATAATTTATCGAACAAGATTTTCTGCTAGTAGTACTTAATCTTTCTTTACTGATCTTTTTTCGACCCAATGTGGGAATATAAATATATACTAGCTTTTGCTAGCGGCTTCACCCCGTGTGAAAGTCGAAAATTCTCCCAAGGCAACATATTACCGGGATAAAAAGTATCCTATGTGCTATTCCTGACTATTATCTATATTTGCGCCAAATTTCATCCAGATCCTTTCAGTAATTTAAGCGTGAAGAAGTAACATTTGAACAAGAAGAGGGGCTCGTCCACTGCTCGCCTTTACCACGCTACGCACGCATGCATGGCTCTCAAAATTTCACCTTTATAATATTTTATAGAATAGGATTAATTATGTAGGTATCTACGAGTACCCAATATAAATAAGCCTTGGACTAATACTATAACGAAGTCAATATAATAATTCGAAAACGTGTGACATCCACCGACTCGCACCGGGCCCACGTGATGGATTACAGCCCATTCCCTCTCACAGTGAGGAGGCATGTGGTCAAGCTGTAACACAGATTATGATGATGTTTGCAGGCGTAGTCTCTGGTACTGAACCGATTCCAAAAATATTTTCACTGACTGAAAGCTACTTTATTGCTGCGTGCCATAAGCAAATTTTATCACACCTTTGCACCTTTGTCGACGTTTTATAAGTGCCCATGTAGGCCTATGCAAAATAAAAAAAAAATGATTTTGATTTTATTTCGAAAAAACACACTGTTCCTATGCTATATATAGGTCCCGAGGGAAAAACCGTGGTAAAAGTAGTAAATTAAAAAACTTCATTAAAGATTATTCTGAGTATTAACCATCATAAACCACAAGACTGCCTATAATTTTATAACTAACCTAATTAAAAACTGCCTGAGATATTTAAATTGAGATCGCGTTAAATAATGCACCTGCCTGAAAACTTTGCTAGAGTTATTTTTTTATGGATACCAGAATACCTAGGTGAATAAGTTGTAAACCTCTGGCGAATTTATGAACCGAGGCAAGCTAGCTAGTAAAAACTACTTTACTGAAAAATTCCGCATAAAATACAATGAAGTGATAAAATATAGTTGACGTGGTAAAAGAGTCGAGTAAATTTGGTTGGAACCTACTTAAGTAAAATTGAAAAAAGTTTTTACAATGCATGTCCTCGAAAAGAGCGTTTGCCAAGCAGCCAAACTGTGCGCAAAGTGTTAATTTTTTTTACTAGTGCTTTTTACTTTCCTGTATTTTTTTTATTTTTAACTCCAACGTCAGCCCGCCGCATATTACATGCATATTTTCATATTTTATTATTTGAGAAAAGTTTCAAAAATTTGTTAAGTACAGATTGTCATTCATATAAAAGGTAAAATAAAACTAATACTTCATAAAAGGCGTTTTTAATTACTCTTGATTTAGATTTTGATCAATAAATTAATTTTAAATATTCATTAAATGTGATTGGCAGAATTAATATTTTGCTTGTGCCTTTTTGCGTTACGACGTGACTGTTATTTGCACATGCGCAGTTGATATGCCTTTTTGTTTTTTTTTTTGATAGGCTTGCGTTTGACCACTATCTCACCTGATGGTAAGCGATGATGTGGTCGACGATGAAGCACGCTTGCCTAGAAGAAACCTATTCACTCTTGACTTAAAGACTCCCAGCTTGTAGCCAACAGGAAATACAGACTCCGGCAGGGAATGCCACTCCTTTGCTGTACGCATAATAAAAGTATTCCCAAAACGTTTGGTGCGTATGGGTGGGATGTCCACCATGTACCGATGACGCATCGCCGTACGTTGTAGTCCGATGATGGAACGGGCTAGAAGGAATTAGTTCATGCAATTCCAACGCACACTCCCCGAAATGTAACCGATAAAAACCGACAGGCTGGCAACTCTGCGCCGATGTTCGAGTAAATATTATAATCTGCTTGAGGAACTATTAGTTCATCTGTGGATATGCTGAGCGCGCTTCAATAAGCCCGCCATTTTATTAATTTCTTGCTTTCTTCAGATATATTTTTTTATTTCCTCGCACAATGCATAGTAAAATGTTGTATGATACACGCACGTAAGATGATTTCCTACTCGTGTAGATTTATCCACTCACAAAAAAAAATCTACTCATCGGAAATCACCTACCTTCCGCACTTGTAGCATAAATAACTATTATCTACTCTCATATCGTAATATTCGAATGATAAACTTCCAAACGAGTTTATGTTGACATAGTTTCTAAACACAATACCGAAATTTAAAAATAGAATCTTATTATAACACTTTTTCTCCAACAAAATCATGCTATAAAACATTTTTTTTTCCATTACGATACAGGGCAAATCCAAGAAGTTAATATCACCAAGGAGTACCCATCAACAATTTTTTTGTAATGGAAAGCTTATGCGGCGGACGCCATTTTTATAGTAACTATTTTAAAAAGTTTTGACACGTTTTGGTTTTGATTCCAATTTTTATTTGTCTGTGGCAACGCCCGCTTTAGCGCATACGCGGTTAATGCGGTTTTGGCGCCATTCATACGATTTGCTGTACTGAATTTCATGAGTTTTGTAATTCTTGCTTAAAAATGTCTGATACTAATGAATGTGAAGAAAATTTGACACCCGATATTTGCGGCGACGGAAATTACTCACATAATCTTTTACCAGCAAAGTCGTGAAAATTATATGATAAATGTTATGACAACTTTATGGCATGGATAATTAAAAAAAAGGTATTTAGTAGGTTCAATCCCAATGTATGAGTGTAGATGAAATAGTGTATGAAACTGTACATAACTAGGGATTAAAACATTCATGTGATATTATGATCCAATTGGGTAGGGCCAACTTCGAGAAAGAGGTCAACCGTCGAATCCGACTCGGCTGGACAGCGTTCAGGAAGTTGCGCGGTATCTTCTCGTCCAATTTACCACAGTGTCTCAAGACGAAAGTCTATGACCAGTGTGTGTTGCCAGTGATGACATATGGCTCTGGGGCGTGGTCGCTTACAATGGGCCTTATCAGGAAGCTTACAGTCACTCAAAGGGCAATGGAGAGGGCTATGCTCGGAGTTTCCTTGCGTGATCGAATCAGAAACGTGAAGATCCGCAAGAGAACCAGGGTTACCGACATAGCCCGAAGAATTTCCAAACTTTGTAAGGTAGCTTTTCCTTACCCAACCGGCTAACTCGTGGGTAGTAAGTAGCTTGAGACAATTGCAGGGATTAACTCACATGAAGCTGACTGAAGTAAAACACATTTAAGTTTGGTCAACTAATTTAATTCTTCAAGCACACATTCCATCAATACAATAACTTGAGGTCACAAAGTATGAACCACTCACTTTCTGAAGGGATATTGATTACCCACAATATTCAATGCTGGAGATATGATTCCTCAAACAGCATCGTTCTCTGTGTAGCTGTCCGTAAGCTTGCTGTATATCAGATGATGACAATTATGCTCGGAACCCTTTGCAAGAGGAGACTGCTGTAGCTTGAACAGCTAGTTGACCATTAGCTTTTGTAGCGTTTGCGGGTTTGCTATCTAATAGTGAGATAAATAATACGCAAAAACTATCTACAATAATTTAATTTTAGGGTCGCAGGTACAAAGGCCGTTTCTCATTTATTATTTATCTTGTACTATGGAGGTAGGCGCTAGGTACTATCCTGGCCTGGCAGCAGAAGCGGTCACGATGACGTGGAAGGCCGAGGACTACGCGCCAGCAGGAAGACGTCCCGCAGAGTTGACGAAGATCGAAGGTTGCCTGCAGGTTCTTCGATGAAGGTCCCAGGTTGAACCGGGACTTTGGACCCTGGAATTTTCCAAACGTCGTGTCAGTCTCTTTGTCTCCCGGCTTATCCTTGTCTGATTGTGACCGCAACAGCGTAAGCGTAGGGCAGAGGATGTACCACGGCGCTTAAGGCGAATATGTGTTTGTCACAATCAGAACCGGAGCTCTAGAGAGTTTTTATTAAATTGTAACGGTAAACATAAAAACATTTTAGGCAGGTAAGCGCTAAAGAAATAGCTTAACAATAGGTACCTAACTAAAACACCAACAGAGATTACAATAATGACCGTAACCAGCATGAATAAGCAAAGAATGATTGTCAACACTTACCCAATTCGGGGTTAAAATAGAATTTAGGTTTTTTTTTAAATCGGCACACACGGTAACGATTTTTACTGTTTCCTTTTTTAAAAAAAAGGTACACGAATAAGGACACGCTAGATATGAGATAGTGATACCATGGAGCGAGTATCCGTGCACACTGTTCAGATGTCCGAAAGTCAATGCCCGTCCGGTGCCTTGATGAAAAAAAGCCCGAGTTGTCATGACTCTTAATAATAATTTTTTTTTTACATATATATGTGTGACTACCGCCACACGGGAAGTTATCGAGTTGTAATGTAGTGCAATGACTAGTCGATTTTTTCCTGTATCTCGTTAATAATGTATAGGTAGATAGATATTAGGTTTAATTTATCCTAGTAGTATTATCGCCTACAATGTGTTTGTTATCTGTTTGTTTCTTATTTTAAATTATTAGGTTGTAAGATTGTTGTTATTATTTTTGTTGATCTGTGCGTATTTATAGCGCAGTTTGCTATGGTGATTTAGTCAGGAACGTTGACCGTAACTATTCAACGTTACAATATATAAAATTATACCTAAAGATAGCATTTGGGGCCCTGCCAAGGAGAAGAAAATTGCATGTTAAGATCAAGCGCACATGTGTCATGAAAATGGGCATTCAGACAGATTCAAAATAATACTCACAGCGCCTACATCATTGATTATGATGAGCTTTTCATTTTGACGCTAGCCAGCCTTGCCCCATATAACATTACGTATACTTTTAGGTCCTTGCCTTTGAGGTTATTTCTGGACACCGTCCACTCAATGCAAGTTCACTCGTAGTAAAGGCTCAAGTCATTGCAACTACCGATCTTGAATACTTTGCTTTTAAGCCATAGGCCTTTTACTAAATTATCATTTTTTATGTAACTAATTTGAAAAGAATTTAATAATTTATTAATTTGTATGTTGAATTTGTGTGCTTATTGAATCAAATGATTTCACACAAATAGAATATATTTTAATTAAACTTTCATCCATGTTATACATATGTCAGCGCCATCTAGTACCCAAATGCTCAAACAATCGATCAGCGACACAACTAACCGAACTTGTTTGGCAAAAAGGAGGCAGATGTCGCTAACATACATAGTGTGAACAAAATCAACGCCAGATGTTGCTAATATATGCACTGGCAATTTTTACCCGTTACAACTTAATTGGCAGTGGACAGGGCACATTGCTCCCAGAACGGATGGCCGATGGGGCTGAAAAAATCTGGAATGGCGACCGCGAACCGGAAGACGATACGTTGGAAGGCTTCCCACTAGGTGGACCGATGACCTGGTTAAAGTTGCGGGAAGGCGCTGGATGCGAGACGCACGGGATCGGTCAATATGGCGACGCCTGGGGGAGGCCTATGTCCAGCAGTGGACGTCTTTCGGCTGAAATGATGTTGATGATGATTGTTATTTATTGCATTCTATATATGTATTAATTTTTGATACATTGTAGGGAAATGCAATTAAAAATATTTCCTTAAGATAATTACTTGAGAGCAGCTGAGATATTTTCTACAGCTACTACGATCTTAACTTTGGCTGGAGCCTACATGTCAAGTGTGGAAGATTACTTCTGTGCAATTAATGCTTTATTCATGAAAACGTCATCACTTGCCATCAGGAGAGTTAGTTATCAAACGTCAGCCTATCGTAATAAAAAAAGATTTTGTGGTAATACTGAGATATAAATTGCAGATTTATGTTATAGATTTATGAATGTACGCTATCTTGACTTGACATATAGTATTATGGTTAGGTTTAGATAAGGGACATTATCATTAAACATCAGAGTTCTCAAATACCGCCGATGAGACGCATGAGCTTGCCAAATCACCATTAACTGAAGCGTAATGACCACACCATATCTACAACAAGATCATAAATGTTGTTCTAAAAAGTTAATAACCGCACTAAGTGCACTTATTGTACGTTTAAAATATATTCATCGTTTTTCTTATAGTAATTCTGCCAAGTTAATACGTTGTAGATTTTCATTACCAGAAATAAAGGTTTCAGCAAAAATAAGATTGAAATAATCTACCTACTCGGCCAACCCTATGTTCCTCGACAAAGATTTCCAATATCTAATCTCTAATATTAGTTTGCCGATACCGATCACGATTATTCGGACTGTACCTATTATTAATCGTTGTTGCTAGGACATCGATCTTAAGTCTCCCACGGGCGATAAATTATATTTTGGCATCAGCTTTTATGAAAAAACATTGTAATTGGCTGGTAAGACTTTACTGCCTGGATCATAGTCCCAAGTTTTAAAACTACCAAGCAGCTATTCCCAACTATTTTGGGCTTAACTTCAAGTGTAACCGGGTTTAACTGGACTTCAGTTACTTTTATGCAGAATCTGCCTTTTTTTTTTTTTTTTTTTTCCGGGCAGGAAAATCCCCATCCAAGAGGGCGGAGGGGTCTGTCAGACTCGTACTGACTAAAAACCACCATCTCACACCTACGCTGGGGGTCGCGGGAACAACGATACTTCCGCAACCCCCAGCTAGTGCCGGCCCGCCACTGCGGGCCTCGATCTCGGATTGGGGGGGAGTGAGGTGTTTGCACCCCCCGCAACGTCTAAGAGGGGCGCGCGTGGAACACTACGCGCCACCACCTCGGGTCCAGATGTGTGGGGGGTGACGGACGTCCCCGAGTCCGTCGCCCTAGGACCCATTTAGGGGGGCCGGAAGAGGGCGTAGTCTGCCCTCCGCCGACGCCCGGCGCGTCTGCTGCGGATCGGGTTAGCGGATGAAATCTCCCTCTCCCTCTCCGCAGCGTCCCAGGCGCGCGTCCGCGTCGCTGGATCTGCCTGCCTCAACCCCGTAACTGGTAACACGATACCCCTTACCAAGACTGGTTGCCAAAAGTCAGGCTTCTGACTACTCGTAAGACCCGTAACGGGACCAACAATTTATCGTTCTTTACGAGGCACAGAGGAATCTCGGTATGTTAAGACGGTCACCCATCAACGGATGTGGTTTTACGTTGAAGATTGACCCGTGCGGCTTTTATTATTTAGTCAGGAGCTCCTTTTTTTTTTTTTTTTTGTTTGGATAAATGCTTATGCATACTGCACTACCACGGGGAGATAGTGCAGTTATGTGGGACTCTAACCCACTAAAACTCCACGGTGTCCTCCAGTGCCGCTTATGGCGGGAACACGGGCACGCGTTAGCACTCACCGCGAACCCGCTGCGGCTGTCCGTCACCGGACCCTCCTCGGGGGAGTACCCCCCATCACCGGCGCACAAGAACACACTGCACGCCGTGACCACCCCAGGGACCAAATCAGCACATGGGTGCCAGACGACCCCGTGTATGGCACCCTTGGTCCCAAGGTGACGGGTCGAGGTCGATGGCCCCACCACCTACCATTTTGCGGACGCAGGGGATAGGGAGAGCGGCTAACGCTATACCGACTCTCCTCTTCCCCTGCGGCCCCACCGCGTCCGCCATCAGACGGTGGCGACCCCGTCTAGGCCGCGGAAGGTAGGGAGAGCGGCGCACCGCAATACCGGCACTCCTCTCCCGCCGCGGCCTCCAACCCTCAGCCGCGATATCGTATGGGACCTGGGAATCTCCATAAGACATCGCGGCCCGCCTCAGTTGCGATGTCGCCTGTTACCAAGCGGCACCGCAACCTACTAGTTGGCCGCTACGTCGTCGGCTTAATCGGCAAAAGCCCTGACGAGCGGCTCCTCCTCGGGTTCCTCTTCGCTTCACCGTGGGTGACCAAGCCACGGTTACTAAGCCCCCCCGCCTCGACAAAGCGGGAACCCACCGGGGGGGTAGTCAGGAGCTCCTAGTCTCAAGTTTTGTAATAAAAAATGTGTAAAACCCGCTTGAGTAATTCTTATCAGTTTTAAGCAGGTGTCTGAAACCTAAAATAGCAGTTAAACTGAATTAAAAGTAGCCTAAAATAACACTTTTAGGTTTTAATAGGACTTTCAGGGCAACTGCTTTTACAGGCTTAAGCTCCTGTACCGTGTGCGTCCCTACATAAGTGTGGAGATGCGTATCTTGCTCTGTGAGTCACTAGTTCTATCCAAGCTGAACTACGCTGACACTGTGTATGGGGCGTGCATTCTGGGCAGGAGCGAAAGGTTGATTCAGCGAGTACAGAATGCTTGTGCAAGATTTTGTTTTTCCATACCTCCTAGATCTCATGTAACTCCTTTTCTAAATAAGGGTAATTTGATGAGAATGTCAGATCGTAGAAAGCTACATTTGGCTACCCTGCTCTTTGGCACTATTCTCACAAAAAAACCAGACTATCTATTCAGTAAACTGACCTGGTCCCGCGATGTGAACAAAGTCAGAACGAGAGCTTCTGCCTACCTTTTATTGACGTCTCACAAAACTGCTGCATTCCGTGGCAGTTTCAAATTCGCTGCCTCTCGTATCTGGAATGATCTTCCTCCGCCGTTTTGCGCTATAAAGACGATTGGAACATTTAGTACTAATTTCAAGCAGTACTTATTACGCAAGCAAAAGGAAGCCAGCGGATAAACTTACCCGGCCGGGGTTTGCACGCAGTTATATTATCTTCTATCATGTTCCTTGTTCTTAGTTTTTAAACTTTCTGGCGAACACTTCACCGAACACTACACACCACACACAGTAATATTCACACAATTCTGTTTTATCGAATACTAGCAATCTTTTCACCTTGTTTATTAACAGCAATTTCTTACATAATTTTCCATTATTATTATTTTGATATTTTCATTTTGACAACCGACGCGACGCCGACCACAGATTGACACGCGCTCTGTCGTTTGTCTACGGCTTTGACAAATGATCATAGAGCCGTCGAGATTTTGGTCGTATATTTATTGTGTTTTATTTAGATATTTATTTTATACGTATACACTTACATACAGCGACTCACCTACTGTGTTTATTTATACTATTTTGATATTATTTATCTTGTTCTATTTTTATTTCTTAAATATGATAATATGATCCGTTTCCGTAAATGTGTCCGTGGCATCAAAATTGGGCCCTATCAGAATATCAGCGCAGCGTTATTTTCTTTTTGATATCGTTGCTCATGCTGAGATAGGAGCCTTTTTGGTCTCGCACGGGGTAATTTATTTTTATTTTTTATTATTGTTTGTGTTTTTCTTATCTCGTGTCTCCTGTGCGGGTCACAAATAAATATTTTTCTTTCTTTCTTTCTTTCTTTATTTTGAAAAATTAGGCTCCGTAAAAGGGAGCACTCGTTTTGAGCAAGACAATCTAATCTAGGGACGATATTTTTCATTCTTGTAATGCTTTCGACATACTGTGATGTCCATCTTAAAATTCGTTGAAAGCTAAACTAGTTACACCCACGGATTCCTTCGCTTGGAAATCTTAATTCATTCTCTGGATTGGAAAAAAACCTGTACTAAACTACTTGGAACTCTTGAAACAAACGGACTGATTTTACTTGTGGTCCTTGCATGAAAATTTGCTCTGTAGCTTAGCCATGAAAACATAATTACTTTATTCTTCACTGATTACTTCTCCTTAGAACCTGAAACACACTCTAACTCTAATTCTAAGTACATAAATAATTTAGTGTACATTGTTCACAGGCTGTTTCTTTCAAGTTTGCCCGTATTATGGTATTCAAACCAGTTGCCTCGCCGCCGGGGGTTAAGCCCTGGTAAATTAATAGGCCCTAGGAGAAGGTTGCGCAATAGATTTCTGTAAATCCAATGATCCTCGTTTGTGGTCAGAGGTTGCGGGCAAGTTGGCAAAACACCGTTGGGTTTATACCTAGCTTGGTACTTGGTAGCTGGCTGTATATGGTTTATTTAGTTTCAGGGCATGTTTGGCATAGTAGAGTGTGGTTTCTGTCAATCATATTTGTGTGGAAGTCAGATTCTGAAACTCGATGAGTCATATTGTGTGAGCAGTGTACAATATATGATATTGGATTACGCCTGAAGGGATTCCTCGAAAGGGTAAGTAGAAGTGTTAGTAGATTCACCCTAGCTGAGTTGTGGTGTGTTGAGAGCAGTGGTAGCCCAGTGGTGTCGGCCGCGACTTACAAGTTGTCGGTCGTGGGTTCGAGCCCAGGCAGGCGCTTTACTTTGTGTAAATTTTTTCATCACCTCTGCTATCAAAACGGTGAAGGAAAACATCGTGAGGAAACCGGCATGTCCTAGAACCAAACATTCGAAGACATGTGACATCCACTAACCCGCACTGGGCCCGCGTGGTGGATTACGACCCATTCCCTCTCACAGAGAGGAGGCCTGTGTCCCAGCAGTGGAAACATTAATAGGTTGATGATGTGATGTGAGTTGTGTTGTCAGTCCCATGTAATAAGGGGCGAATCTATGACATAAGATTCAACAAATACCCCTGTAATGATGGGAATAAGTTTTCAAAACAATTTTCACTCTTGCAGACTAGAGATTGGAACTGAGAAGTGCCTAGTGGGAAATTTAATAGGTAAAAACACCCGGTGTTTTTGCACATTAGTTATTCGTCACGTCGTCGTCGGCGTCGTCGTGATTACTCGATTAAGTTTCTTCAGACGTGTTTGTAACTCAACAAACAAACACACTGAGCACACTTTTTAGTGATTACTTTAGCGATGTTCCGAATGGAAACTTTTTGTTTATTCCTGCCAGCGTTGTCACCCGCGTGACAATTTATTCCAAGGAAACATACTCCTGGGATAAAAAGGGGATATCCTATATCCTAATCCATGACATCGTCTACCCGTGGACCAAGTTTCATTCAGATCCGTTCAGCCATTAAATGAAATTAGAATTACATTATCATCAACAGTTCACATTCATATCAACTATCATCATGTCATCATTAACAGTTCAAAAAAAATACTCCTATCACCACCAACATCCTTTACAGGATTAGACGCTAGGTCAATCTAAAGTATCTCTGAAAATTTCATTAAAATCGGTCCAGCCGTTTCGGAGTCAATAAGGAACACACATTTATGCTTTCTCTTTTATATAGTTATATAGATTTCAGGCAGATATATTTGCCATATTCAGCACTATAAATTACATAAAAATATACATATGAATTCATTATTACATAACACATTAAAACCATTAAGTAACTAACAGACAGACAAAGCTATTTTTATCTAAGTATTTAGCGTTTAACACAAATGTATTTCAACTCAACGGCCAACGGTTTTGATGGTGATGACATTTGGGAAGCGGATAATTCATGGCCTCGATGAAATCATAGGATAGTTACATTCGAATTCACCAATGAAACTAATCGTGACAAAATTTATTAGTGAAATCAGCCCATAGTTTATTTTTAAACCAGGTGGCAAGTTCCCGTGGAATAGTTTTCGACTGTCAAGCGGGCGAAGCCGCGTCAAAATCTAGTACCAAGTTACCTATTCTAGAATTTAATAAAGCAAATGACCCGTAAAATCGGTAAACTTTGCTAAGCAAAACAAATACGTAATTCAATGTCTTGAAGTTTCTTTACAAGTCAAAGTATTGAAGTTGAATTAATGTTGCCCGGCCTTCCGGCAATACATTGAATTGTCAGTTTAAAAACCACTTTTGAAACTTAAGGGTACACTAGTCGACGGTATGAACTTGTGCGCGGGGTTCAAATGTATTTTATATCAACCGACAACACGTGCGGAAGATATAGATGCTTTGATGAGCAGTAGGAAGCTAGTTCGCGTACGAATACACATTTTTACAAATTTGCAGTGAAATGCATAATGATTTAGGACGAAACCGAGCGCGCGAAATTTTATAAACAGACCTTTGGCAGTCTAGATATCATGAAAAATCGACTAAATCTACCTGTTCAAAATAAAATTATATGCATAATTGAACTACTAATCTATCCCTGTATGCCGTTTTGCAATTTTCCGTTTTCTTATGGTATATTTTATTTGCGCCCAAAAATGCGTTAAAATTAGTGTCGAAATGTGGAACTTTCGACGCTTACAACTTTCAAATATTTTTTTTTTACTTTTTCGCTTCCATACAGGGCTAGATAATGAGGAGACAAATTGATAAAACTTTTTATTTTGAACGTACATCGTCAAACAGTGGAATAATCCCTAGACTACGTCTGTATGGAAACATTTTCGACTAGTGTAACCTTAAGTGAAATGTTCTTTGTTCTAAATGTAACTGCTGGCTGACCTCTTTGATATTTTACAATACTATTACATTAGTGGAACGATATTCCAAAAATGGTTTCCTTGTTTCGTCTGCCAAGTGGAAATTGCGAAATGAATAACGAAGGAGGAATTTAAAGCCGACCCGCTGGAGAATTGCAGTTAATTTCTTTGAAGTCCTAACTTTATAAATTTATGACGATTGTATTCTCTTTTATTTATTTTGGATGTTGCATGCAGGCATGCAAGATAGGAAAAAAAAATACATAATAATATATAATACGTAAGTAATTACACCCAGAGACCCTTAACCTCGTAGTCGCAAGCAAATTAAAACCGACCAGGAAATATAGTTGCCATCAATAAAGTTGTACCCAGTGCCGATTGTAGAACATAAATCATTCAATACACTCTGATAAGTTTTATCTGAGGAATTAAAATGGTGGTTTATTTATAATTCATTGTTCAGTTAGAAAATTAAATTATCTGACTATTGAAAATTTTGCCATTATATTCTTAAAGTACGTTATCATTGGTCCTGTTGAATAACGCCAAACAGAAAACAGGCGATGGACACTTTTGCCAAGGACCCAACGTCAATAAGCTGCAGCTTATCTGTAGCTACCAAGCTATTTGATTCCTCGCTTCCTTAGCCCGTGTGAAATTTTTTAGTGCCTAAACTTAAAAACAAAAAAAGTTCCATCCTGAACGATCAAATTATTACTTAGGTAAAGTGTTAAGTAGTTATGGTTTAATGGTTAAGGCCTCACCTCTCATGTTTATTATCTTGGCAAATACAAACATGTAATTTTTTATTCATAGTAGTTTGTATGTACTTTCCAAGTTTATCTTGGATATCACTGATATCGCTAAAGAAAAAATCGTGAGGTAACCTGGCCTGGACCTGGACCTGGTAGTAGATGACTCTGCTTAAACTCACCTTCTTCGCTTTACCGTCGACCACATCATCGTTTACCATCAGGTGAGAAAGTGCTCAAGCGCGAGCCTATAGACAATGAAGATAAAACCCGATTAAAGCGTGGTGTTGAGTGATAGTGCTTTCTCTGTGTGAAAACAGGCCTTGGCTCTTCAGTGGGACAGTTATAGGCTAATTTATTCTCAAAAGATCCCGTGACAATTACCTACCTAGCCAAAACTCCCCACTTTTCGTATTTCAGTCCGTCTCGTCCCAGTCGTACGGTCAGGTTTACATGAATGCGTCCCTCACTCCCGCAGTGGCGCTTAACAACTAAACTTTACGCAGGTACCTACTTTACAACTATTGTCTGGATAGGGATGGACAACATTGGCGTTTACAGGATCAAAAATCCTCACGATACATCGATCTCACTGGACGGAAAAGGATGGATGAAACGAGTGTAACATCATTTCAGCCGAAAGACGTTTACTGATGGACATAGGCCAGATCAAGACAGAACCTATGTCACACCGGACTCCCGCAGCCTTGACCAGGTCGTCGCTCCACCTAGAGGGAGGCCTTCCAACGCTGCATCTTCCGGTACGCTGTCACCACTTTAGAACTTTTCGGCTCCAACGGCCAGCCATTCTGCAAGCAATGTGCCCTGCCCACTGGCACTTAAGTTTGGAAATTCTTCGGGCTGTGTCGGTAAACTTGGTTATCTTGTGGATATCTTCATTTCTGATTTGATCACAACTTAACTTCACACTAATCGTCCACAACTTCGAGTGTAGATACCCAGTCTTTGATAGGAGTGGGTGCAACATGGGCATTCAACATCACCTACCAACACCAACTACGCTGACACTGTGTATGGCCCGCACCTGTTAGCTCGTACAGATAGGCTCATACAAAGAGTACAAAACGCGTGCGCTCGGTTCTGTTATAACATTCCTCGCAGAAGTCATGTAACACCCTTTCTCAATGAACAGTTTGTTCTAAAAATGAAGTCCAGGCGCAAATTACACTTGGCATGCCTTCTGTTTGGTGTGGTTAAATACAAAAACCGGATTATTTATATAATAAACTTGGGTGGATAGCGAGTGGACGGGAATGTGGGAGAAGGCTATGCTCGCAGCAACTCTCGACGCAATCGCATAATACAGCAGCGTTCAGAGGCAGCTTTCGTTATGCGGCTTCCAAAGTTTGGAATAATATTCCACCACCGATCAGAACAGCAAACACAATGGACACGTTTACGGCAGTATCTGGTGGAGGCGCAACGTAAGCTGGATATGGTCGCCCTGAATGCCTCAATAGTATGACGCATTAGCCTACCTACCCACACCACATTTATTGTCACACTCACCTTATTTATTTATTCTTATGTAGTGTACATGTATTTTTTATTATTTTTAATATAAACATCTAATCTTATCTTTTTAGTAAGTTAGTTTAGTTAGTTTATAATAATAATATAATAATACCACATAAAACCACCCAAACCACCTAAATGTCACAACTAGTTACGTGTCCAAGATTTTTCGTATAATAATTAAAAGACTTGAACATGTGACATAAGTTAAAAAACAATACATTGTTTCTGGGAATAAATCTGTTAATATGCACAAATAATTATGAAATAAAAATTATATGTGATTGTAAGTAATTCCGACTTTTATGACATAAAGCGTTTGATCTCGCGATAATTGCTGATTGCTGTTTCATACGTAATAGGCCCGCGAGTTTGTATCTCCAGATATATATACGTTCAAACAATACGATCGACGCTAAGAAATAACTTTATTAAATTGCCTTGGGTTAATATGATCCAGCGTCATTGACGCCGGGTTAAGTAAATAGGTACCATAGAAGTTAAAAAGTTGAAAGTATTTAACTTGTAGGTCCTGTATCTTATACAGGTTTTACGGCTATCAACTGTACAAAATTTTATCTACACCCTCATATTAGTCAATATGAACAATACGGTTGACCGATTTTATAAGATATCACATAAATTGCAAAAGAAGACAGCAATTATCATTACACTGGCACGAAAAACACGTACAAAACTCAATTTTTCTTCAACTTAAAATACTGTATATTTGAATTCCTTTGTAAATAGCAAATGAGAGTAATGCAGGGCAACATTCTCTTTGTTGTCACGTAGTCAAGAAATGATGAATGCATGAAGACTACTGTCTCACGAACATCTGTGAGCTAAGCTGCCTTTGTCCTACAAATGAGACAATTTCATGAATGTTGCAGCTTGGGAAAGGGGATTAAGGGAAATTTGTTATTATGGAGAAGTGATGAATGGGTATAGATTTCAATTATTTGCTGGATGGGATTAACACTACGGTACACGCGACATAATTTTCTTGTTTCACTCGCGTGGAGTAAATATTAAGACCATTACCATGTATCTCTTTTTATAAAATGCAAAATACAATAATATGCGTTGAAATATTGTTATGAATTTACTTGTCACTATAAATGTTATGGCACTTTTATATTTTCAATTAAATAAACACCAAAACAAGTAATTTTTTAAAGTAGGAAAAAAGGTCATAAATTTTACTGTCTCCAGATATATTTTTTTTTTATTATTATTTAAAACAAGTTTAATTCATTTTGATAACAATATAAGCAAACTAGGACTTGTTGATCCGTGACATGCAGTATTATATATGTAAGCTGTGAGCTGTGTGTTGACGTGGAGACTGACATTGACATTTGAGAATGGAAAAAACGTGTTATTTTCTCAATCGAATAGTATTATATTACAAAGGATGTTTAATAATATCTTTAAAACACAGTTATGTTTGTGAATTTGCTTTAGTTCAAAAGTGCAAAAGATGATTTAAGTTTTTATAATAAGAATTGTAAAGCATGAACATTTAATTGTCGATTCTCTGTTTTAGGTTAGTAATTAGTTCAATAGTTGATATTTGTTATGTAAAACTTATCTATATTTAATAAATAAAACTCTGTTTTAGATGAATCACATTGTGTTATGCTTCAAGAAGAAAAATAACCCCTAAACTTATAAATCGACAATACATAGTGCATGTGAAAAAAAATGGAGAAATTGAGATTTGAATTTATTATAAAAGCCAAATCGGATGATAATAAGACAAATATTTATGCCATAACCTCCATTACGGATACACAAAACCAAACATTTGTTGTGCCTAGAGAGTACCAATCAGTGCATTTACACAAAGAAATAATAAAGCATGATATATTTGACAAAATAAAAAAATCTCTCCAGAAAAGGCATGATAAGAGACAGGTTTGGATAACATTAACCAAGGAAATGAAATCAACATATTTAGATGATGACAACTTACAATTTGATGGGTTTTTACTTGAAAAATTAGAACAAAGTCTTGATTCGTCATCAACAGAACCAACATTGTTAAAAAAAACAGAAAATAAGACGAGACTAGTCGCAGAACTTTCAGTAGAGAAGTTTTCAAGAAATACAACAAATGTTAAACAATGGTTGAATACTTTTGAAAGTGAATGTGCACGTTTACAAATAGATACAGATTTACAAAAAGTAGAAATTCTAAGATTACTATTGGAAGATACTTGTATAGATTGGTATACCTCAATGATTATCAAACATACTATAGATTCAGATTGGTCTGTATGGAAGAAAAGTTTAACTGAAACATTTGCTGATAAAGGCTGGTCACCAATCAGGTACGCTATGAATTATAAATATATACAAGGATCAATGTTAGAATATGCTCTTAAAAAAGAAAGACTGTTACTAGAAATAAACAAGTCAATAGATACACAAACCCTGATTTATTTGATTGCCACCGGTCTACCAAACTTCATAATGGATAGAATAGACAGAGAAAGCCTTAAAGAAGTAAATGACTTATTTAACTGCATACGAGGACTAGAAAGTTTAACAAGGAAAAACGAAATAAAGAAAAACTTAAGTACAGGAAATAAATACAATAAACAAGAAATAAAACAAACCGAAAAAAAATCGTGCAGGATTTGTGAGAATAGAGGAAAATTAAATAGATTTCATCCAGAGAATGTTTGCTGGTATAACTATGAGAAAAAAACAACCGATGACAAAAACCTTAATTCTAATTCAATATTAAAATTTGAACTGAGTAACGAAGATCCAAAAAACTAAAATTCCCCTCACTAATTGAGATTACGGTGATGTTAAATAATACATTGGAAGCCAAGGGACTGTATGACCCTGGTTCACGAATAACATTAATAAATTCAAAATTAGTTCAGGTGACGAATATGAAGCCAAATTATTGTTATAACACAATAAAAACAATAAGTGGAGGGGGTAAAACAAAAGGGTTAATTACACTGGATGCGGAGTTATTGCGTAAAAAGATTAAAATAAATGCATTTATCTTTGAAAATAAAAATTTTGAGTATGATCTAATACTAGGATTAGATTCAATACATAAATTTGGGTTGACTCATGATGAGAATTTAAATATCCAAATGCAAAAAACAGACGATTTCAAAATAAGTAGTAAAAATATGTTTGAAGGAAAACATATTGAAAATACGGAAATAAATACAGAAGAAAAAGAATATGCAGTAAACTTTAATGAAGGTATAGATACAAACAAATTTAATATAGATACAGAATACTTAAATACTGATCAAAGAAAACAGATAAACATATTATTGGACAATTACACGGAAATTTTTGCAAAAAATAAATATGACACTGGAAAAGTGAAGAAGTATGAAGCCTGTATAGATTTGCAAGTTGAAAAATATTGTTATAAAAGACCATATAGATGTTCAGTCCAAGACAAGATAGAAATAGAAAATCAAATCTCACAACTTTTAAAACATGAATTGATCGAGGAATCCTACAGCCCGTTTGCGGCACCTGTCACCTTAGCTTTTAAAAGGGACGAAGGAAAAAAAAGTAGATTATGCATAGACTTTAGAGATTTAAACAAAATAATTATACCACAATCACAACCATTTCCTCTCATAGAAGACTTAATAACAAAAACAATAAATTGTAATTATTTTACAACCCTGGATATAAATTCAGCTTTTTGGTCCATCCCATTAAAAATTACAGACCGATACAAAACTGGTTTTGTAACTCAAGAAGGCCATTACCAATGGACCTGCTTACCCTTCGGCCTTAAGACATCACCAGCCATATTTCAACGGATTTTGGGAAATATCATAAGAAAAAATGGTCTGACAGGATTTGCAGTGAATTTTATTGATGATATACTGATTTTCTCTAAGACGTTTGATGAACATATCACACACTTAAAAAAATTGCTGGAGGCTATTCGAGAAGAAGGTTTCAGACTAAAAATAACAAAATGTAAGTTTGCATCTGATTCTGTTAAGTATTTAGGTCATATATTACAAAAGAATACAATTACACCTCTAAAAGACAATTTGAAATCAATAAAAGATTTTCCTGCTCCTCAAAATAGAAAACAAATACGACAATTTTTAGGAAAAATTAATTTTTATGGAAAATACATTCCGAGTGTCTCAATAGTTCTTGATCCTTTACATAAATTGCTGAGAAAAGATCAGAGATTTAATTGGACGGAACAGTGTGAGGAAGCATTCCGGAAAATTAAAGATTATCTATGTACCAAACCAATACTAGCCATTTATGATCCACAAGCACCAATATTTATTTATACAGATGCCAGTGCCATAGGAATAGGAGCAGTTTTGAAACAAATTCAGCATAATGGCGAAGAGAAACCGGTAGCATATTTTTCTAAAAAAATAAATGAATCACAAAAAAATAAAAAAGCGATATTTTTAGAATGTTTAGCCATAAAAGAGAGCATAAAGTTCTGGCAACATTGGTTGATTGGAAACTATTTTACTGTCTATACAGATCACAAACCTCTAGAGAAGTTGAATATAAGAAACAGACCAGACGATGAATTAGGCGATATGTCACATTATCTGTCACAATATAATTGTGAAATAAAATATTTCCCAGGAAAAAATAATACAGAAGCAGATTGTCTGAGTAGAAACCCAGTATTGGACATAGATGCAAATAATGAGGATAACTTAAGAACGGTAAATAATATTGATATTCATGGCATAAAAAATGATCAAGCACAAAATTTGCAAATAAAAGAACTTGAAAAGAACATTATTTTAGAAGATGGAATTTATTATAAAAAAAGAGGGAAAAGTAGGAGAAAAATTATTCTAAGTGAAGATTACAGTAAAACTATAATAAAAAAGACCCATGAAAAATATTGTCATACTGGAATAAATCAAACAGAATCTAAAATAAAACCCTTTTATACTGCACCGAATCTATCAGAAAATATTAAATATATATGCAAAAACTGCGAGATATGCATAAAAAATAAAACAAGGTTAAATAGAAAATATGGTTTTATGTCGCAATTAGGCCCAGCTACTAAACCCTTTCAAATAATGTCACTGGACACGATAGGAGGATTTGGGGGTCAAAGATCAACAAAAAGATATCTACATCTACTAGTGGACCACTTCACTAGATACGCATATATCCTATGTTCTAAGAATCAACATGCTCGAGAGTTCATCAAACTTATAGAAAAAATTCCTAAAGAAGAAACAATAGATATCTTACTCTCTGATCAATATCCAGCTTTTAATTCGATTGAATTCAAAAATTACCTTAAGAACCGCAATATTCAATTAATACTTACAGCGGTAGACGCACCGTTCTCAAATGGTTTAAATGAAAGGCTAAACCAGACTATTGTGAACAAAATAAGATGCAAAATGAATGAATCAAAAGAAAAAACAAATTGGTCAAAAATAGCAGAAGAATGTAAAAATAGATACAATGAAACAAACCATTCCGTAACAGGATTTTCTCCTAAATATTTGTTATCTGGTGAGTCTACAGACTTGTTACCACATGAATTAAAAGAAAAACAGTTATTAACTAGAAGTTTGGAAGAAGACAGGAAAATAGCACTCCAAAGATCAATAAAAACGCACGAATATAATAAAACTTTAATTGCCAAGAATAGATTACAACATGAATTTAAAAAAGGAGATAAGGTATATGTCGACTATGGAAACAAATTAAACAAAAAAAAGATGGATGAAATTAGAATTGGTCCCTTTGAAATTGAAGAGAAAATATCGGATTCAGTATTTAAAATAAATACCGGTCGTGGTACAAGATCTATTGGACTATATCATGTCACAAAGCTCATTCCTTTGCTTGTTGACTTTTAGCTTTTGTAGCTAAATTTTAATCAACTTATGTTGAAAAAATTAGCATTTGGATGGGGGGTGATGTAAGCTGTGAGCTGTGTGTTGACGTGGAGACTGACATTGACATTTGAGAATGGAAAAAACGTGTTATTTTCTCAATCGAATAGTATTATATTACAAAGGATGTTTAATAATATCTTTAAAACACAGTTATGTTTGTGAATTTGCTTTAGTTCAAAAGTGCAAAAGATGATTTAAGTTTTTATAATAAGAATTGTAAAGCATGAACATTTAATTGTCGATTCTCTGTTTTAGGTTAGTAATTAGTTCAATAGTTGATATTTGTTATGTAAAACTTATCTATATTTAATAAATAAAACTCTGTTTTAGATGAATCACATTGTGTTATGCTTCAAGAAGAAAAATAACCCCTGATCTTATATATATCACTGTCAACATCTAATAGATATAATTTATTTTGTAAAAGAGATGTGTTTTATTATGGTATACAATAATTCCAAATCTAAATTATCGTCATTATACCCATTGAACATCCTTTGTACCATTAGCTCCCCTGCTACAACTTAGCGTACAAAAAATAAATATTCCATTTTTCTGTTTCCTACCTACTAAGTAAACACAGAGGTCTTGCAAAACTTCAGTTTTCCCCCTACAAAGTTCGGTAGGAATTATTTAACCAGAGGCCAGCAATTTCCCGATTTAAATGCTCCGACGGCTCCTTAGAACAATCATAGCTAACAAGTCGATTATTACACCGCCGGGGTTTTTCTCATTTAACGTCGTCGTCGAGATCATGGATTGAAAGAATTTGGATAACGTAGGCTATGTATGATTTAGTGGCCCAGAGTTGTGTTAAATCCTATGGTCGTTGTGTTGTTGTAATAAAGTAGCAACATTTATATTTGAGTAAATCTATGGTATCGAAAGTATGGCTACACTTCCTACTTATCATTGTCTCACCTGTAAAACAAGTTTGTGATTTAAACTACAAATTACATTTAAAAGCTCCTTTTATTCGATCGCTCTGAACTACATCTGGCAAAAGTTATTGGAATAACAGAAGCTCCGAGTGTTCCTAGGATTCCTATGCAGGTACAGGTTTTGTTTTTCACAATAAAACAGTTAGAAAATTTATATTTTTAGGCCAACCTGTTAGAGTGTGTGACTGATACGATATCTGACGCAGAAGACACTCACTTTAACCTTTACTACTAACAATGAACATTGCGTACCTATTCGCATTTGCATGCAATATTATGTTTCGTCTTGTACTATCTAGTTCTGTATTTATCTATGGTCTTAGCCTCCTATTTCTTTTGTTCTACTATTTTTACTCCCGGATCGCTGGTAAAAGAAATCCCTGGAAAAGTGATTGCTTTCATCTCTGACTTTTATCGAGAATGTTCTAAATAGAGTTAAGCAATGTTTTACTGAAGTACATAATATTGTATGACTAAACTTAATCCGAGCTTCTACAAATTTTCTGCAGTTTTTTACCAGTAACCAGCCTCATAATCTTTTGTGATCTTCTGTGATCGGTGGTCCGCAACAGAACCAGAGTTACAGACATAGCCCAAAGAATTGCCAAACTTAAGTGGCAGTGGGCAGTTGCTCGCAGAACGGATGGTCGATGGGGGCGAAAAGTTCTGGAGTGGCGATCGCGTACCGGATTACGTAGCGTTAGAAGGCCTCCCTCTAGGTGGAGCGATGACCTGGTCAAGGCCCTGAGCATTCGGTGCATGCGAAACGCACAGGACTGATCATGTTCTTTCGGGCTGAGATGATGGACCAAAATAATAAGAAGCTATTATAAACTCTGAAACAGGATTTGAAACAGATTTAAAATGAAACAGGCTGCCAAAACCATACCCACTTAAATAAAAAGCTGTAGCATAGGTACAAGAGTTTGTTCTGCATCATGTACACTTCAGTAGTGTCACATGGACGGACAAAATTTCAGTGTTATTATATTACTATGGGCAGTTAACAAAAGGTAGTTAATTTTTATCTGAAGGATAAATGTGAAGGTTTGACATTTTTTCATTCGAAACCTACCAAACTGTAATTTAATTACTCAATTAAAAGTTTTTGGCAATTGAAAAATCTGCCCTTACTCCTATATCTTACGAACTGTTGTCTAATTGATAAAATCTCAACGTTACTTATCATTTCTAGAGAAATTCTGTCTTTGTATATTTTCGGTCCTTCGAACCACATTATCCGCAAGCCCTTTCTTCTAGATAATATTAAATATCAGTTAGTTATATCCCCTCAAGGCAAGTTTTCCTAGAAAAACAATAAGCCAAGAGAGATTTCATTATATCTTGAGCATTGCTAAACAAAGGTCGGTAAGAGATTGCTTTTCAACGGGTATATATTTTTACTATGTTGTTTCTGTTTATAGTGGTTACAAAAGCCAGCTTATTTTAAATGATAGCAAAATGATGACCTGAAATAAAAAAGGTTGGTTTTCAAACATTTAAAAAAAATGTGGTTAGTGGTTGACTTAAATCATTTATAAAAGTGTATGTCGTTTTGTGAAGAATGAACCCTTTTTACCCGTCTGCCGAAGGAGGGTATGTGTTTATTAGTCTATGTATGTATGTTTGTTCCCATGTGGCGTTGTAGAGACCAAACGCGTAGGCCGATTTTGATGATTCTTACCTCAATCAATCCGTCTTAACCTTGTGAGAGATACTGACTACAATAAAATTGGAAAATAGAAAAATGGCGGATTTTGGGTGCCATATTGTAGAGGCAATTTTTTTTCTTCAAACCCGTCATGTGGGTTATCAAAATAAAGGGTTTTAAGAGGTGAATTCAAAAATATACAAGCATTATGTTTAAATCTAACTCAAAAAAAAATTTTATCTATAAAGTTATAAATAAAAAAACTTAAAACAAAAAAACCCGACTGCTTTTGGAATTTACATCTAGTTTTGATCAGCCAGCTCGCGAATGTGTATCCTCCGACTGCACAGCATTATTTTCTTCTTGTTTGCGTCTTTTTAGTTCAAGCAGTCGGGTTTTTAGACTTGAGTTTTTGTCTTTCTTTTTTTATAACCATAATTTACGCATTTGAGTTTTAATGTTGAATTCCTGTATATATTTATTTATTAAAACTTTTTGAACAAGTATAAATAACAAGTGCAAGGGCGGCATTAATGCCTTAGGGTTTTTGTACCTGTTTACTGTAAGGAATCCTTGCATGCATGCAACGGACAAAGAATCTTGATAGGTAAATGAATTTCGATCGTAAAAAATAAGTGAAGATGTTTTTTGCTAAGCTTGGACTTCTAGATGAACCGCCCATAAGGCGCCTGCCTTATTGCCAAAATACTCGTATATGAGATAAAAGTAAATTTTTCCTTTTATTACGTAGTATCCTGGTTACGTCCCCACAAGTGGTGGAGGCGCCGGGTACTACAATTTGCGCCGGATATGATACAATTATTCCTTTTCTGGCCTGATAAACGCACGAGATCGAAAAATTTTATCATATCTGAATTTTTGGAAATTTAAACCCCATCCGGGTCGATGTGAGTTGACGCATCATTTTGTTTGTCGGGAGGACGCCTTGTTCCTTTTTCAGGGTTTTGGCCATGGTGGTTCAAGCATGACGGCGTCGATTTGTTAGTGCGTATGCGCACGTCAGCTGAAGTTAAAAGCACATATTGGAGCATTCGATAACTCGTTTGTCATGAGTTAAGCCTTCTCCTTTTAAGGGTCGTACCTCAATTATAAATGTGATTCCCTGTTAGGTAAATGTTCGGGTTAGCATAAGGTAGGATTCATATATCCTATGAAGACATTCATCTATTTAACTTACACACACTATCTTACAGGTTGAACCCAATACAATAGAGTGGTTAAAATCTTAATCTAAAATCAGACTTTACATAAATGTATAATTATTATATAAACCTAATCTTCTTACACTATTAAAATCTTCTAAACTAATATAAAATAAAACTTTACTTATCTAAATTTTAATTATAACTAACAAAATTCAACAAAACTCTTGCGAATTCACTCCAATTGCACGAAAATATGTCCAGCCTCTCATGTATTTCGTTGAGCACACAGATTGTGCGGGTGAGAGGTGTTTTTGCCAATAGATTGGTTCTAGCAGCAGGCACGGCCAGCAGTGGCGGCCGCCGCCGCCTCTACACGTACCGGTCTGGCACGCACAGCTTCAGGTGACGCAGCACACCCGGGTTATGTACTACTCCCCGCAGGAGCTTTAGTGCATATGCCGCGAGTGTAAATTCCCGGCGCACTCTGAGTTCGTTGTACCCCACCATTCCCAGTACAAACAGTGTTGGATACATTAGCGGGTAAAATGGGTTAACTCCATAAAGTTTGAAATACAAGTGTCTTGTAAATTTATTTTGTATCCGCTCCAGCATGACATTGTATTTCGCTTCATGAGGAGCCCAAATCACCGCACTGTGCTCCAAGTGACTACTTACCAAAGCGTCATACAGCACCCTGAGCGTGGTAATATTTGTGAAACCCTGCGACTGTCTCAGCACGAAACCCAGGTTTCTGTACGCTTTCTTGCAAATCTAAAAGTAAGATCCGGGGTAAGCAATACTCCTAGATCGCGCACCTGAGACACTCGCTGCAATGGTGCTTCCTCTACTTTGTATTCGTAGTCTAAGGCAGTCTTCGCGCGCGTAAATGACATCCCTGAGCATTTCGCTGTGTTGAAATAGAGTTTATTTTTATGGCTCCACTCTACCACTCTATCTATGTCTTCCTGCAATCGCTCACAGTCCGACAAACTCTTGACCTCGAGCATCAATTTGAGGTCATCTGCAAACAATAAACATAAACTATGTTTGACTACGTCTGGTAAGTCATTTATCATTAAAATAAATTCGAGAGGACCCAAATTGCTGCCCTGGCTCACGCCGGATCTGGTGTAGTATGGCTCGGATTCGAACCCGTTGTAGTCAACATACTGCTGTCTGTCTTTCAAGTAGCTGGCGAAGAACCGTAAGAGATGCGATGTACAGCCAATTTTTGCCAGCTTCATTAGCAGTACATCATTATCGACAGTATCAAACGCTTTCCTGAAATCAAAATACGCTGTGTCTACCTGCACACCAGCATCGACTGCCGGCACCACCCGCACCATGAAGTTAAGCAGGTTAGTGGCTGTGCTTCGCGCCGGACGGAACCCGTGATGCGCGTCCGAAAGCTGTGCGCACACTTGAGCCTGCACGCAGCGCTGGATGGCTGACACAAACACCTTTGCAGGTGTCGACAACACTGCCACCGGTCTGTAGCCACTGACATCTGAACCTGACTTACCCTTAGGAACTGGAATCACTCGTGTGATTTTCCACCTAGGCGGAAACGTTGCTTGTTTTAAACAAGTATTAAAGATATGATGCAGGGGTTCAACCAGCACCCTGCCACAGTCTCGGAACAGAAAAGCTGGTATCCCATCGGGGCCAGATGAGCGCTTTGGTTTGAGGTTTATGAGCGCTTCCCTTACGTCTTGAAGACTGAGGGTCTCAATGTGCACACGCGCACTGTTCGCTTCCGCCGCCGCCGCCGCCGCCCGCGCCTCCAGCCGCGGCCGCTCCTTATTGTACACCGACTCAAAAAATGACGCAAATTGTCGAGCACACTCCTCATCCGAAAGATGTTGACCATCCTTTATGATAATTTGCCTGTTTAACCTACTAATACTGCCAGAATGATTTTGGATCTTTTGAGAATTGACATTGTATTTTAAGCTTGTGTTCTTTGTGTGCCAATTCTATTGATTTTTTAATACGAGCTCTGCACTTTGAAAATTCGAAATAATCGCTATCCAGCTTTGTTTTTTTGAAAGTTTTATGAAATCTAGCTTCATTCTTTATATCTCTTATAATATCTGCGGTGTACCATTCGGGATAAACGTATCGAGAATTTTCATGTTTAACCTTTTTGCGGGGTACACATCTATCTAAAATATCACACAGTCTATCATAAAAAATATTCAACATATCCTCCAAATCATGCGTGTCGTAAATCATACTCCAATCAGTGGAAGTTAGCATAGAATACAACATCTCGTAGTCCGCCCGATAAAAGTTCCACTGCGGCCTAACACTACGTGTTGCGGGACTGCCGCCGGCAGAAGGTACGGGCGGGGCGGACGCGGCGGGAGTGGGTGGCGCGCACGCACATGGCACGCTGAGCACGAGCGGCGGGTGGTACGCGTCGACAGGCACGGGCGCGCCGTCGGCCGCCACCACCGACACCTCCCCGACAAAACCTGTGCTCAGAACCAAATCCAACCGACGACCCAGATGGTTGGGCACTGTGTTGCTTTGAGTGAACTCGCAATAGGACACAAAACATTCATAATATTTTTTAACATTTACAGGACACGAATACAAATTAAAATCACCAATAACAATTATTTCTCTATATCTATCGCATAATTTTTCTATTAATCTAAATGACATAGAATAGAAGCACTTCATATGATTCTGTGCGTCTATTCGTAGGGGAGTAGCTCATGTGAGGACTCCTTGCATGTATTAAGACTGGCAACGGACAAAGAGTCTTGATAGGTAAATAAATTTCGAACGTAAACAATAAGTGAAGATGTTTTTTGCTAAGCTTGTGTGTGATTTCTAGATGAGCCGCCCATAAGTCTGCCTTATTGCCAAAATACATGAGATAAAAGTAAATGTTCCCTTTTATTACGTAGTATCCTGGCTACGTCCCCACATTATCTAAGTTTGATTGACTCATCGACCATACAGCCTCTAGACGCCTAATGCTTGATCGAATACGTCAAAATAATTCTGTCAACTACTGAGGTATGAGGCAAGGGACGACTGCGCTCTGATTGGTCCTTACCAACGTCATTTCGCTGAACTTGGGATGGGAGAGGTTTAAATAAAACCTCGAAGGTATCAATATTTTTTTAAATTGTTAGTGTACTTAATACTTTTATTATTAATTATACAGTAATAACATAAAATGCAAAAACTAAAAACAAAATTCTAAAGATAACATATATTTTCGGCGGTTGTTTCATAATATTAAATATTAGTAAAAAAAACAATCAATAGAAAAAATACATAAATTCTAAAATCAAAATAATTATCTATAAAATACAAAAATCAGTCTATAATATTTCCACTGCTGGAACAGAGGCCTTTTCTCCGTAAGAGAAAAATTTTCTAAGAGAACTCACCTATTTTTTGTGCAATAAAAATCACCACTATACTAATCATTTTCAACCACTATACAAATCAATATTCGTTTAATGTCTCTTTTTGTAAAATTGTATGTAGGTTTCTAGTTTTATCCATAACAGATTTGGTCATAGAATATGGTTCATCACTAGTTTTGGGTACCAAATTATAGAGGAAAAGAGATAGATAAAAAAGTACATTAAAAAGAAAGAGACGAATACACAAAAGACATCAACGAGCGCGACAAAATTTGTGCTGTTGCAGTTTACACCTGCAATAATGACCAGTACAAAATGAACTCCGATAAATAATTTATCAGAAAATAAATCTGATTATGATTATGTAACTATTAACTTACCGATGAAATGTTATGCCATTTTTCGGGAAACTCGAGTTCTGGCTGTTGTTACCACACTAACGTACGGTACAAGGAGCCATTATAATATTTATTTTACCAATTTGTAATTGCCTGACGCGGAAGTGTTTACGGCTCACGGAAGTGGTCGCTACTAAATCGAAATTGTCGAGTGGCGACCTATATTACTAGTATATGATATTTTAGTCATATGTGTTGACAGACATCGCTCGCCTGTTGTTAGGCGTCTAGAGGCTGTATGGTCGATGGATTGACTAATCATTCCATAGATTTTTCACAGACTACCTACACATTGTCTCACTCCTGGGCAAGTACTTCACTATCTCCTTCCAAGCCTCTGTCTTGGGTGATCTCTGGCCAAGTCTGCCTCGCAAACATGATCAGATCGTCATACCAGATCCCAAAGATACACATAGATTTTTCTATGAAACTGACTAGGTACTTAACTGCTCCTAAAAGAATTGGTAACTAGTCAATTAATACCCAAACACACGTACCGCCGTTTATTAGAGTAGATTTGTAACCCATTTAACGATGGAAACATTCACTTAAACCGTTACTGGTATTACCAGAACATTTATACGATTTATATTAAGAGAGGCAACTACATACTTTATTAGCATTTGTGCCTTATTTTTTGAACATAAGTTGGTTTGTAATCGGTTTCCGTTTCTATAAATATAAATACCTCTAGAAATACAGAAGCCGAGCAAATTAGGAATCTGACAAAACAGCAAACAACAGAGCAGTTTTTTCGTTTGTAAGCACTTAAATGTAATACACCAAAACATTGCGGGTGTACTGAATAAGAGTGATGAGCTTATCGTATGTCTTAACGAAATGTCAAAGAAAGATACACAAATAGACGTAATATGTTTATCTGAACACTTCATGATGACTGGCTATGAACAATCCCTGTTTATTCCTAATTTCACTTTGGCGGCATGCTACGCCCGGAAGGACAGTAAGAGGGGTGGTACATGTATCCTTACAAAGAAAGGTCATCAGTATAAAGAACTCCAAGTTAAAGCTAATCTCTCCATAAATGGAATCTTTGAATGTTGCGCAATAGAGTTAGTAATGTACAATACGCTTATTGTTTGTATAATATAGAGTACCAAAATTTAATAACCTAACTGTATATTTTGAACAATTAAAAAAAGTGCTTAGTACTATTAATAAAACCAAATTAAAGAGAAATGTCGTAATTGCAGGTGACTATAACATTGATTCTCTTAGTCATAACAATATTTTGACGGAATTGGAATGTTTGCTCTTAAACTATAATTTGAAACTGGAGATAAATCAGCCAACTCGACTTGCAAGCGGAACGTGCATAGATAATTTTGCACACAATCTAGGAAAGAAGTGTACATCTGATGTAGTTGACTTCGGCCTATCAGACCACACAGCTCAAGTACTAAAATTACCAGTTAGTAAATATTTTTAATAAATCATTGGCGAATAAGTAGACGAGACTATTACAAAGAAAATATGCGTAAATTCAAAAACTATATACAATCTATTTCATTCTCTGAAATCTATAATACAGAGAATCCAAACACGGCGTACAATACATTTTTAGAGACTTTCATGATGCTGTATAATTTATGCTTTCCTGTCAAAAAGATTACTGTAAGAACCAAAGCTAAGCCTCAATGGTTATCACGTGGCATTAAAATATGTAGCAAAAAAAAGAGAGAGTTAATGTGGAACTATAGGCTAAATCGTAATGAACTTAATAAAACAAAATTTAAAAAATATTCTAAAATCTATAAAAATATAATCCAATTAACGCAACGAGCACAAAATAATCATAGACAGCTACTAATAAATCGAAAGCTACATGGGCAATTATAAATAGGTCAAAAACTAATCTACCAAAGGATACTATTACTTTCATCGAAACAAACAATAAAACAATAACCAGTCCACAGGAGATCGCAGATGCTTTCAACAATTTCTTATTAGAAAAAATAAAACCGATACCAAGTTCTGGTAATAAAGTATCTGAAAATATTTCTAAATCAAGTAAATCAATGTTTATGGCACCAAGTACTCCATTCGACGTGCTTAAAATTATAAGATCGCTAAAAAATACGACAAGTGTTGGGTACGATGGGATCTCAACTAGAATTATAAAGTATGTCGCATATCATATATGTGATCACCTAAGAATCAGAATCTTTATTTGTAAACATAGGTAGTACATGGTGTGAGTTGTTATAATATTACGTAGATTCTCTATGTTTTGCCGTGAAGCGTACAAATATCATTAGTACATTTCCAATGAAAAATAACGGTGAATCAACAAGTGTTACATTAAATCATTAGATACCAAATCATAAGAAGAACCATTATTAGAAAACAATAGATGCAAAAATAAATTGTCAATCAATTAAAACACAAATAAAATGACATCAAAAATTAGATGTCAAATAATAAACTATCATTAAAAATAAGATGTCAAATAATAAATTAACCTTAAAAATGAGATGTCCAATAATACATTTTGATTTCAAATAGTAAATTATCAATTAATTAAAACAATAACATATTTTAATTGATTTTTAGATGTCAAATAATACAATTTATAATGTCAAGAAGCAAAAATAATTAAACAGAAGTCAATAAAACATAAAAAAAAAAAAAATGTCAAAGATACAATCATGTTTAGTCATATATATAAACAATTTACTATCAGTACACAAAACACTTAAACTTTATATCAATATTTTTTCTTCCAGAAATTCTGATATATTATAATAGGATCTACTTACTAGAAAGTTCTTTAGAAGTCTTTTAAATAGGTTAATACTTAACATTTTAATTGATTCTGGTATATGGTCGTATATAACTGGCGCCATGCAAAGAATACTATTTTGCATCAGTGCTGTTCTGCATTGTCTCGAGCACAACATATTAATGTGTCTTCGACTTCGGTTATTTCTTTCGGACAACTTGGGGAATAGATTAGGGTTGGTTTTTACAAATATTGCAATTTCAAATATGTACATACAGGGCAATGTTAGTATATTGTATTTAGTAAAGAAAGGTTTACAGGTGTCTGAGCATTTTAACCCAAACATTGCCCTGATGCACTTTTTTTGGGTTTTAAATATAAGTTCCCTATTCGTTGAGTTTCCCCAAAAAATAACCCCATATCTTATTACTGAACCAGCCATACCATGGTATGCAGTAACGATGGCGTCCTTTCCTATGACTGGCGCAAGTCTATACAAAGCATACGCCGACCTGCTGAGTCTCTTCGCCAAATCTAACGTGTGCGCCTTCCAATCTAAACGCTGGTCTATGGTTAATCCTAGGAATTTAGAAGTGCTCACTTGATTTATTGTATTGTTTTCGTAGTCAATATTCATAGTCATATTTTTGCGTTGGTTGAATGTTATTAATTTTGTTTTGTCAAGATTTATCCTAAGGTTGTTGTTTTTAAGCCATGTTATTATCGAACTTAAAGTATTAGTGACTTCATTATTATAATTTTCTTTGTCTTTACAGTCAATGGTAACTGTGCTATCGTCGGCAAACAGTGTCATATGGTGTTTCGTAACTTTTGGCAGATCGTTTATGTATAGTATAAACAGAGGAGGGCCAAGCACGCTCCCTTGTGGCACACCATATGCGTTAGTTCTATTACGAGACCGATATACCCTTTCTTTCTTTGTTTTTGGGTCTACTTGCGATATTTCCACATATTGTTGCCGGTTTTTAAAATATGACTCAATACGTTGTAGAACATTTCCTCTTATTCCGTAAGCTTCTAACTTATTAAGCAAGATCTTGTGATCCACGTAGTCAAAGGCTTGAGTCATATCGCAGTAAATTGAACAAACAGGTACGTTAAGGTCAACATTTGCAATTACTTTATTAAGGAAGTCATATATAGCCATATTTATAGTTTTATGTTTTCTAAAGCCTTTTTGTTCTTCAGTTAGGATGTCTTCTTTTACTAGATATTTGTGAATTTGTTCGTAAATGTATTTTTCAAATATCTTTGAGAATATCGGAAGAAGTGCAATTGGTCTGTAGGAGTCGGTTTTATCTCTATCGTTTTTTTTATATAGAGGTTTTACTACTGCAGTCTTAAGTTTGGCCGGATAAATACCTCGAGTTATGCATAAATTAATTATAAAGCTTAAATGACCACTAATGCTGTCTGCTACAAACTTTATCGTTTCTGTCGATATACCATCGTATCCTACACTCCTTGTATTTTTTAAGGATTTTATTATTTGATTTATGTCACCTTCGTGGCTAGGTGCCATAAACATAGAGTTATTCGATTTTGATATATTCGACGCGATTTGTGTTCCGGTATTACTGACAGGTATAATTTTATCAATAAAAAAATCGTTAAAAACATTAGCTAGGTCAAGGGGTTGTGTTATGATTTTGTTGCCCATTTTTATCCTTTCAACTGTGTTTTTGGGTAATTTTGGTTTGGTTTGGTTTATTATCGCCCATGTTGCTTTTGATTTGTTATCTGCAGATTTTATCTTGTGTGTATTTTGAGCGCATTGGGTTAACTTAACTATTCGCTTATACGTAGCAGAATAGGTTTTAAGTTTTCGTTTATTTGATTGATTTTGGTTTAGACGATAAAACCACAGTAGTGCCCTCTTCTTTTTACTACAGGCTCTGATTCCTCGTGACACCCAATGGGGTTGTTTGTGTAGCCTTATTTTTATTGTATTAATTGGAAAGCACAGACGATAGAACATGGAAAACGTCCCCAGAAAGAGGGCATAAGCCTTGTCTGGATCATCGCATTGATATACCTTTGAAAAAATTGTGTTTTGTAGGCATTCTCTAAACTTTTTCAAATCTGCAACTGTCCATAAGATATTTTCTGGTCCAGTATATGTTTTGTCCATGCAAATGTAGTTTTTATAAGAATAGTGTACACAAATATTTGAAAGCCAACCTGGTATTGTGATGTTATTGGTTTTTGTAGATTTCAATCCATGTTGATTGCCACTAATTATGTTCTTGCACTGGTGTTGAGATACCCCATGAGAAACAAAGTTTTATCTTTGATAATACTTTCACTGATACTGTTCGGAAATTAGATTGTGCTTATGCAATAAATTGATGTATTTTGCAAGTAAAAACAATTATTTTTGTTGGAAAATATCACGGAGCGATGTTGACGGTTTTTTTTTTTTTTTTTTTTTTTTTTTTTTCTAAGCCATATCATTAACTTGTGTATAAGTACAGGATCATACCCTGAAAAGCTAAAAACTTCTATTGTCAGACCAATCTTCAAAAAAAATAACAAACTGAATATGAACTGTTATAGACCAATAGCGCTTATTTCCATAGTTTCAAAAGTTTTTGAGAAATACCTATATAACCAAATTTATAACTATTTAGAAAAACTAAATATTCTTACGGAAGACCAGAAAGGCTTCCGCAGGAATAAAACAATAAACATGGTTATTTTTGATTTTAAAAATAATGTTATGGCTAGCGTAGATAAAAGGACGCCAGTATGTTCCATTTACTGCGACATGACCCAGGCTTTCGATTATGTTGACCATGACATTCTCATAAGTAAACTGGAAGCGTATGGAATTCGAGGCAACATACTAAATCTCATAGAGTCGTATCTAAAAAACCGACAACAATATACTGAAATTGCTAAAGTAAACATTCACACTAAAAATGAAGAAACGTATTCATCAAAGAAACAAATAGTTAAATATGGAGTTCCACAAGGAAGTGTATTAGGTCCATTGTTATTTATAATATATATAAATGACCTTCCGAAAGTAACGAAATATCTAGTATCACTCTTTGCCGATGACAGCACGGTCACAATAAATTGTAAAAATAAAGACACCTATGATAACGAAATTAAAACTACATTGAAGTCATTGGTTAACTGGTTAAATAACAATAATTTAATAATCAACCTTGAAAAAACAAAAGTTATGTTCTTCAGCCAACGTTTGGCATCACCAAACATCAATGTTACTCACCAAGGGATAGTAATACAAAAGGTAGACACAGCTAAATTCTTAGGTATAACTATTGACAAACGTCTTAACTGGAAAGCACATACAGAAGAATTAAATAAAAAAGTCTGTTCTTCTGCCTACGCACTCTATAAACTAAAACCCATCATAAGTACCACTGCGCTGATTACTGCTTACCACGGAATTGTCGGCTCAATATTAAGGTTTGGCGTTATATTTTGGGGCAATTCAACTAATAAGGAAATAGTTTTTAGGTCACAAAAAAGGTGCATTAGGGCTATGTTCGGCTTAGAAAAAACGGATAGTTGCAAACCATTTTTTATTAAATACAATATTTTAAATCTACCTTCCTTGTTTATTTTTGAAGTGGCTAATTTCGTACAATCCAATCCCAAACTATTTAAAAAACTATCAGATGTTTCAATCCGCAATCGACGGGATAACAATAAATTAGGGACAGTAAGATCAACCACGGCACTCATGCGTAAAAGTATTTTCTCTTTAGCACCAGATATTTACAATAAAATCCCTAAACCTATTAGACAAATGCCCACAACTCTATTTAAACTACATTTAAAAAAATACCTGATAGCCAAATGTTATTATAGCTTAACAGAATTTTTAAATGATCGTACTTAGTGCTTATCATTATGACATTTCCTCAATCTCAAAACTGTACCATTTTTTTTAGTTTTAAGGTTTTTCTATAGATTGTTTATAATCGACTGCATGAAAGTGGGTAAAATTTTTTTTTTTGATAATTGTATAAATTCAAACGGTTAATATGACCAAATACAATTTTTTGTACGCCCTGAAAGGCATAACATGTAGAACCTATTACCAAATGTTATTTTAAGACCATGCAATTCTATTGTATACTCATGTTTTTACAAAAATAAATATCTTATCTTATCTTATCTTATCATATCTTATCTTATCTTATCTTATACACTTTGCATATTTTAATAAGACACTTATTTTGCCCTAGACTCTAATTATTTTGTTATAAACAGAGTCATTACTAAATGATATAAAAAATACCATTTGAAAGCTACTGGGCAATTTTTGTATTGTATACTTTATTGTACACTATAAGTTACAATTATAAAGGAAACTTAAAACTAAAAACATATAACAAACCTGGATAGGTATGGACAGTAATTGCTGCACGCGAAGTGGGGCTGTCGTTGGTGTGACTAAATCAGTGCTGATTATAAAAGATACGCTGATACATACATATGTTATGTAATATATACATATTAATGTTGGAAATATACCTTCAAGGAGTTTCTATGTGTTCCATTATAAACTCTACGTTGTATAGAATAAGTTTTTTTCTAGACAGATGTCTCTCATGGTCTGATCGTTTTGCCTGTGCGGAGCACAATACATTTTGGAAACTTATAATGTCCTTTTATTGAGTAGTTCACGGAATCTAACATGGTAGCAGAGCGTGGTTTAAATTCACTACTCTAATTATTATTTGCCAAGTATGCACGTGTGATTTCGTAAAATTATTTTCAAAATTCATTCGCAAGAAAAACAAAGAACAATGGCAACCGTCAATCAAAATGTTTCGATGGAAAAATTATCCGGGATTCAAGATTATCCAACCTGGAAATTTATGATGCGGATGGTGCTCATCCATGACGATCTTTGGGATTGTGTGGGCACACCTGAAAACAAAAACGAAGACGCGAAGAAGCAGGAAAAGGCGCTCGCGAAAATCGCCTTGAGCGTGAAGCCTTGTGTATTTCCACAAATTAGAAATGCCAAGTCGGCTCGCGAAGCGTGGAGCAACCTTCAAAAGGCATACGAGGACCGAGGCTTGTCACGACGACTCGGATTGCTTCGCACATTGTTCGCCATTAAATTAAGCGTATGTGCGAGTATGGAGGCATATGTGAACAAGGTGATGGATACATCGCAACAACTGAGCGACATCGGAGCGGCTTTAGAAGATGACTTCGTAGCCGTGATTTTACTCAGCGGTTTGACAAGCAATTACGACCCGTTGATTATGGCTCTAGAACATTCGAACACGTCACTGTCAAGCGAAAATGTCAAAGCAAAATTGCTTCTAGAAAATGCGAGACGCGATGAAAAAAGCGCAGATGTTACGGCTTTAGCAGCTCGGAAAGCACCCAAGCCAATTAAGTGCTTCAGATGCAAAAAGAGTGGGCATTTCAAGAAGGATTGTCCTGACAACACTGACGGCAAGAAGAGTGGCAGGAAAAGCCAGGCGCATCTCACACCGTTGGCCGCAGAAGTCAAGAGAGACGTTTGGTACGTCGACAGTGGTGCGGCGCAGCATTTTTGCAATGATCGCAGGTTTTTATCAGATTTTACTACTGAAAAGCCGAAGAAGGTTTTAATTGCCAATGGTGAAGCATTGCCGACAGCTGGAAAAGGAACTGCGCAAACTGTGCTAAAGGACAATAGTGTGAGATCGATAAGTAATGTGTACTTAGTCCCAAAATTGTCTGCTAATTTGTTATCTGTTAGTGCGATGGATAAGAAAGGTTTCGAAATTGTGTTTCGTTCTGGCGTGTGTACAGTCTATGACAATGGGGAGGTTTTGGCTACAGCTACCCTGAGAGATGGTATTTATGAACTTGATGCCTTTGAGACTGTTTCTGTTTTGTGTAGCGAGCCATCCTCGCAGGCCATGTGTTCGTCTTTGTCTGTAGGTACAGGTGACAGCAAAGCGGTGCCGACACGTCAATTGAAGGTTGATAGTCGTCCTGTTGCCGTGAGCGTGAAGCAAGCGTCGCAGTCTCCTGCTACTGGAAGCCAGGCAACGCAACAAATTTGGCACCATCGTCTAGCGCATCTGAACACCCGAAGCATGGAGTTACTGCGAAAAGGTATGGTCAAGGGTATTTCTTATGACAACAATAACTTTCGGACGTGTGTTTCCTGCATTTTAGGTAAACAGACTAAATTGCCATTTCCGAAGAAATCGGAGACCAGAGCCAAGGAAATTCTTGGAATAATTTACAGTGACGTCATGGGACCACTGCCGTGCCCGTCCCTAGGTGGGAAAAGATATTTTCTGTTGTTCATTGACGACCTGTCACAAAAAACATTCGTTTGTTTTCTTAGGAGGAAGGATGAGGTTTTCGAGATGTTTAAAGAATTTAAAGCTCTCGTAGAAAACCAAACCAATAGAAAATTAAAGTTCTTCGTACTGACAATGGTGGTGAATATGTCAATTCTAATTTTCAGAAGTTCCTGAAGAAGCATGGGATTCGACACCAGACCACGGTTCCAAGGTCATCTGCTCAGAACGGAGTCGCGGAACGCGCGATCAGAACCGTTACGGAGAAAGCCAGGTGCATGCTCCAGGAAGCAGGTTTGAAAAAGGAATTCTGGGCAGAAGCAGTCAACACCGCCGTCTACCTGAAGAATCGCTCTCCAACTAAGGCTGTGATGGGCAGTACACCGGAAGAAAAATGGACAGGTAAAAAGGAGAATCTGAGTTACCTACGCATTTTTGGTTGTCAAGCTTATGCCCTACAGCACAAACGGGACAAATTAGATCCCAAAAGTAAGAAATATATTTTTGTCGGATACTGTGACGAGTCAAAGGGTTACAGATTGATAGATCCGGCGAGCCCGAAGAATGTCATAAAAGCAAGAAATGTCACTTTTCTAGAACATGCTTTTTGGAATGACACTTCATCGGATGAGGATGACAGTTCACGTTACACGATTGGTTTGTTTCCGAACAATGTAACTGTCGCCGATAATGTTCCCGTACAACCCGCCTCACCCGATTTACCCCAAAAGCACGCAGAAATATCTAACGAAAACTGTCAAGATAACAGTGCCATTACGATAGATGATTCTGAGAGCAGTAGTGAGACTCCGATTGACTCTGCGGATGAGACGTATGTCCCAGGAGATTCCACACTGGAAGACTACGAGAACTCTACGGACGAAAGTAGTGAGTTTGAGTCAGCTAGTGTAGCACGCACTGTATGCAGTGACACGGAAGACCCTCAGACAGTACGCGAGGCACTGAATGGCCAAGAAGCCAGTAAGTGGAAAGCCGCGATGGCGGAACAGTATAAATCCTTCATCGATAATCAGTGTTGGACTCTGACTGACCGCGATACGAAGCAAAGGCCTGTCAAATGCAAGTGGATCTTTAAAAGAAAACTTGGCTTCGACGGGGAAATATTGAGGTACAAAGCGCGCCTCGTTGCAAAAGGTTATACACAGAAATACGGTATTGATTACGAAGAAACGTTTTCTCCTGTAGTACGATATTCTACTATACGTACGTTACTAGCTTTAGCGACGGAACATAACATGAATATCGAGCATCTGGATGTAAAAACAGCTTTTTTGAATGGAGATTTAAAGGAAACCGTTTTTATGGAGCAGGCAGAGGGCTACAAGATTAAAGGCCAAGAAGATAAAGTTTACAAGTTGAATAAGGCCATATACGGACTGAAGCAAGCTTCGAAGTCTTGGTATGAGAAAATAAATGGCGTTTTGACGAGCAAAATGAAATTCAAACGTTTATCTTCCGAGCCTTGTGTTTATGTCAAGTCGAGCGGGAACTCTATGATTATAATTGCGCTCTATGTTGATGACATAATGCTATTTTCTTCAGCTGGTTCCCGAGATGTGGCAGGAATCAAAGAAGAATTAAAGAAGGCCTTCGAAATCAAAGATTTAGGGCCAGCACACCACATTCTTGGAATGACGCTTTGCAGACAGAACAAGGTAATAACTCTAGACCAGTCAAGCTATATTAAGAAGGTGCTAGAACGATTTCAGATGTCAGATTGCAAACCTGCACGAACACCTATGGAGACAGGTCTGAAGCTTGTGAAATCTACAAAGAAGGATTGTACGCACGACTACAGAGGCCTGATAGGATGTCTGATGTACATAGCGGTATGTACGCGGCCGGATATTGCACATGCTATCAGTTCGCTCAGCCAGTTCAACGACGCTTACAACGAGACTCACTGGAAGGCAGCAAAACGCGTTCTTCGCTATCTAAAAGGTACGCCTGATCATTATTTAACTTTTCAGAAGTCAGGGTTGGATATCGTCGCATATGCTGACGCTGATTTTGCATCAAATGAGGTCGATCGCCGATCTTATACCGGTTATGTGTTCAAAATTGGAAATTCTACCATCTCTTGGGAGAGTAGAAAACAAAAAACAGTGGCTCTTTCAAGCACAGAGGCCGAATATATGTGTCTGTCAGATGCTTGTAAAGAAGCACTTTTTCTACGCAAGTTTCTATTCGAAATTTACGGGGTGCAGTATAGGATTACGTTGTTTAATGACAATCAGTCTGCACTGAAGTTGTGCACTAATTCTATGTACCACGCCAGAACGAAACACATTGACGTAAGACATCATTTCATCAGGGAAATTGTTGAGGAAGGTACAGTTGTTATAAAATACTTATCTACTGATGAAATGGTGGCCGACGTTTTAACGTAACCGTTGGTAAAGGAAAAACATGATAAGTTTGTATATCATTTATTTCTATCATTAAAAAAATGATAAAATAAATGATTAAATAAATAAATGATTAAATAAATGATATGCGATGGTTCTAAGCAGTAGATAAGGTATGCTTGCAGAAGTATAATTTGTTTTAGATCCGTATCACATAGTTTTTGAATATTTACTGTTTATATGTGACGGACGCTTTATTAAATTTATGCTTTTGCTATGTTTTGCTGTTGTTATGTTATATTATATTTTTAGACAGCGGATGTGTCTACACTTAGATATTTTATTGTGTGTAATGTGATTTACATGAGTTTATATTGGATCAAGGGCCAGTGTTGGAAATATACCTTCAAGGAGTTTCTATGTGTTTCATTATAAACTCTACGTTGTATAGAATAAGTTTTTTTCTAGACAGATGTCTCTCATGGTCTGATCGTTTTGCCTGTGCGGAGCACAATACATTTTGGAAACTTATAATGTCCTTTTATTGAGTAGTTCACGGAATCTAACAATTAAAATATAAGGTCAAAATAAAATGATGACAATCAATGCATAATCACAGCGACAGTATAATTAGACAATCAAATAATCCCTCACGAGCCTTTTGACTAATTATTAATGGAGAAACCCATGACTTTGCCCAACTCGGGAATTAAACCCAGGACCTCATGCTCAGCAGTAGCGCTTGCGATCACTATTTAACTAGCTTCTGCCAGCGGCTGCGCCCGCGTGAAATATGTCGTCCCAAGGGTAAATTATACTGGGATAAAAAGTCTATATGCTATTCCAGACTATAATCTATCTCTGTGCCAAATTTCATCCAGATCCTTTCAGCCGTTCTTGCGTGATTGAGTAACAAACAAATATCCATCCATCCACTTTCGCATTTATTACATTAGTAATATATATTAAGATGATCCTGCTGGAAGGATCAAATATCAGATAGTTTATATATCTATTTTTATTTATGTCCTGATATTATATCTTCCGATATCCATAAATCCAAATATGAATTGTAACCAAACCCTTCGGATAAACATCCGAAGGGTTTGGTAAAATTATTTGCTCGTCATCTGAGAAGCCAAAACCAACACAACATTATTATATCCAACTAAACAATAGCTTCTAGTTCCTTGTGTGTGTACTAGCTTCTGCCCGCGACTTTGCCTGCGTTAAAAGTGTTTTACTATCGCAAGGGAATATTATATTGGTATAAATATCTTATGTGTTAATCCAGGTCATAAACTATCTGTGTACAACATTTTATACAAACCCGATCAACCGTACTTGCTTGACTTAACACAATCAAACAAACAATCAAACGATGGGTAAACGTAGCGTGGGACATTCCCCTCCTTCTCATTTTAGGTGGAGTGACGATCTTCGCAGGGTGGTTGATAGCAGCTGGATGAGAACTGCCAAAAATCGAGACCAATGGCGTGCGATTGGAGAGGCCTATGTCCAACAGTGGACTGCTATAGGCTGATGATGATGATAATGACTTTTTTATAATATTAGTAGAATTTGGCCAGAAATCAGACCATCCATTAAAGTCAAAGTCAAATATATTTATTTCAATTGGGCCAGTAAGCGGCACTTTTTAACGTCATACATATAACAAGTAATCAAAATTGATTCTACCGTGCATACGGAGAAGTAGCTTGTTATTAAGCTTAGCATTAACTACAGTTATCAGTATAATTAATCCTAAGCTATCGTTGGCAAAATGATATGCACGCGCGTAAATAATTATCCTGTCCTGTTTATTATTATTATATATTAATTGACTTGAAAGACACACACTGCTTGAAAATTTGCAAATGAAGTCGCAGGCAGAACCTAGTAATTTTAATAAGGACAAAACTCAATTATATGACTGAGTCAGAATTACAACATATTTCTTTTTATATTAATAAATTCATATATGTGAGGACAATGCACCCAGAATAGCACTACAAACTTTAATACGTACAGGCATAAAGTAATAAAAGTACTCACACATGTACTGTGCAGTTATATAATAGATGCTAGAAAAACATTAACATTCGAGTCAGTTAAGTTATGACCAATCCCAACTGACGGCGTCCGTTCACGAACATGACGCATGAATTGGCACCACCCAGCTCAACCATCATGAAGGGAACTGGATGATACAACACACGCGCCACCATCAGAGAGGCATTTGAGAGAGCACACACTCAACTGCTAGGGCACACACAAGTCAACGAATGACACACAGGTACAGTAAATGGTAGATTTACAGTTGGGTACATAGTGCTCACACACGTGCTGTGCAGTTATACAATACTAAGGAAATTGAGTTTATACAATACAAATATATTAATTCAGTCTTCAGCATGTCCAACAATACTTCAAAACAACAATGTTCTGCATATCACTTGTTTTTGCGCCCTAGTGGATGTGGAGCAGGAATAGCATTTAGCCAAGCATTTTTATCAGTGATGTAATCCCCTAACTTATAATATGCCAGCCTGCATAGTGTGCGTTTTATACAAGTTTTAAATTTCGTCTCATTCAGTTCAAGAATGTGGGGAGGAATTTTATTGTTTCATTTTGTACAGTACCCCATGAAAGATGAGGCTACTTTTGCCAGTCTGAAACGTTTTTAACGTGTTTAAAGTTTAGATTTAAAAAGCACTTTGCCTGAAGTACGCTTTTAAGATAAGATAAGAAAATTTTTATTAGGACACCTTTTTTTAGATACATTTAGCACAACAACAAAATAAAATAGTAAAAATTATAGCACAGGTACACAAGAAAATACAAATATTTAGTGCCTTAAAGAAACCCTAGACCCCACACTAGGATACCCTGTGTCGTGGGATCTAGTTTTTCCGTCGTTAATGACATATTATTTTAAATGCACATGGAGGTAGTTAGCAAATAGCCGGCTACAACACTAAACAATAATTAAACTTAAATAACTTAACTAATGGTAACATACAAAATTATAATAGGTATTTTTTAAAGGTTTGTGAAGAGTGTAGGTATGTGTGTGTCTTTGTGTGTGTAGTGTGTGTCTAGTGTAGTTTATATGTACCTATATCTGAGAGGGTTGTGATACGCCTAGGTGAGTCATTACAATGGATTTATTGTAAGGGAATAAGAAGAGCTTCAGTCTGCGCATAATCTTGAGCAGATAGCCATTTGATTACTTTTACCTTACAAGTATGCTTTGAGCATCCTACTATGTTCAAAATCCTGTTAATTTTTCGATAAATGAATGGAACCTGGTATATTACCTGTATAACCTGGTAGATTTGTTTTGGGTAATGAGAGCTTGTCGGTGAAAGTGTAGTAAGATAGACATAATAAAACGTTGTCTTACCCTAAGAACTTTACATTCTTGATACAGACTGTCAGTTGGATACCGATAGGGCCTTCCATTATGATAATGGTATTACAATCTCATGATCTCCTTTTCATTAAGACAACGCCGCGTCATTGAATACCTCCATTTTAATACCTTCTTAGGAAACCACACGTACTTATAAGTTGACTTGCCGCCTAAACAACGCGTCGTATCTTCAACAGCACTTGTTCCAGATTGCAGAGTTGATCTTCAAAGCTGCGTCCCACGACGATTACACCGTCCAAGTAGACTTGGCAGGCGTCTCCAATTAATCCAGTAAATAGTAAATACCCATTCCATTAATCTCTCAAAGCTGGCAGGAGCATTACACAATCCAAAAGGTATAGCATTGACTTACCACAATCCTTTGCTGTAGAGAATTCTGTCTTTTCCTTATCTCGATGGTCTATATCGACCTGCACGTAGCCAATCTTTAGATCTAAGGTAGAAAACCACTTCATTCCCGTTAGCGAATCCAGCGTGTCGTTGATCTAGGGCAATGAATAAACTGTCTTTAATAGGCAATAGTTTACACAGAATCGCATGCTGCCGTCTTTCTTCTTAATCAACACTACCGGCTAACACCATGGACTGAACGAAAGCTTAATCACGACGTCCGTCACAAGTCTTGGTAGCTGGCGGACTGGTACCTCATTTCCTGTGTTAATTATGGTATAGAACTAACGCTTAATAATAATAAAGCGCAATAAGTAGCCCGATGCCGTTGAATTCAGGACCGTTACAAACCTCGTTCATTTGAATTATAAAAGTTGTAAAAATTTGCGCTTAAAAATAATTGTGTACTTACTTGTTTTTTGTAAGAGATACGGACGCATTCCCAAATGTAGCCCTTTTTCCCAAAAGATTCACTCACAATCACAACATAGGTAACTCTTCACGTCGTGGCTCTTCATCACAAAACTGACGTGTGTTTGCGCTGACTGTCATAACGGTAAATCAAAAGAACTTAGCCATCAAAGCATGAAAATGCTAAAAGGGCGCATGCATAAAATTGTGATTAAGAGGCTGATTTTGACAGATGTCTTCGTGAAATATGAAAATAAGGATGAATTGGGACACATTTTTTTATTAAAGTGGTTTTGGATAATTTGGATTTGTGGCACTTTAGTTTATAAGCAGCGAAATATACAAAAAGACAAATAATAATAATCTTTTACGGTTTTCTCTACGATATTTTGCGTGGGCCTTTGCCAACACAAAATATAAGTCAGGGCTTAGACTTCCTCTTTGTTTTTCTTAAATACAAATAAATAGAGTGCTAAAAATAACTCTAGCAGTATACATTTCCAAGGGTGGGTAAGATTTTGCTTTAAAATTTTGACAGGCGCAGCGCAACAATGCGATTGCGAGGCGACTACGTTTTTTACTGTAGATAATTGCTGTTCGTATTACCCGTACAACAATTTGTATGAACAAGCATCTCGTATCGTACCTATCTGCTGAAAAGCAACTTAAAAACATAATATTATATTAAACCTTTGTGTGGGGCAATGTTTTTTTTTTTTTTTTAAAACGAACCTTTAAGTCGCCTACTAATAGAGCCGCCTTTTAAAAGCCGTTAATGTTCGCATAAAAAATTGGAAAGTTACTTATAAAAGGTACATATTTTATAACACAAATCAACTAAGTTTAATTAACTAAAACAATGATGCTAGTTCTAACACTTTCAGCTATTGACAATTTCATTCCTAACTGGAGAAAAAAGGGGTGGTAAAGATTGTATAAAAACTAAATTGTTTATTATCAAAATTACTTGGAATTCAGTCATTCTGTTCTTCAACACAATTAAAGAAACAGGTATTTTAGGATTATTGAATTTCATCCCTTAAAAGGGTAAAAAGGAGTGTTTAAATTTAAATGAAAACTAAATTGTTTATTATCAAAATTAGTTCGAATTTAGTAGTTCTGCTCTTCTAAACAATTAAACACAATAATTTAAGGATTATTTGAATTTCATCCCTTAAAGGGGTAATAATGGCTGTTTAAGTTAATGTGAATGATTACTGGATGTGCTCGGGGAGAAACAGTTTTCAGATACCCTCTGACTATATCTTTGAGTTCAAACGATTACAATTCCTCTTAAGGTCTGCTTTGCAATGACCATAAATAAATCTCAAGGTCAGTCATTAAGGGTGAAAGGCATAGATTTAAGTCAAGATTGCTTCCGACACGGGCAATTTTACGTTGCCTGTCCCAGAGTCAGCACTATCAGCCTGGTCATTTTAACACCGAAAAAACACCAATGCGATATACAAATAAGATTTTAATTAAAGTCTAACTTCTTGATGACGACTTTGTTAGTGTAAGCTGATTGGAGTACCCATATCTAGAATGTACAGGATGGCGCAAAACTCATCACTCTATCGGAGCTGGTAACCTCCATGCGGTTATAATCTACGTCAAACCATTCTAAATCGCGACAACAACAAACAAGACAACTTAACAAAGAAGACAACTTTTCATCGGAAATCATCATGAGCAAGCTCTGTGAATATGAAAATAAGCACAATTATCACCTCTGTGGACCGAAAATCCGCTTATAATCCAGACAGAGTCATTAAATCCGCTCGAAGTTACTGCATGGTGTGTTTTTTACGCAGGAGGCTTCATCGGGCCACCAAACCACTACTGTGGTCGACGAGGTCACAGAGTCATGATCAACATATTTCTCTATCCTTAGAAGCAATAAATTTGAACTAGAGTACATGAGGGTTCCAACAGGATAATGCAACGGCGCTTACTGCACGAGCCGCAACCGAAATTCTGAGAGCGGCGTTACCAGGACTTGCACTGGCCAGTAAGATGTAACTATTCCAGACTTCTTTCTGTTTGTTTTTTTTTAAGTCACGAGTCTAAGTCAACAAGCCTCAGACTCTTGAAGCCCTCAAAGATAATATCCGCCGGAAGTTCTGGCAAGAGTGATGGCAAATACCATAAACGGGCCCGAATGTTTATCAATTCTGGCAAAGCGACGGCCACTTAGCCGTATCATTTTCTCGACTCAATAGAAAATAAATTAGGATACCAAATAAATATCATTCAAAAGCAGAAACAAAGTTATTAATTCATAAAAAAAATACAGCAAAAGATCATCTGGTGATAACTTTTGCGCCACCCTGTATTCATTTTCTATCGTGTCGGTAGTAGGATGCAGAAATTGAAAGCAAAGTGGTGTTCCAATATTTGTGCCTCAACGTGGAAATCGATCGTACGAGACCTCCGGAATGAAAGTCTAAAACAGCTCTAGCTATTAGATCAGGAAGGCAGTGCAGTTTATGCTCATTTAATATCAATTTACACCAAATTTTTATAATTCGATAAAATAATAATGTTGAGCAAATTTTGTGGTCTACGTGAACAAATACGCGGGCGGAAAACTATGTTTAGATAATAATTTGCAATATCCCACCAGAACTGAAAAAAAACAAAACAGACAATATCGTGTAGTCCGAAGGGGCAGGCGAAGCTGCGGGCGGAAAGCTAGTTATTAATAAACGAAGTGTCTGCTAGCTTCCGATTTAAATCCCGAGCACAAATTGGAAATTTTCCACCCGAAAAGACGTCTTCATTGATTCCTTTCGAATTTGAATCCAATTGCTAATATTCCAATTCAGCTTCTAGCCTAAGATCCCGTTGCTAAAACCTGCAGAAATTTTGTTATCATTTTTTTATTTCTAATTTATCATTTTAATGATTTTTTTATCATTGTCATGGTTGATACGTGATTAATATATTACTGCAGGGTTGCTTGGAAATATCTAGCCGCAATTACATTAGTTACATAAATTGTAGTTTATGTTTGATACTTAACCAACGTCATTTGAATTAAAGTGTTGAAGTAAATATTGCAATCTAAATGTTGCCTGTTTATACCTGGCAACCCATAAATATAGCGTTTAACTTAGAACTGATGTTGCATGTGTTAGTATTGTGTTAGCATGTGACGTCATGAATTATCACTTTTTAAGCACAATGGTCACAAACAGAGAGCAGTGGTGGCCCAGTGGTATCGGCCGCGACTTACAAGTTGTAGGTCGTGGGTTCAAGCCCAGGCAGGCGCTTTACTTTTTGTAAATTATTTCATCACCACTGCTCTCAAAACGGTGAAGGAAAACATCTTGAGAAAACCGTTATGTCGTAGACCAACCCGCACTGGGGTTCCCTACTTGATTTCGAAAGTTGTTTATTCGATTTTTATTATATCGAACACGGTATGTCGATAATTCAGTTGTACGATGTTTTTACCATCGATGCTTTAATGGTGCGATGTAACGTTTGTGCGAAAATTCCTGTTTCGAAAAACCCTACAGCGATGGCTCTTTAGTCCGGTAATTTATTAGTTCGATATTATATCGGTTCGAAACGCCAACTGTTTCGTGACATTTAATTAATAACCTTATTTTGCATTATATAGACGTTAAGGATATACATTAAATACCATACATATCTCCACGTCTATTCTATAACAATTTCACTCGACATCTTGCTAAAAGTAGTAGGCGTAGGGTAGGCGTAGGGTAGGTAGGATAGGGTAGGTACGTAGCCAGTTGACGGGAGCGAAGCCGCGTGGGACAGCTAGTAAAAGATAAAATAAAAAATATTATCCATTTAAATAATCTTTGAAATGGAATTAAGAGCCCAATGTTACATAATATTATGCTAAGGAGAGTTGACTAAACAAGAACATTAAACTTTTATCATCTATTCTAGACACAAAATTCAATAACAAATCGATGCATATCGCGCCATCTAGTAATATTTATTTGAATCAAATTTTCTTTCTCAGTGCTGGAACCCCGTGCCTTTGGAGAATACAGGTGACGTTGTGTTATGTCTATGTACGTAAACTTGAAAATAAGAATTTTCCAACATATATTGTATAAGTCAGACTGATGCATTGAGCGTCTGAACTAGCGACCGCCCTGTGTTTCACTGACGGAGAAATAAACTGCTCTGCTCTGAATTTTTAAGCTAACCCTACGTATCTCAAATTCATTGGTGGATTTTAAATGGAAGAAAAGTAAAGTGTAGAGTTATATTGAAATATCTTCGTGCAACTTTCGGAAAGGGGCGACGGAATAATAATTCACTAATAAAGTTCGGTTAATTTATAAAAATAATAATTAGTCATTCTAATTGTTGCGTTTTCTTGTTTATCATATTATTCTTTTTTATTTTCGCTTTTCATTTACACTTATATACTTATGTATAATATTATAAAGAGGAAAGATTTTTTTGTTTGTTTGTTTGTACCGAATAGGCGCCGAAACTATTGGACCGATTTGAAAAAATCTTTCACCAATAGAAAGCTACATTATTCCTGAGTGACATAGGCTATTTTTTTATCCCGAAAATGGGTCCTGAAGTGTGGTCCACGGGAGCGAAGCCGCGGGCAACTGCTAGTTTATAATAAAATACACAGTTCTTCGTTTGAAGATATAGAATGGACATACAGCTGTATTTGAATACTTTTGTGCCATTTTGCAAAAATGTGTTACAGCATGGAGTTTAAAATAAAATTGCTTGGTTTGGTGCTCTACTGTAGTCAATTTATTGTTTAACGCAGTTTTTTATTTCTGCTTGCCAATATTGTTATGTTTTAAAGGCAAATGCGTGTATCGAATTCTTTGAGGTTATGAACGGAAGGTGCTTATATTATGTAGAATCGAAATACTCCGGTGAATGCTGAAATATTTTAGAGATAGTTTGCGGAAATGGGTGACGAAATATTAATGTAACGATTATGATTATACTAGCTGTCCCACGCGGCTTCGCTCCCGTCAACTGGCTACGTACCTACCCTATCCTATGCTATGCCTACCCTACACCTACCCTACACCTACCCTACACCTACCCTACACCTACCCTACACCTACCCTACACCTACCCTACACCTACCCTACACCTACCCTACACCTACCCTACACCTACCTTACACCTACCCTACACCTACCCTACACCTACCCTACACCTACCCTACACCTACCCTACACCTACCCTACACCTACCCTACACCTACCCTACACCTACCCTACACCTACCCTACACCTACCCTACACCTACCCTACACCTACCCTACACCTACCCTACACCTACCCTACACCTACCCTACACCTACCCTACACCTACCCTACTGTGGCAGACGCTGGTAATAAAACCACATAAATAAGATTATATAGTGGACTGTATTTAAATTGAAGCACAAGGTACATTAATAAAATATATAGGTACGTGTTACACAGGCAGGGTGCGAATGATGACTGATATAGGATCGTTCACATAAACGGAATGAGTGAATTATTATGTATGCTTCATACATAAATTGGCAACGCCGACTAAGAAACCTAAGTCCAGAATACAAACCAAAATTTAACTTAATCTTAAATTTGCTTAATATTAAACAAACAGGAAACTGTGTCCCTTTTATAGGTATAGGTACCTTCATAAACTGTTAAAGCTTAGGTATTATTTATTATGTTTTAATATAAACAAAAGAAGTTATTAATTTAAACTTATTTAAAATTATACAGAATTACTGACAGATAAACTAACAAAGTAAATGTTACTTTAAATTAAATGAATCATAAACTGTCAAACTACTTACAAAATTGTTAAGTAACTAATTCGCACTGAGATTAGTGATTATAAACCTATTGTACCTATTGTACCTATTGTTGTTATTGTGTGTCTTGTTGTTGTGTTTTACCTATTGTATTGGGTGCACGGTTGGCGCAGTGGTTGAGCGATTGACTGCTGCGCTGCGTGTCGCGGGTTCGATTCCCGCACGGAACAAATATTTGTATGATCTACAAATAGTTGTTCCGGCTCTGGGTGTTTGTGTATGTGAGTTTATATGTTTGTAAACGCACCCACGATACAGGAGAAATTCCTAGTGTGGGGCAACGTTTTTTAAAAAAAAAAAAAAGAAAAAGAAAGAAAAGAAAAAGAAAGAAAGGTTACTTTCATTTAAGTATGCACTATGCATTACAAGTAAGTGTCTATTACAAAATAGATGTTCACATATATTACATTTTACCTTCATAAAGTATAATTATGTATCTAATAAGCATACTATAATTATTTATCTAAAGCATAAACATTCTATAAAATAAGTTTACACAATATTATAGGTAACTTACATTTTAAAGTATAACTATGTATTTAACCTAGATAACAATAGCTTGTCATTATGGTCTTACTTATACCAAATTAATGTTGTAACAAAACAGTTTTGACTATAATAATCTATGAATGGGTACATATTAAGAATTTTTAATTAATCCTTTTACTACTAGATACATACCCATGCTTAATGTTACAAATGATTAGTTTTAATAAACAAAACTAAAATTAAATGAACATGTCCACATGACAAGTTCCGTAGCCACACAGAGGTAAATGAGTGAATAGAATCTATTCATAAATAGGAAGTACACAAACTTTCATCACACTAGTATGCATGATTTTACCACTATTAGTTCTTACAGATAATGCCCTGACCTTGCCATCTGATCCAGGGAAAGTTTGTTCTACTCTGGCCACTGGCCATGTTAATGGAGGGGTGTTATCAATTCTCAGTAGCACCAAGACCCCTTTTTCAATGTTTGGAACACTGTTGTGCCACTTTGGCCTATTTTGTAACTGAGTCAAATATTCCTTTGACCAAGTTTTCCAAAAGGATTGAGCCATGTAAGTACATTGCTGCCAGAATGACAAACGGTTTGTGGGCACATTAGTCACATCAGGTTCAGGAAATGATGTAATAGAAGCACCTGTCAAGAAATGAGCAGGAGTTAAATAAGACATGTCATTTGGGTCAATACTTGGCAAAGAAAGTAAAGGTCTAGAGTTCAATAGACCCTCTATTTGAATTATTACAGTATTCAACTCTTCATATGTTAGTATTTGTTTGCCTACCACTCTTTTTAAGTGATATTTAGCACTCTTGATTCCTGCTTCCCATAGGCCTCCAAATACTGGTGAATAAGATGGAATAAAACTGAATTCAATGCCGAGATCTGAACTAAAGTTTATTATTTTGTCCTGATGTACCTGATTAAAATGTAATGAGTATAACTCATGTAATTGATTATTGGCACCTTTGAAGGTAGAACCATTGTCACAATAAATAATAGAAGGTTTATTGCGACGAAAAATAAATCTTTTTAATGCCTGTAAGAAACAGTCAGTTGTTAGACTTGATACCAACTCAATATGAATGGCCTTTGTTGTGAAGCAAACAAATAATGCCATGTAAGCCTTTAAAATTAGTGGCTTTCTAACACGGTGTAATTTTATTGAAAATGGACCACCATAATCGATTCCTACCTTTTCAAAAGGTCTGCTGGGGTTCACCCTGTCTGAAGGAAGAGATCCCATCATTTGCTCTGATGCCTTGGCTCTCAACTTGAAACAAATTAAACATTTGTGAATTACCCCTTTGACTTCTCTAAGTCCATTAATTAGGTAAAACCTTTGACATAAACTGGCCAGTGTCAACTTTTTGCCAGCATGTAACAAACATTTGTGTTCATTACTAATTATTAAACGTGTAATGAATGATTTTTTGGGTAATACGATAGGATATTTCTGATCATAAGGTATGTTAGCATTGTGTAACCTACCTCCTACTCTGAGGATACCTATTCCATCCAAAAATGGATTTAAAGATTTTAAATTGGATTTTATTGGCTTCTTGGACATTATACAAGTCATTTCTTCATTAAAATGTTGTTTTTGATCTTGTCTAATTATTATTTTGAGTGCAAATTGAAGTTCTTTTATTTTCAAATGTCCAAAGACCCTATCTTCTTTCTTTATTTTGCAATTATTAAAAAACCTGTAAATATAGGCAATAATTCTTTTCAATTGGTTAATTTCAGAATAATGTGAATATAAACTGAAATGTTTATTTGACTCAGAAGTCAATGTAATATTACAAAGCTTAAGCTCAGGAATTTCCTTAGGAATTTTGATATTTGTAGATTCATGTGTGTAATTTTTATCATGTAAAAATTGTGGTCCATGCCACCATAACTCTTTGTTTTTAAGTAAGTGAGGTTCTATGCCCCTAGACAAACAGTCTGCAGGATTCTCAACGGTATTGACATACGACCATGAGGCATTTTGTGTGAGATCACAGATAGTTTTAACTCTGTTTGCAACATATACTGACAATTTAATAGGCTCTGTATTGAGCCAAGCAAGAACAATTTGAGAATCTACATATAAATGTACCTGAATGGTAAAATTGTTTTTAATTAGTTGATCATACAACTTTTTAGACAGTTTTGCTAGTATCAAAGCGCTATTTAACTCTAATCTTGGTATGGTTAATGATTTTATGGGATTTATCCTTGATTTTGCACATAACAAGTCAACATTTACTTGTCCATTGCTATTAATGGTTCTTAAATAAACACAACAACCATAAGCCTTCTGAGAGGCATCTGCAAAACCTATTAGTTCAATACATTTTGAGTTTTGAGTGTCAATATTTCTTTTTACTTGAATACAACCTGTTTTTGATAAATTCTCAACAAAACTCCTAATTTTTTTTATTTAAGTTATGTGGCAATGGTGAGTCCCACGAAACCTTCTCTAACCATGTTTGTTGCATGATTATTTTTGCAAGTACAATAATTGGACCTACTAGACCCAGTGGATCAAAGAGTTTGCTAATGAAACTTAATGTCTGACGCTTGGTGTAAACATCTAACAACTCAGTTTGGGGACAGGAAATGTTCAATATGTCCGTTTGAGTGTTATATTTGATACCCAAGGTCTTCACATATTGATCATCACTTTTGCATAAATCAATTTCATTTGAAATCTGTAAAGCACTAGGAATTTCACCTAATATATGCTCACTGTTTGAACTCCATTTATGAAGTTTAAAACCACCAAGGTTTAAAATGCTAATTAATTGGTTTTTCATATCAAGTAATTTTTGTAAATCATTGCTACCGGTACAAATGTCATCCACATAACAATGATTCAATAATATGTGTGCACCTTCAGGGTAAATGTGTGCAAATCTAAACGCTAACTCATTTAAACATCTTGTAGCTAAAAATGTTGAGCTTTTAAGACCATAGGTGACGGTTTGCAATTGCACACATTGTATTTCCTTTTGTGGTGAATCTCTCCACAGTATATTTTGAAGAGCACAGTGTTTTGGGTTGAGTTTAACTTCTCTAAACATTTTTTGAATGTCAGTAATTAACACATATTTATGTAATCTGAACAAAATTAGTATATTAAATAACTCATTTTGGATGAAAGGTCCGTTGAGTAACATGTCATTCAAAGAAAAACCTAAATTTGTAGCCATTGAGCCATCAAAAACGACTCTTAATTTTGTAGTACTGCTATTTTCGTTTAATACTGGATGGTGTGGCAGAAAATATACCTGACCAGTTTTCAAATCATAAGTTTGGATATCAATGTAGTTAGCATGACCCATTGAAATGTAAGTGTCAATGAACTCTTTATAACCTCTAAAAAGTGCAGCATCTTTGTGAAGTCTTTTTTCTAAATTGTTAAAACGTTGTAAAGCTCTTATGAATGAATCTCCCATGTTTAATTTATCTAAATTTTGTTTCAAAGGCAAGTCAACTTGAAATTTATTGTTTTTCAATATTACAGACTCAGAAAAGGTTTTTTCAGCAAGAGCTGCTTCAGAAACTGACTCAGTGAAAACTTCTGTCACTTGCTCACACTTCCAAAACTGCTCTAAAGTCCTTTCTATTCTTTCAATGCTATCACATTCACAATTTTGTAAAATGTGTGTGGTACGCTTACTTACCGGAGAGTAACTTCTAGCCTTCACACTTCCAGCCACTATATACCCAAAGTGGGTGTTATGTAAATACAAACCTTTAGGGATAATAGGTAGTTGTTCACGCAATAATATTTTAAAGAAAACATCACAACCTAATAAGATACTTATTTTTCCAGTTTTGTAAAATTCAGTGTCAGCTAACTTGACATATGACGGAATTTTTAAATTATCTGTATCTATCTCACACTGAGGTAAATCACTAGTGATGTTTGGCACAACACAGCATGCTATTTGAGTGTTGTAAGTGTTGAGAGTAGAAGATATGTTAAAAATAGCAGTATGAGGAACTGTGTTGGATTGACCACATATTCCTTTAATGTAGGTATAGTTATTGACTATCCTGCAATCAATTTTTTCTGTTAGGTCTGATAACACAAAGGAAACCTGACTACCCGAGTCACAAAGAGCCCTAACTTGAGATTGTTGACCAAACTTGTCAGTTATGTTTACCTTTATAGTAGGCAATAAAACATCATCGCACTTATTTATAGACAGTGATACTTGCTTTAACTCCTTTTCGGACTCATTTTGATGCAGTAAACTGTTATGGTTTTGTTTGCAAATTGAACACTTAAAGGTAAATTTACACTTTGATAGGTGTTTGTTTAAGCATAGGTTACACAACTCATTTGTCTTTACATAGTTGAAACGATCAGATAGCGAGGCAAGTTTAAATTTTTCACATTTATATAATTGGTGATAATTAGACTTACAAAATTTGCATACTTGTGTCTTTTTTGTTACCTCTGTTGTGGCTACCAAACCTGTCCTGCGGCTGCTGTTCACTGCACCATTTGAGGACGTTTGGCTGTCTGCCACTGTTTCAAGCGCTGCTGCCCGTTGTTCTAAAAATTTAAGAAGTGAGTTTAAGTCAGGGTCAGCGTCTGGTTTCATTTCAAGATGAAAGCACCTTAATGAGTGCATGTCAAGCTTGCGTTGCAAAATGCATACAATAATTGCGTCCCAATGTTGAACAAGTACATTCATGTTTTTTAAGGCAGCTAAATGCTGTCTGGTTTGAGAAATGATTTCTCTTAAAGCTAAAGCAGTGCACTTAGAAATAGGTTTTAGGTCCAATATTGAATTAACATGGTAATTAATGACCTTATTTTTGTTATCATAACGCTCGCTGAGCAATTGCAGTGCGGTTGCATAATTACGTGCAGTTAGCGATAAATGTTTGATTAATTCGGCGGCTTCGCCACTTAAATAGGTTTTTAAATAATAGAATTTATCACATTGTGATAGTTTAGTGTTTTTATCGATTACACTTTTAAATAGGCTAATGAAGTCATGGAAATCACCTACCTCACCTCCAAACTTGGAAATACTTATGGGTGGGAGACGTTTCATAACGTCTTTGCCTTCCTCGTCATGCTCCGCTCCGGGTTCCGGAGATTTACTAGGGCTAGATTTTGAATCGATGGCATCTTCGAATGCGGCTAAGGCACTTAAATATATGGATTCATAGTGACCAAAGTCTTCATCGTTTTTTTCATCTAGAACAGATATATCTATGTTAAATGAGCTATATTCTGAAAAGGCGGTGACCAACCTGTCCTTCTTAACCATAAGCGCCCTTATAGGGGCTTTGTCGACGTCCTCGGACTCAACAAACTTACATAGTGTTGTTATAGTTCCTTTTGCCTGGCCTCTGGCTAGCGTTAGGCGTTTTAAATTGTTTGCCATGATGGCAAATGAGTTTGTGAAGCTACACAAATATAATAACTTGCAATAATAGCAATTTTGGGCATATATAGATGCCAATTAATCATGCAGAATGCAATAATTGCACAATGCTGAGTAAATAGATAGTGAGACGTGTTTCACTTGATAGAAAGAAAACCACAAAATGGCGGATGGCGTCGGACTTTGGTGATGAAAAAACTCGCTCGGTGGACAACGCCCGGCAGTAGGGATATTCGATATACATCGATGCATCGAAAACATCGATGTTTACAATGCGATACATCGAATCGATTCGATGTTTTGAAAAGCTATCGATATACTCGATGTATCGATGTTTATTCATAAAACATCGATCACCTCAAATCATGGAAGGTCACCACAAATAAGTCCACAAGAGCTGGCAAACTGTGAAATTTGACGATTCTATTTCTGATGAACTATTTATTTCCTTACGTAGCCCAGTAGGCAGATTAAATGAGAACCCTTTAGAAATTTGGAATGATCTCAAGATTCAGCTTCCTTCCTTCATACAATGGCGTACAAATACAAATTAACCATAGTAGGAACTTCAGTCCCATCTGAAAGTTTGTTTTCTAACTTCTTTCTCTTTCCTTTTGACAGACTTAGCAAAATTATATCGTGGGTGTTTTTTTTTAATTTGTTCTTTTGTAAATTATAATAAAGATTTTTCTCATACATGGCTTTTACTTTTTTTAATAAACAATGTTTTAATTAGCGATGGTTTGCATGAAAAGTTGTAAAAGTAGTATATTAGTTTTGTGTGAAAAGGTCATCTTATCAAAGTGAATGTTTTTGTATGTACTTACAGATTATGAAAGGAGTTAGAATTATTATTTTATGACAGATTAAAATCTAAACTTTAATAAAATAATGGATTTAGCTCTTTTCAAAAATTTTTACTCTGGAAAGATGACCTGTTTTGAGATTTATCACTTTTCACATGACTACATACAGTACAGCTTTGTAATATAATGTTAGAAAAAGTACTCGATGTTTACAAAACATCGATGTTTTCATCCGATACATCGAAAGGCATCGATGTACAGTTCCAATTTATCGAATCGAAAAAAACATCGATGTTTTTTCAAAGTGGACACCCCTACCCGGCAGCTATGGAGCTTGCTGGAAGTTTCTGGAACTCAGACGTCGCCGTCGCCGACCAACCGGTGTCAGTGCTGATCGCGCCTCTCGCTCGCATGCGTACGCGCTTCTCGCTCTTCCGCGTGGCGCGTAGGCACTGTGTTGCACGCTGATGACTGCGTCCTCCTCGCACTTGACGCGAGAGTTGAGACGCACGACAATGACAACGCGGTAATGATGACCGCTAGTCCACGCCGTGAATATTTGAGCCACTTGCACACAAAATTATAAATTTATAATACTGCCGCGAACACTATTTCCGCTGAAGGACCATTTTTATGTGGCAGACGCTGGTAATAAAACCACATAAATAAGATTATATAGTGGACTGTATTTAAATTGAAGCACAAGGTACATTAATAAAATATATAGGTACGTGTTACACAGGCAGGGTGCGAATGATGACTGATATAGGATCGTTCACATAAACGGAATGAGTGAATTATTATGTATGCTTCATACACCTACACCTACCCTACACCTACCCTACACCTACCCTACACCTACCCTACACCTACCCTACACCTACCCTACACCTACCCTACACCTACCCTACACCTACCCTACACCTACCCTACACCTACCCTACACCTACCCTACACCTACCCTACACCTACCCTACACCTACCCTACACCTACCCTACACCTACCCTACACCTACCCTACACCTACCCTACACCTACCCTACACCTACCCTACACCTACCCTACACCTACCCTACACCTACCCTACACCTACCCTACACCTACCCTACACCTACCCTACACCTACCCTACACCTACCCTACACCTACCCTACACCTACCCTACACCTACCCTACACCTACCCTACACCTACCCTACACCTACCCTACACCTACCCTACACCTACCCTACACCTACCCTACACCTACCCTACACCTACCCTACACCTACCCTACACCTACCCTACACCTACCCTACACCTACCCTACACCTACCCTACACCTACCCTACACCTACCCTACACCTACCCTACACCTACCCTACACCTACCCTACACCTACCCTACACCTACCCTACACCTACCCTACACCTACCCTACACCTACCCTACACCTACCCTACACCTACCCTACACCTACCCTACACCTACCCTACACCTACCCTACACCTACCCTACACCTACCCTACACCTACCCTACACCTACCCTACACCTACCCTACACCTACCATACACCTACCCTACACCTACCATACACCTACCCTACACCTACCCTACACCTACCCTACACCTACCCTACACCTACCCTACACCTACCCTACACCTACCCTACACCTACCCTACACCTACCCTACACCACCCTACACCTACCCTACACCTACCCTACACCTACCCTACACCTACCCTACACCTACCCTACACCTACCCTACACCTACCCTACACCTACCCTACACCTACCCTACACCTACCCTACACCTACCCTACACCTACCCTACACCTACCCTACACCTACCCTACACCTACCCTACACCTACCCTACACCTACCCTACACCTACCCTACACCTACCCTACACCTACCCTACACCTACCCTACACCTACCCTACACCTACCCTACACCTACCCTACACCTACCCTACACCTACCCTACACCTACCCTACACCTACCCTACACCTACCCTACACCTACCCTACACCTACCCTACACCTACCCTACACCTACCCTACACCTACCCTACACCTACCCTACACCTACCCTACACCTACCCTACACCTACCCTACACCTACCCTACACCTACCCTACACCTACCCTACACCTACCCTACACCTACCCTACACCTACCCTACACCTACCCTACACCTACCCTACACCTACCCTACACCTACCCTACACCTACCCTACACCTACCCTACACCTACCCTACACCTACCCTACACCTACCCTACACCTACCCTACACCTACCCTACACCTACCCTACACCTACCCTACACCTACCCTACACCTACCCTACACCTACCCTACACCTACCCTACACCTACCCTACACCTACCCTACACCTACCCTACACCTACCCTACACCTACCCTACACCTACCCTACACCTACCCTACACCTACCCTACACCTACCCTACACCTACCCTACACCTACCCTACACCTACCCTACACCTACCCTACACCTACCCTACACCTACCCTACACCTACCCTACACCTACCCTACACCTACCCTACACCTACCCTACACCTACCCTACACCTACCCTACACCTACCCTACACTACCCTACACCTACCCTACACCTACCCTACACCTACCCTACACCTACCCTACACCTACCCTACACCTACCCTACACCTACCCTACACCTACCCTACACCTACCCTACACCTACCCTACACCTACCCTACACCTACCCTACACCTACCCTACACCTACCCTACACCTACCCTACACCTACCCTACACCTACCCTACACCTACCCTACACCTACCCTACACCTACCCTACACCTACCCTACACCTACCCTACACCTACCCTACACCTACCCTACACCTACCCTACACCTACCCTACACCTACCCTACACCTACCCTACACCTACCCTACACCTACCCTACACCTACCCTACACCTACCCTACACCTACCCTACACCTACCCTACACCTACCCTACACCTACCCTACACCTACCCTACACCTACCCTACACCTACCCTACACCTACCCTACACCTACCCTACACCTACCCTACACCTACCCTACACCTACCCTACACCTACCCTACACCTACCCTACACCTACCCTACACCTACCCTACACCTACCCTACACCTACCCTACACCTACCCTACACCTACCCTACACCTACCCTACACCTACCCTACACCTACCCTACACCTACCCTACACCTACCCTACACCTACCCTACACCTACCCTACACCTACCCTACACCTACCCTACACCTACCCTACACCTACCCTACACCTACCCTACACCTACCCTACACCTACCCTACACCTACCCTACACCTACCCTACACCTACCCTACACCTACCCTACACCTACCCTACACCTACCCTACACCTACCCTACACCTACCCTACACCTACCCTACACCTACCCTACACCTACCCTACACCTACCCTACTGTCACGATTTACTTTCCTACATAAATTAAAAATAATTAAAGCTATTAAATAATCTCTCGAACAAATAATCAATGATACAAATAATATTAAATTAGTAACAAACGGACGCCGCAACTTCTTTTAGCGCGCGGTTTTATATATATTCCAAAATCCCTTCCTTTCACCTGCCACATGAAGCGCGCGCGCATTCATTCCGCGGCCACCGCCCGCCAGTCACACTCAATCGGCTATCGAGGAACCACGCGTACTAAGTTTCTGAACAGTACCTACCTCTGCTCCCTCGTACTTAATATTATTTTATTATAATATCTCTGTACCACCTAGTGGCTTCACCTTAATATAACTATACTTGGTTAAAAAGGTAATTAGTGAACGTGTGTTCTTCCCGTACTGGGAACTTATATGCAGTTGAAGATCGGCGTAGCTGGCTGTTTGGACGGCACCCTTGGACCGGCATCCAGCACCATTTGACCATCTTCTGGACTGACTTCGAAGCCACCACCGACGTCACCGACTGGCACCAAGCAGGAGAGTGCGGTATTAACGGCCTCCTACGTAGCCCGACCTTTGACCGGCCTTACCTCCTACCCTCTCTTTGTTTTTTTTATTTTTTAAATATATTGTTGTTAAGTCTAAATATTATCGTTTCTTTTTTTTAAATCCCGCATCAGATAAAAAGGAACGTGACAGTGGCGCCTAAAAACGTGGTTTTTTTTTTAAGGTCAAAGGTCGGTCTAACGTATTTGGCTTGTAGCTATTAGGCATTCTTTGGTGTGGTAGTGGTTGGTGTTTGTGATTGTCCTAGCTTCTTGTCTGCTTTTATTGTTATTTTATACGTTGTTCTTTTGTGGTAACTACCTACCTGTCATTTGAGTTATAGTAAATTGTAATACCTGTCTTTAAGTTGATTTGAATGTTTTGCTTCACCTAGTAGACATAAGCTTGTAATTTGTATTGTTTTATTGTACAACATACCCAGCATCTAGTAAAATGGCTTACCCGATAAAGTTTTTACTATTACAAAAATCAGAACTACAATATGAGGTTGCAATTCGAGGTGAGGTACCAATGGATAATGTTACGGAACTTCGTCGACAAATCACTAGATTAACTCAAAAATATCCATCTGAAGATATTTATGAATCTTGTTTAGAGTTTATGGAAGATTATAATGGATTGTCTGAAACCTTAGAAAAAATTAAAAATAATATTACGTCACTCAAGTCTGATACTCAAAGATCATTGCTGGATAGAACACAGAATTTATTAAACCATTTACATTTTAGATTACAGCGAATTGTTACTCCACTACCTCCGGATCAAAATAAATTATTAAATAATTTGCAAGCAACATATAATGTGTTATCATCACAATTTGCAGAAATAATAAAATTAACTTGTCCAGCAGTCGAAAGCATGCCGGCTTCTAAAGTAGACAGTTTGGCTGAGGGACTAACTAAAATCTCCGTCACTTGTGACCGTGGCATATCTTCTGATATTTCTAAATTAAAATACGACGGAAAAACGTGCGTGCGTGCTTTTATTCAGCGCTTGAATGAATTTCGAATGGCTAAAGAAGTCAGTGATACCAAAATCATGAATGCGGCACCAGAGATTTTTACTGGAGACGCACTACATTGGTTTCGTAGTGTCAGATCACATGTTAACTCTTGGGATGAATTATTAGTGTTACTTAAAGACGACTTTGATGTAGTGGATTACGATTACCGCATGCTGTCAGAAATTCGTAATCGATCACAAGGCAATGCCGAAAACATAACTATTTATCTAGCAATTATGGAGGGTATGTTTTCGCGCCTTAGCTCACCTATGAGTGAAACAGATAAACTCGACATAATCTTGCACAACATAAGACCGTGCTACGCAAATATACTAGCTACTTGCCCAGACATTGCCTCTGTAAATCATTTGCGTTCTCTTTGTCGAAACTTTGAACGTGTAAAGGTTCGATGCGATAATTATAAGGAGCCCCCAAACGCTAGTTACAATTCGTTAGCCCCGGAATTTGCATACCAAAATTCAAAGGATGTTAAAAACAATACTAGAAATACAAACTACACTAGTGCCAAAATCGATAATACGGCAAATGAAAACTCTAACAAAACTTATGCTATAGGTTCCCAAAACAAACAATATTGTCATCGCTGTCGCGTAGATACTCATTCTATGAAAGAATGTACCGCTGAGCGTACTATATTCTGTTTTAGGTGTGGAATGAAAGACGTCCGCATACCCGAGTGTCCAAAATGTAACCCGAACCAATCAGACAAGTCAAAAAACTAATTTACGAAAATCGAAGTAACCAAACAGTTAAACGATTTGACAACTCGGATTGGAATAAATGGATATTGACAGTAAAACATTTTTTCAACTCCTATAAGGTTGCTTCGATTTTTAATACTAGGCCGCGTAATGACCCACGTCCTTATGTGAAGATTAGTATAAATGCAAAAAAAGTTATACATATGTATGGCTTGCTAGATTCCGGTTCTGTTGTTAGTATCCTTGGTAATAATTCGCATATACCCTTAATGCAATCGGAACTTGTTCTCAATACCGATAATATAATCACAGTTACTGCCGCAGGCGGCCAAAAGATTACCTCGATTGGGTATATTCAGTTACCAATCACTTTTGAGAATGAGCAGGGTTCTATCACAGCTCATGTAATTCCCGAAATAGATTCTACTTTAATATTAGGAATAGATTTCTGGCGTAACTTTAAAATATGTTCAAAACACTTAACAGACGTGCTAATGTTTACTAATGATAATACATCATTAGTAAGTTCGTCAATATTAACTAATAACTATCTAAATCCATACAACTTACTGTCAGAAACTCAGAAAATTATAGCAGATGAATTAGTAAGTCAGTTCACAGATATTTCCTTTGAACATAAAGGACTAGGCAGAACTTCTCTTATTGAGCACAGGATCAATACTGGTGACGCTGTACCTATTAAACAGCGTTGTTACCGACTTTCACCAGAGAAACAAAGAATAATAACTGAACAATTAGACGAAATGTTATCACTAGATGTAGTCGAACCATGTGAGAGTCCCTGGTCTTCTCCAGTACTAGTGGTGGGCAAAAAAGACGGCAAAGCTCGGTTCTGTCTCGGTAGCCGAAAGCTAAACTCCGTCACGCGAAAGGATGCGTACAGCCTGCCATATGTCTCAGAAATCTTAGATAACCTAAGAGACGCTAAGTTTCTGTCTAGCATTGACCTATCGAAAGCATTTTGGCAGATACCTATAAATGAACAGGATAGGGACAAGACAGCCTTTTACGTTCCTGGCAGAGGCACATTTAGGTTCAAGGTGACGGCATTTGGACTGACTAATGCACCTGCAACTCAACAGCGCCTAGTTGATGCATTGTTTGGTCCAGAGTTTGAATTAAAAGTCTTTGCTTATCTTGATGACATCATCATCATAAGTCAATCTTTCTCAGAGCATGTGCAACTCCTTACTAGGGTCCAAAAAAAATTAAAAGATGCAAACCTAACAATCAACTTAGAAAAGAGCAAATTCTTTAGACATGAACTTTGTTATCTCGGTTATGTCGTGGATTCTCATGGGTTGCGTACTGACCCAGCGAAAACTGAGTCAATAGTAAACTATCCTACGCCTACCACTAAGAAAGAAGTCAAAAGATTCCTTGGAACAGCTTCTTGGTATAGGAGGTTTATACAAAATTTTAGTACAATAGCTGGACCTCTAAACAAGCTAACATCCACTAAAAGAAACGCACCGCCTTTTCTTTGGTCTCCGGAAGCTGACGCTGCCTTCCAGCAGTTGAAGGGTTGTCTTGTCAATGCTCCGGTATTGGCTTGTCCTAATTTCAGTATAGCCTTTGAAGTTCATACAGACGCTAGCAACTATGGCGTAGGTGCTATGCTTGCTCAACAGATAAATGGTGAGGAGCACCCTATAGCATATATGAGCAGGTCACTCACTGGTCCAGAAAGAAATTACAGTGTCACCGAAAGAGAGGCATTGGCAGTGCTCGTAGCTCTTGAGCACTGGCGTTGTTATGTAGAGAATGGTCAAACCATTACTGTATATACAGATCATGCTGCACTAAAGTGGTTCCTGTCTCTTTCAAACCCAACAGGTCGTCTCGCTAGATGGGGTGTGAGACTTTCTTCATTCAACTTTATTATAAAGCATAGACGGGGTAAAGATAATGTAATACCGGATACATTATCTAGAACGATACCATTGGCACAAATTACGTCAGATTCATCTCACACATCTAGCACAAAAGATGAATGGTATTTAAAAATTTATAAGGGTTGTTTTGAAAACCCAAGTAGTTTTCCAAATTATCGCGTGGAGGACAACACATTATACAGATATATGAAAAGTAGTAATGCACTTTTATCTGAATTCGATTGGAAAACGGTAATTCCATGTGAGACCCGTAATGAAGTTATATCTAAAAACCATGATGAGCCAGTATCTGGTCACTTCGGCGTGTTCAAGACGTTTAAAAGACTTGCACTTCGTTACTATTGGCCGGGTATGCGTCGAGACGTTATTAACTTCATTGCCAATTGTGAAACTTGTTTGGCATACAAACTACCGACACATGGCACCTTGGGGAAAATGGGCAGACCCAAGGACTGTTCTAGACCATTCCAAGTACTGTCTATAGATTTAGTGGGACCTTTACCAAACAGTAGGAAGCAACATTCTTATATATTTGTTGTAACATGTTGTTTCTCGAAATATTGCCATTTGTTTCCCCTTCGTCGGTCTACTGCAGACTTGGTTTCTAAAAACTTAGAAGATAACGTTTTCCTTGTACATGGCATTCCGCAAACAGTCATACTTGACAACGGATGCCAATTCATAAGTCACGAATTGGACAGACTTTTTTCTAAATACAAGGTCCCATGCGTTCATTTTACGCCAAAGTACACGCCACAAATTAACACAGTGGAAAGGTATAATAAGACTGTTGTTACAGCAATTTCTGCCTTTGTGGAAGAAGATCACAGAACATGGGATGTCAATTTACCAAAAATCCAGTTCGCGATGAATAACTCTGTCAACGAAACTACTGGTTTCACACCCGCATTTTTGGTACATGGTAGGGAACTCGTTACTTGTGGCTCACATTATTTGGAGAACACTGTACCTAAAGATTTAATTTTTTCACCCCGAGATAAATATGCTGCTAATTTGGGATACCTCCGTAAAATCTTCGATGATGTGCAGACTGCTTTATGGCGAAGTCATTTGAAAAATACGCAGCGTTATAATTTGCGGCGTAAGGATGCTGAGTTTCATTTGGGAGACATCGTTTGGAAAAGGTGCTACTTTCAAAGTGATAAGGATGCGTATTTCAGTAAAAAGCTCGCTCCGAAGTTTCAAAAATGCCGAATAAAAGACAAGCGCTCGCCTTTAGTGTATATATTAGAGGATATGTCTGGTCGCGACTTAGGAGCATGGCATATCAAAGATTTAAAATCGAAATTGTGACAAGTAGAAAAGGATTTTACTAAGGAAAAATCCTTGTCTCGGAAGGGGGGTACTGTCACGATTTACTTTCCTACATAAATTAAAAATAATTAAAGCTATTAAATAATCTGTCGAACAAATAATCAATGATACAAATAATATTAAATTAGTAACAAACGGACGCCGCAACTTCTTTTAGCGCGCGGTTTTATATATATTCCAAAATCCCTTCCTTTCACCTGCCACATGAAGCGCGCGCGCATTCATTCCGCGGCCACCGCCCGCCAGTCACACTCAATCGGCTATCGAGGAACCACGCGTACTAAGTTTCTGAACAGTACCTACCTCTGCTCCCTCGTACTTAATATTATTTTATTATAATATCTCTGTACCACCTAGTGGCTTCACCTTAATATAACTATACTTGGTTAAAAAGGTAATTAGTGAACGTGTGTTCTTCCCGTACTGGGAACTTATATGCAGTTGAAGATCGGCGTAGCTGGCTGTTTGGACGGCACCCTTGGACCGGCATCCAGCACCATTTGACCATCTTCTGGACTGACTTCGAAGCCACCACCGACGTCACCGACTGGCACCAAGCAGGAGAGTGCGGTATTAACGGCCTCCTACGTAGCCCGACCTTTGACCGGCCTTACCTCCTACCCTCTCTTTGTTTTTTTTATTTTTTAAATATATTGTTGTTAAGTCTAAATATTATCGTTTCTTTTTTTTAAATCCCGCATCAGATAAAAAGGAACGTGACACTACACCTACCCTACACCTACCCTACACCTACCCTACACCTACCCTACACCTACCCTACACCTACCCTACACCTACCCTACACCTACCCTACACCTACCCTACACCTACCCTACACCTACCCTACACCTACCCTACACCTACCCTACACCTACCCTACACCTACCCTACACCTACCCTACACCTACCCTACACCTACCCTACACCTACCCTACACCTACCCTACACCTACCCTACACCTACCCTACACCTACCCTACACCTACCCTACACCTACCCTACACCTACCCTACACCTACCCTACACCTACCCTACACCTACCCTACACCTACCCTACACCTACCCTACACCTACCCTACACCTACCCTACACCTACCCTACACCTACCCTACACCTACCCTACACCTACCCTACACCTACCCTACACCTACCCTACACCTACCCTACACCTACCCTACACCTACCCTACACCTACCCTACACCTACCCTACACCTACCCTACACCTACCCTACACCTACCCTACACCTACCCTACACCTACCCTACACCTACCCTACACCTACCCTACACCTACCCTACACCTACCCTACACCTACCCTACACCTACCCTACACCTACCCTACACCTACCCTACACCTACCCTACACCTACCCTACACCTACCCTACACCTACCCTACACCTACCCTACACCTACCCTACACCTACCCTACACCTACCCTACACCTACCCTACACCTACCCTACACCTACCCTACACCTACCCTACACCTACCCTACACCTACCCTACACCTACCCTACACCTACCCTACACCTACCCTACACCTACCCTACACCTACCCTACACCTACCCTACACCTACCCTACACCTACCCTACACCTACCCTACACCTACCCTACACCTACCCTACACCTACCCTACACCTACCCTACACCTACCCTACACCTACCCTACACCTACCCTACACCTACCCTACACCTACCCTACACCTACCCTACACCTACCCTACACCTACCCTACACCTACCCTACACCTACCCTACACCTACCCTACACCTACCCTACACCTACCCTACACCTACCCTACACCTACCCTACACCTACCCTACACCTACCCTACACCTACCCTACACCTACCCTACACCTACCCTACACCTACCCTACACCTACCCTACACCTACCCTACACCTACCCTACACCTACCCTACACCTACCCTACACCTACCCTACACCTACCCTACACCTACCCTACACCTACCCTACACCTACCCTACACCTACCCTACACCTACCCTACACCTACCCTACACCTACCCTACACCTACCCTACACCTACCCTACACCTACCCTACACCTACCCTACACCTACCCTACACCTACCCTACACCTACCCTACACCTACCCTACACCTACCCTACACCTACCCTACACCTACCCTACACCTACCCTACACCTACCCTACACCTACCCTACACCTACCCTACACCTACCCTACACCTACCCTACACCTACCCTACACCTACCCTACACCTACCCTACACCTACCCTACACCTACCCTACACCTACCCTACACCTACCCTACACCTACCCTACACCTACCCTACACCTACCCTACACCTACCCTACACCTACCCTACACCTACCCTACACCTACCCTACACCTACCCTACACCTACCCTACACCTACCCTACACCTACCCTACACCTACCCTACACCTACCCTACACCTACCCTACACCTACCCTACACCTACCCTACACCTACCCTACACCTACCCTACACCTACCCTACACCTACCCTACACCTACCCTACACCTACCCTACACCTACCCTACACCTACCCTACACCTACCCTACACCTACCCTACACCTACCCTACACCTACCCTACACCTACCCTACACCTACCCTACACCTACCCTACACCTACCCTACACCTACCCTACACCTACCCTACACCTACCCTACACCTACCCTACACCTACCCTACACCTACCCTACACCTACCCTACACCTACCCTACACCTACCCTACACCTACCCTACACCTACCCTACACCTACCCTACACCTACCCTACACCTACCCTACACCTACCCTACACCTACCCTACACCTACCCTACACCTACCCTACACCTACCCTACACCTACCCTACACCTACCCTACACCTACCCTACACCTACCCTACACCTACCCTACACCTACCCTACACCTACCCTACACCTACCCTACACCTACCCTACACCTACCCTACACCTACCCTACACCTACCCTACACCTACCCTACACCTACCCTACACCTACCCTACACCTACCCTACACCTACCCTACACCTACCCTACACCTACCCTACACCTACCCTACACCTACCCTACACCTACCCTACACCTACCCTACACCTACCCTACACCTACCCTACACCTACCCTACACCTACCCTACACCTACCCTACACCTACCCTACACCTACCCTACACCTACCCTACACCTACCCTACACCTACCCTACACCTACCCTACACCTACCCTACACCTACCCTACACCTACCCTACACCTACCCTACACCTACCCTACACCTACCCTACACCTACCCTACACCTACCCTACACCTACCCTACACCTACCCTACACCTACCCTACACCTACCCTACACCTACCCTACACCTACCCTACACCTACCCTACACCTACCCTACACCTACCCTACACCTACCCTACACCTACCCTACACCTACCCTACACCTACCCTACACCTACCCTACACCTACCCTACACCTACCCTACACCTACCCTACACCTACCCTACACCTACCCTACACCTACCCTACACCTACCCTACACCTACCCTACACCTACCCTACACCTACCCTACACCTACCCTACACCTACCCTACACCTACCCTACACCTACCCTACACCTACCCTACACCTACCCTACACCTACCCTACACCTACCCTACACCTACCCTACACCTACCCTACACCTACCCTACACCTACCCTACACCTACCCTACACCTACCCTACACCTACCCTACACCTACCCTACACCTACCCTACACCTACCCTACACCTACCCTACACCTACCCTACACCTACCCTACACCTACCCTACACCTACCCTACACCTACCCTACACCTACCCTACACCTACCCTACACCTACCCTACACCTACCCTACACCTACCCTACACCTACCCTACACCTACCCTACACCTACCCTACACCTACCCTACACCTACCCTACACCTACCCTACACCTACCCTACACCTACCCTACACCTACCCTACACCTACCCTACACCTACCCTACACCTACCCTACACCTACCCTACACCTACCCTACACCTACCCTACACCTACCCTACACCTACCCTACACCTACCCTACACCTACCCTACACCTACCCTACACCTACCCTACACCTACCCTACACCTACCCTACACCTACCCTACACCTACCCTACACCTACCCTACACCTACCCTACACCTACCCTACACCTACCCTACACCTACCCTACACCTACCCTACACCTACCCTACACCTACCCTACACCTACCCTACACCTACCCTACACCTACCCTACACCTACCCTACACCTACCCTACACCTACCCTACACCTACCCTACACCTACCCTACACCTACCCTACACCTACCCTACACCTACCCTACACCTACCCTACACCTACCCTACACCTACCCTACACCTACCCTACACCTACCCTACACCTACCCTACACCTACCCTACACCTACCCTACACCTACCCTACACCTACCCTACACCTACCCTACACCTACCCTACACCTACCCTACACCTACCCTACACCTACCCTACACCTACCCTACACCTACCCTACACCTACCCTACACCTACCCTACACCTACCCTACACCTACCCTACACCTACCCTACACCTACCCTACACCTACCCTACACCTACCCTACACCTACCCTACACCTACCCTACACCTACCCTACACCTACCCTACACCTACCCTACACCTACCCTACACCTACCCTACACCTACCCTACACCTACCCTACACCTACCCTACACCTACCCTACACCTACCCTACACCTACCCTACACCTACCCTACACCTACCCTACACCTACCCTACACCTACCCTACACCTACCCTACACCTACCCTACACCTACCCTACACCTACCCTACACCTACCCTACACCTACCCTACACCTACCCTACACCTACCCTACACCTACCCTACACCTACCCTACACCTACCCTACACCTACCCTACACCTACCCTACACCTACCCTACACCTACCCTACACCTACCCTACACCTACCCTACACCTACCCTACACCTACCCTACACCTACCCTACACCTACCCTACACCTACCCTACACCTACCCTACACCTACCCTACACCTACCCTACACCTACCCTACACCTACCCTACACCTACCCTACACCTACCCTACACCTACCCTACACCTACCCTACACCTACCCTACACCTACCCTACACCTACCCTACACCTACCCTACACCTACCCTACACCTACCCTACACCTACCCTACACCTACCCTACACCTACCCTACACCTACCCTACACCTACCCTACACCTACCCTACACCTACCCTACACCTACCCTACACCTACCCTACACCTACCCTACACCTACCCTACACCTACCCTACACCTACCCTACACCTACCTACACCTACCCTACACCTACCCTACACCTACCCTACACCTACCCTACACCTACCCTACACCTACCCTACACCTACCCTACACCTACCCTACACCTACCCTACACCTACCCTACACCTACCCTACACCTACCCTACACCTACCCTACACCTACCCTACACCTACCCTACACCTACCCTACACCTACCCTACACCTACCCTACACCTACCCTACACCTACCCTACACCTACCCTACACCTACCCTACACCTACCCTACACCTACCCTACACCTACCCTACACCTACCCTACACCTACCCTACACCTACCCTACACCTACCCTACACCTACCCTACACCTACCCTACACCTACCCTACACCTACCCTACACCTACCCTACACCTACCCTACACCTACCCTACACCTACCCTACACCTACCCTACACCTACCCTACACCTACCCTACACCTACCCTACACCTACCCTACACCTACCCTACACCTACCCTACACCTACCCTACACCTACCCTACACCTACCCTACACCTACCCTACACCTACCCTACACCTACCCTACACCTACCCTACACCTACCCTACACCTACCCTACACCTACCCTACATTATATCTTAAGGACTATATACATATTATCTTAAGGACATAATATAGCAGCATTATTGGTGCTGCTATACTTAGGTTAAGATAAGATAAGCTTTTTACAGCTTATCTAAGTGTGAAAAATTTTAACTGTCGACATATAGTAGTACTTTTGTGCTACTATATTTTAGAATAAGATAGACTAGGATTTTAACTTGGGACATTCTCGCAAGAGAATATTTTATATTTTGACATCTGACACACAAAAGGGGTACCCTTTACAGTACCCCCTTTTACATTGACACAAAAAAGGGTTATCTCTACAATATAACCTTTTTACTTCTTACACAAATAGGGGTGCTCTTTACAACACCCCTACTTGACACAATACTAATCCCAACCACTTACTCACTCACTCACTTTCGAAAATGACCGGTATGCCTGGTTTACGCACGCCTGTCCAGCACTCGGTGGCAACCAAACCCCCGACTAAAAGCCCCCAGAGGGCACCTGAGGAGGCAGGGCCTTCGACGCAGAGCGTCAGGAGGAGCGTGGGTGAGTGGGAGGCGGGTAAAACCGTCACAAAGAGGACTACCCCTAAAAAGCTGGAACAACATCACCAGTGACATCCATATCCTTTGAGATCGGGAGCCCGCCTACCCAAAGGAGCAAAGTCGCCGAGGCTAGGATAGCCTCAAACAAGATAAAAGCCCTAATGACAACCTCCAAAACAACAAGAAACGACATTAGGGCGGAGGTCAAGGCGCAGGCAGACCGGCTCTACCAGCTGGTAAAAGAGCTCGAACAGGGAAGAGCCCCCCCAACTGCAAAGACCATGGAATCGACCGGGACCCAAGTCCAGGAGGAGCCAAGGGTTGAGCAATCCCCTCCCCCGCGCTCAGAGGCTACCAGTGAGGTCGAGACCAACTCCCTCAGGCGAGCTCTAGAAAAGCATAGCCGAAACCTGGCCGAGAACAGTCTAAAAATGGACAGGCTGAAAGAGGCGCTACAAGCTAGCCGAGACCAGATGACCTCGTATGCTAGCGTGGCAGCAAGTCAGCCGTCCAATCAAGCTCCGAAGCAGACCACACTACATTCCATCGTAGTGTCGGCCAGGGATGAGAAGGAAACGGGGGAGCAAGTCCTGGACCGACTTAGGAAGGTCGTAAATGCCAAGGAAGGGGGTGTAGCGGTAGAAAAAGTGAGGAAAGCTAAAGATAGGAGAGTAATTCTAGGCTGTAGGTCAGAAGAAGAGAGGGAAAAGTTGAAGGAAAAGATCAGGAAGGCGCCTGAGCTGGAAGCGCAAAACATTAAAAACAAAAACCCGCAGGTTGTGTTGCGCGACGTAATGCAGTACAACGCAAACGAGGAAGTACTCAAGGCACTTAAAAACCAAAACGCCGCCATCTTTCGAGAACTCCAAGATGAGCAGGCAAAAATGGAAATAATTTATAGAAAGCGAGCCAGGAATCCGCTAATGTGTCACGTAGTGATGAGGGTCGCCACAGAGGTTTGGCGGCGCATGCTCGAGGTTGGGTCGGTGCACGTGGAGTTCCAGCGGGTGAGGGTCGAGGACCAATCCCCGCTGGTCCAATGCTCGCTCTGCCTCGGGTATGGGCATAGCCGACGCCTTTGCACAGAATCTGTGCCAAAGTGCAGCCACTGTGGCGGTCCCCACATGAGGACGGAGTGCGCGGACTGGGCCGCAGGCCTACCTCCAAAGTGTTGCAATTGCACGCGCGCGAGGATTGACAGCGCCAACCACCACGCTTTCAGCTCGGAGTGTCAAGTTAGAAAAAGGTGGGATGCAATAGCCCGTTCTGTTATAGCGTACTGCTAAGGGCGCCCCGGAGACTTCTGCCCAACAAAACGCAAGACCATACCGTGTGGCCCAAGCAAACCTACAACGAAAGGACCTGGCAACGACCGAACTCTTTTTAGAGGCCAGTAAGAGGAAGATCGCATGGGCGCTTATCCAGGAGCCGTACGTGGGAGGGGCGCGAGGTATGAAGAACTACCGAGGTTCGCGAATCTACCAGTGCGAGGTTGATGGAAGTGGGAGGGTAAAGGCGGCAATTGCCGTCTTTGATGATGACCTGGATGTCATTCCCTACCCGAAACTCACCACAAACAACATCGTTGTGGTGGGGATCCGGACCAAAGCTTGGGAGACCGCAGTAGTTTCTTACTACTTCGAGCCAGACCAACCCATAGGGCCATACCTGGACCAGTTGACCCGGATCAAATCGGAAGTGGCCACCGGTAGATTGCTTATAGGCGGCGACGCGAACGCCAAGAGTCCTTGGTGGGGCAGCATCATCGAAGACTCCAAGGGCGAGGAAATGTCCGGAACCCTGGAGGACTTAGAGCTTCAGGTATTGAACACTGGTGACGCTCCCACCTTTGACACAGTCAGAGGTGGCCGAGTATATAAAAGCCACGTGGACGTCACGGCATGTTCGCTTGACCTTTTTGACCTGGTGGACGGCTGGAGGGTCGACACAGGAGCAACATCCTCGGACCATAACACAATATTTTTCGAAATTAAAATTAAAAGGGATAAAGGGGTAAATATAACCAGGACGACCAGAAAATTTAACCCAAGAAAGGCGGACTGGGATACATTTAATGATAAATTAGGGGAAATTAAAATTAAAAACAATATAAATTTGAATAGTATAAGGGAAATAAATAGTAAAGTAGATTTAGAAGAATTAATCGTAAATTATAGAGACAGTATTTTAAAAGCATGTGAAAATTCTATTCCCAAGACTAGTATTAAAAGTAAAATCACTAGTCCATGGTGGTCCGAGGAGCTCACTGTGAAGAAGAAGGAGTTTACCAGACTGAAGAACCGCATCCGCAATGCCGCGCCGGTCCGGCGAGCGATGGTCGTAGACGAGTACCTGAAGGCCAAAGAAGAGTACGAGATGCTAGCGAAGAGCGCCCAATTCGCAAGTTGGAAGGAGTTCTGCCGGAAACAGGATCGGGAAGGGGTCTGGGAGGGAATCTTCAGGGTGATTGGTAGGACCGCCAGAAGACAAGAGGAACTGACCCAACGCAGCGATGGTGTATTCCTCAACCCAAGTGAATCGGCCGCCTTACTCGCAGATACGTTCTACCCCGAAGACAGAGTAGACCAGGACAACGCTGACCACAGGCGAATTAGAGAAGCAGCCAGTCGAGTAAATGAGTGGGTTCATGATGAATATCATGACCCACCATTTACCTCGCTGGAGCTGAAGACTGCCGTGGCAGGTTTCAATCCCAAAAAGGCACCAGGAGGGGATGGACTGACGTCTGATATCTGCAGTCGAGCGATCCACCAGGACCTGGATGCGTTCCTTGCCCTCTACAATAAGTGCCTTGAATTGGCACACTTCCCGAACATCTGGAAGGAGGCCACGGTCGTGGTCCTCAGAAAGCTGGGCAAAGACGATTACCTAAACCCCAAGGCATACAGACCAATAGGTCTACTGCCGGTGCTGGGGAAAGTCCTGGAGAGGATGGTAGTAGCGCGTCTAAAATGGCAACTTGTACCGCGGTTTAGTACTCGCCAGTTTGGCTTTGTGCCCCAGAGAAGCACTGAGGTCGCCCTCTATTTGCTAGTGAAGCACGTACAGGACAAGTTGAGGCTGAAGAAGCTAATTGTCCTGGTGTCGCTGGATATAGAGGGGGCCTTCGATAGTGCTTGGTGGCCAGCCATCAAGGTCAGACTGGCTGAGGAAAAGTGCCCGGTGAACATAAGAAGGCTGCTAGACAGCTACCTCGACAGTAGGAAAGTCAAGGTTCGTTACGCTGGGGAGGAATGCACGCGAGTGACTAGCAAGGGCTGTGTTCAAGGGTCAATAGGTGGACCCATCCTGTGGAATCTCATTCTAGACCCACTATTGCAGGAACTGGAAAAGCGCGGAATCTTCGGGCAGGCGTTCGCCGATGATATCGTCTTGGTTCTAGATGGGGACTCAGCGACTGAAGTTTCAACATCAGCCAATGCAGCCCTCGCCCATGTTCAGAGTTGGGGTGTCAGAAACAAGCTGCGGTTCGCACCGCACAAACCCTTTGCGATGGTCGTAACCAACAAGCGCAAATATGATACCCCAAAGCTGAGCATGGCCGGGGTCGACATTGGTATGGTTAAGAAGATGAAGTTGTTGGGTCTAACCATAGACGAGAAGCTCACCTTCAACGAGCACACCGCGAACGTCTGCAGGAGGGCTGCTAACATTTATAAGCAGCTGTCCCGCGCCGCTAAAGTGAGTTGGGGATTGGACGCACAGATCATACACACAATCTACACTGCTATGATTGAGCCCATAATAACGTACGCGGCCGCAGCCTGGGCTCCCGCTACGAAGAAGCTGGGAATACGGAAGAAGCTAGGCTCAGTCCAACGAGGATTCGTCCAGAAGATCTGTAAATCTTACCGTACTGTCTCCCTGAACTCGGCACTGGTACTGTCCGGAATACTACCTCTAGATCTGCGCATACAGGAGGCAGCCGCCCTGTATGAAGCGAGGAGAGGGCCATCCCGGTTTGTGCCAGGAGATAGGGAGATTGAAGGTGCGGTGAGTTTTGCAGAGGCGCCTCATCCAGCTGTGCAAATGCCCCTGGAGTTCATGTGCCTGGCAGACCAACAGTTGCTAGACAGCAACAATGTGCAGGCGGTGCGAATCTTCACCGACGGCAGCAACATTGAGGGAAAGGTCGGAGCCGCATTATCCATTTGGGATAATGAAGGCGAAGTCCGGAACCTCAAACTTAGCTTAGCCGGGTACTGCACAGTCTTCCAGGCGGAACTCCTGGCCATCTGCAAAGCGACGGACGTGATCCTCACGCGGCAAGAGACGAGCTATGGTTTGTACAGTGACTCAATGTCAGCATTGCAGACGCTTGCAAGCCATGGCTCTCTCCATCCCCTGGCAGTTCACGCGCGCGCCAATTTGGCTCAAGCCCTGGGCCAGAGCAAAGTTGTGTCTTTGTTCTGGATCAAGGCCAACGCGGGCCTGCCAGGGAATGAGCGAGCGGACGAGTTGGCAAAGAAGGCAGCATTGTCGTTGCGGAGGAAGCCGGACTACGACCAATGTCCGGTGTCATTTATCAAGCGACAGATCCGTTCGGAATCGTTTGATGAATGGAACCGAAGATATGTGTCGGGCGAGACAGCCTCTGTAACGAAAATGTTTCTTCGGGATGCCATAGCGGCTTTCCGTATTATAAAACAGCTGCGGCCCACAGGCGTTCTCACGCAGGTTTTGACGGGGCACGGCGGGTTCTCTGAATACTTGAATCGCTTCAAGTGTAAGGAGAGCCCATCGTGCGTCTGCGATCCAGGCGTGGCAGAGACTGTCCAGCACATACTTGTAGAGTGCCCGTTATTTATCAGGGAACGCTACCAACTCGAATGTGAGCTGGACAAGAGACTGACGAAGGAGAGCCTGCATGGGCTCATGAGTAAGCAACACAGGGAAAAGTTCCTGGCGTACTGTGTTAATGTGGCCTCCACCGTCATTGCACGAAACCGAAGCTGAAGCGGCACTATGCTTCACTAGTATTATAAGAATATTTGTAAGAAGCATAGAATAGCACGCACAAAACTGCAATGACGAACCGTGCACTGGGGTAGTACCTAAGAAAACAGATTGTCTGTATGTTGAAAAGCACTGCTGTGCTTCTCATCCCTAAATGTAAGGCGTTAAATTTTATTTTTTGTGATTTTCCCTGTGATCAGCACTTCTGTACCTTACCTGTGATCTGCAGCACTTTTGCATATTTTACTGCGATCAACAGCACTTTTTGTATTCTTGTATATGTAGCACTTTTTGTCTTTTAACCTTACACTAAATAAATAAAGTTGCCTTTTAAGTATTTAAACAAAGTGGGAGTCCCACCCACCGTATACAAGAAGACGTATGCAAGAAGAACCATGGTATGAAGAATGAAAGTGCGAGAGGCATGAAAGAGGAATGGAATGAAAGAATTTGAACAGAATAGGCGCCAACTTTGTTGAGCGGGATTAGTATTAAGAAAAACCTACCCTACACCTACCCTACACCTACCCTACACCTACCCTACACCTACCCTACACCTACCCTACACCTACCCTACACCTACCCTACACCTACCCTACACCTACCCTACACCTACCCTACACCTACCCTACACCTACCCTACACCTACCCTACACCTACCCTACATCTACCCTACACCTACCCTACACCTACTCTACACCTACCCTACACCTACCCTTACTACTATACGAATGTAACCTGTAAACTTTTATTTCTACCGGCGGCGGCGATCGAATTAAAATTTAGAACATAAAAGCTGCTATTGTGAGTCAATCTTAAAAGATAGACATATGCTGTCGCGGATTTTTTTTTAGAACTGTTAAAGAAGAACAATTCCATCATACATTATATTTGCGTAACTTAAACCGTTTACGCTACGCACGCAACAAAAGCTCTCAAAAAGGAATATTTTTGCCAGTTTTTGCAACATTTTTCATTTATGCTCGGCTCCTATTGGTTGCAGCGTAATGTTATACAGCCTATAACCTTCCCGATAAATGGACTATCCAACACAAAAAGAATTTTTCAATTCCAACCAGTAGTTCCTGAGATTAGCGCGTTCAAACAAACAAACAAACAAACAAACTCTTCAGCTTTATAATATTAATATATAGTATGATTTCATTTATAACTAAGTTGTTGGCGTGCCTTATTTAAATAAATCAATCTTATAACTCTTTAAAATATTATACTCCGAACAGATGAATTTATTGTCCGATCGTTACGGCAATGATTGAAGATATGATCTTTCTGCTAAATGAACATGAGACTATAACAAGTCTTGTTCTTCTTTTACATCTCCACTTCAGTACCCTATACTTCAATATTACTCATGAGTCCAACTAACACTACATTGTTGGAATATTTAAACGCAATACATTTCTGCAGCTGGCTCCAACTCGTTTCATATATCAGTGACTTTGTGCGGGCTATTATTAAGAATCTTTTAAGAAAATAGCTGTATACTAAGTCTGAAATGTAGCCATGTCAAAATTCTGTCGGGATAATCATTTATTAAAACTAGCTTGGACGACGTGAAGGCTATTAAGGAATTATGTTATAAGAACATTCTGTTAGTATTTTAAGTTTTGGTTCTTTATAAGTTGTTTTTATCCTATTAATCTATTAATCTAAGTTTTAGCTATTAATCTACGAGTATTACACATAATGACGGAGTGCACTAATCGTAACTCAATTTCTTAATGTATTTGTGTATTTGTATTGGTTCTCAATTCGGATGTTTCTATTTTTTATGTATGTTGGGGCATAACTCCGTCATATATAAACGGCTATGCAAAATTCTTTTTTTGTTTTTGTTCGAAAGAACTTTATGCCGAAAAGGTCCCATTAAAATTTTGTAAAGATCCTTTTTTTATGCCATAGGAATTTAGGTTGAGTTGAACTGTTATGAAAATGTATGTAAATCTTTCTAAAATAAAAGCCACAGGAAGTATCTAATTCTGTGAATTAATCGTACATGGACTGATCTCGTAAGATATGGAAACAAAGTACTAACTTTACAGGTTTTCAACTTTAAAGTCTATTAGTAGAACGATTAGGTACAGACTACTGTTTTACCGTTTATTCGTTCAAAATAGCCATATTAGCCATCTATTGTCCAATTTTATATTTCACTGCAACAACATTATCTAGAAGTTATAATTTTGCTTCTCTTTATTCTGACCACTAACGCATGTAATTAAAATGTACGAAAACAAATCACATGAGTAACCCTCTAAATAATTAAATTACACCGTACCCACGACATATAAAAAACTTTAAACCCATTGAAACTTTAAGTTAACAAACTCCATTTCAATCAAAAACTATTAAATTTTATATCAACAGTCATCCCTAACGTAATTGGTTGCAGGAAGTGATGAGGCCGGATTGCGTCGCCCCGGCTTTCGGCCTCGATTGGGGCTGAGGCCTGATCCAATGCATAATTGGCCTGGCATTGTCAATGAACATGCAAACTGGCCCAGTGTGGAAAATGGGAATGTTTTCGGCCTGCACTTCGTTTAGGTTTCGGTGGGATTGTACGGACTTTCTCGTTTTATTAGCCTATATAGAGTGAATGTTCTAGTTCTATGATATTTTATATAGCTTCTGTTCGCGGTTTTGCCCGCGTGAAAAGTACTTTCTTTTCGTTGAATCATTATACCGGGATATAAAGCCTATGCACTCTACCAAACAAACCTATGTCTGTGCCAATTTCATCCACATCCATCTAGCCACTCCTAGCCCTAGCCCACAGCCTTCTAGCGTGATTGAGTAACAAACATCCATCCATCTATACAAACTTTCGTATTTTTAATATTAGTAGGTTATCTATAAAACGTATGGCCTGCAATCCTTCACCCTATTTCCAACTGCCTTGTAAGTCTTGTTTTCACAAGCGCTACTGTTTGCGAAAATGATCATGGTTTTGATTAGACACCCTATGCAACTAACTCTTGGGGAATACCGACGTGTTGTTAAGCTATGTTTGCTATCTTAATCCTAAATTACTACGGGTTTGACTCCGTCTTATGTATTTAAAGACTTACTATATTACACACACTTCGTTCAAACTGAAATTGCCTCGCCTATGTTTCAACCACATAATAAGTCAAATCCCAATGGACACTCAAATCGAAGAGCAAAAGCCAAAACCCTTCTGTTCAAACAAAACAAATGACGAATCTATTCCGGACAGCACACAATATTTGTCCATACTTTTGTACTGAGGCCACTAATATTGGCCTTATACATAGAGAACAGAGTGACTCGATACGCCATTACTAATAATATTTGTGCACTGTGCACAAGTTTCATTTGTCATAGCAAGCAAGTATGGTTTCTGTCATGGTTCCGGCGCTACGGGACTACGGCGGTCCCATGCGAGCATATCGTCGCAGAAGTGTTTCACGCTCACCACCGCGGCTTCGACTTGCCTCAGCCGCGGTGGCGAGTGTTAAAACTAACTGCTCCTCAACTCGCGGGCCGCCTCGCCCCTCCGCGCCTGCACGACTTTTAATAACACTCTAGGGGTATGGCAGACAAGACTACGTGGAGTTGGTTTTGCAGCGACTTGTTTCTGTCACGCCGCTCCCGCAGCACGCTCGCTTCATTCGTTCGCCTTTGCGCGTTAATGGTCACTGTTCTAACCAAACCTAACCCAAATGATTCACTTACATAGAGGGGACCGGACGCTTCGCTCCGCTGCCGCCTTAAACTTCTAACCTAATATAACCCATTCGAGTTGGATTACTTTGAATCGGAGTATTAATCATAAAGATGAATATAATAGAATTGAATATTATTTATTTTCTCAGAATGTAGGTATTTACAATAAGGTGGTTAAAATAATATCAAGAATCCTTGTACATTCCACCATTTTGGCATGCAAACATTGATGCAATTTATCATCAAACATACAAACATTGATACCTATACAACACAACTAATATTTATCAGCTAGAAAACCCGACACGGAATAGTAACATTTATTTAATAGAAGTAAAGTTAGTTTCTTTTTTAAAGTTTTTACTGATTCCTCTTTTATGGAATTAGGAATGTGGTTAAAAATAGCCGTTGCCATACCAAAAATACTTTTCTTCAACAAAGCAGTCCTACCTGTGCGTAACAAGTTTTGGTATTGAGATCGCATAGATACGATTCGGATTCTGCTTCCCGATAAAGTTAAAAATAGATGTTCATTACATTTAACAAAAAGAGCAATTTCTAAAATGTATAGGCATGGAAATGTCAACAAATTATGACTTTTAAAAATTGGAATTCAGCTGTCAGTAACTCTTAAACTAAATATTGCTCGTAGGCAGCGATGGTATCAATATTATATATTTTAAACGATAGGCTTAATGATTTTCGATTAAATAACCGTTATATCCATTAACGTTATTCAAAATAAGTTTTAGGGTATATAAATGTTATATCTAAAGAAATTATATCAACAGTTGGTATACTCACGTTTATAATGTCTTGTGAAAGTTATTGAAATGAAAATATATCAAATAACTTTATATGATATTAGACGCACCCCTGTAATAGCCATCAATTGCTATGTGTACGCGGTAACACTCATGGAGGCCGTCTACGGTAATTATTTATCCAGTAGAGCTTTTCGCTTATAGAGCCGCAGCATCGATATTACTTTTGGCCGGTTGTTGTATTTGCAACGCTCGAGAAAAGGAATAAAATTGCATGGTATTATATTAGCATCACTACTAACGCTATATCGCTTCGGATGACTTCAGGTAAGAGGAAGTGCCGTGGCTAATCGGTTGTGAAGGCGGAATACTGCATCGCGATTGTATCGATGCTGTATCGATACAATCATTGTATCGCGATAGTAGCAATGCAGAATCTTCCTTAGGTACGTGGGTGAAGTTATAAGCACCACAACCACATAATCATTTCATTTGAACTTTGCTCAAACTACATTGCGTGACAACCGCTACTACAATAACTAAAAAAAAGTTATCAAAAAGCTTTAAAAAAGAACAGATTTGTGGTGCATTGCATTGGCTAGTGCTTCATGTTTCAATAAAGTGTTAATGTAATAAACGATTTATACTGAAAATTTCGATTAAGAACAGTGGAACAATACTGACTAATTCAAGTTTGTATACGGTACTCAGATTATACTTCAAGACAGTGAACAAAGGAACTTATTACATAGAGTCGACTGTTCGATAAGCATATAAGCTTCCAAGTACACATCATAAATTTCGACAAAAAATCTTAATTACGATTGGTCGAGTGGTGACCGGTGGCGATCTTTTTGTCAAACAAGCTGTGAACGGCGCGGCCCGAGTTCGTATCCTGCTAACTGCAAAAATTTTAGGAAGTTTGGCAAGATTTGTTATTTGATTTTTTTTCCATTGATTAGGAAAATATTTATTTGAGTTTAAAAATGTCTCATTCAACTGATAATAGCGCCGATGTGAACCTTAACTTGTGCGAAGATTCTGGTGAATGGTTGGAAGCGATTGACAATTTGGCGAAGGAGTTTGGAAATTCGCATAATTAATTACGGCGTGACTTGGAGAGTAGCATTAGTAAGATATACGACAGCGTAGCTTCCATAAAAGTTGGACTGTCAAAAATAACTCAAACCAATACGGAAATGAAAAACTACATTCGATCATTTCGTTCACAGCAATTTGCAATCAATCAAAGTGTCTCTGAACTTGATATTAAATACAATGATTTCACAAAAGAAATTGACCGTCTGAAGAACTCGATTCAGTTTGCCGGTGATGAACAATCTGATATTTCAAAAAAGGTAGATCAGCTTAGTAAAGATCTTTATGACTTCACTGAATCTAAGCAAATGATATCAGAACTTGTTAATAAAATCATCTCCCTGGAATAGAGTGCTCAAAGCTGCAACATTGAAGTATGTAATCTTCCTGAAAGGCGTAATGAAGTCCTTATTACCCTTATAACCAGCATTGGTTCCTCCATAAATTGTAATTTAAAGCAGAGTGACATTGTTTTAATACACCGACTGCCACACGCCCAACGAGATAAGAATAAACTCATAAACATTATTGTAAAACTGAAGTCGCGCATATTACGCGATAATATTTTAAGCGCTTACCGAATAAATAAGGGACTAAGTACCGTAAAACTGGGCTTATTGGGAACGTCATGTTCTATTTATATGCATGAACATCTCACTTTGAAAAGCAAATTATTGTTTTGTGAGTGCCGAGATGCAGCCAAAGCAAACAATTTCCGATTTTTATGGATCAAGCATGGAACCATCCTCATTCGTGAGAAAGAGGGAGCTAAATCTTTAGCAACCAGATCTCGATAGGACCCTACTAAGTTCAAGCCTGGCCAACCTACCACCATTCCTGAGATCGCAGAACGAGAGTATCCATGTAGAAGTTATTAAAATTGTTAAAAAAAATTGTCTGTATATTTTTTTCGTATTTTTAGTTTATGAAATACTGTAATATTGTTATTAATATTTACAATCAATATACATTTAAATTATTCATTCCCCTTGGTTGCCATCTTAATGTTTGGTTTAATAATGGTTTTTTTTTTACATTGAATTATCAAATAATTTTAGTTGTACTAAATGTCATGCAGTTGTTGATGCACCTTCGTTTTGTGGACGTTAAAAATGTCAATGAATGTTGTTTTTTTGAGGTGTTTTACTGTCTCACTGGTACACTCTTTGCTTGGTTTTGTGGACGTTTGTTAGTATCTAGATATTTTTTAGAGAGATGTGTGATTATATCTAAACCTATCTTGCTGCACTTGGCCGGACCGAAATATTATGCTCGTTTTACATTTATCGCATCGTGTAATGCTAGCTTAATATCTATTTGCAAAATCAAATTTTTCGGTGGCGGATAATTTGGTTATTTAATATCAAAATTGTCGAGGGTTTCGCATTAAACTGCACAATTTATACATGAACATTTTATCAAATTGTTACGATTTTATAGTACTTACTGAAATCTGGTTAACGACCGAAATATTTGATGATGAATTCATTGATTCTCATTATTTGGTACATAAGTGTGATTGAGACCTCAGCCACGAATAAGAAAGATGGAGGTGGTGTCCTTGTGGCAGTATTGAGGGAGTTGCGCTCTGTAAGAGTGGATCAGTATGCTCTGGAAGCCAGCATGGAGCACGTTCTCCTTAGATTTCAAAGCTCAACTAGAGGGAAGAACCAAATTGTCGGGGCGGCTTACATTCCACCTAGAGCACTTGTGTCCGTTTATGTCCAGTATTTCATCTTCTCTAACCTTTACTCCGAAACACTAATGTGGAACACTTTTATCTTTTGGGTGATTACAACCTACCTGATATTGACTGTATTTCCTATGATAACAATGTATCAGTGTCGGGATTAGTTTCTAGTGACAGTGCCTCAATTTGCGGACAGCTTGGTGAATTTGTGCTTACCAGTACAACACTATCAAGAACCCGAGTGGGAAAATATTAGACCTAGCTACATGTAATAATGACTGTTCTGTTTTCCCTCCCACCGATTATTTACTGCAACTGGATAAATACTACCACCCACCGTTCTGTGTATTAGTACCATAAACACCCCTATAAATATATGACTCAAAAGTCGCTGAAAAGGTTCAACTATTATAAAGCAAATTACGACAAGATAAATGAAGAATTATGCGAAATTAATTGGAGTGAACTGATTGGTATGGAGCACTCCGTGGAGGTAGCCGTGACTAAACTCTATGATATTTTTTTTAGTATAATTAAATCTCACGTGGAACGTTAACACAAAGTCCCAAATATTTCCGATATGGTTCTCACCTTCGCTGATACATTTCTATAAAAACAAGGCAAATGCATGGTTTAAATGGAAGGTGTATCACAATATTGCCGATTATGAACAATTTTCATGCTGAATGCAAATCATGCTACACAAAGTCCATGGAATCTGTTGAGGATGTTATTCGCTGTAATTTAAAACACTTCTGGACGTACATAGCAAATCTGAAGTCATCTACTGGTATACTACTATTAGTGTAACTTCCGGTGAGCCTTAATTCTGGGACCCCTATTGTTCATTTTATTTATAAACGACATTGACGCTTGTTTTAGAAATTCTAAAGTTTGATTCTACATTGACGATCTAAAAATGTATAGGCCCATTAAAACATTGCAAGAGAGCATTTTATTACAGGAAGATCTGGATCATTTTAGTGATTATTGCAGGTTCAATAGATTACAACTTAGTCTACCTAAATGTTGTTGCATCAGTTTTACGAAGAAAAGGAATGTTTTCAACTATGCATACGCTTTGGCTAGTACTACACTATCAAGGGTATCCGTTATTCGTGATCTTGGAATCCTTCTCGATGATAAACTTCACCTTGATGCCAATCACCTTGATCACATTGGAAAGATTGTGATTTATTTTTATTATTGATTTATCACTCCAGGAGCTCGTGGCTAAATAATAACAGCCGCACGGGTCGTTCATCAAGGTTAAGCAACCCTTGACGAGGTCGGTCAGTGGATGGGTGACCATTTCAACATACCGAGTTTCCTCCGTGCCTCGGAAAGCACGTTAAGCCGTTGGTCCCGGCTGTTATTTGAAGATCTTTGACAGTCGTTACAGGTAGTCAGAAGCTTGAGATCTGACACCAGTCTTGCCAAGGGGTACCGTGTTACCCAGTTACTGGGTTGTGGAGGTCAGATAAGCAGTCGCTCCATGTAAAACACTGGTACTTAGCTGAATCCGGTAAGACTGGAAGCCGACCCCAATATAGTTGGGAAAAAGGCTTGGCAGATGATGATGATTTATCACTCCACTCCAATAAAATAGATTTTTGCTTTCAATCTGTATTTTCATTTTGATTTTAATTTTATCCGTTTAATTCCATTTAATTTAATGTAATCTATTTTTTTATTTAAATTGACATTGTATATTTTGGGTTGATTTATTTTAAATTGATTTTAATTTGACATTAATTTAATTTAATTTGACATTAATTTAATTTAATTTGACATTATTTATATTTTAATTTGATTTATTTTGAATTTTATTTTACTTGTAGTTAGTATTGATTATTAGTAATTTTATTTGACTCCTGTATTGTTTTTTTTTTTTATTTAATTTCATTTAATTTGAGATAACCTGCATTTTTTACTGTATTTTTATTCTTATGATCTGATTTGACATAACCTTAATCTAAACATTATTTTAATCTAATCTGTGTTTCAATGTTATTTTGATTTTAATTTAATTAATTAGATATGTATTATTTTTTATGTAGACCATGTATACTCAATAATGTGTAAGCTGTGGTTACCTATAATTGAGTGTGCATAACATGATAATGTTTTTCAATTTATATATTTTCTGTAAGTTTTGTTATGTTACTCGTTGGTGATCCTAAATCAATAAATAAATAAATTGTGGACAATGCCTATCGAATGTATATTTTCGTAATGAGATCTGCAAAGGAGTTTTTGCGCCCATCAACCTATCTATAACTTTATAAGTCGCTGATCAGATCACAACTCGAGTACGCGGTTCCTGTGTGTGATGATCCTTTGTATGGGATGAGGCATCTGTATACTAGTATTATATTATCTGTGGCTGTGTAAAACAGATAGTAAATATATGCTTATGAATCATGTAAAAATATACAAAAATAAAATCATTACATCCCTAATAATAATTATTTCTAATTTAATAATGTTTAAGCTCGAATAACGCATTGGAGTGGGCGGAGTTGTTGGCAGTACCGGTCTGTAGTCCATACGGCGCATGCGCGCGAGGGTGGATATTTTGTGTTAGTGCAGAAGTATTTTCGACGTTTTGTAATCTAAAGTCAAATTAGATTCGATTGCCAAGCAAATTCCGCTAACCGACCATAGGTGGGCCCGTTTTTAAACGTTGTAATCCGCTGAAACCGTTTTAATGTTCATGTAACAACAAAAAACCCTCTTCTTCGTCCGCATTATTATGCAACTTCGGAACCCTATTACTGCGCGTGGCCCGACACGCACTTGGCCGGCTATTTTAATTTTAATTTGTAATGTTATGTATTTAATGTTAATTGACTTCTTATATAATTATTTTCTTTTAATTTGACATTTAATTTAATGTTTATTATTTTTTTAATTTCATATTTGTTCGCGATGGAACAAAAAAAAATACGTAGACTGTATGTATTTATATATAACAACTAGTTTTGTATTATGTAGGTATTTATTACAACTTGGTTTTTTACTGGATTTACAAATTGAGGAAAACAGTGGTTTCTCAGCTGATGGCTGTGGTAGAGTGAAGAGCGGGTCCCTCCATCGGCGGCGGCAAGCCATGCATCGCGCGAAATTAGGCCTCGGCGATTGGCTGTTGAAGATCACGCCACATTAGGGCGCTCCTATTGATCGGTTGGCTGAGTAAGACAGTAGCGGGCTGTGATTGGTTGAGTGCGGCGTAAACATCCTCCCGTATGTCGAAAGATCTAGGTCCAGCTTTCAACACAGTAGGCAGAGGCGATTGAGTACACGTCGAACGGTGCCCTTGGCTGTGCTTACATCAGCCACTATTGATACTCCATCGGAACCTGGAAATAGTTTGCTGATCGTCCAAGACGCCAGCATAGAGGGGGGGTCTGATCTTTCTTGATCAAGACCAGATCATCAAGCTGTAACTCCTTCCCTTTGACGCGCCATTTGGTCCTCTGTTGAAGGTCGGAGATGTATTCGGAAGCCCATCGTTTCCAAAAATGTTGCCTAGCTTGTTCGATGCGCTGGTATCGGTTGAGATGATGCACGTTGGAGTCCACAATGCTCGGCATGGGCAATGACGTCAGCGGCCTACCAATCAAAAAGTGTGCCGGAGTAAGGAAATCATTGGGTGAAGGGCTGAGAGAACAAAAGGGTCGGCTATTCAGGATTGCTTCTATCTGAGCAAACACAGTGGTCAATTCTTCGAACGTCAGGTGAGATTGACCTAAAATTCTACGTAGATGGAATTTTTCTGATTTTACACCAGCCTCTGCCAGACCATTGAAATAAGGAGCGTTCGCTGGGGAGAAGTGAAATTTGATGCCGCGGCGTACAGCAAAATCCTTAATGTTTTCAGTGTTAGTCTTTATGAAGCTACCAATTTTCATGGCAGCTCCTACAAAATTGCGACCGTTGTCGCAGTAAATTATTTTTAGCATTCCTCGTCGAGCAATGAATCTGCTAACGGTTTGTATGAACACGTCTTTTTTTAAGTCGCTTACGACTTCAAGGTGTATATATTTATATCTGAGACACACAAAGATGCAAAGATAGCATTTAGTTATCTTTCATCCTCGGCCCTTGCGATCAGTAATTAGAAAAGGAGCAGCAAAGTCCGTACCGACAGTGCTGAAAGGAAATTCGGTTTAAATTCGATCTGTTGGCAAATTACCCATGATATTGGACATAGTCTCTCCTTTAAACCTGCGACATATGAAACAGTCCTGTACAACATTTCTTGCTAATTTCCTGCCTCCTATTAAACTATTATACCAACCCCGGAGAGTGTAAATGTAGCATATGATATTTTCTTGGAAGGTTTCCGTTTATTGTATGACCTTTGCTTTCCCTATAAATTTATTACTATACAACCGCATAAAAAAGTTAAATGGATCTCTCGAGGAATACGTGTTTGCAGTAAAAAGCAACGTCACCTCTTATGGCAATACAGACTTAGGCCAAATAATGAAAATAAAAATTAATTTAAAGACTACTCAAAAAAATTTTGAAAAAATATCAAATTAACTCAGAAATCACAGAATAACTACTTCATACGAACTTCAAGTAATAAATCGAAAGCATCTTGGCAAGTCATAAATAACAAAAAGCACACTTACGACCCAATTCCCCAAATTAGACTACATGATACAACAATTACAGATCCTCAATAAATTGCTAATATCTTTAATAACTACTTTATTGATCAGATCCAACGGTCACCTCAAGTGTCATTTGAAACTAATAATATTTCTTAAAACTTAAACTCAATGTTTATGGCCCCAGTTCTACCTCAAGATGTAATTAGAGCAATAAAATCTTTAAAAAATAAAAATAGCGTTGGGTATGACGATATAGCAACGAAAGTAGTTAAATTTGTGGCGAACAATATAGCTGTACCTCTTAGCCATATTATAAATCTCAGCATTAACTCTGGTGTGTTCCCTGATAGCTTAAAAACTGTTATAGTTAAACCACTTTACAAGAAGAATAAAAGGGAAGAAATAGCTAATTACAGACCGGTAGCCTTAATTCCGGTATTGTCTAAAGTAGTAGAGAAGTTAATCTACGAATTACTTAATAGTTTTTTATTTAAATATGACATTTTGTGTAATGAACAAAAAGGTTTTAGGAAAAACAAAAGCATTAATACGGCTATTTTCGAGCTATACAATACTATCATCAAAAATGTAGATAGCAAAGTACCTATTTGCGCAATCTTCACAGATATGACGAAAGCTTTTGATTGTGTCGTTCACGCCATTCTGCTAAACAAGTTGAGTGTTTATGGAATAAGGGGAAATGTACTCAAACTTATTAAATCATATCTAAGCGATCGTAAACAGTACACGAAATAACCAGAATTTGCCCTAAGACGAAATGAGAAAGTAAATACCGATCCAAAGGGCGAACTGTAAAATATGGGGTACCACAGGGCAGCGTCCTTGGGCCACCCCTTTTCTTAATTTATATCAACGAATTGCCACGTCATGTTGATAATCCAATGGTGTTATTTGCCGATGACAGCACCGCGTTGGTAAAATGTGAACATCTGGATAACTATGAACAGGACATAAATAAGACCCTGGCAGATATCGTACATTGGCTAGAAAGAAACAACTTAGTGATAAAAGATCAGCAAACAGTATAGTTGTTTTATTCAAAGTCAAAGATTTATTTATACCATCAACACTTTTAGTATACACATTAGTTCATTAAAACCCAAACCTTTAAGTACTGAGTGCTAGTCTGAGTGTTCGGTACTTAACACAGCTTATTCAAACATTCCAACTTACAACCATAACTTACGGCACAAAACCTGCACTATTTTTAGCTATGATGAGCTTAAAACAACTAGCTTCCCCGATGCAGCAAAAGCATTAGAAGACTGCTTCTATATGGATGACTTCTGTAGCGGAGCAAATACTATGGCACAATCCAAACAGCTTACATCAGATCTAATAAAGCTACGCAGCAAGGGTGGAATTAATTTACGAAAATAGGCCACAAATGAACCAAAATTACTCGCTGATTTGAGTTGGGAGGTCATAGCTTAAACAGTAAGACTGAACGAAGACATTAGGGCTAGGATGGCATCCGCAACAGGACAAATTCATCTTTGACTCGAAACTGGAACCAGTTTCATTACCAAAACCAACCAAAAGGTCACTTCTCTCCGACATAAGAAGAGAACCAGCAAATGTTGAGAGTCCTCAGATCATACCGTGTGTTTAAGAAATGAAAATGTTTTATTTGGTTCGATATTATCAACCCTATAAGGGTTACAGAGCAGAATTAAATCTTGAGACTTTGACGGAGCCAGGTTGACAAGAACCTTATTTACAGGGTGTTAGGGGAGTTCGTTACAACCTTCCATCTCGGGGTTGGCGATCACGCTACGTCCGCAGTAAGAACCAAAAAATTTTTTTTTGTTAATATACGGACGTCTATGCCTGAAATGAGATAAAATCATATTTGGTCTCAATGAAGTAGAGGCAAAGGTGCATTATGGTAGGGACATAATATGGCTGTTACTAGTTAAGCATGTTTTAGTTCCAGGTAGGTGAAGCAGCAAGCTTGTTGCCAATGGGATACCCGGGGATTGAAAATCCAGGCCTGAGGTAACAACTGAGAAGTTCTCATAACGGGAAAATCGAAAACTCATCCAATTTGACCACTTTCAGCTGGTTGCAAACCTTTACCTAATACCCACATACCTACAGTTTTTTGGAAGTTTCATCGTATTTTTACATTTATTGTCCAGTTTTTTTAATCTGCGGTTTTTCATTTATTAATACAAAATCAACAGCCATTTGATCACGTTCTTTAGAGTCTAAATTTGCATCAAAATATTAAGTGAAACTTGGTAACAACAATACAAATCAGTTGTTGAAACTGAATAAAATTAACCTCTTTGACTTAACCAACTCATATTCCCTTCCATCTTTACTAACTTATAACTCTAAAACAATCTGAAACACCTAATTATAAGAACACATAATTATAAAACCTTAAAAAAAGCTAGATTTTAACTCCATCATCTTAAGCATTACCCAGGTACAGTCTGACACAGGACTCACTATCTTGGTTAGATAAAAGGTAGGTATTTTATTTCTCTATTTATTAAATTACAGATACCTAGGCATATTAAGTTACCCTTACTAGGAAAATACTAACTATTTAACTTCATACAGAATTAGTCCCTTTTCACACGCTCCGGTGCCGGGTAGCCGGCGGCAAATGTATAGCCCTGTACGCCGGTACGTGTGAAAGCTTACATACATGCCGATACACTTCGCCGCCGGTTACCTGGCACCGGCTAACCGGGGCGTGTGAAAAGGTACTAACAGACATGCAGTTTATTAATACTCAATTACATCTTACGATAAGATACACATTAATTAGCTTGCTAGTAAAAACAGCTCCTGAGAAACCTCACCCCCTAGAAATGTATAAAAAGCGACATCTATGGACAGGAGGATATACTACGATGTTTACGTGCGCCGCGAGCGTGCCATCCCTGTGACATCAATGAAACTACTAAGATATTCCTAACTAGAAATAAAAATACTGACGGCGATAAAAAATAAAAATAAAGATATTTTAAACTTCCAAACGTGTTCCACAAACGTTATACTTTTTTACAAATTTCTAAAAACTCACAACAGAATTATAAAATTTTATAAAATCGTTAGGCCGATCGAAGAATCGAATTGGACTCACGAATCAAGTTGTTATACCGCTGCGCCAATCTGATACTTAACATAGTTGTGAAATTCATCGATATGTTTATGAATCATCCATCATATCATTCATGTCAGCCGTGACGTTTATATAATAAAAATTAGATTAGGAAGAAGATTGAGGATAAGCTTATAATTTTGTTAAGTAAATCATGGCATCGCGACATAGTATCCATGTTACCGAATCGGATTAAAACAATGGTAATTTCTGTTGTGTCTGCTAATTGACACTTGAGTCTATTATTACTCGTCTGCTTGTGTTCTTCGAACTTGAATTCACAACGTTGTAAATAAGATAAAATCCGAAATTATAATTTACATTTCGAATTGTTTTAACTGTTGTGCATCAGATGTTTGTCTGAAAGTATGCTTGAAATCGTAGTATTATAAGTTTGATCTAGTGTGAAGATATAAAAACTAAACACACCTTACGTGAAATAACAATATATTTACTAAATTACAAGAGGTAATAAAAAATATGGAACACGTATTATATTTTTAACAACAAGAAGAAACCCTAGTAGTGTCGCGCATGGTACGTACTAGCAGCTAGCGCAAAGCTGACACACTGACATAAGATACACGGCGTGAATCTGAACTCTGCAAGTGGCGGGGTAAACTTGACCGACCTAGGTCGATACGAGAGTTCCCCTGGAGCTTGCCGAACTCATACTGGTGTGACGGTAATTATTCCTTTTTTTGGTCTTCTTGCAGTTTAGTCAAAGTGATTGTCTATTGCTTAACCAGGTGATCCTGTGAAGGCTAAACTAGAGCCTCCAGTCAGGCACAACCCGCTATGGGGTCGAACCTCAGTTCAGGGCGTCGCTAGGGGGACAACAAGGGCGGCCGCTCCCCCTTTTATAGTCGGTCAGGGTGTCGGCAGACGTCGCGTTCGGCGCGCTGGTGGGGTTGCGCTCTTTGTAGTGACGCATTGTGTGTTCGTCGCGATACAGTATTTCTGATCTTCTTCGGCTGATCAGATGATGCATTGATATTGTTCTGTAATAAAAATGTAATTTTATTGGTCAGGCTGCAACCATAGTCCTTCCGTGATCTATAAGTAATTTGCCAAGATGTAATAAGCCTTTAGACCGAATTGATTTTCTTGAGCTGATGATCGAGGCAAACTCAATAACAAGCAAGCTGAAGTGGCAATGGGCCGGCCTTATTAGCCGGAGAACCGTGACCGTTAACCGTGAACCGGGGCAGCCGTGTTTTTGAGAGGACAAGGTGAATCGTGAAACGTAAGGTGGGATGCCTTTTAGCTAGAAAGGGCGTCGCAACTTCGCACGCGTTACCGAGAAGCGAGATAAATGGCATATGATTGGAAAGCCCTATGTCCAGCAGTGTACTAAACTGATAATAATTAATGACCGAAAATTTTTTGGGACATGCATGAGCAGTGCACGGTGTTCATTGGAAATTGAGATACTTACGTAACTTCAGGTATTTAACAAGGAATAAGGGTGAACAAAGTATTTGATCCAGTTAATCGATAACTATACTTAAATAGAAATACTAATAGTGAAAACAGTGTCAAAATTGATTGAAAAATATATCTGTCCTCTTGCGAAAACGCTGTTGTCTATGGCAATGGTATTGAAGTAAGTACTAGACTTTGTTGTCAGAGCCTATATTAGACTTTCTAAGTAAAAACTTAAAAGCCTAATAACTTTGTTGCCGATGAAGATATACGAACGAAGAAAACCACTGTGAAAGGCATCAGATATTTTTATAAAATTTCAAATCACCACATTACAATGCAGTCAACTTGGAACGTTACGGTGTCGCGGCATGGTGCATTTACGTGACGTGCTAATGCAGGGTATGGCAACGTCGCCATGGAACGGCGCGTCGTACGTCGACGGAAGCGGTACGTGGCGATGCGCTGCGATGCGATGCGAGCATCTCATACAATTTCCTATACGTGGCCCCCGGGTGGTGCAAATCAGGTGATATTAACTGGTGGTAGGTTACGGCCGAAGGCTTGCGGCCACCCACCGGGCAAAGACGTACCGCCAACCAGCCTAGCCGTGTTCCGGTACGATGCTCGGTGTAGCCAACTAGAGGAGTTGGGTCGAGATAGCTTTTCAACTTCAGGCGGACCAGCCTGACGCGCGCTGTAATGGGAGTATTGGGAGACTGGTCGCGGAGGGTAGAGGGATCCGAGGCACGATGCGCCGCTGGCTGACCGCAGGTAGTTGGCCCAAGTAGTGTGCCAGCCACACACGAAATGCTTCCCCGCCAACTGTCGAAAAATCTCGCAATGCACCATCGTGCTGGTTGGCGACAAGAAGACAGGGCCCGATTGACGTTCCCGGAGGAGCTCGGGCGTCTCCGCAGTCTCTAGACCAGTCCCCCATTGATGGCGTCCTGTCAATGCGTGTCTGTGGGTTGCCAGCGTGAAATCTCATCTCTCTGCCTTCTCCTCCCCATTTTCACTCAAAAGAATGCCAAGGAAATATAAAAGAAAAGCTGAACAGTGGTTGCTGCCACTCAAAGTGCACCTCAGCAACATAAGAGGGCTGCACTCTAATCTTAAAGCAGTCCATCACAACCTGGAGACTGATAGACCAGCTCTTCTTTTCCTTTCGGAGACGCAGATCGGATGTCCGTCAGACGGGTCGTACTTATCATACCCAGGGTTTACTCTGGAGCACATTTTAAAATATGCACGGGTGTATTCATGTACACCCGAGACTACTCTGTTATCGGCGTCTCCGAAACCTTGAGGACACTAGGTTCTCCGTGCTCTGGGCACTGATGGACACAGGCCTGGATAAAATTATTTACGCCTGTGTCTACCGATCTCACAGTGGCGATCAGGAGACAACCAGGCTCGAAACATCTGTGTGAGGCGGCTGACACGGCACAGCAGTGATACCCTTCTGCCCAATTAGTGATACTGGGGGATTGCAATGCCCACTACCAGGAGTAGCTCTTCCAATACCAGTGCACTGATCATGATGGGTGAGAGACGCGAAAGCTTGCGCTTGCGTTAAATCTCGCCCAGCTGGTCCAGGGAGCAACGAGTGTCCGGGATGTTGATTCGCACACTGCTGATTGCTTGGGCCTTCTGTTGACAACAGACCCAGACCGCTACTCTGTGTCGTTATCTTCACCTTTGGGTAGCTCCGATCATTGGGCTAAAATTTCCATTATGGGCCGCTGATTTAAGGCGCGGGAGGGAGGGGGGAGAGGGGGGGGGGAGGGGGAGAAACCCCCCTGTACCATCCCCACAACTCGGAGCCCCATGGTTATGGAGATATCCATGGTTAATGTTTTGAGGTTAGAATAAAAATTTCATCAATTTCCATTGATTTTTGGGGCGGGAAGGGGGGTAGGGATGTGGGGGGGTAGGGGGGCGACCGAAAAGATTACGGGAGCTCAGTTCGCTCGCTTTGCTCACTCACTTCAGCTGCCGTCATCTTTTCGAACCTAACCTGTCCGTGTCGGGGTGCCCTAAGTTCCCGAGCTCGCTTCGCTCGCTCTTGGACTAATTCATAAAGACCACATGGAAAGTGGGTGCTCTGATTCGGTTTTGGGTATTTCGGATATTCACATAGTAAATAAAACACGATGACTAACACTGACAGTTAACACACACAAAGAAGCGTGGCATTGCTTCACGTTCCGTTCCACAGTGTAAACAAAATTCGGTATTTTTTGTGTAAAAAAGTCAATGTAATTGCATAATACACCATGGTTATTGTGCACATTAATTACACACCAAATAAAATATGTGAGTAAGTGAAACTAAAATTATATTTAAATAAAAAATATGACTTCAAATTTAATAAAATACAGGGTGTCTCAATAGTAAGTTCACATTTGCTTATCTTATTACGCGAAAGCAACTATTCTGAGGGGCGCGGGGGGTATGTCAGTCGGTAGTCTGGCTCTTGGGAATTTAGTCGCTATGGAGCGTTTCTCTGGTGCGGACCGTGCGTTGTGCGTACGTGAGTTTTACAAAAACGGTAATTCGGCGACTGTAGCGCGTAGAAAATTCTGCAGTATTCGACATATTCGTCACTTAAATGATGCGCCTAGCACTCGTCTCATTGCAAAATGGGTTGAGAAGTTTGAAGACACTGGGTCAACTCTGGAGAAACCAAAATCTGGGCGACCAAGAACAGGCAGCGATGCCGGCGCGAGGAATTATCGGCCCTTACTTTTTTGAAGATGGAAGGGGACGCACACTCACAGTGAATTCAGAGCGTTATGTGGAGATGTTAGACGAGTTTTTCGTACCCCAACTGCAAAACTTTCCTGGTTACAACCAAAGAACATGGTTCCAGCAGGATGGAGCAACTTCACACACGTCCAACAGATCTCTGCCTCGAGTTCGAGAAATTTTTCCGAACAAATTAATCTCCAGGCGAGGTGACATAAATTGGCCTCCACGGAGTCCCGATTTAACGCCTATGGATTTTTTCCTGTGGGGTTATGTCAAATCAAAAGTTTACGCTAATAAACCGACTTCCCTGGCACAATTAAAAGAAAATATCCGTCATGAAATGGCAGCCATCACGGAGACTACCTGCCGAGCTGTCATAGGCAATTTTAGTGCCCGACTAAATGAATGCCGAGAGCGCAACGGTTTACATTTGGACGATGTTATTTTTAAAAATAAATTCCCAAACAGTGTACTTCAATATAAAATAAACATTTTTTCAATAAAGCTAAGACTTTTCTTTTAAAAAAAGATTTAAATGTGAACTTTCTTTTGAGACACCTTGTACTACTCTACGTCAACGGAACGTGAAATGTGAACTTTGACGTTTACCATGACAATTTATCTAACCTTAAAATTTGCACAAAACAAAATATGTATGGGAATTTTAAACATTTTTTTCTCGAAAACCGTGATGCTCCGAGTTTAGACACTTTGGAAAAAGCTTTCTATTTATGAGTACTATCTATAAAAAAAAATGGACTTCCAAATCAGCGGCCCATAAACGAAAATTTTATCCGATCATTGGCTAGTGAAGTCTGTATCCGTCTACTCCCCGCCCGATCCCAGCCCAATAAGCACCCGGCGAGTTTGGTGGTACAGATCAGCAGATTGGGATGGGATGCGTTCTTTCTTCGCATCTTATCCTTGGCAGCCCACTTGCTTTTCTTTGGCAAACCCTTCGTCGTGCGCGGACGCCGTGACGGATGTGTTGCGTCAGGGAATGGAGTACTACATTCGGTTCTCTGACGTAGCAATGTCTAGCGATTACCGGCCATGGTTTGGCACAAAGCGCAATCGCACCAACACGCTTAAACATGAGGCGTACCTTGCATGGGTCGACTCTTGGACACACAAAGCTAACGACGTGAGCCAGCGGAAGAGAGCCTTCAATAGGGCTGCCAAGTCCTGCAAGAGGGTATTGCGAAGGGCTCGGTTTGACCACATAAGCCGTATTTGGACCAAACTTGCTTCCTACCCAGCCGATAGTAAAGTGTTTTGGTCCAAGCGCAAGCTGACTAAGTTGGTTGAATCGAATTTCTGCCGGCCCTCGCTACCATCACAGCTGAAACCCGACGGAACGCTGGCCCACTCCGCTGAGGAGAAAGCAAACTTGTTTGCTTCTCTTTTTGGGGCATCCTTACTTCTGGATTCTGGTGACGCGCAGCCCCCTCTTTCTCCTGATGGATGCGAGACGAGTATGCCGGACATTCGCTTCCATCAAAAGGACGTCCGTAGAGTAATGCGAGAACTTGACGTGAACTAAGCTAGTGGCCCCGACGGGATGCCGGCAATCGTTCTGAGAACTTGTGCGCCTGAACTGTCTCCTATCCTGTCACGCCTGTTTCGCCTTTCATATGAGACTGGAAAAGTACCGAATGTTTGGCAGCAAGCTAACGTTCAACCTGTGCCCAGGAAGGGCAGTCTGGCAGACCCGGCCAACAACAGACTCATTTCAGTTACTTCCATCCTCTACAAGAGTATGGGACGGGTGCTCAACTCCAAGCTCCTGGCAAACCTAAAAGCTAACGACATCCTCAGTGACCGTCAATATGGCTTCCGCCGAAATCGGTCAACTGGGGATCTTCTAGCGTATGCCATTCACATATGGAGTGAGGCCATCGAGAGGCACGGGAAAGCGCTTGCCGTCTCCCTCGACATATGGAATGCTTTTGACAGGGTCTGGGACGAGAGCCTTATTGGTAAGCTTCCTTTATTCGGTTTGCCCGGTGGTCTGTGTGATTGGATTGCCGACTTCCTGAGGGGCCGGTCTATACGATTGGTTGTTGATGGCAGCTTTTTTGACCAACTGGATATCAACGCCGGAGTCCCTCAGGGGTTGGTACTCTCAGCAACATTGTTCTTGATGCACATAAATAATTTGCTATAACCCATTGGGTACGCAGACGACAGCACTGTTGCTGAGAGATATGTATCCGACGCGCGCGCTACTGGGCCTCAGATCCAGGCTCTCCGGGAGGCCATGGTAGGGCGCTTGAATCTGTCCTTGCAGGCAGTCTTCGAGTGGGCCGATACCAATCTGGTCAGGTTCAATGCTGCTAAGACCCAGGCGTGTCTTTTTTCCACCGAGGAGCCAATTCCACCCGGCTCCTTCTTTCCGTGGTATGACCGTGCCGATAACGGACCATCTTGAGCTTCTTGGTATTATGTTGACATCGACTCTCAATTTTGGTCCATTCAATGAGACAAAAGCCCAACTGGCTGCCAAAAAGTTGGGGATCCTTGCAAAGGTGAGGCGGTATTTCACGCCAGAACAGTTGCTCAACTTATCAAGCGCAAGTTCGGTCATGCATGGAGTACTGCTCTTATCTCTGGGACGGATCTGCCAGCTGGCGCCCGAGCGCGGCGCCCGGGTCCACGTGGGACAGCTGTCTCTCGGAGAGGTGGGTGCCGCGCTCGCGCACCTCAAGCCCAAGCGTTCGGTTGGGCCGGACGGGGTGCCACCCTTCATTGTTAGGGATTGCAGGACAGTACTGATCCAGCCGCTCATGCATTTAATAAATATTTTTTTACGAGAATGCTCGTACCCCGACGGCTGGAAGTTGACTAGGGTTACTCCGGTACCGAAGGGCACTCCAAGCTCAGATATCAGCGGATATATACCTGTAGCTGTACTTTCAGTGTTTGCTTAAGTCTTCTAGTCCGCGTTGTGCTCTTGCATCCACTCGCAAGAAGCCTCACAGCTCAACGACGCGCAGCATGATTTCCGTGCGGGCCGCAGCACGAATTCTAACTTAATGTGTTTTTTAAACCAGGCCGCCACAGTGCTGGACTCGGAGATAGGTGGATAACCGGACGTCGCTCACTTCGACTTCAGAAAGGCCTTCCTTCGACATCCTTTTAAATAAATTTGCGAGGGTTGGTTTTACCCCAGCCCTCCTAGAGTTATTTGGTAGCTACTTGGGTAATCGTAAGCAAATTGTGGAATACGCAGGTTACACATCGGACTCGTATTTCACCCTTACAGGGGTTAGCCAGGAGACAAATTTAGGACCATAAGAATTTATTTGAATGATTAACGATCTTCCAGATGTCATTAAAGACGCTGGTTGTTTGTTATTTGCTGATGATCTCAAGTTATTTTTGCGGATCATAGACGAGTCACACTGCGGCATGCTCCAGCGAGACATCGGCACCGGGTAGTAGCCCATGCTACTACCCGATCGGATATTGAAGATTAATTTGTTCTCTGCACTCCATAGTGAAGAGAACAAATTAATCTTCAATGTGACGTAGTGTAACGTAATGTCCTTCACGCGGGCCGTGGTACCCCTACGTCACGATTATTGCATGGGCGGTCACGTCATACCACGGGTGGGGTCAGTGCGAGATATTGGTGTTACCTATTCCGAGGATCTGTCGTTTCGCACTCATGTGGTGCAAGTATGTAGAAAAGCTTTAAAAAATCTTAGGTTGGTCATGCGTGAAACCCGTGACTTCACCAACATGGCAGCAGTGAAATCGCTTTATAATGCGTTAGTACGAAGCAACTTGGAAACTAGTGCTATCATCTGGAATCCTTATGAAACGAAGTATTCTACGATGGTTAAAAAATGCATAACAAGTTTACCTATACATAAGGCAATTTGGTATTTACCCTTTCTACCCGCTTATGTATCCAACCCACTTTGTTATAGGGATGGCTGGGTACTATAAGTTAGAAGTCAGGCGCAACCTCGCCCTTGTATTTATGTTTTCATGGTTTTTCGTGGTATGCTAAATAATCCACTAATATTAGAATCGTTGAAATTGCTCGTTCCAATCCTGGCTACTGTTAGGACCGAGGGAGAGGATGTTTAAAGTCCCGTCAACCCGCACTAACGTGTTAAAGTTTGCACCAGTGACTCGATCAGTTAGAACACTTAATAGCGTCTCTCTGCAAAGTCAAAGTCAAAGTCGAAGTCAAAGTATTTATTAGTGTGTTTTTTGGTGATACAGTAGGTCTTACAGTTAGGTTATGGTGACTCAAAAAACTACCTATAGGGCATACACTATTTAACAATATATGAATTTAAAATCGATATTTCATAAAAACTAACAAAATTTCAATATTTACAATACAAACAATTTTTTGTAATAAACATTTAGAATACAATTAATTATTTTAATTAATATACAGAATACAATTAATAAGTAAATTGTTTTAATTGACAAGCATAAATAAATAATTATCATTTAGTTTATTACATTTTGTCATGAAGGAATTCGTCAATGGTATAGTAGCATTTTTCAATTAAAAAAATATTTAGTCTCCGTTTAAATTGTGTCAAGTTTAAATCTTTAATGTCATTTGGTATTTTATTGAATATTTTCGGAGCCATGCAGAGGATGCTTTTGTGCATAAGGGCGGTCTTTGAGGCTCTTAGACATAATTCGTGACGATATTCTTGTCTTGTCGATCTACAGCGTTGCTCTGAAGCTTTATTAAACAGTTTACTATTTTTCCTGACGAACAATGCGGTCTCGTATATGTAAAGAGAAGGTAATGTGAGTATTTTCTGCGTTTGGACATATTTTCTTGCTCTTTGGTGGAATTCCAGAGGGTGACACTTAGTGAGTTGTCCACTGTATAAGTTGTCCACTGTATAACGAGTTTGGGTATTACCCGTAAAAATAAATGTACGTGTTAATAAATAAATAAGTACCTACCAGCTATCCAGCTGGTAGGTGCCCGTTTTTCGATAGACTCATGGCGAAGAGGCTCATCGGCAAAGAGATACTGGTCGAGTCTAGGCTCCAGAGGCTTAAACATCGGCGCCAAGTTGCCAGTCTGTCGGTTTTATATCGGTTACATTTCGGGGAGTATGCGATAGAATTGCATGAACTAATTCCTCCTAGCCCGTTCCATCATCGGACTACAAGACGTACGGCGATATGTCATCGGTACATGGTGTACATCCCACCCATACGCACCAAACGTTTTGGCAATACTTTTATTATGCGTACAGCTAAGGAGTGGAATTCTATGCCAGAGTCCGTATTTTCTGATAGCTACAACATGGGAGTCTTTAAGTCAAGAGTGAAAAGGTTTCTTCTATGTAAGTGTGCTACATCGTCGACCACATCATCGCTTACCATCAGGTAAGATAGTGGTCAAGCGCGAGCCTATCAATAATTTAAAAAAAATGATGTTTAAATGACTTATCGATTAGTTGTGCTAAAAAGATGTCAGAAATGCTGTAACTGTCAGAAACGATACTTAACGTTGTTGCGTTTTGTCAGAAATGCTGGCAAATATACCGGAATTTTGAAAGGCACGACAACGTGTTACGTTGCGATATGTTGACGTTACACGACACGGTGACGTAAATTTTCATGTCACGCCAACGAGCCGCACTGCTACAGCGCACCTTTCCACGTTGACGACCGACGTCGTGACAAGCCCTTTCTGTTGGGAATTGAACACAATATGTTGCGACCGGCCGGCGCGTGCTGTCTGCGCTGCACATACAGCTGAGTGACGCGCACGGCAACAATTGCTAGCACGGACGAACCGCGATAGTTGACATATTGTAATTCAAATAATAACGGCATGAATCCATCGCCTAAAAATACAGTCAACTTTGATTTCATCCACGAGCTAACACTTCCAGTCATAGATACTTACCTAAATAGTTTCTAGACGCTGACGACTTTAGTGACGACTATTTATTTCATGCAAATAAATGAAAACCGTTTCTCACAATTTATGTCATTATATTCGCCCTCGTAGTTCATATGCACACAGTTCTCATTATTGTTATAATTTAATGGCTCTCCTTTCTTCCAATTTATATACACGTCAGACATACCTAGAATAAGAAAGTAATAAATGAGCAAAGTTATAAGAGCACAGAAGCGCTGCGCCGATAGACACTAGAAACGCCTTTAATTATCTATCATATTTGTACCCGCACAATTAGCGGTGAGCGTAAGTTTCGGCTGTCATAGTTATTGGCAGACTTATCACAGGCCATCAGTTAGGTGCTGTTAAAATGGTGACGTCCACTGACATGGTTGGTTTGTACAACAAGTGTTGTGACATGGTTGTAGCCAAACTAGACATAGCTTCAGCCGCCGAGGCGTGTTCGTGCTCTGTCCGTTTTACACAGACAGCTTTATGTCATCCTCCTGCCGTCATCCCAAATTATTCGGGATCGGTTATTATTAAACATACACGTACCGTCAATGGTAACAAACTGGGTACTGCCAGGTGATTCTCTTTTTATGGCCACCCATAGCCAATTTTGTGGCGCCCATACATTTTCACTTGTAAATGTGACTCCATGTAGTTTCCAGAACTGTATTACTGTGTTAGCCTCCTCGAAGGTTTCTGGTAAAATTAAACTGGCTCCTTCATCTTTACATATTTGATTGGCCTCATCCCAGGTCTTCTGTTCCTTGTGATACTTAATAAAACTTAATAATTCTTCTTTATAAGTATAATTATCAGCCCGGAAAAACACTTTAGGATTCTGGTCATCTACGGAATGGAAAATAATCATTAGTATTTAATGGAATAAGTATCTTTCAACTAAGGTCCAGTTTTTTTAAACTGGTGTTAACCAACGAATGGTTAAATAATTATGCTAACCAATGGTTTAAAATTTCGATAAAACGCGTTAATTAATCAATTGTTCATCTAACAAATTATCAAATAACAACTTACTTGACCATTCGTGAGGCTAACAACTGAAGAAAAATTGTGATTTAACGAATTTGCAACCATTGATTAGCATATTAAATCATTGCTTGAGTTAACTACGGATTAAAATACTGGGCCTTAGGCCCAGGTTCTCAGCCGCTTATTACATTTCGAATTAGCTGAAAATTGGTCACAAATTATCCAACCGTCAGTTGTCAACCGTTTCTTTTGGGTTTCTGCATCATCGAAAAATTATATATCGCTTGTTACATTGAATAATCGGCATCAATTTATTTTGGTTGGCTACTCTAGCTGAACTTCGCTACTATAACGTAATCAGTAACTATAAGTAGTATTTATCTAGAGCGGCTGGTTTAGTGAAGCTACTAAGTTAATCAAACCTTACCAAGGACGGATTTTGGATGGGTCACCATTTTCTTTTTGGTTTGATTGTTTTTAGTTAGGTGAACCAATACAGGTTAAGCAGCTATGCAGGTTAATTCGAGATTTTTCTCAATTGTGACAAATTGTCAACCGCTTGTCACACTTGGTGTTGAGAAACTGATAGTACAACTAACCGGCTATTGTTCGTCAACAACGTTAACAACCCGATAATCGAGAGCTGGGAAACCGGGTGTTAGGCTCATGTTTTTTTATTCGTAGTAAACTCAAGTAACAGTTCAACGTATCAACCAATGGTAAATTTTTATGTTAAACTATTAGTTAAAAAAATAACCACCCAAATTTTAAGAATTAATTAAGTAGTTGATCATTTGCTAGGCGAACAATTGACGAAGAAACGCAATTAACAGAAATTTTATCATTGTTTACTATTTTTAAACATTAGCTGAGTTAACTACGGATGGTGGAAAATCCGAGTACGGAGTGACTTCCACCCATCTGTTAAATGGAGAAAAAGCATTTTAGATCAAATTTACTATGTTAAAAAATACATCGCAAGTGGGATTTATGAAAAATACCTCTCAAGAATATTATAATTAATAAAAAAAATCGATGAGTTAAGATCAAATAACAAACACCAATGTGGCTCATATTTTCTGAAAGGATTTCTCATGCGTTCTCCATTTTGTGTCCCAGTTTTTAATATCAGGCTAAATATACAATGGCAATATTCGATGAGTTAAATCAAACCAAATTACAAACGGCAGTAAGACTTTTTTAGTTTCACTCCCGTTTGTTATTGAATTATAGAACACACACATTTTTTTTTTATCATGTGCACTTGTTTTATTGTACGCCAATTCTGAATAATGGTAAACTCAAACCGGGATTATTCGATGAGTTAAGACAGACCGTATAACAAACAGCGAATGGATTAACGTTTCCTGAAAGACCTTCTTTTGTTGTTAATTTTATGCCATAGATGCTACCATTAAATCATCGCTTAACATCAGGCGAGGTAGTGATCAAATTCGAGATTATAATTAAAAAAAATTGTTTTCCGAAATATAAGCGCACAATTAATGATAGTCTTGACAGGAATGTTTTAGACTTCTGTGCATGTTTTAGAGATGTTTTAGACTCGCGATATATTTGTAAAAATATTAAATATGATGTAAAATGCTTTCCATCCATTGAGCTTACACTAGTCAAAAATTCTTCCATACAAACGTAGTCTAGGGATTATTTCACTGTTTGACAACGAACGTTCAAAATAAAAAGTGATATCAATTTGTCTTAGCATTATCTAGCCCTGTATGAAAAAAAAAAGTAAAAAAAGAAAATATTTGAAAGTTATGAGCGTCGAAAGTTCAAAGTTTCGACACTAATTGTAACGCATTTTTGGGCGCAAATAAATACCATAAGAAGACGGAAAATTGCAAAACGGCCACCATACAGGGATAGTAGTTCAACAATGCAAATAATTTTATTTTGAACAGATACGTTTAGTTGTTTTTTCATGATATCCAGACTCCCAATGGTCTTTTTATAAAATTTCGCGCGCTCGGTTTCATCCTAAATCATTATCCATTTCGCTACAAATTTGCAAAAGTGTGTATTCGTACGTGAACTAGCTTTCTACTGTTCATCACAGTATTTATCTCTTCCGCACGTGTTGTCGGTTGATATAAAATGCATTTTAACCCCGCGCACAAAATAGTTCGTGCCGTCGACTAGTGTAACCTTAAACAAATTGTTTAAGGTCGCTTCTTACTCGGATCTTAAGCCAGGCAGAGTGTGCCGCTTAAAAAGGAACAACGCCGTGCCCTCATCTCAGAAGTAGGCAGTGACCTATCGCTGCCGGCCGTAGTCGAGACCTTCTGCGAAACAGTCGTCTCGCAGAAGGTGGCTGCGGAGAGGGAGAGGTAGATTTCATTCGCTCACCCGATCCGCAGCAGATGAACTGGGCGTCAGCGGAGGGTGGACAACGCTCTCTTCCAGCCCCTCTATATGGGTCCAGGGGCGACCGATTCGGTTACCAAACTGAATGTTTAGTTATGTTGAGTTATACTGACAGTTAAATTTTGGTCATTTAAATTCAGTGAAGGATTAATCCGCTACATGATACAGTATCGATTTGTTAGTTTCGGTATTCGGTGTATTTGGTACCTCTTGTTTAATCATTTTGCAACAACGAATCCCGGACACAACATAGAGCATCATGAGCCAGTCCACCGTTCGCCTAGTGAATATGCCTGTCAAACACCGCTTTAACTACTTAAAAGCTGTAGTAGATGACGAATTACTCAATCGCCTCGTCGTATATCAGATGACCTAACAGTAAACGTGGTTGTCCGCCAAAGCTGCCTCCTGTCGCCGTTCCGCTTCCTAGTTATGCTTGATTGAAGGCATTATGCTTCGCATCTCTGATAATAGGTGTCGCAGCATAGTGTGAGGATTAACCAACTTCTTGAAAGACTTGGATTACGCCGATGACTTATGCCTGTTGAGTCATACCCACACCTATAACTGCAACTTTCGCGCAGCTGAGACCTGTTTGGAAATCGCAAATACTGACCCGAAGTATTTAAGTCAACATCTTCGGGTCCAATGTCAAACTATGCTGCTCTACGGGTGCGAAACGTGGTCACAAAGGTCATCTCACGCCAAATTCAAGTCTTGGTCAACCGCTGACTTTGTCGCATTCTCGGAATTTGCTGGCCCAACACCATATCCAACGTAGAACTGTTTGAAAAATGTCACGAAAGCCCAATCAAGCGCTTTTTCTTTCTCACTTGCAGACCGAGCCAGCCACCCATCAGGAGACAGATGAGAGAGAGTGACAGATGTATACACGTCAGATACATCTGTCCCTTATTCGTTTTTAAATTGATACCGCTCTAAGAGCTTATGGTCACCCCCCTGGTTTCAACATTGAAAGTAAAGTGGGACGACAGAAGTTCATTTCAACCACTTTTGACAGGGACCATAACTGTTTACTACCCGGAGGGTGCGATGCCAGCTTGGCCCCGATACGTCCTATATGGTCAAAACGTGCCTCAAACAAAACCCGCTTGCAGAACTTGGCGGCAGCATTGAAGGCTCTTTTCCTTACGCAAACCCTACGCGCTCGAACTTTGCGGTCGCGGGCCTTTTCCCAGTTTTGGAAGGGAGACTCTTTTCGGGCCTAAGCGTGGACGCATTCTGCATCATACCAAGGCCGATATTTGTGACCGATTGGGATGTCAGAGAATGGAATAAAATACTTCATTCCCTGCCGAATCACGTCCAGAACCACGTCAGCACAGCAGACTGCACAAGCGATCACCTGAGGAGAAGCACACATGCCACCAAGGATCAAACGCAAAAAAATGACGCTTCTCATCCCAGTCGTGTCTCTAGGACTCTCAACAGGAGGAGAGAAGGTCGATACCGATTTCACCAGACAGTGGTTAGACGTCCCCAGCGAGGCCGATACCGATACTGAATGACTGTATGGATCAGTAGTCAGCAGAAAGTCTAAGCAATTGGGTGTATGGCCGTCAACATCCGGAACCCGCATTGCCATATTCACCAGCTGGGTTAGATCTAGACTTAAAGTAAACTCGCGCGCCTCCAACTTGATCAGTTTTCTGGCACGGTAACTACCACTTTTGTACCGTTGCTGGGCTACGTCAGTCAACTCCACGAGGTTCCACGAGGCAATTAAAGAGCGCTGTTAACGCCTGGTCACCGCTGTGCACGGTCAGTATCGGTGGCTGGCATTCTACTTGAGCTCCCCTATTGCCTGCGGTCGGCCAACGACTGGCACCGTGCTTTGAATCCCGCTACTCTCCAAAATGAGTTACCAAATTTTGCTCAGAGACCGAGACCGGTTTGGAACTAGCGCAACTGATAACATCCTTCTCACACAAAGGCACTGGTACTTCCACACACCGACGGAACACAGCAAGATGCTTGGCGCCGGACTCCGGTGGGATAGTGGTAGTAAACCAGGCAGCCCCTTGTGGAGCCTACCACCGCTTATGTGGGATCGTTGAGCCATACCACAGGCAAGCCCGTGGTGCCATTGCCCGGGGTGGACTGCTAAGAAGTAGATCCCATACCACCCCAAAGTATGGCAAAAATGTGTTCAAAATTTCGGAGAAAAGTCAAGCCACCTGAGTAAGATGAAATTAATAAACTACTCGTACTTAAAACATGATGTGACTAAAACAAACGTATCTTGGTAAAACATATATCTAATACCCGCAAAACACAGACACACAAAAAATGCCGTATTTTGTCTCACACGCGAACCCACACTCGCGTCTCGCTTTTTTTATTGTCTTACTTTGCCTTGCTTTTGTATTTATTTGTTGTTCTGTTATTTGTGCTGAATGTATAGTTTTTTTCTTACCGGGACATTGCAGACCGGTGTCTCGGCACCTAATGAACCTCAATACTATATCGTCGTCGTTGGGCTCTATTATTCTGCCATGTGGCTGCATCCCTGGCTCTATAAATGGAGGAGAGGACACACAAGGCCTGCGCGATTCTAACTGCATTACTGAAAAGTTAGAGCAAATTAGTTTGGCAATTAGTTTAACCTTTAATTTAATCATTCTGTTTCCTGTTAGCTAAAACCTGGTTTTCTTGAAATCAAGAGTGAATAGGTTACTTCTAGCCAAGCAAGCTTCACCGTCAACTACATCTTCGCTTACCATAAAGTGACCCGCTTACCAACGGTCAACGGTTCTATGGCTAACACGGCTGGCCCATCGCTACTTCAGCTTGCTTGTTCTGTGAGCTAGTCCGGCGCACACCGCTCTATAGAAATCGTTCACTGATCATATTAATTCTATATTACTTTTAATTGACTTACTTTCATCAGTATGATTGCACCCAAACATCCTCATGTGGCACACGCTGCTAAATGTGCGGTATATGCCATGTTGGCACTTCCCACAGACCATCACATCACGTGATGGGCAAACAGTCGGACAAGCTGCTTCGTATTGTTCCATATCTGTATAAGAATGTATTCGTTCGTGAGCTATCAGCTAAGTATCAGTTTACTGTCCAGAAAGAAGTAGATTTCTCATAATAAGCCGAGATTGGTCGTGAGGTGAGTTTCTTTAAAAAAACTAAAAAAAATTGATAACTCGAAAACGTGATAATGTGGCACTTGATATCAACCGTAGATAAGTCAAAGATGAAGCAAGCGTTCGGTCGCCTGTATCTCTACTATTTCAATCTATGTCTGTGATAGATACCATCGACTAGTCAGCCTCCATACGCCACATTACATCAAAGGTGACGAGTTTCAGCCAATATATCAGGCCACTAAATCTGATGTTACGACACAACATTCGACAGAGACGCAAAGAACTAAGAGTATCTGCGTCATTGTCTAAAATCTACACTTGATTTATTTATTTTTTAATTCTGTTCACCTACGAATATCTTTTTTTTAGAGCTCCTGCCGCCTGTAATGCAGGGTTACCTAGTACAGACATCTAACTGATACTATATTAGTTATCTAAGATTCATTGTGTTTTTTTACCTTTTCGGCTTTTGAAAAAAGACATTATTATTTGTTATTTTTCAATATAATCTCGGGTCTCTGGTCCCGTATCCTTGAAAGGCGTGCCAGGGACCGAAGCCAACTCGCAGAGGCCATGTTTCATGAAATTTGACACCAACCAACGATTATCACTGAATGCACTACGTAAGTGCAACCAAGGTAAACCTCGGTTGGTTGAGAACTGTAGCATAATATGAAGAAAAAATACATTGGCCTAAGGGTTTGGATGGTGCAGTGGACGATTTTTTTTTTTTTTATTCGAGATGGGTTTGCTCTTGACTCTAGTCTAGGTCAAAGGTGACAGAGACAAAGTCGACGATGGAGTGACCTTACCCAGAAGAAGCCTGTTCACTCTAACTTTGAAGAGATTCGGGTTGTATGCGTTCGGAAACACAGACGCAGGCAGTGAGTTCCACTCTTTTGCAGTGCGCATTATGAAGGATGTTTGGAAGCGCTTGGTGCGAATTGGTGGAATAGCAACTAGGTGAGGATGGTAACTTGCAGTGCGTCTAGATGTCCGATGGTAGAAGAGGGCCGGTGGGATGAGGTCGTGGAGTTCATGAGCACACTCGCCAAAATACAGTCTGTAGAAGACCGACAAGCAGGCAACCTTACGGCGATGAGCTAAGCTGTGAAGCTTGGCATCCACCAGTTTGACGTCGCCAATTAGTCTCTTGGCTCTGCGTTCCACCGAGTCAAGCGCGGCAAGCTGATATTTAGCTGAGCCATCCCATAGGTGGCTGTAATACTCCATGCAGGATCGGACTTGCGCTTTGTAAAGAGGCAATAGCTGTCCAGGCATAAAGTATCGCTTACCTCTGTTTAGGACGCCCAGTTTCTTTGCCGCAATTTGGGCTTTGTACTCGATGGTGGCGCCGAAGTTGAGACTGGATGTCAACTCCATGCCAAGGAGCTCGAGCCGGTCAGTTATAGGAACAGATGCACCCCGAAAAGTAGGCGTTCTGATGAAATGAGTCCTCTTTGCGGTAAAAAGACACGCCTGTGTTTTGGTGGCGTTAAAAGAGACCAGATTGTCATCACCCCAACGGGAGACAAGACTTAAGGTCAAATCAGTACGCTCCACCATAGCCTCTCTCAAGGAACGAACTTCATCCCCGCCGGTTCTTGCGCTGGAGAAGTATCTCTCGGAAACAGTACTGTCATCTGCGTACCCAACAATACCGGGCAGAAGTAGGTCATTGATGTGCAGCAGGAAAAGAGTTGCAGAGAGAACAGACCCCTGAGGAACACCGGCATTAATAGCCTTAAGGTCAGAGGAGCAGCCGTCAACGACTACCCGGATCGACCGTTCACTGAGGAAGTCTGATATCCAGCTACAAAAACCGGCTGGGATGCCATAAGCAGGAAGCTTGCTGAGTAGACTAGCGTGCCAGACCCTGTCAAAGGCCTTCGAGATATCGAGCGATACGGCAAGTGCTTCGCCATGATTCTCGATGGCTTCGCCCCAGCAGTGCGTGACAAACACAAGAAGATCTCCAGTTGACCGTCCCCGGCGAAAGCCATATTGACGGTCACTGAGGAGCTCATTGTCTTCAAGGTAGGTCAGCAACTTACTGTTCAGTACCCTTTCCATAACCTTACATAGTATGGAGGTAATGGCTATCGGACGGTAGTGGGCAGGGTCTGCACGGTCGCCTTTCTTGTGTACTGGTTGTACATTTGCAAGCTTCCAGGATTTCGGCACCTTTCTTTTTTTAAGAGAGAGGCGGAACAAGCGTGTCAATACAGGAGACAGTTCAGGCGCACACTGCCTCAATACTCTCGCTGGAATGCCGTCAGGCCCGCTGGCCTTGTTCACGTCTAGGCTGCACAGTACTCTCCGAACCTCTTTAGTGTGAACTGCGATCGAAGAGTCACATTGAGGTATATTAGGCGGTTGCTTAGAGCCAGCATCCAGACGTGAATTGCTTCCAAAGAGAGATGCAAATAAATTTGCTTTCTCACTTGCAGAGTGAGCCAGCGACCCATCAGGTTTCAGCATTGGAGGTAAAGTGGGTCGACAGAAATTAGTTTCAACCGCTTTAGACAGGGACCAAAACTGCTTACTACCCGGAGGGTGCGATGCCAGCTTGGCCCCGATACGTCCAATATGGTCAAAACGTGCCCGACGCAGAACCCGCTTGCAGAGCTTGGCGGCAGAATTAAAGGCTCTTTTCCTCGCGCGAACCCTACGCGCTCTAATTTTGCGGTCGCGGGCCCTGACCCAGGCTTGGTAGGCAGACTCTTTTCGGGCCTCAGCGTGGGCGCATTCTGCATTATACCAAGGCCGGGCTTTGTAACCCAGCGGGATGTCGGAGAATGGAATAAAATACTCCATTCCCTGCCGAATCACGTCCGCAACCACGTCAGCACAGCACGAGGGGTCACCCGAGGAGAAGCACACATGCCGCCAAGGATAGGACGCAAAAAAGTGCCGCATCTCATCCCAGTCTGCTGACTCGTATCGCCATACTCGCCTCGTGCCTCTAGGACTGTCATCTGGAGGAGAGCAGGTCGAAACGGATTTCACCAGACAGTGGTCAGACGTTCCCAGCGGGGCTGAGACCGACACTGAATGACTGCCCGGATCAGTTGTCAGCAGAAGGTCCAAACAATTGGGTGTATGGCCGTCTACATCCGGTACCCGCGTTGCCACATTCACCAGCTGGGTAAGATCTAGCGTTAAAGCAAACTTGCGCGCCTCCGACCCGGCATGGTCGGTTTTCTGGTATGGGAACAGCCACTCCTTATGATGGGCGTTGAAGTCCCCCAGAAAAACAAGCTTCTCTGTTGGGTATCGTTGCTGGGCTACATCAGTCGACTCTACCAGGCTATTAAAGAGCGCCGTTGACACCTGGTCACCGCTATGGGATCGGTATACGCCGACGTAGATAGATTTCTCCACGCCTGTGTCCACAAGTAGCCATATGGCAGAAAAACCCGATTTCTCAAAGCAACGGAGACGACGACAACAGATGTCATCGCGGACGTACACACACCCCAGCTTGCTTCTTGAACTTGTGTTCAAGAGAGTAACCCGGGTAGTTGAGGTACGCCACGTCCGACGGAGTTGTTATATTCGTCTCCGTTAGGAAAAACAGGTGCGGCTTCTCGGTCTCTAGGTGGTGGTGGACCGGATCAAGGTTGGAGTGCAACCCCCTGATGTTAATGAGGTGCACTTTAAGTGGGAGGAAGTGCAGCCGTTATTTAACCTTATTTCTCTTCTTTGCTTTGGTCATTGATATTGTTAGAGTTGCTGGGGAAAAAGTTGAACTGTCGAGGCGCTGCTCAGATAACCAAGTGGACCACTAAAACTAACTCAACCTATGGGGAACTCATTTGGAGACTGCGGGGACGCCTGAACCCCCCCGGATATGGCCACCGGGTCCTCCCGTCCAGTCGCCAGCTGGCACGGTGGAGCATACCGGGATTATTCGCGAGTTGGCGGGGCAGCCTTTGGCACGTGGCTGGCGTGCTACTTGGGCCCCCTACTGACTGCGGTCGGCCAACGGCTGGCACCGTGCTTCGGATCCCGCTACCCTCCAAAATGAGCTACCCGGCAAGTTATTCTCAGAGACCACGACCGGTTCTGAACAGCGCAACTGACAACCTCCTTCTCCCCCAAAGGCACTGGCACTCCCACACACCGACGGAATACAGCAAGCTGCTTGGCGCCGGACTCCGGTGGGATGGTGGTCGCGAGCCAGGTGGTCCCTTGCGGAGCCTACCACCGCTTAAGTGGGATCTTTCAGCCGTACCACAGGCAAGCCCGTGGTGCCGTTGCCCGGGGTGGACCATTAGGAGGTAGATCCCATACCACCCCAAAATTACCTAAAACTATAGAAGGAATATTCGGGACCAATTATCCTTTTTTTTTCTGTACATTTACTGGCACAATTTCGAATCGCAATAGCTCCGGCGCTGCGGGATGTGCAGACCCTACGCCCATGCGAGCCGGAGCGGCGGAGGCTAGTCACCACGAGGCGACCAAAAAGCCGTAGCTGCGCTGGCGAGGATTCCGTGGGTTGGGGATGGTACAGTGGGGTAGCCCCCCTATGCCCCTTTAACCCCTTAAAACGATGGATATTTATAGAAATTTTTATTCTAACCTGAAAACTTTAATCATGTATTTGTCTGTTCTCCATAACCATGGGGCTCCGAGTGGTGGGGATGGTACAGGGGGTAGCCAAACCTCCCACGCTCCACCTCTCACCTTTCCCGCGCCAATAATCAACAGCCCATAATGGAAATTTTATCCATCGGCTGCCAGTCTAGGCAGAGATCCACCTTATTGGATTTAGAATGATGTCACTTAGCTGACCGTTCATTGTCATTCTTAACAAGCAAAAATTTTAAAACTGTCACCCGACTGCGTTTTTTTTTAATTTGACAATAGGGGTAACAATATACATACTCGACATAGTGCTCTAATTGACAACATGGTTTGCGCAGTGGTTGATCAATCGGCTGTAGCGCTACGTGTCGCGATTTCGATGCCCGCAAGGTAGAAATATTTGTATGGTATACAGATAAGTAGTTGTTTCCGGGTCTGGCCGATTGTTTATATTCTTGTAAACAAGGGAAATTTGACTTATTTAATTTCGTTGCAATGGTATTTTTCATATGAGGACCCCATCCATAGAGAAGGTGGGTCGGGCGAGGTACTGGTTGCGATTAGGTGGTAATAGAGCATTGCGAGGATTCGATCAAGATGATATCCGCAGGAGGACCTAAGCTACCAATATAGCCCGAGGAATTGCGAAACTTAAGTGGCACATTGCTCGAAGAACGGATGGTCGATGGGGCCGAAAAGTTCTGGAGTGGCGACCGCGAACCGCAAGACGATGCGTTTGAAGGCCTCCCTCTAGACAGACCGATGCCTTGGTTTAGGTTGCGGGAAACCTCAGAATGCGAGACGCACGGGATCGGTATATGGTGACGCCTGGGGGAGGCTTATTATGTCTTTTGGCTGAAATGATGATGACGAAATCCTCGCCTGCGCAGCTACGGCTTTTAGGTTGCCTTCGGCGAACAGCCTCCGCCGCTACAGCTCTCACGGTCGCCCGTGGATTGTCACGCAAGGGCGTGCACATCCCACAGCGCCGGAGCTATTGCGATTCGAAATTGTGCCTGTAAAAGAATTAAAAAAAAAACACAGCCCCACTTCACAGGGTTCCCCAGCCCCGCACATCGCCCCCCCCCCTCCCCCAACCCTCAATTCAGCGTTCCACTAAGTAAAATTTAACCTCAACCTGGCTGCTACCTTAAAGTCACTTTCACTACAATAAGTATCCGAGATAAAGCAATACTCACTAGTTTCTTCTTTGAAAGCTACACGCAAATGCGGCTTAATCGTAGGCCTGGCACGGATTGCTCTCCTCTTCACACGAATATGCGTTTTACCTAGTACAAATTAGCGTTAAAATTTAACTGGGATATTTTATTTTATTTGGGAAACAAACAGATGCAATAACAAACATAAACATACAATTATTTCAACACAATCGAGAAACAGTTGCCGAAACAACCAGAAGTTCACACAGTTCAAAGAAGTCACAATTTAATATTATATTATTGTATAAATTATGTTATTTAAATTTATATGCAAATATAAATTTCTTATGGAAAACCTAAATTTGGGTAGAGAAAGGTGAAAAATATCTAAATCTTGATTTTCTTTTAATGATATTATGTAAGGATAGACTAGGATTTTTAAGGTTCCGCATCTTAAAGCGACCTTACACAACCCTAATGAATAACACAGTGTGCATTATTCGTAAAACTAGGTCACGATTTCACAGTGATTGTATATTTTATGTTCACCGATATCTCGGTCAATTGTGTACCAATTTTGATAATCTTAATTTTGGTACCTTACTAAACAACTTGCCTATTAGGTAGGTACAACTGAAAAGCGAATAATATAAAAAGTTTTTTACAACAAAATACTATCCAAGAATAATAGTACATTATGGTACAAGTGTGCAATGTTGGTGATTACCGCTGAGGCGCCATTGAGACCCGAGCCGTAGGTGATAACACGTGTATCATACGACGTTATTCAACACTCTTGTGAAGAAAATAATACAAAAAAATCATTTTCAACAGTAAAAACGAGTTGTGAATTTTTTTTCACAATGGCGGGCAAAATTAAATCAACAATTTTTTTTTATTTTTTTTTATTTGTACGGGCATTGGCATGCCATCAGCCCAACAATCATACATAACAATAAATTTACATCTATGAGATAATAACAGGATATTAAATTAACAATGGCGATCGGCCATAGACTAAAAGTCGGCCATAGACTCTTTTTTTTGGCTTTTCGTGGATAGTGTTTTAGCCACGTACCAAATAGGGAATTTGAATTTTTCTTAATTACAGAGCAAATAAAATTTATATTCGAGTGAAAGTTTTATTTATTAAGCACGTATAAGTTGAAATTATCTATTTAAATACGAAGTTGCATGGAATGAGCAAGCAATAGGTACATTAATTTATTTGTACTATTGAGCACGATCTTTTTTGTATCGAAACTTTTTTAAGAACAAAGCAACTCAACCAATAAATAAAAAAAAAACTCTATAACTCACTTGTGAATAATAGCAATGCAAAAGTCACAGTTTGATAACAGGTATCATTATGTGGCTAATTGCGGTGAAATTAGAGCCACTTTATGAGCAAGTGTGTTGAAAAGTTATTTTTCACTTTGTAGTTTTTTTTTTGGAAGTCGTTAGTATTTTTTTGTATTTTTTTTTTTTTTATAATAGTATCTGGGCGACCGAGGTCTGTTCAGGTGAAAATAGAGAAAAATAAAATAAACTATATGCATTCATGCCAAGAAACATTTAAAAGTTTGGTTCAAACCCGGACAAATGTCCTTTCAGCCCTGTGTTAGGACTTCAGTCGACGTGGCGACCATTTTGTTTACTAATAAGGCGCTTAATTTCATTCAATTATTTATCAATTTTCTGTAAATCGGATATAAAAGTCACTCTCAGGCATTACGAAAAGTGAGTTAATGTTTTTGCGTACCCTAAGCGCCTGGTAGCTGTAACCGGCCGTCGATCCAAGATAGCAGGCAAGAGTATGTTCGAAGAAACATTATGTGCAGAAACAATTAAGTAACGTCTGGGGGCTCTGGGATCATGGACTAACTATCGACTTTTTATTTTTTTATGTATAAATTGATGCCAAGAAACATTTGAAAGCGCTCCCATGTCTGGACAGCATTTGGTACAGCCAACGCAATGCCCTTTGTCGCTTAATTCACTTACCCTCCTCATTTGTCTGTTTTCCGGCTATCAGTTCAGCGTTGTGTTGACAATATTTCATGGGTACAACTGTGCCTTCCACGTCTAAAATATAAATAATATGGAATTATAAGTTAATATAAATTATGGAAAATAAGATGGAAAATTATTTCAGTTAATTGCTCGTTTTCACTATCATTAGTGAAAACGAGTGTTAGTAAAAAGTTAATTTGAATAAATTTATTTTTCTAATTAGATTAAAAAGTGAATCATCATTAAAAAAAGTTTGATTGTTATAGTTAGGACTAGTGTTGAGAAAATGATCACTGATGTCATGTATTGTTCCACTACTGGGCAAAGGTTACATCTCAACTTTGTAAACTTAAAATAAGTGCCGTCATCCTGCTAGATTTTATCAGAACATGTAAGCTGGTGGTTATTAAAAATACCTTAATCTGTTTAAACAAATTAACGATTAATTTTATAAATCGCGATTGCTGTTATTGTCTCTTAGTGTAAACACTGATATGGGGACACCTAAATTAATGTGTAGAAATATATTATTGCACTTGGTCCACTGCTTAATCTTGCCCGTGACTGAATCCGACCGATAGAAAAACCTACGCATTACGGCTTAGGCTTTGAGAGTTTACGCACTGCAGCCGACCAGATTCAGAGAAATTTACTGTCAGTGTGATAGTACCTACCGCTTGTTGGAGAGGTATCCCCTCCAAATCCGAACACAGAACTCTTCGCAGTCAGATTGAACTCTGCACTACGCCTCTGTACGTGTGTGTGCATGAAGTATTAAATCAATAATTACACGCTCTGAGCAATAGGGTACGTTCCCATCACTTCGGCACATCTTGGTGCGGAACCCTAACATGCACAAACTTACGCCTTTTTCCCATGGGGTAGGCAGAAACTACAGAACGGCACCTACTACGATCCTTACATAATCCTTTTGCTGCACTACATTCATACATTGGTGGTACATGCACGCCGGTCATGAGTACTGCGCACCTGGCTTTTCCGAAGAACATCACCAAGAAGCGGCAATGATTCTTGCACACACTACGTCAATTATTCTTATGGGGCTATAATAATCTTTTCCTAATAATTCGAATCTTACCATCACGACATTTCAAGTACTTCAACTCGCATTTATGAGCAGCTATAAAATAGTAAGAGAGACCGGTTGCACGTTGTCTCATTTGAACACATTGGGGATCATCAATGTCTGGGCAGTTGAAATGGATGCAAAAATCGTGTGGGAGGAACGCACTCTTAGGAGTTTTATATGAATTTCGTTTTCGTTGTTCATAAACTGCTTTTTCGCTCTTTGTTGCATGGATTACTGAAAAAATACATAAATACTGTTATTAACTGGGGTTCAGAGATAAATTATTCAAACAGTAGTTTCACTATAATAAATCAAACACTTCTCAAATTAAATCATTATTATACGTCGCACTATTTCGCGTTAGATTGCTCCGGATCGTAACTGATCCACGGCCTCTCTTGAAAGTTGAAGGCGTATGGTCTCGGAGCTACGCTCCCTGGCTGCGAGTGCAACTCCGGGGCTCACTACGGTGGGCCCGTCCTTTTGGTGCCCACTGGACCTATGTTCGTGCGCTAATTTTGGCTTGCTGAGTGTGGCTGTAGGCTTGCCGCGGCGAGCGTTCTGAACGACTCGCCGCTTCTTCACGGCACCCTGGCGGTCTTACCCCCCCATGTGGAACTTATGGCGAACCATAAGAAGCCCAGCGAGGGCAACCAGCATCAGAAGTGCCAACTTGACGAACCTACAGATAGTAATGAGTGGCACCCGTCTGCCCAACTTCCAGAGCTAGCCTGTCGTTGCACAGTCAGTACATATATACCCTTGGCATCTTTTTTGTGTGTATGAGCGGCAATGTGGTGAGTAACACCGCTCATGTACCAATAGCGAGCGAGCACCCGCTACACTATTCGGTGCGTGAGTAGTCGCGAATGTTGAGTGATTATTGGCTGATTTCGAATACAAGAAACTCTTAAGTATGGGTAAGATTATTGCCAAAGAGAAATACTATGAATTTGTATGGGTGAAGCATGGTAAAATCCTTATATTAAAAAAAAACTTGAGAGGTGTCAAGGGACACCCGGATGGAACGAAGTTCCTTTAGTATATATATGAACACACACATATAAACATACATATATATATATATTATATATGTATGTATATTTATATGAATATATAATCATTCGACTTCGTAAACACAACAGCGTATAGGTTAGAACACGCACGAAACACGCGCACGCCGCACGGCTTGCAACTATAGCAAAAAGTGTCGTTACAACTTTTCGTCTTAATTTTTTCCGTCTAGCCCCCTTTCGCAAAGCGCGATAAGGAACTTCGTTCCAAAAATGCTTATTCTGAAGTAGCTTTTATACGAAAAGAATCCGATTTAAAGAAAATTGTATAATGTGCTGCTTAGCATTTCTAAGTTATTTTGTAGTTATATTTCATTGTTTAAGTATAAACCAATCACTCATAAACTTCTTGATCTATTGTATTTCAATAATTTGTTACAAAATGTTTAACACCTCAGTCCCATTAATGATTTCAACACCTTTCTATTGTTCAGCTCAACGAATCCTTTGTGTTTCTAATCACGCTGTTTACTTCATAGCTCTAACGCATTTCAATATATTTTGCTTGCCTTTTCGCACAGTTGTTTAATACTTAGTGTCGTATGATCATTGTTCTTGCGCACACTTTTTTGTTGTTTACCTGCCATGCGTGTTTATATTTTTTCTTTTGACGTCACGTCTAATAAATCGATGAACGCCGGCTGCACGTACGAAAAAGGATGACTCAATATAACGTTATGCTCAATGTAACGTTACGCTCATGGTAAAGTTATAATCGTAACATTAAAATGACGTTAATTGTATCGTTATGTATGTGACGTTGTGATGTTAAACTATCGTCCGTAAACCAACTTTACAGACAACCAATTTTCACCCTGTTTTATATTGTAATTTATTTAAAAGTTTTATTGTAATCCGTTATACTGATTTATATTCAATTTTTGAGTGTGGTTGCAGTGTCTAATAACTTAAACATATATTATCAGAACGTTCATGGTCTCTCATTCTTTCTATCGTCAAATGTTAATGAACTCTTATGACATTATAGTACTTACTGAGACATGGTTATTGGATGGGGTTAAATTCCGAGTTTTTTGATGAACGGTACATTGTGTGGCGCCGTTATCGGGACTATGCTTTAATTGGGCAATTGGGGGGTTGAGGGGGTACTTATTGCTACACGTAGAGAATTATTAGTTATTTGCCATCCTAAGTTCTTTTCTAAAGCAGAGGATCTTTGGTTATCCATACGCCTGTAAGATTCTACTACTCGGCATAATATTAACTTGCATATTTGTGTTATCTACATAATTATGTCAACAAAACTTGGGTTTTCTTTTTATTCACAACTTTAATTTCATTTTGGCAAAATTAAACGAAGCAGTTACCTATACTATATATATTATTAATATTATAACGAGGAAAGATTTTTTGTTTGTTTGTTTGTTTGTACTCAATAGGCTCCGAAACTACTGGACCGATTTAAAAAAATATTTCTCCAATAGTAAGCTACTTTATTCCTGAGTGACATAGGCTATTTTTTATCCCGAAAACGTGTCATGTGGGGTGGTCCACGGGAGCGAAGCCGCGGGGAACAGCTAGGTAATAATATTTCTGATACCTTTCTCGTTATTGGTGACTTCAACATGAGCGGTATTAACTGGTCCCCTCCAGACAATCTACCGCTTGTCTCATTAAATTCTAACAGTAATGATGAAATTTTATTTTGTGATGAATTATACACTCTTGATTTTGGCCAGTATAAGGTCGTCCCCAATAGGTATGGTAGGTTATGGTAGTTTAGGTTTTTAGACTTAGTCCTTTCCAACCAAACAGTGAGTGTGACCGAATGCTCTAGCCCAGTGGTGCCCATCGATGCCTATCATCCTGCAATATTAATTTGGATTTGTTTGTAACACCTCTGTTTGAGTGTGCGCCGCGTAGTCAGTTTCTGTTTGATAAAGGCTACTATGAATCTATAAGCAGATAATTTGCAAGATTGACTGGGAATCTGAGTTTTCGGCGCAGTCAATTGACGACTCGGTGAAATTTTATAATCAATTTATTCTTGATCTACAGACCAAATATATTCCACAGAAACTGTTTCGCAATGTAACTGTTTTGTAATGTGTTCATTTAAGCTTCTGCAAAGTATAGGGGAATATGGAACTACCCATATATATAAATCTAATTGTCGCAGTATTGCCACCGTCTTCAGGATTATTTCACCTTCCTCGATAGGTTTTATTTTATTTTCAAGCCATAACAAAGTATGCACGTAAGGAAATCCCCTTTTCTTCCATTCAATGCTATAATATGTAAGCCTTTGTAGTACCGCAGAATTATTTGGTTGTGCGAGTTACGAGTACTTTAATTTTGTGATATCTCCTAAGATATTTATCCAAACTAAATGGTGTAAACGTAATTTAAAAAAAAATTGAACAATCAAAATGACTAACATTATATATGAAGACAAGGAGGAGGATAAAAAAAAAATGAAAGGAACTCTTTTTATCAACCAAGAGTATAAAGTTCAGGTGTCCAACTTACAAACTATAGAAATTTTATATAAACTTTCAATCTTCTTTTTACTCCCTTAGGGGTAGAATTTCAGAAATTAAAAAATTCGTTGTTTTTTTTAATAACCAAGAGCGTAAACCAACTATTTCAGAAGTTTTAACTTCCAAACCGAAGAAATTTCACATAAAGTTTCAACCTCTTTTTCATCCCCTTACGGGTGGAATTTCCAAAAACCAATAAATATATGAATTCTTGTTATCAACCAAGAACGTTAATTTAAAGTTTCACGTGTCCAATTAATACATTGTAAAAATTATAATAAATCGAAACTTCTTTATTTAACTAGGCCATTAAGCGGCACTTTTGAACGTCAAAAATTTTAATCTAAATGTAATAATAATTGATTCTACCGTCCATTCGGAAAAGTAGCTTGTTATCGAGAAGAACGTGCAATAATAGGTGTGGTGTTAATTGTCCGTTCTTCTCGATAACAAGCTATTTTTCCAAATGGACGGTAGAAAGTTATTAAAAAGTTTTGCAGCAAAAAACTTGGTTTAAAATAATACACTGTTATAAAAACCAACGCAATAGCAACCTTCCAATCACACCCAAAAAGAAATGAAATACGTATGTCTTCAGTCATCACATAATTGCAAAAACTGTAAAATTATAAACATTCGTTTCAAAAGTCTGTTAAGTATAGGGGTATAATAAAAAGACTAAAAAGACTTTTAAAGCGAATACGACGCCGAGCGAATTATATCACAACAGTGAACGACAGCGGTTTATTAATGCACGTGTTAGTTTTCTTTTTTTGATAACTCCTACGATATACATTCAAATCATGGTGTAAATGTAAATGAAATGCTTAAGGTAAATACCGTATTTAAGTATTCGTTTAAATAGCTTTCCAATTACCGCATTATATGTGACCATTTTTTTTAATAAGAATAGGTTTAGTAAGCTATCCTTAAAAGATAGATAAATATCATCGCAGACTTTTCTGCAGATCTATAAAAGAGGAATGTTTCCACCATATATTGTTTTGTTATATCTCAAAGGGATTAGACAGCGTTATCGATGAAAGCTCCCGGGCGGCTTAACTTTTTTCGACATTTTCAACAATTATCGTCATATTTACACACAACTTTAACAAATTAGACTAACACTTAAACCTTCCTTATGAATCCTCTGTCTATTGGTGAAAACGGCGTGAAAATCCGTTCAGTAGTTATATATGTGAAATATCATTATCAAAAACACACATTACAATTTGAATGTGTACGTTTATAGTGGCGCATTAGAGAGACACTGTGTCGCAGCTATCAAGTTGATATATACGCCCCAATGTTAACACAGTACTGGCCATGCGTCCGATCGATGCCAAAATATAAATATTAAACCTCCTTTTGAACAGTTTTGTTTGCAAAATATTATTTGATTTATATAATATGCTATGTTAGTTATGAAGAAATTCCAGCCATCAATTTTTCTGTGTAAAAATATTTTATTTTTTATTAAAGCGTGTTGTTAATTATTTTTTTAAAGCAAAATTATTTACTATACGAAAATACCATGTGTTAAAAATACAATACAATAATAAATATTCGTAATAATAATTATTCATTTTTCAAACCTTTTAACCTAGCCGTTACTAAGGAGTATGTCAAAAGTCAAAGTCAAAAGTCAAAGCACTTTATTTCAAGTAGGCCAGTTACAGGCACTTTTGAATTGTCAAAAGACAAAATAAAATATTACAAAATTATGGTGCTACAGTCCCAGTCACAAGACATAATAACTGTGAAAGTACCGTAGATGCCCGTTCCAAGGCGTAGATCTCTATGGAGAAGAACGGGAAAGAAACTCCATGGACACTCTTTTTCAATTAGGTAATTATTACAAATCATTTGTTACATCATTCATGTTGAGATTACACATTATGTGAGAACGATGTAGAAAGTTAAAAGTGTCCATAGTAAATATAAAAAGACAATTCAGAAATAAAATTAGAATCAATTAAAATAAACCATGGCAGCTAAGAGATGACCAGTCCCAACCGACAGCGCCCGTTCACGAACATGACACATGTATCAGCACCATTCAGCTCAACCATTTTGAAGGGAGCTAAATGATCCGACACACGCGCCACCATCGGCGAGACATTTGAGTGAGCATGACATACTCTCAACCACCGGAGTCATTCAAGTCAATAGAAGACGTAGGTATCTAGACAATGATAGCTCTGAAGTACATGGTACTCACACAATGCTGGCTATGCTGCTATATAATACTAGAAAGATTGACTCTATATAATGCAAAGATAGTAGCAATCTTCATCAGCTCCGACAATAACAGTAAACGATACCTACGATAGTCTAACCAAAAATTTTTTTTTAAAAAATACACATAAAAACGAAATTAAAAAATAATAATATTTAACCTGGCAGCAAGCTAATTTTGGTAAAAGAACACGAAAATTGTCTTGAGTTTAACACAGCGACCAACTATGCTTATCATCTAAATAATCATTAATAGAATAGTATGCCTTAGAACAGAGATTAGCTTTTACTTTTGCTTTAAATGCGTTAAATGGCAAATCTAGAAAAGAAGACGGTAACTTGTTGTAAAAAGTTATACCAACCCCAACGAATGAACTATGCACCTTATGAAGTCGATGAAAGGGAGCTCGTAATTTGTCCTTATTTCTGGTGTTAAAGTTGTGAATATCACTATTGTTACTGTACAAATGAATGTTCTGCCTAATATATAAAATGTTGGCGAATATGTACTGTGAAGCCGCTGTGAGAATACCAATCTCTTTAAAAAAATCTCTTAGAGAAACACGCGCACCTAATTGGTAAATGGCACGAACAGCTCGTTTTTGAAGCACAAATATATTTTGAATATCAGCGGCTCTGCCCCACAGTAGAATACCGTAGGACATGATACTGTGAAAATAACTAAAGTAGACCAACCTCGCTGTATCAACGTCAGTGTATTGTCTAACCTTTCTGACGGCGTAGGCGGCCGAGCTAAGCCTACCCGCTAGGCTTGATATGTGTATGCTTTAGAAAGTTACCGTTTTACGGCACTAAAGCGGATGTAGGCCCTTAATTCCCACCTCCAGAAGGAAGACAGAAAATACAAATCCAAATTAAATAACGACATACATTGGATTTGAATCTTGAAGAAATACACAGGATTTGGAATCCGGCACTATTCGAGATAATTGCCAACATTCACGCGGATGAAGCCTTTGGCAAAAATTCATCATCATCATCTGCCTAGCATTTTCAGCTTCCAGTCTAACCGGATACAGCAGGGTACCAGTATTTTACATGGAGCGAGGGCCTTTATGACCACCACAACCCAGTAACTGGGTAACACGATACCTCTAGACAAGACTTGTGTCAGATTGACTAGCAAAAGATAGTAAATAATTAAATTAAACGTACCCATTAAATAGTTGATAAATAAATAAAGTGAATTCATGATTACTTGAATAACAATCACTGTAGAAAAGACTTGTTTCGTATGACAATATAACGAAATGAATTCCCTTTTATACTGAATTTTGGATCATAAAAGAAAATTACAATTTATTTTTACGATTCTAAATACATCATTTCTGAAAAAGTAATAGAAAAGGTGGCAATAAAGAAAATAACGAACCGTGAAATTGAGGAAATCTATAAAAATCTTAAATCAATAAAACACGTGTAAGATTAAAATTTATATAAGCAGCGAAGGAAGGTCTTAAATTTTTATCGCTTTAAATACATAGTTTTCTGAATGCAACTTTAAGCATTGTTTTTAAGGTTGAATTTGCATTACTATCGTAACAATCTAAGAAGTCCGATGACGTTTCTTATTTTACATGCCGCGATAACTTTGTAGGTAAGAAATTAAAACATCAAACGAAATAATCCTAACTAATTACTATGTTATCCATACAATATAACGAGTGCAGAGGCCCAGAGATAACGGCCATGACTTACAAGTTGTAGGTCGTGGTTTCGAACCCAGGCAGATTAGGCAACTTTGTGTAAATTATTTCATCACCACTGCTCTCAAAACGGTGAAAGAAAACGGTTTACTAATGATAAGCATAAAATAGATTCCCATAATTTACATTGGCATAACGAAATTCAGCATAATAATCATCACGCATAATATTATTATGCACAAGTGTTTTGCCATAATGTATATTGCACTAATTACTGTTGGCATAATAATAATTAGTCCTAAATATCGATATTAAAACACCTTTAATTTCCTTCTGACACTTAAAAGTTACTTCTTCAACTTCTCCGGCGCTGCGGGAAGTGCAACCCCTTCACCCTTACGTAACAAAGGATAATAACCCATGCTCACCACCGCAGCATCGGCTCGCACGGATGCCTATGCTTTGTAACCGCAGGCGAGGGCTGCCGACCCTTCGCGCCTCCAGCTTTTTATACATTCTAGAGGTAGTAGCCCAAAGACAACGTGCATTCGGGGTGCCGTGTAATTCGGTTTTGGGGCAGATTCGACCTATTTCAACTTATTAAATATTTAATGAGTTTTATTTGTATTTTAAAGTAAATGTAATGAACTTAAGTGTATTAAATGTTGAAATTCTGAACTTTCGATATTTTTAAACATTTGATATTTTAATCACTCGGCAATTTAATCTTAGACATTTTAAGCTTAGGTATAACAATTTTCGATATTTCGATTCTATTGATATTTAAACTTTTACCCTCTTACTAATAAACACGGAATAAAGTTATAACAGGAATAACAAAGTAACAACCATACATTTTCATAGGTTTAAACTTGGTATGATTATGTTTTGAACATTGACATTTTATCCGTAGATATTTTAATATTTGACGCTAAAATATGTAGCCATAAAATTATTATTATGCCAAAGGATGATTATGCCACAGCATCATTAAGCTAATTAAAGTTATGTGAAAATGTTATGGCAAACAATATTATACCTAAAAATTTTGTGCCACGAGTGGGATTCCCAAGGAAAACATCGAGAGGAAACCGGCATGCCTAGAACCAAAACTTCGGAGACTTGTGACATCCACCAACCCGCACTGCTACGTGGTGGATTATGTCCCATTCCCTCACACAAAGAGGAGGTCTGTGTCCCAGCAGTGGGAACATTAATAGGCTGATGATGATGATGATAACAACGAGTAACATGTTTTTGTGTGGTTATGAATATAAATGTGGATGGATGATGGGAAGGACATGACTAGAATTTTTAGAATTTCGTAAACACAATTGGCGACAGTTTTAGAGATAACTTTTGCATGGAATTGTGTATCTAGTTTACCTATTTTAAATCGAAGATACTTTATACATATTGAAAATGCAAAAGTAACTCTGTCTGTCTGTCTGTTACCTTTTCACGCTTAATACGCTGAACCGATTTAGATGAAATTTGGTATGAAGATAGTTTGAGACACCAGTAAGAACATTGGGTAAATGCTTTATTAACTGGCCAATCAACTGCCTTATTTTTACCTGTTTTGTTAAAAACAGAGCAGCAGTGGTGACCCAGTGGTATCGGCCGTGACTTACAAGTTGTAGGTCGTGGGTTCGAGCCCAGGCAGGCACTTTACTTTGTGTAAATAATTTCTTCACCACTGCTCTCAAAACGGCGAAGGAAAACATCGTGAGGAAACCGGCATGTCCTAGAACCAAAAGTTCGAAGACATGTGACATCCACCAACCCGATTTGGGCCCGCGTGGTGGATAATGGCCCATTCCCTCTCACAGAGAGGAGGCCTGTGTCCCAGCAGTGGGAACATTAATAGGCTGATGATGTGATGTGAGACTTAATTTTAACAATAGTTCAAGTAATCATTAAAACTTGAGCAATCACAAACAACCGTTAATATTCAAAACGAGAACCAATAACACAAAAACCCAAATAGCACAATAGGGAACGAACCTACTGCAAAGTAGCGAAGGAACCGACAACCTTACCGTGCAAATTCAAAATTCAAAAGTCATTTATTGAAACTAGGCTGAGAATCAGCACTTTCCGAACGTCAAAATTACATAAGACAGTCCCCCAAAAACGCCCGCCCTTCACCACTTCCTAGTGCTTTTGCTGGGAAGAAGAAGTGGTGCAACAAACTTCCCAGCAGCACAGCTGTCTGTTCAGTTAGAAAAAAACAAAAACTTGATTCTATACAATAGTATGCAAATAATTTACATTACTCAAAACAAAATTAAAATAAAATATATTTTCCATAATGACAGCTAGCACACGCCGATATACCAACAAAAACATCGAAATCTAAAATAAAATCAAGCGAAAATAAAAACTAATAATAAAAACGTAAACGGAACTTAGTACCCGAATTATAAAGCCTCCAGGCATAAAGGGCGTGCCCGCCTACATATAGCTAATACAGCTGTAACTCGAAGTCACATAATTATGATAAACTAGGACCATCGAAGTAAAAAATAAATCAACAGTTAGGCAAGAATTAGTACATTGTGATACAAGGGTGGAAAGTAACGTGTCATCGTGTCATTAACAAGCCCGAGCCGAAGGCGAGGGTTTTTAATGACACGAGTTTGCAATAACCTACACACCCGTGTATCACACGACGTTTTTCAATACAGTTGTGAGAAACAGTAAAAACAAATCAAAGAATTAGATTTGTTTATTCACAAAAAAAAAAATTTTCGATATGGCGCGTTTTTGCAACTGGACATATTTTTTTACCCTATACAGCCTATTCGATTTTTGACAAACGTTGATGTGAAAATAATTAACTTAAAACTGGTAATTAATAATATTAAACAACTATTTAAAAAAAAAAATGAGAATTCAATGCTAAAACGTACGGAATAATTAATTTTTCCTCGTATAAAATCGTATCCAATTTTATTCTATGTATGAAAACTCCTCGCTACAAAACTTTTTTAAATTGACTTATGGCGCGTTTTTGCAACTGGACATTTTTTTTTTCAACGAAAACAGCCTATACAGCCTATTCGATTTTTGCCAAATGTTGATGTGAAAATAATTAAATTAAAACTGGTAATTAAATATAGTAAACAACCATTTAAAAGACTTTTGAGAATTCAATGCTAAAACGTACGGAATCATTCATTTTTCCTCGTAGAAAATCTATCCCATTTTATTCTATGTTTGAAAACTCCTTGCTACTAAACTTTTTTAACTTGACTTATACATTAAAAACTAAACTGCAAACATAATGATCGAGCTCGTAAACAAAAGTCACGACCGCGTAACAGAAAGATGCCTATGCGTAAGATTTAACTTTCGAATCATAATTAAAGCCTCTGAAAGTACGCCATGTTTAACAACTGTATTGAAAAATATATTATGATCCACTGTCGAGGTCGCTAGCCTGCTAACCACATATTGCAATACAACTCATTAAAAAACAAAAAACATTGTAGTGAGTCGATTATTGATTATTATTATTTATTATTACATTGTCTGCGTTTGGGTGCTCCTAGTGGAGCTCCACATCGTTGTCAATGTGGTGAAGCAGTCGACCGCCTCGGACACCATGGCCTATCCTGCAGTAGGAGCGCTGGTCGGTTAGCACGGCACGCTAGCATTAATGACATCATAAGTCGGGCTCTTGTCACCGCCGTGGTGCCAGCTGTTTTAGAACCCAATGGCTTGGCGCGCGACGATGGGAAGAGACCAGACGGGATGACCATAATGCCTTGGAAGGTGGGTAGGCCTTTGGTGTGGGATGCAACATGTGTCGACACCCTTGCGCCATCCCATCTTCTTAGCACGGCGGGCTGTGCTGGGGCAGCTGTTGCTGGTGCGGAAAACCTCAAACGGCGCAAATACAACAACCTTATTGAAGTTATATATTTGAGCCGTTTGGGGTTGAAACATTAGGTCCATGGGGTCCGAGTGCTCTTCGAGTATTTCGAGAAGTAAGTAAACGGTTAGTCGACTCTTCACGTGACCAGAGGGCTGGGCTTTTCCTTGGCCAGAGAATCAGCATTGCCATTCAACGTGGCAATGCTGCCAGCGTTCTGGGCACTTTTCACGTTGACAGCGATGTGGACGAATTTTTTGACGCCCTATGACCCCTGCCCTTTTATACGCGTTCGTAGTTTATTTTTATTTTTATTTAAGTGTATTTATAGGTAGTTATTGTTAATTAAGTATTTTATATTATGTAAAAGTGAGTCGATTGTGTCAATAATATGACAATTAAATTAAAATAAATTGACTTATACTGTCAAAATAAAAAAAATAAAACAGTTATATAACTCATATAACCTGTCAGTAGGTAAGCTAATTCTGGAGAAAGAACACAAACATTGTCTTGAGTTAATCACAGCAACCAACTATTTTTATCGTTTAAGTAGTCGTTAATAGAATAGTATGCCTTTGAACAAAGGTTTGATTTTACTTTAACTTTAAACGCATTAAAAGGCAAATCTAGAAGAGCAGAGGGTAGCTTGTTATAAAAGGTTATACCAAGCCCAACAAATGAGTTATGAACCTTATGAAGCCGGAGAAAAGGAGCTCGTAATTTGTCCTTATTTCTGGTGTTAATATTGTGAATATCACTGTTTTTAGTGTAAAAGTGTATATTTTGCCTAATATATAAGATATTGGCGAAGATGAATTGTGATGCGACTGTGAGAATACCAATATCTTTAAAACTATCTCTTAGAGAAACTCTGGCACCTAGCTGGTAAATGACCGATACTCACCCGAGCGCACGCTTTTATATTAATCGGTAGGTACCACCACTACCAACAATAAGTTCTGCTTATACGGCCTCTCCTGATCTTGCACCGCCCTCGGCTGCACCTTGGACTTTTTCTTCGAAAGAACTACCAGGTACGGCGAGAGCTCGATCGCCGCTTTCATCCGACTTGGTCTCGTCCGTTGTCGAAGCACCAGTAGGAGCAGCAGATGCACCTGAAGGCTCACCCACATCATCAGAGTCGTCATCCAGCAGAGGCATATATCGGTAAGCCACACGCTGTGATCCGGCTGCAGGCACAGTCTCATCTGATTCCGCATGCTCACGTTTTTTTTTTTTTTTTTTTGGGTGGGAAATCATCCAATGACTTCTCCCGCTCTAGGTGAAGCGGAAGGGCGTGTCAGACTTTTACTGACTAAAACCCACCCGTGTTCCTTCAGTTGCTTGAGCCAGGGCCGCGGTAACTCTTTTTCAAATTTATCCGCGACCCAGACAGGCATCGGCCCTGTCGGACCCCGTCAATTTTTTGCTGACATCTCTTTTTTGAGGCGCGCGTGGAACACTACGCGCCGTCGACTCGGGCCTGGTTCTTATCGGACAGCGAGCTACCCATTACTCGCCGTCCGCAAGCCCGCGCCTACGTTGGCCGGGAATCAGCTTGCGACTCCCGACGCCCAGGGTGTCTCCTCCGCATGCTCACCTGGATATAAAATTATATTAAGAAGACAATTCAACAAGACTAAATGACCACATTTCATCATTCACAACTTCAATTAATTCACATATCATCTATCAAAAAATTCACACAGCAACCACACATTCATCATTCTAAAACTATACAGAGACGTCTCTCTGTTTTAAAAATTCAAACCCAACTGAGCCCTTTATTTTGAAGGTCTCCGTTGTCCTCGGGGCAGCTCCCTGCACCTCGTGCCGACTGTCCTTGACGACCAGTCTTAGTTATCTGAAACATGCTTGACACGCTGACCGTATTTATACGTCAAGCTGCTTGACACGCAGACCGTATTCATCCGTGCAAGCCGCTTAGCACGCAGACTGTATTTGTACGTGTAAGTTTGCCTAACATGCAGACAACATCCATACATGAGAGACGTCGGACAAAAGGTGAAACATGCTTGACACGCTAACCGTATTCATACGTGCAAGCCGCTCAGCACGCAGACCGTATTCGTACGTGTGAGCTTGTCCAACATGCAGGCCATATCCATACATGATAAAAGGACAAAAGTATTTTAAGTTGACCATACTAGCCAGCTTATACAGCTTGAAACACACCAAGCACAATAGCAATAAGCATTAAAGTGTAGCGATAAACGCCAAGCGACGAACTCCTGAGTGACTAGTACCACAGCGACTAGCACTTACACTTAAACAAATTGGAGAAAATTACTCACTCTCAAAGAAGGCAGCACAAGTGTCTGGTTGCCACTCACCTTGCCATGGCACCAGCAAATCTATAAGGGTTTCTTGTTGACTTGAACCCTAAAAAACAAAGAAAATATAGAATGATATATACGCGCGGACTTGAGAATGTCATCTCTTTTTACCAGACTGCGGGCGAGTAATGTTTTCGAGCGTATGTATGTATGCCCATTTTTACAAAACGCTCTATATCCCAAACGGCTTGACGGATTATCACATAATTATGTGGTTTCGTTTGATTCGTCTCCATTGTGGGAGTGACATACGCTATTTAAATTTAAAGGCCCCTCGGTTTTTTGTTTTTATACCAACGGTTAATAAACCACTTAACTGATATACTGCTGACTGAATACAAATTACGCTCACATAAAATCGTAGTACAATGACCTGTATTACAAGAGACATAAAGTTTTCTAAAATGTCCCGAAACCTCTCCACTTTCCATCATTCATAAAAGTCTCATAATTTATTTTTAACCGTTTCCGACCAACCCTCTCATAATTTACAGGTGAATGTACAATTGTACTTAAAATGCTGTTCAGGACCGTGACCGTGTCCCTTTGGAAACACATAACACTGTAGCAAGTAGCCTGTAATTTGGTACTAAGCTTAACCTGTAATTATCGCTAATTCATTATGGTTTACTGCTGCGATGAGTTTCTGAGGCTCACTTTGATTTATTAATTAGCTACTAACTCTAAGATATGGGTTATCTTGCTAACTCGAAGTTAGTAGCTAATTTGGCCAATTTTTAAGACATATTTGTTGTTTAACCTCGTGTTAGCAACTAACTCTAGTTAAATCTTTCGTGTTGGCTTGAGTGTCTACTTCTGTGGCATTAGTGCTTTTCTATACCTACAGTTACGTGAAACATCTTAACGAGTATAATAAAGAGTTAAAATATTTTGGTTGTGTATAGAATGATAAAAGGTATGATCTCTGGAAGGTATTATCCGATTACGAAAATATTTCACTCATATAAAGCTATCATAGGCTCCGTTTATAGGCTCCTATCGCTATTATAGGCTCCGTTCATAGGGTCATGTCGCTATCATAGGCTCCGTTAAATTAACGGTTTCTTTAGGATTGACCATGTAAACGAATTAACGGGCACAGTTCAGTAAAAAAATTACATAACTTCTGTAGCTTATATTACAAAAATAATGTGTCCCAAAATGGGATAACTTTGGTACTTGCTCTCCATTATTCATAAAACGGATTCATTATTTCTTTTTAACCGTTTCCGACCATTCTGTAAACAATTGTTCTTAAAGCGCCGTTCTGGGAATGCCCGCTGAAATAAGGCCCCGTACAGGGTGAGGAGCTTTCGCGGTTGCTAACTGGCGTTTGCGGTTATACAGCTGCAAGTGCACTAATCGATATATGACAACTGATAAAAAACAATGTTATATAGTTTTGTATATAATATGTATTTAATGTTTATACCAAATACAGCGCTTTTGTCATTGTGACTACGTATCATCTATTTTATTTAATCTTCAAAAATTATTTAACTATCGGGCACATGTGCAAACCATTTTGAGACATAAACATTCGGGTTTAAGTACGGTGTTACATGTACCCCAATAAATTATGAAACAATCTATTCATTTTAAAATAGTGATGCAATATTTTACCTTTAACAAAAACAAAGTGGCCGAAGGTAAAGAGACTCAAGAACGGAGACTCACTACAAAAACTAAGTATCATGTAGTAACAAGCTGAAAACACTTAGTTGAGGCGACGAACTCGAGAGGCGTGGTGGTATGGGAACAAGAAAAAGGTTGGTGAAAGAAAGGGCAGTCGGTTTTGGGACATTTGACTCTAGGCAGGGAGATAGGATAGACCGTTGGTGAAGAACGATAGGTTACGGGCTTATTTAGATTCACGTGTTTAAACGGATAGAGGAGGGTGGCTATGGAATCAATAATCAAAAGTCGTGTCGTGGTAGTTATCGTGGTAACGAGTTTAATGATTAAGTTAGTTATAATTTATTCTAATCTCGTATTAAGATGGTGAGTGCGTAACAGTATGGATGGGTAATTTTTAATTGTTTTATCACATAGGTAGGGCCAATCACTAATGTACTTTTTATGTTATTACTTCCTAATCCACACCTTGGCAGGTATTTGTCACTAGCATTTGGTCTAGGGAAGCGGTGAAGTCTTTTTTAACATTCTCATACCCTAATGCATCATTTATAAACTAAACAATTACTCATTTGATTATGAACCTTTATTGAGCGCCAAATGTTAGTTGTTAAAATATACTGTTTCCTATAAGGTCTAGCTCAGAACACTTTGTGTAGGGCTTGTTGTCGCACATTTCGGGTGAGGGGGTAGGCTTCACACGGTAGCTTCACAAAGAACCCCAAACTAAATCGTCTCAGTACGTTAGGGAACGTGTCTCGTTAAAACCATACCAAGCCAATTGTAGGTAATACTGAATCGACATTATTTAGCGAGACACGATATTGGATGGGAGCCGCTCCAAGCCGCCCCGTATATCCACGAAGTGGGCAGATTCAGGAAATGTGAAATGACGATTTAATCCATTTCGGCGTGCAGCAATACCGAACACAAATAGTTCTGCTACAGACTGAGCCTACGGAACGCTTGCACTATTTTTTGTTACCGTCGTAATGGGATAGGATGCCGTAAAGGGTGGTATTCAGAGCTGTAGGCGTTTCAGTTACTTAAACTAAACTGGTCTTACACAATTTCAGATGAACGTCGGAGTTCTCTGACTTAGGATTGTGGGACAATTGTAAAGAGTTTAGGGAACATGATTTGCTAGAATCGATGCAGTGTCCAAGTAGTGGTTCTGTGCGAGTAGATCTAACAATACATGTATGACGAGGCAACAGTCCATGTCACTAAATGGTGTATTCAAACGTTGAATAAATAACGTAGATTAAAGTGAATAATTAATGTACAAAAGCGCAAGCGTAACGTTCCTATCCTAGCCCTCTCATTATATAATGCACTCTGCAATCCCTTTGTCTAATTAACTTCATACATCACTATTGTTTTACTAATATAGTCCTTATGGCTAACAGACAGAAAAGTGTGCTGGGAAGTTTGTTGCATCATTTCTTCTTACCAGCAATTACACTAAGAAATGATGGCGGGATGGGCGCTTTTTGGGGCTGTCTGTAGGAGAGTTTATCTAATCAACTCCAGTTACTTCTAGAGTTAAAACTCTCTGCCAAATTAGTGAATTATATTTGTATTAATGCTTGAATGTATATTCACTATATGCGACCTTTATTCGGTCTTTGATTTAAATACTCTATACATTAGTGTAAAGAGTTTCTCACACAAGCTTTAGTTAATTGTAACAATTTAGCGTATATATCCCTTTAGTTATATTTTATCCTTCTAAACCACTTCCAAGTTATAATTTTATAACTGTGAATTCCAAAACAAAACATTACCATAATTTGGCATTCACGTGTACACGGTGGAAAGGTGCCCAAGTAAGGAAGACGAACCTTGCAAATTTGTGCGGCTGGTTGGGGCACAGATTCTACTTCTTCAGAAGTAGCCGACCTTCAACTCTAAACCTAGGCATTTAGGAAAAACGATTTTTATCAGGCTAGGGTTTTTTAGGAACAGTCACATCATGTTTACGTTTTGTAGGTAATGGGCATATTGTCTATGTGAATTGTCTATGAAATAAACAATTTTTCACTCTTTTTTTCCAATGTTGGGCGTCTAGTTTCTGTGACGGAGCGGGGGTGCTAGCAAGTGATCGTCTATTGTTTTAACCCGAGGAAACACCCTAGCCCACTCCAACATCTTGCGATGCACTGTCGCCAAAAAATCGCATCCGCTGCCGCATCCGCACCCGCCATAGCCACTATGTGTTCACTCTGGACAAGACCTATAAAATACACAGTAAGACCCCTCGGGTGACATCACTTTGTTCGCGGTCTTTCTGTGTATCTCAGCCATTCATAACTTGATAATCGTAGTTAACTGACGTCTTTGTATTTAAATGCTGTGGGTTTTAATCAAATGTATTATATTTATTTGTGATGCTTTCTTTAATTAGTGCAGAATTCGGTGGCAATGGTATGAACGTAACAGGAATTACCAAATATTTAATAAGAATAGGGTATTTTACTCTGAGAAAAAATCTATACATATATTATTGAGATAGTTTAGGCAAAAAGCAGTTGGGAAATGTTAGTTTTGGTTCATGAAATAAAATAAAAAAAATAGAAATTTTATTCAATATTTTTAATTTTTTTATTCTGTTTTATAACACCATTAAATATGACATTTTAACAGTAGTCACCATGTTAATACGTCATACAGCTGTGTAATTTTTTTTGGCGTATCGGCCTATCGACGCATTTGTTTACATATCCAACTGACGTCATGACCACAGAGCAATATGGCGTCCATTGTGTCCAGCGTTTACGTCACTCTACGTCCGGACTTGGTGCCGATCCAGGAGCTCATAATTGAGAAACTGGAGGTGGCGCCGGATTCTCTGCCTGTTCTCACGGTTGCTCCCAGAGTTGTCGCGGGTGCAATCCATGTAGCCTGCGACAACTCTGTTGCAACTAGCTGGTTTCGAGGTGCCATCCACAATGTGGAACTAGGCTCCCTGAAACTCAAGGTCGTCGACGCCAAGGACCTTCCAAAGGCAGTCAAAATGGCATGGAAGAGTCGCATCTTGGCGTTGCAAGACTCTGCTCGAGCCATTCGACTGCTCCAGCGACTTAATCCTGCCTTGAGGACGAACGACTGGAAGGTCGTGAATACTCTCACTGAGGAGACCGTCGTATCGTCCTCATGGACGGGGTGTCCGCTGGGGTCATCAAGGCCGCGGGCTACTCTCTTCCAGGAGGAATTGAGCGATACTCGTTCAAGCTCCTGGAAGAAGACAAGGGAGAGGCACCCACTGCGGAAGCAGAAGCGGAACCCTCCGAGGATGGGCCACCACAACGTGAGGAGGCCGTTGAAGAAATCTCTGCTCACGACGCAGCCCAGGAGACAGAGATTGAGACCAGGGCATCAGAGACAGACCACGAGGATGACATCCTCGGGGACTTCGGCACCCTGGGGATTGAGTCGCCGACTGCTCTCGAGGAGAGCCAGGCGATGGAGGAGGGGCCTCAAAGCTAAGGCCCTTCTATATCAACACAGGCCCATCAAAATCATCCTATATGGAGGGACTAGGTGCGTACAAATTAATTTGCATCATTGCAGAGCCGCTACTGCCCTTCTGGCTCGGCAACTGAAGCTTAACACGTATGACGTGCTCATATTGAAAATTGGCATGTATCGGACGAAATCTCTCTGTCTGACCATACAATTATATATGCTTTAGGTTTAGGACGGCGACAGAAGCCGAAACTAGACGAAGGAAAAACCCAAGGCATACAAATTGGGACTCATACCGGAGGGACCTAAAAGTAAATTTGGGGAGCCCTAGAGGTAAGCTTAATTCCATACTGGATATAGAATTTGAAGCGGACAGAATCAAGGCGGGCACCATTGGTGCATGGGAAGATAACTGCCCAGAGAAGAAGGCCTTTTGCAAAAAAGTACCATGGTGGACTACTAAACTAGCCAAAATACGTCAGGAAACACGACAGGCCTTCTTGTATCGATGTCTATTGCGTTTTGTTTCAACCTTGCCAGCCGAAAAAAGGTTTTTTTAATTTCTTTTGATCTTAATATATTATTTAATAATAAATTTTCTACAGATACGAATCTGCTGACCCCGACTCCAAGCAATCTTGTCTGTTACACCCCTAGAGTGTTTATGCAAATTCAGAGGCGTGGAGGGAGGGCAGTTCCGCCCGCTGTCACAATCCACGGGCACCCGTGCGAGCCGGGGTGGCGCGGCGGAGGCTGGTCGCCGAAAGCAACCGAAAAGCCGTAGCTGCGCAGGCAAGGAGGGTGCGCGTGGATTGTCACGCAAGGGCGTAGGGGCTGCACATCCTGCAGCGCCGGAGCTATTGCGATTCGAAATTGTGCCTGTAAATGTACTAAAAAACAAAAAAGTTTTCACACACACAAAAAAGGTATTTTTATGTTTTTGTTTCGGTGTGGTGTTTTCAACTGATAATAGATGGCGCGCAGCAAATCTGTCCTTTTATGCTTTTTTTGTATGAAGTCGATATTCTTCTCTCTAGAGTAAATAGTATGAGCAGTGAACGCTCGATCCATGTAGGTAGAAAGGTAAGTAAGGTAGGTAGGACTAGGTAAGTAGGGTAGGTACAGGTAGGTAAGAAGGGTAGGATTGGCAGTTAACGGGAGCAAAGCCGCGGGCACAGCTAGTTTGTAATAATAGCATAGTGAAAAATCTCCTCCTATGTGCGCAAAAAGATACAAATGTTATCAAAGATATATAGTAGGTCTCTCAGAGTCTTGGCTGAACCGTCTGAGGGGACACGTGACCCCGTGCCCCACTCCCCTGGATCCGCATTTAATTAGTGGCCACTTGATTTTAATGTCTTTTGGAAATGGTAATTTGAATTATCATCTCTTATGATTACTACCTACCCTTTTTCTGCCTGCAGGAATGCTCATGTACACTGCGCTACCACGGGGCGATAGCGCAGTTATGTGGGACTCCAACCCACTAAAACTCCACGTTCTCCACGAAGTCATTGGATGATTTCCAAGGTAAAATATAAAAAAAAACATCAAACTAGCGTATTGGTGCCAGACGACCCTGTGTCGGACCCTTTGGTCCCCCTGTGACGGGTCAGGTCTGTGGCCCCGCCATCACTTTTCGGCCGCAGATAATTGTTTAACATCAGATCTACAGAAGATTTACATGAATTTTGGGTAAATTCATGAAACTTTTGATAACAAGAATAAAGCAATATCAACCAGACCGCGTTTCAATATCATTTACAAGTTCCATGACGTTCCCTAGGTGTCTACTTCAATGAAATACCGTTTGAGACTACGTTATTTATAACCCTGTATACGTATAAAGTTAGGAGCTGTAAATCTTTCGAGTATTAACTTAATTCAAGATTGGTGAAGCGATAAAATGTAATTTTGGGGTATTATTTATATATATGTTAACGCAGCGCCATCTTGGGACCAACGGACGACACTAGTCAGGCGTAGTTCTTCTTAGTTCGTGCCATCCGGTTAGATGGCACCACATTCGTTAATAAATCAATAATAGTCATGTGTTAATTTAGTCTATATATTGTCTATGTATTTAAGTAAAAAATCGTTTTTTGCAATTCATTATAATTTTGGAACCAGACCACGACTTTAATTTCCTACGCCTCTGCTGAACCCTGAACCAAATCTCCAACCTGCTGATACACTACGACTCCGCAACAGTAAACGTCATTTGAATTATGTTTTTGTTTATATTTGGCAAACAAGCTGGCTGGTGAGGTAAAATATTTTGGGTTCAATGATGGAAACTTTAATCAATATTAAAGTCCATTTGTTTTCATAGAGAGCAGGTCTGTGTCCCAATCCCAATAGTGGGAACGTGATAATGTTGATTATGATTTTTCGATCCTAATGCTGTTTTGATCAGTAAAATGGTATCTATAGATAAACAGATTTGGGATGGCGATAGCGGTAATTGTTCTTGTCTAATATCTCTGCGAAGGAACCCAAATAATAATCGTTGTATCGTTTGCCATTAGTGAAAATTAAACTTTTTAACAAGCAGCTGTGCATTTTGGGATACGTGACCGGTACCTTTCAAATTGGATTTTATGTCATAGGAATTTAGTTTGAGTTGAACTGTTATGCAAAGTTATGTAAATCTTTGTAAAATAAAAGCCATGTAGTATAGCCTCCAACAAATGAGTACGCTGATGAGTCTCATAACAATCCTCATAGAAAAATTGCCAAAATAGGTAGCCATAAAATTGGAACGCTCAACACAAACGGGTTGGCACCGAATAAACAAGACGTGGAACTCATTATTCAAGAACACAAACTGGACATTCTCCTTGTATCAGAAGCCCACTGTACTAATGCAACGTCCAACATTAGATTAAATGGCTATCGTACCTACGTCACGCAACATCCTGATGGTACTGCTCACGCAGGAAGCGCAGTCATAATTCGTGAATCTATCAAACATCACCTGATGCCTGAGTTTAAACAAGACTTTCTTCAAGCTACTACAGTAGCAGTTGAGGATGTGCACGGTTGTTTTAATGTCTCGGCTGTATACTGTCCACCTAAACATAAAATTGAGGAATCGATGTTCAACACCTACTTTCATTCTCTTGGAACCCGCTTCATCTCTGGGGGAGATTGGAATGCGAAACACACATATTGGGGCTCTAGACTGATATCCACAAGAGGCAGACAACTCAAGTCGAGTATAGATACAAAACATCTCACCGCTATTTCTACCTGCGAACCTACCTATTGGCCATCAGACTCCACAAAAATTCCAGACCTCTTAGACTTTTTCATCATTAAAGGATTTTCTAAACATTACGTCAAGTCTGAATCATGTTTGGATTCCTTTTCGGATCACACCCCAGTTATCTTAACCGTCAGCACCCTGCTCATTGAAAACGAAAAGATGGAAACGCTATACAACAAACGGACTGATTGGGCCTCATTCCGAGAGGAAATTGAGATGGGCATCGACCTGAAAGTAAAACTCAAGACACCAGATGATATTGAAGACACCGCTAAAAATCTAACAAATTTAATACAAGTTTCCTGCTGGAAAAATACACCAATGATTAAACCAACATACCACCCAACGAATTATCCTCTAGACATCAAAAAGAAGATAATGGAAAAAAGAAGACTACGTCGAATCTGGCACCAGAGTAGAAACAGATCAGATAAAACCGCATTGAATAAGGCAATTGTGGAGTTGAAAGATCTGATCCGCAACTGGCACGACGACACATTGCAGTCTAAGCTGGAATCACTGTCTGCTACTCCTTCGACGAACTATTCTTTATGGAAATTCACGAAATCATACGACAGGCCGCAGATTGCAATACCACCCATAAAGAAAAACAACAATGCTTGGGCTCGAACTGCTCAGGAAAAGGCCGATGCATTTGCTGAACACCTGTCCAATGTATTCACCCCAAACGAGACCGATGATCGTGAGTCCGAATCGAAAGTTAATGCAGCTCTAAACCAGGCCTATCAAATGTCGATGCCCCCAAAACCAGTATCAGTGAGAGAGGTTGCCAAAACTATCAGAGAGCTCAAGGACAAAAAAGCTCCTGGCTTCGACCTAATAACCAAAGAAATTCTAAAAGAACTACCTAAAAAAGCCCTGGTACTTATAACCATCTTGTTCAATGCAATCCTCAGAGTGCAATATTTTCCCAGGATATGGAAAGTCTCACGTATTATGATGATCCACAAAATGGGCAAGCCAGTGAACGAAGTAACCTCGTATAGACCAATTAGTTTGCTGCCAATTCTGTCAAAGCTGTTTGAGAAGGTGCTACTACGCAGAATCTTACCAATACTCACAGAAAATAAGATCATACCCGATCACCAGTTTGGTTTCCGCCAGCAGCACTCTACAGTCGAGCAAGTCCACAGAGTTTGTGAGACGGTAAGAAAGGCCCTAGAAAAGAAAGAATATTGCGCACCCGTATTCCTGGACATTCAACAGGCATTTGACAAGGTTTGGCACAATGGCCTCCTCTACAAAATTAAGAAAAGCTTACCTCATAGCTATCACATGCTGATGAGATCATATCTCTCAGATAGACTATTCCAAGTGAGGGAGGCGGGTTCGACTTCTGGATTTTACGACATAAGAGCGGGCGTACCACAGGGATCCATCTTGGGACCCATACTGTATACCATTTATACGGCAGATCTTCCAACACTATCCGGCTTAACTATAGCTACGTACGCTGACGACACCGCCATCCTGGCGTGTAACAATGATCCAGCTGTCGCATCTGATACCTTACAGCAGGGACTTCACAAGATCAATGAGTGGCTTCTAACATGGAAAATAAAAGCCAGCACATCTAAGTCTGTGCAAGTCACCTTCACGCTGAGAAGGGGTAACTGTCCACCTGTACAACTAGGAGGCACCACCTTACCGCATGAGGACAAAGTCAGGTACCTGGGTATGCATTTGGACCGCCGCTTGACATGGAAAAATCATATCAAAGCTAAACGAGAGGAACTCAACATTCGATATAGACTCCTACACTGGCTGCTTGGTCGAAACAGTAAATTATCCACAGATAATAAACTACTTGTGTACAAAACTGTCCTCAAACCTGTCTGGATGTACGGCATACAGTTGTGGGGTAGTGCTAGTGACTCAAACATTTCGATGCTTCAGCGTCTGCAGAATATCATCCTTCGAACTATAAGCAACGCTCATTGGTTCATCACAAATAACGAAATACACCAACAATTACAAATGAACACGGTCAAGGAAGAAATTCGATCGACTGCGGAGAAATACAGATATTGACCCAGGAACACATCTGATTATAGTCAATGAAGACTGATGGCAGATAAGAAGGCAAAAAAAAAAAAAAAAAAAAAATGTAGTATCTAATTCTGTGAATAAATCGTACGTGGAATGATCTCGTAAGACATGGTAAAAAGCTACAAGCTTTACAGGTTTTCAACTTTAAAGTCTTTAAAGTCTGTTATTACTACGATTAGGTAAAGACTACAGTTTTTCCGTTTATTAAAAGTAACAGCATTTTATCTGGCAGTTTTAATTTTTTTTTTATTGAAGTCTCGCGCTTGACCACTATCCCACCTGATAGTAGTCGATGATGTGGTATAGACGGTGTAGCATTCTTGCCTAGAAGTAACCTATTAGCTCTTGACTAAAATACCTCAAGGTTGTATCCATCGAAAAATACAGACTCCGGCAAGGAATTCCGCTCCTTAGCTATACGCATAATGAAAGTATTTCCAGAACGCTTAGTACGTATGCCTGCTTGACGGCTATTGGCTCGCCATTTTTACAATGTATATTAAAAACTGTATGCAACTTAATCTTGGGGCATACCGACGTGTTGTTATGCTGTGATTGCTATCTAATCCTAAATTACTACGGGTTTGACTCTGTCTTGTGTATTTAAAGACTTACTACATTACACACACTTTGGTCAAACTGAAATTGCCTCGCCTATGTTTCATCCACATAAGAAGTCCAATCCCAATAGCCTAAACACTCAAATTGAAGGGACCGAAGGCCAAAACCCTTCTGTTCAAACAAAACAAATCACGAATTTATTTCCGAACCACAGCACACAATGTTTGTCCATACTTTTATACTGAGGCCATTGATATTGGAATTATTCATAGAGAACATAGCGACTAGAGACGTCATTACTAATAATATTGGTGCACTATGTACAAGTTTCAGTTGTCATAACCACAGTCAAAATTGCCATAGCTAACAATTGTAATCGCCATCAACTGCTATGTGTAAGCGGTGACACTCAAGCAGGTCGCCTACGATAATTATTAACATTAATCCAGCAGAGCTTTTCATTTACATAGCTGCTGTATCGCTGCTCGGAATAAAATCACATAGTATCATATTAGCATCACTTTTAACGCTATACCGCTTCGGGTGACTTCTGGTAAGGGGAAATGCCGCCGCTAGTCGGTTGTGAAGGCGGAATACTGCATCACGATTGTATCGATGCTGTATCGCGATAGTAGCAATGCAGAATCTTACTTAGGTACGTGGCCGAAGTTATATTTACCGCGACCACACAACGACTGAATCGCAACTGAATCTTTGCTAAAAGTCGCCGTGAACGACCGTATCACAGACACACTTGGTTTGTATAGAAAGTTTTGGCAACACCCTCGCTTACTGTTACAGAAGGCCGCTGAGGCGCTTACATGGTCTATATTTTCTATTTAAACAAATCTATTTCCGGACCACAGCACATGTTAGTCCATACTTTTGTTCTGAGGCCACTCTGATATTGGCCTCACTAAACAAATATAAAGCACATGAATGTTGCACGGAATTGGACTGGAACCGGTCTGGCGGCTGTCTAAATCGCTTAAAAGAATAATACACGAACAGTTTCCATTTAATAAATGGTTGAGTTGAAACGTTTCGATTTAGAGGTGATATTTTTAGGTTTTGTCCTGATTTACTGTTATTTAGAATAAGCTGCTAGATATTTGGAGAATGATATGTACGTTTAGGTAATAATTATGTTGATTTATAAAACTGTTGGTTAACGTAAAATCAAAAGATTTTCTTTTTCGCTTATTCGTCATATTAGACAAATAAGCAATAAGTAGGTATTCTTCATATCCTGTCGATTGACAAAAAATTTCAAAATGGACAGCTCACAGCTCTTTTGTTTTGAATAAACTCACTTTCCCTTATCGCAATTTATTTTGTTTCGATGCAGCATGTCGTCTTTTACCATCCCTCCTTATTAGTCGTGTTTTTTTTTTATTTTATTTATTTAAATCGTTTTTTAAGTTTGACGTGTATATCTGTGTGTTTGTGTATCTGTCTGTGGTATTATAGCTCCTAAACGGATGAACCGATTTGATTTAGTTTTTTTTTTTGTTTGAAACGAGACTTTATCGAGTGCTATGTTTGATGAAAATGGGTCCAGCCGTTCAGCAGTTATAGGTGATTTCTGTTTGAATCAGGGTGTTTTCGCAAGATATCGTGTCATAATTACGTGTTTTGATAGATTGTCGATTGAAGCGTGTCTACTACTCGGTATATTTAGTTTATAAAGCATAAAATAAAAAAATAATCTAAAATTAAAAAAATCTCTCGACACAAAAACCTAAGCAAGAAAATGCCTCGTGCTCGCATCGGGGAACCGATAAGTAAATAAACTGCTGTTAACGTTGGTGATTTCCCGACGCGAGTAAAGGGCGAAGGGATTAAAGCACATACAATTTGTTTATATGTTGTTATAGCATATGGAAATTATATCTTGTGAACGTTATTTCAAGTGATATTATACTATCTGTTGTTATTATACTATACATTACACACTTATTACACTCCTCTTTTCCCATCGGGGGTTAATAAAACACTTTATATGCGGGCGAAGTCACGGGCAGAAGTTAGTGTAGTTTAAAAATGTTTATAATTATATACTTTTGGCAAGTGATTCCAGATCCCACTACAACACTGTACTAGTTAGGTAATTGGTGAAACTTTTAATGAGTTAGTGAACTAGAGTTACGAGGCTTTTGAGGCGAACTTATGTAGTTATTTGTGGATAATTTATTTTCCATATGCATGCTATTAGTTCATTATACTATCCTGTACTTAGACGTAAGAGGAATGTAAAAAGAAAAGAGGAATTTGTATCAAAACCAAGATGAGATTGGTAGGAGCCTGCCCTGTATGTTCGCAAAACTCCACAAAATGCAGGGAACAGCTAATTTCTTGCGCGATTTCAGGGTTGACTATGGCAAAGTTATTCGTATTATCGTTATCGAATAACGGGTCATATTCGAGGTTTCGCTTTGATGATCCGTTTGTTATTGAACATCGATTCTGTTACCGCTTTTTGCAAAAAGTTTTTGCTGATATAAAAGAACCAGTTGTTAATGTAGTTTTACGACCTTTGAATGAATGTTATGGTAATTGGACTATGGAAGTATGTATGTGGTGGAATGATTATTTACGTACTGTTGGTTTTAAACGTAAGCAGTTGTATTTGTATGGACCTTCTAATGTTGGCAAGTCATCTTATATTGAATGTTTGATTGGTAGGATTAATATGAAGTATGTTTTTTATCCTGGGGTGGGGTAAATTTTTTATGCAGGGATTTCGGGAGGGATATCATAAGGTTATTTTGTTTGAAGAATTTTCTTATAAGTTTAGTGTTCCGAATATGTTGAAGCGATTGTTAGAAGGACGTAAGTATGCTTATCCTGTTAAGTGTGAGTGTGATATGTTACTTGCATTCAAAGGTCCTATTATATTTGTTTCTAATGAACTTGATGACAGTATGGATGATGCTTTAAAGAATCGTTTATTGTTTGTTAGTGCTTCGGAACCGTTTTGGGAGGCGATACGGACGTGTGTTCCGAAGTTGGAAGAGGAATCGCCCATTTCCTCGCAAGAGACAATATGTTTATCGTCGGAAGATGAGGCGTCCTCGTAGGCGATTTCGTCGTAATGCTGCACCTCGTGGCCCGCCTGTTAAAAGTGTTATGTCTGTGCCGGGTCGTGTTATGAAGTATGTTTATTGTGGATCTGCTATTCAGCAGCAGGCATGGAAGTTTGGTCTGCAAAATTATGATGTTAAGTATGGTGAAATGCCTTTGTTTACTTTGTTTGCTATGGGCAATAAGAATGTTGGTCTTTATCTTCAGAATCAGTATGGAATGATGATAGTAAATAAGGTTGAGTATATTATTGGTAATATAGAGTTAAATAGATATTATGACATGGGTAAGGTTGAAGTTGTTAATAAGCATTATAATGATTTGCGTGTTGATCCATTGTTTGCTCAAGACACTTTTGATATTTGTACTTATATTGTAAATAATCATGGTTCATTTGGTACTCCTGAATTGTCTGGTTCTTATGAAAATGTAAAAAGGACTTCTTTGAAGAAAAATGCTACTATTCGTTGGGTTTATTATCCTCGATGTAAAAAGCGTGTTGAAACTAGTCTTTTAAATTCTAAAAATCGTATTTCTGATTTAGTTGTAGCTATGGGTACTCCTGATATTATTAATGGTTCTCATGCTGGCAAAGCTTTTATTGGTTTCGATGCTTTGAATTTACCTGCTACTTCTGATCAGAATTATTATTATGAGTATTCTTTGCGTTATAATATTAGTTATAAGGTTTATTTTACTTTTACTACATTAAATCCTGACAATTTTAAAGTTTAATGAGTTTTTTATTATATATTCCTACGACTCCTCACCCACTGAATGATTAGCAATCAATTCAAAGTGGCCCCGTATACAGAGAGCATAGTTCAAAAAGTTTTTATCCAACTTAAGTACCCAGACAAAAAGTGGGTTTTTTTCAAAATGTATAACAACCCGAAACACGTACATAATTTGTGCCGATTAAGCAACACTTTTGAGACTAACACCAATAAAGTTACAAACATAAACTTCCGTAATATGTTATTCCAGTTGCTAACTTGAACTAGAAATGTAACGGAGGCCATAACACTTTTTCAGGGAAAAAGTTACCAACCACAGAAAGGGTAGGATAATAATTTCGAGCCAACAGTTTTGCGACTTGTGAATTTTATTCCTCCTCCTCCTTGCGTCGTTTACCCAATGCTGGGATTCGTGTCCACATCATGGTTTTAAAACGTTCTCCTTTATTATGTTCCCCCTCTTGCTTTGAGCAAAATGCTAGGCTTCTGAGGCTTTTATGTTCAGCGAGGTTCGGATTTGTTCCGCCCTACGAGTGACAATTACCTTAAGTGGGTGGTAACCAGGTTTGCGGGCGATAAGGCCAAAATAAGTCAAATATATAGCGATGAATTTTATTAGTGACTCATAAACCTAATAAGCTTAACTAAACATGGTATTTATAGAGTTATTTCTCCGCAGATCTTTAATTAGACGTACGAGCAGTTCTGCGCTGGATCCAATCCGAATCTGAGAAATCTCGGTTCAAAGAAGTAGTATACTATTTGTAGGATGTGGTTACTAGATCCAAACTATCTCTATCCGAATTCAATTCCGTCAATTCGGATTAAACTCGGATTCAGATCAGATGCAGTGTGGATCTACTCTCTTACAACTCCGCAAAAAACTTGCGGAGGTGGATACTTCAGCGGAGGAACGATTACGTGTGGATGTTCCGATACAAAGCTATCTAGAAGAATTTAAAATAAGCAACAACTGGTTTAAGTAAAGCTCAGTTGAAGTAAAATTACTGAGTAATCTTTGTTCAATTTCTTGGAGTTTTGTTTCGAGTATAAATTATGTATCCAGTTGGCGCGCCTTGCTTCGCTGTTATTTATTATTAATAACAAGTTATCTGGAATTGAATTATTGTATTGTTGTTGTTCGCTATCAGATTTTATTTTTATTTTATGTTGTAAAGGGGTTGGAACTATCTTTTAAATAGTTAGGTAGAATATTGGTTAACTTATCCGTATGTCGTTGGAAAGATTCGATAAAAACTAAGCGGCAATGATTGTTTTAATGAGTTAGTTAAACTTTTGATTTTATAACAAATAGCCATCCCAAAAGTGGCTGCAATACTCTATGCAGGATCGTGTTTATAGAATTAAAAGCTGTCCAGGCGTAAAGTATTTGGTGTTAAGAGCGTCTCAACCCTACTATCTTCACAAATCTTGAAAATTTTTCAAGCTAAAGTATAGTTTGACAAATACTCAAATTTTTTATTTAGAAATAATGCCCGACTTCCACTAAAAAAGGTAAATGACCGGAAACGGAGGTAATGAACTAAGTGGACTGGAGTAAAATAGTTGTGCACTTCCACTAAGAAAGAGTTTCGGCATTTGCCCTCCACTGCCAACGGAATTTCCGGAGCGATCGAGTCCGTTTAAAACTAGCGTGCGACGCCAAGACACAGCGAACCCATTTTATCTGGATCAAACCGCTCCGCTTACTCGCTTGCGGTGAAAGGTCTCGTATGAAAATCAGTGTTGCCTGCGTGTGAGTTGAGCGGAGTCCGCACGGAATCCGCTCGACTCTGCGAACACTTTCGCTCTTTGAACTCGTTTAGTCCGCTCTGCTTACTCTTATTCAGTGGAAGTACTTCTATGCAGTTCGCCACTGCGAGTTAAACGGACTCCGTATGGAGCCCGTTCCACTCGCAGTGGAAGGCGGGCGTTAGGGGTGATTCTCGAACAAAATATCTACTCATAGTTATACCAACACAAGGCAGTATTAATTTGCTCGAACAAATAGAGTCTTCATTAATTAACAAACACAAGTTAGGAAGAAAATTGAATCTAATACGAGTCTCCGGTATACGGTATTAATTGCCTGATGTTGCTTCTTGAATCAGGCACGGATTTGGGGTAGGTTTCTATAGAACCTAGTGGAAAAAATCTTACTTGGGGATGTTTGGTTATTCATCAGGCAACTAAAGGCTATTTATACATACATCCGTCGTAACAAATCACGCTTTTATTTTGAATAGAAGAATTCAATAGAATAGAGTCGTACACTTTTATTCGACATAGGTAAAATATAACAGCATCAATTTCCTCTTCCTTTTGGCGGCGGTTCGGATCGGACGTGTTTTAAGTAGTGTAACTGTTTCTTTATTTTAATTATTTATTTAAACCGAGTGACTCGACACCTAAACTCGGGCCCTCCTTGTCTATCTTGCGGGAACGTCCATTGAGTACAGCGGCCATATTGGATTGTGTCGGAAATCTCTCTCTCACAATCTGGACTGGCAACGAGCGCGCCATCGAAGAAATTGCCAAGGCTGGATAAACCATTACTTTGAAACTTTGAAAAGTCTTGGCATCAACCGGTGGGTCTGGACCCGGGCCGCGACGCATCGAGCTCGTAGCCACTGCGCCAAGTCAACGTGTGCGTCACAGTGCGAAATTAGTCGCCTGCCTATGAATATTATTTTTCAACGTCGCGCACGCTGCTATGGTTCCGAATTGAGTGCTACGCTGCTACGGTTCCGCATTGAGTGCTACGGCGCACACTGGTCCCAAATAAAAAAAAAGTGGACATTGATAGTAGACCGCTGATATATTTTTTTATTGTTGATACAGTGATAACAGATAAGGCAAAAAAATATTATTGTCCTACTTCAAATACTTTTCTGTAAAATAATAGTAGATTATTGCATCGAGCACAAAGTGATTTATTATTGCACCGAGTGCCTGATTTAGAGCCCGAGCGTTAGCGAGGGCTCTAATCTAACAGGCACGAGGGCAATATAAATTACTTAAGGCGAGGTGCATAATCTGCTTTTCTTTCAACTATTACCTATAGGAATAGTAGATAAAAGAAACTCATATCAAACAGTTAAAATAGAAGTTTAATTATTGAAATTAAAAGTTATACTTGAGCAATTATTAAACGTAAGGTTAAGTTTTGTTGGGCAAATTTATATTTGTTTGTTTAACTTGGGACTGAATAATATTATCAGACGAGTTAGATGGGCCTGGCTGATTTGTTACAATGTAAGTAGTTATCACGGGAAGTAGATGGGCGCGGCCACGGGCGCGGCGATGTCGAAAATCACTTTTTTAAATTTCTTTCATTTTTAAATCAGAGTTAGCAGCAATCATTTTTAAATTTGGAACAAGTAGGATAGAAACGAATAATACGTACGTAAAAAAAAAAAGTATTGATATCGGCTGGCTGAATAGAGCTAATCCTTTGAGATTGGCGCCTTTTGGTGCGATTAAAAAAAAAACTGTGCAATAATGAAATTTCATACATTTTTATTGCTCTAGAGCAATAAAGACTCGCTTTGTACTGAGTTTTTAGTGTGATTGTGATGAAATTAAAGCATAGTTGGAAGAAAATATATGTTTTTCTTTGTATGGGAGTTATTAAATTTTATTCAATTTCTTAAAAACCTTAAACGATGACGAGATGGCAATCACATATGTTAGAAAACTAATAATTCTGAGTATTTAGCTCGAAAAAAGTTATTGCTTATCTCTGCGTACTTTCGAGATAATATGTGACAGAAAATAAAAAAGAAATGTAATGTTAATTGTTCACTTTTTTAATCATAGCTTTACTTTAGCACATGTAATGTATGCGTAATGTCAAATAAATAAGAAGAGATTCTGTAAAAGAGGTTATTGGGGCTCACTAATGATAGAAACGCTCGCATCATAAATAATGTATTTTTTCAAAACAACCATTTGTAGCCAACATTTTGAACATTCAAAATAAAACATAGGTACTACCCCATTTTAATTACAATTTTCAGTTTTTTTTTTTCCGTCACTATTATCTTGAAAGTACGGCGCCGATACTTATCTGCTACGCGATTTTTCACGCAGGGGCCTAGAAGGGATAGTCTGCCCTGCTTACGCATTGAGTAATATAACATTTTTGTAATCGCACGGACTTGTATTGCAACTTTGTTATACGAAATACCAATTAATAAGATGACCTCGCTGATGAATATATCTTCCTCAGAGACTGAGATTGACCGAAAGGTAACGGATGAAAATCAAACGTCACCTAATTTTGTGACTCAGAGATCTATGAGGAGCCGGGAGGACTTTTTCATTGGTGAACGGTTGGATGACTTAAAAAAAAGAAATGAAGGAAATGTTGGCTTTTATGTTGACTCAACAGATACAAGAAGTCACCTCAACATTAAAAGAAATACAACAAACGAATCTAAACATAGAAAATACGGTCACACATCTTATGTCCCAAAATAAAGATTTGGAAAATAAAATATCTGTGTTGGACAAGCAGTCGAAAGAAGACAAGAAATATATTACGCTTTTGGAGAAAAAAGTAGAGAAAGCCGTAAGGCCAACTTTGTGATAAAAAATGTGCCGAAATTAGCTGGCGAAACTAAAGAAGAACTTATTGGCTTAGTTATGACCCTTTCCAAAGGTATAGACTGTTCCCTATCCAAATCTGACATAAAAGACATTTATAGAGTGCGGGGGAAAAACGACATCCAAAATACTGGGAGTATTTCGGATGTCGTTTTTCCCCCGCACTGTTGTAGAAACTGGATCCACTCTTATAAAAAATGAGATACTAAAAAAGGGAAAGTCATTCAATAAAAAACACAAATCCAAGCTATGTTGCAAACATCTCGGTTTAAGTCTCAAGAAGAAACCCGTCTTTCTGTCTGAGCATCTAACGGCTAAGGGATCTCGTTTGTATTTCCTTGCCAGAGATCTAATAAAAACTGGAGATTATAAATATTTCTGGACTGCATATGGCAAGATATATATCAGGAAGGATGATCAAGCAACAATCGTAACTATAAGAAATGAAGAACAAATTCATCAACTTATAGTGAAAACATGACTTTCTGCGGAGTATTTTTCTAGTCATGCATCATTTATCACGCGTTATCTATTGCCATCCTACCATAGTATTATCTGCGTAGCAATAAGGTACTTATCTAAAATTTCTTCTATATTTTAAAAAAACTTTTTGTTATCCTAACCTACACGAACACTATGCTCATACACTCACAAAAATTCAGTATTTACGAACTAACCATACTTTTCAATCATACAAACTCACACAAACAAACAAAACATAAGTTATCCATCTACACCATAACACAAAAACAATTCATCAAGCGTGCACCAAATTTTTACATAACACATATGAATTTGGAAATATACACTAAACTATGGTGGGTAGACGCAAGGTAAACACGCCTTTTATACAGCTCCCAGTTTTAAATTGTTATAAATAATTTTTAATAGTATTTTTAATGTTTTAATTAGTTAGTATTAATACTTACCACCCTACGCTCATTAAATAAAATTTCCAAGTCATTTGCATACCAAATACTTCTTTCTACCAACTTACTTTTTCTGCAACAAACATCATGGACTCAAAATTGACAACTAGTTTGGAAGATCTGGAGGTCCTGTTCAATTCGCGTATGTCAGAATACGAGAAAAAGCTCAAGAATGCATCATCTGAAACCCAGCCTACAATGGAGTTAACAGCACTTGCAAGTGAGTTTGCAGATTTTAAACTATTTGTATGGCAGGCACTCTCCAAATTTAAATGCCAAATAGAGATGTTGTCTCTGGGCTTTGATAGGCATGAGACCCTGATGCGGAGGAAGGTACTCCTGTTCCACGGTGTCACTGAGCATCCCGGTGAAAAGTTGACAGAAGTGGTTCACAAGGTGTTGTCCGATAAAATGAGCCTGCCTAAGATTAGGAAGGACAACATTCATGTCTGCCATAGATTGGGTTCTACACGGGGCAAGGCTCGGCCTATACTAGTCAGACTATACACCACTGAGCACCGTCACATGATCTGGGAGAGCAAAAAGTCCCTGAAGGGTACAGGTATCACAATCTCCGAATTTCTGACGCACACAAGACACCGCACCTTTATGGACGCGCGCAAGCATTTTGGGATGCAGAGTTGCTGGTCGGTAGAGGGGCGGATAGTAATCATCACGCCTGATACCAAGCGCCATAAAATTGAAACTCCGGGCGAGCTTCAAGCTCTGGTGTTGCGGTTCCCAAAGGCTTCTGGTGGCAACGCTATGCAATCTGTGGATCTTTCTTCTAAGAATATTAGCGTGACTGAGACTACTGCTACACCCTCAAGAGATCAAAGGAGGGCGCGCCGGCGTAATTAATGTTATTGTTGTTTTGTTCGTTCGTCAATCTACTTCATTCTTCATTATGCCGGAGCTGAGTGTAGTATATACTTATCACTTTTAGTTATTTCTGTGCCGGTACCTTAATATTTGTTACTTTCCGCTTCACCTTCATTCTTTCACTGTGTTGTTAATTACGATGTCGGTACCATTATTTTATTTCTAATATTATTATAGGTTAAGTGCACTTAAAACAAGTCATCCAAACAAAAAAAAATCGTCTGGACTTAAATGGACTATCATTTGTCATTGTCAACTTGACAGTAGTCTAACAGTTGTCAGTTTGTTATTGCGTTTCGTTTTACGCTGTTTTAGAAATTTATGTTTTCGTTTATATTGGTACTTTTTTTTTTTTTTGGTAGATGACTTGTATGTTATTCTTGTTGTTATGTGTTACACTAGTGAGTTGGGGTGGTTATTTTATTATAAAATCAACCAGCCTATACTTATAGATTTAATTAGTTTTGTTTAGTATAAAAATTGTTGTATTCTTCTCTTGTTATTGTATTTATTTTATATATTTTAATATTGTATTTATATTTATCTATGGATGAACCTGTTGACCTAAATGACAGTTTTTTCTCATGTTCGTCTTCGACTTGTAGTTTTATTAGTGCGGGAAGTGAGTCCCCGCTTCATACTTTACATGAAAACATCTCCACTGTCTTCTCCAAGTATCCTAAAAATTTCCACATAGCCCATATTAATGCTCAGAGTGTTCCTGGTCACCACTCCGATCTTCTGGCATCCTTTAGCAGTGCTCATCTTGATGCACTCCTAATTATCTGAAACTTTTCTTAAGCCCTCTCTCCTTTCCACGCACTATGCACTTCCTGGCTTTGTTCTGGTCAGAAATGACAGGACTGGCAAGGGTGGTGGTGGTGTCGCCATTTATATACGTGCAGATATACCGCACAAAGTTGTTAGTGCGTCCCCATCTCAGTTCTCTGAGTCGGCTGAATTCTTGTTCCTAGAGATTATCTTAAATCATGCCAAAATATTACTTGCAGTATTCTATTCTCCTAATCTTCACATCAACTATTTTGACTCTTTGGAATCGTCACTAAATTATTTTTGTCCATTGTACGAGCATGTTATTTTGATGGGTGACTTTAATACATGCCTAATTAAAAATGACTCACGTTCACTAAAACTCCGTTCCCTCTTATCTTCTTTTAATCTTGAAATCCTACCTCTTTCTGCGACACATAACTTTCCCAACTGCACGCCTTCTCTTCTTGACCTTATGATTGTTTCTTCCCCTCACAATGTTGCTGAGTTTGGGCAACTTACTGCAACCTTTTCTTACCATGACCTCATCTATCTCTCTTATCGTATCCGGCCTCCTAAACGCAAAGCTCAAGTCTGTTATTTGCGTAATTATAATGGTATTGATCTGGTGGCGTTGAAGCGTGATGCAGGTGATATTGACTGGTCTCTCGTTTTCGAAAGCGCCAGTGTCGATGATAAAGTGAACTGTTTTAATTCCAAACTTCTGAGATTATACGACAAGCATGCACCGCGTCGGCGAGTTAAAGTTAAGCATGATCCTGCTCCGTGGATGAGTACTCTCATCAAAGATGCTATTGCCCGGAAGGACAAGGCGAAGAGCAAGTACAAGCGTAGACCCACGGATCAGAATCTTGCTCATTTCAAAGCTCTACGTAATCACTGCAATCGTCTGTGTCGAGATGCTAAGAGACGCTATTTCCACGAATCTCTAGTCGATCGGAAGCCTTCTGATGTCTGGAGATTTCTAAGGTCTGTCGGTATCGGTAAATCTCCCACTAATACCTGTAGAGATGTCGACTTGTCGGCTCTTAATAGGCACTTTTCTCTTCCACCTGTCTCTCTAGACCCTAGTGTCAAAACTTCCACTTTGATTGAACTCTCCGAATTGCCGTTACCGAATTGCTCACTGTTTAATTTAAATTCTGTCTCGGATGATGATGTCAAAAAATCTCTTCTTGATATTTCCTCCTCTGCTGTTGGCCATGATAATTTGTGCTCGAGAATGATAATACCTATTCTTCCGCAACTCCTACCCGTTATCACTCACATTATTAATTATTCTTTATTCTCTGGCACATTTCCATCAGCCTGGAAACAGGCACACATAATACCACTTCCCAAAATAAACAATCCTTCTTCATTATCTCACTTCAGACCCATATCCATTCTTCCTTTCCTCTCTAAAGTTCTCGAGCACATCGTTCATGGTCAAATTTACAGATTCCTCTCGTCTAATTCTCTTATCTGTCCTTTTCAATCTGGCTTCCGTAGAGGTCACAGTACTGTAACTGCACTTCTGAAGGTCACTGACGACATCCGCTGGGCTATGGAGAATAAATCTCTCACCGTGTTAGTCCTGCTTGACTTCAGTTGTGCGTTTAACTCAGTGGACTTCGACATTCTACTTGGGGTCCTTCAGTCTATTAACTTCTCTTCTTCTGCATTAGCCTGGTTTGACTCTTATCTTCGGGGTCGCTCGCAGTGTGTTCGTCTTGAAGAGATGTTCTCTGATTGGTGTGATCTCACTGTTGGTGTTCCTCAGGGTGGCGTTCTCTCTCCTCTTCTTTTCTCTATCTTCATTAAAACTGTTACCAAGGTTATCACTTCCAACTTCCATCTTTACGCAGACGATTTGCAGCTTTACCGAAACTTCCTGCTTGCAGATGTGGACTTGGCGGTCGACGCCATGAATCGTGACCTGGAAAGTATAAGTAAATGGGCTAAGTCCTACGGATTACAAATCAACCCATCCAAGTCCCAGGCTATGATCATAGGCAGTCGATACTATCGCACTGCGCTTGACATATCCACTTTAACGCCTTTATCTCTTGACGGCTCGATCATCGCTTACACAGAAACTGCTAAGAACCTTGGTGTCTTAATAGACAGTAATCTTTCTTGGCGAGCTCAAGTAAATGAGGTAAGTCGTAAGGTGCACTTTTCCTTTCACTCGTTAAAATCTCTTCAAAGCCTCTTGCCCTTTAAAACTAAAATCTATTTAGCTCAAACTCTAATTCAGCCGATCATCGATTACGCTGATGCCTGCTATCTGGATGCCACGGAGGAGCTCTTAAATAAACTTGAGCGCTTGCAAAACCTGTGTATCCGTTTTGTTTTTGGTCTGAGGAAATACGACCATGTCTCTCAGTTCCGCAAGGATCTCAAGTGGCTCCCTATTCGCCTTCGCAGGAACACTCGAGTATTATGTCTCCTCTTCAACATCCTGTTTAACCCTACTTACCCTAAATATCTGCGCGATCACTTCTCCTTCACTCGCCCTGCCGATGTCCCGTGTAGATCCCACCTTAAGCATCACCTAAACTTCCCATCCCATAGTACTAATTTCTATTCCCACTCCTTCTCTGTTCATGCGGTACGACTGTGGAACTCACTTCCACCTAAAATTCGTGACTCCAAAAATGTATATCTATTTAAGAAACAAGTCAAAGATCATTACCTCTCCACCATATTGTAATTATTATATATTATTATGTATGTATTTTTATCTTCTATATATTTAGTTAAGGTATATGTGTTATTTATACATAATTAGTTAAGTTATATAGTTGTTATTCTATTGTAAGTTTCCTTATTTCCTTCTACACACTGTGTCTTCGTATTTCATCCAACTTTCCTGTCGCAGGTCTGCTGGAAGAAATTTCTTTAGAAATAAGCAGTACCTTTGTGCTCTTCTATCTGTATTATTTATTTTCTCTGTTAAGTGTTTTGTGTGTACATAAATAAATAAATAAATAAATAAATAAAATATTGGACCAATTTCATAAATATATCAATTATACAAAATAACTAATAATTAAATTTAAACATTCGAAATCATTATTTCATAAAAAAAACCTATGAAAATAACAACTTAATTAGCTCGTTACTTTCTCATGGTTTACCTTTATTATATACATATATATCAATGTGGTATTTATGACTTCCTTGTGATGACCTCAATAATATCTAGTATAATTTATGAGTAATACATTGCAAACAGTTAATGACATAGACAACATTGAAATATCGAGGACAGTTGAATGTGATCCTTTAAATCTTTCTGATCATATATACGTCAATAGAAATGATTTCACTATTATATCTCAGAACATAAAAAGTATATACTACAATTTTGATGACTTCGTCGTTATGTTGTCTACTTTAAAATTCGAAACAGATGCGATTATATTAACAGAATATAGATAACATAAGAATAAACATATACCTCAACTCAGCAATAATCAGTCTTTTGTATCAACACGGCAGATGAATCAAAATGATGAAGTAGCTGTATTTGAAAAAAAAACGTTGAAATCAAAAATTGAAGAAGTTCAGCTAGATCAGGCGACCTGTCTACAATTAGACATACTAGATAACACTGTTCTGTGTATATATCGGTCTCCATGCAACACCAACCTTGATAGGTTTATGGATTCACTCAGCCAACACTTAGATACTTTACCTACACAAAGAAATATAATAATAGCGGGCGACAATAATTAACATTAGAGTTAAAGATGTAGAAAAGTTTCATGATAAAAAACCGATTAAACTATCTTAACATGTTGTCGGCATATGGTATTTTACCTGGTCATACATTGCCGACCAGAGAACGGAACTTTTTAGACCATTTCATGTTGAGGATTCATAAAAAAAAGACATCAGCTTCAATTGCTGTCTTTAAAATCTTAAAAACTACAATTACCGATCACTGTACTACATTTTTATCACTTTCCAAAATAAAAAGCAAGGAATCCGCTAGTAAAATCACCACGACCATAAAATTTTAAATAGCACTCAAATATTTACTGGAAAGAAATCTTGAAGACTTACCTTTTTTGTGACGACCCAAATTTGCTTACAGAAAAACTCATTCTAAAACTGATTGATTTTATTAAAAACAACACTACCACAAAAGCTATCCCTAGCAGCAAACGTATAAATAAGCCAAAAAAAAAAACCTACAGCCGGTACAGAAATTACTGTAATAATCTTATATTATACGAAATTATTATGGAAAAATATAAAATCAATCACGTACTCAAATAAACCTAAAAATCAAAGCACTGAATTACTAAATATCTTGCCCTCTCCAACCGCATCGGTGAATTCTGTAAATAACTTCGTCTTCTTCTTTTCGATTAATAAAACTTCTGGCCGATCTAACATTAGACCTTCACAAATTAATTCTTTTGTGCTCTTGGACACTGACCCCAATGAAGAAGAAAGTGTTCTGATCAGTTTGAAAACGGACAGTGCTCCAGGATGGGATAACATTCCTACTAAATACCTAAAATATATTAGTAAGGAAATTGATCCTATTATTACTCATCTGGTTAATCTCTGTTTTAGAAAAGGTATTTTCCAACACTACTGAAGCAATCCATTATTACACCGGTTTACAAGGGAGGGAACAGCAACGATGTCAATAACTACAGACCTATATCTGTCTTACCAGGTTTATCCAAGATATAGAAAAAAATATTAATATAAGACTTACAATATCTAAAAAAAAAACAATATATTATCATCTACACAATTTGGATTTAGACAGGGAATATCTACTGAGGATGCAGTTACTGGTAACTGATTATGTCAAATCAGGGAAAAAATGTCTTGCTGTATTCCTTGATCTAAAAAAAGCCTTTGACACCATATTCTATTCCAACCCTTGTGTCCAAGCTAGAAAGAATTGGAATTAGAGGATACCCTCTTAGGTTTTTTAAAGATTATTCATCAAACAGAAAACAAAGGGTTAAGATAGGGGCATATATAAGTAATGACGTGGAGGTATCATTCGGCGTACCGCAAGGAAGCGTATTAGGATCAACACTTTTCTTAACGTACTTTAATGACCTGTGTAACTTAAAAGTAGATAACGCAAAAATCTTCTCTTACGCTGATGATACTTCCGTTGTCTTTTATGGGAATAACTGGTCCGAAGTAAAGCTCAAAGCTGAAACAGGTATGGCTCAAATTGTTAATTCGCTTAATGAAAATTTCCTTACGTTAAATGCAACCAAAACTAATTATATATGTTTTCCACATCAAGATTTAAATATCAAAATTCATTATTGTAAACGAGCCATGAATTGTGCCTGTACATTTTCTATGATTAATAAAGTAACACAAACAAAATATTTAGGTGTTATTTATAACTGAACAACATGTAAGTTAGTACTCCCACTTCGAACACGTTTCTGATAGAATACGAAAATGAGGATGGATATTTAAATCATTGAGATACGTGGTCCCTGCAAGTATAGTCACAAAAGTAGGCTCTAAGAGAAATCTTCTAAATAATAATTACATAGCCCTTGCACAATCTGTGATAGTCTACTGTATACCTGTATGGGGTGGGGCAGCGAAATCTAAATTTATAGACGTAGAACGAGCGCAAAGAGGTCTGATAAAAACAATGTATTTTGAGAAACGGAGATTCCCAACTGAAAGTCTTAATGAGATCAGTGGCCTGCTATCTGTTAGGAAGTTATATATCTGCGCCTCGATCCTTAAAAAGCATAAGACACTTGCAAATGATAAAAGCATTATTTTAAAAAGAAGAAAGGATATTATTGCGCAAGTACCACAATCTAAAACTAATTTTGCTGCTGTACAATATAATAGGCATATGGCACGTTTATATTATAAAATAAACAAAAACATATACACTAAACATCTTCATAAGGGTAAGAAAATGCTAATAGAATGGTTAAAATCACGCACGTATGCATATTTTGAATTATTTTTGCAATAAGTGGAAATTAATTTGTACTTGCACCGCCACACTCACACGTACATCATTCCTCATACACACAGCCACACCACCCAATTACACCCCACATATCTCACACACACCTCACACAACCCACACCACACACACTCGACACACCGTACACATATCACACACATCACACATTCCGCACACCCAACACACCCACATTAATATATTTATTCTGTTTAACTCACATTTCTGTATATTTAAATGTCATTGTAGCACACAACACACGCTCGATAAAAAATAATTATATTGTCTGGTAATAACGTGAAATGTAACTAAATAATTTTGTACTTTGTTAGTTGTACAAACATCCAAAGCTGTGGAAGAGCGGAGTCTCCTAACACAGGCGTCATAATGCTTAAAAGGAGGCTCCAATCATAAACTAATGTATACTAGTTGGTACAGAAATAAACAATTTGTATTTGTAACAATGACAGAGTAAAAGAGATAGGGAGCAAAAAGTTCAATCAAAATCATTAATTACATTTTTGTCGACGTATCCGAATAATCTTTTGCCCGCATTGCTTCTGTAGACTATCCCATAGTTAATAGAACGTACCCATATTACGTGACCCCTTCAGGGCGAGGAAAGGGGTTTTGAAAATATCACGCTCGGTCACAGAGGTGAGGGTGAGGGGTAGGTTTTCGTCACGTAGTCAATATCCTCCATAAAAAAGGTCATTTGTTTTTGTAAATTATGTTCCTGTTACAATATGTTTTACATAAGTCTTTTGTTCTTGATAATATTTATTACACTTATTCGTAGTGTCACGCGGCAAACACCATATTAACAAAGACTGAGCCATTTTTACTTTTTAGCCTTCTTTTTGCGAAAAATTATTTAAAACCATATTTATGATTTACTACGAGATAATTAGAGGAAGTAGTAGAAGTAGTTACTTGTCTTCAATGTACTAGTTAAATAACGAATACTCAATCACATTTTATCCACGTGTGAAGGCATGCTGAAACATAAAGCTGTATTATTTGCACGTGTAACTACTGGGGTAGCTATACAAGTGGTGTCTGACAAGGTACTAAGGCTAAGAATACTTGGGTCTATTAAAACAACGAAAGAGGAACCGTAACCGTATTTTTCTGAGAAATCAATTTGGCAATAACTAACTACTCGTATATTTCGTATTCCACCAATTGTGAAATTAATTTCTAGGCTGGAATAAAATTGGGCGGGTTACAAGTATGTAACCGTTCAAAATATATGCAGTTTTTTGTATTACGCGTAAATGACTGAATTTGCTCACCATACAACTCGACCCAGGCAGTCAGCCGGTCTGGTGGTCACCGGCCCGCACCACAGAGCGCAGTAGGTACTGGAATACGTAGGTAGTGTTAGTAGTTTTTTTTATAATATATTTACTCAAAATCTGTTTTCACTATTACATTCATCTGCCAAACTGTAAAATAGTTTGTCAGCATTTTCTCTCGTGTCACAATATATTACAAATTATGTACCCAAACAGCAACTTAAATAATTTCAAAACATCGGGATCAGAAAATCCCACATTCCGCACCCATTATCAATTTGCATTGTCCATGGTTGCAAAATAAGAGTCTTGTTACAAAACATGGCTATGGACAGAGTTACATATGATGTATTTTTTTTTAATTTTCTTATTTTGGTATTTTGATTTAATACACGACAACAAATTTGAGGGTAGTTAATGCATCAACATCGGCGTTACATACTTTTTCGTGCGTTTACCAAAATGTTTAGATATTCGATATGGGTACATAGGCGTACGTTCCACTTTATAACATTCATTAATAAATTGTTCGGACATATTTTTTTTCTTATTTCTTTTTTTTTAAGTTTAATAAAAAATAATACTTTATATTTTTGGACTTGGAGCAAAAATATAAAGTTGATCTATTTGTTTTGTAGTTTTTTTCAGGCTAGCTTTATTAGCGTTTTGTCTAAAAGTAGTAGTAGCTAGGTAGGTAGGTTATTTTTATGAAGTATAAAAATATATTTTTTTGTTTGTAATCGTTTTGCTTATTAAAACCGAGTATCCTCGCGAAATTGAGAGAATTAATTTATAACATCCTGTATAAGCTTATCATCACAAATTAAATTGCGTCGCACCATGAGGATGGTCCCCAATAAAACAAACCCCAAACAACATCAAGTCTAACAAAAGAAGTAATCACAATCTGAACTGTCTTATTATATATTACTTTAAGAACTCGCTACAGTGACGTAAGGTCGTTGACAATTACCATTAGAACGAGGCACTCTTATGTAAGCCTAGCAAATGGACACAGTAACAGTTCAGCTTTACAAATCATGGGCAATCAGCCCATCGGTTGTAACCATTACAATAACATTGACTCGAACGTGCCTTGAATATAACAACCAACTTATGTATATGATTTTCTGCTATTTACTGTTACAGTTATACCCGTTTCAGTAATACTCAAATTAATGCCGAAATAAAATCACATTGTTGGATTTGGAACGCTGGGCTCAGCGTCGAGAGTTTAAAATTCAATAGTGCAAGAATATTTAGACGTTAATTTAAATGGTTTCAAGTGTTAGTTAAGTATTGGAGTATCTAATAGTTATTATTCTCCACAAATACTTGTGCTTGAATAGCTGTCTCTTTAATATAACAAAAGGTAATTATAGATAATTGGTGTCGATAAAGCGTAGTTTGAGACACCGCATCTCTATCTTATGCGTTGAGTAGGGTAAACGTAGTGCATTTTGAATTCAATTGATACAAAAAAAATAAAGAACGGGTTTTATACGGCCGGTTTATCAGCAGAAAAAACAAAAAGAAAATAAGCGTGTAACATTACTTAACCAGAAGGCCTAAGATGATATCTTACTAGTATTATGAATGCGAAAGATACATCCATTCATCCATCCAGATGGCAACAACGCATCACAAATATCTGTGAATTCGCACATGTTATATATCTATATCGTGTCCTCATAAATAAGCGTTCAAGATCATAATTTCTCCGTAAACATCAATGATTTAACTTATATAAGCTAATCAATATGAACTCATCATCCTCGGCCATTTTATATTTTCTGATCTTCCTCGTACCTTCAGAGCTCGTGTTATTTTGATATTGGGAACCAATCTAGTGTTTTTTGTTCTGTTAATTGCTTCCTAGCTCATATTTTTGTGGTAAAATATTTATGTCTTAAATTGTAATTTTTAAAATGGTGGGACGTTTTTGTTCAGCTGAAAGGACTTTGCGGAAGGGATCAAATGTAAGTAGTATATTTTTTGGTATAAATGCAATATTAATTTTAACTTAAATTTTTTATGTATTTTGACTAATAATTTTACGTTATTAATATTTATATAAATTAATAATGTATAAATGTTTTCAACACACTTGCTTATAAAGTGGCTCTAATTTCACAGCAATTAGGCACATAATGATACCTGTTATCAAACTGTGACTTTTTCATTGCTATTATTCACAAGACAAGACAAAGACAAAGACAAAGATATTTTATTTCAAGTAGGCCACCAAGCGGCACTTTTGAACGTTACATTTTACAAATAATAATAGTTGATTCTACCGTGCATTCGGAAAGTAGCTTGTAATGGAGAAGAATGCACAAGAAACTCCATACTTACTCTTTTAAAAAAAAAAACCTTTTTACAATATTTAGGTACATAAGTACATACCTTGATGAATGAAATTGAGTTTATACAATACAAATATATTTATACAGTCTTCAGAAGGTCCAACAATAATTCAAAACAATAATGTTCTGCATATCACTTGTTTTTGCGCCCTAGTGGCTGTGGAGCAGGACTAGCATTTAGCCAAGCATTTTTATCATTGATGTAATCCCCCAACTTATAATATGCCAGCCTGCATAGTGTGCGTTTTATGCAAGTTTTAAATTTCGTCTCATTCAGTTCAAGAATGTGGGGAGGAATTTTATTGTAACATTTTGTACAGTACCCCATGAAAGATGAGGCTACTTTAGCCAGTCTGAAACCTGGTTGAACTAATAGGTCCCTATTTCTAGTAACATGATTATGTCTGTCGCCGTTTTTACTAAAAAGATGTAAATTCTTTCTTACGTACATGATGTTTTCATAAATATATTGACAAGGAAACGTCATGATGTTAATGTCCTTAAACAGTTCCCTTAGAGAATCGCACCGGCGAAGATTTTATATCGCTCTGATGGCTCGTTTTTGCAGAATAAAAATTGACTCAACTCTCTGCAGCCCTTCCCAATAGTAAGATACCGTAAGACATTATACTATGAAAATAACTAAAATAGACTAGTCTGGCGGTATCCACATCCGTTAACCGACGAATCTTTCCAACAGCATAAGCCGCCGAACTCAGCCGCCCCGCAAGGGATACCAAATGAGGACCCCATTGCAACCCTGAGTCCAGCGTGATCCCCAGGAAAACCGTTTTATCGACGAATTCTAGCTTCTCCTTGTTTAATATAATGTCACAATCAGTACTTTTGACATTCGGCAAGGAAAATTTTACGCACTTGGATTTTTTACCATTTAAAACTAAATTATTGGCAGTGAACCAATCCTGAACCTGCCGTAGCGCGTTATTTACGTCGTCAACCTGACAAGTACGTCTATTTATTTTAAAAATTAAAGATGTGTCATCAGCAAATAACACCATGTTAAGTTTGTTTTCCAATAAACGGGGTAAATCGTTTATGTATACTAAAAATAAGAAAGGACCTAAAATTGAGCCCTGGGGTACCCCCATTTTAACGTTTAACACGGACGAATTCACACCGTTTATTTGAACTAATTGCTGTCTATCATTCAAATAAGATTTAACTAAACTTAACGCTGATTGACCTAGCCCGTAATGCTCAAGTTTCAGAAGTAATGTTTCATGATTAACGCAATCAAACGCCTTCGACAGGTCGCAGAAGATACCTATGGCATCCTGCGAATCTTCCCACGCATCAAAGATGTGTTTTAATAGAGCGACACCAGCGTCAGTTGTACAACGTCCTCTGGTGAAACCATACTGTCTATCATGCAAGATGTTATTCGTATTAAAATGAATGATCATTTGATTTAGCATTATCCTCTCAAATACCTTGCTGAAAACCGGCAACACGGATACTGGTCTATAATTATTTGTGTCTTTACTGTCCCCGGATTTAAAAAGTGGTATAACCTTACTATATTTCATTAGATCCGGAAAAACTCCTTGATCCACACACAAATTGAAAATCAACGCTAAGTACGGCGCTATAGTCTGAATAATGGAGGTACAAGCTTTGATGGACATTCCCCACAGATCTTCAGTCGGTTTGATCTTGATTTGCTTAAAAGCTTTTATTACTGTCATGGGGTTTATATGTGAAAAATTAAATACAATCGGGCAGGATGAAACGTTCGCGTTTAATAATCCAAAAGCAAGCGAGGGCGAAGAATTTAAAGTTTCAGTAGTTTTAATTGGGATGTTGGTAAAGAAATTAACAAATTCTTGCGCAACTTTTTTGTTATCTCTAATAAGTCCGTGTGTGGTCTCAAGCGTGTAATCACTACTATTTCTTTTATTCCTATTCGTTTCATTGTTTATAATTTTCCAAACCGTCTTGATTTTATTTTCTGCTAATTTAACCTTATTGCTAATGTACAAGACCTTAGCTGCCTTGCAGGAATTTTAAAAAATTCTTGAGTAAGTAGCAACATACTTATTAAACGTTTCAGTGTTAATACATGGCTTAAGCCCATATAGCTCGTAAAGTCTTTCCCTACTTTTTCTAAGTCCTGTAGTCGCCCAGTCACTGAATAAAAACTTAGGGCATATAGTTTTAGTTTACTTCTTAAAAGTGTTATTGAACTCTTTTTGAACCACTGAGAAAACTTCATTATACAAAATATTACCATCATTCAATGTGAGGTCCTGGTTGCTTAACTTACTGATTAAAGTGCTGTTAAATTTATTTAATTTACCGGATGTTATTGGTCTGGATTGAATCTGCACTTGTTTTATTAGCATAATGGACTCAAAGGCTACCAGTAGCCCACTATGATCCGAAGGCAGAGAATTTATAATGGCCTTGTCCAAGTAGTTGCAGCTACAAAAAACATTATCAATACATGTAGCAGAAGTCAGTGTAGTTCGGGTTGGTTCCATAAACACATGTGACAAATTAAATGATTTAAAGAGATTTAATAACCTACTGCTGTCTGAATTATCTTCTAGAATATTAATATTAAAGTCACCACAGACAATTATTAGTTTATTACCCATTGCAAGTTTTGCCAAAACATCTTCCAAGTGAGTTAAAGAGGTTTTTTTTTTTAATTTATTGGTTGAGTTGCTTTAATTTCAACTTGTACGTGCTTAATAAATAAAACTTTCACTCAAATGTAAATTTTATTTGCTCTGTAATTAAGAAAAATTTAAATTCCCTATTTTGTACGTGGCTAAAACACTATCCACGAAAAGCCAAAAAAAAAAAAAAACTCGTTCTTTTAGCCTATGGCCGATCGCCATTGTTAAATGCGTGCGCATAGGAAAACTGATTAATTTTGCCCGCCATTGCGAAAACATTTTCACAACTCGTTTTTACTGTTGAAAATGATTTTTTAGTATTATTTTCTTCACAAGTGTGTTGAAAAACGTCGTATGATACACATGTGTATTGATGATTACCGTCCTCGGCTCTCTTAAGACCCCTACCTACGGCTCGGGTCTCAATGGCGCCTCAGCGGTAATCACCAACATTGCAGACTTGTACCATAATGTACTATTATCTGATCTTATTTCTATGCTGCACCCCTATTATTCAACACCCTTCCTATCCGAAGGATTTGAAGGATTTTTTTTTGTTTCAAAAATATTTTGACTCGTACGTCGACAACGTAAAATAACACACTGAATATTATTAAAATGTCAATGTAAAAGGCATTCCCAATGGGCTGCTATTTTAACTATGGCTAGATTATGTATAGCATTATTCAAATTTTTCCCTTTCCCAGATTTTCAAACTGAAAATGATATTTATTAGTAAAATAGTTAATGAATCCTGTAAATGGGTACCGTACTTACAAAATATTGGTTGCTATAGATTATTCTTTAGTAACTTCAAGTCACGTCGTAAACAATTTTTAAGATGTTGTCTTTTTATTTTATATTGTATTCATCGTACCTCAGCTTTTAGCATATTGAACGTAAATTCTTATCATTTACAAAAGTCTTTCTCTGATATTTTAACGAGCGTAGTTAATTAATAAATTATTCTGAATAAATGATCTTATCCTAGAATTTATGTCTTTAGTATAAAGACCTTAAGATTACTGTAAATTATTTATAGTTGTCTAAGTTGCATACAAATGTGATGCTGGGATAAGTAGAGAATTGGAAAACCTATATATTTTTGGACCTACAGATTCCACAATGTCTGAAGACACGCCTCTATAACCAATGTGTTTTTCCCAAAATGACATAAAGAACTGAAACATGGACGCTCACGCAGGAGGCTGTGTCTAGGCTAAAAGTTGCACAGAGAGCCATGGAGCGTTCCATGCTTGGCATGGGGCTATTAGACCGAGTTCCAAACATTGAAATCAAAAGACGTACGGAGGTCTTCGATATCGGAAAACGTATTATGGAACTCAAATGGAGTTGGGCAGCACACATGGCAAGGCACGGTGATGACAGGTGAAGTAAGGCAATAACCGAGTGGCGACCAAGGATAGGCAAAAGAAATGTTGGACGTCCGGCAGCAAGATAGCATATTGTTGACACCGTGGGTCCAATACCTGGATAAGGGTAGCACAAGACCGTGGGGATTAGCACAAGAAAAGAGATGCCTATGCCCAACAGTGGGCAGTCAGGCTGCGGATGATGATGATGATTATGATAGATTTAGACAGCCTTGTTTGTTTTCTTGTAATCCAAGGCAGAATGGAGGCAAGAGAACCCGGGATCGCTTTTTTACCAGATGGGCAGATCTTATTAAAAACATCACCAAAGCTACGATGATCGACTGTTCCCACATTGCGTCTAATAGAACCTAATGGCGCCGCATGGCAAGAGCCACCTTGCATCAGGGCCCACCCATGACCACGACCACTCTGCCAAGAGTGCCCGACTAAGAAGAAGTTTGTATAGTGGTCACAAATGCTACTGCTGCTCAGCCTAGAGTCTGGATTTGCACCTGTTGCCGATTTTTTGCCATCAATATTCTCACCTCTAGTTCCATGGGACTTAAATATAACTGGCGAAATGTAGGTGACCTATAGGTACACCTCTGTCTGTGTTGTCTGTGTTGGAGGGACAACCCACTTTTTAAAACCATTTCTTGATTTAATAAATGATTATCCTGGCTTAATTTTGTCGTGCCTACATTTCAGATTTCGTACAGTAGTGCTATTCTCTTAAAAGTTTCTTGAATATAGCCCGCACGGACTCGCTGATGTATGAAACGAGTTGGAGCCAGCTGCAGAAATGTATAGTGTTTAAATATTCCAACAATGTAATGGTGGTTGGACACGCGAGTAACACTGAAGTATGGAGGAATTAAGTGGGGACGTAAAAGAGGAACAAGAATTTAACTTATGTCTTAACACGTTTTAGTGTAAATTTATCCTTTTTCACTTATAAAATCACTAACAAATAAAATGTTTTAGGTCTCAACATCGTCATTTTTATTTAGCAGAATAAAGGCGCTCTCTATAAGCGTCGCCGTAATAATCGGTCATTGAATTCATCTGGTCGGAGTATAATATTTTGAAGAGTCAGAAGATTTATTTATTTAACTATGGCATGCCAACAAATGAGTTATAAATTACAAAAAATGAGTTATAAAGAGCTGTTCATTCAATTTATAAATTAAGCCCGAAACACTCTCTCAGAGAGAAATTTAAGGAGATTAATGTAATGACTGTGCCTTCTCAGTATATTTATGAAAATCTTGTATATGCCCATAAAAATATAAAATTGTTTAAAAATACAGTGATATCCATAACATAAATACTAGGAACAAACACAAACAGTAGTACCAACAACAAGGCTCAAGAAGATAGGTGGCTCGTTTAGATGTCAATGTGTGCGCTTTTATAATAAGCTTCCAAGCCACGTACAAGTTCTAAGTCTTAATAAATTCAAATCATTCATTAAACGTAAGTTGTGCCAGAAAGCGGTTTATACCATTAAAGATTACGTTGAGAACAAAAAGGCTTGGGATTGAGCTGCTCCAATTAAAAATTAATTACTTTTTATATTTTCCACCGTGAATTTTGTTTTTTTTTTTTGGTTTTCTTGCAATGACAAGAATGTTTACTTTTTAAAGTATTATATTATTTTATTTATTATGAATGTGAAGACTATGTGGACCATCCTCTATATTTTTTGTTTTTATTTTTAATGCATCTTAGTTTTTAATCGTGGTCTGGCAGTTTGAGTAGTTTATGCGGCTTACCCGAATGTCCTTTCTTTGGTATTGTTCGTCGAATCGATGAGCTCCTTAAATTATGTGTAGAGTTGCTCGGTTATTGACAAATGCGTGCATTGACTGGACAGGTCCACTCAATCTGGCTGGTTCTTTCCTCAAAAGACCATTTCAGACATCAATCTGCATGGTCTTCATATGATCTAACCAAGATTTTTGTCTGGACTTTAAAAGAGACTGTGACCTCTGAGTTTTTTTCGGCCTTTCTTCTCAGAGTAGTCAGATAGGACACGCCGACCTCATCTAGTTTCAAAAATATGATCGACATGTAAAAGTGTTTGTTCAAACCAACTTACAGAAGTAAAATCATGTATCATTTATCATTAAAATATAACCATAATCATTATTTCAGACGAAAGACGTCCGCCACTGGGCATAGGACATAGACCACTGGACAAGGGTCACCACATCCACAAGGTGAACTGATGACCTAGTAAGAGCTGCGGGAGTCTGCTGAATGTGAGAAGACCAGTGATTGTGGCGATGGCGACGCTTGGGAGAGTTTGTTTAAAATCATGAAAAACAAACATTCTGTACTGTTTTAATAAGTTCGCTGCCGTAATTACTGCCTAAAATTAAAAAGCCTTTGTGTCACGCGGGAGTCGAGTCATTGGCGGCGAACGTGTTAAACAACAAGCTGATTGAACTAAAATACCAATTTACTAAACATACATATTTCGTCACCCATTTACGCAAACTATCTCTAAAATATTTCAACATACACCGAAGTATTTCGATTCTACATAATATAAGCACCTTCCGTTCATAACCTCAAAGAATTTGACACATGCTTTTGGCTTTAAAATATTACATTATTGACAATCACAAATTAAATACTGCAGTAAACAATAAGTTGACTACACCAAACCAAGCAACTTTATTTTAAATTCCATGCTGTAGCACATTTTTGCAAAATGACACAACATTATACCGATTCGACTATTTGTCCATTCTATATCTTCAAACAAAAAACCGTGTATTTTTTATAAATGAAATGCGAAAATAAAAAGAATAATATGATAAAAAAGAAAACGCAACAGTTAGAATGACTAATTGTTATTTTTAACTGTAAACTTTACCGATCAAAAGTGCCTTTCACTTGCACTAAAACATAAATTCACCGAACTTTATTTGTAAATTAACATTCCGTTACCCTTTTCCAAAAGTGTCACGAAGATATTTCAATATAACTCCACATTTTACTGTCCTTCCATTTAAAAACCGCCAATGAATTTAAACCACGTAGGGTTAGCTTAAAAATGTAGCATTACAGAGTTTAGCACTTTTGTTTTATTTTTGCAGTTTAGTTCTCCGTCAGTGAAATACAGGGCGGTCGCTAGTTCGCTTCGGACGCTCGATGCAACAGTCTACCACAGCGAGGTAGAGGAACGATACAACGTTGACTTATAAATATATTGGGAACGTTTTATTTTTAAGTTAACCTACATAGACATAACACATCGTCACGCCTGTATTCCCCAAAAGCACGGGGTTCCAGCGCTAAGAAAGAAAATTTGGTTCAAATAAATATCACTTGATGGCGCGATATGCATCGATATGTTATTGAATTGTGTGTACATTTTCTAGAATTGACCATAAAAAAATTATGTTCTTGTTTAATCAACTCTCCTGAGCATAAAATTATGCTCTTAATTCCCATTATAAGATTATTTGAATGAATCATTTTAAATTGATTTCAACATTATTATTGATGGCGTGGTTTTAAATTTCTGAGACATGCAACTCGATTTTTTAAATTGTATTGTAACAGATTTTGTTACAATGAATAAATTGTAATTAAAATAAAAGTTTACGTAAGAAAAACATTGTCACAAACCGAGTAAACCTTTTTTCTTTCCAAGTCGCTGCTAACACCATCTATAACCTTGGAACGGAACCGAACGCTAGTTACGTTGGCACAGTTTCTTGTACGGGATGAGGCATCTGTATGCTCGTCTATACTAATAATGCTAATATACTAATACTAATTACTAATATTACTAATAATATTATAAAGATGAAAGTTTTTTTTTTGTTTGTTTGTACCGAGTAGGCGCCAAAACTACTGGACCGATTTAAAAAATTCTTTCACCAACAGAAAGCTACAATATTCCTGAGTGACATAGGCTATTTTTTATCTCTTTAACGGGTCCTGTGGGTTGACCCACGGGAGCGAAGCCGCGGGGAACAGCTAATATTATATAATCTGTGACAAGGGTAAGGCAAAGGTATATCTTTAGTACCAACACCCACATATCTATAGCCATCATCAAACGACTATCCAGAGTGTGCCATTTAACTGTTGCCATAATTACCACAGGCTGTTTTTTTTTTGATTTTCTTAAATTATCGTACATTGGGTTTCAGGGTTGAATTCCCCTGTATGCTATTGAGAAATTCCAGAAGCAAAACCCAATGATACTTTGCCCGACCCGGGCATCGAACCGATGATCTCATGTTAAGCCTTAGCGCACTTGTGATCACAACCAGTTTAGTTGCCCGTCAGTGAAAAACAAGGCGGTCGCCATATTGGATGCTCCACTGCAGACTGATGTCTAGCGCAGCGAGATAGAGAACCGATAAAGCTTTATACACAAACCATTATGCATAGATATTGACATCAAATATATAGAGAATGTTTTATTTTGAGTCTACGTACTTATCAATTTCGCATAGGTAAAATATTTTCAAAAATGATGATTGAAATGCAAATGTGCATATTTGAAAGCTCTGCTACAAGAAGAAATGATTACCTGCTGGGGACCGCAGTCCACTGGATATGAGAATTATAGGATTGGTAGATTGGATAATGCTTGGGTGAAGCCTTGGTCGAGCATGAAAAAACGAAAGAAGCCCCCTGCTTCTTTCGTTTGAAATGATGCTGTTGCGAAGACCACCCAAAAGGTCTAAATGCCTTCTGAATACTATTATGGTATGGGAATTAACATAAAAATATCATGTATAGTATTTTTACGTGTCTAAATTGTAGTTTAGATTATTTATAAATAGCACAAAATGTTTGTAAAATCAAATCGACACTTATTGCCACGTCAATCAGAAGTGGTCGATTGCAACCATAGTAGGCGCGATGTTGTATTGTATGTATGTACAGTATTATTTGTCTTCACAGGTCGAAAACAGCATAAATGCACAAGAGTGTTTTCTGTATGGCCCCTAAAGTTTTTAATAAACTTCCAAATAGTTGGAAGGAGCTTAATGTCCATCAATTAAAAAATAAATTAAAGATACTGCTAGAAGAGAAAGCATACTACAGTATTCTAGAATTTCTGAATGACAACATCTTATGCCGTGTAGTAACCAACGTCAATACATAGTATCAATACATCTTTGAGGTAATCTGTACATATAGCAACATAATATTTTTATTGAAATAAATACATTTGACATTTGATTTGACATTTGACACTGCATAATTTTAATTTTAATTGACATTTAATATTGGATAATTTTAATTGACATTTAATAATTGTTACCTAACTATGACCATTATTTAATTTATTTGTTTTAGAAATTGTGATTTACTATTTTGTTCTTATTTAATGTAATAATTTATCCAATGACTTTTATTACTGAAATTCAAATATTTGTACGCCACTAAGGCCAAACATAACTGATCTTAATCTATTATGTAATTTAATAACTTGCATGCTCTGTATGTGTACTCATGTTTCCACAAATAAATAATATTGAATCTTGAATCTTAAACAATGCGTAGGCATTGGCTCATAAATGCATATAAAACATACCCTTAAAAATCGTCGCTTCCAGTAACAACGCTGTTAAACCCAAGCTTTATTCCTTCTTACTTTAAACATTCACATAAACAAGGTCCTCCATCAAAGATGTTACAATAAGTATCTCAAGACATCAATCGTAGCAGCGCAGTGCTACGCCGTAGCAGTGGCAAGCTACGCCGTAGCACAGTCTACGCTGTAGACAGGGTAGACTCGCTGGCTATCATTAGTCTTTACTTTACACCAGAAACTGTCAAACAGGGGCTCTAGGTCAAAGTGACACTTTGTTATGTCATCTGTAATCAATTAAAACTTTGTCAAAAGGTCTTCTCTTAAACGGACCACACATTTTTAAACAGTATTAAATTGATCGCAAATAGAGAGTTTCTGATAGAGAAAGAGAGATTATCAGATTATTTTTTGATAGAGCTCATGATAATATTTTGGTAGTCCAATTATAACTACCTTTTATCTTGTCTTGTTACTTAGTAAAAATGGATCGAATCATGCAAATGAATTATATACCGATTAAACTTGGATGTTACATACACGTTTGGTTTAGATGACGGTTACTTGACTGACATCATTCTACAGTATTCTTAACCCAACGTGGTGGACTACCAAATATGGTGGATACATTTGTTTATGCGTGCCTGATATGAGTACCAAATGAAAAGGTTTGTTAAGAGGAAATCGCTTGAAGAATACGAAAAACCTTATTATTATCAAAAGTTGTTGAGTTTGGCTTAAATGTTGAGTATCCCTGGTCCACACCAACGTTTCACTCCGCTAGAATATTTTGTTTTCAATTCCTTCAGACGAGGACAGATCGTGTGGTTTTACTGAAATATGCACGTTACGTTTTAACTTTATCTTAATAACTGGATTGCTGTATTTACTATAGTACTTGCACGTCAGTTTGAGAGATCTTTCGCTTTGAAGTGGAATTTTGAAATAAATATAAAGTGTGGCAAGTAAGATGTTATAATTTTTGTTACCTACAGGCTAAGATTACAAAAAAAATAGATTAAGTAAATCAAGTTATCGGAAAGATTCGCTACATGTAAGTACTTTAACGTGTTAATTCTGAATTATGAACTGGCATTACAGTCTGTTTGCTACTTAAATTAAACCATCCCTATGGCTTCATAGTTTATTTTTTTATAGTCGGAGTATTTAACGTGTGTAACATTATTAACCTAGAATCTCGGTCCTAGATGATAATCCAGCCCTTTATTATTGAGGTTAATCATAACTTATATTAATAATTAATCGACCTCCATTTTTGTTGTACCTACTCAATATCAAATGATGGATATACTAAGGTTATATTGCTCAACAACGATGGACTGTATGGATAGCGTATCTTATTGATTTCACTCATAGTCCAACTGGATACGCTATCCAGATAATACAGGTGGTTTCAATAATCATAAAAAAAATAAACAAAGTTATATTTTTCAACCATATTTTTTTCTGTTCAAACAAAAAAGCTATCTTCGCATAATGTAGGTAACAGCTAAGTGCTCTGATTTCAATATTTCTTCCATTAGAGGATTGGAATGAAAACTTTCAAATCTTTAATATTACCTTGAGTGTTTGAAAACATGCTTAAAACTCAGCTCTGAGAGAAAAGCTTTTACAAATTGGTACCGCGACTCCAAGTCTGTGTTTTCACTAAATGTATTGAAGGCTTAAAGTAAGGACACTTTCAATAATTTCCCTTGTGTAATATGTTACTCAAGAATCTTGTTTTTCAATGCTTTAATGGCAATTCAGTTACAATTAGATTCAAGGTACCTAAGCGTATGACTTCCTAACTAACTTTTATTTCAATCTTTCAGTTTCTGAAAGCAATCATGAATATAAACAACTTTTATTTCGGACTCAACTCTGAAACGTGTAAAAGTATTTGTTACCGCAGATTAGTACTTTTTCTTCGTTTAGGTAACTAGACAGAACGATTTTCTTACGTTGTTTAAGGGTTGGTCTCAGTTAAATTATAAGTCTATATCTACCAGTGAATATAAAATTGAGAAGTGCAAAAAGTGCCTGCAGTTTGGTCATATCAAGACCGAATGCACCGTGCAATACTTCACTTGCAGCTATTGAAAGGTGTCTACTTCGAGAGAAGAAAAGCTTTTGGCACAACACAAAATGAAGCTCTTTCTGCGACTTGAAACTAGAGTGAAATCACTAATATTTTAAATACCGCCACACCGATATTTGGGTGGAATTTGACTCTATTTTAATAGAGTCATCTCACTAATTCGAAAATAACGGTTTTATTAGTACACAATATCCTTTTACTGCTATTACAAAGACATTAAAAATATCCCGAAAATAAATGGTTGACACTTTACAGACAAGACTTGGTAAAATTAGGTTACAGAAGAAAAAGTAGGACGGTCGAAGTTTACTGATACGTAGACAGGAGCAAAGATTAAGTCGCGTTTATATTACTTTGCTTTGAGTAGGATAATAATTTAGGATAACAAATAGATAGGCAGGCCAAAATATTCAAGATAAGTAATAATGATTCACGACACAGTTGTTTTGAACAAACACTTTTTCACATCAAGAAAATACAATGTGCATGACCAGAGGGCTGGCTCGTTCTTTGAGCAAATAATCAGCATTCAATGTGCCCGAACTCCACCGATTTGAGTGAACCTGAGGCTAAAAACAAAGAGCCATGTAAAGGATTGATCACGTGACAATTCGATAGCCTTTTGCAGTTCCATACATTTTTGACATTTTAATAATCGTTATTGCAACGCTTTCATTAATAGAATGTCACTTGTCTAGTCTAGCCTTAGGGTAGGTTCAGATGACAAGCGCTCAGCGCGCGTTGAACGCGCGTTGAATTTTTGTATAGTGTTCACATGGTGCGCGCTTGTCAGGCGTTAAACGCGCGTTGTTGCGGCCAGTTTGAGTTCTACATTTGTCGAAGATGGACGTAGAAACAGTTTTATCGGTGATTTTATACAGACGGCAGAAACGACACAACAGAAGACGGAGATATTGGGTTCACCCAATTTTGTCAACCAGGCTGACTGAAAGTCAGTACATTATTTTATATCCTAAGTTAAGGCAATTTGAGCCCAAATTCTTTAACTACTTCAGAATGTCCATCAAGTCATTTGATGACTTACTGACTCTCATAAACGATGAACTCGTAGCAGATAAAAACGCTGTGCGATATAGCATTTCACCGGAAGAAAAACTCATAATTACATTGAGGTAAGTTTTTTAATAATCAACATAATCTATAAATCAAATAAATCAAATCAACTTGTTTAGGAACAATTTTTTTAAAGAAAAAATAACATTTTGTTACTCGCAGAATAACTCTAACTCTGATTCATTGCTGACATTAGTTGGTGCTGGCGATGGAGTAGGTGTTACTGGCGATGGAGACCCCATTGCTGTAGTATAACCATAATGTGCAAAATTATTTGACACACTAGACTGCTGTGATCTATAATCATGATAACGAAAGCCTTCAACAGAAACTGATGACTGATGACGCTGCTCTTGTGATGAATAATTTCTTCGTTGTGATACCGGGTAATTTTGATTTTCATATGTCTGTTGTTGTGGTCCTTGAAATTCATTTTGGTTTTGCAAAATTAAATTATAAATGGCAATTTTAGTTTGAAGTCGCCTATATTCCGGAATTTTTTTAATCTCTTTAACGAGTGACAAACAAAACAGCTTGTCTTCATCGTCATCTTCTTTTGGATGAGACACATTTTTCTGTGCTAAACTCTGCTCTAATATGTTTGCAAATCTTTCATCAGCAGGATTTAATTTTTGTTTTTTTCTTGAAGTAGATTTAGGACTCTTAAAGCCAGAACTTATTTGTTCGCGACGAAGCGTCATCAACCATACTAAATGGTTCATAGAAATTGAAGTTTGTATGTGTAGACATGTCTGCTTACCACGGCGCGCCACCTGATACTAAAATGAATTTTAGAGGCACGTTTATATTTATACTAAAATTTTACCTACATTTTTTGAGATAGTAGTATAATGTTTTTAGTGTTTGTCAGTATGTTATAGGGTTCAATAGTTCACCCTTAACAGAGTAAAATCATTAGAAAGCATACTGATAAGAGTTATCATAGTAAAAAACATAAATTTCTGTCATACGATACGTCTGTGCTCGACGACGGATTAGTTCCGAATGAACCGTGAGAGGGAACCACACGATATATATAGTTTTGGTGGTTTTCGAAAATATTATAGTAATTAAAATCATGTTTTTAAGGGCTTATCCTATGTACTGGACATGAAATCAGTACATAATGATGAAACTATGTGAAGACCACATAGTTTCTGCTATGTAAATAGGAATATTGACTTGATATCTCAAACACCAAATATATGGTTTTAGGTCATTTTAGGGTATATGGGGGACCTAGACCGAGACAGGAAGCCTATATACACCTCATAGTTAGCGTAGTCTTTTATATAAAGCCCATTTACTTGAGATATCAAGTCAGTATATAATAGAAAAACTGCTGTTTATCTGGTTTTTGGCAATCGCTTACGGTTTTAGGTGCCCTAAGTACCTAGAAACATATAGGTGTACTGGTAAAAGTACTACCATTGGAAAGCTTGCTAAAAGGGCTTCCAGGCGGTTTCTAGATGGGAAGAATCGCTTGGATAGTCAACGAGATAAGCAGTCGTGAAAAATGTAAACAACGTAAAACGTTGAAATTTGTAGACCCTTCAGGTGGGATAACTCCATGAAGGAAATAGATGTACTCATGGTGTAAGTACTTTCGGATGGCTTGCTGGACTAGCTACCAAGCCATCACTTTGGAGCGAAAATCGCTCAAGTAGTTTAAGTACAATTCCAGAAAATAGGTTTCTGGAAATGTAATTTTTAGTCAGTTTTTGGCATTTCCCGGGACTATACACCCCTGGGAATTCCGAAAACAAGGAATTTTTGGGGACCTCCCGATGGCCCGTTAAACGCACCATCGTGTCGTCCCAATCTTATTAGTGTTTTTATATCTAATTTCTCTGATAGCTGGGCGCAAAGAAAGTGACCAGCTATCAAATTTGTACATATCAAGGCACCTTATGTGCATATGACCTAGATAGACTTACATAAACACTAGAAATGTAAAGTGTGGTCTATTGGCTACCAGAATCCCCATAATAGGCGGTGATTGTCTGGTTAGCCTAAGTAGGAAGTCCTAAAGTCGGTGAAATGACTTAGGAATTTATAGATTCATTACATAAGGGATGATATCCCATAGAAGATTCCCGAAAATAAGCTTTTTCTAGACGTCAACAGACAGCCTGCTATTGGCACCAGCAGGTCAACCCAACCTATAGATATCCTTAGGCTAGGTTGAAAACTATTAAGGTTTTAACTGGGAAATAAAGGGAATTGTCCTTTTATTTCATGGAAATAGTCTAGGGAAGCTATCAATACCTGGAAATTAGGTATATTGATTAGATACATAGATAGGGGGCGTTACTGTGTTACAGTACGAAGGAATCCAGCTATTGATAGCACCATGGAAGGGGTGCGGTAACCCTATTTACCAAATATGTATAAGGGTTTTTTACATAAATAAAAATTATTTTCGGCGAGAATTTGCGGGGCTCTCAATAATGGCACGATGCGAGGGTATAAAGAACCCCCGGGCCCAAAATAGAATTTGTAGTCATCCAAAGCTAGTCGCTTGTACTTGTCTTAGTAAATAAGAAGTAATTCTTATATAGAATCAAGTCTCTGAAATTGTTGAGAGCCCTAGAATCGTGCCGTGTACTGAATAACTTAGTGTTTCATTTAATTCATCGACTTCAACCCTTATGAAGACATCCCTTTTCGATCCTGTCGAGCTGAACCTCGGAACCTGGACACCAGGAGTGCTGATCCAGAAGTAGGCAACCCGGAATCTGGAAATAACTCGAGTACACCCAACACATCGTTGAATCGTTAGAGTCGATTTGCAACCCTACGTCACTGCTGCAGCTAGGCATCCAAGAACCTTTGTTTTCGTTGATGTGGATGGGGCGTTCAGCGGCAATGGCCAGAAGGTTTACGCCCTTCTTTTCTCGGGGCCAATGAACACGCTACGTCCTGCACATTTAATGGTCCTTGCGAGCCAGATTTTGGAGCCTGGCGTCCCGGCAAAATTCGACGACGGACATATTTAATGGTCCTATCGAGCCGAATTTTGGAGCCTGGAGAGCCCCAGGACGTCGGGAACAGTAGATCCAGAAAAAACAACTGGGTGCCTGCATATTAAGTCGGCTACGTGCAACACAACGTTGACCCGTTCGAGCCGAAATTCGAAGTCTGGAGCGCCCCAGGACGTCAGGAAGAAACAGTGGTGGAATTAATTTTTCGAATTTTGGAGAAATTAATTTCACAAATAAACCAAAAATCGACGTGCACTGCAGGGAACAAGTCCTACGTGCCCTATTTGCCGCTGGATCCAAGAGGTAAAATTCTGGAGACAGTTATTGAAAATACCCTATTTTTTCAATAATTGTAAGAAAATAGAAGAAATTTTCTGTGAGCCGCAAAATGCTGTATGAAGACAGATGCGCATCCTTGAAGCCCCAAGAATAGTTCCTGAAGACTTATCGCTGAAAACTACCCTATGTTATCAGTGATTTGTTCTAGAACTGAACGCTTGTTTATTCAACCAAGAATACTCGTTCAGAAGATTGGATTACGTCTTTGACGCGGAAGAATAGTTCCTGAAGACTTATCGCTGAAAACTACCCTTATGTTTTTAGCGATTTGTTTAAAAAACGAGCGCCCGTCAGAAAAATACAAGACGTGCGTTTAGAAGGCTGATGTGCATCCTTGATGATTGAAGAATAATTCCTGAAGCCTTATGACTGAAAACAACCCCTATGTTTTCAGGAAAATTTTGAAGACTGAATTTTCGTCAGTGAATGGAAGAAACGTACTCTGAAGACTTAGATACGTTTCGGATGTACTGACTATGCGGTTCCTGAAGCACTATCACTGAAAATAACTTTGACGTTTCGGTGATTTATTTGAAGATTGAATTTTCTTCAATCAAGCAAGATACGTGCTCGGAAGATTGATGCACGGCTCTGATGCTTTGGACAAGCAGTTCATGAAGCATCACCACCGAAAAGTAACCTTGACTTTTCGGTGATTTAGAATTTGATTGAATTATAGTCAATCAAATAGAACATACACGTTTATGGGAAAAATAAACTTGTATAGCAAATGCCTGAAGTTTCCTGAAGACTTATCACTGACCGTAAGTTTTTAGTGATTTTTTATTTGAAGATTGAATTATAGTCAATCGAAGTGGAGGTTAACTTCTGGAGATCGTCGGTTTGAACGCTGAAGCCCGGAACTGGGACTTATCTTTGAAAACTAACTTCGAGTTTTCAAAAGAAAATATTTCAACAACAATGCCGATAACCAGATCCAAAGGCAAGACGCCGGAGGCATGGACCGTGGAGTTGGATCAGCCAGTTGGCATCAGACATGAGCTGCCGCCGTGTTCACCTTCCACAACCGAAGGGACCGAGCCGTCGGACGAGCAGCGCCATCTAGCGCCTCAAACTGAAAGCACTCCGACGCATCAACCAATAGAAACTGATCAAGCGGTTTCTACCAGAGTAACCAGATTAGAAGGAGCTTCAGACACAACATTGAAACCTTCTCAGAAAGAGAAGATTTCCGAAGAAGACAGACGTACAGCGATGCCGATGACTACCCGGGGTGACGCCCGTATCGAACATAGCCGTCCGCCGTCAACTAGAGTGACTCGGTCACGAAAAAACATAGACAAAGCTCGCGAAGACTTACTCAAAATTAAGTTGGAGCTTGCACAACTGGCACTTCAGAGAGCGGAGGAAGAGGGTTCCGAAGCTGAATACTTGGATGACAGAAACTCGAATGACGAGTACGTGCGTTCATGGCTAGAAGAGGCACCAGAACCTCAGCCTGAGAAGGAGGATAACGTCGTTGAAGGGGGAACCAGAAATTCTATGCATAGACCCCTGACTGCGGCCGCCACCAAATCGCAAATAGAAGGTCAGCATCCTAAGGAGAGAGAAGTGCGAAAGCCTCCAGTTGCAGCGTCAGCTGAGTGTACAGGAGGTCAGAGGGATAGTCTCCGTCCATTCTTGACGGAGTTGACGTCCGCTATAGCGTCGCTAGCCGACAGGAAAATAGAACAGCGGGACCAACCGAACCCCTCTGCGTCGAAATTCGTCATGACATTGCCGAATTTCAATGGTTCTCATACTGAATGGCTATCATTTCGGGCCATATATGAGACAACTCGAGCGTACTTTACGGACATCGAGAATACAGCGAGGCTGAGGAGAAGCTTACATGGACGTGCAATGGAAACCGTCAGCTCAGAACTCATCGGACATGCCAGGCCCGATGACATCATGAAGGAACTCGAGCTGCAGTTCGGCCGTCCAGACTCCATAGCGCAAGCTGAAACAGATAGATTACGCGGACTGCCGCGCTGCAGTGAGTCACCAAGAGACATCTGCGCGTTTGCAAGTCGCGTAAGAGGTGCTGTAGTCACGCTCCGCGCGTTAAAAAAGGGTCATTACCTTATGAACGCGGAGCTTATGCGATTGTTAACAGAGAAGTTACCCAATTCGCTACGAGCACAATGGTACCGATCATATTCGGAGAAGTACCAATCGGTGCCAGATATTTCATTGTTCAGTAATTTTATATCTGAACAGGCACACTTCTGTAGTCCATTCGCCCCACCCGAAGGCATCGCTTCGGCCGAGGCGAACACCAACAGACGCGTCACACAAAGGACGCATATAGCTACGGACCAACCGGTAGGAAAATGCCGTGTTTGCGACGTGGGACATCACTACGCCACTGGATGTGCACAATTCAGGGGCGTAGCTGTCGAGAAAAGATGGGAGCTAGCGAAAAAACACAATCTATGTTATCGCTGCCTTCAACATCGACGAGGCAACCACACTTGTAAGAGAAAACAGTGTGGCCAAGACGGGTGCAGAGATACGCACCATCGGCTTCTTCATAGGAAGAAGCAACAGCAGAGGGAAGCCAACAAGAAGCCCGATGTTCCTGAATCCCGCAAGGATCCTCAGGAAACGGTGGCCAGTTTCGGGTCACCATCGAGCCAGGCGTACCTCAAGATAGTGCCGGTCCGGGTAATCGGACCGGCGGGAGAGGTAGCAACATACGCTCTCCTAGACGATGGGTCCACCGTTTCGCTGATGGATGAAGACATCGCGAGGCAAGTCGGGGCAGAGGGCCCTGTGGACCCGCTCAAGATCGGTGCGATAGGCAACACCATGCTCACCACCCCATGCTCAAGAAGAGTCAAGGTGACGCTGGTTAGCCCGCAAGAGAGAAGGGTACAATTTAAAGCACGTACTATACCTAAACTCAGCTTGGCAAAACAAACAGTGAGCGATAGGGTTGTCGCACGCTGCAAGCATTTAACCGACTTGAGAAAAGAGTTGATGTACAACAATGGCGTGCCAAAAATACTCGTCGGCCAAGACAACTGGCATTTGTTATTGGCCAGCGAGATTCGCAGAGGTCCAAGACACCAACCAATTGCGTCACTTACAGCAATGGGTTGGACACTACATGGCGCGCACAGTAGTTTACTACGACAACAAGTACATCATGTCAATAGAATAACAACTGATGACAATTTGGATCATCAGTTGCGCGAACATTTCGCCATAGAATCGTTGTGCGTAAACCCACAGCGACCTGCCTCTGACCCAGCAAGAAGGGCAGAGGACATTTTGAATCGATCAACTGTCCAATTAGAGAATGGACACATCGAAACCGCCATGCTTTGGCGTAATGAGCATGCTGAGATGCCAGATAGCTTTGAGACAGCTCTGAAGAGGCTCGTCTCAACAGAAAAGAAGCTGGACAAGAACCAGGAACTTCTAAGAAGATACTCAGACCAGATGGACTCGCTAATAGCGAAAGGGTACGCTGAAAGGGCACCCGCAATTAGCACGCCGGGCAAAACTTGGTACCTCCCACACTTCGATGTCTTCAACCCAATGAAGCCAGACAAACTTCGCATCGTACATGACGCTGCCGCCAAATCGAGAGGAATGTCACTGAATGACTTCCTGTTAACTGGGCCCGACCTATTACAGTCGCTGCCAGGCGTAATGATGCGGTTTCGCCGCCACTGCGTCGCAATAACCGGTGACATAGCGGAGATGTTCATGCAAGTGAAGGTGCGGAGCCAAGACCGAGACGCGCTTCGCTACCTGTGGAGGGGAAACCGCAGAGAAGGAGCGCCAGAAGAATATAGAATGACGTCCATCATTTTCGGCGCAGCCAGTTCGCCTTGCACAGCAATTTTTGCAAAGAACTGGAACGCAAACAAATATATAGAGAAGCACCCTGAAGCTGTGGATGCTATACTACGTAGTCATTATATGGATGACTACCTAGATAGTTATAGAACTATCGAGAAGGCGGCAGAAGTCGCTAGTATGGTGCGAAAAATACACCTACAGGCGAGGTTTGAACTCAAGAAATGGGTTTCAAATAGCTCGCAGCTCCTAGAAAAAATGGACCCATCGCATATACAAACTGAGATGGTATCCATTGGAGATATAGATACGTCGGAAAAGATACTCGGCCTCATATGGAGGCCAGGCGAAGACACGCTGGGTTTCAACCTCACACTCGCGCGTCTGCCTGAGGGTATCTTGGACCGAGAGGCGCCCACCAAGCGAGAGGCGCTCAGAATAGTAGCGTCGCTATACGACCCACTCGGACTCGCCTCGCCAGTAACCATCAAGGCGAAGCAAATATTGCAAGAAGCATGGAGGCGAGGCGTCGACTGGGATCAGAGGCTAGATGTTGACCTAGCATTACAATGGAAAATTTGGGTACAACATTTACGCCAACTAAAAAACGTTAGCGTACCAAGATGCTATCCTGGATATAGCGACGCTATAGAAATGCAGGTGCATGTGTTCACTGATGCAAGCGAGATGGCATATGCTACCGCTATATACTGGCGGGCCACGACCGTGGAAGGCAAGCACTTAATAAGCCTTGTTATGGCGAAAGCGCGGGTGGCCCCACTGAAACTGCTTTCGATACCGAGACTCGAACTTCAGGCCGCGGTATTGGGAACCCGCGTAGCCGCAGCAGTGATGAGTGAACACGACTGCAAGCCCACGTCAGTAACGTATTGGTCAGATAGCAAGACCGTACTGACCTGGATTAGAAGAGGAGCGAGAGTATACAAACCTTTCGTTGCTCACCGAATAGCTGCTATTGAAGACAATAGCAAAGTCGAAGATTGGCGATGGATACCCACCAAGATGAACATCGCTGATGCAGCAACCCGTGACGTGCCACTGCGGTTCAACTCGGACCACGAGTGGTACTGCGGGCCGAGTTTTTTGTCTCTTGGGCCCGAATTATGGCCCACAGAGAAACCTCCGACTACAAACGACACGGGAGAAGAAAAAACTTTCGTTGTCACAGAAGGGGACAAGAAGAGCTTCATAGAAGCCGTTCCAGAGCCAAGCAGATTCTCCAGATGGGAGCGACTGCTTCGTGCGACCGCCACAGTTCTGCGTTTTATATCTCTTTGCAAAAATAGAACAGAGATAACGTCCTATAAACGGACGAGAAAAAACGCTGAAAAGGACCCAGACTGGCGCAAGAAGCCCGCTGTACCTGCACAGAAGCAGAAGCAGGCATGCAGAGCACCAACCCAGGTCAACAGACAAATCATAGAAGCAGAATTTCTCCAAGAAGCTGAGAAAATACTTGTCCAGGTCGCACAACAACAATCGTTCGCTTCAGAGTTAGCGAATGTTGAAGAAATAAATAAAAATAGCTCGCTGCGACCTTTACAAATTCAGGTCGTCGACGGCGTGCTGCGACTAAGAAGTCGCATAGCAGCTACGCAAGAGGTAGCTGAAGAAGTGATGCGCCCGCCTATATTACATGGCGACCATCACATAACGCAGTTGTACATAGACTGGACACATCGCAGTCTACAACATAGTGGCACCGAACTCACAATTAATGAGGTACGGCAGCACTACTGGGTCGTGAAGATGCGACCAACAGCGAAGAAGGTGATAGCAAGATGCCTGCATTGCCGTATACGCAAGGCACAGCCACCAGTACCTGCGACCGGCGACCACCCGAAAACGCGCCTCGCTCACCATAAGAGGCCGTTTACATATACCGGGCTCGACTATTTCGGCCCGCTATCCGTCACCGTCGGTCGGCAGCAACAGAAGAGATACGTAGCACTATTTACGTGTCTCACATCAAGGGCGGTGCACCTTGAAATCGCCGCCAGCCTTAGCGCAGACTCCGCCATATTGGCGCTGCGCCGATTCGCCGCACGCAGAGGATGCCCAGCTGAGATACACTCAGACAATGGCACCAACATGCACGGCGCCGACAGAGAGCTGCGAGACGCCTTCAAAACAGAGGCAAGTCGTAGAGGCATCGTATGGCGCTTCATAACGCCATCAGCGCCATTCATGGGAGGCGCCTGGGAGCGCCTAGTTCGTTGTGTAAAAAACACACTATACAATGTACTTACAGAAAAACACCCCACCGAAGAGGTGTTGTCCACACTGATTTGTGAGGCAGAGTACATTGTAAATAGCCGACCATTGACACACGTGTCGGTAGATGGTGATGATGATGAATCCATCACACCGAATCACCTCTTACTCGGTGGGTCAGCCAGACTACCTACACCTGGCACGTTCACCGAGCAAGATATAGACAGCAGGAAAATATGGCGACGATCACAGATCCTCGCTGATATGTTCTGGAGTCGCTGGGTCAGAGAGTACCTGCCGGAGCTCCAAAACCGGCGGGAGCCACATAGTAGTGGGCCCAGATTTAAAGTGGGTGACCCTGTCCTGATAGCCGACGGCCAGCTGCCCCGCAATACGTGGCCGCGAGGCCGCATTGTGGCCGTGTATCCAGGAATCGACGGAGAAATCCGGACCGCTGAGGTACGCACGCTTGGCGGTACCTTGAAGCGTCCGGTGAAGAAACTCGTCCCACTGCCCCAGTAACCAGAGATGCCGGAGCGGCGACCGTCCTCTCGGTGGGCCTGGCCGGCAGCCGAGAAATGCCGTCCGTCGCTCACCGAAGGAATGCAGCGCCGCGCCGACAACACTTCGAGTCGACACAGCGAGTCGACACAGCACTGCACGGCGGGAGATATGTTCGCGACGAAGCGTCATCAACCATACTAAATGGTTCATAGAAATTGAAGTTTGTATGTGTAGACATGTCTGCTTACCACGGCGCGCCACCTGATACTAAAATGAATTTTAGAGGCACGTTTATATTTATACTAAAATTTTACCTACATTTTTTGAGATAGTAGTATAATGTTTTTAGTGTTTGTCAGTATGTTATAGGGTTCAATAGTTCACCCTTAACAGAGTAAAATCATTAGAAAGCATACTGATAAGAGTTATCATAGTAAAAAACATAAATTTCTGTCATACGATACGTCTGTGCTCGACGACGGATTAGTTCCGAATGAACCGTGAGAGGGAACCACACGATATATATAGTTTTGGTGGTTTTCGAAAATATTATAGTAATTAAAATCATGTTTTTAAGGGCTTATCCTATGTACTGGACATGAAATCAGTACATAATGATGAAACTATGTGAAGACCACATAGTTTCTGCTATGTAAATAGGAATATTGACTTGATATCTCAAACACCAAATATATGGTTTTAGGTCATTTTAGGGTATATGGGGGACCTAGACCGAGACAGGAAGCCTATATACACCTCATAGTTAGCGTAGTCTTTTATATAAAGCCCATTTACTTGAGATATCAAGTCAGTATATAATAGAAAAACTGCTGTTTATCTGGTTTTTGGCAATCGCTTACGGTTTTAGGTGCCCTAAGTACCTAGAAACATATAGGTGTACTGGTAAAAGTACTACCATTGGAAAGCTTGCTAAAAGGGCTTCCAGGCGGTTTCTAGATGGGAAGAATCGCTTGGATAGTCAACGAGATAAGCAGTCGTGAAAAATGTAAACAACGTAAAACGTTGAAATTTGTAGACCCTTCAGGTGGGATAACTCCATGAAGGAAATAGATGTACTCATGGTGTAAGTACTTTCGGATGGCTTGCTGGACTAGCTACCAAGCCATCACTTTGGAGCGAAAATCGCTCAAGTAGTTTAAGTACAATTCCAGAAAATAGGTTTCTGGAAATGTAATTTTTAGTCAGTTTTTGGCATTTCCCGGGACTATACACCCCTGGGAATTCCGAAAACAAGGAATTTTTGGGGACCTCCCGATGGCCCGTTAAACGCACCATCGTGTCGTCCCAATCTTATTAGTGTTTTTATATCTAATTTCTCTGATAGCTGGGCGCAAAGAAAGTGACCAGCTATCAAATTTGTACATATCAAGGCACCTTATGTGCATATGACCTAGATAGACTTACATAAACACTAGAAATGTAAAGTGTGGTCTATTGGCTACCAGAATCCCCATAATAGGCGGTGATTGTCTGGTTAGCCTAAGTAGGAAGTCCTAAAGTCGGTGAAATGACTTAGGAATTTATAGATTCATTACATAAGGGATGATATCCCATAGAAGATTCCCGAAAATAAGCTTTTTCTAGACGTCAACAGACAGCCTGCTATTGGCACCAGCAGGTCAACCCAACCTATAGATATCCTTAGGCTAGGTTGAAAACTATTAAGGTTTTAACTGGGAAATAAAGGGAATTGTCCTTTTATTTCATGGAAATAGTCTAGGGAAGCTATCAATACCTGGAAATTAGGTATATTGATTAGATACATAGATAGGGGGCGTTACTGTGTTACAGTACGAAGGAATCCAGCTATTGATAGCACCATGGAAGGGGTGCGGTAACCCTATTTACCAAATATGTATAAGGGTTTTTTACATAAATAAAAATTATTTTCGGCGAGAATTTGCGGGGCTCTCAATAATGGCACGATGCGAGGGTATAAAGAACCCCCGGGCCCAAAATAGAATTTGTAGTCATCCAAAGCTAGTCGCTTGTACTTGTCTTAGTAAATAAGAAGTAATTCTTATATAGAATCAAGTCTCTGAAATTGTTGAGAGCCCTAGAATCGTGCCGTGTACTGAATAACTTAGTGTTTCATTTAATTCATCGACTTCAACCCTTATGAAGACATCCCTTTTCGATCCTGTCGAGCTGAACCTCGGAACCTGGACACCAGGAGTGCTGATCCAGAAGTAGGCAACCCGGAATCTGGAAATAACTCGAGTACACCCAACACATCGTTGAATCGTTAGAGTCGATTTGCAACCCTACGTCACTGCTGCAGCTAGGCATCCAAGAACCTTTGTTTTCGTTGATGTGGATGGGGCGTTCAGCGGCAATGGCCAGAAGGTTTACGCCCTTCTTTTCTCGGGGCCAATGAACACGCTACGTCCTGCACATTATTTCTACTTCAGCAACCTCTGACGAAGTTGATGCATTATCTGCATCGAAACTACTTTCTGTATCTTTGTTGGCAATTGATGCCTGTAGAAATCGTAGTCTATTATAATGAATATATGTCGAAGTTATGGAAGCTCCTGATCCAGATTTGACAGTCTTTATTTTCTTCACCTCTCTCATAAAATTATCCCGTAAACTCTTCCACTTTTTTTGCAGGGATGACGCTGAAAAAAAAAACAGTATTTAGTAATAGTTTATGTTTGTTTCCAGATATTTGGCCATTGGATGTTCATAAGCTACGACTATAGAATTGGCAAATCTACTGTGGCTACTATAATACCACATGTATGTGAAACTATTTGGAAAAAATTAAGGCCCGTTGTTATGAGTGAATCAACGAAAGAAAAGTGGTGTGAAATATCCACGATATTTGAAAAGAACTCAAAGTTTCCCAATTGTTTGGGAGCCTTGGACGGGAAACATATACGGTTAATCCAGCCTGAACACACGGGTTCTATGTATTATAACTATAAAAATTATTTTTCGCTAGTTTTATTGGCGCTAGCGGATGCAAACTATTGTTTTGTGTGGGTTGACATAGGTGCCTACGGTAAAAACAGTGACTCAGGTATATTCAAGAATTCTTCATTGTACAAAAAGCTGACAGAAAGGTCATTAGATCTACCTGAGCCAAAGGCATTGTTAATACAAAATAGACCGACAACGTTGCCATATGTGATAGTGGCTGATGAAGCTTTTGGCATGATGGAGAATTTAATGCGTCCATATGGGGGAAGGTCACTAACTTATGCTAAAAAAATATTTAATTACCGTTTGACATTAGCACGCCGGTATGTTGAATGTACTTTTGGCATAATGTGCAATAAATGGCGCATTTTACACAGGCCGTTAGATGTTAACATCGGTTTTGCAGAAAAGATCGTAAAAGCGATATGTACACTAAATAATTATGTCAGAATCAGGGATGGCTACAATTTTGAAGACACACTTTATACGCCACCCCTGGAAAATCTAGCCTCACATTATACCGGACGTGCTGTGCGACAGGCGGATAATGTTCGAGTACATTTAACAAACTATTTCATTAATGAAGGAAAAGTAGATTGGCAGGATCGTTATATTTAACTTGTAACACAAACCGATTGTAAATGTAAATAAATATATATACTCACATAATATTTTCTTCTTTTCTTCATTGTCATGTCCTTCACAAAATATAAGGACGAGTTCTTCCCAAGCCCGTCTTCTCAAATTCTTATCTGAATAATCGCTACTTGTCATGTCCCATATCGCAGGACGTTTCTCTATTTCATCAATTAATAATTCCGTATTAAAAGCTTCGGTTTCCATTTCGGACGATTTTCGGACGAACTTGACGAACCCTAAAATACGTCTATCCGCGTCGAAAGCGCGCGCTCAACTGAACGGAAACATAGAAAACCAATGATCTCAAAGCGGCGTTGACGCGCGCTGACAACAGTCGAGCGCTAGCGCAGCGTTGAACGCGCGCGTTACTAAAACGCGCGTTAGCATGTGTACGGCCTGAATAAAATGTATGTAGTTGTAAACGCGCGTTATCAAAACGCGCGTTGAGCGCTTGTCATCTGAACCTACCCTAAGGGTAGGTTCAGATGACAAGCGCTCAACGCGCGTTTAGAGGTCCTACGCCATCGTTGCATTTCAACCATCGCCATCGTTGACATCGAATGACACTTGTCTAGAGCCTCTTTTAAGTCAGTGCACAGTGCGAGGAAATATTTTTTTGTTTGTTTGTTAGTTTGTTTGTACCGAATAGGCTCCGAAACTACTGGACCGATTTAAAAATTTCTTTCACCTATAGAAAGTTACATTTTTTTAAGCCCGAAAACGGGTCCTGTGAGGTGGTCTACGGGCGCGAAGCCACGGGGAACAGTTAGTACTTAATATATAGGAGGGTAGCATGCACTACGAGTATACGAGTATTATGCACTATTGTATCCATGAACATATTTTGCTGGAAATAGACCAGACCAAAACGGTGCCAACAATACAGTATCGTTTGAACCATAATTTAAGCTCTAAGAACTTACGTTTTATCTTTGCATACGATTGGGCTGTTTTAGCGTTGGTAACGCAAACTGCAAAATTGCATAAAACGGAATCTAAAGATATTTCGGCCACTAATTTTGAGTTGCGTAAATTACAGCGGGTTTAACTATTTTTGGCACCTAACCTACTAAGCGACAAGAAAAAATCAAGCTTCGTTTCAGGCGCCTGAAGACATTCGTGACGAAATAACGAGACAACGTTAGCGTGTTATGTAAACAAAGTTCCGCTACTGAATCGCTGCAATAAGACACCGTGAGCGACCTCCCTTAGTAATAGATATTAATATGTGTTCTAGTAGGAAGTATAAATAAATTCTCGAAACAGTTTCAGTCCATGTCAGTGGTATGGCCTAACCAGCAAACTTCGGAAGTGGATTGTATCACTCAATAGTTCAGTGAATGCAGCCCAACCGCCCCACCGTGCTCATTTGCACTTTATAGCCTTCAGAGCTCCCCCAATATCAACTGCAGAACAACTTGAATGTGAGGTAGAAAAATATCCTGCTACGTACCTACGTATATATGAAGAGAGTATTCAGCAAATAAGATAGGTGCCTCATAATATGTTCCTTACCAATATTTATTTTAGTATTTTTACGTAACCAATTAAATTGCACCTTTTTCTTAACGTAAATTAAATACAGGTTGTCAGTTACTGTAGTAGTTATTACAGACAGCATGATAAAAAAAAGAGATGATGAAGATTTAAAATGGTTTGTTTCTTTAAAAGTGGGTTCTGTTTATACAAATTATTTTACTGGTTGTAAGTTTTATTCGGTTCGTGTCTACATACAGATGAATAAATTACTGATTGCCCAAAATGTTATAAACTCCATCCTTTCTGAAATTAGAAATAGCATGGCAGCAAAAATCAATTCACAAAATCAAGCACCACGTATTCGGACAAACAAAATCTCAAATAAGTTTTCTCTAACACTCGCGATACATAAAATCTGCACAGTACTTAAACCCAAAACAATGGCCCAGTAACCAACAGCGGTCAAAACAAAGGTAGGTCGTGTAATTGGGTGGCGTAAACAAAAAAATATTTATTGGCAGGGGTCGTCAACCCGCGGCTCGCAACTGGGCATTCTGCCAAATGCTCAGAGCCCCAACGACAGATGAATTCGGGAGGCCGCTTTTGTGCACGTGTTATAAATAGTAGAAATCGTGAAAATGTACGTAAACCACGACTTTTCACATCTATAAGTGTAGGTGTTATGAAGTGAATAACAAGAAAGTTAGCTGTTTATTTCTCTGATTGTGATAAAATTTTGAGGATACTTAAAAATATCGGAGGATGTCAACTGTGAAAATGCAATGTCGTATTTTGTTCTAAGAAATTAAAAAGATTAAGTGCTTAAAGCGGTTAGTCTCTGCTGTCATTTGTAGATTCCGGGCGGCCGCATCAGATAGTCAGAAGCCAGGGCCGGGGGGAGAGAAGGGTATCGTGTTATCTATTTACACAATAATTAGATAGGGCATCGCTCCATATAAAATACGTTTACTCGGCTGCATCCGGTAAGATTGGATTCTGGAAGTCGGCTCCAACATGGCTGGAAAAAGGCTATGTAGGTTGATTGAATGAGGATAGCTCGAAAAAATGTGTGTGTGTCAGCTCCGACGCATGACTGGAGTTTACTCCTTAATTACTGTTGTCTTTGATAGGCAATAGGCAAAAATGGCAAATAAACGCATCAGCTGTCGCGCAGCATACCCTGTTCGTGTACACGTCGACTGTATACGCGTATATACATACATGATTTCATAGTGAAAGACAAGGCATTAAGTCCGCCTATGTACCTGTTTGTTCTATGAGATTTCAATAAATAAATTAGGAACGTTGCTTAATTTATTTATTTAAGAAACAAACCATTTTAAATCTTCATCATCTCTTTTTTTTATCATGCTGTCTGTAATAACTACTACAGTAACTGACAACCTGTATTTAATTTACGTTAAGAAAAAGGTGCAATTTAATTGGTTACGTAAAAATACTAAAATAAATATTGGTAAGGAACATATTATGAGGCACCTATCTTATTTGCTGAATACTCTCTTCATATATACGTAGGTACGTAGCAGGATATTTTTCTACCTCACATTCAAGTTGTTCTGCAGTTGATATTGGGGGAGCTCTGAAGGCTATAAAGTGCAAATGAGAACGGTGGGGCGGTTGGGCTGCATTCACTGAACTATTGAGTGATACAATCCACTTCCGAAGTTTGCTGGTTAGGCCATACCACTGACATGGACTGAAACTGTTTCGAGAATTTATTTATACTTCCTACTAGAACAGTTGCATATTAATATCTATTACTAAGGAAGGTCGCTCACGGTGTCTTATTGCAGCGATTCAGTAGCGGAACTTTGTTTACATAACACGCTAACGTTGTCTCGTTATTTCGTCACGAATGTCTGCAGGCGCCTGAAACGAAGCTTGATTTTTTCTTGTCGCTTAGTAGCCAAAATAGTTAAACCCGCTGTAATTTACGCAACTCAAAATGAGTGGCCGAAATATCGTTAGATTCCGTTTCCTATAATTTTGCAGTTTGCGCTACCAACGCTAAAACAGTCCAATCGTATGCAAAGATAAAACGTAAGTTCCTAGAGCTTAAATTATTTTTCAAACGATACTGTATTGTTGGCACCGTTTTGGTCTGGTCTATTTCCAGCAAAATATGTTCATGGATACAATAGTGCATAATACTCTTATACTCGTAGTGCATGCTACCTTTCTATATATTAAGTACTAGCTGTTCCCCGTGGCTTCGCTCCCGTAGACCACCTCACAGGACCCGTTTTCAGGCTTAAAAAAATACCTATGTCACTCAGGCATAATGTAACTTTCTATTGGCGAAGAATTTTTGTATCGGTTTAGTAGTTTCGGAGCCTATTCGGTACAAACAAACTAACAAACAAACAAAAAAATATTTCCTCTTTATAATATTATATATAATAATATAGTATAGATTACATGGGTTTTGCCAACAGATTCGCCGGGGTATAATTTCAAATGTATCCCACGAGAACGTACTACTGGCATAAAATTACCTATGCCATGTTGATTGGATCAACATGGCATAGCCATGGCTCTTCAGCAGCGTGATTGATGAACAAAATATGTGATCATTCAAACTTACAGACTTTCACATTCATAATATTAGAAGGGCTAGCTAGTCCTTAGTAGGATATGAAGCATACAGGAAGGGATGGTGACGTATCTATTGGTCTGTAGTCAGCAGTAGCTTCATAAGTCATATCCACAAAATAAAACTAAACACAATCAAGCAGGCTTATGATAAACGATTCAATAAGTGTCGAAAAATACTGGCTGAATCGACGTCCATCATAAATATGTAGTGGACAATAATTTACGAAATAGTGTTTGGTTTGCAACCGGCCAATAATATCACTCTGCTGCTGCTTAAGTTTTTAATAAAATTTGGTGGAAACTGAAGTCTTCTTCTGAAGTCAAGTTGCTGGAGAAATAGTGGCTTTTCTTTCTGCATGTATAGAAAATCAAAGCATCTTTAAGATGTAGACGTTAAAGGGTCCTTTGAATTATTGTTCTTACAATATAATACCATATTATATGACCATAGAAACTGATGAATGTCTCATATATGGCATAGAAACTGGTGAGAGAAGGATGTCAATAAAGGACAAGATGACGACTAACAGAGAAGTATGGAAGAACAAGACATTAGTCCCGTCCCCAAATAAATTGTGACAATATAAGTATGATGATGACATAATTACAATTTCATTTATTTCTGAAGCAAAACGTTAATAAAATAAACGCTTCCAAAGTTACCACTAATTTGAATAGCTCTTTACTAACTCGAAACTTTCGCAATAAACATTATTAAGAATTCCTTGTACATTAAAATCTTTACTTGAGCATTTTAATTAAGCCCAGGCTTACTTTTAGCAAGATGTCGAGTGGAATTGTTATATTAGGAATAGTACGAGATCCCATTTCAAAAATCTGCAGTCATATTTTGTTTTGATTAAATATTTTTTTTTTATGAAAGGTACTTGATAAGCACAAATAAAAATTAGTCGCAATATTTTTTTTTGTCTTTGCCCTTCGCTAGGAATTTCTCCTATAAACTTGAACTGATGTTGCATGCGTACTTGCGGTACGCATGCAACATCAGTTCTCAGCTAAACGCTATTTATGGGTTGCTAGGTATAAACATGCAACTTTTAGGGCGTGGGTATTTTCTACAACGTATTTATTCAAATGAGGTTGGTAAAATATCAAACATAAACCACAATTTATGTAACTCATGTATTTGCGGATAGATATTTCCAAGCAACCCTGTAGCAATATTCATCACATATCAACCATGAAAATAATAAAATAATCATAAAATGATAAACAAGAAAAAAATAATGATGAAAAAATGTCTTTAGGTTTTAGCAGTGGGATCTTAGGCGAGAAGATGAATTGGAATATTAGCGATTGGATTTAAATTCGAAAGAAATCAATGAAGACATCTTTTCGGGCGGAAAATTTCCAATTTGTGCTCGGGATTTAGATCGGAAGCTAGCAGACACTTCGTTCATTACTTTGTAATATTTGCGCTAGAAAGTGGCGGATTTGGGTATAAACTCCTAGTCGAATATAAATGGTAGGATTAACCAATAAATCAGTGTGCCATTGAATAGAGGGATCACCTAAAGTACTTATGGGTTCATAATTATCATAGGCGTCCACCAAGTGCATTTATGGCATTCAGCAGTAGGATAAGATAAGATAAGATAAGTCTTTATTTGCCTTAAACATGGTATAAAGGTGACCATTTCAACATACCAAGTTTCCTCCGTGCCTCGGAAAGCACGTTAAGCCGTTGGTCCCGGCTGTCATTTGAAGATCTTTGAAAGTCGTTACGGGTAGTCAGATGCTTGAGATCTGACACCAGTCTTGCCAAGGGGTACTTTGTTACCCAGTTACTGGGTTGTGGAGGTCAGATAGGCAGTCGCTCCATGTAAAACACTGGTACTTAGCTGAATCCGGTAAGACTGAAAGCCGACCCCAATATAGTTGGGAAAAGGCTAGACAGATTGATTGATTCTTTGAAGAAATCTGGTATGTTAATATTAAAAGATAACGCGTTCTCATAAAGCCGTATAAAGCAGTAGTATGGAGAATATAAACATAAGATAAAGAACCAAGGCTAAATGTCTCCGTGGTTCGTAGAAGACTCACCTCGGTTGCTGGCCCTAATTATTTTACAAGGCTTAGGACGCCTTCAAATTGGCCAAGTCAGCGTTCAAGTACCAACAGAAGAGCACTTAAACAACACTTGAATGTTGTTTAAGTGCTCGTCTGTTGGTCCTTACTGAAAAACCTAGTTGATATTTTGAAATTTTTATTAATTTCTTTGTGTAAATTATTTTATCACCACTGTTCTCAAAAACGGTGAAAGAAAACATCGTGAGAAAACCGGCATGTCCTAGAATCAAAAATTCGTAGACACGTGACATCCACCAACTGGCCTGACTGGGCCCGCGTAGTGGATTACGGCCTATTGCCTCTCTCAGAGAGGAGGCCTGTGTCCCAGCAGTGGGAACATTAATAGGCTGATGATGTGATGTGTGTGATGAGACTAATTTCTGCCAAGAATAACCACCCATAATATCTTAGAATTAAGTGCTAAATTAGGCTACAAATGACAATTTTCAGAAACTGTCATTTATTGCAATTAGAACCGTTTATTTGTACCAAGTCGGAAAGATAGCACAGTAAGCACTATCACAAATTCTAGCAAGTTCACGCTGGGCGTTCAAAAATCACAGTGCTATTCACATCACGCTGTTTGAGTAGGCATATTTCTTACCCACGGCTAGGCTAGTTAAGTACCTACTTGACAATATTAACGTCGCTGCCAGCTAGCACCATGATGAAAAGATTGAACAGCAAGTTATATGAAGTCCTAACTAGTTTAGAGTGTGTAAATCGTTCCGGAAACCAGCTGGAATGTACTAGAAAATTGCCGTCGCGCTCGTTCGAAGAGAGCTTCTTTCATACGACCCTTTAATTTAATTCTAACTCTACCTATGTGAATGTGCCTTATTACATCGCGTGCCGGATTGTTTCGCATATTTTGCTACGGAACTTCGTCAGAGACATTCTTTAAATTATCTGTATACGGTAGACTTTTAATTAGTATAGTAAGGCATTTAATTGAGATGGCTGAAAGTGTTAGAACTAGCAGCATTGTTCCAGTTAATTTTACTTAGTTGATTTGTGTTTTAAATACATGTTTTTAAGTTGCTTCTTCAAAATACGATACGATACGAGATGCTTTTTCATACAAATTGTTGTACTAGTAATCCGAACAGCAATTATTTTTATTTATTTATTTATTTAACCATTAATGTACACACACATAATACACAGACAAGAAGAAGGAACAGAAAATAGGTACAAAGGTATGCTTATTTCTAACGAAATCTCTTCCAGCATACCTGCGAGAGGAGAGTTGTAAAAAATATATGTAGACAACGTGTGTAGAGGGGAATAAAAAGAAAAATATATTAAACAATTCACAATAAAGAAGAATACTGTATAGATAATAATATATACTCTTATATACATGCATATTCATAAAATAAATATTACAATAATAAATACTAACTAATATCACAAATACTTTAATAATACATACATAATTATATGCAACTAAGACGGAATGGAAAGATAATGCTCTTTCACTCTCTTTTTAAAAACTGCAAGAGTTTGGCAGTCCCTAATATCAGGCGGTAACGAGTTCCACAACCGCACCGCGTGCACAGTAAAGGAGTAGGAGTAAAAGTCGGTAGTGTGGGAAGGTGTTTCAAGGAGATGCTTGAGATGCGACCTGCAAAGTGCATCGGAAGGACGGGAGTAGGAGAAGCGTTCGCGGAGGTAGGAAGGCGTTTTAGGGTTGTGAAGGACGTTATATAGCAGACACAAAATCCGAGAGTTCCTGCGAAGTCGAATAGGGAGCCACTTGAGCATTTTACGAAAGCCTGAGACATGACAAGACACAACATGAAAACAAAACGAATACATATATTTTGTAAACGCTCAAGTTTATTTAAAAGCTCCTCAGTGGCATCCAAATAACAGGCGTCGGCATAGTCGATGATAGGTTGAATAAGAGTTTGGGCAAGGGAAACTTTGGTGTTCAAGGGCAAAAAGCTCTGGAGGCACTTCAGCGAGTGGAAAGTGTAGTGCACCTTGCGACTGACTTCGGCGACATGGGCAGTCCATGATAAATAGGAGTCCATGATCACCCTCAAGTTTTTAGCCGTCCTAGCGAATTCAATTTGAACTCCATTCAAACTGAGAGGAGACAACACCGCAACATCAAGCCTGTTTCGCATATGCTTACCGCCGATAACCATGGCCTGAGACTTCTTAGGGTTGATTTGCAGCCCAAAGGACCGCGACCACTCCCCAATCAATCTCAGCTCACTGTTAATGGCGGACACAGCAGCTTCCGCCTCTTGAATAGAAAAATGATGGTAAAGCTGCAAGTCGTCAGCATAGAGATGGAAGTTACACGAGATGACTCTAGTGACAGAGTTAATAAAAATAGAAAAGAGAAGAGGAGAGAGAACGCCACCCTGTGGCACACCCGCAGTAAGAGAGCACCAATCCGAAGAAGTCTCGTCGAGGTGTACCCGCTGCGAACGGCCTTCAAGATAGGAGTGGAACCAATCAATAGTGGAAGAGGAGAAATTGAAAGATTTGAGGATCCCAAGAAGGATATCGAAGTCAACAGAGTTAAAAGCGCTGCTGAAATCGAGAAGTACAAGTAAAGTAAGAGATTTGTGGTCCATAGCCCGGCGGATATCGTCAGTAACCTTTAAAAGAGCTGTGACAGTACTGTGACCGGGCCGGAAACCAGATTGAAAAGGACTAAGAAGATCATTACTAGAGAGAAACAGAGACAATTGCTGATGGACAATGTGCTCAAGAACTTTGGAAAGATATGGAAGGATGGAAATGGGTCTGAAATCGGTCAGTGTGACCGGGTTAGAGATTTTGGGTAGTGGAATAATATGGGCTAGCTTCCAAGCATCGGGAACAGTGCAAGAAAACAAGGAGAAGTTAAAAATGTGGGTCAAAACGGGAAGTAATGTGGAGAGGATAGGAGAAATCATTCTTGAGCAAAGCCCGTCATTACCAACAGCGGAGGAGGAGATAGCACAAATAGATTTTTTGACATCACTTTCACTCACTGGACTAAAATCGAAAGACGAACACCGCGGCACTGGCAAAACAGAAAGTTTATTTAAGGTAGATAATTTGACGTGTGGATCCAACGTAACGGGTGGAAGTGAAAAATGTTTGTTTAGAGCACACACGTCAATGCCTTTGCTAGAAGCGGCAGGGGACTTACCAATGCCGACAGTTTTCAAAAACTTCCAGACTTCAGAGGAGTTCCGGTTGTCAAGAGAATTATGGAAGTAGCGTCTCTTTGCATCTCTACACATACGACTACAGCGATTACGCATCTCTCTATACGAACTCAGGTTGTGCTCGGAAGGACGGCGCTTTAGCCCTTCTTTTGGCTCGGTCTCTAATTGCCATTGCATCCTTAATAGCAGGAGTGAGCCAGGGTGCCGGCATATATTTTACTCTGACTCTACGGATAGGAGCATGACGTTCGTAAAGGCTTAATATTTGAGAGTTGAAAATATGAACCATCTCGTTGATACTTGAACTGACAAAAACATCCGTCCAATCGATGACACCAGCATCTCGCAGCAGCGCCTCCCGATCTATGCCCTTGTAATTCCGAAGGAAAATGAATGAAGGCTTGCGCTTAGGAGGACGAATCTTGTAAGACATGAAGATTAAGTCGTGATAGGAAAAACAAGCAGTGAGCTGACCGTGGACCAACACATTATTAGATTTTGAAACAATCATGAGGTCCAAAAGAGAAGGGGTACAATTAGGGAAATGATGAGTAGCGGCAAGAGGGAGAATACTGAGATTAAAAGAAGATACAATAGATTGAAGTTTCCGAGTACGAGAGTCATTTTTAAGGAGACAAGTATTAAAATCACCCATCAGAAGTACGTGGTCATAAGTAGGACACACATCGTTTAAAAGGGATTCGAAAGAGTCAAAGTAATCAATACTGAGGTTAGGACTATACATCACTCCAAGAAGCATCTTAGAGCGATGTAAAGTGATTTCTAAAAACAGATGCTCTGCTGACCCCGAGTAGGAAGATGGTGATGTACTGACAACCTTATAAGGAATACCAGCACGCAAATAAATAGCGACACCACCACCGCCCTTCCCCGTTCTATCATTACGAATAAGAACGAAGCCAGGGAGGGCATAGTGTACAGATAAAAGAGAAGATTTCAGAAATGACTCAGAGATCAGCAAAGCATCTAAGTGTGCACAATTAATGGAAGCCAGAAGATCAGAGTAATGGCTAGGGACACTCTGGGCATTTATGTGAGCTATGTTGAGGTTATTGGGGTAAGGGGAAAACAAAGAGGAAATCTGGTCACCAAGTGTCAGTGTAGACGATGAATCGCTCGCCGCTCTAAGGAAGCTGCTAGAAGAGGAAGAACATGAGAAAAAGTCATAATCAAAATCACCATCGGTCATAAGTTGCAAATATAATAAATATACAAAATAAAAAATAAAAATATATTAGAAGAATAAAAACAATTTAAAAAATAAGTGCGCCCAACCAATAAAACCACCTGCACGCTGTTGATGGAAGAGATTTAACAAAATATTAAAGATAAAAAAAGCAATCTAGAATATCAGTCATCACAACAAACTAACATAAACGCACAGTGTAACAAAACGTAAAACAAGAATTATAAAATTGACAGATGTCAAATGTCATCATGCCAAGTACGACAAAGGTAAACAAATTAAATTTTATCATCTACCGGCAGACATTCAGAGTGAAAAGTAAATAAAATAGATGTTACAGCAAAGATTCTTGTAAGGGTAAAATATTATAAGTAAAACTAGTCCAAAAATGTACCGACATTACTTGTTACAATATGCACAGGTGACAAACAAATGAAACATTGAAACCGTAGACTCAGCGACGGGCCTTCCTCATAACCTTCGCTCTAGGGGTAGCGGTTTTAGGCAAAGCAGCAGCGGCAGCAGGCCCAGGATCGTTGGATGAACCCGCACTGGCTGCAGTGGGAAATAGCGCGATTAATGACTGAAGCTCACCCATTGATGCAATCTTCCGGCGAGACTTGTCAGGCGTCATGACGATAACCTTTCCCTCCGCAGACCAGCAGCTGTTGATGCTAAAGTGCTTGCGAGCGGCCATAAATACTTGGTGCCGTGTTTTGGTCAGAAATTCTGATATGGTGGTCCCGCTGCCCTTGAGCGAAGTTTTGTTGTCCCAGACCAACCGTCGATGCTCCATTGAAACGCACCAGGACGGGTCTAGTTTTACCCTGGGAGGCGCCAAGTCTGTGGCACACATTTATATACTCAGTCTTGAAGTCATCTATCTTGAGCTGGTTGGAGATAACTTCAAAGATTCTGTCGCACAACTTCTCTCCAGGTCTCTCAGGGATTCCATGAACAACAGCAGAACTTTTCTCCTCATTGCTGTCTCATGACTATCCAGGCTCGAAGATAATAGTTGAATCTGCGTCTTGAAATGGGATAGTGTTTTGCAGACGAAATACTTGAAATCAGTGAAATCTTTAGATAAAGATGCCAAGTCAGAGTGTGTAGAGTCACTTCCAGCTGTAGTTCTCTGCAGCTTTTCTTCATATTGCTCCATGCGGGAGCTAAATAGCTTCTCCAGTTCCTCCATGCTATGTACTAGCCTGCTGTCCATTTTTGGAAATTATGAAAACGTTGTGGTTGTGATAGAGAGTGAGTTAAAGGAAAATATGAAGCGAAGATGGGTTTTTTAGTGATTCAGCACATCAAAATTAAAAAAAAACAATGAATAACTATTTTAAATTAATTTTAATACAGGGAGCTAAAAACGAATGTTCACTTGTCACGCCTACCCACGCAGGAAAAAAGAAAAAGGAAAAATTATCTACAGTAAAACATTATTGCGCTGCGCCTGTCAAGATTTCAAAGCAAAATTTTATCCACCCTTAAAAATGGGGATAAATATAATGACCACCTAAAATTACTTTGTGACCATAACCTCTATTACCTAAAATTGTACTATGAAACCCAAATTTAGTAAATTGATCACCAAATTTAGTAAATTGATCACCAAATTTTAATAGCAAATTATTGCGCTATTTAATGTTGTAAAATAGGTTAGGTTAGGTTAGAACTGTGACCAACCGCGCGCGAGCCGAGCGAGCAAAGCGAGCGGTGCCGCGGCAGCGGCCGGCGAGCGCTACTTCCAAGTTGCTCCCAGAAATTTTATAATCTTTTTGGTCATTGGTTTAATTTTGGTGATCATTTACTACTTTTGGTGATCATTTACTACTTTTGGGTTAACAATGATTTATTTGGAGTCATTTTGCCTAAACAGGATAGCGAGATGTTAAAACTTTGGTTATAATTTTACAATAAGATGCGGGTTTAATTTTGGTGATCATTTACTATTTTTGTCTTTATATGTTACTATATCTGGTGGTAAGTTAAACATAAGCCCTTAAAAATGTGTGCTGCTAGAGATATTTTTAGCGCTTCATTTATTTGTCTTTAAGAAAAATATAGAGGAAGTCTAAGCCCTTATTTATATGTAAAGATTCTAAGCCCTCACTTGTTCGTATTTTAGTATCGTGTCATAATGTCTTGTCGAAAATATGAATATTATTTGCTTGGTCTTTTGAACATCATCATCATCATATCAGCCGAAAGACGTTCACTGCTGGACATAGGCCTCCCCCAAGCGTCGCCACATTGACCGGTCCCGTGCGTCCCGCAACCAGCGGATTCCCGCAACCTTCACCAGGTCATCGGTCCACCTGGTGGAAGGCCTTCCAACGCAACGTCTTCCGGTTCGCGTTCGCCACTCCAGAACCTTTCTGCCCCATCGGCCATCCGTTCTGCGAGCAATGTGCCCTGCCCACTGCCACTTAATTTCTTCGGACTATGTATTTTGGCAATTCTTCGGACTATGTCGGTAACCCTGGATATGGATATGGTGAACCAAGTTTATTGAGACCGGACGCTCTCAATAAACTTGGATGTTTATATAGTTTTTAATACACTTTTAACTTAATATTATTTATTTTAAAAATGGGCGGAAAACTGCTAAGGTCGATGATTGCCGAGGGTCATTATGAAAATAGTTGTACTGTATTTGCCAGTATATTATAGAGCAAAATTTGGTGATACGGTACTATCCCCGCTAAAATAATAATAATGCTAATGTGATATGGATTAAACCTCGATTCATGATTTCCTAATATTAAAATCACTCGCTAGGCTTGCTTTGGCGATGTAGGCATTTAACGCGCCACTGTTACCGCGAAGCGAGCGGCGCGCTCGCCTGTGCGTAAAGCCGACAAAACTGCCACAGCAATGGTGTCTAGAGAAGGCTTATTTTATTATTGGTTTTAAAAGTTAATAAAATACGAGAGTTACAATGCGTAGTAACTAAATATAACTTATAGTTTTTAAAAAATACCCTAAATCGTATTTTATTCAATTATTTAAATATCTAACTAAGAACATGAAACCCATGAAGAAATTTTCAAAAAAATTTGGTCCCATATCCACAGATTAACTAATAGTTCTTCGGGCATATCTACTGCGCATGGGCAAATAGCTGTCACGTCGTAAAGCAAAAAGGCACGAGCAAAATATTCATTCTGCTAAACATATTTAATGAATATCTAAAATTAATTTATTGATCTAAAGAGTAATTAAAAACGCTAAAAACGCGTATTAGTTTTATTCTATTTTTTATATGAATGATAATCTGTATTTGACTAATTTTTAAAACTTTTCTCAAATAATAAAAACTCTAGAGAGTTAAAAATTAAAAAAATACAGGAAAGTAAAAAGCACTAGTAAAAAAAGTGACACTTTCCGCACAGTTTGGCTGCTTGGAAAACGCTCTTTTCGAGGACATGCATTGTAATAAATATTTCCTCTTTATAATATTGGTAAAGATTTATATATTACATAATATTAATATTATAAATGCGAAAGTTTGGATGGATGGATGTATGTTTGTTACTCATTCACGCCAGAACGGCTTAACGGATCTGGATGAAATTTGGCACAGAGACAGATTATAGTATGAAACAGCACATAGAATACTTTTATCCTGGTATAATTTTCCCTTGGGATGATAAAATCAATTTCACGCGGGCGAAGCTGGCAGAAGCTAGTTAAATATATTTGTTTTTCTCGTTGGTTTAGTGATCGCAAGCGCTATTGCTGAGCATGAGGCCTTTTTTTACCCGGCTGCAAGGCAAGGGTTATGTTTCTCGCGCGTACCTTGTATGTATTTATGTTTGTATGTACGTTTGTATGTTTGTAAGTATGTAATATTTTTTATTACCTCGTATCTTTCAAACCACTTGACGGAATTAAGATATCTTTAGATAGGTCTTGGCCGCCCAAATGTTCTATGGCGGATTTTGGGCGCGATATTGTAGGAGTTGGAGTGGGGTATGAAAGAAAATGAAAAATGAAAATGAAATGTTTTCAGAGGTGATTACAAAAATATATACCACTTATATGTTTTAAAGTCATTCGAAAAAAAAAGTATAACTAAAAAGTTGTAAATAAACTATTATTTTTGTTTTTTTTTGTGGTGGCACATCATCCAATGACTTCTCCCGCTCTGGGTGAAGCGGGAGGGCGTGTCAGACTTTCACTGACTAAAACCCACCCGTGTTCCTTTAGTTGCTTGAGCCAGAGCCGCGGTAACTCTTTTTTCAAATTTACCCGCGACCCAAACAGGCCCTGAAGATCCCCGTCAGGAGCATGAGGTCCTGGGTTTAACCCCCGTTTATCTATCAAAAATTGTCTAGAAGACCCGTGAGGGATTACCTGTCGCTGTGATCATGAATTGATTGTCATCATTTTATTTATTGTTCGTATATTTTTATATCACATCACACATCATCAGCCTATTAATGTTCCCACTGCTGGAACACAGGCCTCCTCTCTGTGAGAGGGAGCGGGCCGTAATCCACCACGCGGGCCCAGTGCGGGTTGGTGGATGTCACAAGTCTTCGAATTTTTGGTTCTAGGCCATGCCGGTTTCCTCACGATGTTTTCCTTCACCGTTTTGAGAGCAGTGGTGATGAAATAATTTACACAAAGTAAAGCGCCTGCCTGGGCTCGAACCCACGACCTACAACTTGTAAGTCGCAGACGATACCACTAGGCCACCACTGCTCTTGCATTTTTATATATTATGTATTAATGTATGTATTATTTAGCATAATTATGTATCAGCGTATCGTTATTTTTTAACACTGATATTGACACAACTCATTTGGTAATGGCTCTGTTTATAACAATATACTTAGAGGCTAGGGCAAAATAAATGTCATTAAAATACGAAAGTGTATGGATGAACCAAAAAATAAGGCGTAAATGCCGATAAATTAAGTAGTTGCTTCTCATAATATAAATCGTGTAAATGGGTTTGTTTTGTATTAACGATAATGGCTTAAGTGAATGTTTCTATCGTTACCTGGGTTACTTATCTACTCTATTAAACGGCGGTACGTGTGTTTGGGTATTAATTGACTAGTTACCAATTCTTTTAGGAGCAGTTAAGTACCTAGTCAGTTTCATAGAAAAATCTATGTGTATCTTTGGGGTCTGGTATGACGATCTGGGGGGTGACCATAAGCTCTTAGAGCGGTATCAATTTGAGATCGAATAAGGGACAGATGTATCTGACTTGTATACATCTGTCACTTACTCGATATCAAATTGATACCGCGCTAAGAGCTTATGGTCACCCCCCTGATCTTGTTTGCGAGGCAGACTTGGCCAGAGATCACCCAACACAGAGAGGCTTGGAAGGAGAAAAGCCGGCCAAGTGCGGACTCGCGCACGAAGAGTTCCGTACTTGATAAAGTACGGTTTACGATTTATGACGTATTAAAAAAAACTACGTACTAGATCTCGTTCAAACCAATTTTCGGTGGAAGTCTACATGATAATGTACAACGTATATTTTTTTAGTTTTATCAATTTCTTATTTTAGAAGTTACAGGGGGGGGAACCAAAAATCTCTAGAATGTTTAGTAACAATAAGGTAAACAGGTAGAAAAAGCCTAAAGGGTGGCATAAATGCCTTAATCTTGATCCACACATATCAGGGCCGTGCCCGGGACGTGGACGGACCGTTTTTGAACCCCGTCAGGGGCTCAAAAAAATATCGGTGTGTACATTTGAAATCGTCACCAGAAAGGCAAAAGTACTAAAGTGCCATTTTAGCTAAAATGAGTTTTATATATGGTTGGATAAGTTTTTTTTTTCTCTACACATTAGTCTTGGACTCGTGGTAATTTGAGCATTATTTAAAAAGTTAGTGGCGCTTTAGCATTGAAATTTTTCTTTTTTCTCGCTATGTCTCTTTTACTTACCTTGAGGAATTTACATGATATATATTGTTATTGTCAGTCAGTTTTTTTTCCTTACTGCTATCTGACTGTCGACCCTTGATTCTCTTCTTGGTCGCATTCTTCATTACTGAAGGTCGTGTCCCTGAAAGGCCCTCGTGGCTTTATGCACGATGTTCTTCCACTTCAGTCGGTTCTCAGCTTCTCTCAGGGCGGTTGTAACAGAGAGTCCAGTGAGGGCGGTTACCTGGTCTGACCAGCGGTTAGGTGACCGGCCGCGAGGTCTTTTCCCATCCACCTTGCCTATTACCACCATCTTCTCCAGATTGTCCGGATCCCGACGGGCAATGTGACCAAAGTAGCTGAGAATCCTTCGGTAGCAGAGCGTGGTTAGTCTGTCTTTTATGCCTAGTTGATCAAGGATAGATTTGTTCGTTCTCTTGGCGGTCCATGGTATGCGGAGCATTCTTCGCCAACACCACATCTCAAAAGCTTCTATCTTTTTCCGTTCTATTGCCCGAATCGTCCACGACTCCGATCCGTAAAGGAATATCGAGAAAACCAGTGTCCGGACTAGTCTCATCTTGGTGACATTGGAGACTTTTCTGTCCAGCCAAATACGTGTCAGCTTACTCATCGCAGCTTTGGCCATTTGACCCTTGATTAGAAACCTAAAATTACTAATTTGCTTAATTGATGTTGTTTAAGTCATTATTACTTGCCGCAAATTGTAACGAATGCGCCGCTTAGTAAATTTGCCTTACTTAAAAATTGATGGACTTAATGCTTTAGTCCTTTTTTCCTTCGAGATTTATAATTAAAAAATCTTTTTAGTAACTGCTATAATTATCTACTTTTTATGTGAGTATTAAGCGTATTTATTTTTTTATATATGTGCTGAAAAAGTGTTTTAGAAATGTTTTAATCCACAAAATTATAGTTGTACGTTAAGTATGTCAGCACAAATATCAGCAATCTTTTTTTTTGAGATGGGTTTGCTCTTGACTCCAGTTTAGGTCAGAGGTGACAGAGACAGGGTCGACGGTAGAACGGAGCAGGTGGGAAGATGTCGTGGAGTTGAGCACACTCACTAAAGTACAGTCTGTAGAAGACCGACAAGCAGGCAACCTTGCGGCGATGAGCCAAGCTGTGAAGCTTGACTTCTACCAGCTCAACATCGCCAATGAGCCTCTTAGCTCTGCGTTCCACCGAGTCAAACGCGGTAAGTTGATACATAGCTGATCCATCCCAAAGGTGGCTGCAATATTCCATGCAGGATCGGACTTGCGCTTTGTATAGCGTTAAAAGCTGTCCAGTCGTAAAGTATCGCTTCAAGCTATTTAGAATGCCCAGTGGTTTGGCCACACTTTGGTATTTGTACTCAATGGAGGCGCCGAAGTTGAGACTGGATGTCATCTCCATGCCCAGGAGCTCGAGCCGATCAGTCACAGGAACAGACGCAACCCGAAAAGTAGGAGTTTGATCAAAATGACTGTGTTTTGGTGGCGTTAAAGGAGACTAGGTAATCATCGCACCACTTCCTGTCTCCCAGACAAGGCTTAAGGTCAAATCTGTCCGCTCCACCATAGCCTCTCTCAAGGAACGAACTTCGTCCACGCTGGTTTTTGCGCTGGACAAGTATCTCTCTGAAACAGTACTGTCATCTGCGTACCCAACAATACCAGGCTGGAGTAGGTCATTGATGTGCAGCAGGAAAAGAGTTGCAGAGAGAACAGACCCCTGGGGAACGCCGGCATCAATAGCCAAAAGGTCAGAGGAGCAGCCTTCAATGACTACTCGGATCGACCACTCAAAGCAAAAAGTTTGTATGTCAACCTATCCCAACATAGACAGACCATGTGCAGTACCCAGTCCGCCGTCCACCCAGTGGCTTTGCCCTTCAAACGCCGCTTTAACTGTCTGAAAACAACAATTTTCGAAGACCGTAGATAACGAGCTGCTTAACATCTATGACTATCACTAAAATACGACAAATTCGTAAGCGTAGTCGTACGGAAATATATCCCCCGAGGGTGTCGCACATCGTACATCCCCGACATATCCCAGGAATCTGGCAATCTGCTAAAGACGTACGAGCAACTGTTCAACATTGACCCCTTCTTAGCAGAAACCGTTGGAACTGGTGAAAAACTGCTGTCACTTATAAGCTAACAACGCCAGAAAAAATGGATGGGAAGGGTAATTGCCATGAAACATAACAGCAAAAAGGCATGGACCACTATCTGCAAACACATCAGTGAACCACCACTACCTCATACGCCCAGTGCAGTGAAGGCTAACAAAGTTGGCCACCAGCCATCCGAAGGCTGAGCTCTGGCAAGGCCTTCGGATTGGACGACATTTCAGTCAAATAGATTAACTACCTCGGCCCAGTATCTGTGTCACGGTTGCTGCAACTCTTTAACCATTCGTCTTTGGAGAAGATCTAAGGTCATTGTTATTCCCAAACCTGGTATGCCACATGACGATCCTAAAAACTTTAGCATTATATCGATCCTCTGCCATACGTACAAACTGTTTGAAAGACTACTGCTAGCTCGCCTCTCAGGTGTCGCCGATCCGAAATGCTGGAGCAAGCTAGATTTAGACCTGGAAAGTCTTGCTCCGGTCAGATACTGATCCTCACGCAACACATCGAGGATGGGTTTGAGACTAAGAAAGTGACGGGTGCAATATTCATGGACTTTTCGGCAGCCTACGACACCATTAACATTAGGCACTTGTTTTGGAAGGTAACCAACTTAACAGAGGACTCAAAGTTTTCTCGAATTCTTAAATCCCTCAAAAACACAATCGTGTGCCTTCCACCTTCGTAATAGTCAAGCGGGCCGAACACCCATATTTTGGCAGGGGGTGCCAATCACTCATAGTCCCCACCCAAAATATCTCGGCATCTCTTTGGATAGGTCCCTCAACTTTAAGAAAAGTTGCGAGAATGTTAGGCAGAAAGTCCACGCTAGGAACAACCTGCTCTGTCATCTTACATCTACCAGATGGGGAGCGTCTCCCCAAGTCCTGCGAACATCTGGAATGGTGCTCTGCTTTTCCGCTGGCGAATATGCCTGCCCAGTGTGGAGCCGCTCCGACCACTCTAACTTAGTGGATACAGCACTGAATGAAACATTCAGTGAGAGAAAGGCCGGATTTGTACTGGTTGCCTTAAACTGACCCCGGTATGAATGTTGTACCCACTCATCACATTTGCATCCCTGGAAATTCGTAGGACTGTAGGAAGCCGAATGGAAAGTACTCGGTCCCCCGGAGGCTCAAAAGTCGAAAGGGTTTCCTTGGCTGTGTGAGCTCGTTGCCGTTGGATGGCAATATTAGCTCGGAGAGGTGCAAATTCTGTCGGGAGAAGTTTCACTCTGACCACTTCATCGAGCCTGCGGAGAGCCTTTCACCTGGGCACACGTTGCTGTGGCATATCTGGAAGGGTTTAAACAGACTCCGCACTCAGGTCAGCCGCAATAAAGACAAACTCCACAGGTGGAGGTTCTCGGATGGATCTTGAGTGTTTGTGCGGCGTCTCTCCGCAGAGCATTTATACTAAAGAGACACTATCTTCGGCAATACAGTATTAATAGGCAATATGTCAACTTTAAAACATAGATAATAATACAACAATGATTTTTTACCCTCAGCCTATTTAAATTGGAATACTAGAAAAAAGGATATGCCAGATTTAGTACAGAAAAAAAAAGTTTAAATCGCTCTCCTGTAAAATGCACTTTTAGCGCTTTAGTATTTTTGCCTTTCTAGTGACGAATGCTACAGGTTTGTATTAAAGTGGGTATGGTTTTGACAGCCTGTTTCGTTTTAAATCTGTGTCAAATCCTGTTTCAGAGTTTATAATAACATCTTATTATTTTGGACAACCATCATCATCATCTTCCCCAAGCGTCGCCACACTGATCGGACCTGTGCGTTTTGCATCCACTGGATTCCCACAGCCGTCACCAGGTCATCGCTCAACTAAGAGGGAGGCTTTTCAACGCTACGTAATTCGGTACGCGATCACCACTTCAGAACATTTCAGCCCCATCGACCATCCTGAGCAACTGCCCACTGCCACTTAAGTTTGGCAGTACTTCGGGCTTTGTCGGTAACCCTGGTCCTCTTGCGGTCAATCAATCACAGCAGATAAATTTAAAATTAGTAAATTACTGCTTGGACGATGTTCAATCATAAAACAGAAAAACATTCAGTAAAACATTGCTTAGCTCTATTTACAAAATGCTCGATAAAAGTCAGAGATGAAAGCAATTCCTTTTCCAGGGATTTCTTTTACCAGCGATCCGGGAGTAAACATAGTAGAACAAAATAAATAGGACGCTAAGACCATGGATAATATAGAACTAGATAGTGCAAGACGAAACATAATATATTACCTGCAAATGCAAATAGGTACGCAACGTGCATTGTTAGTTAGTAAAGGTTACAGTGAGTGTCTTCTGCGTCAGATATCCTATCAGTCACAGACACTAAAAGTTTGGCCTAAAAATATACGTTTTCTAAAGAATAAATGCTGTACCTGCTTAAGTATCTTAGGAACACTCGGCGCTTATGTTTTCCAATAACTTTTGCCAGATGTGTTCCAGAGAAATCGATTAAAAGGAGATTTTAACGTAATTTGTAGTTTTAATCACAAACTTGTTTTACACGCGAGACAATGATAATTCGGCAGTGTAGCCATATTTTCCATACAGTAGAAATGTAAATGTTGCCCATTTATTTATTTCAATAATAACTACGTATATCAAACACGTACACAACGACCAAACGACTTTACACAAAACTGGGTCACACAATCACACACAACCTGCGTTATCCAAATTTCCTACATCCATGATCTCGACGACGCGGTGACGTTGAATGAGAAAAATCCCGGTGGTGTAATAATAGCCTTGTTAGCCATGATTGTTGTAAGGAGCCGTCGGAGCATTTAAATCAGGAAATTGCTGGCCTCTCATAAAATAATGCCTACGGAACTTTGTAAGGAGAAAGCTGGAGTTTTATAAGACCTTTGTGTTTACTTAGTAACTAGGGAATAGAAAAATAGAATATCTTTTGTGTATGCTAAATTATAACAGGGGTGCTAATGGTGCAAATGATGTTCAATGGATAGCGATGTTTCTGCATCTTAAAATATAATATACTTTAGATTTGGTTTTGTTGTACACCATAATACTACACATGTCTTTATCAAAATAAATTAATTCTATTAGAGGTTGAGATTGATATAGAATTCTGCAAAACATGCAAACATGGATTATATTATCAAAATAAATAAAAAATATTCTAAATAATATTAAAAAAAAATATTTTCGGCTATTTTAATATTATCTAGAACAATTTTTAGAATTTATGACTTTATTTCCCCGATTAAAAAAAAAAATAAAATTGTCGTTTTTTCAATTTAAAATATAAAAGTGCATAGTGTATAATAACAAGTAAATACATAACAATATTAAGACGCATTTAATTGCATTTTATATTTAAAAATGGTCTTAATATTCAAACGAAAATCCACGCGATTAAAACAAGAAAATTAGAGCGTGTGTACCGTAGTGTTAACTCCATCCAGTACATAATAAAAATCTATAGTCATTCATCACTTCTCCATAATAACCAATTTCCCTTTATCCCCTTTCCAAAGCTGCAGTATTCATCAAGTTGTCTCATTTGTAGTACAAAGGCCGCTTAGCGCACAGTTGTTCGTGAGTCAGTAGTCTTCATGCATTCATCATTGCTTGACTACGTGACTGCAAAGAGAATGGGGCCCTGCATTACTCTCATTTGCTATTTACAAAGGAATTCAAACAAACAGTATTTTAAGTCGAATTAAAAATCAGTCAGCGGTATTGTTCATTTCGTACTAATATGAGGGTGTAGATAAGATTTTGTACAGTTGATAGCCGCAAAAATTTATAAGATACCTACAAGTTAAATACTTTCAACTTTTCAACTTCTATGGTACCTACTTACTTAACCCGGCGCCAATGCCGCTGGGTCATGTTAACCCAGTGCAATTAAAAAAAAGTCATTTCTTAGCGTCAATCGTATTGTTTTAACGTATATATATCTGGAGATACAAACCCGCAGGCCTATTACGTAAGAAACAGCAATCTGCAATTATCGCGTGATCAAACGCTTAGTGTCATAAAAGTCGGAATTACTTACAATCACACTTTTTATACGAAAAATCCTGGAAAAGTAACAAGGTGTTACATTTAGGTGGTTTAGGTGGTTTTAGGTGTTATTATTATATTATTATTATTAAATAAAATAAAAACCACAACAAAATCTCGAACACTGATCAAAGCTAACAACCCGAAAACAAATGAAAAAAAGCAATATGTCCGTCCGTAAGTATTAGACAAAAAAATGTTAGTACTATAAACACGACAGCCACAAAGCCTCGGCGTTAACTTTATCACAGGCCGGGGATTGTTCAGAAAACACAAACATAGTACTGTAGCCTTAAACCAGACGTTAACAAGTCGCGGACGGTAATTTCTCCCTGGGAATATATAGAACAGGGATGCTAAACCTACTTGGTATGCTCTTCGTAAGTACCTAATTGACTAGGGAGTGTTTAAGGTTTCCAATTTTTTTGTTGTGGATGGGAAAGAGTGAGGCTGCGTTTAATTAAGATACGTCTGACGTCACATTAAATAGCTGAAACTACTTACTTTCAGCTCAGATCTTGTATACCCATGTATGTATCATCACACATGAGAGAAAAACAAGTAGGTGGAGTGGTATAGGTCATTTTGATGTATTATTTCCTCGACGCCGAATGTGTAGTCAAGAAAGTGGGTCATGGTGATGTTTGTGAGTGTATCCTTATTACATTCTGTTTCCCGTAGTCAGATTTTAAGTTTAGGTATTTTAGATAAATCATTATTTCATTACAATGCTCGATGACCTCAGTAGAGCTTCCGGAAGAGTAGGTCTAAAATTCACATGGACAAAACCAAGATGATGTTGAATATCAATGTTGCACCCACTCCTATCAAAGTCGGAGACTACACTCGAAGTCGTCGACGATTATGTCTACCTCACCTGGTACAAACGATCCAGTTAAGTAGGTCTAACTTCGAGAAAGAGGTCAACCGTCGAAGCCGACTCGGCTGGGCAGCATTCGGGGAGCTGCGCGGTATCTTCTCGTCCAACTTACCATAGTGTCTCAAGACGAAAGTATTTTTTTTTATTTTTTTTATATATGTACACACAAAAACACTTTACAAAGAAAAGAAATAATACAGATTGAAGAGCACAAAGGTACTGCTGATTTCAATAGAAATTTCTTCCAGCAGACCTGCGACAGGCAAGTTGGATAATAAAAACGAAGACACAGTGTGTAGAAAGAACAAAGAAACTTAAAATAGACAAAAATAACTTAACTAATCATATATAAATTACACATATACCTTAACTTAATAAAAATAAAAAAAAAAAAAAAAAAATACATACACATACTTAATATATAAAATTAAAAGATGGTGGAGAGAGCATGTTCTTTGACTTGTTTCTTGAATAAAGTTACATTTTGAGAGTCACGGATTTTAGATGGAAGTGAGTGCCACAATCGTACTGCATGAACAGAGAAGGAGTGGGAATAGAAATGGGTTTTATGGGATGGGAAATTGAGATGTAGTTTAAGGCGGGATCTGCACATTCTTATTCATGACCATAGATACATAATTCTTTCAGTCGTATACATAGATTGGTTTTAACATTCTTTAGTATGCTTTAGAATGGGGATGTAACAGATTCAAATTTTTTTTGGAGTATTTGGCAGCAAATTGTATCGAATCAGCCTTCCCAGTAAGCTTTGCGGAAGTAGTCAATATTACAATAAAATTCTCCGCTCCTTTATCCCGAGATCGCTTCTCTCAATTATTTCACATATTGTCCAGTTGCGTAGTCAGTTGAAACAATTTTATAACTAAACAATTTTATATCACAATACCCACTACGAATCAATTTGCAAATAATATTAACATCCGCTGCACTTCACTCGAAAAAAGCCCGCCAAAAATTCCATGAAAGTCTAAGACCAGTGTGTGTTGCCAGTGATTACTTACGGGACAGAGACGTGGTCGCTTGCAATGTGCCTCAATAGAAGGCTTAAAGTCACTCAAAGGGCAACAGAGAGAGCTATGCTCGGAGTTATCTTGCGTGATCAAATCAGAAATGAAGACATCCAAGTGAACCAAGGTTACCGACATAGCCCGAATTTATTGCCAAACTTAAGTGGTAGTGGGCAGAGCACATTGCTCGCAGTACGGATGGCCGTTGGGGCCGAAAAGTTCTACAGTGGCGACAGCGTACTAGAAAACGCCGCGTTGGAAGGCCTCCCTCTAGGTGGAGCGACGACCTGGTCAACGCTGCGGAGTTCGTTGGATGTGAAACCCACAGGACTGATCAGTGTGGCGACGCTTGGGAGAGGCCTATGTCCAGCAGTGACCGTCTTTCGGCTGAAATGATTATTCAATCGTTTCATCCATTCTTATCCATCAGGTGAGATCGAAGCATCACGAGGATTTTTGATCCTGTAAACGCCAATGTTGCCCATCCTTATCCAGGCAATAGTTGTGAAGTACCTGCGTAAAGTTTAGTTGTTAAGTGCCACTGCGGGAGCGAGGGTCACATTCATGTAATCTTGACCTTACGACTGGGACGAGACGGACTGAAATACGACAAGTGGGGAGTTTTGGCTTGGTGGGTAATAGAATTAAAGCACTCAAAAAGGCTGTAGCCATAAATTTAAGGTAAAATTATTTGAATACCTAAGTGAAAGAAAATATATAGTTACAAAATTAGCCTGTAACTGAAGAGCCAAGCCCTCTTCTCATAGGTAGAGAAAGAGCACGAACATTCATCACCACGCTTTAATCAAGGTAGACTCATCTACTAGCAGATCCAGGTCCAGTCCAGGTTACCTCACGATTTTATTCCTTAGCAATATCAGTGATATCCAAGATAAACTTGGTAGGTACATACAAACTACTATGAATAAAAAATTACATGTTGGTATTTGCCAAGATTTTAAACCGCGACCGCATGAGAGGCGAGCCCTTAACCACTTTTTTTTATAGTTTAGGCACTAAAAACATAATTCACACGGGCTAAGGATGCGAGGAATCAAATAGCTTGGTAGCTACGGATAAGCTGCAGCTTATTGACGTTGGGTTCTTGACAAAAGTGTCCATCACCTGTTTTCTATTTGGCGTAGTAAATCTCTTCGAGTTTATTCAAGAGGATCAATGATAGCGTACTTTAAAAGTATAAGGGTAAATTTTCAATAGTCAGATAATTAAATTTTACTTTACTTAACTGAAGAATGAATAATAAATAAACTACCAATTTTATTTCTCAGGTAAAACATGTCAGAGTGTATTGAAAATTTGTCCCTAAAACATTTTGGGTAACTTTATTGATGGCAACTATATTGCCCGATCAATTTTAATTAGCTTGCGAAACTCTTCACAACATTTTTTTAACACCTATTTACTACAAAACTAAAAAATCTTATTTTTAAGTAACTATAGCTGATTACGAGGTCAAGGATTGGGTATATTTACGTTCATATTATTATTTTTGATATTTTTTTGTTTTTTTCTCGATATATATCAAAAAAAATATGTGGGTAGTCGAAAGTCAAATATCAATTTTTTTTCTCTTGATTTTAAATTAATATTAAAAATAGAAATAGATAATAATTTTATAATCTAATGACATATATTATTAGTTAATCGTCACTACCTGCCGGTGAAGTGTTATCAGCTCAAAAACACAAAATTAATTATTTTATATTTACATACAATTTGAAAATCATGGAAGCAATCAACCGCACTATCGCTGAAATGAGCAGTCTGTTCGGTGAAAGAATGTCCGCGTTTGAAAAGGAATTGCAGAAGACTCCATGCACTGCAGCAATCATCACCTCAACTTGTAACGGAGATTTTGTTCACACTATGTATGTTAGCGACATCTGCCTCCTTTTTGCCAAACAAGTCCGGTTAGTTGTGTCGCTGATCGATTGTTTGAGCATTTGGGTACTAGATGGCGCTGACATACGTATGACATAGTTGAAAGTTTAAATAAAATATATTCTATTTGTGTGAAATCATTTAATTCAATAAGCACACAAATTCAACATACAAATTAATACATTATTAAATTCTTTTCAAATTAGTTACATAAAAAATGATAATTTAGTAAAAGGCCTATGGCTTAAAAGCAAAGTGTTCAGGATCGGTGGTTGCAATGACTTGAGCCTTTACTACGAGTGAACTTGCATTGAGTGGACGGTGTCCAGAAATAACCTCAAAGGCAAGGACCTAAAAGTTACATAATGCTATATGGGGCAAGGCTGGCTAGCGTCAAGATGAAAAGCTCATCATAATCAATGACCCAGTAGGCGCTGGCCCCAAATGCTATCTTTAGCTATAATTTTAATATACCTAAGAAAGCTAATGGTCAACTAGCTGTTCAAGCTACAGCAGTCTCCTCTTGCAAAAGGTTCCGAGCATAATTGACATCATCTGATATACAGCAAGCTTACGGATAGCTACACAGAGAACGATGCTGTTTGAGGACTCATATCTCCAGCATTGAATATTGTGGGTAATCTATATCCCTTCAGAAAGTGAGTGGTTCATACTTTGTAACCTCAAGTTATTGTATTGATGGAATGTGTGCTTGAAGAATTAAATTAGTTGACCAAACTTAAGTGTGTTTTACTTCAGTCAGCTTCATGTGAGTTAATCCCTGCAATTGTCTCAAGCTACTTACTACCCATTGAGCTAGCTGGTTGGGTAAGGAAAAGCTGCCTTACAATTGTACGCCCAACGTGTCGCATGAAGTTTTACTGAAGTACTTAATTTTTAATTTTGTGTCTAGAATAACTTTAATACTTACTTAAGAACTTAACCAAACTGTTGGTTAACTTCAATATTGTTTAATTTCAATCTTAAAATAACAAAACATTAACTTTGTATAAAATTTCAAAGTGCGGTTATAGTCACATTTTTATTTTCAAACTAAACTTTCCACTAATGAATGTTTTGTTAAACTTAATATAAATCACTCCATTATAACAAAGTTATTATAACTGTTAATTAGATATATATTTAAGGAACAAACAATTGTTTTGTTCAACATGCATAAAGCATTTCTTTAAACTAAAAATAAAAAAACAAAACACCTGCATTATATAAAAGTTTAAAAGTGGGGTTATAGTCACATATTTTAGATTTAAACTATATACCTTTTCACTAATGAATGTTTTGTTTTACTGATAATTAGTTTTGAATATTAAGAACAAAAAGTGTTTTTTGTTCAACATGCATAAAGCAACTTTGTTTGTCTATCTTCATAAAGAAGAACTTATTAAACATGTACTTAAATGTTTTTATATATGTCAACAGATCTTAAAGCAACTGGAGACGTGGATTGCAAGCAGTGTCGTTCCTGTGTAGTCTGTAGTGGATTTGAAGCATCAAACTAATGGACTAACCCGCACATACGTTGTCGGATAAGGTACACATCTGTTCGGAAACCTGTTGCTGAGCTGTTTCATTTAAATAAAAGTAAATTCAGGAGGTACTTTTACAATTATATGTATCGTAGCTAGCTTTTAAAATCGCTTAATGAGAATTTCTCAAATGATTATTTTTTCAAAATATATCATTCAAACTAAAAATAAATAAAACTTAATTTCTAAATTCTCTTGGAAGATACTGATGCTAAGAGAAGTTGTGGGACATTTATATTTCTATTTAATGATGATCTCACTGGCGCCCAATCTTAAAATAAATAAAATAAAATATTTCTAACAATTTGTAGTGACTTATTAGGAGTTTTTTTACTGTGTCAATTATAAGAAACACAATTAAATAGTAAATTCTAATTATCATAGTAGCTATGTTATGTTGATTTCTTCCTATACGGAATGCAACAAGCACTACTATGGTTAAAATACTAGTGTTTCTTGTACACAGAATACCTAAATTTATACATGTGAACAGTGCATAAGCTTATTAGGTTATTTTTTCGGTGTCAACTAAAAGAAACACAATGTGGTATTATTATACTCTGATCATTATGGTAGATATGTTATGTTGTTTCCTATACGGAATGCAACAATCAATGCCATAATAAAAGATAAGTGTTTCTTGTACACGGAATGCCTAAAATCTTCCATGTGACAATGGTCCTCAATTGATTTACATACATTAATTTAAAGTATGGAGACTTCTAGTTAATAATCATTGTTGTGTTAATGGTTTAATATTTGCACCAATTCAATAATGGAGGTGCAAATATTTAATTGAGAAAGGGATGAATGAATGCTGGTAGGGTATAAGGATTTTTTCAAAATTCATTCGTGCCGGCACGGTTTACACAATCATTTATAGGTTATGTATGTATATGGAAGGATGAAAGGTAACGCAATGATGCAAAAACTTAGTAGTATTCTCATTATAATCTTAACTTAAATAGACATTTACTGAAATCTATACAGCGAATAGGTGCTCAATGTAATGCTTTCCTTATTGTTATGGGGGTATTTACTTTCTGTTGCGAATCTTAACTTGATTGGGTATGTTCCTATATCTATACAACGGATGGGTACTTAATGTGACGTTTGCTATTTTAAAAAAGCAACGTTGCTCTTTGTTATATATTGGCTAGATGGATGTGGTATTTGCCTACATTTATTTGTCTACATACAATCAACAACTTGGTATTTAAAATAACACTTGCCCTATTTGAATGACAGTGTTCCTTGTTGTTGAACTTAACTTGTTTAGACATTTGTCTACACTAGAATGAAAGATGGTTAAATCTTTTATAGATTATAACCCAACTCTTAAACATTTAATACATGTATATTAAATGTTTTATTAATCATAAACTGATTTTAATAAACCTTAATCAGATTGGATTAAGACTTATAAATAAGCTAACTGCTTGGCGGTTGTGCTGTGATAAATGAATGTTATGCATTACTAATTTATTGTAGGACAATTACTAAGTATGTTTGATTAGTTTTAGATAAGAGCAATCAAAGTTCGTATCCTATAGTTAATATACTATCTCTATTATTTTAATATTTAGTATATTTGTTTTGAACCTAATTCTTTTTTTTAGAAGACTTAATGTAGGTAGTTCTAATATAAATTATATTTGACTACCTCAATACCTGTCAAGGAAAATGATAATTTCACATTGTGCATGGGTATTGACTAAATCAAATTAAAAAATTGTTTCACAATTTTTTAACCGGGAAAGAAGATATTGTAACGGAGATTTTGTTCACACTATGTATGTTAGCGACATCTGCCTCCTTTTTGCCAAACAAGTCCGGTTAGTTGTGTCGCTGATCGATTGTTTGAGCATTTGGGTACTAGATGGCGCTGACATACGTATGACATAGTTGAAAGTTTAAATAAAATATATTCTATTTGTGTGAAATCATTTAATTCAATAAGCACACAAATTCAACATACAAATTAATACATTATTAAATTCTTTTCAAATTAGTTACATAAAAAATGATAATTTAGTAAAAGGCCTATGGCTTAAAAGCAAAGTGTTCAGGATCGGTGGTTGCAATGACTTGAGCCTTTACTACGAGTGAACTTGCATTGAGTGGACGGTGTCCAGAAATAACCTCAAAGGCAAGGACCTAAAAGTTACATAATGCTATATGGGGCAAGGCTGGCTAGCGTCAAGATGAAAAGCTCATCATAATCAATGACCCAGTAGGCGCTGGCCCCAAATGCTATCTTTAGCTATAATTTTAATATACCTAAGAAAGCTAATGGTCAACTAGCTGTTCAAGCTACAGCAGTCTCCTCTTGCAAAAGGTTCCGAGCATAATTGACATCATCTGATATACAGCAAGCTTACGGATAGCTACACAGAGAACGATGCTGTTTGAGGACTCATATCTCCAGCATTGAATATTGTGGGTAATCTATATCCCTTCAGAAAGTGAGTGGTTCATACTTTGTAACCTCAAGTTATTGTATTGATGGAATGTGTGCTTGAAGAATTAAATTAGTTGACCAAACTTAAGTGTGTTTTACTTCAGTCAGCTTCATGTGAGTTAATCCCTGCAATTGTCTCAAGCTACTTACTACCCATTGAGCTAGCTGGTTGGGTAAGGAAAAGCTGCCTTACAAACTTTGGCAGCGGAGTTTGCCTCGTTCCGGACATTTGTTGTTAAGGCGCTTGGTGCTCTGCAGCAGCAGGTTGCCATGTTGGGGCAGAACCTGGACAACATGGAGATGCGTGGGCGGCGAAAAATCCTGCTGTTGCACGGAGTGTCTGAGGGGCAGGATGAGGTGACTGCACAGGTGGTTGCTCGAATTGTCAAGCAGCATCTCGACATTGACTTAGCAACTTCTGGCATCAAGAGGTGTCATAGGATGGGACGCAGTACATCTCACAAGCCCCGGCCAATCCTGTTCAAACTGAATGATGTGGCACTGCGGGATAAAATCTGGTTCGGCAAAACTAAGCTGAAGGGGTCCGGTGTCACGGTGTCGGAGTTCCTAACGAAGACCAGGCACAACGTGTTCATGGCGGCGCGGGACAGATTTGGAGTGACCCAGTGCTGGACGTCAGAGGGAAAAGTGCTCGTCCTGGATTCGAAGGGACTTCGCCATCGAGTCACATCCACTGCCGACCTCGATAGGATTGCGCAGCAGTCTGAACTGATGGCCGCCCAGCCGGAGCAGGTGTCTGAACAGCCGGAGCCAGGCGTCGCGCAGCCGGTCGCAGTGGGAAAGATCGCCGCAGTAAAATCGAAGCGCACTGTGGCCAGGAAGTAAAGTTCTTCGATATCTTTTTCTTTTAGTGGTCCAGGTATCAATTGTGTATTATATTTTCCTGTAGGTATTTCTATAATTAATTATTGTTTTCTTTAATTCGCACTTATTCATATTTAATTTCTCGTTTGCTTTAATACCGTACATAGTTTTTTGTATTATTTGTTTTCATTTCGTCAATGTCATGCATAGATAATGATGTCATGTCAATGTCACAAACTGTCATTTCATGTTTGCGTTCCATTCCACTCTTATTATGATTCCACTGCATTGACAAATGTCATTCTACATTTTGTGTAATATCGCTCCATGGTACTAATTTTCATTTTGCTTTGAAACATGTTATGTTAGATGCCTGGACTACAGTATTTAATTGTGTTTTGTTATTTTTGCTTTTCTCTCGTGTTATGTACAACCGGCAGGTGGACGGAAGGTTATTAATCGCGTAGTTTGTATTTGTTTTGTTATAGATATTTATTTTATTATATTTTATATTTATGCTCAGTCCTAGCAGTGACAATGATTCTTTTCAGTCGTTGGATAGTAATGCTCCTTTCTTAGCCGACACTCTAGTTTCACTTTTTTCCGGTGTCTCCAGGAACTTTAATGTAGTCCACATAAATGCCCAGAGTATTCCGGCCCACTTCCCCGATATGCTGGCAAGCTTTGACTGTAAGAATATTCATGCGATTCTTATTTCCGAATCTTGGTTAAAACCTTGTCTGCCCTCTTCCTCCTACTCCCTACCTGGATTTCAACTTATCAGGAATGATCGCGCGGTCGGTGGTGGTGGTGGGGTGGCCATATATCTTCGTAATTTTATTCCTTTTTCCATAGTTAACATGTCTACTCAGCCGCCCCCGCCGAACGCTGGTGAACATCTTTTCTTGGAAGTTGAATTACATCATACTAAGATTCTCCTAGAGGTTTACTACTGTCCTTCTCTTCGAATTAATTTCTTCTCTTCTTTAGAACGTATTTTGGAAAATTTAGTCCCTTCTTACAGTCACAGTATCATAATGGGCGACTTTAATACATGTCTTATTAAAAAAGATTCCCGCTCTTCTTCTCTTCGTCATATTGTCGAATCTACCAATCTTTCTATTCTTGATCTTGGTGCCACTCACCATTTTCCTAACTCTGTTCCCTCGCTTCTTGATCTTATTATTGTCTCATCCTTCGATCACGTCGCTAAACATGGTCAATGTTATGCCGATGCATTTTCCTATCATGATCTTATTTACACTTCTTATAAAATTCGACCTCCTAACTCGGCCCAACGACGTCAACAGGGAAAAATACGTCTCAATAAGGAACCAATGTAGCAAGGTGTGTAGGAACGCACAACGCCAACATATCCATAATTCTGTTCAAAACGGTGACCCAGCCAAAGTCTGGAAGTTTCTCAGATCATTAGGTATCGGAAAAAAGTCTCATGACACGTTTCCTAAAGACTTGGACTTCAACTTACTTAACAGTAATTTTTCTATCTCGCCTGTATTGGATAGGGCCACCAAAGCAACTACGCTTAGTTATCTTTCAAATCTTCCGATACCTGATTATTCCCCTTTTGTCTTAAGTCAATTCACTGCCTGTGATGTTAAAAAGAGTATTGTATCGATTACATCCAACGCTGTTGGTGGTGACTGTATCAGCCGTAAGATGATTTTCCCCATCCTTGATAACATTATCCCTGTCATCCATTATATCCTCAATTTCTCTATTTCCAGTGGTGTCTTCCCAAAATCCTGGAAAGATGCCCAAATTATTCCTTTACCCAAAAAATCTCATCCTGCATCTTTTTCTGACTATCGTCCCATTTCTATTCTTCCTTTCCTATCCAAAGTCCTTGAAAAACTTGTCCACCTTCAACTCAGCACGTTCCTTACCAAACACAATCTGCTTAATCCTTTCCAATCTGGTTTTCGACGCGGACACAGCACTACCTCAGCACTTGTACACATTACGGACGATATCAGGTCAGGCATGGAAATGGGAAAGTTAACGGTACTTGCTCTGCTTGATTTTAGCAATGCCTTCAATACCGTTGATTTCGACATTTTGCTTGGCGTCCTAAGCTCTTTTAACATATCTCCTCCGGTAATTGACTGGTTTCGTAGTTACCTGTTTGGCCGCCGGCAGCGTATTTGCACTGATGAATCTTTCTCTTCTTGGTGTCATACCTCTGCCGGTGTGCCGCAGGGTGGCGTTTTATCTCCTCTTCTCTTCGCACTCTTTATTAATGCTATCACTCAACGACTTTCTTCTTTCTACCACCTGTATGCTGATGATCTCCAGATTTATACCCAAGCCCCTCTTGGAGAGTTACGAGATGCCATTGAGACGATTAATATAGACCTGGCTCGAATAGGTGACTGGAGTGCTCAGTTTGGGCTGAAGATTAATCCGACGAAGACTTAGGTGATTATTGTTGGTAGTTCACGGACTGTTCCTAGGATTGATTGGTCGACGCTTCCCCAGGTTTCTTTCAACAACACCATTATTCCTATAGCTAACACTGTGAAGAACTTGGGGATTTATATCGATGGCACTCTTGCTTGGACCAAACAACTGCAGGAAGTCAGTCGTAAACTGTTTGCTTCTGCGGGCTCCCTGAGACGTCTTCGTAATTTTCTTCCCATCACTACTAAAATTGCGTTAGCACAATCTCTTCTTCTCCCTATCCTGGACTATGCTGATGCCAGCTATCTTGATCTCACCCAAGACCAATTGGATAAGCTTGAGCGACTTCAAAATCTCTGTATTAGGTTTATATTTGGCTTGCGCAAATATGATCACGTTTCTGAATTTCGTACTAAGCTCAGATGGCTTCCTATTCGCCTTCGCCGGAATGCCCACATACTCTCTTTGCTTTATAATGTGCTATTTAATCCTTTTACTCCTTTTTATCTTAAAGAACGTTTTCAGTTCCTCTGTGACACCCATTCTAGGTCCTTGAGATCATCGGAGAATTTAAAATTGAGTGTTCGTATGCATTTCACTTCCTTCTTTGACAAATCTTTTACGATTCAAGCAGTTCGGTTGTGGAATGCATTACCTATAGAAATAAGACGTGATTTAACACTGCCAACTTTTAAGAAAATGGTAAAGGAGCATTACCTTTCACTATTATTTTAGTCTTCTCCTATCTGTCATATATTCGATATTTATTAGTATATTAGATATGTAGTATTGTATGTATGTATTTTATGTTATTATTTATATGTAAGTAATATTATTTTATGATCTATTGTACACTGACAGCCCTAAATTCTTCTCCTATCTTTCAGTCCATCCAAAGGTTGTCTGTAAGAGATTGCCCTGTGCGATAAGACCGCCCATTGTACACTTTGTTTTTGAAAATGTTTGTCCTGTATGTTTTTTTTTATTTTGTGGTGTACAATAAAGTTTATAATAATAATAATATATCGATAGATACTCATTAATGCAGTTTGCTTGCAAATTAAATTTAACCTAAAAGGCGTGAGTATTATGTATTTATATTTTTCCTATCGTGTATGCCTGCATGCAACATCCTTGCTAAATAAACAAGAATACAATCATCCTAAATTAATAAAGTTAGGGCTTATCAACTAAATTAACTTCAATTCTCCAGCGTGTGGGCTTTAAACTCGCAACTCCTCAATCGTTTCTCATTTCGAAATTTCCACTTGGCAGCCGAAACATGGAAACCATTTTCTAAATATCGTTCCATTAATGTTATAGTGTATACTAATATTATAAAGCTGAAAGATTTTTATGTTTGTTTGTTTGTACCAAATAGGCTCCGAAACTATTAGACTGAAAAATCTTTTAAATATCTAAAAATCCTTACATCCAAAGCCAAACATGGTTATGGATACTAAAATATTTTTTTTAATAAAAATTTGTTATGTTTTTTTCTAGTCATTCAATCACAACAGTTGATCTACACGAGATTTCCTTTTCAGATATACCTATAACCAAGAACTCAGAACCCATATTTGTGATATTTGAAGCAAAAACGTGCGGTATGTACACTTATCTATACGTACTCCAAGAAAGATGTTCTCTATAGTGAAAGCTCACACAAAATCGTCCCCACTTTTCATCTGCAAATAACCTATACATTTTCTGAATTGGAAGGCATTCCATACATTTATGTCAAACGCTAAATACTAATATGTATTATTAGCTGTTGCCAGCGACTTCGGCCGCGTAACACTCGCAAAATAGTGATATATTTTTAATTAAAAAAATATTGTATCCATAACCATGTTTGGCTTTGGATGTAAGGATTTTTAGATGTTTAAAAGATTTTATGTTTAGTTGGCTATGTTACTTTTTATCATATCAGCCATCTACATGTGAAAATCCCTTCAAAATTGATTCAGCTGATTCGGAGATTACCTGGAACAGACAGTCAGACAGACAAAAACTCTTCAAAATTGCATACCTGTTTGTTATTTCACCGTATATACTTTTCTTAAAGCTATCAACAGATAAACTTGAACGTAAAACAAGCTGATAATAATGTATATACTGTATGTTTTTAGAATTAGAATAAGTTTTAGGTAGGTACTGAGGAAACGTAATGATTAACTTGTTAATCAATCATTTGGAGTTGCTACGCATTACTTGAAAAGTTAGTTACAGGGAGTGTTCACGGATTTCGAAACTTTTATACAGAGGTACTAATTAGCGTAAGTGAACAAGAACTGTTTTTTTTAGCACTCTTGTACGTGTACAAGAATGCTAAATTTCGTCCCTAGATTAGATTGTCTCTCCCAAAACGAAGTTTCACTTAATTATAAAGTGCTTGCTCCCTTTTGTGGAAACTAATTTTTCAAAATGTCCCTAAAGTCCTATTAAAACCTACAAGAGTTACTTTATGATACTTTTAATGTATATTTAACAGCTGTTTCAGATTCCAGACACCTGCTAAAAACTGAAAAGAATTACTCACACCATTTTTTATTATAAAACTTGAGACTAGGAGCTTCTGACTAAATAATAAAAGCCGCACGGGTCGATCTTCAACGTAAAACAACATCCGTTGATGGGTTACCGTCTTAACATACCGAGATTCCTCTGTGCCTCGTAAAGAACGATAAATTAATGGTCCCGTTACGGTTCTTACGAGTAGTCAGAAGCCTGACAAATCTGACACCAGTCTTGGTATGGGTATCGTGTTACCCAGTTACGGCATTGTGGCAGGCAGATCCTCCATAAAAGTAAGTGAAATCCAGTTAAATCCGGTTAGACTTGAAGCTGATCCCAAAATAGTTGGGAATAGCTGCTAGGTAGTTTTAAAACTTGAGACTATGATTCAGGCAGTAAAGCCCTACCAGCCAATACTCACTATGTTTTTTCATAAAGGCTGATGTCAAAATATAATTTATCGCTCGTCGGAGACCTAAGATCGATGTCCTAGCAACATCGATTAATGTCCAATATTAATAATAGGTACAGTCCGATTAACCGTGATCGGTTTCGGCAAACTAATATTAGAGATTAGATATTGTAAATTTTCGTCGAGGAACAGGTTTGGCCGAGTAGGTACATTATTTCAATCTTATTTTTGCTGAAACCTTTATTTTTGGTAATGAAAATTATATTAACTTGGCAGAATGACTATAAGTGAAATGATGATTTTTAAACGTACAATAAGTGCACTTTATTTAATGCGGTTATTAACTTTTTAGAACAACATTTATGATCTTGTAGATATGGTTTAATCATTACGCTTCAGTTAATGGTGATTTGGCAAGCTCAGGCGTCTCATTGGCGGTCTTTGAGTACGCTGATGTTTAATGATAATATCCCCTACTAAACCTAAACATAATAATATTATGTTAAGTAAATCTATAACATAAATGTGAAATTTATATCTTTGTGTTACCACTACATCATTTTTTTTCACTACGATGGACTGACGAATTGCATTTTCCCTACGATTTCTCAGAACTTTATACAGATATATCAATGCAAAAACTAACAATATGAAACGTTAAAGTGAAGTTTGAGAGAGTTTATTTGTAATATATCATCAATATTTCACAGAGACATTACTGAAGGATATTGCATTCTTCGTTTTCGAGATTTGAATATGAAATGGTCGTTAAATAAAAGATAAATGTTTAATTTTAGTCTTTGGTACATTTATATTGATCTCAAGTCATACCAACGTAGGTAACTTAGATAGTAACTTTTAGATTGTTTGCAGGGGACACCTTTGAGCGACTTTGAGGGTAAGACCAATGAGTTCGGGATGCTTACCACACCGGTGGTCACCACGCCATTGATTCCCCTGTACTACCGCGTTTTGTAGCGTAATCGCTACAAGACGCTTTGCTTTAGATTTTCTTTTAATTTGTCAAAAAGGCGATATCATATGATCAAAAAGGCCATCCATGAAAATATGATAATTCAGCCACTCGTCGGGGATCCAAGCTCGACGAATAAATCGAACGAATCATCGACGAATTTAACGCGACCTCAAATTAGATAATTAATTTTTAATGTGGTTGATTTTAAATTTACTGGAAATCTTGTGGTTTATAAGGGATAATACTCAGGAGAATCTTTAATGAAGTTTGTTAATTTACTACTAGCTTTTTCTCTCGGTTTTGCCCCCGGGACCTTTAGCGTAGGAACAGTGTGTTTTTCGGGATAAAACTTGTTTATGGCTCTCAGAAATAAAGTTAGTTTTTGCCAGTTAAACAATTTTTGTAATCGGATGGTTACCAGAGATCACGACCTATAAACATCATCATCATCATTAATCTTTTAATGTTTCCATTGCTGCAGCTGGCCAGGCCTCCTCACTGTAAGATGGAATGGGCCGTAATTCCACCACGCGGGCCCAGAGCGAGTCTGTGGATGTCACATGTCTTCGAATTTTTGGTTATAGAACATTTGTTTCCTCAGGATGTTTTCCTTAACCGTTTCGAGAGCAGTGGTGACATACAAACAAACAATTATAATTACTTCTTTATATAATTAGTTCAAGGCTTATTTACATTGAGTAGGTATACATAATTAATTCTGTATCCTATCCTATAATTCCTATCTCACTAATATTATAAAGGTGAAATTTTGTGAGTGTGTGTTTGTATGTTTGTTACTTCTTCACGCTCAAACGGCTGAACGGATCTGGATGTAAATTGGCACAGAGATAGATTATAGTCAGGTATGATACATATAATATTTTTTATCCCAGCAGTGTGGATCACGCGAACGAAGCCGCTGGCAGAATCCAGATAATTCCTACAGGTTCCTTAGAAAGATTAAGTACTACTAGCAGAAAATCTTGTTCGATAAATTATGTAATTCCCATGGGAAATCTCTCATTGGAGTCGATCCAAGGCGGGTCAGCTGTTGTACTCCGACGGTTATCTCATTGACCCTTGAACCAAGGTTGAAGGCATTAGTAGGTTTTACTAACATTTATTACATTAAGATACTGTGCTGGAATATTGTAATCGCTGTTGTATTGTGTAATTTGTAATCGCTTTTAAAATAACATTTGTATTTTTACACTGTAACACTAGTTTTTGGGATGCTATTCTTACAAACAAACAAAATATATTGATGATCGCAGAGTATTACAACGTTCACCTTCTACTCTGCCTTGCATTGCCTGTCCCAAAACCTACAGCCCAAGCGACCCTTTTTTCGCCACCGATGATGGGATTAGCAAGGTTTTGGACCATAAACATAACACATAACATAAACTCACGCCCTTTTCCCATGAGGGTATGCAGAAACTACAGAACGCCACCTGCTATGATCCTTACATACTTATTTTGCTTCACTCACATTTATACATCTAGTCATACACACACGCCGGTTATGAGTACTGCGCACCTGGTTTTTCTGAAGAACATCACCTGTAAGGTCTATGTATGTCTTTCTAGGGCCTCACCGCCCGGCGTTTCCATTCACGTCTGCTTTGTCCTCCTCTCAACAGGGCCAAACCATCTTAACATACTTTTTTCTATTTTAGTCACTACATCTTCTTTTAAACCACAACGTTGTCTTATTACCTCAATCTGTCATTTAAAGTTACACCACACATACTTCGCAAGGAACGCATTTCTACTGCATTAATGCTACTTTCATGTCTTTTTATACCCAACCTTCTCTTTCATATATAAGTGTAGGCACCAGCACGCTGTGTGAACGGCGAGTTGAGCTTCCGGAGACATCGATTTGCTGGTCACAACCGCATGTATAGCACCATTCACTGTATTGCCTGCATTCACTATCCTTTCCACATCCTCTTCAATCTTTCCATCCCTTGTGAACATACTGCCCAGATATACAAACTCATTCCCTTGCTCCACACTCTTATCATTTATTTTCACGTCACACTCCGATACATCATCTTCTCTTTCAAACACCTTAGTCTTGTTCACAATTAGACTCATCCCTTTTAACTTAAAAGTTTCATTAATTATAGTCACTTTTTCTTGCAACTGTTCTGCTGACGAATATAGTAAGTATTCGGTAAAAAACGAAGGAGCAGTGTTGAATCGTGTAGCGTAATCATTTATTACAAGCTTCTATTTACTAATGCCAATTACTTTCTCCACTAACAGTTTAACTCAACACGTGCAGAGAGAGCACCGAAGAGCGAATAACACCCGATTCCTGGAAAAGACATTTTTAGGAATGTATATATGAAACCACGTACGTCATAGTGTGTGTAATATCATTCGCTGTTCAAACCTTTGAAATAGAGTGGAGGCGTCAGCTTAGTTGGAATTCTATAGCTTACAGTTTTCCTAGTACTGCCCCTCTTCTAGCCTTTGCCCCGCTGCAATGAACTGAGAGCCTTAGGGCGCGTCTATATGAGATGAACTTGTTTGCGCCAACCCAACGCGTTTGCCGCGCGGTCGACCGCGAATGCTTGTCCGGAAACCCGCTGTTACTGTAAAATACGCTCTATTTCGTTAACAACTAAGTTTCAAATGAAAAAAATAAAGAAACGACTCACAAACAAATGCACGTCGCGCGATTTGAATGTTATTATCTAGGAAATAGAATCCACTTTTGCCAATGACATCGTGAAGCGCGACAAACTCGTGGTAACCGCGCTGCAGCCGCAAGAATACTATCGCATCGTCTAACTGAGGACTTAGGGTCGGTGCACATCTGACGGAAGTTGCGTCGAGCGTAGTCAGTTAGTACAGTAAACGCGCTAACGCATCATCGGTTGAGTGTGAACGGTCGAGTGTTTTTCTATACATTTGTCTGTTCTGGCGTTACGCGACCGATAATACGCGACGCATGTTCCGTCAGATATGAACCGACCCTTATGCTAGCAATTTGCAGTACGCTTTCATTCCCACAATATCACTCTCAAGTACAATAAAGGTATTCCGGAAACTCGCTACCCATACTCAAAAACCCACCTACATGTTCACATTTAATCCATAATTGGAAACTCTTTCATAGCTAAATTCGTGTGATATTTCAATATAGAAATAAAATCAGAAACAGCCTTTGAAGTAAATTTCTGGTACCTATAGAATCACATTGCTGTACTAATAAGATATAATTAATGTGTTATGTTAGACGTTTACGAACATCTTGAGGTAGGTACACCTTCTCTATTTACATAACTGTTTAGATATGTCATGTTCTGTAAAACTAAATAAATGTAGGTGTACTAAATTAGTAGGTACACCACTTATTATTTATTTTTTGTGCAGAACCCTTCAGGAAATACAAGCGTGATAGGTATTCTGTGAGTTATGTTAGGTTTCGTTAATCACACAAATAACGGACCGAAGCTTTTGTCAACGAAAAGGTCCTTCGAAAACGTTTTGATATTGCACTTTAAAAATAAAGTACAAGATAACAAACATATATACTTAGATAATATTTTTAGAAGCACATTTTGCTTGACTTTTGGGGAAAGGACTAGGGTGGTTTTTACCTCACTAAAACCAACCCGGATCACCATCAGCACTTGGAATCGTTACCTCTTAAAATACCACTCCGGAACCCCTTCCGTGCAATGCCTGTTAGGGCACGGCCCTTGGGAGACTAAGAAGCGTCTCTCCTGAGCCTCGCTATGCACGGCAACACGTGATGACTGTGTCACCGTGTTTCCCGCCCGTGACCCCGGAGTCCCGCCTACCATGATGCAGGTGGGATTTAGGCTTTTTAGGTTTCGCCAGTTATTTTTAAATCCTATGTTCTTGCGAGTCTGTTGCCATCAACCGAACGAAAAGCCAGACTCAAGCCTGCTTCTGAGAAATTCCAGATGGAAACCCAGTAACACTTTTCTCACCCCGGGAATCGAACCCAGGACCTCATGCTCAGCACTAGCGCTTGCGACCACTACTCTTATTTCAGTTTTGCCAATTACTACCTATTCCAGCATCACTAGTACATCAGTAGCTACATATGTATATAGATAGATACGATTCACATATATCGAGTGCAAGCGCACTTGAGACTGCCATACGTTTGAGACTGTTTGTTATCGTCATTCGTTCGTCTATGTACGTGTAGTGTGTGCCCCTATTTTTACTTGTTGTATGGAATAGGCCTTTTGTACAACTCTATTAAGTGGTATTTTCTGTTCTATTCAGATCTGAATCACTTTACAAAACACACAAAGGATCGAGAGAGTAGTGTTCGAATCTGTTTAGAAAAAATCGAGTTTATATGAATTCAAAAATACAGTTCATTGAATTGTTGTGGGACTGTAGATTCGATTTTCAGTAAAAAAAAAAAAATACAGTTTGTTTTCTTGAATCTGTGGATCTCTCTATCCTGCTACTACTAACCTGCATGCTTTGATTAATAAGTGGTTCATATTTCTTTGTTCTGATATGAACCTATGAACTATGGTTAATAATTAGAAAGAAAATTTAGTTTACTTTTTCCAAATAATACGGTATTAGTAATAAAACTGCAGAAGAGACCTATAACATCAGATGGATTAAAAACCTGTCACAGAAGATTCAAGTTTTCCAGACATAAACAATTAATGAGCAGCTCTAAACGTCTACCATTTCGATAATTTTTCACGTACCATGAAAACCCAGCAATATTTTGTAAGTATGTCCAACAGACCTCACGTTACTGTTGGATCACGAATCCAATGCGTCAATTAAACAAATACGGTTAATTGAGTCTCTGTGTAGTTAGATCTGTTTGGTTAGCTGCGCGGCTAAAAGGACCGCAAACAGTGATATTAGTGTACAGTCTAAAACTGTACATATTTTGCTGACGCGGTGCCGTGCACCATACGTGCGTCATTCCAATAATATTATAAATACACATGAAACACTTTAAATTGATGAGTACGATAACTGCTACGCGGTGACTAACATTAGAGAAAGGAATCGTCAACAGTATTACGTGTAAACACAAAAATACGTAATAAATCTAACGAAAACTGAGTGATCTTTTCTCTTCGTGCTTCAACCTCAACAACAACAACTCTGCAAGTGTACGAACCGTACATTTTTTGGTCCTTCGAGCCGGATATTTTTTGGTCCTTCGAGCCGGATGTTTGGTGCCACTGTGTCTCTTTACGGTAGCGAATCGGTTTAGCTGGTCTCCCAGAAGCGGGTCGCCCCAGCTAGATTGAGAAGTCGCATAATATCGTGACAGAGGTGCAAGGGTGCTGAGTTCCACTGACCATTTCAAATCAAGTAAGTCAACGATTTCAAGATTTGAAACGGAGAAGACTACAAGCAACGCAGTAGCCTTCGCAATACAACGCAACGCTCTCCTGCCACAGTCAACGACGTGTCAGCAAGCATCAACATGGAACAATTAAATCATGAACTAGAACTTCTAAACTACTACAACTCTATACTTATAAATCCCCACAAACACCTGAGCAACAGGAAGAAACGGGGTCTAGTCGACGGAGTCGGCTACATAGCTAACAGTCTGTTTGGGATATTGGACCAACAATTCGCTAAGAAATATCAAAACGATATTCAATCTCTGCAAACCAATGAGAACTACTTACTTGAGTTATTAAAAAATCAAACAACGATTGTGGAGCTTGAGAATCAAGTATTGAAACAAACTGAAGACAATATTCAGCGTCAATTCAACTCCATTGATAACTTTATCAATCAGACCAATAAAAATATAGCATCCATCGAAACGGAAATGGAAATACTTTCGGCTACTACCTACCTCAACTCTGCTTCGTTAACGACGTACCTATTGATCAACAGCTTGAGGACGTTCCAGGAGATGCTGTTTAATACTCTAACTAACGTCTACCAAGGTCATGTAGATGTCCATCTGATAAGTCCGGTTCGTCTGATTCAAAAATTAACGGAAATATCCGGAAGCCTTCCGAAATCTTTATCGCTACCAGTTGAGAACTACAAAGAAAACATTAAAGATATCTACAAGCTGATCAATGTGAAAGCACGAGTTACTGAAAATTACTTTCTTTTCGAAGCACATATTCCACTTGTAGCTAACGAAGATTTCGTAAGCGATACCTTTACCGGTTAACAATGCTAAGGAAACTACATATGTGCAGTTATCAAACGAGTACATCGCTGTCAACTTCAAGAAGAACATTTACGTGTCTATGTCCAAAGATGACTTGAAACACTGCATGCAACAAAAATCGCAGAATTTCTTATGCAAGAAAAACCTGCCATCATTTGACCTACACAGCAAAAACGCTCCTTGTGAGGCAAAACTGCTATCGCATCAAAACAATGAACCTTGTGACGTCGAACGCGCGTCATGCAAAGACACTTGGATAGAGTTACAAACTCAAAACAGCTGGCTGGCGATTTGCTGCGAAACGTGTGCATTACGAATCATATGTAGCAACGACGTCACATCACAAACCATTGCATTATCGAGCATAGTGACATTATCTCAGGGATGCGTACTGCAATCCAACGACTTAACCATCTACGCTCAACGCCGATACAGCAGTCATATGAAGATGGATTATGAGTTTACAGCTCCAACATTTGATACATCTATTAACAAGATAGTGAACTTAACATATCGTTATGCTCCAAATATCCTTCAGTCAAAGGCTACGGATCAGGAAATTGTAACAATTGCTCAGAAAATTGCAACTCAACGGCAAAATGAAGCTTCACTACCAACACTAACAAGTCACGACATTCATCAATATGCCATAAGTTACTCTTTGCTGGCGATCGCCATCATAGTCGTACTTGTCGTGGTTGGGAGAAATCGTTGTCCACACTATTGCACACACAACGCTAAGAACAAAACTTCGAGTCAACCTGAAGATATTGAACTTCAAGTTTTCCGCAAAACAGAGTGCCAGCAGCATGAAACCGTCGCAGCACAAACAACAAAGGACTTGCGGCGGGAGCCTCAACCTGGGAACAGGAACATCGCCTTTCTATTTGATTGATTAATTACTTAACTAACTTTGTGATGACTTTTCCTTTCTCTTCTCGTTGGTTTCTTCTTGTTGGGTTGCCAAGATGTACAGTCTAAAACTGTACATATTTTGCTGACGCGGTGCCGTGCACCATACGTGCGTCATTCCAATAATATTATAAATACACATGAAACACTTTAAATTGATGAGTACGATAACTGCTACGCGGTGACTAACATTAGAGAAAGGAATCGTCAACAGTATTACGTGTAAACACAAAAATACGTAATAAATCTAACGAAAACTGAGTGATCTTTTCTCTTCGTGCTTCAACCTCAACAACAACAACTCTGCAAGTGTACGAACCGTACAATTAGGATTATAAGCGTTTGCCCGTTATTGATGTACGAGATGTACGTATGATGGATTAGCAATTAAATATGTGAATAGTTACCGACGGAAAGATTGGATAATATGTAATCTGCTTTCGGAAAGTATAGATCTTTAGCCTGGATTGTTTTTCGATCACCATGCTATTAAGAGAAAATTCGGTCGCAGACTAGTCCTCTTAAAGAAGAGAATTACTTACGTCATAATAGCTGCAATTGCAAGAAATCAAATAATGTAAAAATTCTAGGCATTTAGTTCAACTAAACTATGTACAGGCATTTTTATTAAAACGGAGTCTGGCATTAAGTTGGGAAGTAGCACGTTTCAAAACGTAGATTTCTTTAAAAAAGAAACAACGTGGAAGACACCCCATGGACACTCTTTTATATCAAGTTCTGATTTAATTATGCCTGTTGCTTCAATGTGTAAAGCTTTAAGCATTATACACAGTTATAACGAGCGAAAAAATGTTGCCAAGTATAAAACTTTTGAACAATTTATAACCGTAAGAGTGATGAAACAGTCGCAAAGGTCTCATAAAAGAAAAATTTCCTCAATGCATATAGATGACACATAAAAACATCAAAGTTATTTAAAAAGTAATACTCAAATCTCAAAATATATGGCTTGAAGAAGCAATATACGAGACCGTAAACGTATCTCTTTGAAAAGAAAAGACATCCTTTGTTCGCTTTCCTTAACCTTAATAAGGGCTGAAATTAAAGACGACGTTCAAGCCAGTGAGTTTTCATACAGAAAGGCTAAAGAATAAATATCAGATGACTTAATTAGAGGTAAGTATATTTTTATAGACAGTGGTATTATTTTGTTTCGAAGGATGAATACTCATTATGCCTGTTGCCTAAAAAAATACACCGATTTATTTTGAATTAAGTATTGCCATGATTGAATCACCTTGAAAATTCGCTTTTGTTTTGTTTTCATGTTTAGGTTAAGTCACTTTTCAAAAAGTTTGGTTACCGACATAGCACGAAGAATTGCCAAACTATAGTGACAGTGGGCTGGGTACATTGCTGGCAAAACGGTAGTTGAAGGGGCCGAAAAGTGCTGGAGTAGAAAGAAGACACAACATTGGAAGGTCTCCCTTTTGGTGGACCGATGACTTAGTTAAGGCTTCGGGCATCCGATGGATGCGAGACGCATAGTGCCGATCAATGTGACGACGCCTGGGGGAGGCCTATATCTAGCAGTGAACGTCTTTCGGCTGAAATGATGATGATGATGACGAGAAGAAATAAACAGAACGGAGAATCAATAATTATTAACCGGTTGAATGCCGTAATTACAGAACCAATTAAAAAGCCACTGTGTCTCGCGTGGATCACGTTTCAGGCACTCCAGGCTAATAGTGGTTTTGAGTAGTGTTAGTGATTACGTGTAATGCGTAGGTAAATAAGGTTGGGTAGAGCAAAAGTATTAATTTCGAAACTTAGTTTATAAATAAGTCACCCCAACCACTTCTAAACGTTTTAGATAAGGTTAGTACGTAATAATAAGGTAGTACCTATGGCATATTGATTTCTTCTTAATTGTTACCCTGTTAATCTCGCACGCCTTTTCATAAATATCATAAACATATAATAAAAACCTCATTGGAGTCATCAGCTACGTTTCACATAAGGCATAACCCTCTTTAATACGTGTAGTAAAGAATTTATTGTCTATTAAATTCCTCCTTAGGTTCAACGAAGCATGTAACGAATGCTGGGGCGTTCGCGAGATATTAAATTTGAATGGCTTGGCTTTCGCAATATCCTATACTTAGTTTGAAAGATATTCATAAATGTCATAGTTTACAGCCTTTAAGCGGCAAGAAAAAATAAAGGATTTTCGAAAAGATTATGTGTACCGTAAAATGGGGTGTATATAATAGAAATCGCGGGGTGAATGGAAACAAATCTGGGAGTTTATTATTTTGGTCTCTAATTTGTCTTTAGTCGACTATCGTTCATTTAGTTCTACGATTTATTAAACGGCAATATTTTCCCATTATACTGGATACCCCCAAATTTACGTCAAGTTTATTGACATAAAGAAAAAAGCGGCTAAAGTGACCTCTGCGTGTGCTAGTGATTTAAGGCTGTCTAAAACTTTTATCAAACATACCGTTCTTCAGTTTTATCTCCTTCAAAATTTATATAATTGGATAGTAGTTTCTCATCTCTTAGGGAAACAAAGACAGTATAAATACCTATTTAATGATTTTATTAGTATTTCTAGTAAAATAAGGACACTTGTGCTTTTTGCCAGTATTCGAGGTGAATAGATACGCGTGGGGGGTTAATGGAAACGCCTTTAGAGTCAATAGACACGAAGAAAGGGGTGATTAGATACGAGTGAGGGGTTAATAAAAACGAGAATGGGGTCTATAGAAACATAATTTTCAGGGTTGTTAATCGAGGACTAATTTAATAAATGTAAAGTGATAATGCGATTTTCAAATAAATTGTTAATTTTTTATATTTTCTATCCTCATGGGCTTTGGTCTTGTATTTGTTATTTTTCTATTCACCCCTCTCTCGTTTCTTTTGACCCCAGTTTCAAGGTAAATAGAAATCACCTTCTTTTTTCTATTTTACAAATTATTGAAATGTTTTCGCAAATTTTAAGCATTAGTATTTGGCCAAATACAACGCGACTCGCAATTTCACAATCCTTTAATAACAGCTTGCATACAAAATATCTGAGAAAATCACCGTGGAAGTTGAAATTCGTGCCTATTCACCCCATTTTACGGTACCTTCGTTAACGAAAATATCATTATTAATTTACTTTTAATTTAAAATTGTAAGCGAATGGAGTTATAGTTGGGGACGAAGAAGACTTGCTTCGCCGCTGACTCAGATATGAAATTGGGCTAAGTGTCAAACTGCAAAAGGATGATATGATGGGTTAAAAATGATAACAACGGGTTTAGTCTTTGAGTCAACACGTCCAGCTAGATTGGAAAAGATTATCATCATACTCTTGCTCTATCTTTATTTAAAAAAAATACTACCGACTTCCAAATAAGAAAACTACAAAGTGAAAAATAACTTTATTTTTGGAAGTACGAGTAGGTGTCTTTCGTAGAAACCATTTTTTTTGCGTTAAAGACACCGACTTCCAAAAATAAAGTTGTTTTTCACTTTGTAGTTTTTTTTTTATTTGGAAGTCGGTAGTATTTTTTTGTAAAAAAGGTCTTTTTATTTCTCTTTCTTTAGTTGTACCTATCTAATACGCAAGTTGTTTAGTAAGTTTCCTATAGCGCTAGATCTTCATCATCTTATCTTATCTTATGGAGGGGCCGAGAAATAACTCAGACACTTCGATCCATTGGGATCTATTGTGGTCCTCTAGATAACTTACTCCTCCTCAATCTCGTTGAAAACTGTTTTCATGAGTTTTACAACGCGCGTTTTACAGATCTTCATCAGATCTTCACCAAATTAAAATGGGACCAATTTCGGAACATACTCTTTCAAACAAAAAAATAATTTTCTAAATCGGTCCGCAGTTGACGGAGATATCGGTGAACATACATTAAAAAAAAAAACATACAAGAAGTCGAACATAGAACCTCCTCCTTTTTCGAAAGTCGGTTAAAAAGTAAATACATCCTCGAAACTTTCATAAAAAAAGCTAATGGCGACTACGACACCCGAATCCAAATAACATCGTCCGAAGAAATTCCCGAACAATCCCTAACCCTAAAACATGTTTGCACAAAATATTCTTATCACGAAAATAAGCTGAATTCTTAATCCTATTTTTCTTCGCATTTACTTTCGGGCAGTTAAAGAGTAGGTTTTGGCAGCTGGCCAGAGATGAAAGACTATCTTAGTGCCTGCCTATGTGTAATAGTACGAGGTCCCACCGCAAAAATCTGCCGGTCTGGTTTTTGATATAACTTAATTTTCATGAATGATACTTAATAATATAATGCATGGTTGCCTGGCAATACTGGATTTTGTTATTTTTGCCCTACACTAGGCAACTACCCTGTATCGTAGTTGTGTTTGAAACATCAGCCAGCACTCAGTTAGTCGCAATTTTTGGGTGTAAACAGCTAAATAGCGGCGTAGTTTATATTGCGAAACAACCCTGCAGCTGCAGTATGTGTTTCCCGATAGCAACAATCTAGGCGTCTTTAAGTCATGAGTGAATAGGTTACTTCTAGGCAAGCGTGCTCCATTGTCAACCACATCATCGCTTACCATCAGGTGAGATAGTGGTCAAGCGCGAGCCTATATTAGTTTTTTTTTTAAATGCAAACTTTTCTACTAACCAAGTTTCATCAAAATATACCTGCAGATTTTGGCGGTGGGATCTTAGGCTACAAGTAAAAGTTTTGATAAGGAGCTATGGTTAATGGCTTGTGGATAATCACTGACCGCTGAGTAACATTGGAAACATATAAGACTGCTTAAGGACACCGGCATAACAGATTTAAGTTGAGATGATTCAAAGACAAAGATATTTTATTTCAAGTAGGCCACCAAGCGGCACTTTTGAACGTTAGAATTTACAAGTTATAAAAGTTGATTCTACCGTGCATTCGAAAAGTAGCTTGTTATGGAGAAGAATGCACAAGAAACTCCATACTTACTCTTTAAAAAAAAAAGTTTTTTTACAATATTTAGTTACATAAGTACATTCATTAATAAATTGGACAATGCACCCAGAATAGCACTACACACTACACTACGTATAGGCATAAAGTAATAAAAGTACTCACAAAGTCAAAGTCAAAGTCAAAGCACTTTATTTCAAGTAGGCCAGTTACAGGCACTTTTGAATGGTCAAAAGACAAAATAAAATATTACAAAATTATGGTGCAACAGTCCCAGTCACAAGACATAATAACTGTGAAAGTACCGTAGATGCCCATTCCAAGGCGTAGATCTCTATGAAGAAGAACGGGCAAGAAACTCCACACATGCACTGTGCAGTTATATAATAGAAGGTAGAAAAAAAGCATTAACATCCGAAGCAGTTAAGTTATGACCAATCCCAACTGACGGCGTCCGTTCATGAACATGACGCATGAATTGGCACCACCCAGCTCAACCATCATGAAGGGAACCGGTTGATCCAACACACGCGCGACCATTAGAATTTCTTCTTAAACTACATAAGATGCGTAGGTGCCCAAAAATATGGTGCTCTAACGGGCATACTCTGGATATCTATATCATAAATATTTTGCAAACAAAAGAGGTCCAATATTCAATGTTCTGGCACAAACCGGGCGCACGGCCAGTACCGCGATGACATTAGAGAATATACGCCTTAAGCCGTTAGGCCCGACCGTCATTTTGATTTTTACAAAAGTCAAAAAATTCTGACCGGCCTTGCCAAGTGGTATCTTGTTACCCAGTAACTGGGTTTTGAAGGTTGAATAGATAGTCACTCCATATAAAATACTGGTATTCAGTTGCATACGGTTAATGTAAGAAGCCGATCCCAATATAGTTGGGGAAAGCCAAACTTAACTTAGCCTCTCCATCCATCCACATTTATATTTTTAGCTCTTTTAGTTACATGGCATAATTTATAAGTTAAATGATACCCTCATCTATGAATATTTAACATAAAAATTCAAAGTACCGCAGTCATCTAGTTCACTCGATTAGATCCCATTTTCCGATACATTAGCGGCGATATTATTAAAACCTTCCATCGTTCTTGAGAAATTGATAATTTCTTATAATTAATCTGCCCTTTGGTTGCCGCTTCGCTTACTTTGCGTTAACGGATAATGGGTTCTCGTAGTTATAGCGATAATTATCGGGAAGTGAGTCAGTGAAATGATTGTTTAATTAATTGTGAGAGAAGATGATGCGAAAGCAATTTTCAGTTATTTACAGACAGAATAATTTATTTTTAAAATTGAACACAGGCCAATTTAACCTTATAGTGTACCTATTAGCACCTATTTAATAAAAAAATACTTAAAGCCGGTTTTTGAATTCGCAATAAGAGTTAAGGTCGTATAAAACCCTACATATCAATGCCAAAGTTTATAGGTTTTTATGTTTAAATAGAGTTTGACAGTCAAAACTCTATTTCAAATTTTTTATTCAGAAATCTAGCTTAAGACATTTAGTTAGTTAGGTACCATGTTTTCTGAAGAAGAAATGCAATAATTACTATTGTTAGTAGTGTATTATTGGGCATTCTATGCCACTGTCGGCAAGTAGCTCGGCCAGTGCGCCTCGCTACGCGACAGTGGCATAGAATACCCAATAATAAACGTTCGACTCGACTGTGTAGTATATTAGTGTACTCACCTGAAGATCTTGTAAGAAATACCACTGGCTACCAGTAGCTGGGGCGAGTACGCATTACTACATAAAGTAACGCTGAATAATGTAAGTACGATCGCTTCTCAAACGATCACTCTATCGCGAAAAAGGTTGCACTACTATTTCAATTTATAAATATTAATGTATCAGATACATTTTACTCATTACCAATCAGATTGTTTCCAAGTGTAATCATGAAGTTTGTAAAGCAGCCACAATCACTGCATGTTACAACAATCTGCGAGGATGTTAGTAAGACTAGTTTTCGTCACGGAGAATTGTTACCTGACTCAGTTCGATGTATCATATGCGGACCGTCTAACTGTGGAAAAACCAATTTATTGATTGGTCTTCTCATACACGAAAATGGATTAAGATTTAAAAATGTTTATGTTTATTCGAAAACTCTGTATCAACCCAAATACATGTTTTTAGAAAAAGTTTTACAACGAGTGCCAGGTACTTTACTCCAGAAATATAATGGAAATGAGGAAGTGATAAGAGTTCAAGACGCAAAACCTAACTATGTGATAATATTTGATGATGTGGCTTGCGAAAATCAAGATAGCATGCGTGATTATTTTGCAATGGGAAGACACAAGTTCATCGATTGTTTTTATCTAAATCAAACTTATAGTAAAATCCCTAAGCAGTTAGTAAGAGACAACGCGAACTTAATCATACTTTTCAAACAAGATGACATTAATTTGCGTCATATTTATGAAGAACATGTCAACACTGATATGACATGGAATGAATTTCGTGAAATGTGTTCAAAAATATGGAACGAGCCCTTCAGTTATGTAGTAATTAATAAAGATTGTTTAAAAAATAAAGGATGTTACAGAAACAAATTTGACACCTTTGTAGTCTTTGATTAAGAATAGGGTTATTTAAGTCCGTTACCTTCGTGATATTATTATTATTCTTCAGACATCGTTTCATCAATCACTATCAGCTCATTTTTTTCGCAATGGAAAAATCTTTAAAAAGACAAATAGTAGTTGCAGCTGAAGCTGTTAAGAAAAAAGTAAGAAAAATGAGAGATGTCGAGAATAACAATCAGCAAACACTGGAATCAGTTTTCAAGCCTGTAACAGAACCACTCAACCAGATTGCTAATGCCAGTAAGCAGACTTCTTACCTGTGTCCTACAAAAAAAGAAGAACTTCCGTTTATTGATAAAGCTTTGCAGAACGAAGAAGTCAATGTTAGAAAAGAAAATTCAAATGAATATGAATCTGATATCGAAAGTGACTCTTCATATAAATCATTAGTTGAAAACAACCCCGCTCGTGACACGTCATCCTGGTCAGTATCCTCAGAAGCTCTTTCAGATGTTCCATTCGGTGTCAGAGTAGAAAATGGGAGATTTATGTTAGGTTCTGCTCGTATAACGATCGGCGATGAATTTATCACAGTAGCTGGACACAATTATAGAAATACGTCTGGTTTGAAACAGTTGTTACTGAAAAAGAACGTAGATTTAAACATGGTTACAGAAAGTGATATGCAGCATTATAAGTCAATGCTACTTGATACAAACGCACATCGACGAGACTATGAGCCGGATAAACCAATAAAAAGCAATAAAGGTCAAAAGTATATGCAAGTTATCAAGCCTATTTTCAAAATACAAAACACTGTTCAGACTCCTCAATCGAAGGGAAAAAGACTACCCTTAACCAAAATGTGGAAGAAAAAGGTTGATTTTGTATATTGGAATGATCCAAATGAACTGGTGGATAGGTTAAAATTATTAATCGCATCTCGAGATGCTGGTAACACAGGATTAGATAATGAAATTATATCTATCATTGAAGAATTACGTGAAAGTAAAATTATAAATAAATAATACATCTACGTTTTCTAAAAGGTGTGTTCATTTTATTATAAACCTCACAACACAATACACCTTAAACATGAACGTAGATAAATTCGGACATCATATTCATAAAAGAATGCGATTATCAGAGTTATTTGAGATTAATGAAAATACATTATTAAAATCAAAAAACGGAGATTTTGATTTAAAAACATCAAGACTGAGAGGAATCAAAAATCCAGTAGAAGCTGACGATGCAGTGAACAAGGATTATGTAGATCGAATGACTGCTAATATGATAAAAGAATTTAATACACTTATAGGGACATTGCGTTCACAAAGTATTATAGACGCACGGGAAACATTTCAGGTTTCTTTAAAAGCCAAGATGCCTGCAATTGTAAGTCATTTGCAAGATAAGTTTTATACTAAAGAAGAGGTTGATAAATTAATTCAAAAAAATCAGTAATGGCAAAACAGCAAATTGTTAATGAAATACACAGAGCAGCACGAAGAAATTTCCTTAGACGTCATGTCATTCTAAAGGGAATCGATGACTTGTGGCAAGCTGATCTGATGGATATGCAAAATCTAAGGAAATATAACAAAGGCTACAATTACATTTTAATAGTGATCGATTGCTTCTCAAAATATGCTTGGACGCAGCCGTTAAAATCAAAAAATAAACTTGATGTCACTCATGCATTTGAACGAATATTACTTGACAGTAATCGAAAACCTGATAATTTACAAACGGATATGGGAACAGAGTTTTATAATAACACATTTCAAGCGCTTATGAAAACATACAAAATTAACCATTACTCATCGTTTTCTACCAAAAAAGCATCAATTGTTGAACGACTAATAAAAACCATAAAAAATAAATTGTACAAATATTTTAGCCTTAATGGAAACTATAAGTGGCTAGGTAAACCATTAGAAGTTACACTGGAATCGTATAACAACACAAAACATCGAACTATTAAATTAAAACCAATCGATGTAAACAAATCTAATGAGCAAGTAATAAAAGAAAGTATTTTAAAAGTACATAAACCTGTATCTATTCCATATAAACCTAAGTTTCAAATTGGCGATAATGTTCGTATCAGTAAATACAAACACAATTTTGAGAAAGGTTATACTCCAAATTGGTCAACAGAAATTTTTACTGTAAAGAAGATTAATAATACAATACCAGTGACATACCATGTACAAGATCAACGAAAACAAACTATATTAGGAACCTTTTATGAACAAGAACTTCAAAAATCAAACTATCCTGGTGTTTATTTGATAGAGAAAGTTTTAAAAAAGAAAGGAACTAAAATTTACGTGAAATGGTTGGGTCTTAGTAATAACGAAAATAGTTGGATTGACAAAGCTGCATTAGTGGATTGAGTTAATAAGTATATAGTCATTTTTTTTTTAATATTTTTCCATTGCGCTTTGTACAATGCAAGGTGGTGGACTAGTTAATAGTATAATAGAAAATCTACCATTCGAGCTTCATTTGCCTGGATATAATTATTGCGGACCAGGAACAAAACTCCAGAAACGTTTATTACGTGGTGACCGAGGTATTAATAAGTTGGATGAAGCTTGTATGCACCACGACATTGCATACGCTAACCACACAGACTTATCACATCGTCACAAAGCTGATTTACAATTAATGAATATGGCAAAACAAAGACTTAAATCAAAAGATGCTGCTAAAGGTGAAAAATTTAGCTCATGGCTAGTGAGCAAAGTTATGAAAGCCAAATTAAAGTATTGGATTTTAGGACACCGCACTACAAAAGTGCGGTGTCCTAAAATCCAATAGCGAAGCTGGAGCCCAATTTAAAGTTTTATAATGGTATTGGCATTTATACAATAACATTTGTAGTTCTCAAACTGTGGAAGGGACATTGAGAACATCTTCCCACTACTGGGAGGGATGGACACAAGCCATTCTGTGTGAGAAAGAGGCCTGTCATGTGTATCATAAGCCGGAATAATGCACCTTTCCTATGAGATAAGCCATAGGCGCAAGTTGTAGGTCGTGGGTTCGAGCCCAGTCAGGCGTTTTACTTTGTGTAAATTATTTCATCACCACTGCTCTCTAAACGGTGAAGGAAAACATCGTGAGGAAACCGGCATGTCCTAGAACCAAAAATTAAAACGTTTCAAAATTTTGTATCAAAGATAAAATCAAAAATTAAGAAAATTAAACATAAAGATAGTAAAGCTTTAATTAATGCTGCTTACTTAGCAGCAAAAAAGATATTTCCAAAAATTCAGAAAATTCGGGTACCTCGAATCATACCCATACCAAAGACTGGAGGTATTTTGCCTTTAATTCCAATTTTTGCTGGCTTATCAGCTTTAGGCACTTTGGCTGGTGGTGCAGCGGGTATTGCAAAAACCGTTAATGATTACAAATCAGCTCAACAAAATTTGCGAGAAACAGAACGTCATAATAAGACTATGGAGGCTTTAGCGTTGGGTAAGGGTTTATACATTAAACCGCATAAAAATGGTAAAGGGTTATTTATTGAACATCCAAAAAACTGATGAAGAAGCTACCTAATCGCCCACTGACTAATATCGACATCCAAGAACATGCACGAGACATCCCACACTTTCGAGGAGTGTACATGAAGGATCTATTGCCAAGAAAGCCAAAACAGATTGAATGTGGTATTGTTAACTTGGACGATTCTAAAAATGAAGGAACGCATTGGGTAGCTTATGTTAAAGTAGCCGACTATTGTGAATACTTTGATAGTTATGGAGACTTGAAACCTCCAATGGAATTAATGCGATATTTTAAGAATTGTACTGTTTATTACAACTACACAAGATATCAAAAGTTTAACACAGTAAATTGTGGTCACCTATGTTTAGAATATCTGTGGCAATTTTGGAATAAAGATGTATAAAATTAATGTGTGTCTTTCATTTCAATCATTTGCAAAATGTCACTCACTTTATCGATAACCGGAAACTCGTCTACCTTATCCACGTACTATCCTAATACGTTACAACTAAATGGACAGTATGAGTGTGCATTATTGCATTTCTCAACATTTAATTCTATTCCAAACATTGATGAAACGAATAACAAGTTTTACTATGGTTCCGAAATCATTGAAATACCGGATGGAACCTATGAATTGCAAGATATCAGTGATTATTTAAAATCGGAGATAAAAGGAGCATCAATAAAACTAGATTGCAATAACAATACTTTAAAAACTACTATACACTGTACGAAAGACATCAATTTTGAAAAAGAAAACACCTTTAGACGTCTGCTAGGGTTTGATAAGCAGATATTAAAAGGTAATAAATGGCATGTATCACAGTTTCCTGTCAACATTTTACCTACGACCGTGATCAGGATTGAATGTGATATTATAAGCGGATCCTACATAAACGGAGATCCGAGTCACATTATCCACGAATTTGCACTCAATGTGCCGCCTGGATATAGGATCATAGAAATCCCGAAGAACGCAATATACTTTCCAATCAATCAAAACAACATAAGCTGTATACATATCAGACTGTTAGATATTAACAATCGTCTAATAAATTTACGTGGTGAAGAAGTACAACTATATTTACATCTCAGACGAAAAAATGATTGACTATAATAAATATGAGCAGCCCCAGGTCAAAAATATCAGTGCTAATTTAGCAACCAAGAAAATAAGAGCGCGCTCTAATAAAAAAATAAAATTAACCAATAATAATAAGGCATTCCTGAAAGCTATTGGTTTGTTAAAATGAATATTTTAGACGTTTTATCCGCTCCGACTTACGACAATACAGTTGAAGGAATCGAATTTCATTCCTACAAGCCCTACGTTACAAGTTTTAATAGAAATGATGAAATTCGCATACCCATCAACCAACAGGACCTATATGTACTACCATCAGCTAGCACTCTTTATTTGGAAGGAACTGTAATTGTTAGCAAAAAGGACTCAAAAGACAAGGCTTCTAGCGTTCATTTTACGAATAATGCTCTCCTTTACTTGTTCCAAGATATAAGGTATGAGTTGAATGGAGTAGAGATTGATAAAATAAAAAATGCTGGCGTTACTACCACCATGAAATCTTTAATATCAATGAATGAGAACGAATCAAAGACATCGAATTCATGGGGCTGGAATATCGATGGTACAAAAAACATTCACGGAGGTAATTTTTCTGCTTCTATACCCCTCTGTAATATCATTGGTTTTGCAGAGGATTTCAAGAAAGTCGTGATTAATTGTAAGCATGAATTGATATTGCTACGAAGTAACACTAACCTGAATGCTGTAAAACTAAACACCGGTGAAATTGTGGAAGACGTTCAGATAAATAAAATCATTTGGCGCGTACCGCACGTTAAAGTGTCTGACAAAGAGAAAATAAGTTTATTGAAACTATTAGAAAAAGATCGACCACTGCAGATGGTATTCAGAAATTGGGTTCTGTACGAATATCCGGCTTTACCTAAAACTACAAAACATACCTGGTCAATCAAAACATCCTCGCAAATAGAGAAACCAAGATACATTATTATGGGACTACAGACAAATAGAAAAAACAATGCCAGTTCTGATATGTCTCAGTTCGATCATTGTCATGTTCGTGATGTAAAAGTGTACCTCAACTCTACTTATTTCCCGTATGAAAACCTAAATGTGAGTTTCGCGAATAACAGAATCGCTTTATTATATGAGCAATACGTTAGATTTCAGCAGTCTTATTACGGGCGTCGACCGCAGCCCTTACTAAGCGAAAAACAATTTAAAGATTTAGCGCCACTATTTGTTATCGATTGCTCTAGGCAAGCTGACAATTTAAAGACTGGGCCCGTTGTAGACGTAAGACTGGAAATTGAGAGTGATACGGAAATACCAGATCAAACTTCTGCGTATTGTCTTATATTGAACGATTGTATTATTGAATATAAACCTTTAAGTAATACAGTCAGGAAAATATCATGAATCCTAATATTGTTATATTAGATGTTCAAGGGTTTAAAGACCTGTACAATAATTTTATAATAAAAGAGTTGGCTTTTGCTACCCGTGATTATACGCAAACATTTTTGATAAAACCACCATACTTGTTTAAATACTTAACAAGTGAAGAAAAGAGGCAAGTTAAGTGGCTGGAAAGAAACAGAGGTATTTATTGGAATGAAGGGTATATCGACTATAAAGAATTTCGTCGTATAATTGTTCCCTATCTAGAAAATAAGGAAATCGTTGTTAATGGTTTGGAGAAAGTAAAGTGGATAAAGGAACTTTGTGAGAATTGTAAAGTATCAGACCTTGGTACTGAAGGATGTCCTAATTTCTTAATTTTACATAAAAAGTACTGTGAAGGAAGAACTAATTTAAATTGTGTAAAACATTTAAAACATTGTGCTCTTAAAAATGTGTTATGTATTAGAAAGTATTTTATTTATTGGTTTCATAAATAAAAAATTATATGTATTGTAAAACTGCTTTTATTTCAAACACCTAAACTTCTACAAATAAAACAATCTTCTTTAAAATTAAACAAAACAACACAAATAAGTACTCAACTTCTTAGACAAACAAGTACTAAAAATCACTATCTATCAAAGATTTAGATATTTTTTTAACTAAAGATTCAGTTTCGTCCATAACATTGTCGATAGCGTCTTTAACGATATATTGAGCACTTATAATAACGTTTTCACTGTCACTGTCACTTTCACTGGTTTGCGGATTGTTATTGCATAGATCTAGGACCGATATTTTAATTAATTTGATGCCTCGTCGCTGTAATCGGCTCATCACAAAGGATTTAGTTGGATTGTGCTTCTTCGACTTTTCCCTGCTTCGTTGTTTTGATTTTTTTTCTTTCGTCACTTGTTTGCTGGGCCCGGGTTCGTCATGGAGCATTTCGGAGAATCTTTCATAAGGATTTTGAGCGTACTGGCTAAACATAACCTCTGATTCCGTAATCTGGAACAAAAATAGACACCTATGAAATTTAAACTAAAAAGAAAACTTTGAAAACTTTTTTTTACAAAAAAAATACAACCGACTTCACCAAAAAGTGCAAAATAACTTTAATTTCGGCAGTCGGTGTTTCTATTAAAGTTTTTTTTTCTCTTCGTTATTTAACACAAACATCCGAATTGAGAACCTCCTCCTTTTTGTAAAGTCGGTTAAAAATAGTGATGCATACACGAATTGTCAGCAGATTACACTATTCACACTACATAAATCGCTAGTTTATAAATAATATAAAAAAAATTGAGAAACTTACCGATGACATGATCGCAAGACACTGTGTGCGTGATACAAGTACTCAAGACGAATTTTATTTCGTAAATTGAAAAATTATATATATTGCGATGGCGAAACATGTTCCAATTTAGATTAAAATGCTAACTAAGCTTTTATGAGGGTAATGCACTGCTATGTCTTTGTAATAGTTATTTTGCATGATCAGCGTTATGCAATTGATGCAACTATTCATTATTTGAAATTTGTATAATCAGTCTTATTGTATAGCGTACAAAATACATTTTACGTAAAATGAACGATTCATGTTTCAACATGCATATCATGTTGCAAATTAGGAGCGCTACACATGGCTACGATACTATAATATTTTATCTTAAGATACAATATTGCTCGCCATACAATTCACCTATTAACGAAAATATTAAATAAATATCTTCGTCGTGTGTAATGGTGCATTGAATTGTATGACGAGTGATATTGTATCTTAAGACATTTTTTTTATAAACCAGTGCTTGACTGCGATTCCACCTCATGTTAAGCAGTAATGCAATCGTTGAAGATGAGGTGCACTAGTTTATTAAAAAAATCAAATAAAATAATAATTATAGTACCTTAGTCGTGTGTGGCAGCCTTAAATCTTGGTCGGGTTTCATTTTATTTAACCAACTACAAAAAAGGAGGATGATGTCTTAAAATATAAATTAAACAAGTAGTCATAATCATTCACATTTTATTAAATTAATATCTTTACATAAACTTAGCTTTTTAAAACTATGAATTATATTTATCATACATTAAAGATCAAGAACTATGTTACATAGGTTACATAAATCATATTCTAACTCTATTACTAATTACATTCAAATTAATTTTAGCGTTTTAAAATAAGCGAGTGACCCCAGGCTCGCGTTGATATTCGATCTACAGATATTAAGCGTTTATCGTCATTTCGAGATAAGGCAATTTTGTTGACACTCTTAGTAAATATTTCGTGCTTAATAGATTGAAACATAATATTTTTTCCACGAATAATTCCCCCATTTAATAAAATATTTTCGTAATCTGTTATATTTAAGTCTTTTATTACACTTGATTTTACTCCTTTTGCTTTTTTAATGACTTTATCGACTGTTTTTATTGAGTAAAGTTTCGATCTCAAACCAACAAAATCTGATATATATTTTCCTCCCATTTCGTCTTTGAACAAACCTGGAACTTTTTTGTTAATAATTGGTATTTTAAAATTATTTTTGTCATCATAGTTACTGGTGTCGAAATATTGTAAAAAATTATACTTTAAGTCACTATAAAAATCAAACGTGAATATTTTATAGACAAACGAATCGGTATCTGTATAACACAGCTGCACTCGATCTTCATAAAAAGGTTTTACAATGTTATAGTGAAAGTCATACATATGTGTCTTAGAAAGTTCTAATACAGTGAATCCAATATAAATAGGCTTATCTAAAATAATTTGGTCAGGTTTCATTTGTATAGCAACTAAATTTTCAGTTAGAATTGAAGCGCTATGGAAATAGGGGTTGGCTACAAGTCTCTCGGAGGATATAAATTTCTTAGTTCGATTAGTTTGATCACACCATTGATTAACTAAGTGTACGGTTACTCTATTTTCAGTATTTTCCAATGTCTTGCCAAAAACACTGTTGTTTAACAATTTAAAAAAGTCTTGTTCGAAAGAACTTTTTGCCTTTTGTCTTAACCGAGTGTTTAATTCTATGTACTGTTTTAAATAAGGACTTTGTCTAAAAGTAATAGCTTTATGAACTTTACGTAATGTTAAGCCATGTTCTAAACACTTTTTTAAATGAATATAATGTATTACGTAGTTGTACTTATTATGTAAATTTGCAACTAGTTTCTTTGTTTTACCTCCTGGAGGTATACATTTTTCGGGACAAAATGGTAAATCATTATGGCATTTGTGTAAATGTTCAGGATAAAAAAGATCGACTTCTAATATAAATCCCCACTCAGAGTTATCCTCGACATTTTCTACACAAAAATTAGTTAATTCACTTTCATCAAGGAATCTAAAATTAGAATAAGGTAAATACTGACACATGCTAAAACCGTACAAATTATTACAATCTAGATATACTATGAAACTCTGAGGCTGTGATGCATCATATTCTGGCATGTATTTGTGATTTGCTTTTGCATACCGATGGGAACACATGCACAAGCCGCCTCGTATACCGCTTTGAATCATTCTGATGATAGCTAAATCCGAAATCAGTTCTAACTGAACACCTGTTTTTAGCAACATTGCATCGAACGATAAACTAGGTGCAGTTATGTAAAAGGCGGGATCGAGTTTGTAATAATGTTTACATGTTTTCCGAAAATTTTGAAATATGTCTGTCAACAAAAGCACGTCTGTTTTTGAGTATAGATCTGTATATTCGCCCAGATCAGCAATACTGAATTCAGCCCAAACATTTTGTGCATGACTATAATCTTCATCGCTAATACCTTCGTTAGTCAAAGAATTATGGAAATAATATTTAGAAGGTAACGACTTTTGTTCGTAACATTTCCAATCTTTAATATAGTCATACGGGTACACACCTTTACGAATCAGCAAACTAAATTGTGTTTCATCAGAAAATTTTGATTTAAGATTAACAAAATCATCTGTTTGCAATGTTTTAGCAAGTTTGTCTAAACTAGTTCCTAGAAAGTTGAAGGAATCTAAAAACCTTATTTGTATAAACTCGTTATCAGCAATAGGAATAAACTTTGTAAATGATATATATTTTTCTTTAGTCTTGGGTATTATTTTAATTTGTCCAGGTATTTCGCCTAACTTTTTAATAAATAAATGACAATCGTATCCGGATAAGTTATGAAAAAATATTGGGATGAATTTTGGTACTTTGAGTTGTAGGTTGCAGTGTCGATGTGCTGCACCCCGGTACCGGCCTGTCATATGACAGTGATCCCTAACTCTATCTTTCAACAGTAAATTTTCACAAACGTAGCACTTAACAGCGCGTTTGAAATCAAGAGCATCTATATCTGTGAATATCATAGGCTCGTTTTGAGTGAGAATTCTGTGTATTGCTTTAGCATCTTCAGTCAGTAAATGTATAAATTTTGAAACACAATCTTTTCCGCGATAACTTCTATAGTCACCAACCGTATCGTTAAATGATGACACTATATTATAGGCGAACGCAGTCGGCACGTGTCGGTGAGAATATGACGTGTTAGCGGTGTTGAAATCTTCGCCGGAAATCGGTTCAAGTATCGTTTCGAAATCAGCATATATGACGTAAGGAACATTTTGTTTTCTATCGTAATTTTTGAACTTTAAAAATGTTCCTTTTTCTGGTAATACCGTGGCAATCCCTCCACATAGGTGTGAATCAATTTGGGTGCGCGTTGGAAAAAACAATAAGCACGTTTCGCAGAAGTACAGTTTACCATGGTGTTTGGTTATCTGATTTCTGACTAGACGAGGTAAATCAATGATAAGACAATAATGAGTATTAGTATTATTTTCCAAGAACAATAGATGGATGCTCTTAGATTTATGATTCGATGTAGAATACAAAGGTCCAACGATAGTTTTATTATTTTTTAAACCATACACGTAAATATTCAAAAACGGATTATTTTTCTCAAAGACAGCTATGTCTGAAAATGTTATCGGAAATGTCAAACCATCAACGTTCAAAACATCCTGAAAGTAAGGATAAGATGAAACTCTGTCAGGATGTTGGCTAGTAGGGCTAGGGTACAGAGCCGCTACTACGCACCATAAAAAGCAATACTCATCATTGTTACGAATATTCAAGCAAGCTTTTTTATTTTTTATACATTTCGGTAAAGTTATAAATTTAGATCCGCCGAGAGGTTGATATTTATTAATATTTATTTCTACATGGGAATTGCTTAAAAATGTCCAACCGCTATCTCTCTCCTGAAACTCTTCAATTTTCTTTAACAATAAATCAATCACTGCTTTATAAATTGAATCAAAGTCGTAATTAAAATTAACAATAATGTTTTTTGTGGCGAATGATTTTATTTCTTTTTGATCATTTTTAAACATTAGAAAAAAAGAAAAAAGTTCAAAATTTATTTTCAGAGCTGTATGTTTCAATAATGATTGATTTATTAAAGTTTTAACTTGTCTACTAATATTAATGAGAAACATTTCAGGAAAATTATTTATTTGTTCACCAGTTGCGGTGATCTTGTAACTAACGATTCGTTTTTTAAATGCAGAATTAATAATTGCGACATTGTCAAAAACAGTGGTCGCACTATTGGTTTTATGATTATTACTACGTAAATGACCAGACCATCGACTATTATCTACCAATATATTACAAACTGAACAATGAGGCATTATTGATTAATTTAATATAACTTATCGTTACTATAACGTACTTAACGTTTGACTAAAAGATTAGAGTTTCTAAGTATAATATGTATAACAAGAATAATACTAAGAACTAAAATTAGTGATCTTGTGAAAGTAACCAAACAAAAAAAGTAGAAAAAAACTAAAGAAATAAAGAGAAAAAGTAAAAGTATACAGTAACTGAAGAAAGTATTAGGAGGATTACCTAATTATTGACATCCAAATAAAAATAAGTTCTGAAAAGAGAAAAGCATAATATTAATTAGGCGCACAGTTCAAATAATTGTTCAATTGGCCGGCCTGTTGGTCTAGTGATTAGTGACGGAGGTCGTGGGTTCGATTCCCACCCAGGACAAATGTTTGTGTGATGAGCACGATCATTTGTTCTGTGTCTAGGTGTAATTTATCTATAATATGTATGTATTTAGAAATATATAAGTATGTTTATTAGTTGTCTAGTACCCATAACACAAGCTCTGCTAGTTTAGGACTAGAAGGCGTTGTGTGAAAGTTTTGGAATGTTATTATTATTATTAATTATAGTAAATATAGTATACAAAATTACCTTCAATAAAATGGATAGTCAAGTCATCCAGATTAGAAAGTTTGCTGTTAGTCCTCTAGTTTAATAATCTCTTCTTTATAAAATATTCGAGAAGCTTGTCAAATTAATTGTTTCTGGAAAGAGAAATGCACAATAATTATAATTTGCCCCTCAGATTTAAGAATTAAAAAAAAAAAATACAAAAAAGTGCATAAAATTATCTGCAAAATATAAATATTTATACCTAGGCATGATCCAGAGGTCAATAATTTGCTGTAGTTATTTATTTAGCGAGATTCGAGTCGCTTGACAAAATAGTCCTGAAAAGAGAAAAGCATATTATTAATTAGGCGCCCAGTTCAAATAATTATAGTAAATATAGTATACAAAATTACCTTCAATAAAATGGATAGTCTAGTCATCCAGATTAGAAAGTTTGCTGCTAGTCCTCTAGTTTAATAATCTCTTCTTTATAAAATATTCGAGAAGCTTGTTGAAATAATTGTTTCTGGAAAGAGAAATGCACAATAATAATAATAATAATTCGTCCCTCAGATAGTAGAATAAAAAAAAAATACAAAAAAAGTGTATAAAATTACCTGCAAAATGTTTATACCTAAGAATGATCCAGATGTCAATTGTCCAAATTCTTAGGTAAATAATTAATTTAATACAAAAATATTTAACCATAAGTAACGTCTTTTGAGCAGGCTTCCGTCGTTGATTTTAGGTAATAAATTTAAAAGATGTATAAGTATCATATTTTGTATTATAATACTTATTGCGCAAGTATTTGTTTTTTTGGGTCAACTAAGTCGTTTTGTGTCGTTTGCATCAATCATCTATTTTAGGTAGGGTTGACACGCATTCAACATTATGTTACCTATTCAGATAATTACGTTGTTATTGTTCCGTTCAACCAAAGGATATCTAAGAATCTCATTGCTAAGTCGCCCGATCTATGCTCCTTTGGTTTTTTTAATAATTTGACAGTTTTCAGTTGAAATAGAACTCCTAGGGATAAAAAGTATAGCTTTCATCCCGCTCCATAGGCAACTTTAGACCTACTTTCAGAGAATGAAAAATATGAAAAAACTCTTTTTTACTAATAAACTTAGTTGCTATGCATTTTTACAATAAACTAAAGGTCACATTTAAGTCACTTGATTACTTTTTTTTTTTTTTTTTTTTTTCTTTTTTTTAATGCTCTACAAAAAATCATGCATTGACGAAAGGGGCGCGCCGTTGACGACTTGGGCTCGGTTCAGACGGATTCTGAACGGTCGGACAGCGAGCTGCCCATAGCTCACCGTCCGATTTGTTACTAAAGTACTGTTTCGTTTCGTCAACCCTACGTTATTTCGCTGCATCGCCAAATCGTCATCCGCTACTAGGTATACGAATAATAACTGCTTAGTCTTTATTTTTGAACTGGTATTATACGTCCGAGGAAAAAAGACGATTTATAGTATCACATTTGATTGAATGAGGTAATTTTTGAAACAATTAATTATAATGCGTTATCGATTTTATAAGCTACGTGTTTTTGGAGTACATTAAACAATCTAATTGCAGTTTGCAAGTGTGGAAGTCGTCTATAAGAAGTTCTGTACCATCAGTTATAATTAGATAGTGTAAATCTCGAGTTGTTGTCAATACCAGTATTAATATTCATCAAATCAATTCAGTGAAATTCTAACTGCAGATTGGCAAAATGTAAGTATAATATAACCCTCCTTCTAGCGCAGTCGGGTAAAAATATTTTAAGTGTTTACTGAGACCCGTGATCTGTTTGTATATTTATAGCATGATTTAAACAAAACATTTCATATCTTTGTTTCAGGTCTGATTCTGAGTGTGAATATAGTCAACCAGCTCTAACACTTGATCAGAAAACTAAACCAACTCGCAAACCAACAAAAGTCAGTGGGAAACGCAAGTCGGATTCACCATCGACTCATGCAATTCGAACGAGGTAAACGATTTTTTATTTTGAATTAACTCTATTAATGCTGCTTTCTATTAATTAAGTCTTATGTCTTATAGATTTTACAAATAATTCGTTTGTTATTTTTGTGTATTTTTTATGTGTTCTTAATATTCTATCCTAATCTAACGCCCTGCTCTGGATTTGCACAGGTGTAATTCTAAACAAAATACAGTTTTTGTCACTCAGGAAATATAATGTAGCTTTCTAGTAGAGAAACTATTTTCAATTCAGTAGTTCCAGAGATTACCCTAATTAGTATAAATGACAAATATATAAATTGTTTAATAGGATAACATATTAACATCAGTTTTATTTTTCAGCAAATTATCAAATACCAGCACTGATATATTTGGTATCAGTCGCAACCATGAAAATGACACAGAGCACAGCACGGGTTCATCTGGTCTGCCATCGTACTTCGTAAGCCGTGTGGCCAACGGTTGCGAGCGTCGAACAGCAAGTACGGTCGGTGAATACTACATAGACTGCAAGGTCTACAAGGCTAGCGACGCGCGCCTCACCGACTCTCAAGAGCTATGGAAGAAGGCGCTCGTTCGTGTTAAGTTCCAGAGCAACGCGGATTCGTGTCAGTGGCGAAAACTGCAAGAGTTCGTCCGTTCGGCTGACACATTGTTTCCAGAACAACCAAAATTTTACGATAACTGACTGTTGTTACACATATGAGAAAACTTGTAACGTTATTGGATGCAATTAAAGTATAATGAATAGACTGTTGTTTTACTTACATACTTCAAACATTCTGTTGCGATGAAGTATTAGGCCCAGCTACTGGCAGCCAGTGGTATTTCTTACAAGATATTCAGGTAAGTACACTAATATACTACACAGTCGTGTTTTTCGCGATAGAGTGATCGTTTGAGAAGCGATCGTACTTACATTATTCAGCGTTACTTTATGTAGTAATGCGTACTCGCCCCAGCTACTGGTAGCCAGTGGTATTTCTTACAAGATCTTCAGGTGAGTACACTAATATACTACACAGTCGAGTCGAACGTTTATTATTGGGTATTCTATGCCACTGTCGCGTAGCGAGGCGCACTGGCCGAGCTACTTGCCGACAGTGGCATAGAATGCCCAATAATACACTACTATTGTTACGACCTGGGGCTTAGGGATAAATTGTTTAAACAGCAGACTTCAATTAAACACACTTTATTACAAAAACACTTCTTATACAATTCTATTACTTCGCACTATTTTCCTTTTCTGATCGCTCTGTTTCGCTTCCAAATCGAAACTGACTCACGACGACTCACCGCTCTTTATATAGCACGGAAAATGTTTCTAGAACGTTCCATACTGTTCTAGATAATTCGAGAATCTTCCAAAACAATCGACTTTCGAACTCACTGTTCACGAAGCGACTAGAAACTTCCAGAATGTTTGGCTCGAACATTCTGGAAAATTCCATTCGAACCGAGACGGTTAGTTACGCTATTTGATACTAGATGGCGCCACTAGTTACTACTTAGTTCTTCTACTCGTCACTAGATGGCGTTTCCCTATCTTGTAACACTATCATCTTTAACAGCCTTTCAAGAGATTTTTTAATCAAACTCGTGTCTCGAAATCAAGAGTTCATCTTGCCATCTAAACGTGGACCTTAATAGAAGTAATCTTCTTTCCAATATGACAAAAGATCAAAACATAACAAAATTTCAATTAACTTAAAAAAAAAACATTATAAACATAATCGCAGCAATGTTCTCCCATATTTATGTAACACCTACAGACCACACATAACACCACATAAGAAATACGGAGTAATACTCCCGGCATACAGTATATAAGTTATACTATTTCGTTAGGTTCGGAACATTAATGTAATTCAGGACCCATGAATTCTTGGGTTAGGTATTCGCAATCCCCGCTTTTCCACAGATTATGTAATTAATGGATTATGAACTTGTCATATTCCAGTTGTAATACGTGTTAGTAATTTGGTTTCAAGCAAGCAAGAAATTGCGTCAGACCAATTAGGTGAAGCTTCGGGGAAGAACTTTACTCTTCCCGACAGTAACGAGTGGCCCGAATTAGCAGTAAAAATAATTGTATCGAAAAGGGCACGGGAGGAAGGCCTTTGCCCCGTAGTGGGACATTCCAGACTACCTAGATTAGATTTCATAGAAAAAGGTCTAGTAAAATTCGCTTGCCCAGCTTAATTTTAGAATTCAAAAACTGAAAATTTTGACATAATATTTGTCATTATAACGACGACGTCGATTATTTTATGTCACTAAAAAAGCTTCGTTAAGCTGATAGATTCATTATTACAGAAGCAGTTGCTATGAAAGTTATTTTACATAGGTACCACTAATTTTAAGGCAACTATAATTGTAAGTTGCATGTGGCTTTAGCCTCTGTATACAATTATGTATCCCGTGACAAATAACACGGCACCTATATACGTAATATGGTCAGTCAGGCGTTCAGGGAATGAATGTCACTTATTAAACCCCTTCGCATGCAAAGGGGAACGTGACTCTAAATTAAGGCCATTGTGGCGTCATTAATATTTATCGACATATTGGAATCTGTAAAGAGAGAAATAGTTATTTATGCTACAAGTGCGGAAAGTAGGTGATTTCGGATGAGTGGTATTTTTATTCACGAGCGAGCGAAGCGATTGAGTGGATAAATCGACACGAGTCGGAAATCATCTTACGCACGTGTATCATACAACATTTTACTATGAATTGTGCGAGGAAATAAAAAAAAAAATCTGAACCAAGCAAGAAATTATTAAAATTACGCTTATTCAAGGGCGCTCAGCATATCCAAAGATTAACTAATCGTTCATAGTTCCTCGGGCATATCTGCTGCGCATGTGCAAATAGCTGTCACGTCGTAACGCAAAAAGGCACGAGCAAAATATTTATTCTGCCAAACATATTTTATGAATATTTGAAATTAATTTATTGATCAAAATCTAAATCTAGAGTATTTAAAAACGCCTTAAATGAAGTATTAGTTTCGTTTTACCTTTTATATGAATGATAATCTGTACTTAACAATTTTTTTAAACTTTTCTCAAATAATAAAAACTCTATGCGTCGGGCTGACGTAGGAGTTAAAAATTAAAAAAGTACAGGAAAGTAAAATGCACTATTAAAAAAAAGTGACACTTTCCGCACAGTTTGGCTTCTTGGAAAACGCTCTTTTCGAGGCCATGCATTGTAAAAGCTTTTTCTATCCTGGTACAGCTACTAAATAATTAAGTTCGTAATTAACTTAGTTACTAGAAGGTAAACACTATGAACGCATAGGTAGCTCTCTTGATTGACACACCAAATGATGGAAAATCTAATGTTTTGCTGAGTCCGTAGACTGTGACATTCTGTCAGCGATATTGAAAAGTCAAAATGCAAGAGACGTGTTCCCAAACATTGTGACATTTTGGTTGTGAATCTCAATCTAATTTTTTTTTGGCTTTTTGCAGTCTTCTCGTTGATGTCACTTCGTCTAGAGCCTTTCATCGCAACTTGGATTTTACTTAGGAATGGTTTCAGTCTACAGGATAACCCAAAATTTCAGCTTGCTTGATTCATATCACTGCCGCATTCGGCAAAAAAACAACATTACATCAAACCCCTATATTATGTATGGCCCGAATCCCCGAATCTAAGAAATTCAAACGTATGACACCTACTGACCCATGCTGACCCGATAAAATAAAATAGGGTTGTCTCCCATTCAAATACGTAGTTCAACATCACGATATTGCCATGTTTTGACACAGATGTCACGAACCATTGGTTGAGAGGTCAAACCACAGCGGTGTACCGGATGCTACGGATCAAGTCAGGCGTTCTAATGCGTTTTAATTTTATGCTGGAATATTTTAAATCATGTGTTATAAAAAAGCAAGATACTATTAAGACATCAAAGTTTTTTTTTATACTACTTGAAGAGTTTTGAAAATGCATAGAGTGAAAATAGACCTCATGCTACAAAATGTTACACGATGGGATAGTCTAGTATAGACTATTTTCTTAACCCTGCATCTAGAGTTATTTAACTATACGGACCTTGTAGAAACTAGAACTAATTTCCGTGCGTTCAAGCGTTTTTGCCATACTTATTATTGGAATCAAATATAACAGGTTACAATGTTAGGACCCATTAATATTAATGATAATTTTTATCCATGGTGCTAGGCAACTGGGCATATCCCAGTTGTAAACGACCCTTTGTGCCTATTGGCTGTGTTCTGGCGCCTGCTTGATATGGAGGGAAGTGGAAATTTTATTTTTTTCCTTCTCCTCCGTTATTCTTTTCTGATTAATTTCGTTGCGGGATCCAAGCCAGATAAATTCATTCTCCGAGACATCGTCAAGCCTCATTGCCTCGGTGCTTTTCTGGTGGTCCCCACAGTTGATTCTGGCTTACAGGAGTTTCAGTGGTTTGGGAATAGTGAGATGGGATTGTACCTTTAACCGTCCATTGGAGCTGCAGATAATTTTATTTAAGTAAACAAAGAACTGCCAAGAACAGCAACTAACTGCTGACAAAATATTATGCAACAGTGTCGATGTCATGGTCAAAATGGTCGTGTCACTTTGGCAACAACTTTTCTTGCCATTTGTGTATTTATATAAATTATCTGAAATGCCAATCGCAAGTATAAGTAAGTGCGTCCTACATTTTTTTTTATCACATCAAACTAAAACCAAACAGTCAATCACAACGGGCGTGTTAGTTCTCTTCGTGAAGCAAATACTCCAAGTTGCTATAATTGTTATTTGCCATGTTACTGTTTGCCCTATTTACCCCAAATATAGCCACGAACACAGACGTCCTAAACATGAAACATGTTTGGAAGCTTTATCGAGTTTCAAAATAAATATTCATGTGGTTTGTTGCGAAAATACACCGCGCCATTTTTATATTCATGTGTTGAGAAGCTAGTTGAACCTAGTAATAATCACATTCACAGGTCACATTTAAGTCACAGGCTAATTATGATGTTCCTACCATACCACCTTCCTACGAAGCAATAAGAATTATGTAAGGATCGTATCAGGTAGCGTTAGTAAATTCTGCCTACCCCTATGGAAAAAAGGCTTGAAATTATGTTGTTTGTTCCTACCAAGTTTATGTTTTGCAGAAGATTTTTCAAACGTATCACTCGTTGGTAATCCTTATATAAACCCAAATTTTAAACGATATAACTAAAGAATAGTAGATTATTGCATCGAGCACAAAGTAATTTATTTTTGCATCGAGTGCCTGATTTAGAGCCCGAGCGTTAGCGAGGGCTCTAATCTAACAGGCACGAGGGCAATATAAATAACTTAAGGCGAGGTGCATAATCTGCTTTTCTTTCAACTATTACCTATAGGAATAGTAGATAAAAGAAACTCATATCAAACAGTTAAAATAGAAGTTTAATTATTGAAATTAAAAGTTATACTTGAGCAATTATTAAACGTAAGGTTTTGTTGGGCAAATTTATATTTGTTTGTTTAACTTGGGACTGAATAATATTATCAGACGAGTTAGATGGGCCTGGCTGATTTGTTACAATGAAGTCGTTATCACGGGAAGTAGATGGGCGCGGCCACGGGCGCGGCGATGTCGAAAATCACTTTTTTAAATTTGTTTCATTTTTAAATCAGAGTTAGCAGCAATCATTTTTTAAATTTGGAACAAGTAGGATAGAAACGAATAATACGTACGTAAAAAAAAAGTATTGATATCGGCTGGCTGAATAAAGCTAATCCATTGCGATTGGCACCTTTTGGTGCGATTAAAAAAAAAACCGGTGCAATAATGAAATTTCATACATTTTTATTGCTCTAGAGCAATAAAGACTCGCTTTGTACTGAGTTTTTAGTGTGATTGTGATGAAATTAAAGCATAGTTGGAAGAAAAATAAATAATAAGATATTGAGTTCTAATGTTGGCATCTGAGATAAGGTAGCGTATTTTCTCTTTTTTAGAATCTAATTCTCCTTGTTTTAAAATATAAACTTAACATGCTAATAATATAGGTAATTACAAAGGGTGGCAAGACATACACAAGTACAAATAGCACCGCAAGTTACTCGTATTAATGAGAAAGTCTGTGATATTTTTAGACTTTCGTTCGTTCAGTCAACCGACATTAATTTAACGAGATACGCTGGTTAGAAAGTCTCGGTTTGTAGAGGCAAATATTGTGGATTTGAGATGAAAACTATCTTTAGGTGAAACGTTGCCACCTTACAACTTTTGACCTTCCAGGAGGGAATGCCTTAAAAGGTTATACATTGATATCTAATTAGTGATGTACTTCAGTAAGGCCAGATCGCAGTAGGTACTCATAACCAGCATTCGTGTATGTATGAACGTAAATGAAGCAAAAGGAGTATGTAAGAATCTTAGCTGGTGTCGTTCGGTAGTTTCTGCTTACCCCCTTGGGAAAAAGGTGCCATGCCAGTGCTTGTTAGGTTGGTTCCGGTGAGAACTGTATGCGGTTGTGCCCCAGTGAGTCGAGGTGATGATGTCCCAGTGAGTCGGGATAGCTGGCTAGCTGGCTCCAGTAAATCAAAGAAGTGTTGATGTCCCAGTGAGTCGGGACAGTGCCGCTCGGTCCAGTGGGTCGTAGCGATGTTGCTGGTTCCAGTAGGTCGGAGCGGTGCTGAGCGGCGTAGCGGCTTGACTACTGGCGTCGACCAGGAGAGCATCTTCAAGGCTCTACTTGTTGACCGGCCGAAGGTGCAGTGTACTGTTCCAGGGTCGCTAATGTAGTTGAGGGTGATGATAGAAGCTGAGGGTGATTGATGACCAGTAATGCGTGTCTGCTGCATGCTGCTGGTCAGGATACCCGCGTAGATGCCGTGGGTACTGGCTGGCTGTGTGACTCGCTGCTCGAAAGCTTGATTGCTAATGACGTCACGATGAAGTAGTTCTGCACGAAGGCTACGATGATGTTTATGTTCGAAGGTCACCAGCTTGAAGGCGGGTGAAACAGGGTGTAAAGTTCCACAAACCACCATAGAAAAGGGAGGATCTTCTGACCAGACGGGTGTTGTGTCTGGTCCAGGCAACAGCCCAACGGTTATTGCTGGACTGTTGTATGGGTTCAAATCGCGCCGAAATCTTTGCTTTCGTGATGCAGGATTTGAGTGACGTCATATCATTAGTTTGTAAGTGGCGGCGTTGGTGCCGCTACACAACCAAGAAGACTAACTACTTATTTTTAGCCAAATTCTGTTTAAAGACAAAAAACGTGCTTAGAAAGTAAAAAGAAAGTAAGACCCAACTTTTGGCGTGATTAACTGCCAACTTTTGGCAGTTAATTACGCTACTGACTGGATAACCTTTTCTTTGAGGGCAAAAAATCTTCAAAAAGTAGGTTACCTCGTGATTTAAGATGAAAGCTATCCTAGACAAAAGTTAGTCGAGTATGAAGTGTTACATAGATACTTATCCCAATACGACCTTCGTTTACAGGAACCGTGCATTTTTAACCGACTTCAAAAAAAGGATTCTCAATTCATCTCAATTCATTTGTTTGTTTCATTGAATATCCTCCTGAGATGGTGTTGTTAAAATTTGGTGAAGATCTGATGAAGAACTTCGGAGATATACTATGGAATGAATAAACAAATCCAGAACCACTTTGTGGTGTTTTTATTTGTAAGTCGGTTGTTTTTCTTTTATATAAAAGTTTTCTAGGATAAAAACACATTCAGGGATAGTGTCGCTTTAAATCGGTGAAAGCATTTTCTTAATCGGATTAATTCTTCCAGTACGTCTTACAAACAAACAGTACTTTAGTTTTAGCTTGGGTACAACGTAGACACGTAAAGTGCTACCAATAGTTACTATGTACATACCAATATCCCTTCTAATACATACGTAGCCAATAAAATAAACATGCGTCGATCGGCTCGTTGGTGGTGGCAGGACATATAAATATTTATTGGAGACTTATATGCTATGGGGAAATCAGAAATGCAACCTAAAATAAAACGGCTTATGTGCTTCATCATGTTGGAATTAATCCGAATTTGATAAAACAGGTAACGTCTTAACCTTTATATTCACTTACTCATCGCCTTTGCCTCAATGGATCGTAAACTTTAGTCTCGTCTCTACGTGACACTAAGCCTGGTAAATTAGTGCTAAATTATGTAGTGAAACGGATAAATAAAAACCGGGCAGAGCTTTGTTCAGATCTTGTATTCACAATCGAAAGAGACAAATAAAATGATGGGCAATCGCTTATATTAACACAATCCTCTTGCTGACATAGCTTGACTGGAGGGGAGGCTTCAATATGGCAGCTTAGCTTCGGCGGGCTCGGCGGGTATTGGTCGGTTGCACGTAGGCCGACGTCACATCCGTTACATTCGGCCATCCTGGAATCATTGCTCCCGCAATGGAAGCAAAACACATTCATTAGCTTTCATATAAATCAATTAGGTATTCAGTGTCACTACTATTGTTACTGTCTGATATAGGTGCTTTACTTCTATATGGCCTTAGCGCATTTACAGTCTAAGCACCCGTGAGCTTTTGGAACCACGTAAACCTTTTATGTCCTTATTCCTGTACATATAATTTGCCACTACTTTACATAATGCATTTTCAATTCAATATGGACTTGACGGATTCTTGCAAACCATTGTACCGCATTCAATGTAAATAAGTTATGGCCATAATAAATACGTTATGGCAATGGCTCTGACATTGACTTTAGTTACTATAGTTTATATACTGAATAATAGTCATCCAGTTTGTATTGACTCTAGCTGCACTCATTCTAGTCATAAAAACAACCCTTTTGTACACATTATCACTTGCGTTATCTGAAGCTTTCTTTTTACATTCAATATTTGACATTCAAAGTGCCGCCTAGTGGCCCAATTGCAATAAAGGATCGGACTTTGGCTTTGCATGGCGTTCATGGCATTGCATGGCGTTCATGGCATTGCATGGCGTTCATGGCATTGCATGGCGTTCATGGCATTGCATGGCGTTCATGGCATTGCATGGCGTTCATGGCATTGCATGGCGTTCATGGCATTGCATGGCGTTCATGGCATTGCAAGGCGTTCATGGCATTGCAAGGCGTCACCAGGCGTCACTTTACTGAAAATCATTAAGTCACATGGCCTACCAGTACGAGCGAATATTAAATCATAGCGCTTCAAAGAAGTTGGTGTCATTAGTAGTGCTACTGATTCCCCAAATTACATCAGACAGGGCATTGGCCCAGTTATTTGTTAAGGTTTTTCTATAGTGATTATAGCCCGCAAAGCATTATAAATGGACTGATTTTTACGTTTAAACTAACCAGTAGCATTTGGACAAGCAATATCATTTAATGTGTACCCAACTGTTTACCAAACCATGTTTGCTCGTGAAGGCCTTAATATGGTACCTCACACCATGATTGAGAGAACCAAAAAGGCAAAATATATTTTTCAGTGTCCGAATCGTTACGATAGAATTGATAGTACGCAAGTGTCGACTCGGCAATAACAAATTTGGAAAACTTAGTCACTACAATCATTACAAACTGTACACACTGAGTTTCTTGTGCGTTCTTCTCTATAAAAAGCTACTTTTCCGAATGCAATGTAGAATCAACTTGTATTACTTGTAAATTTTAATTCATTTATGTATGACGTTCAAAAGTGCTGCTCACCGGCCTAATTGTAAGAAATATATTTGACTTTGACTTTACTGGATTCAGCTGAGTACCCGTGTTTTACATGGAGCGACAGCCTATCTGACTTCCTCAACCCAGTAACTGGCAAACACGATACCCCTTAGACAAGACTGGCGTTAGATCTCAAGCTTCTGACTACCCGTAACGACTGTCAAAGATCTTCAAAAGACAGCCGGGACCAACGGCTTAGTGTGCTTTCCGAGGCACGGAAGAATCTCGGTATACTGAAATGGTCACCCATCCACGGACCGACCTCGTCAAGCGTTGCTTAACCTTGAAGATCGACCCGTGCGGCTGTTATTATTTAGCCACGAGACAACTGTACAAATACCCCTTTTATGTAATGTTCGTTCTTTCATACACTAACTGCCCTTGCCATATGCACAATGAAGACGTGCGGTCATGTATTTTCTAATGAATCGAGTCATTTTTGGTAACCAATATACTAATTTATTGAAATCATGGTGACCAAAGTCATCGTGATGCATTTGCACTATCTTATCTATCTACCCAAGCTCCGAAGCTCCTACCAGTCTACTGCCATTTAGGGTTTTTCTATAATAAAGCTTCTCGTCAATAATCAAGTAATTGCTTATTATGTCCAGATCGACGGTGTTGGTTTTTAGTTGGTTAATTAGTGAACTAAATCTTGTCGTTCTGGCATTGTAACATATAGAACCAGTATCAGTGACTTAGAGACGGTTTTTTTCTATTCATTGTATAGACTGGATTTCTGCAGAGTGCACCTACATGTTTCATACGATGGGCAAGCCTATACTCAACACTAACGTTATAATATTTTATCAAAAACCACTATACTGCGTGACCGTACCTTGGACCGCTGCACAATCGGTAACAACCTTTACACGACATATTTACCTATAACATACACGCGAAATCTACGTAACGAGTCCAACAGCGAGAGTTTGAAGCTCGATAATAATGGTCCATGCTATGCTCACTTGTAACACGACTGGTCGTAATGAATTTTATTTGCAGTTTGTTTTTGCATCAATATACCGGCGACACTTAACTTACTCGCATCCGTATTTACTTCTGTAGGAAGCGCGGGGTCATACAAAGCGAAAACAGGCTTAGAACCCGAAATATTTTGCAATCGTTCAAAACTAATCCATTAAGGGGTACACAATCAGCGCGAAATTTGGAATAAACTTCTTAAAATAACAGCACAATCCGATAAATTGACGTACCCACATGACACACATTACTAGGCAAATGAAACTTGAAACTGCCAACACGGCTGTCTGCCACTGGTGGCAATTTGACCTGACCATTAAAGCGATTTGTTTTTTTCAAAACTAGTGTTTTAACGAGTATTCATATTTAACTTTCGGTATTAAGTCCTTTTTTTGTTAGACATTTTATAAAATAATAACACCAGAATTTAAATCAGTTGAGGGTAGAAGTAAACCTTCTAAAAAAATGCCAATACCTACTTCGTTTTGGGTATCGACAGATCTACCGACAGATTATGCTAGGTACTATTAATAAATCTCACACTGAAGGTCTCTTTTCTAAACTAAATGGAACCCCGGTATACTTATACTACCTACTACCTTTGCTAGTTCTAAAATCTGTTTTATGAGTATCATCTGGATTAATTGCTAACTTTGGACCATACTGATACGTAACAGTTGTAATCTTTGCCAGATAACTCGAGAAACTTTATCATCTATATAAGGTAACGGAAATCTTTCATTTTACAGGGACATTTAAAGCGCGGTAATCAACACAGAGCCTAGTAAGCGGCGGCGTTCTATTTTGTGACAGAGCTTATTATCGACGTTCATTTTTTGACTTAGACCACAGGATAAGCGTAACTGGTCTAAGGATGTCTAATGTCTATATACCTACGGGTTGATCAGTGGCAAGCTTAATTTTGATCTGCGTAATTAGTACAATATCATGAGTGTGCACCCGAAGCTAAACAATGTTTGTATTTGGTTAATCTATTTATTCGCACTGCTAGACTAAGTGGCTATGGCCTGGCTAGAACAAGAGCTAATTATAAGCACCTCAGATCAGGGAACAGTAGATAAGCACATACATGAAGTCACGCCTTTTTTTCCTTGCGGGTAGACAAACTACAGAACGCCATCTGCTACTATCCTTATAACTCTCCTTTCAACTCTTGTTTCGTTTACGTAAAAACATAGTCATACACGCACATACACGGATGCTGGTTATGCGAACTAGTTTTATCCTCATTATTTAAAATATGGCGACGAATAGAACAAGTGGCTATGGCCTGGATAGAATTTGAGTTATCGATATTGCGAATATGGAAATGAGAAAGACAACGCACCTGACAAACTGGCTGTGGCTCCTGGTAGACTAGCTGTTGCTCCTGGCAGACTGGCAGTGGCTCCTGGCAGACTGTCGGTGGCTCCTGGCTCCTGGCAGCTCTCAGCCCTTGTTAGGACCTCTCCTTGCAGTCACACGCAGCACAGGGCTTGATGCAGTCTTGCTCGGCGTGCAGTTGGGTCGATGGCAGAGTGCAGCTCACGCCGTGAAGCTTGTAGTGTCGTTCCGTTCGTGAATAACACAAACTTCTTCGATTTTTCTTCAGAGTCAGGTGATCTTGCGGTTGTGGCGTGGATGTGTTATTAAACGCAGATTAATTTTTGTTCATACCACTTCTGAGTGAAACGGATAAATAAAAACCGGGCAGAGCTTTGTTCAGATCTTGTATTCACAATCGAAAGAGACAAATAAAATGATGGGCAATCGCTTATATTAACACAATCCTCTTGCTGACATAGCTTGACTGGAGGGGAGGCTTCAATATGGCAGCTTAGCTTCGGCGGGCTCGGCGGGTATTGGTCGGTTGCACGTAGGCCGACGTCACATCCGTTACAGTAGGTAGCAATTAATCATATCCTCTAAGTCTGCGCTAACTACCACTTAGCCTGTGTTTTAAGATAACTGACTACGGAACTACGCTACATTATGAGCAACTATGAGTTGATACGTAATCAACTTTGTTCTATACTCAGCCATATTATGAAAGCTCTTTAAATCAGAAGAGTGAATAGGTTTCTTTTAGGCAAGATTGCTCCATCGCCGGCCACATGCCGCTGAGGATCAAATGCGAACCTTGGGGTCTTTTTACCCACCTCCAGATAACTTTCACAAATTTCATGAAAAATCTATTGACTTTCTGGAATTGTTTTACAGTGTCAAAGAAAAAGAGCATGTGCTCAATGATATTCATGCGAATACTTAGAACAGGAATCTCGCAAACACTATCGTAACTCATAAGTGTCGTATGTACAAGTACAGTAATAAATAATGTTTAGGTGTAGCACGGCTCGTTGGTTCTGATAGATTGAGAGATAGTTATGTCTTACTATGATACGAGTAGCATTGCATGACTTATCTGTTCATGATAAACACATCAACACGGTCTAGGGATATTTCATACTCAATTAAATAACTCGAAAAGTACTGGCCGCATTGGAATCTTTTATACACCGATTTGTTTGTAATTTAACTCAGACTAATTCCAAATTCAAATTTTTGAAAATTCTTTTGTTTCGGTGGCATAAAAATGTCTTGATGTGTAGGAGAGGGAATTTTCATTTGTGCGAAATTTAGAAAACAATACGAATTACGTTTAGTTACAGTTTTTTTTCATTTTTAAACGAAAGATAAAGTTAAAATTGAGGTATTGTAGCCATGCAACGCCAACATTTGACGAGGGCGGAGATGTTACGAGCTGTGGGAATGCTGGAAGCTGGGTCTGTTCAGCGTAATGTTGCTGAGGCCATAGGGACCCACCAAAATGTAATTTCAAGATTGTGGACACGCTGTCGTGCCACAGGTGAAGTAGCGGAGAGGCACCGGGGGCCAAGTCGCATCACTACCCCCAGACAAAACGATTTTTGCAAATTACTGCGCGAGCTCAACCAAATGCAACGGCGACTCAATTGGTCCAAAGGCTGCGAGTGGAACACCAAGTGCTTGTGAGTGACCAAACTGTAAGAAGGCGACTGCATGAAAGCAATCTACGCTCTCGTAGACCACTCTGGGTCCCACCTTTACGGAGAGGCAATCGTGGACGACGATTAGAATGGGTTCGGAACCACGTGGACTGGGGCCGTGAGCAATGGTCCAATGTGCTGTTCACGGATGAATCCAGGTTCGGCATCCATCTAGATTCACGAAGGACGCGTGTTTGGCGAGTTCCTGGACGATGGAGCCGTCTTCAGAACCCTCAGGAAGTTCACCCATACCAAGGAGGAACAATTATGGTTTGGGCAGGAATTCGTCTTGGAGGACGGACGGATCTCGTTTGGGTGCGGGGCAATATGACGGCAGAACGATACGTCCAACAGGTGCTGGGGCCCGTAATCTTGCCCCACAGAATACAAATGGGGCAAGATTTCCTGTTCATGCACGACAATGCCCGGGCACACACGGCGAGAACGGTAGCAGCTTGGTTACATACACACAATGTTAGGGCCTTAGACTGGCCTGCTCAATCGCCAGATCTAAATCCCATTGAGCATGCGTGGGATATGCTGCAAAGAAGAGCTCTGAAGGAAGTTCCTGAAAATCTGGCTACAGAAGATCAACATTTGCGCACCTCAGAAGGACATGGAAAAATATTCCGCAGCAAGACATTGACAACCTTGTTCTGAGCATGCCGAATCGTTGCCGATGTGTTATGAACATCATGGGCGCTTTCTCAGACTACTAACTTCAAGTTTATAAACACAAATTAAATGATTTTTCTATTTTTTCAGTTTTTACTCATAAATTGAAAGTTAATTCATATACGGTTTCCGTTTATGCTTCATTTTTTTTCCATAAAATCCTGAAATTTTAATCGAAGTACCTTAAACATTATTAAAAAATGGTAGAATATTAAATAACGTATCTTTTAAATATATACATGTCATATAAATAATTAACACATTGATAGTAATTCGCTTTTTAAAAAATATCCCTAGACCGTGTTGATGTGTGTATATATGTTTAGGAGAGATAATATTGTGATTGACCAAGATCTGAAATTCAGGATTTATACTATTTTCTGATTACTATTGTACAAGCGGGAGTGTTATTATGACAGTTGTAGAAATATGTGTGCCTTAAACAATAAGCATTTATTATTTATCAACATCTATCTTTATTCTGATATTGTTATGCTTTTCTGCAAGTTTTTTTTTTAAAGAAACGATACTATATAAAAGTGTGCATATTTCAAACGCCAAACCCAAAAACCAAAAGGAATATATAAAAAAATCCTAATACGTAAAAATATTGCTGAGTTAAAGAAAAACACATTATAAATATTTAAAAAAAGAAATAAGAATAGCAAACATATTTCATAAAGAGAAACATTTATTTAAACACAATCCAGCCTACTTATAAATCCAAATCAATGCAATAAATTTATGTCACGAAGACTAGATTACATTACTGCTAAAGTACTCGGAAGTAACTGGTAATGTAATCACATTATAAGATCTGACGAGCTGATAGGTAAAACGTGTATTATAAAAAGCTAACAAAAATGTGTAAAATCTTTTCTTAAATTTTTGTAAACTAAAGTGATATTTTCAAAGGTACCTAAAGTATAATTATCTTAAAATCTTCAATAACATCACCTAGATTTATTAGTTAGGGGTTCTTGAAAGTAGGTACTTCAATCTAGAACAGAAAAGTTTAATCTGAGTTTCCCACAGTGACGACGATACAAGAAAATGAGGCAGGAAAATTGGTACCTACATTAAAATACATGATCCGAAACGACTGTCTATCTTAATAATAACTTCGCGATTTAACGAACCCTCGGCTTTGCCGGGTTTGCTGAATCACTAAAATTAGGGTTTACATAACTTTAACTGTAAATTGAAAAATTCCCTTTTTATTTTTATGGGGAATAATTGAGTTATGGGAGCACAAATTGCTTGCGTTTAATTTTATTTAGGGAAACAATAATATAACAAAACAATACGTTACTAAACATAAAAGTTGGTTTGTTTTTAAAAGTTCTAACAAATACTTAAACCAAAAAAGATAAGGACAGAAACTTTAAGATCTTATTATATAGGTTTAGGTACCTACCCTATTCATGTGCAATAGGTACGTACATAACTACATTTTTTTTATTCAATCTATGATTTTTCATAAAGTCGTTATCGTTGTTTATTCAATTCGTTCCATGTTTTGATCTTCAAAGTTAAGCAATGCTCGCAGAGTTTGGTCCGTGGGTGGGTGACCATATTAACATACCGAGAGTACCGTGCTTCCCTGCCTCGGAAATCACGCTAAGCCATTGGTCCCAGCCATAATTTAAGATATTTGACAGTCATTACGGATAGTCAGCAGCCAGAAAATCTGACGCCAGTCTTGCCAAAGTGCATCGTGTTACTCAGTTACTGGGTTTTGGAGGTCAGATACGCAGTCGCTTCATGTATAATACTGGTGCTTACCTACATTCGGTTAGCCTGTTAGTCGACCCCAAAATAATAAAATTAGCAAAAGGTTTGGCAGGTTCAATGATTATGTGTCACAGAAGTATCAAGTTCATCTCATTTTATACGTGTTCGCGATCTTTAAATTTAATTGAGCACAACAAGTGAATTTTCTGTGTTTGCAAAAATAATTTTGATATATTTACGCTTGCAATAAAGATGCTTATTGTCAGGTTGATAAACGATAAGTTTGCACTTCTCGTTTCCCGCCCATTCCAAGGTTACAAACGGTGTGGGTCATGCCATCAAAGTCAGTCTTTCTTTGATCGAGACGTGATAAATAACTATAAGGGTAAGTGCTTTTCTATAAACTGTATTCTATAAACTGTGTTTTATAAACTATTTTCTATAAACTATGTTTTGTGTATTTGTTATGAGACTACACTGGGTGAGTCATCCCCGCTAAAATACCCACACAAGGTTTTAGTATTTTAAGTAAAATACGACATCGTTTTTATGTTTTATTCATCATCATCTGCCTAGCCTTTTTCCCAACTATATTGGGGTCGTTTTATTATTTAATCATTTTTATAAATAACTTAGCATCATCAAAATGTTTTTTAGGGACTTGTAAATACCCAAATATGATTAAATTTTCTTTCGAAATGCCAAACCAATTATATTTTTTTATAAACACATTGTACCTACCCACCTATCTCAACGAAATAATTGATATCTAAAGTACCTTCCTCACAGTCGCAATAGGATACAGACAGAGGTAATTAGCCATGAGCAGATCCCCTGTTACATATTCTGTTCCACATTTTTTTTTTTATAACGAATTACCCATGTCCGTACATTTAACCCTTTTGTCTGAAAATTCGGAAATATTGTAAATTTTTGACCTGCCTTTAAAATAAACATAAGCTTGAAAACAGATTGCTTTTTGATTCTGTTTTTGGGGAAAATAAATAAATTTATTTTATTCAATGTGTGGAAACGAAAATAACACGGTTTACATTTTAAAACTTTTGGGGATATCAATTCGGGCTTTCATCAAAAAAGTTATTTTATTTGCTTTTGCACTTTTATTATAAGCTTTTATTCCAATTAGATTTTGGTCTAGATTTCCAAACTTATGTGATAAAAATGTTAAATTCAAAAAAACATTTTAGTAGTGATTTTTTTTTTTGGTTAGTGTTTGTTCTGTAAGTAGTACCATATCAATATGATTGTAAAAAGTAATCTGTGGCGGTACTGATCCGATTACGAAAATCCTTTCACCACTGATAGTTCAGTATGTTTGTTCTGGAAAAATTGGTTCCTATGGCCAGTGATGTGTCATCCCATACAAAGAAACCATGCCGACGTACTGTACTGATTATACTGATTATTTTTTGTACATCAATCGCGTTCGGTTCCTTTCCACGGATATAGATAGTGATCAATCTATCGCAGTGGAACGGAACCAAACGCGATCTATTTATAAAAAATAATCGGTACAATCAGATGAAAAACACTAGTTACGTCGGCACGGTTTCTTTGTATGGGATGAGGCATCTGTATGCTAGTATTATATTATCTGTGTTATGCCAAATGTTACGGGAACAAAGCCACGCTAATAAGTTAGTTCAAAACATCCAACGTACTATAAATAACCTAACCACTCGCATATTTATCTGCCCCAAGCTTTTAACACAGTAGCATGCAATAAACATTGGGCCTCACTACATAAACAACAGACATACAATAACAGACAATACCAACGTTTTCTTTTTATTGTTATTACCACGGCAATTTAAAGGCATATTACAATACACGGGTCTTATAATTACTGTGTGTTCCCTTCACGACACAACAAATTAGTTGGTATAGAAGAACCATTCTTGAAGATACGTTAAATTATAATTATTTAAACCATTCAATATTATAAACGCAAAAGTAACTTTGTCTGTCTGTTTGTTTGTTACGTTTTTACGCCTAAATCGCTGCACTCATTATGATGAATTTTGGTATAATGATAGAGTTAACCTCGTACCGTGCCCCGTAACCGTGCATCCTATTCCCGTAAGGGACTTTCTGTTCACACACGTCAGGGACATGACTGGACCGTGGACAGTCCGCAATCTTCCACCTGTGCCCCTCGGTCACCATTTTGTTGTCGTATGAGAGTATCGCCTTAGTGTAGTGTAGTGAAATAGAAATTAAAATACGCAATATACGTCATGTCTTTGTTTAATACAAAGGAGTTGATTACGATTGCAATTGCTCTAGATGAAGAGGAAATGGAAAAGGTACAAGACGTACAGAACTCTATATATGCGTTCTGCCTCTATGAATAACTCGTCATTCATATTATTTAAAGAAAATATCAACAACGTGCAGGGAAAATATCGGCACACCCGTGCACGTCATGGCTTCGGGCTAGGCATTGAAGCTCCGTCACTGGCACGGACGTGTGTGAACGAGTTCATATAAAATGTACCTACACACCGATATTTTTTTGAACCCGTGACACGGGCACGGTTCGTCCACGTCCCGGGCACGACCCTGATATGTGGGGATAGACCTTTACTAAAATCATGAATCTGCCGGAGTTCACATTATCACATTTTTAGGGTTTCGTACCCAAAGGGTAAAAACGGGACCCTATTACTAAGACTCCATGATCCGTCTGCCTGTCTGTCTGTCTGTCCGTCTGTCACCAGGTTGTATCTCATGAACCGTGATAGATAGACAGTTGAAATTTTCACAGATAATGTTTTTCTGTTGCCGCTATAAAGCAAATACCTACTAAAAAAAAATACCAAATAAATATTTAAGTTGGTCTCCCATACAACTGACGTGATTTTTTGCCGTTTTTTGCGATAGTGGTACGGAACCCTTCGTGCGCGAGTCCTACTCGCACTTGGCCAGTTTTTACAAGTCTTACCGTAAAACGGTTCCTTCATAAGCATACTCTCTTAATAACGGCTAAGTTAAAAGGGTATAAAACATATATTTGTTATTGATTCATGGGTTTCATCATACATTATTTTTGATACATGGGTTTTTCGAGTAACTAATAGTTTTCACATTTTCACTACTTTGGGATACTCCTCCAGTTTTGGAAAATTATATTAGTTACACGAAAAACTCATGTATCACAAATAATATACATGAATCAATACTAAATGTATGTTTTGACTTGGATGTTAAAAATATTTTTACAAAGAAAATTTGATAGCTAAAATTTCTTCATAACTGAAATAGCATATGTAAATATAATAATATTTTGCAAAAAAACCTGTTTATTGATATTTTGGCTCCGTGCAGGTGTATGGTTAGTACTACTTTATCATTGGGTAATATATACGCCTTAAAGATAATGCTATGCGGGTGGCCATCGCAGTTAACCAAGTTTACCGAATACTAAAACCGTAATTGGTTATTTAGGTCTGAAATTATGTACGGAATAGAGGCTTTGGTACCGAAGCACTATTCAAAACAAGAAGGCCATATACACTATCACAGTTCCAAACCTTCTGCGCTTAACCTTCTTCTTCGCTAACCTATAAACAATATGTCTCCGCCTGGTAGATTGTATCGCAGGCCCGTGCCCGTGGCCGTGGGTGACACACTAAAGATTAATTCGAGATAAGAATAACTTGACATGTGACAGTATCGGTGAACATTTTAAGGGACACGTTGTACGTTACTAAATTTTGAGAGGAAATTGGAGTTTAAACTTTGATGTCTCAATAAACTTTATAGGACATTTGAAATCAATAAATTTATTAGAATCTAGAAAAATTATGCCGTTATTAGAGTTCTGTACCCAAAGGGTAAAAACGGGACCCTATTTCTAAGACTCCACAATCCGTTAGTCCGTCTGTCACCAGACTGTATCTCATGAACCGTGATAGCTAGACAGTTGAAATTTTCACAGGTGATGTTTTTCTGTTGCCGCTATAACAACAAATACTAAAACAGAATAAAATAAATATATTAGTGGGGCTCCCATACAACAAACGTCATTGTTTTGCCGTTATTTGCGGTAGTGGTACGGAACCCTTCGTGTGCAAATCCGAGTCGCACTTGGCCAGTTTTTATTTAACGTTTGGCTTGCTTTTGACCACTAACTCGCCTAATGGTAAGCGATGATGCGGTCTACGGTGAAGCACGCTTGCCTAACAGTAACCTATTTACTCTTCACTTAAGTCCCCAAGGTTGTTGCTATCAGGAAACAAATAATTCCACTCCTAAGCTGTGTGCACAATGAAAGTATTCGCAAAACACTTTGTGCGTATAGGTGGGATGTTCACCATGTACCGATGGTGCATTGCCGAACGTCTTGTAGTCCATTATTGAAAAGGGCTAGGCGATATCTAATTACGCAGTTCCAACGTACACTCTCCCATATGTAACCGATAAAAAACCGACCGGCTAACAAGTCGTAAGTTCAAGGCTCTGGAGCCTTGAACATCGACGCCGACCAGAGCTTTGATTCAACCAGGGCATCGTTGCCGATAAACCTCTTGGCCCGTCTGTCAAGTGCATCAAGCTAGTATTTTATTTGGCAGATCTATCCTAGAGGTGTGAGAGTACAACATGCATAACCTTAGAAAAACATACCATTTCCATTCATCCCATCATCATTGTAAAAAAAACATTTTAGAAATCAAATAGACGGAGAGTGAAAATAGATGGTCCGGTCTGGTTCTAAATTCTGGATTTGTTTGATTGACAGAAATAGGCCTGCCTACATGAGACCTAAACTGAATCAGCACTTTGTAATTGTATCATACATTTCTACCTGCACTTTTGTGTAATAGCGTATGCAGTTCTAAATTTAAATTCTATTTAAGCTATTTAATTTTCAGGTAAAATACAAAACAGACTTATTTAATGCTTTTACATAAAGACTTAAACATAATACACATTTTCTCATTTTGTGTATGCTGAAAAAAGGGAATTGGTGTAGAAAGAAAAGTGTTTGAGTAAAATTAACCCACTAACAAAACCGTTGACGTATGTAAATAAAGTACTCACCCACAATATTAAGGTAAGACCTTTGTATGGGCAAGTATTTTTAACATCACTAACAAGACCGGTAAATTTAAGTAAACGGACTTGTCGTAGACGTGCTACGCCTTAGACGTACTACGCCGTAGTCGTGCTACGACGTAACCGTGCTAAGGCTTGGCAGAAATTATTTTCTTTTAATACTTGACCTGAAGTGGCTGACACTTCTTTTATATCTTTTGAATGGAAATCTTATCTGGATCATAGGTGACTACGAATTGATAAAATATTGGAAGGTTTTAGCTTAAGTAACACAACACTTTCTAGAAGGAGCTCATTCAAATATTGTTTTGTATAATGGTGTGTGTAACAGTCCCAATGTAAGTGTCCTATAGATCATGGGTTCGAACCCCGGCAGGCACTTTATTTTGTGCTAATCTTTTTATTTTTTTATTTGTGATGGGTTTGCTCTTGCCTTTAGTCTAGGTCAGAGGTGACAGAGACAAAGTCGACGATGGAGTGAGCTTACCCAGAAGAAGCCTGTTCACTCTAACTTTGAAGAGATTTGGGTTGTATGCGTTCGGAAACACACACGCAGGCAGTGAGTTCCACTCTTTTACTGTGCGCATTATGAAGGATGTTTGGAAGCGCTTGGTGCGAATTAGTGGAATAGCAACTAGGTGAGGATGGTAACTTGCAGTGCGTCTAGATGTCCGATGGTAGAAGGGGGCCGGTGGGATGAGGTCGTGGAGTTCATGAGCACACTCGCCAAAATACAGTCTGTAGAAGACCGACAAGCAGGCAACCTTACGGCGATGAGCTAAGCTGTGAAGCTTGGCATCCACCAGTTTGACGTCGCCAATTAGTGTCTTATCTCTGCGTTCCACCGAGTCAAGCGCGGCAAGCTGATATTTAGCAGAGCCATCCCAGAGGTGGCTGCAATACTCCATGCAGGATCGGACTTGCGCTTTGTAAAGAGTTAATAGCTGTCCAGGCATAAAGTATCGCTTCACTCTGTTTAGGACGCCCAGTTTCTTTGCCGCAATTTCGGCTGTGTAAAATATTTCATCACAAATTATTTCATCACCACCCCTTTAAAATCTGCATGTCCTAGAAACAAATTTGAAGTCATGTGCCATCCGCCAACCCGCACTGGACTCGCGTGTTGGAGGCCTGTGTGCCAGTAGTGGAAACATTGAAAAGCTGATGATGATAACACTGACAATATTAGTAACATATTCATACCCAATTGTTTTTATTTGAACATATTTTAAGTGAATCTTTAGTAAATTGTAAGTTTACTATAATCTTCAGACTTTCTCATACATTAAATTAAAAAGAAAATATGCATAATTATAATGTTAAGTAAAAACAATAGATTGAACTCGTTATTCAAATACATAGATTAATAAAACCCCGTTACAAAAAATAAAAAAAACTTTTTTACAATAATTACAACCGACTTCCAAACAAAAACACTACAAAGTGAAAAATAACTTCAATTTCGGAAGTCGGTGTTCCTGTTTTCGTTTCTTCGTTTTTTGACACCGACTTCCGAAATTGAAGTTATTTTTCACTTTGTAGTGTTTTTGTTTGGAAGTCGGTTGTAATTTTTGTAAAAAAGTTTTTTATTTTTCATTTTTAGTTGTGGTAGGTACATAATGGAACAGTTCTATAGGCTAGGTACCTATAACGCCCAAAGTGAAGCCAGAATAGATAAACCCAATAACATGAAACTTAAATAAACAAAACCGGTGGAATGAGAGTAGTTGTGAACTGTTCACACCTGCGTACTCCTTGAAAGTGTACCAGTGTGATGTTATGTTGTGAAATGGTGTAAACAATAAACAGATATGCGATTGCAGCTATCCCGAGTGATTTGCCGTCATTTATTGAAGAGTTCTGATGTATATCTCCGAAGTTCTTCATCAAAACTTGATGAAAATTAAATGGGACCACATGACAAACACCAGCTTTCGAATAAAAAAAGAATAATCAAAATCGGTTCACCCAATAAAAAGTTCTGAGTTAACAAACATAAAAAAAAATACCATCGAATTGATAACCTCCTCCTTTTTTGCGAAGTCGGTTAAAAACAAGGTAATACCACAATGTTACACAGAATTACACAAACACCAAAAACCGCATTTAATAACTACGCCACATTTCTAGAAGTAAATCTTGTTTTTGTCATAATACAATTTTCGGTGAAACTTATTCGCAATTTTCGTCGCCATCTCAGAGCTCGGAAACCCCTCGGAGGCCGCTGCGAGAGACGGTAATGTGTCATCGTCTACTTATAAAAACTAACGCACCGAGGAAATTTTGACTATGCTTGTAATAACCGAAACTTGTGTTCAGTGCAATTATTCAGCCACGTCCACTATTCGTAACTAATAGCTCGCCACGGCTTTGCCCGGATTGAACAAATATCTATAGAATATTAACATAATAGCATGTGTCCGTTTGGAATAATTTACTTTTCAAATGGTAAAAGAATTTTTAAACCAGGTCTTACAAAATTAACAAAGACAAAGATATTTACTTCAACTAGGCCACCAAGCGGCACTTTTGAATATCACAATTATAATTTTCATGGAATAAAAAGTGATTGTACCATGCGTACGGAAAGTAGCTTGTTATGGAGAAGAATTCACAAGAAACTTACCTACTTACTTACCTTACTACTCACTCTTTTAAAAAAAAGTAGTTTTTTACAATATTTAGGTACATAAATTAATAAATTCATATATGTGAGGACAATGCACCCAGAATAACATTATTTGCATTATTTTTTCCAATATTAAGTATAGATATGAGTGTCGCTGCGACACCGCCACGACGATTCCGTGTTCTATGATCACCGTATTAAAATAGTTGCAAGTCAGACGATCTTGCAGTATTAGTATTTATGCTAGACATTAATTTGGTTCTCAACGGGGTGTCGCTCAATCATCTTAGATGTGTATATTATCAAATATTTTTAATTCTGTCATAAAACTCAAATCTTACTCACGTGTACACTTGTGGAGGTGACGTCTGGGATGAATTGCTTTTCTGAGAAACTATAACGATGATTAGTTGGTTGTGATGTTTGTCGGTGAGATTTAAGTTCTGTGTTTCCGTTTTCGGAGTCTGTGTTTCCCGATAGCTACAATCTAGGGGCATTTAAGTCAAGAGTGAATGGTTTTTTTCTAGGCAAGCGTGCTTCACCGTCGACCACATCATCGCTTACCATCAGGTGAGATAGTGGTCAAGCGCAAGCAAATATATAAAAAAAAAAAGTTCATATTTTTAGCAATTCATAACTTCTTTTGTTAGCTTGGGACTAAATATTAAGACTCGAGACGAAGTGAAATTCAACCAGGGATGACGGTTGTAATTCAAAATGTTTAGGATTTTAACAGCGAATTTTTAGGTAGCGCGTGTAAACCACATTAATTTTAGACTTTTTAACAATCGTTATCACTGACAGAATGTCTAAACCCACTCATCCACTAATGACTTAATGACCAGAGGCTGTCAATGGTCATATTTATCTGATTTTTATTATCAAAATGGAGCATCAATTTCTTCATTTTTTTCTATAAAATCTATCTACCTAGACTTGCCGAAATAAATTGGATTCAGCTCAGTGTTTTTCATGGAGTCACTATCTATCTGACATTCACAACCCAGTGACTGGGAAATTCAATACATGAGAAAAAAATAAGACAAAAATATATATGTCAGCCCATTTTCACTAAAGAGTTTATGCTTCACGTCTGGACGCTGGCTCCAAGCAACCACCTACTGTACCTCATTGTGGCTCTTAGATGCCGGAGATCGCTGTGCACGCTAAAGAGGTCCGGAGAGTATTGTGCAGTCTAGACTTGAACAAGGCCAGCGGACCTGACGGCATTCCAGCGAGAGTGCGGCGGCAGTGTGCGCCAGAACTGTCTCCTGTGTTGACTCGCTCCGCCTCTCTCTTGTAAAAAGGACGGTGCCGAAATCCTGGAAGCTTGCAAATGTGCAACCAGTGCCCAAAAAAGGCAACCGTGCAGACCTTGACCGACCAGAAAGAATTTACATCTTTTTAGTAAAAACGGCGACAGACATAATTACGTTACTAGAAATAGGGACCAATTAGTTCAACCAGGTTTCAGACTGGCAAAAGTAGCCTCTTCTTTCATGGGGTACTGTACAAAATGTTACAATAAAATTCCACCCCACATTCTTGAACTGAATGAGACGAAATTTAAAACTTGTATAAAACGCACACTATGCAGGCTGGCATATTATAAGTTGGGGGATTACTTCACTGATAAAAATGCTTGGCTAAATGCTATTCCTGCTCCACATCCACTAGGGCGCAAAACCAAGTGATATGCAGAACATTATTGTTTTGAAGTGTTGTTGGAACTGCTGAAGACTGAATGAATATATTTGTATTGTATAAACTCAATTTCCTTACTATTGTATAACTGCAAAGCACGTGTGTGAGTACTATGTACCCAACTGTAAATCTACCATTTACTGTACCTGTGTGTCGTTCGTTGACTTGTGTGTGCCCTGGCAGTTGAGTGTGTCATGCTCTCTCAAATGTCTCTCTGATGGTGGCGCGTGTGTTGGATCATCCGGTTCCCTTCATGATGGTTGAGCTGGGTGGTGCCAATTCATGCGTCATGTTCGTGAGTGGACGCCGTCGGTTGGGATTGGTCATAACTTAACTGCTTCGGATGTAAATGCTTTTTTTCTAGCTTCTATTATATAACTGCACAGTGCATGTGTGAGTACTTTTATTACTTTATGCCTGTACGTAGTATAATGTGTAGCTATTCTGGACAGATTTGACCTTAAGCCTTGTCTCCCAGTGGGGTGATGACAATCTGGTCTCCTTTAACGCCACCAAAACAAAGGCGTGTCTTTTTACCGCAAAAAGGAGTATTTTCGATCAAACTCCTACTTTTCCGGGTACGTCTGTTCCTGTGACTGATCGGCTCGAGCTCCTAGGCATGGAGTTGACATCCAGTCTTAACTTCGGCGCCTCTATTGAGTACAAAGCCCAAATTGCGGCCAAAAAACTGAGCATCCTAAATAGAGTGAAACGATACTTTACGCCTGGACAGCTTTTATCCCTATACAAAGCGCAAGTTCGATCCTGCATGGAGTATTGCAGCCACCTTTGGGATGGCTAAGCTAAGTATCAGCTTGCCGTACTTGACTCGATTGAACGCAGAGCCAAGAGGCTCATTGGCGACGTAGAGCTGGCGGATGCCAAGCTACATACCTTGGCTCATGGCGGTTGCCTGCTTGTCGGTCTTCTACAGACTGTACTTCGGTGAGTGTGCTCAAGAACTCCATGACCTCATCCTACCAGCCCCCTTCTACCATCGGACATCTAGACGCACTGCAAGTTATCATCCTTACCTTGTTGCCATTCCACCAATTCGCACCAAGCGCTTCCAAACAACCTTCATAAAGCGCACAGCGAATGAATGGAACTCACTACCTGCGTCTGTATTTCCGAACGCATTCAACCCGAATCTCTTCAAAGTTAGAGTGAACAGGCTTCTTCTGGGTAAGCTCACTCCATCGTCGACTCTGTCTCTGTCACCTAAGACCTAGACTAGAGTCAAGAGCAAACCCAATACAAATAAAAAAATAAAAATATACCCAAAAATCTCAAGGAAACGTTAGAAGATTTACCAAGTTCGTATCAAGAGAGCTCACAAGTAAAAACTACGTCTTAACTTCATCTCTCGCCTACGTTAGTAGCAGGTCCTAGACGAGGTCGATATGGAACTAGTAAGTAATTGGTAGCCATTACACTTGACGGCAAGGATTTACCACGCAGGATTATATTTTGCAGGTTTCTATTTTATGTTTATGTTAGGAATATTTAATATTGTCGCCTTTGGATTATTTAGGTAGGCTTGTTATTCCGTCTGAGTATAATTGACGATTTCGGACCGAAATTAAGCCTCAAAATATCATTTAGAAACTATAATAAATGGTTAAAATACTATGAGTAAAATATTTTTGAAGCACTTAAAATAACGCAATTATGAATTTATACCTAAAAAGCTCGAGAAAAATGACAGAAGATTAACCCGTATTAAGGGAGCTCACGAATAAAAATAGGTCTTGAGAGAGGCGGTTTAGACGTAAGTACGCGTTGGAAGCAGGTCCTAGAAGAGGCCGATATGATACGCGTAAGTAATTGGCAACCATTATATCTGACGGCAAGGATTTACCACGCAGGATTATATTTTGCAGGTTTCTATTTTATGTTTGTTAGGAATATTTAATATTGTCGCCTTTGGATTATTTAGGTATGCTTGTTATTCTGTCTGAGTATAATTTACGAATTCAGACCGAAATTAAGCCTCCAAATATCATTTAGAAACTATAATAGATGGTTAAAATATTATGAGTAAAATATTTTTGAAGCACTTAAAATAACGCAATTATGAATTTACACCTAAAAATCTCGAGAAAAACGACAGAAGATTAACCAAACCCGTATTAAGGGAGCTCACGAATAAAAATAGGTCTTGAGAGAGGCGGTCCTAGACGAGACCGATATGATACGCGTAAGTAATTGGCGACCATTATATCTGACGGCAAGGATTTACCATGCAGGATTATATTTTGCAGGTTTACTACATATTATTTGTCGCCCTAGGATTATTTGGGTGGATATAAATGTATTAATGTGTCTGGTCTGGGCAAAGACTAAATATTTATATGGGTTGTTTAAAGTTTATGTTAAATATGCTTTAACTCTTAATATTATTGTTTTGTTATAACCCTTTTAACATCTATAAGTAGAAAGAAAGAAAAATTGTTTATTCTGCACAAACTAAACGCACAATACAAAATAAAGAGTGGCATTCACTATAGCCAAAAGCCTCGTATTTAAAACGATTTTTTTTTTGTGTATTGCTTGATGAGAGCAATACACAGTTTTCTGTGGGTGAGAGGCCAAAGACAATATACTTGCGTAATATGTTTCGACATTACCAAATTAAAACAAACAAAACAATCACAAATTAAACGAAATGCCGACTACTGAGTGGAAAATTATCCATCTTTGAAACAACAAGAACAAATAGGCTGTGCGTCGTATCTGTGCAAGAATAGGTCATTACTCAGCTTAATGCCGTGACTTCAGACGAACCTATCGTCAACAGCGCTGATTTTCAGTAAAAACCTCGCGAATGACGTAATGACGTACCCCCATGTGAAAATACTATAACTGGTAAGCAAAATTTCGTACGTAAATCCGACTGAACATGTTGAAAGTAAGTACATAGAACTAAAATAAAAAACATATAATGTCAAAGTCTCATTATAAACTATATACCTATGTCTGTATTTATGCGTTACATAATAAAATAAAAGATACATAAACTGAGAGGTATAATAATTACACTGAAAATAAAAATAAAATACTATGGTGTGTGTATTCCTAAATCTATTTTAATAATCATTATGTCTTATGCTTAAAAGTGATTATAATAAAATTTAATCTATCCCACCCAGATAATGTCAGAGCTTCAGAAAGACAGCAAACACGCCCCAGATGACCGATGAATACCATTCCTGTGTCAGTGACACAAGACCGGGCCCAAACTGGAGGGAATCAGACAGGCCACTCACACTGCTGGAAAACCAAGTACTACATTGTTTTTATTAGATGTGTAAAGAGGAGAACTTTTTCACTATTTTTCATTGGATTTTGAAGCGGAAGATTTATAATTTCATAACTTGTAATAAAATGATGTGACTAATGGCTATCTTATATACAGCAAACACTGTACAGTAAGCATTTTTACCAAATATTTGATCGATTTATCTTTTTTTTTCTGCTATTGAGATTTACAATTATCCTAGTGGTTAAATCTGTAAAATAAGAAACAACATTTCACAGAGAAACGTTCTATTTCTGTCATTTTAAAATAATAGAATATGCAGAAACAACAATGGAGTCTTACTTAAACATACAAATGAACACTTGCCAGTATTCAAGAATAACTTATCACAAAAAATAAAGACGAATAAATACATGCGTATAAAATAAAACAGGATTTCAACGCAAGTATGTTCAGACATGATAAACTATATGTACGTTTTATGAAGTAATAAGCGAAGCTGTTACTCGTGAAGATAATGTATAAAAACAATTTGTAGGATTTACTTTTATTGGGGGGATACGTTTTCAGGCGAACACGGAGTGTAGGGTAGAAGATTAAATTATCTTGTCGCTGAAAACCTGTACTGGGAGCTCATATAATGAACCTTAAAATACATTAACATGAAATTGTCACATTTCGCTAAAATTGCCATAGACTGGTAATTCAAAATTAATGTCATGTTTCTAACTCAAACGAACGTAAAAAAACAGCTCTCTAGCAACAAGAAATTAGCCGGGAATTAAAAGATACGTAAAAAGTAGGTAAGGAAATTACAATAATTAAGATTGATTAGATTTTTTTTAATATGACCTATCATTTTTTTATCACAAAGGAAGGATAGAAAAGACAATATTCAAGCGGCTTTTTCTCACTCTCAGAAGAGTCACAACCACTTTATATTTGAAATAGAAAAACAATATTTTATAGAGCCAAACAAAACCTATTTTATAGTACCTCGATAAAACATACAGACCCATGCAAATAGCTTTTATTTATTTATTTAATTATGGCACTCCAACGACTTATTCACTAAAACATTCTTTGCTTGCCCAAAATTACTTTAAATATCTAAACTACTCTAAGGAGAATGCCTTTTAACCTAACTTTAGACTCTATTGTAACTATGTGACCTAACTTAGTAACCGAGTCCGCTTTTAGTAGTTGTATTTGAAACGGCTGGCACGAGACGATTCCGTACTCCTATAAATTTCACGTACATTGACTATTTTAGAAATCGTGATTGTAACTGACATGTCTTGTGGCGTCAGATATATTTCACGGCGAAGGACAATTGGCTTTATATCATATGGATGATATAAAACCATATTTTTTTATAAAGACCCTGGTACCTGTAGTGTTCTTGGATAGGAGTGTGAAACTTTGTTCGTTTTCCTACTAAATTATTTGTTACTGGTTCTTGCTTTCTGGGCATCGTGTTACTGAGTTTAGATAAGCATTCGCTCCATGTAAAGTACCAGTACTCAGCTGCATCCGGTTATATCATGACCTGTAGCCAAGTTAACAATCTACAATCGATAATGCTAGTAGAAGCGAGTTAAGTGAATTTATTATTTGTGTGTTTTGGTGATTTTTGTGGTTTTCTTCAACGACTTGGTTTTTATAATAACCTAGAAATTCTGCTCAGAAAGAAGCTAGTGTACCCCCACATCATAGTTAAAATAGATCGAATCTGTTCCAAAACCGAATAGGGGCACCCTGACTTCACGTAGTCTTTTGGCTGCTACCCCTAGAGTGTATATAAAAACCTGAGATGCGAAGGGAGAGCAACCCCCAACCACTGTAACAATGCTTAGGCATCCGTGCGGGCGAAGCAGCGCATTTCCCGCAGCGCCGGAGACGATGCAGAAGCAACTTTTAAGTGTTTTGAGGTGAGGATACCAAAAATTAGTTTTTCTCAAGAAAACGGTTCGTTACCTTTTCATGGGATTGGAGAGTCCTCTCCTACTCTCCTACTGCCAACCGAAACTAGATTTTTATCTTTTAAACACAAGCACACACACAAAATAAATACAAACAGTAATTACAATAACAAACGTTTATTTCTAGTCAAAATAATCACCACTAACACTAATAAACAAAACGAATAGAACAAAAATTGTTAAATGACAGATTATACTCATCTAGTGTTGTCATATATAACAGTTTCGGGAATTTCAAAACGAACTAATCTCAATGCATAGAAGTAAGAAGTTCCTACGTAAAAGGACCAGTTATACTCCGAACTTTGACCGCTTGGTAATTTTTTAACCATGCGCAAATTACGGTGTAACATTTTTGGGAAGTATTTTAACCATGCGCATATCAGCGGATTCTTATTGGAATCTACCGAATCCCCGTCGTGACCAACTCGCTACTTGTATGCTAGACTTCCTAGTTCACAGATAGGATATCGTCGCGACATCAGCCAAACCATCCAAATCCCAATCTCACCCAACGCTGGCTTAACTAACTTAACTTGAAAAGGATAAAAGTCAAAAATGATGACATCACATTACGTGTGTAACAGAGATCATGTTAAAGTTAAATTGCAACAGAATAATTTTACCTTTCTTTACTTGTTTTTTTTTACATATACCAAATAATCACATTCACATGCTTAAAAGCATGTGCTTTTTCTTGTAAGTTACAACAGTGAAAAACTAGTTTTTTTGACAACAACATTTTTTTGATAAAATAAAGTCAACAGGCGATAAATCAAATAGCGAAGCTATTATCTTTTAATTTAAACTCAGACGTACATAATATGTCGAAGTCATGTACTGTAGATGATATCAGTAGTAATATATACAAATTTGAAGGTACACATTTCATTTAACTTACAATAATATAAAACAAGCATGGCAGCCGGCACTTGACGAAAATATCCGAACTACGCCAAACGCGAAGTAAAAGTTTACCTCATGCAGGCAAACGCTTGACGAATATATCTGAACTATGCCGAACGGAAACCGAGTGACGAGCGAAGTGAACGCTCATCTGATGCAGGCAAACGCTTGCTGTTCTTGTGAATTAGGTGAAGTGAGTATTCAACTCTTCTTCCCGTGGTGACAGAGCGAGCGAGCCACTGACCTCTATCATACAAGTACGCTGGACTAAATATATTAGATGAAATGACAGTTGATTTTTGTGCCCAATCAAAGCGCCCCACTCGAGGGTCTCAGGAACTAAAATTGACACATTTAGAGATAGGTTAATCCCGATATTTCTCAAGATTAGGTAATACTAATATATTCGCCTGGAAATGTTATATTATTTTAACTAATACGAGTATATGAGTATAAGTAATATTTTTAAATTACACTAATATCAAAATAGTAGACTTGGCAAGGCGTATCATCTACTGTATTGACTTCTCATAATATGTTGCAACTAAATATCTCATATTGGTATTAGTGATGAATGTTATATGAATGCCTAATAATCAGTAATAATATGTTAAAAAGCAATGTGTAATACTAAATTCTGGAATCATCATCATGATCATCCACAGTCCGACTTCGCCCACTGCTGAGCACAGGCCTCTCTCTTCTTGTATCAATCACCTCGTTCCTGTCTGGAATTAATTCTGGAATAATATCATGATTATTATAATTGTATTAACAAATGTTTTTAAGTCAAACAATTTATATCTGCATCTGAAACAGAGTTAAAAACTGATATAAGTCTTCACGTCGCTGGAATGCGATGTCACTCTTATTTGCACCTTAACAATACAGAGACAGGATCTCAGCGATGAGAGCGAGAAATATGTCCGTTGTAAATTATTATCCATCTCATTCGTACGCAAATATTTGTATGAATGATGTTCCAACCGAGTGAATCCAAACTATTGTAAATGTAAGTATTAACTAACTAGTATACTTGAGCGAGCAGATACTTGCTCAAATATACTAGTTTTAAGGATAAGTTGTTAGCCTATCCCCATATTTAAATCTCACTGATCTGACAGTAATGCGCTATAACTTTAGTAGCACGCTATCCACTAGTTTATAGCTTGCAATCTGATTTAAAGTATTTTTCAGTTAACCTTTACAGCAAGTTTTCTATTACTTAGAAATGAATCTCAATTAAAATAATTGGGATTTTCTTTTTCTCTTACGTATTAAATTATTCTCACGTATTTTTATACCGAAGGCTATGTCCCATCTCTAATATTAGTTCCATGGAATCTCACGTTAAGTCACGTTGCTATCAGCACCAAAATGGCGAAAATCAAATGTGTTAATTTTGTCATCGATAATACGAAGTTGTGACTACGTATCATTTATTTTATTTAATCATCGAATATTATTTAACTATCGCGCACATGTGCAAACCGTTTTGAGACAAAAACATTCGGGTATAAGTACGGTGTGACATGTACCCCAATAAATTACGAAACAATCTATTCATTTTAAAATGGTGATGCTATGCAGCTGAAAACACTTACAAACACAACACTTAGGCGACGAAGTCGAAAGGGTCTTGTAGCGTCGCTGCAGGTAGCATATGGTATGGGAACAAGAAAAAGGTTGGTGAGAGAAAGGGCGGTCGGTTGGGAATGACACGAAGGACTTGTCTCTAGGCAGGCAGATAGGAAAGACCGATGGTGAAACATCGATAGGTTACGGACTAGTTTAAAATCACGTGTTTTAGACGGATGGAGGAGAGTGGAACCAATAATCAAAAGTCGTGTCGTGGTAGTTATCGTGGTAAAAAGTATAATTATTAAGTTAATAATAATTTAGACTAATCTCGTATTCATTAGTTGAGTGCGTGACAGTATGGATGGGTAAGTTTTAATAGTTTTATTACATAGGTAGGGACAAATCTCTAATGTACCTTTTGTTTAACATAGCGTGACCTTGTATTTACTTCCTAATCCACACCTTGGCAGATATTTGTCACTAGCATTTGGTCTAGGGAAGCGGTGAAGTCTTTCGCCACACGTTACATGCCCTAGCCCATAATTTATACACTAAACAATTACTCATTTGATTATGGACTATTATTGACCTTTAACTGACATTACATACATGGAAGGCGGAGCCGCTGAAACTCACCTTTGTATAAAATAGGCTATAAGGCCACTCTCAATTAAGAACGTAGGACTACCAAATGTTAGTTGTTAAATACTGTTTCCTATAGGACTGATTACGAGTCTCATTGCGTTGCTTTGTTGTACGGACACTTATAAGCTAAAGGGGGTAGTCATCGCTGAACATCACACTGGGATATGATCATTTAATGAATGTTAGAGTCGTGTCTCGTTAAATCGCACCAGGCTTTCGGGCCAACCTCTGAACAAAAAAAAAAAATATTTAGTGAGACACGATGGAAGCCCAGTGGAAAGACCCAGCTGTAGACGTCGCACGGTAGTCAATTACACTGGAGCAACCTCGAAATTGGGGTGTTTATAAGTGTGAAGTGACGACTTAATCCATTTCGCCATACAGCAAAACGAACTCAATGATTTCCGCATCAGACTGAGTCTACGGTACGCTTGCTAGTTTTGTATTTTCTTTGTAAAGGGTGTTAGGTCGAGGGTGAGCTATTTATTATAGTGCGCGTCCAGTAATTCTGGAAGCATGTCTCGCTCAATGGCAGGATTGTGTAAGACATGCTTAAGTTTAGGGAAACATGTACTGTATGGACCGCTGCTAATCCTTCCTAGGACGCGCATTCGAGGCCCTGCAATACACGTAATGACGTGCCTGCTGCTGAAAGGTGGTCTCACGTCACTTGAGTGGGAATCTAGACTATTGTCAATGAACTAATTAACTTAATTCAAAATAAACGTATTTATCAAAGCAAGCGTAGCGCTCCTTCCAACTTCCTTTCGTTAGGTAAATAATGCACTTTGCAATCCCTCTATCTAATTAACTTCATACATCAGTATTGTTTTACTAATAAAGTCCATATGACTAACAGACAGAAAAGTGTGCTGGGAAGTTTGTTTCATCATTTCTTCTTACCAGCATTTACACTAGGAAATGATGGCAGAGGCGGGCGTTTTTAGGGGCTGTCTGTAGGAGGATTGATCTTATCAATTCCAGTTATTTCTAGAGTTAAAACTCTCTGCCAAATTAGTTACCTGTATTTGTATTAATCTTTCAATGTATATTCACAATCCGCGACCATTTTTCGGTCTTTGATTTAAATACTCTATACATTAGTGTAAGGAGTTTCTCGCACAAGCTTTAGTTAAATGTAACAATTTAGTATATATACCTTTAGTACATTTTATCTTTCTAAACCACTTCCAAGTTATAATTTTATAACTGTGAATTCCAAAACAAAACAAAACCATAATTTGGAATTCACGTGTACACGGTGGAAAGGTGCCCAAGTCAGGAAGTCGAACCTTACAAATTTGTGCGGCTGGTTGGGGCACAGATTCTACTTCTTCAGAAGTAGCCGTTTTTAAACTCTAAATCTAGGCATTTAGCAAAAACAAAATTTTATCAGCCTAGGCTCGTTTAGGTACAGTCACAAAGTCCAGCGTACTTGTATATTAGAGGTCAGTGGAGCGAGCGCTCGCCGCGCGACCTCTATGGTCCATCTGTGCATTGTAACCAGTAGGTTATGTCAATTTATTATTGGCCGGACTAATAAGTAACTAGTAGGTATCTATCTACTATAAAATATAAATAAGGTAAATGAAATGCTTAAGAGTTTTTTTATACCTACATAAGTAGTATTTCAATAGCTTAATCATATTCGTTAAACTCAATCATCGATAGGATTGTAAATATAATACATTTATTTGGCAATCCATAGCATCACTGACAGCTCCCTCCACTTCGAACTCACTTCACTTAAGTCTGCACGGTGAGATGTCTACAGTATATACTGTTTGATCGAAGAACGGACCTTACAAAACTATTTGTCTGCTAAACCACTTCCAGCCTGGCCTTAATTAGGTTAACCACAATAATCCCGTTTACCGGACTTTTGAGCATCCGGGATATTCTGCGATCCCGGACATTCTACAATCCCGGACGTTAGACCGGGATCGCTTTGGTTCACTTCTAACTAACTATTGGCCGCTTGATTATCTGCTATAAAGCTGGTCATTTATCATAAATCATAGAGCATTTAACCCTTATGGTGATTTTGGAATAGAGATAGTTCTGTTTTTGGGCTGTTTTAATGAACGAATTAACCGTGCACTTAGCTTCTAATGTTTCATAAGTATCCATGTGGATTTAAGCATGCAATTACTATGTACTGTGTTGTTAACACACACCATCATGCTTGTATTCTCTGAAATGTATAAAGGTTCACCCACATTTCACTAGTTATGTACGTGGTGAATTTATCAAGTGAGGCGGATAACAAAATTCGAAACTATGACGAATAGCGAAAAAGAGGCAAACGAGTCTATGACGAAATGTTATTTAAAAAAAAAATATAAAACTTAAATTAAATATAAAACTTAAATAAAAAATAAAACTACATTGACGATTTATTAAAATCTTTATTTCTTGTCTGAAATCAGCACCGTTGATTTTGAAACAGGATCTAACGTGTAACGGGGTGTCCCTACAATTTGTCCGACACAACGGCTGAATTTTTAATAAAAGTGACAAGTTAGTATCTCATCCAGAAGGCGCGATGATAAGGCGTTTTCCTTTTATTTTTATGCGATAAGCGAAAGATTTACTTTATGTTTTCTATTTCAGATTTGCGAATTAATATAGAAGATTTTGTCGTAGCTTTTAGAATAAATGAAAATTATGAAAAAATTAACTAATACAAGTGTTTATGTGCCACTCATTTCGACATTCCTTCATGTTAAGACTGATATCTACATCCCTACGTGCGTAGCTCTCGCCGACATCCCTACGTTCTGGGCGACCACGAACGGAGTCAGACCAGTCGTGGCTCGAGCTGCGAGCGCGCACCGGCTGAAACTGCTTAGCACTGTGTCATTCATCGTTTTCGTGAATGCGTGGTTCTCCGTTCGCCTTCAATCGTATGTTTTCTCTTTATGTTAAAGTACAATCCTTCCACTTAGTTTTCTTTACCTCGCCATCAATCATCATCATCTCACCCGAAAGACTTCCACTGCTGATCATAGGTCTCCCCAAGTGTCGTCACTTCAACCGGTCTCGTGCGTTTTGCATCCAGCGGTTTCTCACAGCCTGAACCAGGTCATCAGTCCACTTAGTGGGAGTCCTTCCAACGCTGTCTACCGGTACGCGGTCATCATCGGTTATCATCACACAACAACGTCCCAAGTAATCAACAATAAGGTTCCTGTTTATAAACAAAGCAAAGGAAATTTTGTATAAACTTTCTTGTAGAAATTTGTTCATATTCGTGGGTAGAAGCAGTTCTTAAGATATGAACGCACCTTGCCGTTAAAATCAGTACAGTGTTTTTTTTTCCTTTTTGGCAACTGAGTCGATGTCAGCTATCCTGCCAGTGTCTTGTAAAGTGATACTAAAATAGAATGATATTTTCAATGTACCATAATTTTCGTCTGACATTAGCTGTCGAAAAATTTTCTGGACTTCATAGAAATATACACCAGAAGCAGAATGTCATAATGCTGGCGTTTTTTTATGTTTCTATACCAAAATCTCCTTTCAAGCGCTTTTTTGTTGTTCTAAATATGTAACATCGTTTTTATATCTTTTATTCTTCTTTTCTCTTATTTCCTTATCTTGGCTATAGGGAGAATATTCTGCATGAAAAATTATGTATTATTTTAAGAGTGATGTTTATTATAATTTGCTACAGTTTAAAAAAGCCTTTTTTCTTCTTCGTTTTTGGGCAGAATTTGATCAGAGAAAATGTTGGTTGCTATGGTAACAGGATAGGCTGCCTACTTAGAAGTAAATAATCACATCATCAGCCTATTAATGTTCCCACTGCTGGGACACAGGCCTCCTCTCTGTGAGAGGGAATGGGCCGTAATCCAACGCGCGGGCCCAGTGCGGGTTTGTGGATGTCACATGTCTTTGAATTTTTGGTTCTAGGACATGCCGGTATCTCCACGATGTTTTCCTTCACCGTATTGAGAGCAGTGGTGATGAAATTATTTGCACAAAGTAAAGCGCTTGCCTGGGTTTAAACCCACGGCCTACAACTTGTAAGTCACTGCACTCTATAGAAGTAAATAATATAGTAACGTAATTAAATTATCGATTCTACCTCCTATTATTTTCGTGGTATTAGGGTCGACCTTGTTTTTAAGCATTCAGAATAATGTCTCTCAATTGGTTCTAGATTTTCATCATAATAATTTCAAAGTTCTTATTAAGGGCTTTTTCATACCTATTCTTTTCTATTCTATTAAAAGAACCATTGTATTTTTATTTTCCATGAACAACACAATGTAGAATGTAAAATTCTACTATAATAAAAAGAAACTGACATTTGTGTTTGCACTCAGTTTGCACTGCCTTACAAGGAAATCAATTTGTATCACTTATGCAAGCTCTACCCCCGGCAACTTATTAACTGCAAACAATACAACAATTCCTGAGTCTCGGAAGGAATGTAAGTGACAAAATACAAGAGAGAATTTTAAGTAGCTCTCTCAGCACAGCTTGCATCTCGAATAGTAAAAATATAAATGGTTATCGTCGTTGATGTTGCGTACTTTCTGGCTGCGGATTAATAAATGGAGCGATGCGACTATGCTAGCAGAGCGATAAGCATGTTACTGTTTACAAGACACGAAAGTTTTTCTTGCGTATGCCGCGCGGTGACCGCGAGGTCGCCACGCTTCACCAAAATTAAATGTTAATTGGGGTATGTGGAGCGCAGTGCGGCAACGGTACGGATGAAATTCTTCTTGCATAAACAAGCCTTAATGAGCTCAATTTATGTGCCCGATTGTACGACGCTATGCTTTTTGTAGGGCATCCTTATTCATAAACCTAAGCAGCCAGAAATAAGCTCACTCATGATTGTGATTATTCGCTCTACGAGCTCATAGTGGCATGGCAACAGTCTTATAGTTACAGAAGTATGACTCTGAAAATCGTTTTACACTAAAATATACATGAAGGCAATTTTGTGGCCGTCTCTGGGGAATCGAAAGAAAACATTTGAGTTTCGGGAAGCTTATAAGTTAGTAGTATGTTATGTTACGTTACGTGTGTGGTGTGTTAGCGAATGTAGGGAGGTTTGTATTCAGGGCTTGGTGACTTTGTAGACTGACAGCGAGTTATATTAGTGGTGTTATTCTGAAAACGTCCCACTGAGACTCAAATTGGTGAAGTGAGCGTGAAGTGAACTGTCATTACACTCAGAAGCTGCACTTGTGTTTCCATGGAAAGATGTTTACAGAATAGACCAGCAAGTTATTGACCCGCTTAAAAATATGGTGGTTGTCAGCCATTTATAAATTATGTTTGTAAGCTTGAACATCGAGTAATATTTCATATAATACTATATACATAGAAAAGACTGAACTGTCAAGTTGGGACCGTGGGAGCTAGCCTATCAAGCCACATGTAAATTAGACCGACGACCTGGCTGATCGAGAAAAATGGCGTGCTAAGGTGGCGTCCTAACATTTAGCATAGATTACCTTGATACTTGGGTTGGAAAAGAAGTAAATATGAAGATGGAGAGAGAGAGAGAGAGTATTTTTATATCTATAGATTCAATTATTTTGCTGTTACATATCGTCTAGCATATTCATATTCAGTGGTACCGAAATAAAGTTAATTTAAATAACTACAAAGTTTACTTGTAACTACAAAGTATCTGTTAATTAGGGCATTTGTATAACTATTCAAATTCCCTAAAGCACTCGGGATGCGGCGATGCGAGCCGATTAGCTTTGATACCTGATACCTTCATTGTGACGCTTTCATGCTGGCGATAGAAATTCCAACGATGTGTTCAATACATTTGATACTAAGATTTAGTGTAGCATGAATGCATGATGTTACTTTCTCACAGAACACACTGGAGTCTGTCTTGTGATCCCACTTTCTGTCAGTTTATAGGTAAGTATCTAATTTTTTTACAACAGTTTCACAAGCAAAATAAGTCTGAAATTATGAAATACGAAGTTTTGTTTTCTTATATTTTCTCTTGCGGCTACTTTATCGCAAGATCAATGCATCTGCCTTTCATTTATTTATTTTATTTATTTATTAGGTTAACCAACAATTGTTTACACACATAAAATACATTGCGATTGACAAACATACATTTGCAAGTGTAACAATCACTTAAAGGCTAACACCGCATGTACAGTAAACGGGTTAATTCTACAAAATATTGTTTTTTTTTCTTTAACATTTAGGTTAGTTTTGTTCTTAAAGTTAGGTTATTATTAGTAGTATTAATTCATTCAAATTCCCTAAAAACACATCCACATGAAAAATGCAATCATAAATTCAATTCCTGAACAATAAAAGTGCCAATAAAAATAATTGTACAAAAAAAAAAAAAAAAAAAACAATTAAAATCATCATAATCAAATTAAAAAATATATATATGAGGTTTAAGAAATCTTTATTCACATAAGAATACAATTCACTTACATGTGAATATTATAAATAACAGTAGGTAGATTAATTATTGTTGGGAGTTAATACAGAGGTAGGTCAATATAAGTACTTAATTAAATTTTGAGGGTAGACCAAAAATACAACAATATTTTAGTTCGACACTGGTTCAAACATTGAAGTAAACAAGTCACCGTTCGTTACAATTACAACACGGACAAGCTTAACTGAATGTGGCTCGAAACTATTTCAAGGAAAGTGCGTTCTTTAATATTAATTGTTTGACTAGCTTTTTAAAAGTAGTAGCGCATTTGGATTCTTTGAGGTCTCTGGGTAATTAATTATATAATTTGGATCCTTCATATAAAATAGATTTTCTGCCGTAGTTTGTTCGGGTTGAGTGTAGTTGTAAAAAGTCTTGTTCACGTCTTAATGTCATTTTGTGTATTTTTTTGGTTTTGGTGAAGGTAATGTTTGTGTGTATATTTTTACTAAGTATTTTTCTAATCAGTATGCATGTATTGTAAATGTATGTTTGTGTAATGTTCATAAGTTTGGTTTGTTTATAAAGAGTGTCTGTTGGAGTTAAGTAGTCATAATTAAACAACGTTTTTAGTAGTTTATTTTGAGTAGTTTGCAGAAGGTTTGTATGTGACCTAGCAGCGGCGCCCCATATTTCAACTAGGTAGTCTATGTGTGGTTTAACGAGTGAGAAGTAGATTGAATAACGAACTTGTCGGGGTAAGCAACGAACGATACCTCGTAGGGTACCAGTCAGCGATTGTAGTTTTGATTTTATTTTTTGAATGTGTGGAAGCCACGTTAATTTACTATCTAAAGTCAGGCCTAAATATTTTTCTTGACCAACTTTAGTTATGGTTTGATTATTTATTTTTAATGGTGCATAGTTGCCTATTTTTTTATTTTTTGCTGCGAAGATCATAAAATTTGTTTTAGCCGTATTAATGGTAAGGAGATTTTGCTGAAACCATAAGTATTTACATCCAAATCGTTCAGTGCTTGTTTAACAATGATATCTATAGAGTGACCGAAGTAAAACAGACATGTATCATCAGCATATAGTGTTAGGTCCCCTTTTAGACCAATTTTGTGGACGCTATTTATGTACAGGAGGAATAATAGGGGTGCCAAAATTGAGCCTTGTGGCACACCGTAAGTTATTATTTTGGGATTACTCAGAGTGTCACCAATCTTAACAACCTGGCATCGATTTGACAAGTAAGATTTAAAAATTTTAAGGGCAGGGCCATTTATGCCTATTTCCATGAGTTTGGTTAGCAATAAATCATGACTAACTGTGTCAAACGCCTTTTTTAGGTCAATAAAGACACCCAGAGCGATTTTCTTGCTATCAATATTAAGTTTTATAGTGGTCACAAGGTCTATTGTAGCAGATAGTGTATTTGATTTCGGTCTAAAACCATATTGTTTTTCATATATAAAGTTGAGAGAGATAAGGTATTTTTCGAGGCGATTGAACAGGACCCTTTCATATATTTTTGATAGCACGGGCAGAACTGAGATGGGACGGTAGTTACCCGGCTCTGATTTCACTCCGGACTTATAAATTGGCGTTACTTTTGCAACCTTAAGACTATCTGGAAAAGTTCCCGATTCCATACATTTGTTAATGCAACCTGTGAGTTCGTCAAGAATTAAGTTTGCAACGCATTTCAGTGATTTTGTGGTGATTCCTTCTAAGCCTGAACTGGTGTTATTATTTAAGTTGTAGATTATTTTTAGGATTTCACCTGTTGTGGTTGGTTCTAGATTGCGTAGGGAAGATGAGCTGGAGCCAGATAAACTTGTTGACAAACCAGACGGGTGACATTTTTTCGGAATTTGATTTGCCAGTGTCGAGCCTACGCTTGCAAAGAAATCGTTGAAGCATTCACAAATATCCTTTAAGTCACTAACAGTGCCGTTTTGTGTTTGAAGTTTCCGAGGGGCAGATTTTTCTGTTAATTTGTTGCAAGATAAGCTGTTAATCAATCCCCACATTTTCAATGGTTGTTTCTTGCAGTTTTCAAAGGCTTTCATATAGTACTTTGTTTTCGTTCGTTGGATACATTCAGATACTTCATTTCTTTTCCTTATAAATATTTCTTCTTTTTGCTTGTCTTTTGGGTTTTTCTTGTGTTGATTCCATAAATTGTTTCTATTGTTTATTTCATTTATGATTGATTTATTAATCCAGTCTTGTCTTGGTGGGTTTTGTGTTTTGATTTTGGTTATTTTGCTGAGTTCTATACTCTTCACCAGTTTTTCTTCCAGGATATCGTGTGAATGGTCTAGGTTTATGGTGCGGTATTCCAGGATATTCTTTTGAAGTGCTTCATAGTCAATAACATGGTAGCTTATCTTCTTCAATGGTTCTGGCTTATAACGTTTTAGTTCGAGGTAAATTTGTTTATGGTCTGACATGGGTGTATCGATAATGGCTAGATGGAAATTGTTCTGTTTAAGATTTGAGGCGATGTGGTCGATTATAGTCTTTGCTGTTGTTGAGTCTCTTGTGCAGTAGTCTTCATCCATTTTATTCAGCAATTCGTAGCCATTTATTTTGATCACTTCTTTGTACATATTAGTGGCACGCTCTGTATTTAATAAGTTGAAATTGAAGTCGCCAAAGACCACAGCACGTTTATTTTTATGTAGTTGTAGAGAGTAGGTATCTAAGAATATTTTGATGTTTGATTGTTCTGGTTTCCTATATATAACTCTGATGTCTAGAGTATAATTTTCAACATGAATCCACAGATAGTGGTTGCCATTTTGACATATTTCCTCCGTTAGACTATGTTTCAAATTATTGTTCATAAATATCGAAACACCACCACCTCTCGTATCAGTTCTAAAGTTAAAATAATGTGTGTATCCTGGAATCTGAAATCTTTTACGTTCATCGTCAGACTTGATCCACGTTTCTGTTAGGACCACAGCATGTAAGCCAGATGGAAAAGCTTTTATCACACATTTTAATTCATCAAATTTACCAGGTTTCACGATGCTTCGCATATTAGCGTACAGAAATTTAAAAGATTTGCTTGATGTTAGAATGCTGGTATACTTATCGACAACTTGGTAGGTTATCTTTTCATTATTAGAATCAGTAAGATTATTTGTTGAGGTTTCAGCGGCTATTCGTTTTTTGACGGTAATTCGACGATTTTCGGTAAGCCGTTAATATATTTTATTGTGAGAGTTTTGTCTTCAATAAGCTGTCGGCGATTTAATTCCTCTTTGAGATTTTGTAGGTATTTACGCTGTGCAGGTGTCTGATCAGAATATATTTTGATTGTGTCTCGTTTGGAATTATTTTGGTTACGTAGAATAGATTTTGCGATTTCTTGTGATTTGAGGTATACTTTTATTGGGCGTGTTTTATTTGCATCATACTTTCCCAAACGCATGATCCTGTTTTTCTCGGGGTAGTCAATTAAGGTAGTCCACTTGAGCAATTCCACGACTTCATTTTTATCTGCAGTTATGCGTTGGTCTTTGTTCGAAGATGATGGTTCTGGTATACCACTGATAATAATATTTTTGCCTCGTAATTCACGCTCGTTGATTTCTGCTATGATACTTTCTTGGGTTTCCTTTGGGAAAGAGACTTGAGAGGATGCTCGATCCGAGTTTAGCAATTGAACTACATCGTTGATCTCTTGAACTTTTTTCTCGGTTATGCAATTGTCATTCCGTAGCGATATTATATCTGATTTGATATTGCTTTGTTCGGCAATGAGATTGTCCGTAGTGGATTTAATACCGTCAACTCGTTCCTTAATTATTGCTATATCTGCAGTGATTGATTTTGTAAACTCGCTTTGTGTTGTGGTAAGAGTTTTTATCATTGACATTATTTCAGCCATTTCACTACGCATTTCACTAATTTCTGTACGAAGTTCATAATCATCCATCTGCCTCTGTTTGATTTTGCGATGAGTTATTTTGGAAGTATCCAAACATTTGGATTGAGAATCGACATCGTGGCCACTTCCAGTTTTTGCGCGTACTCCACTCATGATATCTTTGTTATGTTTACTCACTCAGTAGGTGGTTCGACTGTTGTACTGTGACGTCCTGCTAATTACTTGTGTGATGGGGTAAGAAAATAAGTGTTCTCGGAAGAAAAAAGTCGTAAGCACTTATACGCGGCACAGTTTATTTTGGAAGTTGTCGTTGGTATAATAGTTGAAATACAATTTGGAATAACTTTGTTTATAAATTTCGAAGCGTGTTTTTGCGATACGTCTACTCTGTATAACGTCCCAACGGTTTTTGTATAAATAAATAATTATAGTAGGTACATATTGGTAATTAATTATAAAAATAATAAACATCAATTAAAATCATATTCAAATTAATAAAAGTGTATACTTAATTAGTTATAGTAGGCGCATATTGGTAAATTAATTAATATGTTTGGTACAATAAATTAAATTAAATTAAAAATTAAATATGAATTAAATACTGTGCTGGATGAATCAAGCTTTTGTGATTGAATCATTTACAATTACTTTAATAATTTTATTAATATTGTCCTGGTTTATATCCACTAAATCACTGCAGCTATTGAAAATTCTACATAATCTTGGTATAGGCGAATTTGTGCCAAGTACAGTCCTTCGTTGTGGTGGGCATAGTGGTGTAATGATATTTCTCGGATATCTTGATGGGGCATGGAATCTAATAAGACTCAATAGTTTAGAGCAATCAATTCGGTTGCTTATTATTTTGTATAAGAATATGGCGTCGGTGATTTGCATGCGTGTGCATAGGGTATGCATTCTGAAATGAAGCAGGCGTGATTTATAGGAGGGTAGCAGCTTAGTTTTCATTTCAAAAAAAGATAAGTGCCACACAAAACGTTTCTGCACTCGTTCTAACCGCAGCATATGAGTGGCATAGTGAGGTCTCCATACCACGCTGCAATACTCCAAGATGCTTCGCACGAGACTGTTGTACAACATTATCTTGGTGTTGCTTTTACGAAAACCCCTAGTATTACGAAGCAAGAAGCCTAACATTTTAGATGATTTATTATTGATGTGTTCAATGTGAGGTATAAAGCTTACTTTCCTATCGAAGAGTACTCCTAGGTCCTTGATTATTTCGAGTTCTTTTACTTTAACTTGGTTTATGGAGTATTCCGTACTTATGTAGTTATTTTTTCTCGTATTTTTTTTTTTTCATAGGTATGATCTCCTTTTTGGTATGATAAAGGAACTGTTAAAACAATAATCCAGTTAATAATAGTCAAGAAACCATTGCTTCTCGTAATCTATATATATAAAAATGAATTGCTGTTCGTTAGTCTCGCTAAAACTCGAGAACGCCTGAACCGATTTGGATAATTCTTTTTTTGTTTTGTTCGACAGAATACAGGGAAGGTTTAAAAACAAAAAAAATGGGGAAAAAAAATTTGGTAGGGTAGGGTAGAGTGGGTAGGGTAGGTAGGATAAAATAACAATGCATTAAAAAAAATGTTTGGTGTTTTTATGGCAAAACAACGTTTTCCGGGTCAGCTAGTCATAGTTAATTATTATTCTCTAACACAAAGTAAATTAGTGCCACTAATTTGGTATACAACAAAGAATATTTTATTCTGTTGACTGTCCTTTTCAATGTAAACAAAATAAATATTCCCTTAGTGGTGATAAATAAGCTGTTGGCAATTAATTTCAACTTCGCATAGTAAATTGTTGAATAAATTCGTGTTGTAGCTGCGAATTAGATAAAATATGTCCCGGTATTTTGAAGCAGTGACATTGTTTCTCTCTGGAGTGCGATTGAATTAGAAAACTAATGCTAATAGCATTCGCGGTTTTGATTTGTTTGAATATTACCAGAATTATCGGAATGAGTATCATTAGTTATTTTTAGTCTGTATTGTTCAACGCACCGCACGCATGAATAAACTAATATTATAAAGAGGTAACATTTTTATTTTGTGGCAGCTCATGGTTAAATAATAACATCCACACGGGTCGATCTTCAAGGTTAAGCAACGTTTGCCGAGGTCGGTCCGTGGAAGGCTGACCATCTTTACTTAGCGAGATTCCTGCTTGGTTGGACCCGGCTGCCATTTTAAGATCTTAGAAGGTCGTTACGGTAGACAGAAGCCAAAAAATCTGGCACTAGTCTTGCCAAGGAGTACCGTGTTATCCAGTTACTGGGTTGAGAAGTTCAAATAGGTAGACGCTCCATGTCAAATACTGGTATTCAGCTGCATCCGCAGCCTTATTGCGTAGGTGAAATCGGCAAGGCAAAGAGTTTAACCCCATGAAAGAGTATGACAAATACTACTTAAATAGTTAGATAATGCCAAAAATGATTGGACTTTTTCGAAAAGAGTATCTTCACCAATGAAAGCGCTCAATATTTTTTTGGCAATACCTAATTATTTAATGTGATTTTTTCATACTATTTCATGCTAAATTCACGTACGCAATTAGGCTGCCGGTTGAATTAGAAGCCGACCCCAACTTAGAATTTGAATTTGATTAAAAAATTCTCATTAATTCTTTCTCATAGAAAGCGGAGGTATCCACTTGGTGCCACGGGCTTTTTTATCTCCGAAAAATGCACACTTTTAGTAGGATAGGCCAATGGAGCAATGCCGTGGGATAGAGCATGTTAAATTACCAACTGATGGAACCTTGAACACCTCTCAATAGGTGTTCATTCACTATAAGTATTCAGAACTTTAGGAGCGATCTTCTGAACGTTTTAACCAAGAATGAACCTCTTTAACAAGGTTTTCAGCAATCGTAAAACTTTAAATAAATAAAACAAAATAAATAAAAATAAAAACTATTTATTTCAGATTTTTTCGGAATCCATAGAATGTTAGTACAGTAAACAAAACAAACAATTAGGGTTAGTAACTAAAATTACAGAAAACAAAGACATTTATTTAACCGTATGGGCCCTGACCCAGTGTTGGACGTACCCCGAGTCCAGCCTATCCGCTATAACGGCCAGGATGCTGTTGGTGCTGGCACGCAGTCTGCAGAGCGCCGCGGCGTATCGTTTGCGGAGCACTGCGTGAAAGCCGTCTACGTGCGCGTCCGCGAACATGCCCGACGCACTGCACCAGCGCGGCAGCCCCAACAACACTCTGAACGCGTTGTTGTACTGGACACGCAGAGCGCTGAACGATCGTTGCGTATAACGAGCCCACAGGCTGCACGTGTAAAGCGATGTACAGTGCGCTCTAAAGAGTGTTATTTTTACACTCGCAGCACAACGCTTGAACCTGTGAGCTATCATATTTGCTCTGATCGTTAGTGCCCTACGCCCCCTGTCCATGTCCTCGTCATCACGTAGGTGTTCAGTGACGATGTGCCCAAGATATTTAAAGCGGGTGACTACCTTCATAGGTATTCCGTTCAAAGTAACGGGAGGGACCTGATCCGGTGACTTTGTACCCGCCTTAAATATCATGAGCTCACTTTTTAAAACATTGTATTTGAGGCCATGCCTAGCCGCGTACATTTCACACACATTAACTAATTTCCTAAGGCCGCCGATCGTTGGGCTCAGCAAAACCATGTCGTCCGCGTAACTAAGATTGTTTACACATATGTTGTCGACATGGCAGCCGACATGAATGCTGCTGAGCTCAACGATCAGTGCATTCATGTACAAATTAAACAAAAGTGGGGATGACAATCCACCCTGTCTCACTCCTCATCGTAATTTATATGGATCTGATAACATGCCAGCCCACTTGACATAGTTAACTTGACTGTGGTACCAAAACTGTAGGATAGCAATAGTCTCACGAGGTAAGTTAGTGCCTTTAAGCTTATCCCAGAGTTTGTCATAATTGACAAGGTCAAACGCTTTTGACAGGTCTAAAAAACAGGCATAAATAGGCGTTTTTCTATTGGTGTAATACTCAACAGTATGCTTTAGGCCCAGTATAGCGCTCTCTGTAGAAAGTCCGGCGCGGAAACCAAACTGCGTATCGTGTAGGTGGATACATTTTGCCAACTGGGCCCCAAGCACACTGTCAAGTATCTTCGCAACGACTGTAGCAAGCGAAATCGGCCGGTAATTTGATTTCAGCGAACTATCTCCCGTCTTGTTCTTCAAAATGGGAGTAACAATTGTTTTTGTTAGTTCACTGGGTAGGTAGGAGTGTCCAATGCACAAATTAAAAAACATCGACAAAAGCCTAGCAATATGTGGCCCTGCATTTTGCAAATGCTCGACGCTGAGCCCGTCATGCCCAGGTGACTTTCCACCTTTCATATTTCTAATAATTTTTCTTATGTCCTGAGCACTAATTTTAGACAGTACGTTTTCACCAACGGGGTCCACGTCCAACATTGCATCACAAACTCCTAATGGGGATTCTACAGTGAAGTGATCTTTGAACATGTTTGCGATCATCTTCGTGTCTGTGACACCCTCGATGCTCAGAGGAAGGCCAGGCCTCAAATTTAGTTTATTGGTATGTTTCCAAAATTCACGAAACTTATTATTTGAATGCAGTGACGCTAGCCGGTCCATTTTTATGCGCTCCTGATGTTGTTGGCACCATTTAAGTTTAGTTTTGAAAACCTTTCTGCTACGACACATTGCTTCATGAATGAATCCCACTTTAGGTTTACCCCACTGTAACCAACTCTGAAAATCAAGCCTGGCCACCCTATGAGCTTCTGCAACATATTTATTCCACCCCATAATTTGCTTATTCTTACCACTCGTACCTACCCTATAGCTAGACTCAGAAGCCTCACTAAGTGATAAGACAATGTCATTATATAACTTATCCAATATTTGCCTGTGTTCCACAACATTACATCGTTTATCCCCACATTCTCGTAGTTCAATAGGAAAGTCAATGTGTCTCAACAAATTATTACAATGCTTTGTATACATACCAATTTGTTCTTGGTTCCTTTCACCCCACGTCACTTTACTTTTAGGGACTGCATGACTAATATTTTTAGATTCAATTATCCCCAGATTACATTTTACAGACACAGGATAGTGGTCAGACCAGTAAACATTATAATCAACCCAGATATCCAAAACAGAGGGCCATGCTGCACTAGTTACAATGATGTGGTCTAACCAACGCTGACAACCATGCGCTTCGCTAACAAAAGTATGCGTATCAGAGTCCACCCCACACTTGACAATGTCAGCACATACCCAGTCCATATCCTCACAAAAACTAATTAGTTCCCTATAAAAGTTCTCATTTGTATGCGCGTTGAAATCCCCAAGAACATAGATACAGTCTATGCCACTCTCTTCAATTATAGCGTTAATAGCACCCATACACTGTGTAAATTCAGTCATATTTTCCGCACAGAATATTATTAAATAGATTTAATGAAAGCTTATTCAATGATTTCAGGCAAAATATAAAACTCTACATAGATATTGGAATTATTCGTAGCCAATCGTAACAGATTAAATACTGACAAAGCTGCAAAAATGTTTTAAAACGAAAAATGGATTTCGCAGTTAAGAAGTCATAAATTTTGGCAACAGGCCACAATGCCACAAACATTTAGGCTCGGCGCAAGCGGGCCACCGACCACAGACACCGGTGGCTGTCGCGCGCTACCGCCACATTTGTAAAAGTGGCAGAAATGCGCGACAGCCACCCTGTTCGGAAGCCGCCACGTTTCTATAGCTTTGTAGATCAGAATATGAATCCCAAATAGCGGGATGTAATTGGATTTCCGATATGAAAGTATTGATATCCATTGAGGCGTCGTCGTGCTCCATAGTGACACGTGCGATACGTAGAACGTCGGACGGTTAACTGCGCGGGGGGTGGAGCAATGCGACAGTGGCGGGTGTCGGCGTTTTGTGTGGCACGTGGTGACTACTAGTGGCGAGTCGCGGACGCTACTGTCGCGAGTGGCCGCCATCGGATACACGTGTGCGGTTCGTCTATACAAAATATATTAAAAAGTGTGTTAAGTCGCCGTCGCTGGCCAACGGTGGCTGTGGCCGGTGGCCCGTTCGTGCCGAGCCTTATTTAACGCCTGGAAATCCGATTGACTTATTTATTTAATAAGTAAACAATTGTTATGTGTTTTTGTTTGCGTTTTTTTACTAGGGGGTAAATTACAAAAATTACCAATTAAACTGAACAACATCATCTTATCTAATGATAATAGTCCTCCAACCGACTTTCAGCCACGGTGACCAATCTTAGCGGAGGCTACCCATCGGCACGGGAGATATTATAGTGCACATTTGAATGCGCAGGCACAATGCACTCTCTGTTCCATTACTATCAGGTCCAATGGGACGGCTATCCAACATGACAGGCAAGCGATCAAGTGTAGGACCAACGGGGAATACGGAGAACCCGGGGTTTCATACCGCCAACAACAACAAACTCATGGAAATAAAACTCCAAAATTATTTTGCCCGACCTGGGCATCGAACCCGGGACCTCAAACTCATCAGTCGCACTTGCAACCGCGAAGCCAACGAAACAGTTAAGCTCATCTAAATTGGGTTCAAGAGCAACGATGACACTGACGGGTCTTGAATTCGCTTTACATTCCTACAGAATGTAAAGAATTTCAAGCTCAGTTTGACTCAAAGCTTTTTAGCTACTAATGATATGTGGTAGGTATGTAAGTAGGTAAGCTCCAATTTGAAGAGATGAAACCAAAACTCGTAACGAATTAAGTCTCCAATGAGATGACGTCAAGGAAAGCAAACATCCAAAGTTGAAGTATAAGGCGATTTATAACTTCAGAAGATTAATTAAGGGAAGTTCTCTAATTAACCACTCAGAAGTTTGATCTGTACTGGGAAAAATTGCGAGGGATAACTGACGGAAAAGTTTTACTTTAGTGTTGCTTTAACTTTTAAATGAACATGTTTTTGTTTATTTTGTTTCTCTTATTGTTTTATGTTTTGTTTGATTGAGTAATCTTACGTAATCATTACATAACGTCAGAATTGAAGATGAAGATTCTTATTTTGAGAATCTGAAACTTTTTTTGTAAACAGGTACAGTTTTAAGTCACAGTGTGTGAGATGTTACAATAATAGCCAGATTCCCCATGTTTTGCATGAGGCGTACAAATATAATTAATTAGCAAGTAGCATTAATAATTAATAATTTAAAGAAAAGCTGGAATATTAGACTTAGCCCAGTAGAAATCGACATTAAATTACAAAGCTGGATTCTGGATTTTTACTGTGTACGTATGTATACTATTTATGTGTGTATGGACCAGTTCGGGTAGTGTTAATCCAAATTTGCAACTTCGATAAGCACACGTTTATTAAATTTGCATTTGCATTTGCATTTGCATTTGCATTGCAAAATTCTGCGCACCACGCGAAATTTTGGGACATTTTTCACATTTTCCTCAAAAATCATACACTATGCATTTTTCAACAAGCAAAAATGGCTGGGGGTAGATAGAGAAGAAGCCTACCAGGTGGGGTTGGGGAATGAAAGCCTGCGACCTCATCTCACTAGCCACTAACAATGAGCCACCCCCACCACACTTTCTCAAAATTATTATAACAAGGTAAGGGTGCGTCTAATAACCACATTTTTTTGTCTAAAAATGAATAGTTTATGACTTTTAGCGCAAAATGTGAAAAAAAATCAAACATTTGCAATTTATCGCGTGGTGCGCAGCGAGCATAAGTTTTTTGAAGTTACAAATTTGGATTCACATTACTCTAGATGGTCCATACAACATACCATTAAACAAAACTACGTCATGGTTTGCGATTTTAGCCTTTTTAGTGTCGATTTCTACTGGACTAGTAACTAGCGTTAATAATTTTTACTAATAAAAAGACGTAAACAAGAAGATGATCGTGCTGTGCAGTCGGAAAATACAATAATCGCGAGCTGACAGACCAAAACCATATATACTTCCGACTGCGCAACATGATTTTCTTTTTGTTTACGTCTTTTTAGTTCGCTTCTTAAGGATTTTTGATTTTCTTAATTTAGTTTTTTTTTTTTCTTTCGAATTACTTTTTAACATATAATTACCCTCCTTTGCGTCGCGCAATCGAATAAAAATAACAACCTTCCACCGTAACAATCTTTTGAGAAATCTAGGTAAGATAGCTTTTCAGGCTAAATAAATAGGTACTCAAATTCCATACAAACGTAGTCTAGGGATTATTCCACTGTTTGACGATGTACGTTCAAATTAAAAAGTGATATCAATTTGTCTCATCATTATCTAGCCCTGTATGGAAGCAAAAAGTAAAAAAAGATAATATTTGAAAGTTATGAGCGTCGAAAGTTCCATATTTCGACACCAATTTTAACGCATTTTTGGGCGCGAATATACCATAAGAAGACGGAAAATTGCAAAACGGCCTCCATACAGGGATAGATTAGTAGTTCAACAATGCAAATAATTTTATTTTGAACCGATAGATTTAGTCGTTTTTTCATGATATCTATACTGCCAAAGGTCTGTTTAGAAAATTTCGCGCGCTCGGTTTCGGCCTAAATCATTATCCATTTCGCTACAAATTTGCAAAAGTGTGTATTCGTACGCGAAATAGCTTCCTACTGCTGATCACAGCATCAATCTCTTCCACACGTGTTGTCGGTTGATATAAAATGCATTTTAACCCCGCGCACAAAATAGTTCGTGCCGTTGACTAGTGTACCCTTAATTCAGAAATTGGAGATAGCACCCTTAAGTTAAAGAGATAACACATTTTATGAGGTTCTTACAAGTCTTCCTGTCACTCAAAGAGACTTGCGCCAGGTGGTGACTTATTTTAGTAAAGTTAACGAATAATTTTGCTTTAGTTACCATTAATTAGAACAGAAGACGCACAAAGATTTACTTTACCCAAATCTTGTCTTCAAAACCTCATTCTCTATCTACCATTACTAAACCCATCCTACCATTTTCGCAACATCCATCTAGAAGTTCTAATTTAATATTATTTTCGCCAAGTCTGTGCTTCAGTGCTACAAATGGGAGGAGGAATTAATTGTTCTCTCTCGGGAAAATAAGTCTAAGTAAAGTTTATTGGTGATTTTAATAATAAATCAATTTATAAGCGCGGCGCTCGAGTGGCTGTCTTCCTTGCGATGCGTCGGATCACTGAGGATTCATTTATTAATTAGAACCTTAAATTAATATGTAAGTACGCGTGATGTGGGGTTATTGAATGTTTTTTGACTTGTTATTTTGGGAACTGTATTTAACCATTCTGACCATGTATGCTCTCTATATCAAATTAACATTTTAACCATATAAATATGAAGTTTCGTCATTATTTATTTTTACCCGACTACGGCGAAGCAAAAGGGAGGGTTATGTTTTTGACCGGTATGTGTGTATGTATGTTCATCTGTTCCCTCATAAATTCTAAACTGCTTATCATAATTTGACAAATGATTCGTTAGAAGCTTCTTGTTTGTCTGCTGGTTATAGGCTATGTGACGTTAAGTGCCACGAAGTCAAGAACAAAAAGAATTTTGCTCCATCCCATCATGAATAGTATCATTGAACAGGAATTTCGAAATGAAGGTAGGGTTTGGTACATCATATTGTTGTCAAGCTTACCGTTTGCGAGACATATCCCGTCAAAGTCATGAAAGCAAATTTTTTACCCGACGCGGCGTTGCAAAGTGGTTTTTGATCGTTATGTAAGTATTTATGTATGCATTTAAGTTTATTTGTGCCCTCAGGCTCAGCAAAAACCCCAAAACACTTTAAATAAAAAATGAAATCAAAAATTAAACCCGACTACTGAAAAATCACGCTCTAAAAATTATGTCAAAAGCAAATATTCCCGTAAATTTACCGTGGTTGTCCTTTGCAGAATGTATTGTTTTGTTACGGTAGGTGGCATACGACCACGGTAAATTGACTGACTCTGGCTTTTGATGAGTAAGATGCTCTTCACTCAAAACTTAATTAATTTTTTGTGTTAAGACTAGGTCTTAGGTTGGCAAGGTTTTGGAGTGACAACCGTGTACCGCCCACTATGTGGACCAATTGCACGGTGAGGGCTTCGGCAGTTCACTGAATGCGAGGAGCACATGAGTAGATAAACGGAACAGAGATAAAGCTTCATACAACCGCGCGAATCGGTTGCACGCGGACGCATGAGTGCGTGACCACTGTCCGCTTGTCGCGTACGCGGCGGGACTGGAAAAAACCGGTTTACGTTGGCACAGCCAGTGTACAATCTGTGCAACGCACGTTGTTTGTTTTATTAGTTGCAAGTTTGAATATTTTAATGTAAAAACGTTGTATTTTATTATTAATAATGGTTGTTTATTGTACTGTGTGTATGAATAATACAAAAAAAATACAAAATATATCAAACTTTAACTATCCCAAGGAATGTTGGATTATTACTTTTTCAATTAAGTATCTTTATTTTATTGTATGATCCTTTTTTTGATAAGAAGAGGGTACTACACGGTGTGTTTTTACTTTTTTATTGTTATTACGAGTACAAGCTGTTACTAAACATTTGTAGGTATGTGGGCGGGTTGGTATGTAGTAGGTATGTGTGTTAAGTTCAAATATTGCAAGTATGATTTGAACCACTTCCCGATGTCTGATTGAGCTGAAATGGTGTATACCGTAACTTCAGTGACAATGCAATAATATGATAGGTGTAACCTGATGCTGTAGCCATGATTGTCTCCTCACTGGGGAACTCTTCAACAGGTAGTAGCACGGTCACGAAATTTTGTTTGTTTGTTTTTAATAAAACTATTCAACAAATGTTTTGTTTTTGTTTTCACCTATTGTGACAACCCTACCAAAATAGGTAACAATTTTGCACGTTCTAAGGAAGCTTTGTCTCTGTTCCGTTTATCTAATCATGTGCAAGAAGTGTGCTTTTCTGACTGCTGGACCCAGGACCAGTCAACAAAGCGACGCTTGATAGTGGCCTATGCCCAGCAGTGGACATCTTTTAGTTGTAATTGTGAACGCGAAAACAAAGGTCAATTCATAGAAGAAGTTTGTTTTAGGCAATAGAGGTGAAAATTAAAAAGCTAAAACACCTCTCTAAGCCACACATAATTAATGAACTTGTAAAGCTAATCCCAGCAGATGTATGTGTGTGTCGTCACCACAACTTCGTGAGCCTCTGAACATTCCGCTACAACTTCGTAGCAAGCCAGAGAAAGCTATTTAATTTAATAACATGTTAAAGTTTTTAATATTTTGGTCCAGTGGTGGTGAAGTTTAACAGTTTTGTGCAGTCCGTGATTTATGTGAGGTGCTTGGTACTGTATGTTTTTTTTTAGTCTGAATTTGGACATGTGAAATGTGCCCAATTATTCTAACACTGATTGAAACTATGTTCCGTAGTCGCTCAAATTTTTCGCCCTACTTTCGGAAAAAAAAAACTTATAAATTAATATCGGGGCGATGCGGAAAAATCAATTATGACTGCCTCAGACTCGATTATTAAAAAAATGGAATACCCATATAATGTCTTTTTTGCCACTCAGTAAAATTGTCTAGTCATCATTTCAGTAAAAGATGTCCATTGCTGGACATAGGGCTCTCCCAAGCATACCTACACCGGCCGTTCTTGTACTTCTCGCATCAACCGAACTCCTGCCGACACCAATGGTGCATGGTGGTTATAGCGATGGTCTGAAATTAAAAATCTATGGGATTGACACGCTCTACCGAAATGTCATATTGTTGTCAATTTCTTGCATTTCGACTTTTGGGCAATTGTTACTGACGCTGATAAAAGAACTTTGCCTGTATCTCCAGTTCTTCAAATTGCGAAGTGTATCATCAGCATCAAAATCCTTAACTCATCGATATTTTAAGCTGTATCTCCATCACTACCATCAAATTGTTTATAATGGTGTCTCTTTGTAACGTTTTATCGCGTTATTTTCGTGAAAGGACACAAGATTAATGAAACCGCGTTGTCTGCTAAGACTTTTGTGGAACAACTAAATCGAAAATGTCAATCGCACGCAGAGTTTCGACCACAATGTTTCACTTCCCTGTTTTTTCGTCAAACATGTGGGTAGAGGTTTTTTGCTGACGTTTTTGTTCAGATATGAAAGGTAGAAAGTTAGTAAAGGCGGAAAAGAGTTTACCAGAAATTGTTTCCTTACCTATTGGGAATAAGTAATTTTGGATGAGTATGTATCTAGCATACAATTAATAATAATAACAATTTATTTATGTATCAGAAAACAGTCCACACTGATAAACACACAAAAATACTTAAAGGATGTGTGTTTGTTGATGTATGTTTACTTTCAGAAGTTTCTAATGGGTATTTTATTAGGCAATACTTACATGAAACGAAAAATAAACCTCTAGAATTTTTTTCCTACATAATATAGCCCGATTTTCACGCGACTCAACCTAGAGAAGTTTTATTGTACCTCTGCGTAGATAAAATATTTAATTTGAGTAATAAACTGCAAAGAATTCCTAAAATAAAAAGGTAACACGAACTGAGTTTTTGCAGGGTCTTTTAGATTAAATATATAATTCGGACGTAATTTTACCTGAAATTGTGATACTCAGGTAATGGGCCGTAATTTTTTCCACCTAGGAAAAAGCCTTTTAAATTATTATAATGTATTGTAATAATTTTGTCTAGGGAGGTATGTATGTAATGAAACGGAAAAAATAATTCATGCCTGTTATATTTACAGGGGTTGGGTAGAGGCACATAATAGTACATCCACATTTCACCAGTTATGTTTGAGTCCCATTCAATAGGTAGCGAAACAATTGCCATGATTTGGTAAGCAGGCAAAATGTTTATCATTCCATTACATTTTTAATACACATGTAGGTACGGTCGAACAATGACCAAACAGGCAAAATTTATATTCTTACACCGTCAATATTAATTTTAAGGCTCCCACAGAAAGAGGTGGGACGCGAGGGGGTGAAAACGTAACGCTGCCTGTGACAAGGTGAAAAAGGGTTGACATAGAAATTATTTATCTTTTAGTAAAATAATTTAAGGAATAGTTATTTGAAAACGGTTCGTTCGCATCTTTATCGTGTAGTCGCGTCACATCTTTGTCTGTTGGTTTTTAATCAATGCTCATAAGACGAAAACTGGACCCTTACATTCCGTCAAAATACCCAGTTTGTCGCGATACGTGAAGTCACTTTAAAAGGTTTTGTCTGTATTCAAAAGTTAGTTGCATGCTTGTAGGTGTGTACCAAACATTCTCGTTCGACTGTACCTACATTCTGATGTTGAACACAGAATCAATAATTGGCAAGGATATATTAATTTACTTGTTTTTATTTTATTTACGCCTTCATAAGTTTTAGTACGGTTTCGGTAAGAAGTAAGACTCCACGGCGACGAAGTGGAAATATCGAGTGTAACAAATAAAGAGATGAATAAAATTCTCCTTTAATGAAAGAAAATAAAATAGTTTTGTATTCTTGAAGAATAGTGAAGTAGATTACTAAAATAATAGTATTAAAAAAACCTTGAGTTATTCGAAAATTATTATTTTTGTAACAAGGACTTATTTCAAAGCTTATAAAAGTTTTGAGGGATAAAAGATACCCTTATTGTAGAAGGTAAAAGAAAACAGATACGGCTTCAAAGTTATAAATCCTTTTTTGAATCTGAAGATAAATCCTTGGTAAACATCGTTTTTCTGGTCGCTGCTTCTTGTCCGCCTCGGGCTATTATTATCGATGGCAGCCAAGGAGATGTTAAAGCATATAATAGGGTATCTGTTACCAAAAAATCTTGATACTTTATGAGTATCTTGTACACAGAAAGAAAACAAACATTGTATAAAATGAGCTTTGCTGCGGCTAATATTAAAAGAAATAGCGCTTTTACACACAAAACAAAACCTAGAGAAACAAATGAATAACTGATTTTGAAAAACGAATAACATGACTTAAATATACAGTTTATCTTAAGGGCCTACATACGCTTTAGTGCCGTGAAACGGTAACTTTCTAAAGCATACTCCTTAGTAACGGCTAGGTTAAAAGGTTTGAAAAAAATATATATTTATTAATGATTCATGTACATAACTTTGAACACATGGTTTTTTCGTGTAACTAATAGTTTTGCTTTAAAAAAATAACTAACAACACGATATTTTTTCGCAACTTTTGGAAACTCCTCCAAAACGACTTGGATGTTTAAAATACTTTTACACAGAAAAATTGATGGCTGGAATTTCTTCATAACTAACATAGCATAGTAAATGAAATAATATTTTGCAAACAAAACTGATCAAAAATAGGTTCAATATTGATATTTTGGCATCGAGCGGGCGCACGGCTAGTACTGCGTTTACATTGTGGCGTATATAGCGCCTTAAGGCCGTACCCTGACCAAAAAATCATCATGAGATATGAGCATTCATATTGGCCTAGCGGCACTGGTGGCGCATGAATTACAGTAGTGAATACGCCCAGATTTTAGAATAAAGTCTTTATAAAATTGAATATCGGTCTTTTGTAAAAAAAATACTTACAAATTGTTCGTTACCAAATTGTCTATCCATTAGTGTTAGTACAAAAAATAATTAATGAACACTTTACGAGGAAATGCATGCTATCAATAATTATTTCTCATTTTTATGGTTTTGTTGGAAGGAGATTAGTGAAACATATAGTCTTTAAAAAAAAAGTATACTACCATTTTAGAATCAATATTATGTAGAAATTTAATGTATTTTTATTAATTGATATTTTTTAAATTAAAGAGTAGATAGCTCTAAAAAACCGCACAAAAACGACTATCGCGGCGTTTTGCTCGGGGAGGCTTCTTAATTTAGAATTCAAAGGCTTGCACCAAAAACTAAATGCAAAGTTAGTTGCTAACACGAGGTAAATTGACAATATTATATGCCAAACTGTCAATTTAATCTCCTTTTATTTGACTTGGTTAGCAATTAACTCTGAGTAAAGTTATTCGTGCAAGTGGGCCAAATTTCAGCTTATTTCAGCACATAGTGGCTAGTTAAAAAACGTTAATTTCAAAGGTAACGAACTAATTAAGTAAAGTAATTGATACACTGTGTACATTTATCATCATCATCTACCTAGCCTTTTCCCAACTATATTGGGGTCGGCTTCCAGTCTTACCGGAATCAGCTAAGTAACAGTGTTTTACATGGAGCGACTGCTTATCTGACCTCCACAACCCAGTAACTGGGTCACACGGTACCCCTTGGCAAGACTGGTGTCAGATCTCAAGCTTCTGACTACATTTATACCTACTTAAATGAATATCTATTGTCAGGTATATCAAGTAAACCTGCTACAACCCTGGGTCTTTAAGCCAAGAGTGCGAGCTCAATAATCGACCACTACATTGCTTCATTCCATCAGGTGAGATAACAGTGAAACGCGAGCCTACCAATAACAAAAAAAAAACTGTTTGGGTAGTCCGTAACAGCCTCGTCGGTCAATCAATCAACATTAAACAAATAGTTCTATAAACGATTGATGGAAACTCAATTTGTGAAACGGTTCGCATTCACTTGCCCGACATCCAACTCGATTCCACTTCAGATCGAATCTGTCAGTGTCTGTCACTTGATTTAGGACAATTTTTTGTGAGTCTACGTACTAGGCTAGAAATTTCGATTGAAGTTTAAAAAGAGCTGTGTAAATGGTTAGTTCTACATGTTCATAATGCTTTTTGTATATAGCTATCCAATTTATACCTGAAAAGTATTAAATAAATCTACCTAGCCTTGCCCAACTATGTATTTTGGCATTGGCTTGCAGTTCCACCGTATGTAGATGTATATCAGAATTTTAAATTGTGCGACTGGCTACTTGACCTTCATAATCCAGTTACTGGGTATTATAACTCAACAGCCCTTGTCCTAATTGGTTTCAGATTTTCTTGCTTCTGACTACCCATAACGGCTCACAAAGATCTACAAATGAAACCCGAAACCAATGGTTTAAATATTATGCAAGGTATCGGACAACCCTGTTCCAGACATAATTTCAACTATGGTCTTTTTCGCCCAAAAAATAGAACATACATTCAAATTCCAATTCCAAAATCGAAATGATAAAACCAGTGCAAACTCTTTAAAATTAGAACCTCTCTATATTCTGTTCAGAGATTCTGAAATGCTTTGAGCGTTTCGCCTAGAATCTCCGAAAACGCATTTAACCAGTACAAAGGGAGTTAATTGACAATCGCTCCAGCCTTCATTGGGTACATGTTTATCAAGTGGCCGCTAGAGGACTCTGGAAGGCTAGATTAAAATAGATGTGAATAGTTGGAACTTTAAATAACTTTAACCGCTTGCCAAGAGTGGCTTGATGACAATTTTGTTTCAGAAATGTTCATAGTTTTGGTCTGTCCGGGTACCATTCCATACTATACAGTATATAATACAAGGTTACTAGTATACCGAAACAAGGTAAGTTATTAAAATAGTAAATTGAAGATCGAAACTGAAAATATTGAAATTATGAGACATCTTCTTTTGAGGTCGAAAGTTTTACCTATCCACCAATACAAACCACCAATAATTAACACATTATGTATTTAAGTGTAAGGGCAACATGCCCATTTTTGGAATACCTTTTTAATTATCATTTTTTTCATCATTTACCGTGTTATAGTTAGCTACATAAAACACTTCTTATTATTAAAGGTAGCTTATAGGTGCCGAATCCAGCCTATACTTAAACAAATCAGTTTAAACATTTGTTTTTTATTTTTTTTATTTTGAGGACTATTTGTAAAAATTTTTTTAAAATTACGAAATAAATTAATATCACTTACATCACTTGATTAAGTCTGCATTAAAATAACAGCGCAATAACAAAATGTTGGTAGATATATTATTAAAATAATAATTAATTTATAAAAGAGGTTGTACCACGTAACTTCATTTACAAACTTAAATTTGCAACATAACGACGTAATTTAACTGTACCGTCACAAAACCGTCGAAATTAATAACTTATTACAATTAACACTTCTCTGAGTTCCAAAATGGGATAAAATTTCCTTTATGGGCCGCTGATTTTTGGTGAAAGAAGGGTGGGAGGGCAAGGGGGAGTGGTTTGGCTACCCCCCTGTATGATCCCCACCACTCGGAGCCCCATGGTTATGGAGATATCCATGGTTAAAGTTTTCAGGTTAGACTAAAAATTTCCACAAATGTCCAATTTTTTATGGGGTGGGGAGGGAGAGAGGGGTAGGGGGGCTACCCCACTATACCATCCCCACCCCACGGAACCCCATGGTTATGGAGATATTAGATAAATTTTTTACTTAAATATAATTAGCGAGGTAAAAAAATGTGAATTAGTCCAAGAGCGAGCGAAGCGAGCTCGGGAGCTTAGGGCACCTCGACACGGACAGGTTAGGTTCGAAGAGATGACGGGAGCTGAAGTGAGCGAGCAAAGCGAGCGAACTCAGCTCCCATCATCTCCTTCGTGTTAGGTTACTTTAGACCCTTCAGACAGAAATAGGAGCCCCGCGCAGCGGGGCTCCGTCAACTTTGTTGCTTAAAGAGTAATCGTAAAAACTTTAACCATGGATATCTCTATATACATGGGGTTCCGTGGGGTGGGGATGGTGCAGGGGGGTAGCCCCCCAACCCTCCTTGCCCTCCCTCCCTCCCCGCGTCTCAAAACAATGGACATTTATGGAAATTTTTATTCTAACCTGAAAACTTCAACCATGGATATCTCCATAACCATAGGGCTCCGAGTGGTGGGGATGGTACAGGGGGGTAGCCAAACCTCCTCCCTCCTCCCCCCCACCCTCCCCGCGCCAAAAATCAGCGGCCCATAAAGGAAATTTTAACCCCAAAATGTTAAGCGAATTGTACTTTATCCAGTAAATGGTGAATTAAAGCGGCTTTTAAAATGGCGACGGGCGGGCACGCGCAATGTTCGAAAATCGAATACCCGGTTCTAACAGCAAATGAAAGTACCGAAAAATACGAATGGCTTAATTATTTATTCAGAACACTTCGAGCAAAAACCCCGTAAATGTTTTGGTATTTATCAAACTTAATTGCCATGAATTGAAACCCTTTGTCTTTTAAAAATAAACATATTTTATTTACGGATCCAAAAAGCTAACGCTTTAAATAATTGAGTTGTTATAAATAAATGATGTAAATATTTCAAGCTAAATGTTATTAATATTAAGCTATATTTATTTTAGGTTGTGATTGTGTTATCGAAAACAGAAACTGTTACTTAATATTCTTTTTTGCAAAAAAATTATCTTATTTATTGTTATTTAGCATGCTGGCATTGTGTTATGAATATCGGTGATCACTCATAACTTGTCATTGGTTCACGAACTTATTGCATGTGTTTAATTACCATGATTAAAGTTTTTGTTTTGATAACAATTCCTGTAAATTCCAAGAATCACATGTCATTGAATCGAAAATACGAATACATGTGGGTAATGCTTATCACCAACTTGCACTGGGCCTGCTTGGTGTATTACGGGCTGCGGCCCACTCCCTGTCCCACGGAGTAGGACTGTGTTCTAGCAGTGGCAAACATTAAAGCTTAAACTGGTGCTTAGACTCTTCTGGAATTACTAAAAACATACATACGAAACCAAAAGTACTGTAATGCTATTTAATAACTCAAAAGGTATATTCAAGTAGCCTGTTGTAAACGCCTCTGTTTACTTACCACTTGCTTGGGCCTTACATCTGCAAACCATTATAAAAAAGCACTAGCTTGTAAGCGAAACACAGGAAGTTGCGAAGGAATCGGCCTCCCAGGAATGTGATGGCAAGCGTCCAAACGAGGATTGGTACCGATAACATTGTTGGAACTATGGCGGCCGTATCGCACAATTTAGAATCATGCCTATGACACTAGCTGTGTTAGTGGTTGAAACCTGTATAAAGGTTCATACATGAGGTCGATATTTTACGACTTCAACGGAACTATATTTTTGACGTGTATGGTCGGCCACATGTTGGTGACGTGACTGATGTGTGTGTATCACTTGTATGTACCTTGACTTGGAGCTTGTAAGACTAAGGCAATTGGACCTAGAATGAAAAATACCGCAAAATTTATCTAACAAATTGTTCTGCTGTAGTTGATTGGTTCTATTAATTTTCAACAGCCAATCTTATTATTTGTATTGTGTTGATCAATGTTCTTACCCTATTTTCTTATTTATTGATACTATTTTGAATTTGATTCCAAAAGTCGTAAATTCCTTTGGTTTACGTGAACTACTCAAACATTTCTACGAATTGACATGAATTCGATGAAATGTTTGAGTAGTATTAATCTCTTCTTTTCATACTTGAAAGGTAGTACGTTCTGTAAAAGCAACCGCCGCTGTCCTCTACTGCCCTGGTACATAATTTGGAACATGGTACAGAAATTCATGAATGTGTCCGTTCTTTTCATGGCTCTTTGAATGTAAGCTGATGTAAGCCTCTCACTTCAACTTGTACTGAAAGACGTGTTTTACAACCCGATGTTTTGTACGAGATTTTATGTCTGCCAGTATTTTTCTTATGTTTTGGAAATGTATTAAAGATAGGTTGAGTGGACACTTCAGTTTCTATTTAGAAAGTGGCAGATATTTTGAAAACGAATAGTACCTACTTACATTTTAAGTTATAAATCTTGTCTAAGCCTTCGTTCTTATAAATAACTGGCTGCCGCCCGCAGCTCCGCCCACGTGGAATTAGTACCTACCTATCTTTATAAATTATAGCCTATGTGTTGCTCTGATGTATAAGCTTGCCTATATTTCTGTAAAGTTTCATCAGAATCCGTTCAGTAGTTTTTGCGTGAAAGAGTACCAAACATCCATCCTCACAAACTTTCACGTTTATAATAGGAGTAGAAAGTAGAAATAGAGCCACTTGTGTCGTTCAATGTCAGCGATGGTGATGTCCAAATACCAAATGTAAGAAATTAAGTATTAACCACCGTGACATTTCGAGAGCGTTTGATAGTCCCATATATTTTGCCAGTCGCTATCGTTGATACAATGGTACTTGTCTAGAGGCCTTTCTAGAGGCTAAGTTCCATTAGTAGAGTGAACCGCACACACATAGATATAATTTGAATTTCTTTGCACCTTTACTTCGTGCCGGTAAGGACGATTTTCAATGTTTAATTCACTGCAAAAGTTGACCGTCCAATTATAAAAAAATATATTATGTTGATAGATGGGCCTTGTCCCCGCAGAGTGAACATTATCATGCTGATTATGATATGTTATATTTATCTAGGTATAGACAACACTTTATTTAGCTTATCAATACACCCATTTTCAATACACCCATGTAATTGTTCAACAATCCATGAAACCTACGATTATATTCGCGACCCAACGACTGCGCGATATAAACCCGGGTTTACAATCCTGTAAGTGGTACACAGTCCGCTTGTGCACGTCGGCAGTAACGTAAAATTTTAACGTTCCCCACTGCCCAATCAACAGACCTCTTTAGTTGAAATTCAGTTGAGCTTATGCGACGCCACAAACTTTGTTACAAGTGTAATGTCTTTTTGTAACATAAAATGGTGCGTCAAAATGCCAGAAAACACTCGGCGAGGTGTACTTTTACAGGAGCTGTGTTTTCTCTGTTTCCGACTAAAAACGTGTCAAGGCAAGCGTGCTCCATCATCGACCACATCATCGCTTACCATCAGGTGAGATGGTGGTCAAGCGCGAGCCTATATAAGATAAAAAAACATGTTAAATTTACTGTTTTACCTAGGTATACAATACATTTCTTCAATAAGATATTCAGAGACTTCTCTTTATGATTGATATGTGGCAAGAACTAGTTTGTCTTAAAACCTAAACTCATTATTAACCGATTTTCCAAAAAGGAGGAGGTTCTATACATTTTTTTTTAATGTAAATATGTTCACCGATTTCTCCGTCAATTGTGGACCGATTTGAAAGGGTATTTTTCCAAGGAGCTCCCATATAAATTTGGTGAAGATATGATGAAGAACTTTGGAGATATACAACAGAACTCTTCAATAAATGACGGCAAATGTTTCGGGGTTGCTGCAATCGCTTGTCAGTTTATTCAAAAGAAGGAATCTTTGGAAGTCCGGATTCTAATACGCAAATTATAATAATCCTGTGCTGGTACCTACATTATCACTAAAGGCCACAGGCAACTTTTTATCCCAGAAAAATTATTCTTCTAGAAAACCAACGCCATATTATAAGCGACGGAAAAAAAATATAACGAAGTCAAAAACCAATAGCATGTTACTATGCATGTTCGAGCGTTTGACATGAACTAGTAACTAGAGTTTTCATAGCGACTATACCGTTTGAATGAAATATTGACGAATTTAGTTTGCCTTTAATTCTGTTATGGCGGTTTTCACGGTGTGGAATAGAAAAGTTAAAGGCTTTTAGGATGGTTATCATTCATATACCTAGCTAAAACCTAAGCGGTTATGTCAAGGGTGAGTAGTTTACTTCTAGGTAAGAGAATGAAGACCCGACTACGGTATTTAATTAGCCTATGTTACCCGGGCCATAATAAAAATCGATTCACACCTTATTCATCAAAATCCGATGAATAGTTTAGGTGCTACGGAGGAACATACTTAAATACATACCTAAATATACATAGACTGCTGGAAACATTATTGTATTTTTTTTCCTTTTTATTTATTTATTCCCGCAGTGGAACGGTTTGCAGCTATTAAACCAATGGAGCACAAACTTTATGATAAACTAGCTATAAGTTCAGATTTTCTCAAGATATTTTTCCTTCACCGTTGTCAGTGATGTCCAAGATAAACATATAAAGTTCATATTAATTGAAAAAGTCATCTTGGTACTTGCCCAGATTTGAAACCACGACCTCATGCACGAGAGGCGAGGTCTTAGCCGCTGGGCCACCACGACACGACAACATAACCCTTCCTTTTGGCTTCGCCTTAGTCAAGTAGAAATAGTCTAATTAAAACGGTGTAGAGTAATCTAGAGACATTGGTAATGCATGTAGACTGTTTATGTGTCTAATAAATTACCACATTAACCTAAGACGCCACATATCGTAACCACTCATCGCAATTGGCGTCGACTTGATAAGTATAAAGTCTTTTTTAAACAAGCTTTTTTAACTGAAAGATACTAAATGTCAAATCAATCTTCAATACACACTTAATGACTCAAACACGATGGTGCTATCTTGGCTGGTTGAGGAGTTCCTATCGCCACTTTCTAGATCTATCAGGAGACCAGCTCCATAGAACCATATTGTTTCAATGTTTCCATAAATACATGACCACGTACGTTTCAGCTAAATTGGATGCCAGTACGTGCTTGGACACACATACTAAAGCAAGGTTATTCTAAGCTTGTAAAAAGTAGGGAAGAATAGTTGATAAAGTTAATAACAGTCTAAGTACACTATTCGTTAGTGCACAATGTTGCCTAAGCGCAGAAGAGCTTTTAGCACTATTAGATTACTAGGAATGTAGGTTCAAACTCGTGTGACAGTCCGATGCCTTAACCGTATTAAAAGCAAGTTTCAGTATTTTTGAAATATTTATTTGTTTAAAAAACAGTTGATCTTCTAGGAAGTTTTTCTCATCCGAAATGTCATGTTTTTAATGACTCAGGTGTTATTAACTTAAATCTCTTACGTACAAAGTTACAAACAAAGGATATATCATCATCATCATCATCGTTTTGAGCCAAAAGACGTCCACTGTTGAACATAGGCCTCCCCCAAGCACCGCCGCATTGACCGGTCCCGTGGTCTCGCACCCAGCAAGGATATACAACTTTCTTATTCTTTTGTTCCATGCAGAACAGAAACCAACTGAAATAGAGCAGTAATCAATCACTCAACCGCTGCAAAAACGCCGTAACCTCTTTTCTTTCAATTAACGACTAAAAACTATATCCTCCTAATTGCCCGGTTTTCTATATAACCGTGTTTCCTCTGTAACTCGGAGGCTATAAACTGAGCTTTACAATGGTCTCTCAAACCGGATTGTTAACTATATAGCACAACCGTTAAATTTTAATGCTCTCTGCAGCTGAATCACCACGTTGCTCTAAAGCTTTAAGTCAGAGAAAACAACCCGCGCCGCAACATTTTCATTGTTTACTTTTGTGTACATTTTCTTGTACTTTTTACAGGTGGAATTTGCATATTTATGAGTGTTGTATTGTGCCAGTTTTATAGGATGTGGTAGTGAAATGCGTTATTGATACTGCCTAGATTTTTTTTTGTGGTTTTAGCTTGTCAATTTTTATCCTGCCTTCTATTATTTATATTATATGTGCCAACTAATCTTTGCCCCAAGTAAAATACTGTGTTAGCTCGTGGATGTGAAATAAGTGGACAGTATATTTTAGGCGAATGTTTTAATGCCGTTTCGTTACAAATGTAACCTCTCGCCGACAAACAATAATATTTTAGGATGAGGTGTCGACTGTCGCGGTGTATACCATTGAAGCGAGTGGTTCGCTCGCCGATCGCCGAGCCAAACCGCGTCGCCGGCGCCGCCGCGCTGCGCACTCACAAACCAATGCCGTGTGGCCCGTGTGGATCACGCAGATGTTTGTGCAGCGTAGACGGCACGCTACGGCCGCCCAAAGTGTTGGGTACAATTATTCCCATTATACTGTTATTCTATTCAAATTTAAAGCCAACCCTATACTTGGGAAAAGATTCGACAGATATTATACATATATTAATTGAATACCTTTTCTCCCTCAGAGAAGAGAGAAATTGTACTATAATTCCAAATATATAAATTGGATATATGAACTCTTTCTGACAATTAGTTTAAATTCTAGAAATAATAATAATACCTGCCTGTAACTCTTCCACTGCAGCGCAAAGGCCATCTGGGAATAGTTCAACAATTTTTGTCCAACTATTTATAATGTAATGTAAGCTAAGTATGCCACATAGGCAGGTTACACTCGAACATCATTGTACAGGATAATTACGAGTATGTGCCATGTTACCTTAATTTGTGGCACTACGAGTTTGTCGGCTCGTTATTATGCGAACCAGACGTGTTTGTAAATTCCTTAAATTTTAATGACTAACAACTGTCCTGCTGTCTTTATTAATGTGCTTTGTTCAACCTCATTTATGAAGATGCCATCATTACTTCAGTGGCGAGACGTCGTCTGCTGGACAAAGGTCTAAATAAGCGTCGCCGTATCAACCAGTCCTGTACTTCTCGCATTCAGCGGACTCCCATGCCATCACCAGGTCGTCGGTTGTTATAAGGGTTTTTACTTGAGCCACACAATACCTACCTAATATGTTTTCAGAAGGCCCCGATGTTCTTTTGCTTGTGGACATGAACCAATTCACGCGTAAATTTAAGTTATTTTTGAAAATAGTAATGCAAAAATATTCATCTCATCGGTGTCGCATTGTGTGTTGGATCTGTCTGCAGGGCGCTTTAACAGTTCTAGTTTAACCGGTTGTGTTCCATAATTACCGAAACCATTAAAAAGCCATTGTGTAACGCGTGGATCCACGTTTTAGGAACTCAAGGGCTTATTCAAAACTTACGGAAGCTGAAGTGTTTTTAGTGATAAAAAAAATATAAAAATAAAGCAGAAAATAAAACAAAATGCGGCAAAAATTACGAACTTTGCGCACTTATCAAGGACCGATGGCAATGCAATAATTTACGAACTTGCGTACAAACTTTCATCCTCTATTTAAAGTTTTAAACCCTTTGCGGGATGAACTTTAAAAATCACTTTCGTTATATGAGGAACTCTTGGGCATACATGCTTATAGACCCAGAGGTTTAGGCTTTGCGTTATCTGTCAGTGAATAAGATATTCTTTTTATAAATAACATCTTAACTATATTGTATTGTCTAAAATTAAGTTGGTTGGGGATAGTTTAGCTTTATTGTATTCTAGTAAATATATTTATTTCTTCTCGCTCTGTTTACTTTACAATACTTTCAAATTCTAAACATTTGTATTGAAAAGAAATGTTTACCGTTTAACCCATTGAGAAAGTTCCTCCGTTAACGAAACACAAAGAACAACTTAAACCAGCCAACCAATAAACCTTATTTCTTTTATACTTTTATTTCAGTACACTCTATGTATCACTTTTGTGGTTTTACAAAATTTCATTCTTTTAGTTTTGTCTGACAGGTTACTTGAGTGTGTAAAACCAGCCTAGCGTTATCAAGAAAAGGGTAATTCAAGCTTGTAACCTCAATAGTGCAAAATCCCGCCGACATTTACACAAGGGTTTATCCGCCGAGATCATAGCCTTAGACCCCACTGAAAAATACCATGGGTAACTTTGTTTTTGATAAACTATTTTTTAATTAATGATTTACACAATACAATGCAATACAACACGATATAAAATAATAATGGATGGATTTATTTTATTGTAGAAAATATGGCTGCAGCCCGCAATGGGCCCGCGTGGTGGATTAAGGCCCATTACCTCTCTCACAGAGAGCATGCATGTGTCCCAGCAGTGGGAACATTATAAGGCTGATGATGATGGTGATGGCTGCAGGGTTGCCTGGAAATATCTACCTTACTTAATAAATTGAAAGGACATGGCTAAACAACTGCCCTAACCATGTATAGAAATTTTTCACTAGCTCGTAACATTCAAATATTCATTAATTAATTATTACAGTTTTATTATTCTTCTAGAACTTTCACGAATGAATCAAATAATTAAAAGTTTTCTCATGTTTTTGTTTGACAAGAATAACATAAGATTCCGTTCTACGAAAAATTGTAGTCAATAAACCTACTTTTAAGGACATTTGCGTAAGTCGAAACGAACAGTATTCATTATTATTTATTTTTGTACCTAACGCAATACATCTGAAATATTCATTATTGAATTATTATACAGTTTTATTATTCTTCTAGAACTTTCGTGAATTATCAAATAATTAAAAGTTCTTTTTCATATTTTTGTTTCACAAGAAGAATATAAGATTCCGTTCTACGAAAAATTGTAGTCAATAAACCTACTTTTAAAGACTTTTGCGTAAATCGAAACGAACAGTATTAATTATTATTTATTTTTGTACCTTTTGCTATACATCTTAAAACATTGGAGATAGAACCATAGATGTTGATTTCTTTGCATTTATCTGATTTCTAGAAATTATTGGCAAAATCTGGAAAGAAACGGCACATAAATACTGACACTAAAAAGTTACAGTCGATTCTTCTAGATTACACGTTACTTGACTCGTTTAGAACGAAATAAAAAAAAACATGTTGGGGGTGTCGTGGGAACTCACTTTGAACGATGCTCCTTTCGCCGGGTATTAAGTATATAATTACAGAGTTCGTATGATCTTAAGTTTCAATTGCGTATTGATAGATGATAGATCTTCAAATGACAGCCAGGACCAACGGCTTATCTAGCTTTCCAAGGCACGGAGGAAACTCGCTATGTACACGATGGAACCACGGAATGACCTTGGCTAGCGTTGCTTAACCTTGAAGGATCGACCTGTGCGGCTGTTATTAATAAGCCACGAGCTCCTCTAAACGCCTTAATAAAGTAGCATAGCAAAATTTTATTCTTTTACAAGTTTGTATACCTATTAATGTAGGAGTTTCTACGATTTTATTTTCAGGATTGTGACGATATAAAAAGTGTCTGTAACTTTTTTCAAACGAAATACTAATATTCAGCTATTCAGCATTGCATATTACTAGTTAAAATAGTTATCCATTGCTAGGGCAATCGTCCATACTTTATTTAGCCATGTCCTTTATTTGTAAATCAGATATTTATATGTAAATGTTTTTATAAGTATCTTACATAAAAAAATATTTTAATCAAAAACAAATTGATTGCAAATTTTTCGGTGCAGATCTCGTACTAATACAAGTTTAGGTGTGGAGTATATTATTTTGTTACTCCGTTGGTGACGTAGACAACGTCGGTCGTAAGGCTGAAAGAATAATTATCTTTGCCTCGCGGGACAGCGCGGGAACTCCTCGCGAAGATTGATTATTAGAAATACTAACAAAATTTTGAGAATAGAGCAAAACTTTTTGTTGCTTGCCACCGATTGAGTGGTTTTTGTATGACGAGAATTGGTAGATAAAGTGTCGCCTGTATTAAGTAACAGTGTTTTCTTTCTTTGTTGACTTTGACTCATGTAGCGCGCTTCTTAAGTTACGCAAGCTCTATGCAAATTTGTTTGATCTTAAGCTTAGGCTAACTAGTCGGTATCATCGATAGACAAGGAGTTAAAATGTCAAGTCCTACTTCCTGTTCAGAATACCGTCCAATATCCGTCTTACCATTCCTGTCTAAACTCCTATAACGGTTAATTCGTATAATTCATAATCTCCTCAAATATCCAAAAATAGTCTCCTTAACCCCCTCTAGTCTGGCTTCCCTCCTGGTCACAGGCTCACAGCACCACCACAGCTGTTCTCATCATTACGGGTGATGTACGGTCAGCATTGGAAAGCAGTAATGTAACGGTCTTGTCATTGCATGATTTCAATTAGGCTTTTAATACTGTTGATTTCAACGCAGTGATGCTTTTAATTCTGATGAAACAAACATACAGCCAGATTTACTTCCGCGTTAATAACATTCCTAATTAAATTTTGTCATGTTACCTGAAGAAAAGTATAGAAGTAAAGCCTTAACAATCGAATAGAAAGTATCTGATAAACATAATATCCCGATTATTTAAATAAGACTCATTCCATTTTATTCATTCTCGTTTCGTTTGGAAGTTTTCATGCAAAATATCAGATACAATCTTCTCAATGTAATATTGCAGACTGAATAAATAGCTACTCATTTTTAAAGTGAAAAAGCACTTAGGGACTGTCAACATCTGTACCTCGGGGTATAGCAGCTAGCACCTACTATTTGCCTTCAAAAAAAGCAGCCAAATAAAATTGTCAAGTGGTGTTCCATTTTATTCTGTAATACGTTTCTCAGGCCAAAGTTTTCCAAGTGGTTTTTTTTCCCAGATTTTTGCTAGTTTGCGGACAGCTCATGTGGTATATAGAATTTAAAATGTTTATTAAGAGCATTATTTTATTAAGTGCATTATGTATTCCTACGAAATTCAACTTACAATAAGCATAATTTTTCTGACTCCTTGACAAAATTCAATGCTATGAGTTTGAGTCAACCTTTTGACTAACTACAAATTGCTATTTTTGTTTTGTGATTGATCTGCCACGACATATCAATCAATAAAGCCAAATAGACGCCAAACGAAAGTTAATGATGTATCAATAGTATAAAAGTAAGCATATTGCCAATGCACTTCGAGTGACTAGTTTTAGTTTCTGAAACTAAAAGTAATCTCGCAAAGTCACATTAAGAGACATCTGAGATATCGCTCTCGAATTTGAACAAACTATATGACTAAGAATGCAGGCGTCAGGTGCAGGTATATTATACCTATGTAATTTGGAAAATACCTAATGTTTTTAGAGGTTTCTTAACGCAGAGGACATTTGAGAGGATGACTATGAACAATTATCTAATACGAGATCTCTCATCTTCTTTTGCTAATAGGATAAATTATTGGTATTTAAGTCAACATGTACATTATACAAGATGGTTGTTGAGAAAATTATCCCGTGAAAAACCAGTTTAAATATATTAACTCTTTATTATGTATACCATATAAGTTACAGAAAGTAGTAGCCACCTATTTGTCAATGTAACGAAATAATGATTAATGTGTGTGAGTAAATGATGACAAGGGGCATACATAATTATGATGATGATGATGACTGTTTCACGATGACTGTGTCACGACGAACTATTCCGAATTTGTAAAATGTACTAAATATTCTTACTTTTCACATAAATAAGCACTTTTAATATCATCAATTTGAAAAGGGGAAAAGTTTACGTAGTATGTATATAATCATCAAGTTCACGCTGTTGTTACAAATCAACTAACACCGTTCAAGAAACCACACACTCTTATCTCGGCTTCACATAAAACCTGTCAGTAATACCAACATTATTTTTGTACCTTTTACCAATAATATCCTTCTAGAGAAAATATTCCCTACACGCACGTCAGTTAGAATATTGATAGACATTTCATTTATCAAAGTCAATACTCAGAAGCTTGTGTGAGCTCACACCAGTCGATATGAAATATGGACGCTGAGTTGCGTTAATAGATTTATGTGACATTAACGATAAAAGCAGACTTAACGTACATGTTGTTAAAACAGAAGTGGGTCGTTCTTAAGGCAGGTTTCGGTAAATGAGGGTAAGAGTTTAAGATACTTAGCGGCTGGTAAATGCAGCTTGAAGTTTCAGAAAAGTACATCTTTATTTTCATACAAAATCTCACATACCTTATCATACTTATGAAATCCCGGATAACTACTTGTGGTTGGATAATCAGAGACTTTTGGATAAGTTATCAACGTATAGTTGTGATCAAGATAGTCGCATTGTAAATACCTTCTTATTGTTCAACCTGATGAACCGACTGAAAACCCTCGCCAAAGTCATAATTTAATTAACTATTCAAGACCTGAGCCGCGATGTCTTAGTAATAACTACTGCGACTTAGGACGAGACTTACTGTGGATAAGCACCTGCCATGATTCGAAGCCACAACTCGTTTAGCCGCTTACAGAAAAGGCACGAGCTGAATAAAAAATACTCGATCTCCGCCACTTTTTTTGCAGTTATTCAATTAGCATAATGCAAAACGTGCAGGTGGAGCTTGCATCTAATTAGACCTTTTTGCCCCGAATTTAATTAATAAATATGCTCTGGGTGTTAAAGTCATAAGAGAATGCTTTCGTACTTATTTGCACCGGTTAGCTCTGAGTGGGTAATCGTTTTTTCATTTTATCTTTTATTCCTTGCGATATTAAAGTATAACTCTTCTTCTTATTCGTTGTCCTCATTACTGAAGGTTGTGCCCGTTGACGAACTGCTTCCAAGCCACTCTGTCTTCGGCTCTTCTCAGGGCATTGGGCACCGTGAGTCCCGTAATCGCCCTAATCTGGTCTGAACATCGAGTGGGTGAGCGTCAGCGTGACCTTGTCCCATCTACTTTTCCTACAATAACCAGTTTTTTCAGATTATCTGGCTATCTGTGGGTTATGTGACCAACGTTATTTAAGACTCTTTGGTAGCAGACAGTGGAGAGTCTTGTTTTGATGTTGAAGTAGTCGAGAATGGACTTATTTTTTTGATTTGCTGTCTATGGTGTGCGGAACATTCTCTACCAGCACCATGTGGTGCTGGACGAGAATGTTCCGCTCGTAAAGTATAACAAAAGTGTCTTCATTAACTATCAGTTCAATATTTCCTTCTGCACTTAAGACATTTTCTCCACTTGACTCAATCAGTTGTATTGATAGTTATAGCTGGTCCTTATTGATATAAATCGATATTTTTTTTCCGCCGTGGTTACTGATTGCAGGCAGTTTTCTTCAGAAAACTTAGAATTTAGGTGTTAGTAAAACAGGCGCCCTGCGGACTCTACGTCCGCTTACCGGCCCATCGTGCTGCTCGATGAGGTGGGCAAGCTCTTTGAAAGAGTCGGACCTGCATCAGGGAGGCACTCCAGTATCACCGGATGCCGCCCTACCTCTGTCGCGTAGTCGAGGCCTATCTAACGGACAGGGCCGTCATCTACCCCGGTCACCAGGGAGAGTGGAACCGGCGAGGGATGTCGTGCGGTGTCCCACAGGGATCGGTCGTGGGGCCGCATCTGTGGGACATCGGGTACGACTGGGTGCTGCGCGCCGACCTCCCTAGTGGCGTCAGCGTGGTTTGCTACGCTGACGACACGCTGGTCCTGGCACAAGGGAGGTCGCACCAGGCGGCGGCTGAAATAGCGACACGCGGGGTTGCGACAATCGTCGAGAGGATCCGGCAATTGGGACTTGAGGTGTCCCTGCACAAGTCCGAGGCCATGTGTTTTCACGGTTCTCGGAACGCGCCACCGCCGGGATCCCAAATAACGGTAGGAGGGGTTCACATCGGCGTCGAGTCGACGATGAAGTACCTGGGACTCGTCCTCGACAGCCGGTGGAATTTCGTGGAGCATTTCCGACGTTTGGCTCCCAGACTGGAGCGGGCGGGGGCTGCCCTCAAGCGGCTGTTGCCCAATCTAGGGGGTCCAAACGCCTCCTGCCGGAGGCTCTACGCGGGGGTCGTGCGTTCCATGGCCCTTTACGGGGCACCGGTATGGGCGCGTTCCCTGAGGCGGCGACCAGCCCGCCGGTTGAACGCGTCCCAAAGGGTCATGGCCATCCGGCTGGTCCGGGGATACCGCACGGTCTCCGGTGAGGCGGCGAGCCTCCTTGCTGGATTGCCGCCATGGGATCTGGAAGCAAAAGTCCTTGCGCAAATATGGGAGTGGCGCGAGGAGGTGAAATGCCGGGGCGAAACACCGTTGCCGCGACAAATCGTGGCTCGGCGGACAGAGCTCCGGCAGGATCTCATGGTGACATGGAAGAGGCGATTGTCGCAACCCAACGCTGGGCACGCCACAATTGCGGCGGTAAGGCCCCTCTTTGAGGAGTGGCTTGAGAGGCGTCACGGCGTCCTCACCTTTCGCCTGACACAGGTCCTCACCGGACACGGCTGTTTCGGGAGGTTCCTGTTCAAGAAAGGGCGGGAGGAAACGCCCGGGTGTCACCATTGTGTGGACCGCTCGGAGGACACGGTGGAGCATACGGTGGAGATATGCCCTGCTTGGGCGGAGCACCGCCGTGTCCTCATGGAGGCGATCTGCGGTGGCGACCTTCGCGTCCGGCCCTGGTCCAGGCCATGGTACGGAGCGAGAGGGCATGGGAAGCTGTCTCCTCCTTCTGCGAAGCAGTAATGCTCGCAAAGGAGGAGGCGGAACGCGTGAGGGAGACACAAAGGAGACGCCCTCACGCCCCTAGGCACCGCAGGAGACGCCCTGGGCGTCGGGAGTCGCGAGCCGATTCCCGGCCACCGTAAGAACGGGCTTGCGGATGGAGAGTAATGGGTAACTCGCCGTCCGATAAGGACCAAGCCCGAGTTTACGGCGCGTAGTGTACCACGCGCGCCTCAAAGAGATGGCAGCAAAAGTGACGGGGTCCGATAGGGCCGATGCCTGTCTGGGTCGCGGATAAATTTGAAAGAGAGTTACCGCGGCCCTGGCACAAGCAACTGAAGGAACACGGGTGGGTTTTAGTCAGTAAAAGTCTGACATGCCCTCCCGCTTCACCCAGAGCGGGAGAAGTCATCGGATGATTTCCCAACCAAAAAAAAAGGTGTTAGTAAAACAATAGGTATGATAACAAAAAGAACTGTTAAGTCCGTCAGTTAGATTACCTAAAAATAATGGACCCATATTTTCTTTTTCCATTTCAACAAAAAATCACGATGATACAGTGCGTGGAAATATCGTGTTACGTCAAGCCGCACATAGCAGTATTTCCATCTAAAAGCCGGTGAATAATCGAATTTACGAAGTTAAATAAAACCAATTAAAGTCAGACATTTTTGCGACGTAATAACGTGTCCATCTAAATAGGGACATATTTGTAACTCAAGTAGCTGACCCTTCCCGCACAAGTAGTCGGAAACGACTGGGTCGTTTTCAAAATCGCATGTTTATGTTCTCGGCGCTTGTATTTTCAATTCATTAGAGTTTGAACTATACGTTCGGTGTGATAAACAGTGAAAAAATACATTGTGGATATGGAAGTACAAGGTACGTAGATCATTTTAACATGATAAAGAAATACTTTGTTTCATTAAGGTGTTAAAAAAAAATCATAAAGATAGACCGAAAATTTGAATTAAATTTATAAAATATTTTATTATATCATGTTTTTGTTTATTTTTCCAGGCTTTTCAACCGTTTATTTTACGATTAATATATTGTCTGGTATATATTTGAGTAAATACGAGACAAATTTGCCGCGTCTACGCGCGCCTTTTTTATTTTCAATTATTTAAAGATGATAGTGTAAAATGTGGATATATTTGACTTAATGTTGTCCAATTTTTTAATTTCAGATAATGTAGAATCGACTACAAGTTAGAAACGAAAGAGCAAATACAAAAATACTAAAGAACAATACCACTTGCAAAAATATAGATGAAGACGAGGAAGAGAACAATTAAGATAAGCACTTAAGTTAACGTTAACATTGTATTAATGAAACGTGTTTGGTTGCTGTGAATGTACTTTTTATTGTCATTGAAGATTATATTAAATCATATTATTTAATATTAAATAAGGCATTAAATAATTTTGACCGGATTTCACCTGGAAATACTCCTATGTGCGCCGTGCTTCACTTTATGCTTCTAAGTGACGTCACAAGCCCCCACTCCTGAAATTTGATACGCTTTATCTTTGTCACTTTTTATTTATTTAATAAAGCAAAACATACCTTTCTAATATTATTTCATAATCTCACTGACGGACTCAATAGAATAATCATTTTTGTATCCAGGAAACATCCCTATGTCTTTTTGATGATCTTTACGCTACTCAAAAATCATCTTCATAAAATATCTGCAAAATCTACATACATTTCAAAACGCAAACCCTATTTTATACCACGATTAGCCTGCATAAAATATTAAATTAAAAATATAAAAGTTCAGCATTATTGATGCCAGGTTAGCAAAGCAAACACCAGCTGACGGTACGGTCAGCATATAAAATAAAAAAGACTGCGGCGGACGTGTCAACAGTACCTTAAAACTTTACCATTTCAACTCTTGTGTTGACGCTATGAAATGCTGTGTCAATGAGCAAATTGTCAATTTGTTCTCTGATAGTGGTGTTGATGTTTTTTTTCTGTAAATATTTTCGAGAGTTTTTTATTGGTACTTAATGAATTTTTATGTCATGTTTGACGTTGTTGAGTTTTTGTAATTTGAATTTATCTAGACAAATTTTGTAAAGATGTAAAATTGGTTTTGTTTGTTTCTATGTTTTAAAAGCTATTCTCTGGAAGTGTTGCAGTCAGTTATGGAACCGAATGGTTACAAAAATTCTTCACCATAAATGAAATCGATAGAATTTTACGCTATATCGCTGAGTGTCTTATATGCTACGAGTAATTGTTATCCCATACATTGGTGCTCCTGTGACTATCCACAGTAGTAAAACCTAGGGATAAGCTAATATTAATATATTTAGATGATTTCAATGAAAATTTGCTGAAACGAAAGTATCTGATTACCAAAACAAACATAAATTGTGCAAATGACACCCAATTTGTCACGAAAACTCAATACAAAACTTATCCATTATAGTTAATTTATTATATTTGAAACTCTGCAATGTTAATGAACTGTCAAAGTCACAACTTGTAAGTAATCGACGGTAAACTTGATAATGTAGCACCCGTGTTATTAATTACTACTACAAATTAACACACCGAGTGTCTAGAATTAAAATAAATTGAGATATAGTTCTACGAATTTTCAGCACTAAAATGATTTAATTCAATTCAAGTTATCACTTTAGAAACACTGAAAAAACAATTGTGTCATGCGAACTTTTTCCAACCCTTTTACCAACATAACTTTTGTATTATTTTATTAAAGCTCATTTTATTTTATAATTCAATTTAAAGTCACAAAAATTGTTCGCCGAATATTAATTTAAGCAAAATTTAGTTGTTAGAAAATAAAGATTAATAAAATAATACAAAAAACAAATTAGCAGAAAGCAACACTCTGTTTTGTTGCTAGTAAGAAAAAAGTTCGCAAATCCCAATTATTTTTTCAGTGAACCTTATTAATATAGTAGTCACAGCGGATCTTTGTGTCTCTGAAGTTGGCTCTGCAAACCATTGCTTAAGAAACAGTTTGTCATCGAGTTGCCTGCATATATAGTAAGCAAGTTAGGACGATGCGATAAACGTAAGTGAATGAAAGAGGCAGTTATAGAATGCTATTTTCTACTTCAACATTGACACAAAAATAGCAACTGCGCAGGATCTTGCAGCCAACTTCAGAGACACAAAGATCGACTACGACTGAAACAACATTTTATTTCGTCTAAATAAGATTTTCACTGAATAATAAATAAGTGGAGCCGCATAAAAAAGCTGTACCTATGACTCAACTAACTTTCTTGTTCCGTCACATTTAAGTTATTACAATTTACATGTGATTTTCCGTTGATTTGCTGATGTGGTAAAATAATGTAGGAGCTCAAGGTTAAGTAATAACACGCCCAGGTTAATCTTCAAGATTTATCGACTCTTGTTGAAGTCGGTCCTTGGATGGGTGACCAGGTGACTCCGTGGCTCGGAAGCACGTAATGCTGTTGGTCCCGGCTATTAATAAAATTTCTAGATCTTTGACAGTTGATACAAGTTTTCCGTAGCCAGAAAAGCCAACACCAGTTAACGGGTATCGTGTTTTCCATTCCGGTACAATACGATGAGTACACGATTCGATTGATTTAGTTATATAAAATAAAACACTGATACTCTCATCATCATTTCAGCCGAAAGACGTCCACTGCTGGACACAAGCCTTCCCCAGGCGTCACCACAATGACCGATCCCGTGCGTCTCGCATCCAGCACCTTCCCGCAACCTTAACCAGGTCATCGATCCACCTAGTGGGAGGCCTTCCAACGTTTCGTCTTCCGGTTCGCGGTCGCCATTCCAGAACTTTTCAGCCCCATCGGCCAGGCGTTCTGCGAGCAATGTGCCCTGCCCACTGCCACTTAAGTTTGGCAATTTTTTGGTTCTCCTGCGGATATCATCATTTCTGACGTGATCACGCAAGGAAATTCCGAGCATAGCCCTCTCCATTGCCCTTTGGGTGACTTTAAGCTTTCTGATAAGGCCGGGGCCCATTGTGAGCGACCACTTTTGTCTTGAGAAACTGCGGTAAATTGGACGAGAAGATACCACGCAACTTCCCGAACGCCGCACAACCGAGTCGGATTCGACGGTTGACCTCTTTCACGAAGTTGGACCTACCTAACTGGACCGTTTGTCCCAGGTAGACATAATCGTCTACAACTTCGAGTGTGGAGTCGCCGATCTTGATAGTAGTGGGTGTTACATGGGCATTCACCATCACCTTGGTTTTGTCCATGTTCATTTTATGACCCACTGATTCGGCAGCTCTACTGAGGTCATCGAGCATTTTACTGAGACTCTCCATGGTCTCAGCCATGACCACTATGTCGTCGGCAAACCGAAGGTGACTGATGTAATCGCCATTAACGTTGATGCCAAGCCCCCTTCAGTCCAGAACCTTGTAGACATCCTCCAGCGCAGCAGTTTCGGAGAAATGACGTCTCCCTGTCTCACGCCGCGCCGGAGATGAATTGGTACAAACACTTCAACACCTCAATGTACCAGTAGTCGATCTGGCACCGTTGGAGAGACTGCAGTACAGCTCAAGTCTCGATTGAATCGAAGGCTTTCTCGTAGTCCACAAACGCTAAACAGATACGCTGATACTCTCTGTACCTAATGTATTGTAGGTTTATGGACCTCTTCAATTGCCAACCAGGTGAATCAAGAGGGAATGGATTACTTCTAGACCATGCCTCATCGTCGACCCCATCATCACTTACCATCATTTGAGATATTAGTCAAAAGCGACCAATATTAAAAAAAACACTGTCTGGAGCCTTTTTTTTTTCTGTACCAAAATAAGTACCAGGATGACCGAGTTCTGCTCGTGTGAAAATAGAGAAAACGACGTTTTCTAAAAATGAAACCTAGCTAGATCGATTTATCACCTCCGAAACCCCCTGCATACTATATTTCATGAAAAATCTACCTATCTATCTATGCCTTTAAACAAGCAATTCATTTATATCTGACCCTTCGTGCGCGAGTCCAACTCTCACTTGGCCGGTTTTTATCGTTCAATACCGCCAGGAAAACATTTCTCGAAGAAAATCATGTTCACAAGGTGCCTAAGATAAACAATTTGATATTGCTTCGAGCTCTTTCTTTGAAGATAAGACTGCCAGGCGCACACGATGAAAACGACTGGAACTATAAAATGACAACTCTTTTAAAATTTATGTTTAAATGTAAAATGAGTATTCTAAGGAAACGTACCTGTAGGTCCCTATATTTGATCACGAACTGCACTTGCAAAAATGTCAGTTTGATTATTTACGTAAGGTTTTAACCTTCCGTGAATAAACAAACCTTAGAATGGCAACTATTTGCATACAGATTGGTTTACTAATATAATAAAATAAAAGGATAATCGCAAGATGGAAAAACTATCAACATGCCATAATACCTGCACAGAACAAATTACCGCCATCATTAACGACCCTTAAAACAAAGAACATACCACTGCCTGGTCTCCCGGTATCCTATATCAGATTCACTTGACAAACGCCGCCGCCCGAGCGCTGCACATTCCTGCATTGTTCAGCTGCCCCGAACAGGGCTCTGTAATTAATGCAATTAAAGTGTAGTTGATAGTTGTGCGCTAAGAATAAGGACGATGCTTTTCCTAATTTTAAGGTGTTGTTATTAATTGGTTTGTTATGAAGAAATTAATGATAATTACATCTGTACTACGCTTATTTTCTCACTGTGAATCCTAGGTGCAGGCAGTTGAAGTGAGCTATCACTCCCTAGCAGCAAGTGAATTAAAAGCTCACTTTACTTAAGTTATCACGGTGAAATTATTTCAGAAAAGACAACCCAGTACCTATTTAATTCGTTTTTACGAAATTCTTGATTTTATCTGACTTTTCCCTCCAGTCTTGGTAAGATCGAACGAGTTAATCCACCCATTCCCTCAAGAGTTTTCTGTCTTAAGCCGCCTCCCCTAGCAAAACGCCGCGGTAGTCGAATTTTGAGCAGTTTTTAAGCTATCTACTCTTTATTTAAAAAGAAATATCAATTAATAAAAATACATTAAATTTCTACATAATGTTGATTCTAAAATGGTAGTACACTATTTTTTTTAAAGAGGTATATGTGTCACTAATCTCCTTCCAACAAAACCATAAAAATGTGAAATAATTATTGATAGCATTCATCTCCTCGTAAAGTGTTCATTAATAATTTTTATACTAACACTAATGGATAGACAATTTGATAACGAACATTTTGTCAGTTTTATTTTTTTCAAAAGACCAATATTCGATTTTATAAAGATTTTATTCTAAAATCTGGGCGTATTCACTACCGTAATTCATGCGCCACTAGTGCCGCTAGGCCAATAGGAATGCTCATATCTCATGCTGATTTTTTGGTCAGGGTACGGCCTTAAGATTTCACCTTAACAAATTGGAACGTTATCTCAAACGAAATAACATTTCTTTCAATACAATGTAACAGGGAAAATGCAATTTCTTTATCGTGACGTCACTTTATTAGATTTGTTTGGTAGATACCCCGAGTTTGTCTAGTCATCAAGGAGGATGGAGCAGAAGGTTGGCTGGATAAAGGCTTCGAATGAAACTATACCTGGCAACATGGAATATGAGATTATCTTTCAAAGCAGGTTGTACAATTAGTTATTAGGTAAGATCATGTTTGACCGTTTAGTAAAATAGTACCAAGAAATTTTGTTTGCATTAACCTATTGACTGCCGGAAACGCGGAACCACGCAAGATGCAATGGATTTGTAATTGTTTCGGCATTCAACCGGTTAAAACGTTAAAGATAGGTATAAACCGGTCGTATTGTAGAATTAGAAACTTACATATTTCGCCAGATTATATAAACAAGTGACGTGATGACGCGGTCAACGATGGTGCACACTTAATTAAAAGTTACCAGAGGCCGTATTCCAAGTTTTTTAACGCTCTCGACTGCGTTAACTTAAACGTTCTCTAATGTCAATTTGTATACAAAAAAAATTGTTTCTCCTGCCGGCGTTTATCGCAATAAGCCAACTTTACTTTACGTTCACTCTTTACTTGAAGACGTCTGGGCTTCGGGTACTCCGTCAACTAAACTTCATTTGAAATAAGATTCGACATGTTTCCAAATCTTTTTACTGTCCGTTCAACCGATTTTGAGTTATATCCCGTAAACATAAGAATGACATAAAAAGCATAAACCTGTTACCAAAACCAACTGTTTACTACAGCTACCATTTGTCGTATCACCAACGCAATAGAAGTCAAAATTGGTTGAACGGGCTGTAAAATGGGCTAATTTGTTAATAACGCTAACTGAAACATTATTTACGGAATCGTCATTATCTGCCTTGTCTTTACTCAACTACATATATTATTGTTAAGCTTGGCTTCCTGTCTTATCGGATGCAACTATGGGGCCATATTTTAACCGACTTAAAAAAAAGAGGAGGTTCTCAATTCATCGGAATCTTTTTTTTTATCTATGTTTCCCGATTACTCAGAGACGCCTGGACCGATTTGGAATATTCTTTTGATTGAAAGGGGATACTTCCCAGACGGCCCCATGGTAATCAGGACAGAATCTGTTGACGGGATCCAATGGGAATCGAGGGAACTCCTCAAATTGTATAGCTATATAGCGGTTTGTAACGGCAGAGCAGTGGTGGCACAGTGGTATCGGCCGCGACTTACAAGTTGTAGGTCGTAGGTTCGAGCCCAGGCAGGCGCTTTACTTTGTGTAAATTATTTCATCACCACTGCTCTCGAAACAGTAAAGGAAAACATCGTGAGGAAACCGGCATGTCCAAGAACCAAAAATTCGAAGACATGTGACATCCACCAACAAGCACTGGGCCCGCGTGGAGGATTACGGCCCTTTCCCTCTCACAGAGAGGAGGCCTGTGTCCCCTGTATGTCCTGTGTCAGTGGGAAAATTAATAGGCTGATGATGTGATGTGATGTGATATAGCGGTTTTGGTATTTTCATCAACATGGCAAGCATTTGCATTCAGAAAGTATCATTTGATGAAGTGGAACTGATGAAGAAGACCACAGATGGCCACTGAAATTTCTCAATGATAAGAATGTTGAAGGTATAAGATATCTCGAAGAATTAAATAAACGTGATGAAGATTTTTTTTTTTTCTGCTTGTAATGCCGGAAGATAGGCACTGTCGTGTTTAGGCTTTTTGGAAAAATTAATCCGACTTCCAAAACAAAACACTTCAAAGCAAAAAAAAATATATTCGGAAGTCCGTGTCAATAACGAAAAAAAAACACCGACTTCCGAAAAGAGTTTTTTTACTTTGTAATGTTTTGTTTTTGAAGTCGGTTGAATTTTTTTGTTATGAAGTTTTTTTAAGTAAAGGTCCATGTCCCTTCTGATTGATTCTGTGTATTCTCACCCGAGGGGCCGAAAGTAAACAAGAGGAAAAATATGATACTGTTGCGTAAAAGTCTTCAAGCGCCGCAGAAATGTTTTGGAAGTTAAATAAAACCTTGCAAGAATAAAGAGTCATCTGGGGGGTGACCATAAGCTCTTAGAGCGGTATCAATTTGAGATCGAGTAAGTGACAGATGTATACACGTCAGATACATCTGTCCCTTATTCGATCTCCCCCCTGATCCTTTGTGATCTGGTTTTCGAATTTTTCCTTATTGTCTTTTGGCAATGGGACTTTTCAATGACTTTCTAACTTATGTTCCTCAATTATTATTTTTTTTAATTTTAGGTATGCTCGCGCTTGACCAATATCTCACCTGATGGTAAGCGATGATGTGGTTTTATTTGACACAATATCAAACAATCAGTGTTCTTTTTCCTCTCTGCTACTTGATCTATGCTGTGCCCGACAGGGTCCATAATTATGACCAATATAATTATTTCCCTACTAACTATATACTTTATGGTACGTAATAAATAATTGAGAATTGAAACTAAAAATTATCAACATTTGTGTTGATTATTGCATTTTTTATTTGTTTACTAGCTTTACTCTCGTGGCCACCGGATCTCAGAGGAACCGTGCATTTTCCGGGATAAAAGCTTGTGATGCGAACCCGAACACGGCCACCGTTACATACTGAATCTAAGCTTCTGGCTCATTTTGTAACAGTGATTCATTATATTTGAAATTTCAAATCATATAAATCATATTTGAACGGCACAAGGCAAAACAAAGATAGTCTCATTAATTTTGTATCACCTCACACACGGTGTAACCTTTGTTTACAAATAAAGTTCTGAGTCTACATACACTAAGTAGGTTTCCAAGTCTCTACACAGTAAAAGAATTTTAAGGCCCTTACTCCGCTTTATTGCCGAAAAACGGTTACATTCTAAAGCATCCCTTAGTAACGGCTAGATTAAGATTTGAAAAAAAGTTATTATTATAAGGTACTCGTCGTCGTGGTAATCGATTATACCTTGGTACTGATTGGATCTTTACTTTTCCCTATAGATTCAACCAATCACAAAGGATTTATAACTATCACAAATTAATCGAGAGTGAGAGAGAAAATCCAAATCGAGATTCTGAAATAGCCAAGTCAGAGGCCTGTGTGGTTCGCAGAGGCGGTAAATTAAAACCTCTGCTTTTGAACAGATTACAGATGTAGGTAAATTGATGCTTATAAGATAAATAATTTTATTTTTGTAAGCATACCGAAAAAAATTGCTTGATCTGATATGAGAAAACCATTGAATTGTACAATCGTATCAATTTTGTAAGAGATCCTCTTAGCTACTGAAAATTTCCGTAGGTGCCTTTACCATATTTTAGCGACGAATTGTTTATGTTATGACTGATATTATTCTAACATAGTGCCTGATAATCGACACTCAGTGGCTCAATGTAGGTTTCTGACAAAATATTCTCATAAGCACGTGAAATGCACATAATTATAATAGCGTAGATATGCCTGGAATAAATTATCGCATCGAAACGTATTAACGTTAAAAAAGTATCCTATACGAGTACCCAAGCTATGGTTTGATTGTGTTCCAAATTTCATCCAAATCTGACATCATTGACAAACATATCTTTACATTTATAATATCAGTAGGATTAAATACCTTTCAATTGTGAACATCTATAGTTCATTCATGGCCATTAATTGTAGCAAACATTAACATATTATCAAACGAGTTTCAGCGAGTAATCGTTGATTTAAGCCATTGATTTTATGTGTATGTATGTACGTTTTCGCATTGCTTAATTTACATGTAGCTAGCCTTATTTTAAACAAAAATTGTAATACCTAGTAATGTAATTATTGCCAAAACTATTTTTTGTTAGGGGGCTTGTAGCCAATCATATTAGCCGCACATTTGTTGATCTTCAAGGTTAAGCAAAGTTTGCCTAGGTTATCTTGTGGATGCAACTGTCTTTCGTAGATCTTTGATTGTCGTCACGGGTGCATCGAAGCCCGGAAATCGATCTAGCAACTACCACACAGTAATCCCGTAACTGAATTGTGATGGTCTGAAAGTTGCTCCATGTGAAATACTGGTATTCAGCTACATCCGGTTAGACTGGAAGCGGAGCCCACCAGTGGAGTAACGGTTATTATAGTTCTCACCAAACTTCTTGGCCGCCCTGAAGTTGGCTGCAATAGTAAATCTAATACAAAAACAGCACCGCGCTGCAACTTGCGCATCGGAAAGCCAACTTAAGGGCGGCCGCGGAAAAATTTGAAAGAGAGTTACCGCGGCCCTGGCACAAGCAACTGAAGGAACAGGGTTGGGTTTAACACTGTAAATGTCTGATACGCCCTACCGCTTCACCCAGTGTGGGAAAAGTCATTGGATGATTTCCAATACAAAAAAAAAATGGCGGCCAAGAAGTTTGGCGAGAATTATAGATAATATGTCATTGTTATCATCAGATAAGTACATAATACTGGGAACAATATTCTGTCTAACCAGCAGTTACGTCATAGCTACAGCTACTTCATTAGTATTTTTTTACTCGATACGAATATTTTAGTTTAAGTGCCTACGGGTCAGAACAAACAGCGACCGCATTTTCGTATTGTCACTGCCCAAACCACCAAGGTGTGATTATGGCAGTTTTACCGCAGTGCAATTTATTGTGGTTGGACGACCATAGCTTTTATTTTATTATGACCAAACCATTGCCTGTCTTTGAGAATGATTTATTAATTGTATATAATAATAAATAATAATGTTTCTGACTAGTTTTATTTAACTATCTATTAACTAATTACAATTTAGAGCTGTTGAATTGTCGCAATTCAACAGCTCTGCCACAATACGATAGTACTGTAACAGGTCAACAAAACAGAGACAAAAATATTTTTTCTTTGAAAACAACTACAACAAATGAAAAATAAACATATTGTAGAACACCTCCTATGAAAAGGCACCGACACATTGTTGCGTCGCATATAATATCTGCGGGAGCCTTTAAATTGCTCTATCAGATTCGTACGCTGTTAATTGGCTGTAAATATAAAGTTAGGGCTCGTTCGCACATAACATCCGTATTTCCAGGATCGTTTTAAAGGATCCGTCGCTACTGAAGATGATATTCACATTGCTTTTACAGTATGAACCGTTTTAACGGATCCGTTGCTATTGGGGATAATGGCACGCCCCGCGTGGCTTCGTTCCGATAAAATAGATAAGTATTTTTATACTGTTGTTTGTGTGAACTTGCTTATACAACTACCTACGCCATTGCGAAATAAAAACGTATACGATAAAGCGGACCTGTAAAACGGACGGACAGCTGTAAATTTATAACTATCATGTATATAAAGTCGCTCTACATACGTCAGCGCCGAATAATAACGTGTACCATTGAGCAGACCTGTAAAACGGACCCGTGAATGAACAAGCACTTAGTGAATTTCACAAAATGTTGAAAATTTAAGTCAATGCTTTCGACTGTAGCAATGCGGGCCAAAGAGTTCTAACCCATAAATAGCCTTGACCAAGACTAACAAATGCCGTATTACATTAAGCACATAAATAATGCATAGGCAGGTATTTAGTTTTACTGCGCCTGGTCAGTCCGCCAGTACAACATTTTACTAAGACAACTAACCCTGAATATCATTAATACCAATGGTTTATAAAAACGGTACTTAAATCTTTTACCTAATTAATTATTAATGAGCAGCCGGAATTAATCTTCTTCAAAGTGCTTTATCTCCTAAGATGTTTTAAGATTAGCACAGTGGAATATTAATTTCCTGAGATGGTATCAAGCAAGGAGGAAAAATATACGGTATTAAAACCGCTGGCAGTCAGGAGTCGCCCGACCTTTTAAGAAGCTAAATTAAAAGAGTTCGTCAAATGAAATACAGGCTGAATTAAATATAAGTTCAAGTTGAAGTAATTTTAAGCTGGCTCAGCCGGCTTGACTTCATGCCCTTACTTTGTCCTATGTATTACCGGGTAAACTATATTATTACTTCTAGTCTTAAAATTACGCAACAATGCATTCAGGCTGGGTGACGTATTATACCAATTTTAGACAAAAAAGATGCATTTATTTAGATCTGATACCGATCATCTTTTAATTTTAAATGAAGCTCACTGTCTTTACAACTCATATCAACTTAACCAAATTTAAAAAGTATTAACCACATACACCATTACATACATACATTAAAATTGTATCGATCAATAATAACATTTTGTATTTAGCCGCATATACAATTCGCTATCCAGATTGGCCACCTATTACCAAGTAAATACCTATATCTTTTGAAGTATTTGAATATTTATTTCATATTTTACTACAAATCAGCTTTTGTGATATATGGGAACTTATTTGTTTAAATTAGAAAAGATAAATATAAATTGAATTAGAGATAAATTGGCGTTGTTGGTGATATAATAAAATAGAATAGAATATACTTTATTGTACACCGAATTAAGTAACTTTTTTTGGTACAGTGGTTTCTTGTGTCTTATCGCTGACAATGATATTTATTTATTTATTTATATATACTTTATTGTACACCAAGATAAAAAATTACATACGGAAACCTTAAAGATAACAACAAACATACAACAGGCGGCCTTATCGCATTCTGCGATCTCTTCCAGGCAACCCAGAATGGAGAGAGATAGCCTGGACACAACATGGGGTTGCACTTGGTGCAATTTTAAAATTAAATAATAAGTAACAAACATAGGAAGTACCAAATATAAAATACTAAATTACATAGATACATACAAACATTTATAAATATACAGTCAAGAAAACAATACAGCTCCAACAAGAATAAGGTCACAGTGACAGGTAGTGCTCCTTTACCAGTCTTTTAAAGATCGTTAGTGATTGCGAGCGTTTTATTGTCACAGGCAATGCATTCCATAGACGAGCGGCCTGGACAGTAAAAGATTTGTCCAGGAAGATAGTGGAATGCATTGGCATTTTAAGTTTCATGTTATCCGATGACCTAAGAACCTTCGTGTGCGAGTCACATAAAAACTGAAATCGGTTTTTGAGGTAAAGAGGGGTAGTCTGGAAAAATAGTATATTATAGAGGAGGGAAAGAATATGAGCATTCCGGCGAAGGCGTATTGGCAACCACTTGAGTTTTTCGCGAAATTCAGAAACATGGTCATATTTGCGCAAACCGAATATGAACCTTATACAAACATTTTGAAGTCGCTCAAGTTTATCAAGTTGTACTTCAGTGAGGTCAAGATAGCTGGCATCAGAATAATCAAGGATGAGTAGAAGTAGAGATTGTGCAAGCGCAATCTTGGTGGCATTTGGCAGAAAATTACGCAGTCTTCTCAGAGATCCAGCAGATGCGAATAGCTTGCGGCTAACTTCCTGTAGCTGGGCAGTCCAAGATAAGTTCCTGTCAATAAATATCCCCAAGTATATCTCTACCGGACAATCTCTGGATGGATTGAAACTAGAATAGAATAACAGACAGATAGACAGAAACACCAACAGACATAGGTATCATAACAGCTTCATCATTCCAAATCCAAACAAAAAATAAAAGTCAAACTTTTCGGAAAATGCGACCCTCAGATCCAAATATTTTTATACCATCTTAAGATTTATAGCAGTGTTAAAGAAAATCTTCGACGCCGCTCAAAAAGCTGGCATTTCGCCACGTTTCCATTTATGACAAGTTAACAGCCTGGAATTCGTCAGCTTTTTATACTCAGACCTTTTTAGGCATTAATCTCGTATTATTCTCCAATTTTCGCTGGACCAACAAGAAATAAGGAATATGTTACGTAGGCATGATGTATTCGTAATTTCTTGTCACGTTTGTTCGTTTTTTTTGGGCTAGAAAATAAAGATATTTTTTTGAGCGTGATACAATTTTCCGCTGAAGAAACTGGCCGATTTATTTTTTGGTCTTGGTCTTCCTTCGTCTTTGTTTCTTCATTTTAAAACATCAAAAGGTAATCTATTAAATAAAGACTTAACAATTATTTTCGGGACTGTTTTATACAAAATAGTAAAAGGCACGGACCCATCACCTACAGTTATTCCGTCTTACAACTTTATCGCCTCGAAACTTAAAGCTAGACGCCACAATGTGACACCATTTTTCATTTAAATTGTTCTGCAGATTAAGTATATTATATACGTTGACGGTAGCTAATCTGTCAACGTATATAATATAGTTCTTTAATCATGCTTTAAACAGAATGAGTTCCTTTGCAAATTAGTACAGTCTTCAGAATACTCAGCGTAGGTAATTTGCTTTACTTTTAACTCCAACATTACCTATCACTGAATTCACTAGTGGTTATCCAAAGCTCCCTCTATTGCATCACTTGATATACGGATTCATATCTGAAGACCACCGCCCGCAACCTGCGGTTTCACAAACAACTTGTTGGCTTTAAGGCGCCGATTCCCTTGAGAGGCCGATTTTAAAATGAGAATCACGTCTAAATGGCTAGTTGTAATTTTATGAAAAAAATAAATGTTATATTAGACTATTTTCTTAATAATTTGATCCAAGCAAATTTTGAGTTTTATTCGTATAACATAGTGTAATAAATTTTTAAAGTTATGTCTAAAACGGACAAAAACACGACAATCACACCAAAACCGCTGAGCGTATTTTAATGAAACCAACACCATCTCAAAGATAATTTAATTATCTACATTTTGATCTGAGCTTTTTTTTTTTAAGTCATAGAATAATAAATAAAGTACAAAAAACTACCAAATTTTGGGTCGCGCGGGTGCGAAACGAGTGCGCGTTTTGTTCCCTCAAGGTCGTTGGCGTTAGTCGTCGTCTTAATATATAAAGGCTTGAAGACTTCTAGAGTAATGTTTTTAGTTTGAGGTAATCTAACTACTATGATAAACGAGAAAGTTTGTGAGGATGGATGTTTGTTACTCCTGAAAGGATTTTGATGAAATGTTTACAGAAATATAAAAAAAAAAATATCTTTGTTTTTGTCTTTATAACTTATACATCAGAATAAAACATAGGCTATAATTTATAATGATATTGGGATAAGTACTAACACCATGCGGGCGGAGCCGCGGACGGCAGCTAGTTTTAGATGAAGTTGTTCGATAACTAGATACTGTTAATATTTTACTATGTTATTTTGAATCTCAACTAGTATAATAAAAAGGTAATATAATTTATGTATTTATTGGTTTGTTCTTTGTAGCAGGGGGGTGACCATAAGCTCTTAGAGCGGTATCAATTTGAGATCGAATAAGGGACAGATTTATATGACTTGTATATGTCGGCGCGTGGTCGCCATCGTCGTAGAGTTCACACGTAATATTGGTTTGCACCAATATTTATGCACAGTAACAGTTGACAGAGTAAATGTAAAGAAATACTTTAGTTCAGTTTTCGGTGTTTATGCCAAGGTAGCGTAAGAGTGTTCTTCCTCCAGAATTACATCGGTTTTTATACAGAGAAAATAACAAGCAAGTTTACAGCGGATGTAAAAAATATTAAAATTAAGCGGGTAAACATACAGTTTAGGCGCGAAACATCACAATTAGGCACAAACATCAAAAATGAAGTTATCAAAATAAATCCTTACAATATTTACACAGACGATAGAGAAATATTTAAAATAAATAAATAGAACGGAAGTTGTCAAAGTAAATTCTTATTTAGACAAAACCGGATGTTATAATATAGAGGGTACTCTATTGGGCCTTTCTCCATACAAAAACATTCCGCTGTTTTCTTCGTGGATAATGCGTCCAGAGCAATGATTTTTTTCCATAAAATCAAGGTCTTATTAATACGTGCCCCTGTCATTTCCTTTTTTCGAAAACATAATCACTAAAAGAAATATGACAATCCAAAAACCCGAAAAAAATGCCCGTATTTATCGCCATGTTCAGACGACTTTCAGACAAAATTGATAAGTTTTTTACAAAAAAGAAAATGATAGAAGCATAGATATACTTTTCCTCTAAATTTTGATATAAGAATTTTTAAGATCAGGCGAGTTTTGAAGAAGAAAACGGCGGAATACGAAACGCCTTTTAGCCAAGGTTTTTGTAGATAAAATCAGCCTGAGCTGCAGTTGTCCCTTTCGCACCTTACGGGGGGAGGTTGGAGGCGAGGGAGGGTAAGGCTTACACGTACACTAATAGGGAAGTGGCGGTTGTCGATATTTTTATCGATTTTCTAGTGATATACACCGATGTCGATATTTACACTATACAAAGATTTTATTTAATAAATCGTGTGATTGTGAGTATTACTTATTATTGTTGAAGGCACTTGTCGAATGATTAACTTTGGCATGCATAAGATCTGAAAAGTGCAGTTGCGAATACACGATCGAAAGTTGTTTAGAAAATTAAGCCAGGATCCAGAATAAAGCTTGGTACAGACCAACCGAACGAACTAACAAATGTTGTTGAAAAGAAATAGCTGATTTTTGTTATTATAGATAGGCTCTCTCTTGACCACTATCTCATCTGATAGTAAGCGATGATGTGGTCTACGGTGTAGCAAACTTGCCCAGAAGTAACTTCACTCTTTACTTAAAGACCCCGAGGTTGTAGCTATCGGGCAACACAGACGCAAGGAATTCCACTCCTTGATGTACGCAAAATAAAAAGTATTTCCAAAATGTTTAGTGCCTATGGGCGGGATGTCTACCTTGTACCGATGGCGCATCGCCGTAAGTCTTGTAGTCCGATGATGAAACAGGCTATATGGAATTAGATCTTGCAATTCCATCGCAAAATCCCCGAAATGCAACCGATAAAAACCGTCAAGCTGGCACCTCTGCGACGATGTTCAAGGTTCTGGAGCTTTGACTCGACCTCATTGCCGATGAGCCTCCTGACCCGTTTTTCGTTCAAATCTAGTGCATGAAGCTGGTATTTGGCAGATCCTTCCCAGAGATGAGAACAGTACTTCATGCAAGATCGAACTTGCGCTTGATACAATTTAAGCAGCTGTTCTGGCTTGAAGTACCGTCTCAACTTCTTAGCAGCATGTTGAGGCATTCCTCAATATAATGGTCAAAAATTGAGTGTCGATGTCAACGTTACGCCAAGAAGCTCCTCAATATGGTCCGTTATCGGCACGGTTACACCTCGGAAATATGGAGCCGGATGAAATTGGCTCTTTGTAGTGAACAAAAGACGCTCGCTGTATAATATAAATATAATAAATTTATTTTTTCCAAAGGTTCCCTTCTAGAAATGGTATTTGACCTTTTTCGGTGCAATAACTTGCAAATAAAATGTTACTTTAAAATTGCAATATAAAACAAATTCATAATACGAATGGTATATTGCATCTTATTTTTTAAAGTGGCTGCATACGTGCTCACTGCCCTCTGCGACCAGTCTCCCGATACATCCATAACAGCGTGAGTCTGGCCAGCCTGCCATCATTGGAACAGCTATCTACCCAACTCCTCTAATGGCTGCACCGGGCATCGTAACCGGATCAAGGCTAGGCCACGTGGCGGTATGTCTTTGCCCGCTGTGTGGTCACAAGCCCTTCGGTCGAAACCTACCACCAGTACTTCACATGATTAGCACCATCCGGGGACCACGTGTAGGGATTCAAAACGCTTATTTTCCTACGGACGCGGGTGACCCGGCCATCAAAATGATGGCTCAGATCTACTGAATGGTTCGCTCACCTTACGTCCTGTCTGCTGATTTGCAGTCTTTCGGTTGGTCTTACACCCAGTATTATGCAAACTAAATTTTGATTTCTTATAAAGCAGATACTTATAAAAATGATTTATGAATTTTGGAGAAGTGGGGTTTGTGGGTATTTAAATTAAAATATAGAATTTTAAATTAAAATAATAAAAAAAGAATTAAAAACACGCTTATTAATTAAAAGCACTTTTTGACAAGGCAGCTTGTCGAAAAGTGAATGAAAAAATTGAACAAAAAATTAAAAACAAGCGAAATTATTTTTGTGTTGAATGGGCTCAACTGAAAACCAATCTTTTCAACGAAGTCGGGGGACCTGTAAAAAACTGATCCAAGGAACCATCCCCCGACTGCAAGGCAGGCGTGTTTTTAATTATTTTTAACTATTTATTTTTTATACCATACCTTATATCATAGTAATAAAACGATATTTTTGCAAAAACAATTTATTTTATACGTTTTCTATGGGATGTTGAATAGTACCTACTGTTATATTTAGTTAATTTATTTTGGTATGTTATTAGGGAAAGAATGATTATTTAACACTACTGTTATATATTATTATTTATATACTAAATAAGCTCTAGAATAGCTAGACGATGATAGAATAGGTAGTAATTATTTTATGAAATACTTTTTTTTTCCTTTTTTTCCCATTAGTTTTTTTTTTTATTTTTAATAACGTTACGCTTCTAAAGATACCACATAAATATATTAGACTAGCTAGACGATGATAGAATAGGTAATATTTTTTTTATGAAATACTTTTTTTTTCCTTTTTTCCCATTAGATTTTTTTTTAATTTTTAATAAAGTTACGTTTCTAAAGATACCACATAAATATATACCGGTTGAGCCGTTGAGAATTTATGGTGGAATAAAGAAACTCACAAACATACATGAGCCCTATAAACATAACACTCCTCTTTTGGGCAGTCGTGTAAAAATGTGCATTTATCTATCGTAATTTCAATCCTTTCACTTGCAGGTAAATTTTGTGGTATACGACCATCAATAATTTCTGGCGGAAGGCATTTAAAAAAACCGGCCAAGTGCGAGTCGGACTCGCGCACGAAAGGTTCCGTACCATTATCGCAAAAAACGGCCAAAAAATCACGTTTGTTGTATGGGAGCCCCACTTAAATATTTATTTTATTCTGTTTTTAGTATTTGTTGTTATAGCGGCAATAGAAATACATCATCTGTGTAAATTTCAACTGCCTAGCTATCACGGTTCATGAGATACAGCCTGGTGACAGACGGACAGATATTTTACCCTTTGGGTACGGAACCCTAAAAAAACTACATTTCTCCAAAATTTATCGTCTCTTTAATTTTTTTCGTAAAGTGTAAAGCGGCTCGGTACTCGCGGCGAGGGCGCGTGCACCGGCGGAGTCGGTCGGCCGCTCGGCGCGCTCTTACATACACAAATACACTACTAGTTCACACATTGATAGCTCGCTTGGTCGGGCACAGCGCGACGGCAATAGTTTCTTCAAATACCTATTTTTCAAATTCTTGTTGACTAGAGTCCGCTCTTAAAAAGGAAACAGTCAAATTAAATCCTTATAAAATGTCAACTGGAAATCCCTTCATTTTAAAAGAATCATAAAGGATTTGATCAAATTAAAGCTTAATATAAATTGAACCGGATATCGCAACATTTTAAATAATAAGAAAGAAAATACAAAATGTTACAATATTCAAAATAAAACATAAATATTAAATCGACTAATGGTTTCGCGCCCATATATACATCTGTCACTTACTCGATCTCAAATTGATACCGCTCTAAGAGCTATTGGTCAGCCCCCTGATAATTTCTGGGTTCACCTTAAACCGATAAAAAATCATTCTATTGTACCTATACCTATCTTAACTTTTAAAAGTGTTGTGTAACTATTGTGGTCTTCAATAACACCCCTCTTTTCCGTCGGCGATTAATAAAATATATTCTATCCACATAAACTCACTTAATTTTAGGCCACCTTCAATGCCACACTTATGCTTCATTTAATTCAAGTAAAATGCACAGTATCTGTGAGATAGGCCAGAGAAATAAAGTCACGAGCAACAGCCAGTAGTTTTTAAAATCCAAAATTAAAATGAACTTCCAAAACTCATTTATACAGAATGCACTCTGTTCAAAATAGAACTACTTAGTCCATAAACTTTTCAGTGTAATAAATATTTTAGTTGCCAGATCTGGCAGTTGTACATTCAGATTCAACATCCCTATTATAATACTGAAGTAGAAAGAACCAGGGATCAAGAAGAATCCCGATTCTTTACTACTTCTTCGGAATTAATTCCGCTTCAAACTATCTTCTTGTTTTAGTATCCAACTTGCATTTGAGTTGCAACCGCTTGGTTTTGGAATTCAAATGAGTCTGAGACATTTTACGAGTACGCTGGTACACAGTATTATTTTAACATGAGATTACGTAAATATAAAGTTATGTGTTATATTTACATATTTTAATACTGAAAACTATCACCATCTGATTACTGACGCATCTCTCATTTATACATCATAGTCATAATCATCATTTTAGCTGAAAGATGTCCACCGAAAGAAAGAAAGAAAAATGTCTTGTGGCTCGCAGAAGAAACACAAAGAATAAAACTAACAATATAAAAGGACAAACCAATAATATAAAAGATAAAAGACCTCTGCGAAGCCAAAAGACTTCCCCCTTTCTCAGCATAATCTGCGATGTTTAAACTTCCCCAAGTGTCTCAATATACAATACACGAAATCAAAGGGTTCTCTGCTTCTCGCATCCAGCTGATTCCCGCAGCCTTTGCCAGGTTGTTGGTCTACCTTGTGGTAGGCAAATTAGGCATGACAAATTAAATCTACGAGCCACGTCTCTAAACCCTCCGTCAATCTCCTAAAACGTCAAAATGCGATAAAATCTACATTCTACGTTTAACGATTCCAGATCCGAACCGATACGAAGTTTTGAGCCGTTTCTAGATCGTTCAAGTTGCCTCGAGATGTTTTGAGATTTTGTAAGAGCCCTCCTCACCCACGATGGCAAAATCTTCAAACATCTTTGCTTTAATAGCTGTTACATACGTCTCATTTAGAAGTAAGAACTAAGTTTATAACGTAAATAACTTACAAAATATTTTTGTAGTTTATTTATTTGTGGTAGCTGAAGTTATTTATACTAGGAGAGTTGTAAATGTATCTGAAGTGACTCTTATTGGATTGGACATATTTCTTTTTAGCTTATCTTTAAGCTTAGATAATATAAAAGAATAATATTTCCGATTATACCAATAAAATAGAACGATGAACCAATCGGCAATGGTTATTTATTTTTATATCGCGCAATAATATTATAGGTGTGTAGGCCGCCTTACATGAGAAATTATTAGCTCACCATACAAACTTCCACCCTCCCTTCCATCCCTTTAAGGATGAATTCCGTAGTAAAAACTACTCTATGTACTTACCAGGGTCTCAAATTATCTCCATACAAAATTTCATTTAAATCAGACAGAGTTACTTTCACAATTAAAATATTTGTTAGGATTAGATATCCTCGTTAATTAGTAGGTATGATTGTTCAGAAAATTATTTCTAGCAATATAGATAAAAATGCTGGGAACTTTACCAGAATGTACCTTGTTGTTCTGCCGAACACTTACTTTTAAAATCTCAGTATCCAATCAAAGGCTAAAAATCTAGAGTGCTCTCTAATGTACCTACCATAACAGTTAGTACCATAGTTTAACATGTAGATTTGACATTCATGCTTGAAACATGACATGTAATTAATTTACCTGCGTGATTTCAATATAACGCTATATGATTTCAAAGCGGTTCCGCGGTAATTTCAGTACGAAATACAATTGGCATCGATTGTCTTTAAGTTGATTAGTTATAATCACTGTATTAATGAGGCCTCCGTTCGCCAACATTCAATTAAGCGATAACATATTTATACCGTGGTTGTTAAACCTAATGTAATAAATAAAACTATTTGTATATCGGTTTAAAGATTATTTATTTTTATTCTAAAAGAACATACATTGTTCACTTAGCGAATAAATACATGACTAAGGTTAGTGTAGTCCAGTAGCTAACAGTTTTTCTTAATGTAGGTAGGCACGATGTCGACATTGATATAGTGAGACTTATTGTTAGCTTAGAAGTTTTGTGTTGTTAGTGACGTACTGTTTGAGTTTAGCTCTGAATACATTAAAAGAAGATGTGTTCCTTATATCTGCTGGTAGATTATTATAAAGCTGGACGCCTTCGTATTTTGTATTTTTCTTGCCATATTGCGTTCGCGGGGGACGCGTCTGTATTTGGTTAGGGTTTCTTTGGCTGTATTTGGATGTTTTGGTGTTGAAGGATAACTGTGTGTGTATGGTTTTGTTAAGAAATTTTCTAATGAGAACGCAGGAATTGAAAGTGTAAAGTTGATGAATGCTCATTGGTTTGGTGTTTTTGTTTAGTTCAGATGTAGATGTATGATAATCGTAGTTAAATAGAAGTTTAATTATTTTATTGTGTGCTATTCGCAGATCTTTAATTGCAGATTTTGTAGCGCATCCCCAGATTTCGATAAGATAATTTATGTGTGAGCGAATTAATTCGCTCACACATAAATTATTGAGTTGTAAATGTTAAAGCGGATTCTTTTTGGGATGTTATTTATGTACCCGCGCATTGATCCCATTAACGATGTTATATTTGATTTTATGTAATCAATGTGCGCTTGCCAAGTGAGTTTGTTATCTAATCTATGTCCGAGGTATTTTTCATAATTTCTTTTGATGATTTTTGTGTTGTTTATGTGTAAAGCTGGGTGATCAGAGATTTTTTTTATTTTAGCTGAGAATATCATGTACGATGTTTTTGATGCGTTTGTAGTAAGTAAATTGGAGCTAAACCAGTTACACAATATGTCCAAGTCTTGTTGAGCGTCAGTTACAATGGTGTTTATGTTGTTACCGATATCCCTGAAAGAACTGCTTCATTAGCACCGAGTGTAATTTTATGCCTGAAAAATGCACGGTTCCAGTGAATAGACCGAAGCCGCTTCGCCGCGAAGCGCGAAGTGGCCAAGGGATGGTTATATATATTATGAAAATGTTTTAAACATTATGTTAGTGATCATGATGGTGTAAATGTGATAATCAATTCCCAAACCAAATATCTTGTGAACGCTCTACCTATGTATGATGGGTCTTGGCAGATTTGTAAAAAAGCCATTTATGTTTATTAATCCTTAAAAACACAGTTAAAAGTACAGTATATGCTTACTTAGTAACATCTTGATTGAAATCGAGGACTGGAAAGGACATTTCATTATATTGACAATAGACTACTCTCACAGTTTTCCTTCCAATGTAACATTTACATTCCGAGCACAAGTAGGTATCAGGTGTGTAACTGACAGTCAAATCACTATTACTATTCTCTTATCAGACCTAAATCTCTTTGGGTAAGACGTCGGTACGTCGTTGACAACCAGTAGCTTCCATGTGGTAGGTACGAACTTTGGTAAAGATCAAATACTAATAAAAGTATGTGAATAGGTATTGAGAATACTGTCAGATATCCGTTTTGCTTTACTTTCTGAAAAGTATCTATGATTTTATAATTTGTAATTTGTGTTATTTACACGTAACTGTAAAGTTTAATTGACACGCATTTAGTACTAGTCATAATAATAATAATTTATTCATTCAAAGCCTAATACACATTGAGAGAATTTACAGAAATACAATGATTAGGCTACATTAGTACATGCAAAAAGCTAGAAACATTATGACACCCAAACTAGGACATGTCCTGTATCTCAGGTGTCAGGGTTCCTTCCTGGCTGGTCACAATATGTATATAAATTCTTTATTCGTAATTTAATTTATAAGTAAATTATTTTGGTATTTAATAAAATTTAATTTAATATTTCCAATTTTTTAAATTTAATTGAGATTAATATTCTAATAACAAATAATATTATATTGCCGCTAACAGTAAAGTTTAATAAATAAAAATAAATAAATAGAGTTATGTTTGAGTTATCTGCATTATTTCATAATTATGTGTGTGTGAAATGTAGTAGTGTGTTTATGTGTGTGAATATGAAATGTGTAGGGTATTGTAGAATGTATTTCGATCGGGATTTAACGAGCGATGTCTGCCAACAAGTCCTCTGTTTCCTGGTAGGTAAGATGAAAAAGCCAATCCCTCACCTTCATTTTACAATTTATTCTGCCGAGGTGAAATAAGCTCAAATGTCTATTTTCCTGGTTGTACAGTTTTACACTAAGGATAAAGTAGTGTTTACTCGCAAAAAATGTTCTGGTCCGGTCTGATTTGAAAATTGTGTGCCTAATTCTACCACGGGGCTCCTGCAGTGGACGCGACTTGTGTTTACGGGTTATGGTCTTAAGAATGTAAGGCTGCCTTACCGTGAGGACTTCACAGTCAGCGTAAAGCTGAGCTGTAGGGTACCTGAAGGGTCTCTTTGTCATCACCTTCAGAACAGCTCGCTGGGCGATCTCAAGCTGCAGGAGTGTAGACTTCGGGGCTCCGCCCCATACTGTCAAGCAGTAGGTAAGCAGAGACTGGCATAATGCCAGATACACCAACTTCAAGGTTTTAGTGTCCGCAGACTGACGAAGTCTTTTAAATATAAATATGAGCCTACGAGCTCGAGTTGAGACAATTTCAATTTGTTTGTGCCAACGGAAGCCCTGATCTATATGCACACCCAAGTATTTAACACAGGGAGATCGAGCGATATTCAAGCAGCAGCAGTCAGGGGAAGACATTGAGCACGTATGCGCCTTAACTGCAAAAGTCTCCGAGGGCTGAAGATCGGCCCTCATTGCAAAGTGTATAAACAAAGTTTTGTCAATATTTAGTGTCAAAAGATTATCAGACAGCCAGGCCATGAAAATCCTTAGGGCATGCTCTGCATTTTGCTTCGTTTGGCTCCAGTCAACCCCATCCACAATGAGAACCGTATCGTCAGAATATGTGAAGATTTTACAGTTTGGGAGAGTGGCGTTGCACAGCTCATTTATGAAAAGAATAAATAATGTTGGACCTAGGATGCTTCCTTGGGGGACGCCACAGTTCATTTTCTCCTCGCCGGTCAAGAGATCCCCTATTTTCACAAATTGTACACGATCGTGCAAATAGTCACTAAACACTTTTAAGGGGATACCTCTAACTCCTATCCGTTCCAGTTTGTTTAGGAGGATGGGGACAGAGACAGTATCAAAAGCTTTTGCCATATCAAGGAATAGTCCCAAGCATTTGTGCTTTTTATCTAAGATTCGAACAGCGTGTTCTGTTAGAGCTAAAACAGCATCCTCCGTGGATATACCAGTTCGGAAACCATACTGATTTCCAGAGATGATTTTACTTGTCTCAAGGAATTTAGCTAGGCGATTGTTAAGGATGCGTTCAAGAATCTTAGAAAGTGCTGTAAGGACAGATATTGGCCTATAATTAGTGACACTGCCTCTGTCACCAGTCTTAAACACCGGATGCACAACTGCCTTTTTAAAAACCCTTGGAAAAACACCTGTAGCGATAGCCCGGTTGCAGATATGGGTAATAAGGGGGACCAGGGTACAGCGGGAGGAATTTAATACCCTTACAGGGATCCCATCCCAACCCACTGCGGAGTCAGGTTTCAAACTAACTAATATACTATCAACCTCGTCTGCGTCAGTTTCAAGCAGGACCATGGAATTTAAATTATTATTATTTTGTGGAATAACGCCAGTTGAGAGAAATCGATTCGATATTTTGTCCGCCATTTCCCTACCGATGCCAGCAAAGTACGTGTTTACACTATTAATAGAGGATAAAGGTTCATTAGTATTAATAAGTTCGGTAGGGTGAGCTGGTTTAGATTTTAAGTTTGCTACCCTATTTATAACATCCCATGTTGCCTTTGAGTTGTGCTTGGCTTTCAAAAATTCCCCAGTCTCATAACTCCGTTTTAGCTTACTTAGTGATTCATTACAATAATTACGGTACCTTTTATATGTTAGTAGTAGTATACTATTCCCTGGGGAGTTAGAGACCTGTTCATGAAGACTATCACGATGAGCAATACATATGAGAAGCCCCGGTGTTATCCAGGGTTTTATTGTTCTATTTTTCCGCAGAATTTTTGAGATTTGAGTGTGTTTTTTTATTATACTAGATAGGGTGTCAACTAAGATATCAGCAGCCTCATTGGCGTCATTAATGTTGAGGATTGCTGTCCAGTCAGTTTCCTCAATTTGAGTCTGCACAGCCGAGTAGTTCAGTCTTTTATTTGTCCTTGGAGGTTTTAGTTTAGGTTTTAAATTATCAATAGACAGAATGAGGGGCTGATGATCAGTTATGTATGTCTCCAGAACTAATGTCACGGCAGATGTAGTCGTGCAAAGAAGTACATGATCAATACAATTTTTTAAGCGGGTTGGAAACAAATGAGCGGGCAGAAGACCATGCATTGCTGTTAAATTAAGGTACTCATTACAGTTTGCGTCGGTGCTGCCCGCTTTTATGTCGATATTAATATCACCGATAACGAGTGGAAAAGTTTGATAAAGATCCAAGAATATTATGAAGACTATCATTAAAATTTGTTATATTTGTAAAAGAAGGCATGTTTGCAGTCGGGCAATATGAATCAAGTCAAGTCAAATCGGATCACGAAATAAATACTGATTGTATCACATTTTCTGGTTATTATGAATATTGCTACGTTAATGTTGGGCAATTCAATTATTATATTAAATTAGTATGGTTTTTATTTTAAATATTCGGTCAGCAAGAAATATCTGCGAAAAAATATTTTCAAAGCAAAAATATATTATTTGGTCAGCAGGATATAGAATTGGTTAGCATAAAATAATATTTGTTTGCGGTGCCGCTATTTTCAACGAATTAGTCCAAGAGCGAGCAAAGTGAACTCGGGAGCTTAAGCCCGACACGGATAGGTTAGATTCGTAATAATATAATAATGCCGTATTAATCACTTGGTCCAATCAATCCAAACATACAGGTTTTACATTTTACAATAATAATAGGATAAATGAGTAAGTGGTAGGTTAAGTAGTCATATGAACATAAAAATAATAAGTATGATTTTAATTGCGAACATTCTGAACAGCAGATCTTTTTCTTAATTCTTTGAATTAAGCAGGTTTAATAGACTGAAAGTTGTTCAAAATCGGAAAAAACTTTCTTCCTCAGAAATATTCGCAATAATTCAAAAGTCACCCAAAATAAACACAAAGCAACTATATAATCATTTATTGCCACTTTCAAACAAATGCACTTAATTAACCGAATATACAACTTATTCAGTTTTACATACAGCAGCTAGAAAATAGAATAAAATAGAATCCTAGCACCTAGAAATGTATCAAAAGCGATATCAATGAAACTGCTAAGATATTCTAACTAGAAATAAAAAAAACTGATGGCGCTCATGCAAGCGACTGCAAGGTAATATACATCTCATCCTACCTATAGATATTTTTAAACTTCCAAATGTGTTAAACAAACATTATCCTTTTTTACAGATTTCTAAAAACTCACAAAAGAATTTTAAAATTTTATAAAATCGTTAGGCCGAAGCAAGATTTGAACCTGGACCTAAAGGGATATATAACTCACGAGTCATCATGCTATTATACCGCAACGCCATTCTGACACTTATCGTATATGTGAAATTCATCGATATGTTTTTAAATCATCCATCACATTATTCATGTCAGCTGTGACGTTTATAAAATATTACAAAAAAAATATTATGAAGAAGATTGAGGGTAAGCTTATAATTTTATTTATTTATTTATTATGTACTTTATTGTACACCAAAAAATAACATACAGGATAAATGTTCCAATATACAAGTGTACAATGGGCGGTCTTATCGCACTAGACAATCTCTTACAGACAAACTTTGAAAAAAACCTTTGAATTTTGTTAAGTAAAACATGCATCATAGCATAATTACTCGTCTGCTTGTGTTGTTCGAATAACGACTTATACTTACGAAAACATGATGTCTCGATTGAGTAATTTTTAAATCGTCCTTTTGGAACTCAATCTAGGTTTAAAGAGCTATAGCTATAGCTAGAGCTATTGCTCGAGAATTAAATGTCGACGTAAGTGTAACCTAAACTTTAATCAATTTATATTGTAATTGTTTGCCATTAGAAATCTAACTTTTAAATTTACTTCTTTATAGTAAAACACAATTCGTTTATGGGTGCGACGGTATCAAGAAAATGGTGAAGTAAATTGTAACAGCCAAGGGCCACGTCCGATTGATTACACAAATCAATCCAGCCGTCATCGTGATATTGTGAATAGCCAAATCACGGATTATTTCACAAACACCCGATCTGGTGCTATAAGACATGGCATTTTGCTTATCACTGTCCGAAAACAATTTACATCCAACTGGGATCTATAATTATAAACCTGTCAAAAAAAATAACTAGCCGAAGCTCATCGTCAAGTCAGGATAAGATTTGCAACCATTGCAATTTGTTTTAATAATATGATGAACGGATTGAGATCAGAATTAGAAGTCCATCTCCGTTATAAGTATAGATTTGACCCCACAAAGTTTTTTCATAGTTAATTGTTTTTTGTAAACACTTTTGAAAAATTTCAAGAGATGTAAATTGTGGTTCAGTTTGTTTCAAACGTGAGTAACATGTTGGTTCTCTTTTGAAATATTCAAAAATATATCAGTTTTTTCAGTAAATAAATATTTGTTTATACCGGTGGGCTACTATTTTTATATTTTTAAATGCTTTTTGTTGTATTTTTTGGGTTTTCATAAAAATATTTAAAAATGTAACAAATAAGAAAGAAATTAAATAAAGGACATAATAAGTGTAGTACGTATTTAAGTGAATCTCGCGCACTTTTTTAATTTTTTAATATACCTAATTTCCCTCAACCCGCAACACCCCTCGTGTTGCGGGTTGAGGGAAATTAGGTATAGCCATACAGTGCTGCCTAAATATGCTGATAAACAAAAAAAATATTATTAGTACCGTATTACAAGTATTTGCCCGACCCAGTTCTCGAAAATGACCATGTCACGTTGTACTGGGATCGATCTATCATCAATGATTGGACTATTGCTGCCAATAAGCCGGATATAGTGGTGATAGACCGATTAGCGCGCCGCACAATAATAATCAATGTCACCATCCCGCATGACGAGAACCTCGTGAAAGCTGAGAAAGAGAAACAAATCAAGTATCTCGACTTAGCACACGAGGTTGTCGACATGTGGAATGTGGACTCGGCGATCATTGTGCCGATTGTCGTTACGGCCAACGGCCTGACAGCCAAGAGCCTCGACGACCATCTGTCGAGGCTGTCATTGCGCGGTTGGATCAAAGGCCTGATACACAAGTACTCTTCGATACGGCTCGCATTGTGAGGACGTTCCTGTCTCTGGAGTCCTAACCACCGGTAGCTTGGACCCTGTTCCCGATATTGGTGGGCCTCCATTTATTATATTTTTAAATGTTTTTTAAAGTTTTCTTTTTTTTATATTTAAAAATGTATTCTTCTCTTGCCAGTTCATCTGCCAATTCGTTACCATGGATTCCTTTGTGCCCAGGGACCCACATCAGTCTCACCCTGTTATGCTTCCCAAGCCTGTTTAGGGCTTGGACAGCATCCAGAATAAGTCTGGAGTCTACTTTGTAGGATGCCATGGCTTTGATTGCAGTCTGACTGTCAGTAAGAATGTATATGGATTTACCTCTGGTTCCAAGCAGCATATTAATATAACATGCTGGTAAATATCCCGAAACAAATATTAATTCTAATGCTGATGTTGGTTAGCGCATGAAAATTTTGTATCAATAACATAAACAATTATAGTTAAAAGGGTATCTTGCACGCTTACTTGTGCAATTGATGTCAATAACTACAGAAAACTAACTACATTGTGGTCACATAGATGGCGCGCATGCGGCGCACATAAAAGTCGTAGTATATCCTCCTGCCCATAGATGTCGCTTTTATACACTTCTAGGGGTTGAAGTTTCTCTGAAGCTGTATGTACATAGAGTGCACTCGGTAGATAACAACCGAATCGCATACAAAGGAAAGTTGAACAATAAAAGTAATTGCTGGAGTTCAATGCTAGATAAATTGTGGTTGACACTACTGTTATATTTTAGAGTTCATATCTTGGTTGCTACATGGCTCTTAGGCATGAGAGGAAGCGAGCATTGAGTTTACTGCAAAGGAGAATAAGTACTCATGGTAATTTCGTACAGTATTTTCTCGGTACGGAGGTCTTTCACCATTAAGATGATACGTCATATTTGAGGTCGGCCTAAAATTTTTGGACTTCTTCTTCGATACTTCTCATAATTCTTCATCTCAAAAGTCAGCATCTTTCAAAACTTATCAACGTTCACCCAGTTCATAGATAATTTCTTTGGTTCAATCGATTTCATTCCATTTGGTTCGATTTCCAGACAATTTTACAGTCACTGTTGCCACCTTAATTATTTAAGAAGAAGTATTCATCGTAAATACTTACCTACTCATTTCTTTTTAGTCGATAATCAAATTTACTATATGTCGGGTTACAAGTGTTAGAGGTTGCAAACCTATAAGTTTAATATAAACTACATCTTGTCTACTGCTTAACGTGTCCTAGCAACCGTAGTAATAAAAGTCGAAAAATTATATTTTTTTGTTGCACTACAAATAAGTATTTTCTTTCTGCAACCGTATCCCATTCTCTAATATGATAGCAGAGCGTGAGGAAGCAGAACGCGTATGATATAAATAATTATATTATCAAGTAAACGATATGTGGCAGTAGCTATGGCAAAATCGAACAGCAAGTTTTATGAAAAATTAGAGTCGGCAAATACAGATATTAACATTCACAAGATAGCAAAAGCGCGAAATAATGGGACGAAAGACATTACGACCGTAAAATACATAGATGACAAACTAAGCACACTTTTGACACGAGATGATGACATCAAAAAAAGATGGACCGAGTACTACAAAGAGCTCCTTAACATAGTACGCCCCAGAAATCAAAATTACTGTCGACCAAACTTAGTTCACGGGCCAGTTTCTGCTGTCGAGCCACAAGAGATTAAGAGAGCAATACAGCAAATGAAGAACAACAAATCTCCAGGCCCAGATGAAATACCAGCCGAGGTCTGGAAATACTTAGGTGAGCAGGGCATTCACTGGCTTTACGAGCTGTTCAACAAGTTGATCCAAGGCCACGTCATACCCAAGTCGTGGCAAAATAGTTTCTTGGTACCATTTTATAAAGGCAAAGGCGATGTGAGGGAATGCAGCAACTATAGAGCCATCAAACTAATGTCGCACACCATGAAGATCTGGGAACGTGTTATTAACAACAGATTGAATCATATAATAACTTTGACTCAAAATCAATGCGGCTTTGTGGCGCAAAAGAGTACATCAGACGCAATCCAGACAGTCCGTATAATGCTAGAAAAAGTTAGGTCAAATAATAAAAATTTGCATATGATATTTATTGAACTAGAGAAAGCATTCGACCACATACCTCGAGATCTGATCTGGGAAGCTCTCAGACAACAACTAGTGCCTGAATATTATGTAAAACTCATTCAGGACATGTACGAAACCGTTACCACGCAGGTTCTAAGCCCAGCCGGCATCAGTGAACAGTTTGAGCTGAAGGTCGGAGTGCATCAGGGTTCTTCTCTTAGCCCACTGCTATAACACACCACAATTGATTATTTGACGAAACACTGCCAGAAAGCAATCACCTGGAAGATACTGTATGCAGACGATGTTGTTTTGATGTCGGAAGATACAGACGATCTCCAGCAAAACTTCAATGCTTGGATTAGAGCACTCGAAAATAATGATCTAAAAATAAGCAGGACAAAAACCGAGCATATGTCATGCATATTTGACGGCATCACGGACCCTGATAGCACAAAATTCACCATTGGTACATCTCAAGTCCCCACAGTCAAACAGTTCAAATACTTTGGTTCAATCATTACTAATGATGCAAAAATTGATAGCGACGTGACTCACAGAACAACAACCGGTTGGCTAAAATGGCGACAACTCACAGGTGTCTTATGTGACAGAAAAATGCCCATTAAAACTAAAGGCCATATTTGCAAGACAGCCATACGCCCCGCAATTATTTACGGATCAGAATGTTGGACAAACACTAAACAACACCTAAACAAACTACATACAATGGAAATGCGAATGTTGGGCTTGTCGGCACGTGTCACCAGACTAGACAAGATCCGGAATGAGTACGTAAGAGGAAGTTTTAAAATCACTCCCATCATTGACAAAATAAGGGAAAATCGACTCCGATGGTATGGCCACATACAACGAAGGTCAGTTGACATTATGGTGAAGCTTGCCCTTAACTTGCCAACGACAAAACGCGGACGCGGTAGACCACCTGCCACTTGGTTGACGACGGTTGAAAAAGAACTGAAAGAAGTAAAATTGGACAACAGCACTGCCCAAGACCGTGCACAATGGAGAAAAAGGATAAGGAGGGCCGACCCCAAGTAAATGGGATAAGGTCGCGACTGATGATGATATTATCAAGTAAAAAATAAGAAATCGCGAAAATGAGTAACCAGTCCGTCGCAATTGAAAAATTCTCCGGGGTAAATAAAAATAATAAATTTCAAATGAAGATGATGCTTATTCATGAAGACTTGTTTGAAAGTGTCAACGAGGTCGATAAGAAAAATAAACCGGAATGCGAAGACAAGAATAAACAGGAAAAAGCGCTAGCACGAATCTGCCTCAGTGTTCAGCCATCTGTTTACTCCGTTGTCAGGAATTGCAATACTGCGTTTGATGCCTGGAAGAATATACAGAAATCGTTCGAGGATAAAGCTCTGTGTAGACGATTAGGTCTCTTCAGAATGCTATTTAGCTTAAAATTAGAGCAGTTTGAGAGTATGGAGGCGTATGTTACAAAAATTCTAGATACTGCCCAACAGATGTTGACACAAGACATAAATGTTTCTCTTGAAGACGAGTTCGTTGCTATAATAATACTCAGTGGGCTTCCCAAGCAGTTTGACCCACTCATTATGACGTTAGAGCAATAGAGTCTGGCAAACGAAAGTAGAGACTGAAAAAGCGCGGCATATTTAAAAAATATCAGCATAGCAAGCCCAAAACTAGTATGACATACCTGGAATAACCTAATTTGATACTTTAGAATTATTTATTTTATTTCGTCTGAATAAAAATACTACGAGTATAGGTAATTGAGGTAGGTAATATTTTCAGAATCAGAATCAGAATCTTTATTTGTAAACATAGGTAGTACATGGTGTGTGAGTTGTTATAATATTACGTAGATTCTCTATGTTTTGCCGTTTTGCATCAGTGCTGTTTTGCATTGTCTCGAGCACAACATATTAATGTGTCGTCGACTTCGGTTATTTCTTTCGGACAACTTGGGAAATAGATTTGGGTTGGTTTTCACAAATATTGCAATTTCAAATATGTACATACAGGGCAATGTTAGTATATTGTATTTAGTAAAGAAAGGTTTACAGGTGTCTGAGCATTTTAACCCAAACATTGCCCTGATGCACTTTTATTGGGCTTTAAATATAAGTTCCCTATTAGTTGAGTTTTCCCAAAAAATAACCCCATATCTTATTACTGAACCAGCCATACCATGGTATGCAGTAACGATGACGTCCTTTCCTATGACTGGCGCAAGTCTATACAAAGCATACGCCGACCTGCTGAGTCTCTTCGCCAAATCTAACGTCTGTGCCTTCCAATCTAGTCGCTGGTCTATGGTTAATCCAAGGAATTTAGAAGTGCCCACTTGATTTATTGTATTGTTTTCGTAGTTAATATTCATAGTCATATTTTTGCGTTGGTTGAATGTCATTAATTTTGTTTTGTCAATATTTATCCTAAGGTTGTTGTTTTTAAGCTATGTTATTATCGAATTTAAAGTATTAGTGACTTCATTATTATAATTTTCTTTGTCTTTACAGTCAATGGTAACTGTGCTATCGTCGGCAAACAGTGTCATATGGTGTTTCGTAACTTTTGGCAGATCGTTTATGTATAGTATAAAAAGAGGAGGGCCAAGCACGCTCCCTTGTGGCACACCATATGCATTAGTTCTATTACGAAACCGATATACCCTTTATTTCTTTGTTTTTGGGTTTACTTGCGATATTTCCACATATTTTTTCCGGTTTTTTAAATTTGACTCAATAAGTTGTAGAACATTTCCTCTTATTCCGTAAGCTTCTAACTTATTAAGCAAGATATTGTGATCCATATAGTCAAAGGCTTGAGTCATATCGCAGTAAATTGAACAAACAGGTACGTTAAGGTAAACATTTGCAATTACTTTATTAAGGAAGTCATATATAGCCATATTGATAGTTTTATGTTTTCTTAAGCCTTTTTGTTCTTCAGTTAGGATGTCTTCTTTTACTAGATATTTGTGAATTTGTTCGTAAATGTATTTTTCAAATATCTTTGAGAATATCGGAATAAGTGCAATGGGTCTGTAGGAGTCGGTTTTATCTCTATCGTTTTTTTATATAGAGGTTTTACTACTGCAGTCTTAAGTTTGGCCGGATATATGCCTCGAGTTATGAATAAATTAATTATAAAACTTAAATGACCACTAATGCTGTCTGATACATACTTTATCGTTTCTGTCGATATACCATCGTATCCTACGCTCCTTGTATTTGAGTTTATTATTTGATTTATGTAATCTTAGTGGCTAGGTGCCATAAACATAGAGTTATTCGATTTTGATATATTCGACGCGATTTGTGTTCCGGTATTACTGACAAGTATAATTTTATCAATAAAAAAATCGTTAAAAACATTAGCTAGGTCAAGGTGTTGTGTTATGATTTTGTTGCCCATTTTTATCCTTTCAATTGTGATTTTAGGTAATTTTGGTTTGGTTTGGTTTATTATCTCCCATGTTGCTTTTGATTTGTTATTTACAGATTTTATCTTGTGTGTATTTTGAGCGCATTGGGTCAACTTAACTATTCGCTTATATGTTTATTTTAGATAATAAGTATCAATCTCAATAAAAAAACAAAAGTATTCTATTATAATTTTGGTTTATACAACTTATCAGCGTCATTCTAACTTATGAAATCTAACACCACACTTAAACAATCTTGTTTTTGTTTGAATTCGACGTTTTTCTCCTGATGTTCTCCTGATATTTAGGCATCATGCGAAACGACATCTCCCGTAATCCACATTTAAGTGTTTTATTCATTTTTCACATAATAAATGCTATTATCAAGACCACAACAAATCACCAAAAATCGATGTTGACATTAGTATAGCATTGCCATATAAAAAGTTTGCAAATAATTCGAGTGTCTACTTTCGTTTGCCAGACTCTAGTAGCCTTTCTCTTTCAAGTGAACTGGTGAAAAGTAAACTACTCCAGGAGGCACAGAGACGAGGTGATGCAGAAGGTACGGAACAGAATGCCCTAACGACTTCGATTTCAATCTCGAAGCGTCCCAAGTGCTTTCGATTCAAAAAATTTGGTCATTACGCTAGAGATTGCAGACAGAAAGCACCGAATAAGGATAAGTCATCTAGTTCTAGTTGTCAAGAGGAGGAGAAGGTTCAGAATACTCCTGGTAGGACGAAAATGTTGTCGGCTCTGACGGTGAAGCTGAATCGAGATGTGTGGTACGTTGACAGTGGTGCAACTTGCCACATGACCAATAGTAGAGACATTTTTCATGATTTTGTGTGTGATACGCCAAAGGAAATAAGCGTTGCGAACGGTGAAAAACTTTTTACATCGGGTCGTGGTAATGTGATACTTTTTTTACAAAACCAATGGGTAACTGTCAGTAATGTAGTTTTTATAGCGAACTTGTCATGTAATCTGTTATCTGTCAGTATTTTGACACAAAAATGTTTTGAAGTAAAATTTACATCGATTTTTTGTAAAATTTACAAAAACGGAGAGGTAATAGCTGTAGCAAAACGGGATGCATGCGGTCTTTATAAATTAGAAACCGAGGATGCGTAATTACGTTTCGCGCGTACACAGTATGCCAGTAAGCGTCTCTTGAGTACCCAGGTAGATCTTCCATCTCAGGGTTTATGGCATCGTCGGCTTGGACATCTGAATAGTCGCAGCATGAACCTACTCAAGAGTGGTATGGCGGCTGGTATCGACTATGATGTATCCACCTACGAGCAATGTATCGCCTGTATTGAAGGTAAGGTTACTAATTTACCTTTCCCTAAGAAATCCTTTTCACGTGCAAGTGATGTGTTAGGACTGGTTCACACGGACGTGTGCTGCGTGCCAGTGAAATCTATAGGCGGTGGGAGATATTTGATAACATTTACTGTCGATTTTTCTAGGAAGACGTTTTGTTATTTAATAGAATCGAAAGACAACGTTTTTGAGTGTTTTTTGATTTTTAAAGCTCTTGTAAAGAACGAGACTAATAAAAAAATTAAAATCCTGGGAAGCGATAATGGTGTCGAGTACATCAATACGAGATTTAAGCAGTATTTGAGTAAGTGTGGAATCCGGCATCATACTACTGTTTCTCACTGTCCACAGTAAAATGCAGTTGCCGAACGTGCGAACCGAACGATTATTGAGGCGGTGCGTGTATGCTTCTGGAAGCAGGTTTGGATCAATGATTCTGGGTGGAGGCTGCGAACACTGCGGTGTACATAAAAAATCGTTCACCTACAAAGGCAGTTAGAGGTGCAACTCCAGAAGAGATTTACACTGGACACAAGGTAAACTTAGATAACTTACGTGTATTTGGTTGTTTAGCATATGCTGTGCAAAATAATCGTAAAAAACTGGATCGCAAATCTAAACCTTACATATTTGCAGGACATTGTTCCTTCAAAGGGATACCGGCTCTTGGATCTTGAGAGCTATAAGCTAACAATAGTGAAAAATGTTAAGTTCATTGGGAATCAATTCCTCAAGCATCTGAATTTCACTAAAGTGGAATCAGATGTGATTATAGAACTTAAGACTTCTTATATATCCGAGAATAGAACAGAGTCAGAACAAACTTCTGTGACTACTGATGATGCTAAGGATAGCGAGGCTTCGACCAGTAGCTTGGTCACACATCATCACTCAGATGTTACTTATGTTCCAGATGTTTCATTTGAGACAGATGACTCGAGAGCAGAATACGTGGAAGCTGATGAGAACTCCTTCCTGTGTGGTTTTTTGACGGGGGAAGCGTATGGCAGTGATGATCCAAGAACAGTTGAAGAAGCGTTGAATAGTTCTGAAGCCAGGCAGTGGCGAGCTGCTATGAAAGACGAATATCAGTCCTTTTTGGACAATATGTGTTTTACCTTAACCAATTTGCCGAAAGGTGCAAAGCCAATAAAGACCAAATGGATATTTAAGAAGAAAAGAGGGCTTAACGGTGAACCATTACAATACAAAGCACCTCTAGTGGCAAAAGGATTTACACAAAAATATGGAGTGGATTATTTTGAAACTTTTTCACCTGTAGTGAGATACGAAACCATAAGAATGTTATTAGCTTTGGCTGTGGAGTACGATATGGAGATTGACCACATGGATTTAAAAACAGCCTTTCTAAACGTTGATTTAAAAGAAACCATTTTCAGGGCAATACCAGAAGGTTTTGAAAAAGGTAGATACAATAACAAGGTGTACCGACTACACAAAGCTGTTCATAGTCTAAAACAAGTGCCTAAATCATGGAATGAAAACATCAATCATATTCTTGTCAACAAACTCAAGTTCAAGAGATTGGTCTCTGAACCATGTGTATACATAAAGCAAAATGGCGACAAGTTTTTAATTATCGCGTTGTATGTTAATGATTTATCTGTTGAAACTCCAATGCAGTGCCAAAAATTGAACAAAGCTGATAAAAAGGATGACAGTTTGGAGTATCGAGAATTGATCGGTTGTCGTATGTATGTAGCGGTCTGTTCGCGTCCTGATATATGTCACGCTGTAAGCGTATTAAGCCAATTAAATAACTGTTTTTCCGATGTCCACTGGAAAGCAGCTAAACGCGTGTTGCGCTATCTTAGTAGTACGTAGATTACTGCATTACCTATAAGAAAACTGGCTTATCTGTGACGGGTTTTGCTGATGCAGACTGGGCTTCTAATGAAATCGACAGACGTTCTTATACGGGATATGTTTTCAAAATTGGGAATTCTATTACATGTTGGGAAAGTAGGAAACAGCGTACCGTTGCATTATCCAGTAATGAGGCGGAGTCTGGGCGGAGTACATGTCACTCTCCGATGCTTGTAAAGAAGCACTGTTTATAATTTTTTTTTACATTGAAATAACTATTTTCAATGATAATCAGTCAGCCTTGAAATTGACTGAAAGTAGTATGTTTCATGGTAGGTCAAAACATATAGTCATACGTCATCATTTCGTCCGGGAGGCGGTCAGCAATGGTGCAGTAAAAATAAATTACTTGCCAACGTCCAAAATGACGGCGACTAAACCTTTGTCGGTAGAGAAACATAAGTATTTTGTAAACGAGTTAGGTTTGGCTACTGATGTATGTTAACAAGATAAGTTTAAGGGGCGGTGTTAGAGGTTGCAAACCTATAAGTTTAATATAAACTACATATATATAGCAACCGTAGTAATAAAAGTCGAAAAAATATATTTTTCTGTTGCACTACAAACAAGTATTTTCTTTCTGCAACCGTATCCCATTCTCTAATAATAAGAAGGTTGTGAAGACATGTAACATCCACCAACCCGCACTGGGCCCGCGTGGTGGATTACTGCCCATTCCCTCTCACAGAGAGGAGGCCTGTGTCCACGCAATGGGAACATTAATAGGCTGATGATGTGATGTTTGTGATGTGATATGTTGGGTTTAGTCAATAGTACAGACGTCAAGTCAAATCACAAGGACGCCCCTGGCGACAAACAAGAGCAACTTACGCATTGACACACTTTTTATAAGCACTTGCGTGGTGGGGAATATGGCAGTTGAGTACTGACAGCCTTAGAGTTAACACGTCGTAGAATTAGTGTCGATCCGTAGTATTAGTATGCAAGATTGTAACTGAATAGTGACTATTTGAATAAACGCAGTGTATGGCCAAGAGTGTTTATTATTCAAAATTCTGGTTTTGTGTACGGTGTGGCGGTCAGTGGATCGTCGGGGTGGCCCGTGTCAGGTCATAATTTCATGTTAGTTATCGATGGTCAAGTTTTGGTTTTGTTAAAGGGTTATTATTCTACTATCACTGGCAATAACCCTTGACTGGCCTTGGCTGGCAATTATTGTTTGGAGTAAGAACGATATGGTGACAGTTACGTACCTACCTTACATTTCAGTCTGGAAATTATGATAATTCCAAATGAAATATATTGATTAGTTTTGTATTGTTACAGTTTTATTTAGTGAGAGTTAACTAAATTTAAGAAGAAGCATAATATTCTTCTTTTTTGGTCGGAGGGCCGAACTATCTGAAAGGTGGTAAACCCTACCAGGCCTCGTTAATTGCGACTTAAAAACTATGGCATTAATTGGATTTTCTAAAGCCCATATACCTATCTGGACACTTGGGACACTGTAATGTGTGGTTCATGTTTTGGACAGAGGCTCTGCACTCACATTCGGTGTCCACAATAACCCATTTTGCTGTGCCGGTTTAGTTTACTACACCGCTACACCGGTTAATTTCCATCAAAGCTGAGTATGGTTAAGATAACTGTCTGTACATATAGTCTCGTAATGTTTTTCACGTTTTAGATACCACATTGCGTCGCAGTGGAGCCTCTGCTGCAGACTAGTGGTTGAAATGCTGAATGCGAAGGTTGACGTGTCAACATCTGAGTGCTTTTAGGTACCAAATCGATGATTAAATTGCTATTTTCTTTAAATTGGAAATAGAATTACTCGTTCCTTGCAATAGTGAACAGAGAGATTTCAATGATCATGTTTGATTGTTTCAAAAGGTTTCCTCACTCACCTAGAGTATGAGTCAGGATTGAACGAGCGAAAACTGTTTGGAAATTTTGTATGTTTCAGATAAACATCCCTTGTATGATATGAGATAGGAGGACGATCCGTAATATTAGTGTAATGTTTGTACTAGTAATAAGTTATTGTGGGTAAGTTTATATTGTTTATAATTTAGTATTGAAGGTAGTCCGGTAAATGTGACTTTTTAGCCAGTCATTATACTTGTGCCTGTACGTTGCTACGTGTCTTATTTGTTCCCGCATCCCGAGTGCTCCCAACTTAAGAATTCTTCAGTGGCGACGAGGATAAACCAAACTGTAAATAAACTAAAGAGATAAGGTGTGTCAGTGGTGAATTGCTAACTATAAAAAATGTCACTCGTCAGGATCAACGAGTTCGATATACATAAGGACGATTGGAGATTATACGTCGGAAGACTAGAACAGTACTTTATAGTAAATAAAGTTTCGAGTGAGTTACAAGTGCCGACGTTAATCACCGTTATGGGTGCAGCTAGCTATGAGTTGTTGGTAAATTTATGTACACCGGCGAAACCGAAAACAAAAACGTTTGAGCAGATAACGGTTATTATGGAGAAACATCTTCAGCCAAAACCGAGTGAGTTGGCTGAGCGTTATAAATTTCGTAATCGCAAACAACTTACCTGTGAAAATATATCGGTTTATGTAGCTGTTTTAAAGAAAATGTCAAAAACATGTGAGTTCGGAACGTGGTTCGAAGAAAGTTTAAGAGACCAGTTGGTTTGCGGGATTAAAAGCGAGATCATTAGACAAAGGCTGTTTGCAGAACCAAAGTTAGATTTCATGAAGGCATATAATCTCGCCGTAAGCATGGAGGCGGCAGAGAAAGATGCAGCAGCGGTAGTGGAAGGGCCTGTTAGTACAGCAAGTGAGGCGAAGGGACCGGTGGATTGTCAGCTGATGATGAGTAGGCGGCGGGGCGGCGCCGGCGGATCGGACAATGGCCGCGCGGCTGGCCGCTTGCCGGTAGGCGAGCACGTGCAGCGCAGGCGGCAGCAGGCAGGCCGGGTGGAAACCGCAGCGTCAGCGGCGCCTGCGTCCATGTCGATGGAGCGGGAGCGGCAACAGCGAGAGTGTCGAGCGTGTGGCGGGCCGCATGAGGTGGCTGCTTGCAAGTTCGGGCACTACGTATGCCGGGTGTGCAACAAACCGGGCCATTTGCGGCGTATGTGTCCGCGACTGACACAGCATCATACCGTAGAGACCGAACTCGAAGAGGACGTAGTGAACAGCGAAGATAGTGACGAGGTAATAATAATTGAACTTAATGAATTGTCAGTAACGCAGTGTAAACCTATTTTTTTATCATTAGAGGTTCAAGGAAAAATTATAAAGTTTGAGTGCGATACAGGTAGTGCCATCTCATGTATAAACGAACGCACATATAATGAGTTATTTAGTAACTTAACCATTATTAAAAGCAATATTGTTTTGAGGTATTATACGGGGGAAACCACAAAACCACTGGGGATTATTAAACCGCTGGTCAAATATAAAGACAAATGTATGCGGTTAGACTTGTATGTAATAAAAAATGGTAAAACAATGTTACTTGGCAGGCAATGGATGGCAGCGTTAGCAATACAGGTGCCGGTATTGCATTATGACTCATTGGTAAATAACAATAATATATATAATGGAACAAATTTTGATGTAAACATATTTAGCTCCAGATACTCTAAAGTGTTCGCGGATGGTTTGGGGCGATTCACTGGTGGTAAGGTGGGCATACACTTGCGGCCAGGCGCACGGCCTGTGTTCATGCGTGCACGCCCGCTTGCGTATGCGCTGCGCGAGCCGGTGGAGCGCACGCTGGACCAGCTGGTGCGGGACAACATTCTCACTCCGGTCGAGCGTTCTGACTGGGCAACGCCCATAGTACCCGTCGTAAAGAAGGACGGCAGCATACGGATTTGTGCCGATTATAAGCTCACATTAAATAAGGTAATAGAAGTCGATCGCTCCCCACTACCTAGGGTTGAAGACTTACTAGTTCGGTTAAACGGTGGGGAACATTACAGTAAGATAGACCTTTCCCAAGCATATGCTCAATTTGAACTAAATGATTCTCGAAAGTACACGGTTATTAACACGCACAAAGGTTTATTCCGATATAATAGGTTAGTCTATGGACTTGCGTCAAGCCCAGCCATATTCCAGAGACGACTGGAACAGATGTTTATAGATTTACCACAGGTAGGCGTATTCCTTGATGACGTCATCATCACGGGGCGCACAGTGTCCGAACATATGACTAATTTGTGCAAAGTTTTCGACCGATTAGAACAGTATGGTTTGCGAGTGAGGAAGGACAAATGTTCATTCTTTGCTAAATCTGTTGTTTACTTGGGACATGTTATCAGTAAAGATGGTGTACATACTTGCTCGGATAAGGTCAAGGCGATTGTAAACACGCCGGCACCATCGAACATATCGGAGCTGAGGGCGTTTATAGGCATGGTTATGTATTATGCTAAGTTTATTAGGAACGTCAGTACAATTTTAGCCCCAATGTACAATTTATTGAGAATAGGAGTGAAATATGATTGGAGTGATGAATGTAAGCATGCGTTTGGTAAGATTAAAGCTTTGTTAGCTAGTAGTGAGGTACTAACACACTACTCGGTCGAGTTGCCACTCGTGCTGACTACCGACGCGAGCAGCGTGGGGGTCGGCGCCGTACTGTCCCATATCACGCCGAGCGGCGAGCGGCCGATAGCTTACGCCTCGCGGTCACTTAGTGTAGCTGAGCGATCATATTCACAGATTGATCGAGAAGCGCTAGCGATAGTTTTCGGAGTCAGAAAGTACCATCAATATTTATACGGTCGAAAGTTTGTTCTGAAAACCGACCATAAACCATTGACTTATATTTTTGGAAATAAAGTAGGAATACCAATTATGGCTGCATCTCGTTTACAAAGATGGGCAGTACTGTTGTCCGCATATAATTATAGCAAAGAATATGTAGGATCTAAAAAAAATTGTGCAGACGCATTGTCTCGTCTACCTAATAAGATAAACTTACACACGGATAGGAAAGACAGTACGTATGTACATTTTGTAGAAGATTTTTTACCCATCACGCATACTGACGTTAAAGAGGCGACGGAAAAAGATATCGAGTTATGCAGAATAATGTCTTACGTACAGTCTGGCTGGCCGAATGAGTGTCCAACTATGGCGGCAATACAGCCGTATTTCCATAGACGTCGCGAATTATATTCGGAATTCGGGTGTCTTATGTGGGGGTACAGGATGGTAATACCCGCGAAATTAAAAAATCTTATTTTAAGACAGTTACACAGTGGGCATATGGGTATCGTGAAGATGAAAGGGCTAGCCCGTAGTTACGTTTGGTGGCCCAATGTAGATGCGGATATAGAAGCAATGTGTAAGCAGTGTGAGACTTGCGCTGCGGAGGCCGATGCACCACCTCGGGCGCCGCCGCAGCCGTGGCCCTATACCGCACAACCGTGGACTAGATTGCATATTGATTTCCTAGGGCCATATCAGGGTACAAAATTTTTGGTGTTGATTGATTCAAGTTCAAAGTGGATAGAAATTTTTGAAATGAAATACACAAATGCAATAAGTGTTATTAAGATCTTAAGAGCAACATTTGCTAGATTTGGTTTAGCCGAGGAGTTAGTCTCAGATCAAGGACCCCCGTTCACTAGTGCAGAGTTATGTTCGTTCTTAAAAAATAATGGCATACGCCAAAAGTTCTCACCTGCCTACCACCCGGCATCGAATGGTGCAGCAGAAAACGCGGTCAAACTTTGTAAGCGGGCCATTAAAAAGGCGTATAGGGACAGAGTTGATGTGGATACTGCGTTACAAACGTTCCTGTTAGCGTACCGAAATTCAGTGCACAGCACTACAGGCGAGACACCTGCGTCAATGCTACAAAAGCGCACACTTCGTTCACGGCTCGATTTGATACGGGGCCAGCGGACGTTAGAAAATAAGGTGCGGGAGATACAGGGGCGCCAGACAGACAGCGAAGGACTTAAATCACGAACTCTGTGCGAAGGTGATACGGTTTGGGCGAGACAGTACGGTGCGTCAGACAAGTGGGTGAAAGGAACTGTGAGAGAGGTAGAAGGTACTCGTAGGTACGTAGTAGATAGCGGTGACGGTCGACTTCTCAAAAGACACATTGATCAAATCAGGCGCCGTTCTAGGCTGTCAGATGTTCCTTGTCAAATAAATGAGGATAACAATGAACCAGACGGCCGAAGTGAGACTGTTGTGCCGTTACAAGCTGATGGAGTGGCGGAGGCACCGGAGTCAAGACATTTGAATAAAGACCAGCTAGGCAAGGAAAGTAGTGATTTAAAAATTAATATTGTGCCTCCGATACCACCGACCATCGATCCACCTAGCTGTGATACTGAGCCGACGGCGACACCACCAGGGGCGCGCCCCAAACGAATACGCAGACCGGTCGTGCGATTTGAAATAGATTAATTGTATAAGTAGCTGATAAGTCTAGAACGTATAAATATTTAATTGTATAACTTAAGTATCCTAAGAATAAGAAGGGAGGTGTAATGTATGTACTAGTAATAAGTTATTGTGGGTAAGTTGATATTGTTTATAATTTAGTATTGAAGGTAGTCCGGTAAATGTGACTTTTTAGCCAGTCATTATACTTGTGCCTGTACGTTGCTACGTGTCTTATTTGTTCCCGCATCCCGAGTGCTCCCAACTTAAGAATTCTTCAATTAGTAAGCAAGATTGTAACTGAATTGTGACTATTTGAATAAATCCAGTGTATCGAATAATATGTGCGATTTCATTTTCACGATTGTACCCACCGACCTGCCCACACACGATGTCTTAACCTTAGGGAATACATCCTCACTGCCCGATGCTGTGCATCTATCGGCCAGCCTTGATGCGACATATAGAACTAGTGACCTGCCTTGGATTTGCACAGGAAAAAAAAATGTTAATCTGATCGATTCAAATATACTACAAACTCTCATATACGTTTCAAACCTGTGCGCGATGCTGTTACTCGGTACTATATTTTTTTAGATTCCAGGCGGGAAAATTAATTGTTTAAAAGCTTCAGGTTGCATATCACTTGCACGTCAATTACTGGTAATTTAAAGAAATGTTTAAACGTTTAAATATTTAAAATAAACTATTCGATTCAAATATACTACAAACTCTCATATACGGGTGTCAAATTTGGACTACGACAAACGCAATGATAATAAAATTAAGGTAATTTCAAAGAGCTTTAGAAAGGAGCATGCTTGACTTAAAATTAAGCGACCTCATAAAGAGCAGCTACATAAGGGCAAAGACCAACGTCACTAATGTTTTGTATATGGCCGGCCATATACAAAACATTAGTGACGTTGGAGTTTCCCGGGAAACTGAAGTGGAACCAGGCAGGCCACATTGCGAGGACCGCAGATAACAGGTGGAGAGAGCGCGTCCTGCACTGGTATCCACGAAACGGAAACAGATGCCGCAGACCATTGAACGATGGCGAGATGATTTTGCAGCACTGGCAGGGATAGAGTGGACCAGAACGACCCAGAATAGATTTAGATGGACACAGATGGAGGAGGCCTTCATCCATAAATGGTGACCCTATTAGTATAAAAAAAAAAGTATATAATTGTAAATTATAGGGAAATAAAGGTTATTTTTATTTTATATTTTTGAAGTAGCTGTCATAGGTAGGCTATAATGTCGTTGGGCATATGTTGTTATACTGCTATTGATTCCATATTACTCGTATATATATTTTAAACACCGCTTCCATGACAGACTGGTATCACGAAGAGCTAGTTTTTATTAGCTGTCTACCTCTCAGAGTTGGTAGAATCTATGCCTTCCACTAGGATGACAGATTACCTGGTTAAGTTTGCGGCAATTCGCTAGATGCGAGACGCACGGGACCAGTCAATGTGGCGACGCCTGGGGGAGGCCTATGTTTAGCAGTGACCGTCTTTTGGCTGAAATGATGATGATGATGATGCCAGCCTAATCACAGGTCTTGCAGCACTATTGCACTTTCATATTTAACATATTTTTTGTGACATTAAGCATCTGACAAAGCCTTCACAGGTCTCTATTGCCCACTACTTGTACCACCCAACCAATATCGAAGTCGGACTACAATATTCCTAATAAGGAACCCGACTCACATTGTGGTTCACTGAAAGTTTGATGGCCCCGTGCCATGTATCTGCACCACTCGATATATTGTCGTTTTATTTGCTTGCTGCCATACAATCGATCAAAGAGATGGGATGCAATTTCGATATTAATTTTGCAAAATTACTTTCAAAAAGCTATTTATAAACTTGGTTTGAGCTGTCTGCAATTTAATAGGTGTCGAAATATAATTTCTCAGTTCATATACAAAATGTCTTCTTTTAAAATTATGTCGTTCAAATAAAATAATCTTGTGAAAAATTAAAAGATAAAGATTCCCTTTATTTAACTTTACCTGTTTACTGTTAGCGAATTCCATAGATACTCGTAACATTAAAATAAAACATTTAACTTTTCCATTTAAATCATCAAACGTAAGGTTAGCGTTTCGTTCCCAGAATCATAAAAAGTTATTCATTATTCAAGAAGTTAGAACGAGAAGTCGAATAATAATTAAGGTGCAAAGTCTGAAATAGAATGAAATTAATATTGAGGATTATTCGGAGTCGAACTAATTTAAAAGTCGCTCTTTGACTCATTTTTCCGTCTTTTTTTATTATTGTGAAGTTTTCTTTTGGACGCCTATGTTTGGGTCCTTTGATGAGAAATAAAATTGATAATTTCGCTTCTTTTTCCGGTAAATTATTAGATGAAATTAGCTTCTTCATGGGTACAGATATTTTAATCAACAATTTTATGTAACGAGGAAGTCTATAGGTATAGACAAGAATCATTTTTTGACTTTGTTTTTCTAAGTGATGTTAGTGTTTCATACGATTGTTATTAGTATGAACTATGAATCGACGCTTCAAAAATCGTAATATTTATACGATGGGCCCATATTCTAGGTCTGTTCAAAAGACATTCATTCGATTCAGTAACCATGACAACGGTAAAGTCCTTGATAATATGAAGACATAAATAACAAGCTAGATATAATCACAACTTGATAATTCGAGGCTGAGTCGAGTTGGTAGGGTCGACTTGAATACAAGGCCTAAATCTGTTATTATAAGGGTGGTAACGCACTACATCCAATCAGAATCGAAAATGTTTGACAATTCAAAAGTACCTATTATATATATATTTAGTTGAAATAAAAATATTTTGATTTGATGTTAATTTTGAGTTTGAAGCCGAGAAAGCCGAAGTAGCCGTAGTACATCTTGTAGGGAAGCTTACGCACTACATCCGAAATCTTTCCGTCATAAATCAAAACATTTTCAATTCGGATAGAACTCGATTGGAACCCAATCAACGGACTCTGATCGGATGTAGTGCGTAACCACCCTAACGCAAACAGACCAATCTTTAAGACTTCACGATGCCTTCAAAATGCATTAAAATGTTAATCATAACAACCGCAGAAACTGCATTCTCAATAAACACCAAGTATAAACTCTAAACCCTGACATAAAATAGTATGGCAAAAACAATTTGCATCTGAATAAAATACACGAACCGCTTCGAACGAGAAGCCCCTTCAGCAACTTCAGTGATCACAGCCCGTACGTTTCCGTTTCGCTATCGAACTTACTTCAAAGCATTTAGTAAGAAAGCTGGCTATATTCTACTGTATTTGATTCAAATTGATTTTGTTGCACTTCAAAGGAATGGCGCTTCTAGAGCTTAAGGGTACACTAGTCGAAAATTCTTCCATACGAGTACAAATGTAGTCTAGGGATTATTCAAAATAAAAGTGATATCTCATCATTATCTAGCCCTGTATGGAAGCAAAAAAGAAGAAAAAGAAAATATTTGAAAGTTATGAGCGTCGAAAGTTCATGTGCGTGTGAACTGAGGGACCACACTGGTATTTCGCAAAATAAAAATCCACATTTCGACACTAATTTTAACGCATTTTTGGGCGCAAATAAATGCCATAAGAAGACGGAAAATTGAAAAACGGCCACCATACAGGGATAGATTAGTAGTTCAACAATGTAAATAATTTGATTTTGAACAGATACATTTAGTCGTTTTGTCATGATATCCAGACTCCCAAAGGTCTGATTATAAAATTTCGCGCGCTCGGTTTCGTCCTAAATCACTATCCATTTCGCTACAAATTTGCAAAAGTGTGTATTCGTACGCGAACTAGCTTCCAACTGCTCATCACAGCATCTATCTCTTCCGCACGTGTTGTCGGTTGATATAAAATGCATTTTAACCCCGCGCACAAAATAGTTCGTGCTGTCGACTAGTGTAACGTTAAAAGAGTCGGTCCACTGAGGAAATGATATTGCAGATAATTCAGATTATATGTAGTGTCAGAAAAATTGGAGACGTAAAAGTAAACTTAGTTTAGTTTAGTTTCAGCGGGCTGTTTCCGCAACTCCACGACCAAGCGCATATTTTGCGTACGGGTGGGATTCAGTCACATCATTCGATCCACCCCAGCTCCTTGAGAAAGGCCAGCAGCGCCTTGGTGCTGCCGACTATCTCCTGCAGGGTACCTGGGTCACCGAAGTATTTGGCCCTGTAGCCAGCGATTACAGGGCAGCTCAGGAGCAGGTGTGCCGCTAAAAAGTAAACTTATCGAGGCATGGAAACAACTCTTTACTTCTCATATCTACACTATCCTAGACGATCAGGGGCATGGGGTATTTGGGGTAAGTGTACCACTAACATCAATTTATAACCGACTTCAAAAAAGGATTAGGTTCTGAATTCAACTGTATGTTTTTTGTATGTATGTTACGCGATTACTGCGCCAATTATGAATTGATTTTGATAATTGTTTATTATTTGTTTTTATCTACATATTGCCGACCAACGACCTAAGTGTGTTTTAGATGAACGATTATAATTCTACAAATGGAATGCCAGTACGTAACATCAGGGATCTTAGAACTCCTTCACATACGTATAGTACCACTTCTAAAGGGAATCAATTTAAACCGTTATCATCCTGTTATACTTATCCTAATTTATTTGGTTGGCATTGCATCTCTATAGCCACCAACTTTGTCCCTATACTTTTCACACAGTAAATTAATAGTTTATATATTTACACAACTTTTTAACCATCGGTGATTTCTGGCTTCTTTTGCAAACTTACAGAAGCCGTATTTCTTAAATTAACTATAGCCCAGATACATAACTGTAATTAGAGGCCAATCTGCGAACAAAAATGTGGACTAATATTATATAATAGTCATACATTTTGCATGGCATAAGTAACAGACTTCTAAGTTCTAATAAATCTGACGTACACACATAACATCCATCAAAACTAAAACTAATAACTTTTGACACCGCTTCAATATAGCACAATAATATCACCCGATGCAAAAGTTCATCTTTCGTCATTCATCTTTCAGCTATTTACCACAAGAAGAATGTTCCCAACTTTCGTCATTTCCGAGCTAAGTAAGGATTATAAGAGACGTGGCCCAACTTAGACGTGGTTATGGACTTATGAAGTTTTCTACTTAGTAAAGGTGAAATGGCTTTTATTTATAGCTTAAGGTTTCTAGAGAAAGAGTGTTTTCTTTATGCTAGAGGTTGGTAAGGCTGTCTTAAGGCCCATATAATGTAATAGGCCAACGGCTGACATAATGGGAAGTAACTGTAACTGCAACGTTAAGGAGATCGTCGATGCTTTGCCGAACTTTCAGACAAAGTTGTAATGTCTAAGTTCGTATGATGTTAATGGTGCCAATAGCAACAACTTTGCTGTTTGGAAGCACATTTACGCATGGTAGTATATTTAGCGAGAGAACACTTTTTATTTGCTACTATCGCTTATGTCAGCAGTTTCAGCCTCAAGCTTCATCTAAATACGATTGAATAATAAACGGCCAAACATACTCACATTCATATTTAGAAAAGTAGGAATAGTATAGGACAGAATGTGAAAAAAAATCGTTTTCAATGGTAATAATGAAAAGATTAAACACAACACAAAAGTTTTTTCGAAGCATTTCACTTTCAAAGAACAAGAGAAATGCATTCAACATAAAAGTTTTATAACATTCCTGAGCACTACAGTGCACTTAGCTTTTCTACTTCTGTTTGAAGACGTACTTGGATACGAAATGATAGTAGTTAACATAATCATGAGTTATGACATGTTTTAAGGATGCTAGAGTAGCTAAGCTAGCTAAGCTAGCTTAGGGGAGGGGGGGTGAGTATCTACAATTTAAAAATGTTGGTCTGCAAACCCTACATAATGTACTTAGTTTAATGAATTGTTAATCAGGAACAGTCATCAAAATATAAATTATTAATGCTATATGTTAAAAGAGGCGATTTAGCCTACTTAACATTATTTAAAGTATGTTAGTTTACACTTAGAATAAGACCTTTATTTGTTAACTTTTTACACCTTTACGTCAATAAAGACCTTTAAAAATAATCAATCAATGAATTAACCCTATTGAGAAAACTTCTACTTATGAATCACCACCTGCCTTATAATGTTCCCACTGTTGGGACACAGGCATCCTCTCTGTGAGAGAGCTAATGGGTTTTAATCTAACACCAGGCCCAGTGCGGGTTGGTGGATGTCACATGTCTTCGAATTTTTGGTTCTAGGACATGCTGGTTTCCTCACGATTTTTTCTTTCAACGATTTAAGAGCGCCTGCCTGGGTTCGAACTCACGACCTACAACACGTAAGTCGAGGCCGTTACCACCGGGCCACCACTGCTCTGCTACCACTGCTCACTTAACGGCTACTTACGAATATAATATAAAGAAATACCCTAAAAGTTTGCATACTGATTCCTTTTATAATGAAAGTGAATTAAGGAAAGGTTTTTGAGAATGCTATTCCTAAATAATGCAATCTTTCTAATCAGGAGATGGAAGTAAGTAAAGATGTTTGTCGTGAATGTGGGTCATAGACTTCTCAATCAATCTGTTTAGCTTTGCCCATTTATGTTGGCGTTGGTTTCCAGTCCAACCGAATGCAGCTGATGACCAGTATTTAACCTTTATATTTCAGTTTAAGTAGATATGTTACTGTCAAGCCCAAACTGTGGTAAAACTTAGGATTTGCCGGCAAAACCTAAGATTTACCAAGCCTTACTGGTAAAAGTCCGAAATGATCTATGATGATCACTAATTTTGGACTTTTACCAGCAATCACACGGTAAATCTTAGGATTGCCCTAAGAGATTGATACAATAAGACCCGAAACGATGAGAACATTATGGCCGGTTGGATTGATTAGTTTCACCTAAAGAGGTTATGTTTGTTAGACCATTCGATTCATAATCATTTTGATAAAAAAACACAAATACTTACTCAAATTTGTCGAATTCGTGCACTGCCCCACAATGCATCATGAAGGTAAGTTATTTTGTCTATTGTTTATAGGCTTGTACTTGACCACTATCTCACTTGATGGTAAACGATGATGGGGTCGACTGTGATACACGCTTGCCTGAAAAAAAAACAAAAAGACCAACTCTTGAATCAAAATTGGCGATTATCTTAGATCATTTCGGACTTTTGCTAGAAAGACTTGGTAAATCCTAGGTTTTACCTTGGTTCGGGCTTTTACAGTAACAAATATAAGTCAAAGTTAATTGTATCACGGTCTTTTAGAAACTCATTCCATTAAACTCCAGATAAGTTGCCGCGTATAACTAAATAAATTCGTATCTGATAATTGTTAATTTCAATTGTAAATAGAGTCAGAAGTTAATAACATTACAGTAATAAATAAAGTGCTGTTAACAATATATTAACAAAGTAAAGTAATATTAATTAAATTGATACAGTTTACTGCGGCCACGGGTTTGTTTCCCGCTGAAACAAACTTAATTAAAATTGGGCCTCTTTAATGTTTTATGTATGCAGTTGAACGATTGAATTTTAACTACAATCTTACCCCAAGTAAAGTTACACCAAGCTTAAACCTCGAAAAATTAATGGTTAATACTTAAACGATCCTAGTTGTAACTTAACTCCGAGTTTATTAATAAGGGGGTTAGAGTTTTCAGTGAGAAAATTCCTCTGAAATTGGAACTAAGTACTTCAAAAGTTTCCGCAACCTTTCAGTAAATAGATTTCGCTTATTTTTTTGCAGACCTATTTTGAGTTGGTATTTATTATCCTCTTAAAATGCCGAAGTGCTGAACCACATCGAGTTTCATCATCATCATAATTTCAGCCAAAAGATGTCCACTACTGAACATCGGCTTCCCCCAAGTGTCGCCACATTGATCGGTCCACATCGTGTTTAGTTTCTCATATTTATCAATACAAATAATACAAAAGGAGAATACGATGTATACTTTCATTTCTAAACCACCAACGAGAAATACAATTAATAATGTTGAAAAGCTTGTGAACCACAGTATCATTTATGGTCACAATTCTACTACGAGACTTAATTGCGGTGTTGTTAAAGGAAATAACAAAACAAATCAACTTCTTCTGGCTTTTCTATTGTCCTCGTCCATCTCTATTATTGTATTGAAACCAAGGATCGAAATTCAGCAAAATTTTAAGTATGCCAATTTAAGTTTTAGTCACCTGCCACAATGAAGTATTTCTAGTATGCCTACGTACCGCAGTCAAAATAGAGATTTAACTGGTTGAATATTGTAATTACCGGAACAATAAAAAAAGACTGTGTTTCACGTGGATCCACGTTTCGGGTACTCAAAGGGTTAATAAATAAACCGGTATGAAAATAGTGGTAAGAAATTTTTGGTTACAATAGGGGTAATCTTAATCTTAAAAGTAAATAAAGATAAAAATCTGTCCTTGGTTTTACTTTAACTACGTGCAAGGACATCGTTCAGAAAATGTAATCTTTACACCATGTTTTCCTATCATCCATCACGGAAAATGAAAGTGTGACGTAGCTATGTAATTAATTAAAAGCGTAGAGAGTAAAAGCGGTGTACAATGGTGTACAGCGGTTTTACAGAGACAACTAATATAGAAGTTTGTTGAACGCGTAAACGAAGTAATTCTGACTTCTATGGGTTTTGTTGAAGTGCTACCACATCTTTTACTTTGTTACTGTGGTTTTCGTAACAGGCAATGAAAATCATAAATACTAGGAGTTTCTACTGACATTCGTATAGTAGTAAATGGACTTGAGTATTGTGTTGTATTGGCCCAGTGGGTGAGGTCTTCGCCTCTCGTGCTTGAGGTTGTGGGTTCAAATCCGGGCAAGTTGTAAGGTAGAATTTTCACCCTTACTCACCAGCGTGCTCAGGGGTAGGTATTCTGCATGAGACTATAGCAGGAATGATTTCACATGAAGTTGATTAACGTAAAAGTCACACAGTTTGGTCAACTAATTTAATTCTTCGAGCATACAGTCCGTTATCACAATTTGTAGATGTTCCAAAATATAGGTATAAACAACTCACTTTCAGAAGGAATACATTTTACCATCAATTCCCAATACTAGAGATATGATTTCTCAAACAGTACCGTTATTCTGTGTAGCTGTCTTCAAACTTTTGTAAATTATATCATCAGGAGTGTCCGAAACCTGCTGTAGCTATGTCTGCTAAAGTATGCGTCACAACTACGCAAAACGGTCATCGCTCAGCATAATGCTGGGAGGATGCTGTCCCACATCATTATGATCATAGCTAGCCGAAGACAATATTATTGAATTGAACCAAAACTTTGTACAGTACAGAATAACCGAAGCAGCTAAACAAACAAAGACTTGATCTGTCCATTGATAGATTCCATCATCATTAAGGGGAGTATTCTGTTTTATTTATTTATGTTACCTAACATTCTTAATTATTTTCATCATACAAGGCAAGGTTAGTGACCTTTTGTGTTACCTGATGGGGTTCAGCTGAGTGGGCCACCAAAACCCAGTAACTGGGTAACACGATACCCCTTTGCAAGACTAGAGCCTGCTGGTATTTGTGTGACAATTTTTGGAAATAAAAAGAATGAAAACAGCCTAATTTACTCCATAAAATAAGACAGCTTACTAGTAAACCAATGTTATTGTTTAAATATGGTTCTTTCTTTTCTCTTAAGAATTATAATGGCTCAGTTATTATTTGAGAAACTTAATTTTATTTGAGGAGTATGTAAGGATCGTAGCAAGTGGCGATCTGTGGTTGCTGCCTATCCCCATGGGGACAAGGTGTGAGTGTATGAATGATAAACAATTCTCAGTACTTAATTTGAGTTTAGTGCCGGACAAATTTAACTTATTTTTATAGCATTCATTACATTTAGGTAGCTAAAACAAAACAATAGTTTAGTAGGTAGCTATGTTAAGTAAGTAACAGAATGTATGTGGAACAGAATTAGTAAACATTTGGCTAAAAGAGCCATGACATGTTCATGTTGTCGCTGTAGTTGGTATTTTTACTATGAGTTATGGTTTTTACCCGACTGCCAAACGGGGCTTATTATTGAATAATGTGGAACCTGTTGCATGTCATACTTACTAAGTATAGTAAGATAAGAAAATGTATTAACACATTCCTGAAAACATGAAAAGCACAACAAATAAAATTAAAATTATTACATGCTTAAGAAAATACCTAGGTACAATGATTTGCGGTTAAGTAGCCCTAGACCCCACACTAGGATACTCTGTGTCGTGATCTAGTTTTCTTATCTTTAATGGTTACAAGACTTAACAACATTTAAAATATTATTAAGAGGTTTGTGTAGAGTGTAGTGTGCATCTAGTATAAATGTGTTTGTATGAATGAAAGGGATGTGATACACCTGGGTGACTCATTACGAGGACTTTATAATAATTATCAGGAGAGCTTAGGTCCGTGCATGGTCATAAGCTGATAGCCACTTGGTAACTTTTAATTTACAAGTACCTAAGCTTTGAGTAACCAATTATGTATGGACCTTGTGAATTCTTGGTAAATTAATGGTCATGTGCATGTAAGACATCTTTGAGTGAATTTAATGTGATTACTGTGTTCCATCTTATCTGTCTACATGATCTGGTAGCTTTGTTTTGAGTATGGAGATCTTGTCAGTGATAGCGCTATAAGTTAGACCTAATGATAAATTGTCTGACCCTACATTCTTGGTACAGACTGTCCGTTGGATACTGATAGGAGGGCCTCCTATAAGCTCTTAAGTTTAAACTTATTCAAGTTAAGTTTATTATAACAAAGTTTCTTTAATCATTCAATATTTGAGAACCTTCCTGATGAATTAAATCTCACAATGTGTTTAGTTGAATTTTACTTGTTATGGTGGTACATGGGTGTAAATAGATTAGTCATTTCTGACAGATTTCAAAGCTTGTTATTGGGTGCATTTGCACAGAATAAAAACAATCAATAGACAGGTTTGTTTTACGATAATTTGTCACAGACATTTAGCTGCATATCTTCTCACATTCCAGATTCCTGGTAATTGACATATCAAAAATCAAAATGGTTACCTACGATATGAAAACAAAACTAAAAATACCTGGTGGTGCAAGAGACCGTGTCGCCGGGTCAGGACCTTATATGCTACCAACATACATGCCACCAAATATAGGTCAGCTAGTAAAGACTTCAAGCACAACATAACAAAAGTAAAAGGTGAGATGTTTTCAAACTATCTTCTACTCACCTTGCTAACTGATACAGTGCTGTTGTATCAGAAGGCTCAACTCAATAGCCATGCCAAATAACTCTACATGATGCTTGTGCATGGTACTACCAAGCAACAAAGTACTTTTAATTTATTATCCCTGGGTTCAATTCCTAGGTCGGGCAAAATGTGTTTATGGGATTTTTCCAATAGGAATTCCTCTGTGACAGCCTAGAGTTTTGAAATTGGTGAACCCCATGCTTCGGAAAGCATGTTAAGCCATTGGCCTTGTGCGCTATAGTATCTTCCTATGTAGATGGCTCATCAGATTGGCTGTCATGGCCGAATTCAATTAGGAGGATTACTGTTATTATTATATTTTTGTAACTCGTAACAGCTCATGGTATTTTATTGTCAAATTTAGGCAATTATAAAAATGAATAATAAAACAAGCTCTAATTATAGAGGTGACCCATAACCTAGAGCTCTGGAGGCAGTTAATAACACAATCATTTATATCAACACCAATCTATCAGCATCCATGGAGGTGCATTTGAGGTAATAATGAGAACACAATAAACTATACTGTTGGTATGCTGTGGAAGCAACTAATAATGATAACACAATAAACTATACTGTTGGTATGCTGAGGAAGCAACTAATAATGATAACACAATAAGCTGTCTGTTAGTAATCCGTAGAGAAAACTAATAGTGATAATACAACAAACAATCTCTTAGTTTGCTGTGGAAGCAACTAAGAATGATTTAATATCCATTGGTTAGGCGTGGAGGCCGCTAATGAACAATCTCTCATGTTATCCTGCTGGGCCCACAGTGTACAAGACCACCCAGAGCCTGGTTCCTTATATCCTGTCAAATCAAAGACTTCGTGCCTGTCACGGAGCAATGGTCCTAAACTCCTTAACCTTTAATCCTGTCAAATCAAAGACTTTGTGTCTATCACAGAGCGGTGTACCTGATCCTATCCTTTAATCCTGTCAAATCAAAGACTTTGTGTCTATCACAGAGCATTACCATCCCGTGAGAATGAAACTAAACAAAAAGCAGCTGATCACAATACTCCTACACTACATACACTATACTTACCAAATACAAGAGTGCTGTGTAAGCCTTATAAGTAGGTGTGTGCTCATTAATGCATCAAATATTCTTATTTTAAGATAAACTTTGTAGTTACCTAATCTAATAAGTATTCAGTTATAAACTGATAACTTAAACTGACTCTTACCTATTGCAAATCAATAAATATTGTAAAATAATACAAACAACAACATTCTGCAAACAAGATTCAAAATGGACTGTTAAGCTAGCAACTGATTATTCAATAACAAAAATCTGAAATACAAATTGTATGCCTTCAATGGCATGACATGTAGCAATTCGTTGTTTTCTAACAACATTGATCTTTACCATATTGCAAGTTGAATACCTAAAGCATATAGTTGTGGGTGTTAAAATGCATTCAAAATTTCAAAAATAAGGCATACTATGCATAGATTTCTTACAAGCTATCAATGATGATTAAAACTAGTTGTTATCAGATCACAAATTTAATTTATATTGTAGAATGATAAACAACAATAATCTGCCGACAAATTTCTGTCTGCTATTACAGATAACAATCAAGAAACAGAGACTGAGGACACACGAAGACGCAGAGCACGCGTCTGATTTTCAGAACGGCCGTGTCGCCGCGGAGGCGTGGATTTGCTAATTCGTTATCCAAATTAATAATTTCAATTGTCAATTAACACAAACTCTATAATCCTGTCATCTCTGAGATTTCGCTAGAACTATTAAATGTCTGTTTATGTTGGTTTATGGTTCAGCGCCATCTATTGGCTTATTGTGGAATTAGTTATTGATTCGTTTGAATGAAGATCATTTGATAAGTTAATTTTCAATGTTTAATTAATACGAGATGTTTAAATAAAACGGGAACACTTATTATAGGACTTTTAGATTTGTTCTCATTTTAACTATTGCACATTTGACGAAGTAAATATGTTTGAGTATGACCTTACGAAAAGTTGTCAACAATGGCGGATGTTATAATTTTAATGACCAATAACTAGATTTAATAATTTAATACGAGAACTAAACAAATTTGAGTAATTGATTAAATACTATAAAGTAATAAGACTATTTTACACAGCTATGTAATAATGAGAAACCTTCTGGTTAGTAAGATATTCAGATCACCGGAAACTTGGATAGTTTTGAGTTGAGGTGATTATTTTAGTAATAATCTACGAACAACTTTGTATTTGTGAGTATTGGGATTGTTTAATGTCAAAATAATTAACTGAGCAGCATTTTAGTATTGTTTGTTAGCTTTATACAACTATCCAAGTAATTAGTGTCTAAACAAAAACAATATGGAAATCCCGCCCACTTGCAACGCGCAACGCGCGTATGTGATTGTGTAAACTATAAAAAGATTTAAAAAAAGAGTATCCTAGAGTTTCTTGCTAGGTCTTCTCTAGAGATCGACAAGGGATTGCGACCTAGCGAGCCACCATGTGGTTTTAACTTCAAGTTCGAATGAAAACTCAAAGTGCCTGTAACAAAGTCAAATAAATACTTTCGAGTTTCAATCCAGTGATGTGTGTTATTGAAGTTTACCCGTTTCTATGAAGAATGAAGGAATTGCCTCTAGAATTGGAGTTGATGATGGTGGTCCTATAATTCATAGGTACCTCGACGTGACATATATTATAGATTATTATAAATGTGAAAGTTTGGATGGAAAGATGTTTCAGAATGGCTGAACGGATCTTGATAAAATTTGGCATAAAGATAGATTATAGTTTGGAATAGCTCAAAGACTTGTTATCTGATATAGAGATAGGAGGATATGGATGTATCATTCTAGTTTAGAGGTATGCGGAACAGGGTGTAAAGTCCCACCAACTGCCCAACGGTTATTTTCGGACTGTCGTATGTGTCCAAATCACGCCGAAAACTTTGTTTTCACGATGCAGGATTTGTGTGACGTCATATCATTAGTTCGTAAGTGGCGGCGTTCGTGCCGCTACATCACTTCCCTCTGGAGACTGGAGGTTGACAGCTGGTTGAGTCGTCCATACATCTCGTGATGCGTGCCAGGCCAGTGGAAGGTTGGTTCCCGTGAGTCGGAACCGGAAGTCGCAGAGTTCGCGGTGTGTCGAACCTGTATGCGGTTGTACCCCAGTGAGTCGGAGTAATGATATCCCAGTGAGTCGGAAACTGGCTGGCTGTGTGACTCGCTGCTCGAAAGCTTGAGGAAGTGATGATGACGTCACGATTAAGTAGCTCTGCACGAAGGCTGCGCTGATGTTCATTTTCAAGGGACTTCTTCCGAACGAACCTCTTCCGCGTCTGACTTTTCCTGCTTCTTTTCCGATTGCTCTTCCGTCAGTATTATTGTCTCTTTGGTGTCGTTATTTGCGCTCATCTCAAAGGCGCTCTCAGAGACGCTCATCGTTTCTTCGATGAGACATAAATGACACTATAGTGATATCAAATTCTCCAAGAATATCCGGTGACTTTGGACGTTCAGCATTCTGAGGTTCAGCAAGTTTGCGTCGTTATGCACACAAAGAAAGTTTATTGGTACCTACGTCAAAAAATCATCTTTTCTTAGTGGATCCCTACGTCATAAGAGGAATACCTGTGCGAAATTTTAAGTTTCTAGCCCTAAGGTTTTGGTCTGTGCGTTTATTTAAAACTTTCATCACCTATTTTACCCTCTTAGGGGTTGAATTTTGGCAAACGCTGAAAAACGTAACTCATTATTTTTGCCGTACTCAATTCATACGAAATTTCATGCATATATTTCCAAGGAATAAAAAGTTTTATACAAACTTTAATCCCCTATTTCACACACTTGGGGGTTGAAATTTCGAAAAATCCTTCCTTAGTGGATGCCTACGTTATTAGAGGAATACTTGTGCGAAATTTGAAGATTCTAGCCCTAAGGGTTTGGCCTGTGCGTTGATACATCAGTCAATCACTTCTCCTTTTATATATATAGATGTAAGTTTAAAATAGGCAAGTCAGAGGCCTGTGGGGTTCCTATCCCAGAGGTGGCTTAATTAACTCTGACACCAGAGGTGGCCACATCCTCACACGACAAGAAGAGTATTGTGGTGTAAATTAATACGGGTCTGTATCAGCAGTGGATATTGATACACTTAGTACCAAGCTAGGCAGTATGACCAACTTGTCACTTTTAAAGGACATCTAGCCATGGTTGCGTCTGGACTAGAATATGAAGTAAGTTAAAGATGGATAGAGAAAGAACCTTTCACTCGGTTCATAAAATTGTGATGGTAACTGTTGTAGTCGGAGTAGATACATAGATATTATGAAAGTAAGTGTGTTGTATCGACTGTAGTTACTACCATGACTAACATTTATTGTTCAAATACATTGTTTTCTTCTTAGTCTTTGTTCAAGTTTGTATGTGGCGAAACCACGGCGAGATCTAATATTATTTCATTAAGTGTCCAAAGTTGACCTGCGTGCTCGATAGATGGCGTTGGCGTCGAGTTAGATCTCGCTATGGTTTCGTTACCGCCGTTAGTAAAGGTAGCTTAAGAAATATTTTTTTGGTGTGAATCATTTTCATGGAATAAACGCTTAATAAGTACTAGTAGTACACAAGCAGTATTATTTCTCGCCTAACGGAGCCCTAGATTTGTTCATGGTCCCTCGAGACGGATTTGGCTGGGCGTGTTTTGGTAATCACCAGTGGTGGTAGTGATTACCACCCGTTTCGTCGCTACTGGCAGTGGATCGCTGGCCAGATCATCCCTACAGCAAGGCGGCTGGAAAGGCGCCAAGGCAGTGGAGGAACCGGGTGGCTACATCCGGAGGAGCGGTGAACTCGGGAGGAGGTGAAAGGCAGGTTGCGGTGCGCCAGAGGGCGCCACTTGTAGCAGGCGTGTGACGTCGAAGAAAATCAGTGACAGTGAGTGCAGTGATTAATTGTGAGTACATTTTCGCTCTTATTTACTAGAAGAAATAAATTTAAAGATTTGAGAAGTACATGCAAATTTGAACCTTAAAGTAAAGACTAGTGGAACTTAGAAAAATTCAAGAATCTTTCAAGTCAAGATAGTGTTGAGATTTAACTTAGAAGAATTTAGTTAGTTTGGACTTGTAATAGTTTTAAGCAATAGTTGGGTGAGACGGGGAATCCATGCCCGATTTTTACCAGAATAACTTGCAAAAAGACTTGTAAAATTTTGCCCAATTGGTGTTTTAACTTTGTATACATTTGTTGAAAGTACAGGCAAATAGACTTCTGTTCATTTCTCTGTTTGGCTTTGTTTACATTTTATTGTGATATTTTGAGACGGTTTTTGTTTGTGTTTTTAAGTCAATAACAGAGTTTTGGTAAAAAATTTAAAATGGAAGCGTTCAACGATTTACAGGAGGATATTAAAGAAAAAATGCTGAAAGTTAAGACTAATTTTAAAAAGTCTCCTAAAGAACGTTTAACTATTCCATATATTGAAACTAGGCTAGATAACTTAGAACAACAGTGGAGTTTATTTACAAGCACTCATACTAAAATTATTAGTCAAGTTAAGCGAAGTGATTTAAATAGTTCGGCTTATCATAAAAATAGTGTCTATGATGAGGTAGAAGAATTGTATGTACAATTTAAGACTGATTTAAAAGAAATGTTGTATAATTTAAAAACACCAGAGACAGACTTAAATTCAAGTTCTAATAGTCAATGTGAAGGTTTAGCTAGACGTTTCAAGTTGCCAGAAATTAAAATACCAACGTTTTCCGGGCAATACACAGAGTGGCAGACGTTCAGAGATTTGTTTTTAGGGCTTGTGCATGAAAACAAGTCTCTGGACGATGCTCAAAGGTTCTACTATCTCAGGGGGCATTTAACTGGTGAAGCAGAACAGTTATTGCGAAACATTAAAGTGACATCTGATAGCTATCAAGTTGCTTGGGAAAAATTGGATAGTATGTACAACAATAAGCGGTTTTTGGCTAATGGCATTTTGAATCGGCTGCTAAATCAAAAAAGTTTGGTGTCTGAATCTGCCTCTGAAATTAAAAAGTTAATTAATACCACATCAGATTGTTTAGAGTCGATAAGAAATCTAGGTGTAGATATTTCATCTTGGGATATTTTAATTATCCATCTTATGAGCGCGAAATTAGATAAAGATACCCGAAAAGCATGGGAACTAAAAGTGTCCTCAGATACGTCTGACGACTTTCCAACGTTTGGGCAATTTTCTGATTTTTTGATTGGGCGTTTTAGAGGGTTAGAAAATCTTGATACGAGATCTAACAAAGTAGAGAGCAAGAGTACCAAATCTTTTCACATTGTGAAAGAGAACAAAATTGCGTCGTGTGCGTATTGTGCTGCAGATCATAAGATAACTGCTTGCAAAAAATTCACCAAAGAGTCTAACGACAAACGACGTGATATTGCAATGGAGAAAAGATTATGTTTTGTGTGTTTGAACAGCAACCATTCTGCCAAATTTTGCAAAAACATGGTCCGATGCCGGGTGTGTAAACGCCGCCATCATTCATTATTGCACCCTAGTGGTGATTCTGGTTCGGTTAGCGCAGAAAATGAGACGGTTCACGAGGGAGCTTCGTCGACAAGTAAAAAGTCGGTTGAGGAAAATGCTGCATCTGACAGCAATAAGGTTTCCGCGCAAGCGGAGGGGTCTAGGAAGCCACTTGTGTCTTGTCTTTCGACAGGGAACTGTGGTAAAACGGTTCTATTAACTACAGCTGTGGTGCAAGCTGAGTCGAAAGACGGGACTTATCTTCCGGTTAGGGCATTATTAGACCAGGGGTCGCAAGGGTCCTTTATTACAGAAGCTATGGCTCAGTATTTAGGATTAAAAAAGATTGCGGCCAAACACACTATAGTAGGTGTAGGTGGTGACAAAAGTGTGACTTCAAAGTCCACGGTCAAAATTAATATAAGGTCGAGAGTAGAGCCCCAGTTTCAGGTTAAGGTTGATGCTTATATCTTGAAGTCAGTTACGTCCCTTCTCCCAGTTACTAAAGTAACCAGGGTAGAATGGGTAAATCTGACAGTTGATGATTTGGCTGATCCGGAATATCACAGGCCTAATAAGATCGATATCTTATTAGGTGCTGAGGTATACAGCCAAATCATTCAAGAAGGCATTCAAAGAAATCTGGGTGGTTCTCTCTTGGCGCAGGAAACTGCGTTTGGGTGGATTATATCGGGCGTCTGTGAGATAGATAATTCATCCAATACACATTCTCACATCCATGTAATGCATTCAAGTTTTGATGCTGACAGCATGCTGAAAAAGTTCTGGGAACTGGAGGCGGAAACATCTGAAACAAAACAAATGCTCACAGAGGATGAAATTAAATGCGAGAAATTATTTACAGCGTCCACTATGAGAAATAAGGAAGGCAGGTATATTGTGAAGTTACCGCTACGTGACGCTGACCCGGTCAGTAGGCTTGGTGAGTCCAGGAGCATTGCTGAAAAAAGATTAAAAGGTTTAGAGATAAGGTTAGGAAAAAACCCAAAATTAAAGGCAGATTACACAAAGGTCATGCAAGAATATTTAGATTTAAATCACATGGTCAAGGTTGCCGATAAAGATAAGGGTAATAAAGCAGCAATTTATTTACCTCACCACGCAGTTGTCAGGGAGGATAAGGACACGACGAAAGTCCGAGTCGTCTTTGATGCTTCCTGTAAGGGAACCAAAGGCAAGGCACTTAACGATGAATTAATGGTTGGCCCGACGTTGCAATCTGAACTCCGTCATACCATTTTGCGCTGGAGATCGCATAAGATAGGTTTGGTAGCGGACATAATAAAAATGTATCGGCAAGTATTAGTAAATAGGGAAGATACGCCATTCCAAAGAATACTTTGGAGAGATAGTCCGCATATGGAGCTCCAGGAGTATGAACTGATTACCGTTACTTTCGGTACTGCATCAGCACCATATATGGCGGTAAGGGCGTTGCAACAGCTGGCCTATGACGAGTGCTTGGATAGGCCTGGTATTGAAAAAATCATCTTGGACGATTTTTATATGGACGATGTGATGACAGGAGCTGAAGATATGGAAGGTGCTTTCCATATTTACTCAGAGTTAAGTACGGTGCTAGCCAAGGGAGGTTTTCAATTGCAGAAATGGAGAAGCAATTGCCGAGAATTATTGGATAAGATCTGGAATGAAAGAGGTGGCAAGGATGAGGGCTTAAGTATTAAGGTTGATGACATAACAAAGATTTTGGGACTTACCTGGAATCCAAGTGGTGACTTCTTTCAGTACTCCGTCGTTCTCACGCCGCTAGTTGAACCTGCAACAAAAAGAAAAATTATTTCGGACATTTCACGATTATTTGACCCACTCGGATGGTTAGCGCCAAGTATTATTGTAGCGAAAATATTAATACAAAAGCTATGGCTAGCTGGAATAGGGTGGGATCAAGAAGTTCCAAATAATTTATTAAGTGAATGGCTTACTTACCGTCGAAACTTGGCTGCTTTGGTTGAGATAAAAATCCCACGTTGGTTACACACGTGTAATAAGAATAAACGCGAATTATACGGGTTTTCGGATGCGTCAAAGGTGGCATACGCTGCCGTCGTATACCTCAGAGTAGTGGATGACCAGGGGAAAATCCACGTCTCTTTATTGACGTCTAAAACGAAGGTCGCGCCGATAAAGCAAGTGTCGATACCCAGGCTCGAACTTTGTGGGGCTGTCCTGTTGGCTAAGCTCATTGTTGAAGTATCTGCAGTTATGGGAATAGCCAAAGATCAGTTGCATGCTTTCACTGACAGTGAGGTAGTTCTGGCCTGGTTAAATAATCATCCGAGCCGCTGGAAAACCTTCGTGGCAAATCGGGTCTCAGAAATTTTGTTAACTCTGGACACCCAGCACTGGTCTCATGTACCAACTAAGAAAAATCCAGCGGATTGTGCATCGCGAGGTATATCTCCTGCAGAGCTTTCAACAACTTCCATATGGTTTGAAGGTCCCGACTTTTTAAGACAGGAATTGATTAGTTTTAAAAGGCCTAAGCATCTCGTGACTAACCTCGAAGAAGTTAGAGTACAAACGGCTGTCGTTGACGTTACTTTTTGGCAAAGATTTTCCTCGTTCTCCAGACTTGTTAGAGTGATCGCTTACTGTCGACGATGGTTGAATGTTAGAGGAAAGGTAAATATCAGGTACGACACTAAAGTCTTATCCAGACAAGAAATTGAGGATGCCATAGAAGTTTGCGTTAGGAGATGTCAGGAAGAAGGATTTTCGGAAGAGTTGGAAGAACAGAAAAGAAAGGGAAGTTTAGATAAGAAAAAGAAGAAGCTAAGATCCTTAAACGTGTTTTTAGATTCAACCGGTATAATAAGAGTTGGCGGCAGATTGGAAATGTCTTCTTTAACATTTAATGAGAAACATCCGATCCTTATACCAAGGGAATCATTTCTAACAGGTCTTTTGATTGCCGAAGCGCATCAAAAAACTTTTCACGGTGGTCCGCAACTTATGATCACGTACTTGCGGTCAAGGTACTGGATTGTAGGGGTCAAGGCTTTGGTTAAAAAGTGTTACAGAGGCTGTGTCACTTGTATTAGGTACTCTACTAAGGCGACGTCTCAGCTCATGGGACAAGTACCTTTATCACGTGTGACTCCAAACAAGCCCTTTTTCATTAGTGGCGTAGATTACGCAGGGCCTATCAATATAAGAGTGTCAAAGGGTAGGGGCAATAAATCTTATAAGGGTTATGTTGCCTTATTCGTGTGCATGTCGACAAGAGCGGTGCACCTCGAAGCGGTCAGCGAGTTAAGCACTCAAGGTTTCTTGGCTGCTTTTAGAAGGTTTGTTGCAAGACGAGGCAGATGTGCTGAGTTGTATAGTGACAACGGCACAAATTTCGTAGGAGCGGCTCGCGAGTTATTGTGCTTGTTCAATGAAGAAAAATCAAACTTCAAACCGGAACTGGCAGAATATCTCGCGAACAACGGGACTCATTGGAACTTTATTCCTCCTCGCGCGCCCAATTTTGGGGGACTTTGGGAGGCAGGCATAAAGTCCATGAAGTTTCATCTTAAGCGAGTCATAGGGAACTCTACGTTGACCTATGAGGAGATGGCCACAGTGTTAAGTCAAATTGAGGCGTGCCTAAATTCAAGGCCAATGTCACACGTAGAAGATCAAAATGAGCTTTTTGTATTGACTCCTGGTCATTTCCTGGTTGGGGAACCACTCGTCGTAGTACCAGACTCCAATTATGAAACGTCGAATATCCATACTCTACGGCGATGGCAACTCCACCAGCGAATGATGCAGGACTTTTGGCGCAGATGGTCGCAGGATTACCTACATCAATTTCTGCAAAGGAATAAATGGGAATACCAGAACCCGGAACCATCACTAGGCGATGTAGTTTTAGTGAAGGAGGACGATTTACCTCCTGGCAAGTGGTTGTTGGGCAAGGTAGAGCACAAACACCCTGGTCCGGATAAAATTACCCGGGTGGTGACCATCCGTACCAAAAATTCCCTAATTAAAAGACCTACATCAAAATTATCGATATTGCCCCTAGCAAAATAAGATTTTCTCTTATTAATTACCCTAGCAAAATAAGATTTTCTGTTAATTATTAATTACTCTAGCAAAATAAGATTTGCTATTGATTATTGTTATTTACTTTAAGACTGTGCCATGGTGGGCGGTTTGAAGGACATTCTGCATTATGTCCTTGGTGGGCGGTATGTTCAAGTTTGTATGTGGCGAAACCACGGCGAGATCTAATATTATTTCATTAAGTGTCCAAAGTTGACCTGCGTGCTCGATAGATGGCGTTGGCGTCGAGTTCTCCTCAGTGCTCGATCGGAGCGGACGTGTTTTTGCGTGTTTTCTGTGATTTTAGTAATATCTTTTTACCTTATTTTAAATTATTATTTTAAAATTTACCCAAACTCGGACCCTCCTCTTTCTTCTTGGGGAAGTGTCCGTAAGATGTGGCGGACATATTGGTTGGTGTCGGAAGTCTCGCTTTCTCACATGTGAGCTCAGAGGCGGAGGGGATATTGCATCACTGTTGGATTTTGGTGAGTCTACCAAGACAACATCAGGATTTTGCAAGTTTAGAAAAGTCATCCTCGCCCACCCTGAGATTCGAACCACGGACACCGTGCGCGGGGACGGCGTATTCGGTAACTGCGCCAAGTCAACGTTGACGTCACCGCGCGAAATTCGTAACCTGTTGCTACGTTGCTACGGAGTGCGCAATACATCTGTGCCGCGCATCGGCTACGCGCTTGGCTGCTACGATCGCTACGAATGTTCTAACTGCTACGTGTTTATGTTGCGCTGCACTGGCCTTACTATATTGCTTGCTTGTTTACTCATTGGCTATACGTTCCTAGATATATAAATACTTTGCAGGCATACTATAATTTTTCTAAAATGCCTAAAATAAAAATAACCCAATCGTCTGCCCAGCCTGCACCTTCGAATGAGGAACAGTGTGTTACACCAACAACTAGTATTGCGACTGCACCGTGTGAATTGGAGTACATTAATACACAACAGAGGTCAACAAAGCGTCCTTGTTTGGATTTTAGTCCTACAAGTGAATTTGATGATTTTAAAGAAGAGATGCGAACAATGCTGGCTAAATGGAATTCAAAACAGGAAAGCATTTTGGAAAAATTTATGTCAAAAATAACCCTCGATCTAACCGAGTTGAAAACTCAAAACGAGGAATTGCGTAACATCAGGACTGATCTGGAGGAGTCGGCGAAACTAATGAACGCCAAATACGAGGATATGAGAATTAGCATGGGTAGGCTGGATGGTGAACGTTCGGAGCAGCGTAAATATATTAGCCAGCTGGAAAAACAAATTCAAGATATGCATGGCAATCATAGGTCTGCCGTGATCGAGCTGCGTAATATCTCCTCAAAGGACAAAGAAAACGTCAGGGACTTGGCGGCAGTAGTTGTGGGTGTGTGTAGATCCTTGGCGGTGGAGGTGAAGCCGGAAGAGATTCGGGACGTTTATCGAGTGCAGAGCAATCAAGGCCCTTCTAAACAAATAATTGCTGAATTTCAATCAGTCGTTACAAAAAACACAGTACTCCGTGCTGTGCGTGACTTTAACAAAGGGAAGCCACCATCTGAAAAATTAAATAGCGAACATGCCGGTCTAACTGGTGAACGTACCCCTATATATGTCACTGAACGTCTCCCAGCAGCTGCTAGGAAGCTCTTCTATGATGCCCGAAAGTTTGCTAAAAGCAATGGATGTCAATACTGCTGGATAGCAAACGGAAAAATTTTTATTCGAAAGAAAGAAGGGGAAAAACCGATACTCATAATCTCTGAAAAACCTATTTCATGATAAAGAGTAATTTTTTAACTTGTCGAGTAACATTAGCTTCCAAGTTATTTAACCATGATCGCGTTTGTTATTGTTTAAGCATTATCTTTTTTGTAAAGGCACCTTCACACACTTCACACACTTACAAAAATATATTAATTACACAAGTCTACAATTCACACATGTACATTAAAAACATTCACAAATCACAAAGTTTACTGATGAATTCAGGCAATGATACTCATCTTGATGTGCAGAGCAATATTAGGAAGCAATATCGAATATATTATTTTTATCTGGTTATTTTTGGGGACCATAATGATCAGTTCTCTTATGACATCTTAAGGTTAAATTTGGGATTGTTTGTCTTTTAGTGCATATCATATCAATACATATAATAAATCTGTAGAAAAATATTTTTTGTACTTCGAAAAAAATTCCAAAAAAAATAGCCAGTGTGTTAAAGGATAACCAACAGAACCCATTTCTAGCATTTTTGGCATTTTTGTCTGTTTGTCTGTTTATCTGTTTGTCTGTTTGTCTGTTTGTCTGTTTATTTGTGCACGCATCACGTGAAATGTACGAAACCAATGTAGATAACTTTTATACATAAAAATTGTGCGTATCTTGAAGAATTACTTAGTTTTTGTTTCATCGCAATCGGTTCACTCTATCAAAAGTTAGATGAATTTAAAGTGTTCAAGAAGTAAAATTATCACAGCTCACGCAATTCGGTTACTCGGACAGTTGAAATCGCTATTCGATAGATGGCGTTGTGCATTTAAAGTCATTATCTGAATCGCGGTGTTAAGATTTTACGCGAAACAATGACCCTAGAAAAAAAATTGGTATGTAGTACGTATATTTTTTAACCGACTTCCCAAAAAAGAGGAGGTTCTATGTTCGACATTATGTATGTTATTATTTTTTTTTGTGTATGTTCAGTGTTCACCGATATCTCCTTCAGTTGTGGACCGATTTCAAAAAATCTTTTTTTGTTTGAAAGAGTATGTTCCGAAATTGGTCCCATTTTAATTTGGTGTAGGACTGACGAAGCAATTCGAAGATATACAACAGAACTCTTCAATAAATAACGGCAAATCTCTCGGGATTGCTGCAATCGCATGTCTGTTTGTTGTTTATACCATTTCATAACATAACATCACGCCAGTACGCTCTTAAGGGGAATGCAGATCTCTCATTTCACCGGTTATGTTCAAGTTTCATGATATTAGGGTAATATATTCTGGCGTTATACGAGTAGGTAACTTACTAAACAACTTGCCTATTAGGTAGGTACAATTAAAAAGTGAAAAATAAAAAAAACTTTTTACGAAAAAATACTACCGACTTCCAAATAAAACTACAAAGTGAAAAATAACTTTATTTTTGGAAGTCGGTGTCCATAACGCAATAAATTGGTACCTACGAAAGACACCGACTTCCAAAAATAAAGTTATTTTTCACTTTGTAGTTTTATTTGGAAGTCGGTAGTATTTTTTTGTAAAAAGTTTTTTTGAGTATGTGGAGTAGGCAGGCAGGCTGGTAAGTATGGTAGGGTTGGCAGGCAGATGACGGGAGCGAAGCCGCGGGCACAGCTAGTTAATTTCAATAAAAATTAATAATGTAAATGAAATTATTAATAATCTGGATACATTTGGGTCCCACGAATCGTTCATTTGTCCTCCTGATAAATGCCTTCAGATCTTGGGAAACTCAAATAAAACGATTAATGTGCTACATTTAAATATACGTAGTATTGGCAAGAACTTCGATAGCGTCCTGGTATTGTTGTGTTCCTTAAAGATCAGGTGTGACGTCATTGTATTTTCGGAGTGTTGGCTCACTAAGAGTATTAATATTCCGGTATTGCCTGGATACACAGCCTATTCATCAACTAAAAGCCTAAATAAAAGCGATGGCTTGGTTGTCTACGTTCTCTCTGACTTACAACAGGACATAACTGAGCCGGTTTTTGTTGATGCTAACTGCCTAATATGCAAACTCACTGACATTGTTATTATTGCTATATACAGACCACCATCTTTTCGCAAATTAGACAATTTTTTAAATAGCCTCAATTATATATTAACGTCGCTATCCTCCTATAGAAATATATTTCTAGTGGGAGACATGAACATTAACATTAGCCCAACAAGTAATGACCCAAATTATAATGAATACATGATTTTGACGGCATCACACGGACTGTTACCAGCCTACACATCACCTACCAGAGAAAAAAATTGCTTGGATCATGTCATGACTAGAACAGAAAAATCTGTAGTATCTTTTATCGTGGACAGTCATATAACCGACCACGTCCCTGTACTTGTCTGTGTTAAAAATATAAAAATACGTCAAACTAAAAAAATCCTCTCGAAAGTAGATCTGCCTAAAGTTGTTTTGGAAATTGAAAAAACCGATTTCAGTGCCATTCTTTCGTCTAGCAACGCTAATTGGGCTACTGAATTTCTTATTAATACTATTGTGTCCATTATACGTAATAATACCGTAACCATTGGCGTTCCTTCTAGGCTGAGAATAACTAAGCCCTGGATCACACCAGGACTGCTCAGATGCATTAGACACAGGGATAACATGCATCGAGAACACAAAAAGACACCAGACAATTATAATCTTAAATTAACCTATTTACGGTATCGCAATTTTTGCAATAAACTTCTGCATAGGCTTAAATTTAATTATGAAAAAAATGAATTGGGGAAAGCCAAAAATAATCCTAAAAAGACATGGAAAGTTATTAATAGTATAATTAATAAACAAACATCCAAACCCCCTCCGAGGGAGTTGCTGTCTGTATCCAGTCTAGACTGCAAGGCTTCATTGAATATAGTCAATAGCTTCTTTGGAAATATTGGCAAAGAACTTGCGGCTAGTCATGCAAATGCAGGGAGGGAGCATGAGTCATATGTGAGGCATAATGAGCAGGTTAACTCAATGGCCTTACTCTCTCCTGATGATACGGAAGTTGAAAATATTATTATGGGTCTTCGTACTGATTCTGCCCCGGGATGGGATGGAATCGGTTCAAAACTTCTAAAGTTGAGCAGAAAAACTCTTGAGCCCCTCGTCACTCACATATGTGACGTGTGTTTCTCTAAAGGTGAATTTCCGAGAGTTTTAAAGAGAGCGGTCGTACATCCTGTCCATAAGACTGGGGAGAGAGGCAGTGTCAATAATTATAGGCCGATTTCAGTCCTGCCTGCGATATCAAAGGTTCTTGAAAGGGTCCTCAATAACCGTCTTGTGTCTTTCCTAGAGAGTAATAACATCCTTTCCAACAATCAATTTGGCTTTCGCAGAGGGAAGTCCTGTGTAGACGCATGTGCGGCCTTGATTGACGATGTTGTTGAGACACTGGATAAAAAATCTAAGTGTCTAGGTTTATTTCTAGACCTTTCCAAGGCATTTGACACTGTCTCTGTCCCTATTCTTCTAAAAAAATTGGAGCAAATAGGAGTTAGAGGTCCTGCACTCGCAGTCTTCGCCAGTTACCTATCTGAGCGAACGCAGTGCGTTAAAATCGACACATATGTTAGTGACGAGTGTACATTGTCCTTCGGAGTACCTCAAGGTTCCATCCTGGGGCCTACACTTTTTCTAGTGTACGTAAACAGCCTATGTGATTTAGCACTCCCATATTGCTCAATTTATTCATATGCCGATGATACGGCCCTTCTGGTTCATGCTGAAAATTGGGACGAAGCCAGGAAGAGAGCTGAGGATGTCCTTCGTATTGTTATGTCTTGGCTGACGGCGAATAGTCTGACCCTGAATGTAGAAAAAACAAACCTTATCACTTTCTCTTTGAAATCTACCTCGCAACCCGACAACTCATTTACAGTTAAAGCTCACATTTGCAATGCACACCCGAACCGATGTGCTTGTCTTCCCCTGACAAGAACAACCAGTGTAAGATACCTGGGTATGGTTATAGACAGTCTGGTCTCGTGGGGCGCCCAGATTAGGGTTTTGTCTGGCAGAGTTAGAAAACTAATTACGGTGTTTAAAAGCCTGCGGTATAGTGCTGATGCGGATACTTTACGTATGGTTTATTTTTCTCTTTGCCAGTCAATATTAACTTTTGGCGTTACGGTCTGGGGTGGAGCTCCGAAGACAACCATGTTACAACTGGAAAGGGCACAGAGGGCTGTCCTCAAGGTCATGACTTTCAAACACTACCGGCATAGTACCGCACTACTGTACAAAGAATGTAACGTCCTGACCGTGAGACAGCTCTTTGTGCTGAACTGTACGTTGCGTAAACATACCGACCTGAGGTTTGACGCTAATCGTCCTGCAATGCGTAGGACTGCTAACGTTTGTCCCTCCGTAAGACATAGAACCACGCTTGCGCAGCGACATTATATGGTACTAGGTGGTCGTATATACAACTTCATTAACAAACAGTGCAGCATTTACAAGTGCAATAAATTTGACTGCAAGGCTCAAGTCAGTAAATGGATCATCACTCTTTGCTATGATGAAGTCGAAAGAATTCTCGATGCGTGACCGTATTCTGCTCCCCCTTATCCAAACTTTCCTCCATCCCACACATCCTCAAACACACATAAACACTTACAACACAAAACATAAACACAATACATACACACGGTTTGCCTCTCAATTAATTATTTAATTATTTGAATTGTCACAGTCTTTGTTTCTTGTTTGACGTGTACTTTACTCCGAACTGTATGCATTGTATTGCCCTTGTGAACGAGAGCCCTGACACCCATAACACAAGTTCAATCTTAGCTTGGGTGTCAGAGGTGTATAACTCTGTGTTATGTAGAATTCTAATTTAAATTTAAATCTTAGTTTTGTTAAACCATATAGTGACATGGAATTGGAACTGTATTCTGGCAATAAATGTTTTATTATTATTATTATTATTAGTTAGATCTCGCTATGGTTTCGTTACCGCCGTTAGTAAAGGTAGCTTAAGAAATATTTTTTTGGTGTGAATCATTTTCATGGAATAAACGCTTAATAAGTACTAGTAGTACACAAGCAGTATTATTTCTCGCCTAACGGAGCCCTAGATTTGTTCAGTCTTAGAAGACTAATAAGAATAATAATAATAATGTCATCACCAGCGGAAACCCCGATATTTTAGGTTTTCTTTCAGCTCAGTGGTTTATAAAAATATCTTTAAGGTTGAAAGCCATTTGAAATAGTAAGACATTGGGTCTTCTCCAAATAGATTTCATTAAAGATTCGCCTGCCTTAGATATCTTAAATGTTTTTTCATTGTTTCTTTGGCAAATTTTAAGCAGAATATTTAATATAGTTCTGTCTAAAATATTAATGGAGTAGAGGCTACAGCGGGGATTATATGCCAAATTGAAATGAAAAGTTTTCAAGGGTAGTTTTATTTGTGAACGTTATTGTGCACTGTTGAAATCTAAGCTCAAAACAAGACTCTCTCTAAAAATATTTGTATTAAAAGCATCTTAAACCATATTAAATAAAGGGAGGGTTTCACAAATCACTAAATGATTTTTTCGCTAAAAGATTTCAAAGATATTTGTACTGCTGTCAATCATTTGAAGACGACAGATACAAAGTGATGTACAATTATTAGCTTTAAGTTATGCTACTCACCCGTGATTCGTCATGATGGCATTTGCACATCATACGGGGTGGGCTGATTTAGGTAATAAATAAATAAATTTTCGACTACTTCGCATTTTTTTATGCAGGTTTCAAACCCTTTCGTATTTACTGTGTTGACTTGGCTTGTTTAGCTGTTTTGCAATACTACCCTCAATTACATTGTATTGCACTTTATAATTACAAGCACAAAAATTTTACCAAACAAGATATCACAAGGACAAGAAACAACCCAAAAGAATCCACCATGATGGATCGCCGCCATTTGTTTCCTTACACGCGATCCCATGTAAGAAAAATAACACCTGTATTTCGGTATCTATGTCGGTGTAATAAATAAAGGCTTTGGGATTACTAAGACATAGTACTGAGGTGAAATAATTGCTGTAGATTACTTGAGAAGGATGACGGATTTATGGGTAAGAAAAATGTCGTGCGATGAAGAAGGTACGAATGATATATTGCAACCTATCAACACTGTATTTCACTCGTCAGCGTTTCTGGATGCCAGTGAAATAGATGCTTTTTAAATTAAACATGAGGCATAAAGTTATATTGCTGGACAAATGCATCAATGCATCAAAATATTGAAAATGTGGTCAATTATAGCCGCGACCCGCAATTTAAGTGATATGATAACTAACAAAATTAAAAGCAACTGATTTCTGTAGATTAGATGTAGGCCTAAATCCTTGATATGTAATTTGATTGTCCAGCCAAAGATGTATTTTAACCGTAATTTCATGAAGTTAATCTCACATTTTCATAGTAGCCGAAACGGCGTTAATGGACTAATTAAAAAAAAACGACGAAGATAAACCCAAAACGCAAAAGTTGTGTTGTGACCAGCGGGTGTGTTAACACTTGGCAAGGCCTTTTTCCTGTAGTGGACGTCTTTTGGCTCAAATATGATAAAGGTTATTAAATGAAGACTTTAAAAAAATTACTATGAATCCCATTTTTAAGTTGCCTCATATAAAACAGCTATTCGGGAAACATTGAAAGTATTCTTGAGCTATGAAAATTAAACATTTAAAGCGAGGAATACACAGAGAGCAAATAGTGCGTATCGCTACGCTAAAATGGATCGTTAAATCCCTGCCTAGAAGTGACAGGCTGAGTGGCTCATAAGCTTTTAAGATATGAGTTCTAGCCTTGAATTTTGTTTTAAAGTAAGCCTAGAATAAATCTACGGGTCTTAAATTCGGGCTTTAGATACGTTTTGAACAGTTAAACGTTAACATTACGTGGATTATTAAAATACATTTTATCATCGAGCATCGCACTTCGCACTTCTAGTTCCTAAACCAGGAGACTCCGCCTACTTCAGAAACTGGTAAAAAAAGACCAAGAAAATAAAAATGACTGCAGAATGAATCAAGAGGCCCTAGAAAAGTGACATTCTATCATAGAAAGCGTGGCGATAGCGATTGTCAAAAAGGCAAAATTGAATACGATTGACAAGTGATATCGAAAAATCACGTAATCAATCCCTTACATTTTGACATTTCGACTATCGCCTTCGCTGACATCAAATGTCACCTGTCTAGAGCCTAGATAACTTTTACTTGTCACTGTTTGTTTATACGAGTAGGAGATAAAAAGCAACGCGGTTTGCCATGGGCAGCTTTTTATCCCGGAAAAACGGATTGTTCCTGTAGGATTTTCCACGTGAGCGAAACTGGGTAAAAAACAGGAACTGATTCATTTGTTACAATTTCGAAATATAAAAGATACTACAAAATTGTGAAATTCATTATCAATACAATATTGTATCAAACCAAATATTTTCACTGTTGTGACAAACGTCGTTTGTTTTGGTCTTTTTCAGTTATTTCTTATCTCAGGCCAAGAAATAATGACTTTGCTGAAATTTTATATCTATTTATGTATGCTCCACCAGTATCTAACCTTGACCTTCATTTTAAGTGACAAGAAGTGCTTTATAGAGTACAATTTGGATGTAAAAGGGAAGGGAAAGACAAGGCGGCAACTCTTGTTAATGTAAAGAAAGATGTACTTTGGTTAGGTATTTCCTGTACCTTATTGTATGTGTTTAAGGACGTTATCTTACGATAAGATACAAAGCTTTTTAAGTAAGACCTTTATACATGAAAAAAATTGCCTCACAACAAGAAAATCTTTCTGTAATAGTTGAATTTTCACGTAATTAGTCATGGATAGAGAGTCCAAAGAAAAAAAATTGTTGATACTAGATAATATCTACATAGTGAATTTAAATTTTTCTTATTTCTTACTACACACTGTGTCTTCATCTATCATCCAACTTTCCTGTCGCAGGTCTGCTGGAAGGAATTTCTATTGAACTAAGCAGCTAGACCTACCTTTGTGCTCTTCTATCTGTATTTTTTCTTTTCTCTTTTATTTGTTTTGTGTAAATACATTTACTAATAATCACAACTAGGAGGGTACTACACTATCTAATATGAATAAATATGTAAATGCCTAAGGAGGGTTCTTAGAGAAATTAGCTTTCAAACAGAACCTATGAGGTTCATAATCCCATCTTTTATCTTATGTCATGGTCGAGCAAAACTATTCCAAGACTAAAAAGTTTCTTTATATTATCACTCTAGTAAAATATTTAAAACATAAAACATTTTCGAATTTCAAACTGTGAACTACACAAAAATCTTATCTTCGCGTCAATACTGCCGTTATTCCAAAGAGGTTTCACACAATTTTATGCCCGATATAAAACAAATTCGTTGCTTGGAATTGACGCGACATTTTAGTAGCCCGTCAGCATTTCTTTCAGCTTTTGTAGAGACAGTTCCTGAATGAAAGATTAATGAGAAGAAAACTCCCTCTCTTCAGAAAGACAAAAGATGCCTTCGAACTGTGTTGAGGCGATTTTAGACAGTCATCTGTTTTTTTTTGCGGTTCTGGATAGCCCTTTGAGCCGAGAGATTTATTTACTATTAATTAGTTAGCTGTGGCTTTTTTGATCTTTTGTGATTCTTGATTCATTTTTAAATCTTTTTATTTAGATTATAGGTTTCTGCGGGCAAATTTCATTATGAAATTACCGTCCAATAAAAATATGAGACACTAATTGTTTGTTTGTTGGTTGTTTGAAAGGCTCTTCAGAAGGTTTCAAGGTTCCTCAGAAAGGCCAGGTGAGCAGTAGTCATAAGCAGCGTGCATGTATGCCTAGGTGTATGAACGTATGTGAAGGAAAAGAAGTATATAAGGATCGCAGGAGGTGGCGATGGCGTTCTGTAGTTCCTGCATGGGAAATAGACGTGAGTATATAATTGTTTATTTTTGATTAAACTATATAAATTTATATTATTTTTATATTACAAATTATAAAACATGTTTGGTTTCGACATTTGATACCTAAGCAAGACTTCTAAACACTCAAACATTAATTAAAAATACGACACAAACGTCCGAAGTAATTTCAGCTTCATTTCCGTTCCAAAACTAATTTAAATCATAACATTTCCTCAAAATAAAATAAAACGCTCACTTTCCAAAATACGCAGCAAAAACAAAACGCGGACGGGAGTGCACCGGCTGCAACAAAATTACTTCCAACTCACAATTTATTGTGGAAATCTCTAAATGATAAATGCAGTATTTGAGAAACGAAATGGTACCAGAAAATTTTATATACACATAAATTTTAGGTATTACTTTAATATACAGTTAATTTACGAAACCGTCGAATCCGACTCGGCTGGGCAGCGTTTGGGAAGTTGCGCGGTATCTTCTCGTCCAAATTACCACAGTGTCTCAAGACGAAAGTCTATGACCAGTGTGTTGCCAGTGATGACATATGGCTCTGAGAAGTGGTCGCTTACAATGGGCCTTATCAGAAAACTTACAGTCACTCAAAGAGCAATGGAGAGGGCTATGCTCGGAGTTTCCTTGCGTGATCGAGTCAGAAATGTGGAGATCCGCAAGAGAACCAGGGTTACCGACATAGCCCGAAGAATTGCCAAACTTAAGTGGCAGAGGGCAGGGCACATTGCTCGCAGAACGGATGGCCGATTAGGCCGAAAAGTTCTGGAATGGCGACCGCGAACCGGACGACGATACATTGGAAGGCCTCCCACTAGGTGGACTGATGACCTAGTTAAGGTTGCGGGAAGGCGCTGGATACGAGACGCAATGTGGCGACGCCTGGGGGAGGCCTATGTCCAGGAATGGACGTCTTTCGGCTGAAATGATGATGATGATGATGACAGATAATTCTAGGTAAGCGCGTTTCACCGTCGACCACATCATCGCTTACTATCAGGTGAGATAGTGGTCAAACGCAAGCATATCTTAAATAATAAAAAACTTGTACCACTTTTAGATGGCGAAGACGGCAGTAACATTTTTCTTGGCTTCTTTTCAGGCCTATATTAAATATACTGTTTAATTTTGGAATACAAAATTATTGGCCATCCCTGAATGTTAAGTGCAGTCTATTGTAAAAGTAGGGAATGCTACCAGTAAACATAATAAAATTAACAGATAGCTACTGAGAAATGACGAACCTTGATTAAGAACATCTTTGCACCGCTCGTGAAATAACGAAGGCGTTTTGTTTGCATTTCACCTTGTCGGAGACCAAGATAGAACAGTTTAATAATTTATAAGGATTAAAATAGATAGGGACCATATTTTGCCAGAACGCGCTGGTTGTCCTTTTCGTTGTTCCTTCTTATCGTCTGTGCACTGTGCACGGTCTTGAGCTGAGCTGGCGTCCAACTGTAATTCTTTCATGTCTTTTTCAACTGTATCGTCAACCAGTTGCCCATTGACTATAAAATCAATATAATATAGTCCGCGGTCATACTTCTACCCACGCTTCTACGCCAAACATTATCTAGTACATATAAGCATACATTTGATACTTTAGTTACATCCTTATCTACTATGTAACTACTTCAAACTTGAACATTTACCTGATAAACTTACTACAGCACTTTCCATACAAAAATGTTACGTGAATATCTAAAGTTACCTAACATTGACCTACTTCGGGCGCCTATTCTTGAAGTCTGAGCCCTAAAATTAATATTGAGCGACTTACCATGATACAGGAGGATGACGGCACGATCAGATTAATGCCACAAAGTAGAAAGGTGCAGAAGATCGGCTTCAAACAATGTAATTATGCACTAAAACAAAACATTTAGAAGATTCACATACAGTGTGCAAGTGCTCTCGTACTCGCTGTGCTAACATGTCTGTGGTCGACCAGACCATAGGCCATGCTGTCAGTTTTGCCACTACCAAGATTGACTTACCAGCCAATCCGGAAATCTCTTATACGCATCTGGAAAATGGGGTTTTCTCTGCCTATTCTAAACACAGAGTCAGTGTGAAGCCTCTTGAGGATATTCATCCTGCTTTGCATGCACCATCTACTTTTGCATGTAGATTTTGAAGTAAAAGAAAATGTGTAAGAATTGACATGCAGCTGGATGGAATTGATTGATTAAATAAACGTTTTTTTGTGAATTTAACCTACTTTGCTTTTCTTTTTTGTGGCTATACCGTGATACAGGAGAGGATCGACGGGAATATCAGATTAATAGCATCGTCTGCCGTCGACGCGAGAAGTGCTCATAAATCACTGAATGCAAGTACTGATTAAAATACAGAGCGATGTCGGTAAGGGATCTAGACGATGTCGGCTTTGAGTGAGCGAAAACGGTTTATTTTATGAATACAACAGGCTGTGGAGTTGATATTGTGAAGGTTGTTAGATCGATGGAAGTTCTAAGATAAGATGTTAGTTAAAAGATTGTGATGTTTAGGGCACGTTCACACAGAGCATCCGTATTTTCAGGATCGTTTTTAACGGATCCGTCGCTACTGGAAGTGATGTTCACACCGCATTTACAGTACCGTTTTAACGGATCCGTCGCCACTATGGCTAATGTTCAAACCAAATTTAGTCAGTGTACCACCAACTTTCTATAAGGATGGACGTTTTCGTTTTGTGTTAGTACAATCGTCGTCTGCGTCGGAAGAAACCACGGCGTTATTGGCAGCCTGTAAAACCTGTAAAGCCAGTAAATCGGTGTTTTTCACTTTTCGTGTGAAAATGTGGCCACCTCTAGTGTCAGAGTTAATTAACCGCCTCTGGAAATCCAACAGGCCTCTGACTTGACTATTTCAGACTTACATTAACTCTATAGGTAAGTCCAGGTTTCCTTTCGATGTTTTCCTTCACCGTTATTTGCGATGTCCAAGACAAACTTAGTTTTTCAAATTCATATTATGTACTATAAATGAATTTGTTAAATTCACATTGTCACTTGCCCGGATTTGATTTGATTTTATTTTACACACAACACAAGAGGCGAGGCCTTAGTCACTGGGCCATCACGACAGTTCAGTTCTTCAGTTTTGGTATTCCACGGGTTATCTCGCTGAAACTGTGCATTTTTCAGTGGCTCTATATTCAACAGTGTAAGAATTGTCAATGTCGGATTAATGCTTATTCATGCAAACAAACAAAAGTTAATTCTTTATTAATATATATTTTTAGAAAACGATAGCAAATTTGCTGATGTTTGGATTTTCTATGAGGGACATATACATGCATAAAGTTCAATCAATGAAGAGGGTGATTCTTTGCATCACATTCTAATATCTATACTAAAAATTCTCGTATTTTACTCTCTCTCTATCTTATTTTCGACATTATTTCTATTAATTTGCTCCTTTGCCATCGTACCAAACCTAACGTCCAGGCTCATAGTCGTAAAACCTATCTGGATTTATCACGTTAAGTGGCAGCCCTTACCAAGATAGATACTTGACATTGAGGAGTTAAGCAGCTTTATCTAGCTTGTCACCGAATCACAGTGACATAAATATTTTCGTATTTTGCTTAAAGCACTATTAGATCGTGTGTTTTGTTATTCTCAGAACTTTTGTTGGCATAAATTTTAGTCATGCTTTGCAAGCATACCATTTATTTCTACGAATTTATTTCGCGCTTATCTATGCGGCACATTATTTTCAGTTGCGTTCGTTGTGCATTCGTGTATAGAGTGATAAAACCTGTTACATCGCTTATTTATAAAAACACGACGCTCTATAGAAGATTTTTAATTTTCCTCTCTCTCTTGGTCGGTCCCTCATGTCTGAGGATCGTGGTCAGCATCAGGGTTGCACCTGGAGCGGATGATCTGCCTCCACCGGTTTCTGTCCAGCGCGTCCCTTACGACCGTGTAGAATTTGGAGGCCGACGAGTCTTTCACTTGATCGGTCCATCTTGTTGGTGAACGACCGCGTGATCTTTTGCCTTCGGTGTTCCCAACCACAATCACCTATTCCAAATTCTCGTCGCCTCTGCGCATTGTGTGACCGAAATACGTAAGAATGCGTTGTTGGAAAATAGTGGACAAGCGAGTGTTTATTCGGAGCTAGGTCTGGATCGATGCATTGGTGCGTTTCGCTGTCCAAGGTATTCTTAGCATTCGTCTCCAACACTACATCTCGAATGCATCAATCCTTTGTCTCCCCCGGGTTAGGATTGTCCACGTCTCCACCCCATACAGGAAAATAGGGAATACCAGGGCCCGTATCAATCTCATCTTGGTTTTGATATCAATTCCTCTTTTCTTCCATATGTCGTGTAGACGGGTCATAGCATCTTTTGCCATCCCGATTTGCCTCTTTATCTCGGGGACACAGCTACCGTCATTGCAGATTTGGGAACCCAGGTACACGTAGCGGTCGACAATATTTATGCCAGGGATGTTGCAGGTGACATTTGTTAGCTTTCCGGCTCGATCCACTATCATCACTTTGGTTTTCGCTCTGTTCACCGCGAGACCGATGTTGCCACTCTCTAATTCGAGTCTTTGGAACAGCTCTCTCATATCTTCCATAGATGTTGCCAGGAGAATGGTATCGTCGGCATATCGAAGGTTCGATAACCTCTTTCCGCCTATAGGAAATCCCATCTCCCAATTTTCGATGGTCTTCCGAATAATGTACTCTCCATATATGTTAAAAAGTGCCGGGGACAATATGCAACCCTGTCTCACTCCTTTTTTTGTTTGGAACATGTTGGAGCATTCAGAACCTATCCTGATGAAATAACGATTTCCTACGTACAGACTCTGGGTTAAAGCAACGAGGTGTTCCGGAGCTCCCATTTCAAGTAGCACGTTCCACAGTTTATCCCATTGCACGCAGTCAAAGGCTTTTGCGTAATCAATAAAGTATAGGACTACGGGGCTGTTAAACTCCCTGCTCTTCTCAATGATTTGGCGGATGTTAAGTATTTGCTCCCGCGTTCCTCTGCCCTTAACGAAACCTGCCCGCTCTTCGGGTATCTGTTGGTTTAAATAGTAGTTAAGACGTCGATTAATAACATGGAGGAGGATCTTACTCGCATGAGATATTAAGGCTATAGTCATGTAATTTCCAAAATCTTTTGAAGAGCCTTTCTTATGCAAGGGTATAAACACCGATTCTGTGCAGTCTTTTGGCCATCTTCTAGTACTCCAGATGGTATTACAGATTTCGATGATAGCCTTTGTGCCTCGTTGACCTAAGTTTTTAAGTATTTCGGCTGTAATAGCATCTTCACCCGGTGATTTCCTGCACTTGAGAGCTTTGATGGCATGCTCAATTTCTGATGGTAGCATATCAGGCTCTTCTGTCACCCATGTAATTTTAGCGCTAGTAGGCTCTCCCGTGTCGTATAACTCCGCGCAGTAGTTTTTCCAGCGCTCTAACACTTGAGTCACATTTGTAAGTAGGCGACCGTCTTTATGTCCTATGGCACAGGTTCTCGGTTTACGCGTTCCGGTCAGTTCTTTTACTTTTTAAAAAGATATTTGGATTAGTTTTTCAGTGAGTGCTGTTCAAGTTCGAGACAGATTTCGTTCATATGGTTATCATAATCCTTCCGGCAACGTAGTTGAACTTGGCGGCTCAGTTCTGCATACTGCTGCTAATCTTCAGTTGAACATATACCGTTCTCCTTTAGTTCACGTCTCTCGACGATGATTTGGGCCGTCTCAGGTGTTATAAAATCTTTCATAGGGGGTTTCGCTATCTTATTATCTCTAGCTGTTTCCTCTATCATCCTTTAGAGGAATTCCCATTTACTGTCGCTGTCTGTCATGTCATTCGGAAGATCGTCCATTCTCCGCTCAAAACCTTCCCTGAAGTCACTGATGTTTATATTTCGCATATTCGAACCCACTTTAGGTTTCTGTATCATCTTTAGCCGCATTCGAACTGTTGCCACAAGAAGCTGGTGGTCGGAGCTGCAGTCAGAACCAGGGAAAGTTATGGCTTTCATTACTGAGCTTCTCCATCGCGTCCCCACTAGTATGTAATCTATTTGGTTCTTACATCTGTCACCAGGGGATATCCAGGTGTATAATCTGCGGATATGATGTTTGTAGCAAGTGTTGGTGATAGTAAAGTTCTCTTCGCAACAGAACTGCAAAAGACGTTCGCCCCTATCATTTCGCTCCCCGACTCCATGCTTGCAGGTAACACGACGAAGGTGGTCATCGTCTGTGGTATCTCCAACTTTGGCATTGAAGTCCCCCAAAACGATGGTAACTTCTCGCTTGGGAAACTCTTTAAGTGTCGCTCACAGCGTATCGTAAAAGCCCTCTATTTCTTCTTCAGTTGATTGTAGCAGGGAGCACCACGACGCCCAGTGGACGTCGCCACGGTTATTCATAACGAACCACCGTCGCGAGCAGGTGAGGTTGACAGTTGGGCCAGATAAAGGTGTTATTTCCGTTCTCCCCTTACTCGAATTCAAATTAGAATGTGCAGATCGGTTGCTAAACAGTTCAGGGATTTTTATAAATAATGCACCTGTAATAGTATCAGATGGACCAACAACCTGTTTTAATATACAGCTACGACGCTTTAATTAAACAAAAATATATCAGGAAATGGTTGCAAGTATCTTCAAACAATTTCGCTCGATGAACTGCTCCTGTTAAAATAACAATGTTCAAGGCATTCTGCCAGACGTTCTACACGAGCGGCCTGTGGGCTAACTTTACGCAAAAAGCCTACAATGCCTTGCGCGTCCAGTATAATAATGTGTTCAGGGCTCTGTTTAGGCTCCCTCGATATTGCAGTGCATCCGGCATGTTTACTAACGCCAGCGTAGATGATTTCTACGCAATCATGCGTAAAAAAATTGCGTCAGTGGTGCGACGAGTACGGGGGAGCCCGAATAGCGTCCTAAGGATGATTGGCGAGAGAACCGATACTGTTCTGCTCAGTAGGTTCATTGGACTCCATGTGTTGCGAAACCAATGAGGCTACTGTGCAAGGGTAGTATGTATATTACATTTTATTATTTTAAGGTTCCATAGTCAACAACCCTTATTAATTACTAACATAGTTATAAAATTTTTGTTACTAACAACCTTGCCTTGTACCTATATAGACTTTTTTGTCAGAAATAAATGATTTTTATTTTTATTTATTATTTATAACAATAAGTGGTAAGCCGAATAAACAAGTTTTCTATTGTAACGAATGTTGTTGTATTCAGTTAACTGTTTATTCTTTCGGGGATATAAGTAAACAATTGGAATAATCTCGGCTCTCAAATCATCGTGTTGCATTGTTATTATGAAACAATAATCATAACATCCTAATCCACTTGATTAGGGCATTGTTGTGAAATACCTTCTGTTACCTCATCCAATTCCTAATCATATCATCCTATTGTTTTTAACCGACTTCAGAAAAAGGAGGAGGTTCTCAATTCGTCGGAATCTTTTTTGTACCTATTTTACCCGACTACTAAACATTCTTCTTTTGTTTGAAAGGGTATATTTTCTAGGTGGACCCATGGTCATCAGCCTATTAATGTTCCCACTGCTGGGACACAGGCCTCCTCTCTGCGAGAGGGAATGGGCCGTAATCCACCACGTGGGCCCAGTGCGGGTTGGTGGATGACACATGTCTTCGAATTTTTGGTTCTAGGACATGCCGGTTTCCTCACGATGTTTTCCTTCACCGTTTTGAGAGCAGTGGTGATGAAATAATTTACACAAAGTAAAGCGCCTGCCTGGGCTCGAACCCACGACCTACAACTTGTAAGTCGCGGCCGATACCACTGGGCCACCACTGCTCTTTGTAATTTACAATAACATTGATAAATTATAAAGAAAATCTTGTATCGTTCATAAAAGAACCAGTTATGTTTTTGCTTATGAACGAAAATTTTCGTTTGAAAGGATTTGATAAAAAAACTTATTCTGTTTTTAGTATTTGTTGTTATAGCGGCAACAGAAATACATCATCTGTGAAAATTTCTACTGTCTAGCTATCACGGTTCATGAGATACAGCCTGGTGACAGACGGACAGACAGACAGACAGACAGACGGATCGCGGAGTCTTAGTAATAGGGTCCCGTTTTTACCCTTTGGGTACGGAACCCTTAAAAGAACGGTGGAAAAAGAGACTCATTAAGCTACCGGTAGTAAGTCGAAGATTTTATACTTCATTTTTTCAGTCACAGGGATCAATGGAAAGCCCGGTAAGCTTTGTTATTTTACACTTAGTTAAGCCACCGATGGTCTTGTGTCGTTTGCGGAGGTTTACTATCAGTATTCTTAGTAAAAATTGTTGCCCGTCAATAATAATTTTCTACGGTGTCATTCTGTCAGCGACATCGATTCTCTTCTTATAAGTAAAAATGTATAGGATTGACATTCGCTACCGAAATGCATACGTCAATGTAAAACATTTTAGACTTTTAAACATCATCATCGCTACTTCGTCAAGTACATCTAGTCAAATACCATTAATTACCTATTGATACATTCCCGGCGAATTGACAAACTTAAATGGCAGTGGGCAGGGCACATTGCTCGCAGAACGGATGGCCGATGGGGCAGAAAGTTTCTGGAGTGGCGCCGTGAACCGGAAGGCGTTGCGTTGGAAGGCCTCCCACCAGGTCGACCGATGACCTGGTGAAGGTTGAGGGGATCCGCTGGTTGCGAGACGCACGGGACCGGTCAATGTGGCGACGCTTGGGGGAGACCTATGTCCAGCAGTGGACGTCTTTCGGCTGATATGATGATGATGATGATGACATTCCTTGGGGGAACCTATATTCATAATAAATTATATTAAACAATTTCCATATTATTAAAGACAATAATCACTATCACTTAATTGCATAGCTTTCTCATCGTGTAGTTTACAAACATATCCACAACAGTTTCATTTAATATCAAGATATATATTTTATAGTTTTTAGTTTAACTCTATTCTCGCGTTTGACTACTGTTGTGCCTGGTGATAAGCGAGAGATACAAATCCAAGCACCTTTGCGAGGCCAACGCTAAGGCTATCGACGTGGCTAAATACTGCCAAAGGGCAATGGAGAGGGCTATGCTCGGAGTTTCCTTGCGTAATCGAATCAGAAATTTAGAGATCCGCAACAGAACCAAGGTTATCAACATAGCCCGAAGATTATGATTTGCCAAACTGCCAAACTTAAGTGGCAGTGGGCAGGGCATTGCTCGCAGAACGGATGGCCGTTGGGCCGAAAACTTCTAGAGTGTCGACCGAGGTGGAGCGACGAGCTGGTCAAGGCTGCGGGAGTCCGGTGGATGCGAAACGCACAGAACCGATCAGTGTGGCGACGCTTGGGTGTGGCCTATGTCCAGGCGGACGTCTTTCGGCTGACATTATGATGAATGATGGTGATAAAAAGACACCTGATCACTGAGTACTACGAATCCGATTTAAAGAGTTTGCAGCACTACCTTTGAGTGGCATAATTATGCTTCTTTTTATCCCGTAAAAATGCTCGAATCTTGCGAAATAAACCACGGGAGTGAAGTTGCGGGTAAAGTGTATATATTATAGGTAGTTAACAGTAACTAACTAATGATCTCCATGTTCATAAAGTGAATGACCCCATTAATAAATTGCAGAGTGTCGTCAAACAAAGTTTGAAGTCAAGGAATCGGCAATACAAATCCATATACGCATATTCCGTAGATACCAGTAGCTTAGCCTACAGACTATCTGGGCAATAGTTCGTAACCAAATTATTCAGACAAGGAAAAAGTTGATAGGTAGTCCTACTACAGGTGCAGAGTTAAATGGGGCATCAATTTGGCGCTTGCGCTGAACTTTGTCTTAACACGACCCACGGTTGCCCTAGTCGACGGCACGAACGATTTTGTGCGCGGGGTTAAAATGCATGCTATCTCATCTGACAACACGTGTGAAAGAGATAGATGCTGTGATGAGCAGTAAGAAGCTAGTTCGCGTACGAATTAGCACTTTTGCTTTGTAGCGAAATGGATAATGATTTAGGACGAAAACGAGCCCGCAAAATTTTATAAACAGACCTTTGGAGTATGGATATCATGAAAAAACTACTAAATGTATATTTTCAAAATACAATTATTTGCATTGATGAACTACTAGTCTATCCCTATATGGTGACTAATTTGCAATTTTCTTTCTTTTTAAGGTATTTATTTCTGCCCAAAGATGCGTAAAAATTAGTGTTGAAATATGAAAATGTCGACGCTCATAACTTTCTAATATATAGATTTTTACTTTTTTGTTTCCATACAGAGCTAGATAATGATGAGACAAATTGATATTTTATTTTCATTTTGAACGTACATCGTCAAACAGTGGAGTAATTGCCAGACTACGTTTATATGGAAGAATGATAGACTAGTGCAACCTTAACTGCAACTAAAATATACATAATGGGCCCATCAGAAAGTTTCACGAGATAATTTCTGTCCGGCTTATAACACGTTCTTAGTGTACCTATTGACTAAAGTGTTTTTTTAAACTACATAATTTCCATGCGTTTGGCGGATGCGAAAAAAGTATCCGACGATACACTTGATGTAGGACGTTATTTCGTGTTAGTTCAATATTTGAGATTTTGAGTGCAGTCTTTTACAGATGGCCAGTGTATTACGAAAGGATCTTTGAGCAGTGGTGACCCAGTGGTAACGGCCGCGACTTACAAGGTCTTACTTTCAAACCCAGGCAGGCGCTTTGTTTTGTGTAAATTATTTCATCATCACTGCTCTCAAAACTGCTCTCAAAAGGTAAACAGAATGAAGAAACCGGCATGTCTTAACACCAAAAAATCAAAGAAGGTAACATCCACCAACCCGCACTGGACCCACGTGGTGGATTACGGCCCAGTCCCTCTCACAGAGTGGAGGCCTGCACGCACAACGAACTAAATGGGTGTCTAAGTGCGGAAAAGGGAGTCCATCTATCCTATACTAGTAATATACTTAGATCATAAACTTGATCAATGACATTCCTTTTCGTTTAACGATGTTGGTTACCTATTTATTCAGAACTAGCTTCTGCCAGCAGTTTTACCCGTGTGAAATGTGTTTTATCATCCTAATTGAACATTATACCGGGATATAAAAAGTAGCCTATGTGCTATTCCAGATTATAATCTATCTCTACACACACTAAACATACATCCATCCAAACTTTCGCATTTATAATATTATAAGAGATTCTGCCAATGGCTTCGCCCACGTGAAAGTCGAAAGTTATCCGAGGAAACATATGCCCGAAATAAAAAGTATCCTATGTGTTATTCCTGATTATAATCTATCTCTGTGCATTTTGTCTGTGTGAAATAAATTAATTTTCTTTCTTTTTTTTTCAATCGTGTTCGTCTAGCTTTCGTGACGGAGTGGCCTCGCTAGCGAGCGATCGTCTATTGTTTTAAACCGACGAAACACCCTAGTCCACTCCAACATCTCGCGATGCACTGTGGTCACAAAGTCGCATCCGCTGCCGCGTCCGCACCCGCCATAGCCACCAGATATCACACGGTGTGTTCACTCTGGACTAGGCCCATAAAATATACAGTGAGACCCCTCAAGTGACATCGCCTTTGTTCGCGGTCTGTCTGTGTATCTCATAACTGACGTCTTTGTATTTAAATGCTGTGGGTTTTAATTAGATGTATTATCTCATATTTGTGATGTTTTCTTTGATAAGTGAGGAATTCGGTGGCAGTGGTATGAATATAAGAGGAATTACCAAATAAATAATGAGAATTGTAAGGATGGCTCTCCTACTACATTAATTTGTACTATATAAAAATAGTGCAGTCGAAACATTCTTTGCAAATTAGCTAAATAAGGTAGATCATTCAGGGACGTCTTTCAGAGACTAATGCGATTATAAATAAGTCTGCCTCGTTGTAATGGTCGCAAGCGTTACTACTTAGCCCGGTTATTGGTAATCTATACTTATGACTTATATATATAATATTATATATTTTTAATATAAAAACCTGAAGAGTTTGTTTGTTTGAACGCGCTAATTTCAGGTACTACTGGTTTGAATTGTAAAATTCTTTTTGTGTTGGATAGTCCATTTATCGAGGAAGGTTATAAGCTATAAAACATCACGCTATGACCAATAGGAGCGGCGCATAAATGTTGAAAATGGGCAAGATTATTCCTTTTTGAGAACTTCCGTTGCGTGCGCTGCGTATTGCGTAAGCGGTTAAAGTTACGCAACATTCATGTATTTAGGGTAGGTAGGGTACGTAGGTAGCCATTGGACGGGAGCAAAGCCGCGTGGGACAGCTAGTAGGTTATATGGGACTTAAACTTAACAGACGTAATGTGAGTGTACTGCCTACACCTACTACACTTCTGATTTAATCTTCGAGGAACCGTAATGCTATGTAAGAGGTAATTGACGCTTAGTTATCTTAAAGCAAAGCAAAGCAGCGAACCATATCTGAACATTTAGGTATCGTAAAAAACTAGTGACATCAGCACCATATATTTTCCTAGTGTAGTCACCTTCGGTAGGTGTTACGTCAGCTCCACTTTATGTGTATACACACTATATGCTGTTATGTTCATAATGATGATTTAATAAAAATCAATGTATATCAATGAGAACAACATTCATCACCAAGTTCATAACTGAAATTAAGGTACTCTAACGCGCACCTTTTTCATTTCATAAGACTGTATGTGCTTCACCCATTTTGTTCTGCATCAATGTAGCTGAGTGCAATGCGATAAAGCCAAATGCATCCTCATCATCTGAGCTAGTCATAAATTTCAACCAGAGGCTGCAGTGGTGCTTGAAGGTGTATCTTTAAATCATCCTCGTTCCCTGAAATTTCGCTCGTAAAGGAAAAATACTTCACAATAAAGATAACCGACTATTTTCTAAGTATAATAAGAATTGCACTTTTCATTATAGGGTTGTTTTAATTTTATTCTTATACTAGGCTTCTCCTTCATGATGAAAACACTGCAAATATAAATCCGATTATATTATTATCGTTTAGTGGTGTCTTTAAGAAAATCACTAAACGTTGACACTGACAGCAAAATTGTATAGATGCTCTTTTTAACCGACTGCCGAAGGAGAGTAATGCGTTTATTAAGGTATGGACCTACCATACATCTTAGGTTTATTTTTATCTGAAGCCCTAAAACAAGCAACTGCTTGAAGCAATTACAAGTATCGTAAAATTAATGTGAAATGTTTTCAAGCGCGCATAAACTGATGTGATTGGCTGTTGAGATATTTATTCAACCAAGTACGACCGTACATGCGAGCTTGACAATTCGTCGCATTTATATTGTTAGTTTTAATTCGAGAAACTAGGGCTGTATGTTTCTAGAGACTAGACCAGTGGATCCCAACCTTTTTTTGACCTGCGACCACTTGGATTTATTTTTTGTTATTAGGGACCATAGTAAGTCCAGAAGAAAATATAACTGTGTCATTTTTAAAATTAATTTATTATCATAAATTTAAAACTTATAGCATACTTTTTTTTTAAATCAATAGCATGGTCACAAAAACAGAACGTTTCTGAGACAAACTAAAAATCACTTCGCATTGATTAATTTTTCAGTTAAAAAGTTTGAAATTTTAAACCATTCGCGTACTATATTTTTACTCTTACGGATCACCAGTGGTTTGCGGACTGTAGGTTGGGAACCAGTGCTCTAGACAAAATGTCTTTCTATCAGCGATGGCGATGGTCAAAATGCCAAGAAATAAGTACATTTTGACATCGCTTGACAATCCTAAATAATTTTGTAATTTTTCTGATCCTTATTGTCACGATATCACCTTGATAGAATGTATTTAGTCTAGGGCCTTAGGTCAGTCATCATCATCATCTGCCTAGCCTTTTTCCCAACTATATTGGGGTCGGCTTCCAGTCTTACCGGATTCAGCTAAGTACCAGTGTTTTACATGGGACGACCGCCTATCTGTCCTCCACAACCCAGTAACTGGGTAACACGGTACCCCTTGGCAAGACTGGTGTCAGATCTCAAGCTTCTGACTACCCGTAACGACTGTCAAAGATCTTCAAATGACAGCCGGGACCAACGGCTTAACGTGCTTTCCGAGGCACGGAGGAAACTCGGTATGTTGTTGGTCACCCATCCATGGACCGACCTCGTCAAGCGTTGCTTATCATATTCTCTTCTATCCCCTTATAACAACCTCTAAAAGGCACACCTGCTATCCACACTCTTCTCTTATATCAAACAATATATTCAAAATCAACACCCAATTACCACAGAGTGCCAATTAGCTCATATTAAACCAACACATCGATATTTAACGGTTATCACTAACACACAGTTTAAAAGCCTACATGATGGGCTCCCTCTTAAATTGTGTGGCTCGAAACAATATTATCTTAACTATCACCAATGATATAGATAAGTTGGGAAATATTTGCTTTGCATCAAGCGTCGCGTCGCCACGTCGCGTCGCCGTCGGTGGGAAAATATGGAAGGTTTAATTTTATAATAATTATTTTTGGGTTTGATTCAGGGTAGGCAAAGTCTGACTGAGTTTTCAATCTGGGATTTGTAAGTAGTAGCCCGGAGACAGGCTTTGTGTCTGGTTCTTTGCAATAGGCTCTTCATGTAAGGGACTAAGACCTACATCCGCATTTCACCAGGTTCATGGTAAGAAGAGTATACCTTCCAGAGTAGATTGGTATAAATCTGCCGAACCCCTCGCCAATTCAGACGTCATAGATTACGTTGTTTTTTTTTTAATTTTGTGTAATCGATATCATAAGAACCCCACGGAGAATAAGGAAGCCAAGGCCGTGTTTCAGTACAAAACGGACTTTGATTGCTTACAACACTATCATCGTTAAATGTTGGTTTAATTGTCAATCAGAACTCAAATCAAATTCAAACCCTTTTGTTTAGAGTTCTGATTCCTAAACAACAAAGCTCTGATACTAATTGAAAGACAGAAATTAACAAACCGCTTAGCTTGGAATTGTGATTAAATTAATAGTTGTAGCCATTTTGGTCTATGCTCAAGTGGCAAGGGCAGATCCAGAATTAATTTCTTCACAAGACTAAGAAAAGTTGACTTGCTGATCCAAAGACAGCTCCGGATTAAGACAGCGGGGTGGAGGTATAAGGGGCAAGCTGTAGCAAATTTTACTATAGGTAATAGGTATTGGTTCCTTGGTAGAACTAAATTAGTCAAATGGTTCTAAACAAGCAGCACAATTGTAGGTTAGCAGTTTTGCATGGTGAAATGTGGGTGTGTAACGTTTAAAAATTGCCAATGCATATGTTAGCGACATCTGGCATCATCCGTCAGACACATGTTCGATATTGAAGTGTCCCAAGTTGAGTATCGTGTCACCAGATGGCGCTGACATATGTATGACATAGATGAAAGTTTAAATAAAATATGTATCTTATTTGTGTGAAATAATTTAATACAACAAACACACAAATTCAATACATATAATAATTAATTGTAAAGTCTTTTCACATTGGTTACAAAAAAATGATAATTTAGTAAAAGGCCTATGGCTTAAAAGCAAAGTATTCAAGGTCTGTAGTTGCAATGACTTGAGCCTTTACTACGAGTGAACTTGCGTTGAGAGGACGGTGTCCAAAAAAATCTCGCGCTTGACCACTATATAACCTGATGGTAAGCGATGATGTAGTCGACGGTGTAGCACGCTTTTCTAGAAGTAACCTATTCACTCTTGGCTTAAAGTCCCCGAGGTTGTAGCTATCGGGAAACACAGTCTCCGGCAGGTAATTACACTCCTTAGCTGTACGCATAATGAAAGTATTTACAAAACGTTTAGTGCATATGGGTGGGATGTCCACTATGTATTGTACATAAATTCGCTTCTCTGTAAACTAACCACTTAATCGGGTAATTAAAAGTTAAGAAAGTAAATCACGTTAGTAACCTACTAAATAATTAAATTACACCGGACCCACGACCTATAAAAACTTAAAATCCATTAAAACTGTTGGAGTTTAACAAAAACAAATCTGAAATGCTCTATGTCTGTCTCTGTCTAACCTTTTATTATTTGGTTTGACTCCGATCCCTTGACAGGTACTCGAGACCGAAACCCTATTTGGTTACTATACACAATTGCGTTGGCCGTGCTAGGGAACACATGTATCACAAAGTATTACTAAAACACACCTTCCAATTTAACAAGTAAAGGGTAATTAAACTGTATTATTGAAACCCTTATAAAACGGTCTTTCATTTGGTGTCCACCTCTACCCATAAATCCCAATAGGTTATGGGCCCAGAGCGCTAAGCCAAAGTGAAAATAATAATATTAGGACACTAAATAATAAAAACGTGTTGTGCAACTAAGTGAAACAAGAAGGAACAATACAACAATACAACGGTGCAATTATAGACTTCTGGTTTTACCTTCGTGACGGGCAGTGCTACAACAGACAGAAATAATGGCGCGAGATGGACAAGCGACGAAGGAGGAAAGACCTGCCGGTTATCTGTAAGATGGACATTCCAGGTGTGCTTTGTTTCAACATCCCATACCATCGGTAAAGAAAATGCAAAGTGGGAATAGCTGTCGTTTTTAATAATGATGGCGGTGTCATTGTGTTCAAAAATGGTTGGTAAGCCTATAAATGGTAAGTCTTTGATGATAATCTAGAATGTATCAAATTAGCGTTAAATGTATGCATCTTATAAACGCTTTAATTAGCAAATGTTTGTATTACATTCGTAAATAATAATTATGATTTATTGTGAAAAGAAATGTGAGGCCATAAAGGCAATTCTTTCCTTTTTCTTTGGAAATAAAATAAATGAAACTATTTTCTAATAGTGATGCAATCAACAATAAGTGCTTTACGAAAAATTGTGTGAAGCTCGTATTTATGAAAAACAATTTTGTTTGGCATAACAAAACAATAGTTTAGTAAAAAAAAGGTACAATGTGAACAATGCACACAGATGTGTCAGTCGAAACACTTACTTCGTATATTGAAAACAAAAAAACGAGTTGTGTTTTGTAAAACTAATTTTGTTAAATGAATTGTTACCTAACTTTAGTTTTAATAATGGAGAGGAAATTGTATCCAATTAAATAAGAGTCCTGATCTCGAAAAGGATACCTACCTACCATTAAACAGTGGTCTGCATAACGGCATTGAATGATATTGCCGAGTGGATCAATAAGAACAATGAATAATGGAGTAGTACATGTAATAAATTCATCATCATCATATACCTAGCTTTTTCCCAACTATATTGGGGTCGGCTTGAAGTCAAACCGAATTTAGTTGTGTACCAGTGTTTTACATGGAGAGACTGTTTAACTGACCTCCACAACCCAGTAACTGGATAGCTTTATATCTCTTGGCCAGACTGGTGTCAGATCTCAGGCTTCTGACTACCAGTAACGACTGTCAGAGATCTTCAAGCGAGAGCCGGGACCAACGGCTTAACATCATCCGCATGTAATGAATTGTACTACCTAGGTCTAAATGTTTCAAATCATTCAGGGATGAAATTGTTCTGGGGAGTACCAACTGAGGTTGTAAAACACAACTTATAAGTTATGGCGAAATAAGAAGCCACAACTAAAGTATTTAAATGTTTTGGTTTTACTTTGTTAATAAAATAGTAAACGAAATTTGACAATGAGTTGTCAAAGAGAAATAATGCGAAGGGTTCGTCTTTACCTGCTTGAGTAACAAGAGGCGAGCGGACCGACGCATGGGCCCGAGTCGTGCCCACTCGTAGCATCTGGAGACCAGATGAATGGCAATATTTCGTGTTCGCAACGTGAAAGTCCCTACTTGAGATACACTAATTTGCATAAAGTGTAGACAATTATGTTAGACAATTCGTTTGTGAGATTCAGAGATAAGATTAAAATCTTGTCTAATAGGCTAGTGAAACCTGAGCCCGAATGGATCATGGCTAAAAAGAAGCAATAACTATGTTGATAACTTTGACTTGTCACACTTTATTAAAACTGGTGTGAATCTGATAAGATTAAATCAGGTTGTATATTCCTATAAATACGAATTAATTCCTAGTACCATTTGCTAATAAATCAGTTAAAGAAATAGTGGAGCGTTTGATCCAGTTGTCATATCAAAATGGAAATGTGTTAACTTTGCCATAAGATAATGAAACAGAAAATTAGTAAATGTTAGGATGCAGTTGTGTGCTGAATCTTTGATATTTCAAATTCCTTAATCGTATTCTGAAATTTAATCATGTATGTATGATAATGAACATGTACCTATGGTAAAATTTCATTGAGGAATATAATTAATTTATTGTAAATGATACCTGAAGTGAAACACTCATATGTATATTAAATATATTTTATCAATAAAACTGTAAATGACATTTACGGTTAAAAATGATGAGTTTGGAAAACCTGTGAATAAATAGCTAGTTGTTCTAGTCAAAAGTTTTGCATTAGAGTTGCAAGAAAAACACAAGTTTACGATTAATATATTTAGCGAGTTAGTTTAATTTGCTAGTGTATCATATAGATATTAAATCATTTTGAACGGGAAATTGACCAAGGAAATCTAAGAATATGAATATTTCCATAGCAAATCCTGATTGAAAATATATTATTTGCAAATCAAAAAGAAGTCACATTAAATTAAGTCATAATATTCGTTTAAGTCATTATATGGATTAAAGCAGTCTGCAAGCTGTAAGTTCCAAATATTTGAAAGAAACTCGAACAACATTTGACTTGTGGAAAGGTAATAAGAAGAAAAGAAAAACCTGCTATTAAATATTTAAAGGTTTTCGGTTCTACCGTGTATGTGCATAATAAAACCACTAAAACCAAATTTGATGAAAAGTCCTAGAAATATATTCTGGTAAGTAAAGTATGGACCTACCATATGGCTATAAAGTATGAAACATAAAGAGTAAAAAAAAAAAAACAAAAAAAAAAAAAAAAAAAAAAAAAAAAGAAACAGTTTGGAATGTCATAATGAAGTGAGTTATAAGCAGTCGAGGGCTGCGTTACAATTTGAAGGAAATGAAACCGAACATTTCCATAACTAAACTGATTGTATAGACGTGACGTCAAAAATCAGTGTCAATTAATTCTCACAGTTTTGACAATCCTAAATCTGGTTTAAACTGATGTAACTAAATCCAAAAATACAAAATTGGATGGTTCAAATCAGTGGAATTAAAATGAGATATTTAAATACTACACTATATCAAAACAGATAAAGTCCTAAATCTGGTGTCTCCAAAACTGGTGGAACTAAATCCAATGGTTAAAAAAAAAAAAAAATTGGATGGTTTAAAATCAGTGGAATTAAAATCAGATAATTTGAAATCTGATGAAAACAGATAAAGTCCTAAATCTGGTGTCTCCAAAACTGGTGGAACTAAATCCAATGGTTAAAAATTGGATGGTTTAAAATCAGTGGAATTAAAATCAGATAATTTGAAATCTGATGAATGTATTAAAAGTAGTATAATAAGCTCATTAAAAGACTCTTATAACATAGATACTAAAGCCAAACGATGTTAATAAACAAAGTTGTAATAAAACTTGTATTAATAAAAATATCGATAATTCTTGCCAGTTATGAAGGATTGAAAGGAATTCCCCCTATAATATGGGATATAAACATAACTGGTGAAATGTGGATGTACTATAGTGTACTATGCTTATGCCTATACCTTCGGGGAACACAGACGTGATGTTATGTTAAGTCATGTTTTAATTAACTCACGAAAGTATTTATGTAACTGACGAAATGTGGTTGTACTATAATATAGTGTACTAAGCCTCTATCTAACCCTTTGGGGAATACAGGTGCGATGTTATGTATGTTAAGTCATATTTTAAATTATATTGAAGTTGTACATGTGAACGATCTTGTTATGATTGGTAATTTAAATATGTTCTATGAATAGTTGTAAAACATACTGTTATAATGGAAGATTGTGATGCGAGAAAAAGTTTTCTGGTAAACAAAGTTAATTTTGTTTAGATTATGTAAACAGTTCTTGAGTAAATTTGTCAATATTAATTGTACCTACCCAAGTTGAAAGTAAACAAAATTACGAAGTATTAAATTCGTGAGACATTAGTAGTGCCTTTGTAGTAATTTTGTTGTGTGCTTGATGCCATGCTGTGCACCCGACCTGACCCAAGTTTTTTTTTTTTTTGTAAACTTTCTAGTCAGTATGCAAGCAAAAACAATAATTTATTATGGGCAGACTTAAAAGGGTCTTAACAAATTTTAAAGAACCATAAATCTCAAGTTGGTTTTGAAACAAAATTATTGGAAGTGGCTTTGTTCATTGTGAATGGGCTCTGACATAATAGATAGAAAGAGTACTACGAGTTACTAGTTTAACTTATTTTATCATTGCACAATGTGATTTTTATGCCACAAATGGGCAGTAAACTATGATAATAACATAGTACATAAAAGCAAAATAGGTAACTGCTACGATAACTACATGGCTAAAAATGAAGCTGAAAAAGGCTTGATTATAATTACAAGAATGATTACATATTATGTTAATTATAATAAGTAGCTTGTTTGTAATGCTACAGATAAGTTAATTATAAGAGCTTGGTTATAATAAGTAGACAAATAACTTAAATATTTCATTAATTATAATAGATGAAATGATTAATTGGTCTGATTAGGTTTTCCTGGGTTTCCCTAATCCTGCGCAATGAATGTTGGACCATGATGATATTGTTTTCCCCAGAGAGAGAGAAAGAAAGGAAGGTGTGTGTTTTTATTATTGTATAAAGATTGGTGTGAGATAGGTATTATTACAAGTATGTCGTAATTAAAGAGAAAAGGATTTATTTTTGAGGGGGCGTGTTGGAGTTTAACAAAAACAAATCTGAAATGCTCTATGTCTGTCTCTGTCTAACCTTTTATTATTTGGTTTGACTCCGATCCCTTGACAGGTACTCGAGACCGAAACCCTATTTGGTTACTATACACAATTGCGTTGGCCGTGCTAGGGAACACATGTATCACAAAGTATTACTAAAACACACCTTCCAATTTAACAAGTAAAGGGTAATTAAACTGTATTATTGAAACCCTTATAAAACGGTCTTTCATTTGGTGTCCACCTCTACCCATAAATCCCAATAAAAACTTTAAATTAACAAACACCATTTCAATCAAAAACTATTTAATTTTTAATCAAGAATCAACCCTAACGTAATTGGTTGCAGGTGAGAAGTAGTGATGAGGCCGAATTGCGTCGCCCCGGCTTTCGGCCGGGATTGGGGCCGAGGACTGAGCCAATGCGTAAATGGCCTGGCATTGTCAATTAACATGCAAATGCGGTGTGTGGAAATTGGGAATGTTTTTGGATTGCACTTCGTTTAGTTTTTGGTAGGTTTCTACGGACTTTCTAGGTTTAATAGGGCTATGTAGAGTGAATTTTCTAGTTCTATGATATGTTTATCTAGCTTCTGTCCGCAGTTTTGCCCGCGTGATAAGTGTTTTACTATCCAGTAGGATCATTATACCGGGATAAAAAGCTTATGCACTATACCAAACAAATCTATCTGTGTGCCAATTTCATCCACATCCGTCCAACCATCCTAGCTTTATTGAGTAACAAACATCCATCCATACAAACTTTCGCATTTTTAAAATGAGTAGGATATCTGTAAAACGTATGTGCTGCAATCCTTCACCCTGCCTTGTTAGTCTTGTTTTCTTAAGCGCTACTGTTTGCGAAAATTGTTATGGTTTTTATTCCAGGATCGGGCAAAATATGTGTTTTACCATCTGTAATTTCTATATAGTAGTAGCCTGGCTTTTCGCCTGGTTGATGGGTATTGGCTCGTCCCTTTTTACAATGTATATTAGAAACCCTATGCAACTAACTCTTGGGGAACACCGACGTGACGTTATGCTATGTTTGCTATCTTAATCCTAATTTACTACGGGTTTGACTCCGTCTTATGTATTTAAAGACTTACTACACTACACACACTTTGGTCAAACTGAAATTGCCTCGCCTATGTTTCAACCACATAATAAGTCCAATCCCAATAGCCTAAACACTCAAATCGAAGGGACGAAGGCCAAAACCCTTCTGTTCAAACAAAACAAATCACGAATCTATTTCCGGACCACAGCACACAATGTTTGTCCATACTTTTGTACTGAGGCCACTGATATTGGCCTTATTCATAGAGAACATAGCGACTAGAGACGCCATTACTTATAATATTTGTGCACTGCGCACATGTTTCAGTTGTCATGGCCACAGTCAGAATTGTTATAGCTACAAATACAAATATCTTTATTTGTTGAACATAGGTAGGTTAGGTACAGATGTTGTGGTTATTAAAGAACGCTATGTCTAGCCGTTATCGGGCGACGTACAAATAATAATTTAGTACAAATATGCTGATTATAATATGTTATCACACATTATTAAATAATTCTAAATTAAATAGTCGACACTAAAAAAATAAAATAAAACATTCCAATAAAATATAATAATAATAAATTCTAGTATAAATTGTCAATTAAAATGTCAAAACAAAAAAAAGTGTAATTATAATATTATGTCAGTTAGGTATTCCTTCACCGTATAATATGTTTTTTCATGTAATATTTTCAGAAAAGCCTTTTTAAAATCGTCTATGTTATTTATTTCTTTAATTCGTCTAGGGATATTATTATAGATCGTAGGTGACATTCCTAAAAATATCTCTCTCTCAAAAATGTATATACAGGGCAGTGTTAACAGTTTAAAATTTCTGAAATATGGAATGCAGCTATCAGTCAGTTTCAGTTTAAACACAGCACGCAAACATCTTTTTTGGGCTTTACATGCAATTTCTTTGTCCGTGGATCTGCCTCAATATATTATTCTAAAACGTAATGTAAATGTGACATATGCCTTGTAGGAAATTGGAACAACGGACTCATGCACTATTTTTGCTAGATTGCAAAGCGCATATGAGTACTGGTTTAGTTTCTTACAAACCGTTTCTACATGACATTTCCAGTCTTAATGACTATCCAAGTGAAGTCCCAGAAATCTAGCACTGCTTGTTTCAGCTATTATTGGATCTTGGTAAGCTATGTTTTAAGTTAAGTTTTTTTTGTTCTTCGATAAAATGTCATTAGCTTTGTCTTATCTATGTTTATTTTAAATTTATTTTTATGTAACCAATTTATGATGCAAATGATGGACTTGTTTATGTCACCTTCATGAGTTTCTATATTTTTACATGGAACAATAAGTGTACTGTCATCTGCAAACAAAACAGTTTGATGCTCAAGGAAAATCGTTACCATGTATGAGAAACATAAAGGGCCCAAGGACAGTTCTTTGGGCCCAACCACATGTTGTATCTCTAATTGATGACATATGAATAGCTTCTATCTTGGATTTAGAACAAATTCTATTTATAACAGTGGCTTGCTTACGTCCTGTTAGATATTTTTTGACTAGATTTAATATGTTGCCCCTAACACCGTATCGCTCTCTAACATACCCAGTAATATTTCATGATTTACGTGATCGAAGGCTTTCGACATGTCCATAAGCACTGCTACAATTGGTTTATTTTTTGCCAACAATTTCAGGGGGGTGACCATAAGCTCTTAGAGCGGTATCAATTTGAGATCGAATAAGGGACATATGTATCTGACTTGTATACATCTGTCACTTACTCGATATCAAATTGATACCGCTCTAAGAACTTATGGTCACCCCTCTGTAAATAATTCATAGACAGCTTTATTACTGTTTCTATTTTTATAGCAATTGTAATACCAACTTTAGCTACCAATTGTAATAGCCATAAATTGCTATGTGTAAGCGGTGACACACAAGGAGGTCGCCTACGATATATTTGCATTAATCCAGTCGACCTTTTTGTTTACATAGCCGTTGCATCGCTACTCTTGGCCGTTTGTTGCATTTGCAACGCTCGAGAAAAGGAATAAAATCGCATAGTATGTATTATATAAGCATCACTATTAACGCTCTACCGTTTCGGGTGACTTCTGGTAAGAGAAAATGCCGCGGCTAGTCGATTGTCATGGTGGAATACTGCATCGCGATTGTATCAACGCTGTATCGCGATAGTAGCAATGCGAAATCAGGTACGTGGGCGAAGTTATAAGCGCCGTGACAACATCGCGACTGTATTGCAAAAAGTCACCTTGAGCGACCACTCTCCCCCCTTACTTGGTACTATATAGACCATGGAAGCGTCTCATCGGTCTAGAGAAGGCCGTTGAGACGCTTCCATGTTCTATATTTTCTATTGAAACAAAGCAAATCACAAATCTATTTCCGGACCACAGCACATGTTAGTCAATACTTTTGTTCAGAGGCCACACTGATATTGGCCTCACTAAACAAATATAAAGCACATGAATGTTGCAGAGACTTGAATCACTTAAAAGAACACGAACAGCTTTCATATAATAAATGGTTGAGTGGAAACGTTTCGATATTTGGACGTGATGTTTTTAGGTTTTGTGTTGCTTTTTATTGACATTTTAGACACTTTACTGGATATTTTGAAAATAATAATGGAGTTTATGAGTTACTAAGATTTAAAACTGATGGTTAACAATATTAATGATTGAATTAAATCAATTCATCATTTTATTTGTCTTATCGCAGTTGTATTGTGTTTCAAATTTGCATAACCCTTCGGGGGATGCAAGCGTGATGTTATGATAGCCTATACCTACCAATAAAACATAGGATATTTTAAATCCTGGTAATGTGTTCCTTTGGAAAGACAAAACACTTTTTACGCGGGCGTAACCACAAGCAGAAGCTAGTGTAGTTTAAAAGTGATTATAATTATTTAGTTTTGACAAGTGATTCCAGATCCCACTACAACACTGCATTGAAGATAAGTTAGGTAATTAGCGAAACTTTTAATGAGTTAGTGAACTAGATTTACAAGGCTTTTGATCTGTCGTGTACCTGAACTTATGTAGTTGGAATTTGCATGCCATTAGTTTATAATAGTAACCTGTCATATACTTAAACGTAAGAGGGATTACAAGGAAAGTAAGAGGAAAAGAGAAATTGGTATGAAAACCAAAATGAGATTGATACGTGCACTGGTATGCCCTCTTCCTGTGTGGAGTGGAAACGTGGACAATCCTGACCCAAAAGCGACACAGAATTGATGCTATCAAAAAATAAAAAAATCTGCTTTTCAAAACAATTTTGTACGCAAAACTCGATAAAAAGGGAACAGCTGATTTTTGCGTGAATTCGGGGTTAATCTGGCTAAGTTGTTAGTATGCATGAGTACTTTCACACACTTACAGTCTTATTAATAAAAATGGCGTATTCCCAGCTTACTCCGAAGTTACTCTTGGACTAGCTAATCCCGGAGTAACTAAGGATTAACATAGATCTAGCATTGTTATTAATAAACATGGATACCTCGGACTAACTAATCATTTCTTAGTCGCGTAAGCTCTGGCAACCCAGTTGAATTTAAAAGTAAAAAGAATGAACTAGTGAATGAAAAATAAGCAAGTTGAAGACATTATGTAGAAAAAAAACTAAAAATGACATCTGCCATAGAGATTTGACAGTAAAGGTGAAGGATCCCTCCATTTAAAATTATCGTATTACCTATAAACTTAAAAATGACATAAAATGATGATTAATTAATTAATTAATTTGTAATTTCGTTGACTAAAGCTAAATAGCTGCCAATGACCTTATTTTTTTTAATGTTCCTCATCTACGAAATAAAAAATCAGAGTCTATGTAATAATTATTGTGGTTGAGAGAGTTTTTGGCGGGATTTTTTCGAGTGTAGTTCAGCGGCTGTTAATATTATTTGCAAATTGATTCCTAATGGATATTATGATGTTAAATTGGTGTAGTTTTATTTTTAAACCTCCCGCAAAGCTTACTGGGAAGGCTGACTTGATACAATTTGCTGCCAAATACTCCAAAAAAAAATTAGAATCTGTTGCATCCGCATTATAATGCATACTAAAGAATTCAAGAAGGATATTATGCACTGAACACGAGGCGGTATGGTCTAAGACCTCAGCCTGCCCGAATAGGGCGATGCAAAAAAAAATAAAAAATTTTGGTTGCCATAGTTACATTACTCTTATTCCGACCTTAAACTAGCTGGCACCATGGTTTAACTTTTAGTCCGAGACTAGTGTCAGATTAGTATAATCCCTCCTTATTCCGTGTTTATTAATACGGATTTTTTTTAGTACCAACCTAATGCTTGGAATAAAGTTATTCTTACCTTAGTCCACGTTTATTAATAAGACAGTGAATGATTTGCAATCAATTCAAAGTATACTACTTTGAATTGATTGCAGATCGTATACAGAGAGCATAGTAATTCAAAAAGTTGTTTATCCAACTTAACTCATAACAGGCCATCCAGATAAAAGCGGGCTTTGTTCAAAATTAAAAACATCCCGAAACACGTACATAATTTGTGCCGATCAAGCAAAACTTAACGGACTTTCCCCAATGAAGTTTTGAACAAAAACTTCCGTATGTTATTCCCAGTTGGTATCATGAACTAGAGATATAACGGAGGCCATCTTAGCGAAGATTTACTTAGGCGGCAATGAACTTGTTGGGTTGCAGTGGATAGAAAGAGCACGCTCAGAATATAATAATATTGTAATGGAAAAAGCAACAGAATATGGTTGAACAGTTGACGAGAGTATAAACAAAGTATGTAACTAACCAAATACGAACAATACAGACAGCTATCAAAACAAGTAAAACACATACAAAAAGGCCAGTGCCAGTAGCATCAAGCATGGAGGTGATTATCATCAACACACCCTCTTCAACTCAGGACTTAATGCTACATAACCCTAATGCAGCTGTCAGTAGCTCGTGCCTTACACGAGGCAAAGGTTTGGTGAGAATATCTGCCAACATTTTATCAGTTGCCAAATATTCCAAAGTTATGCATTTATTATCACGCAGCACATCTCTAACGAAGAAATTTCTAATATCAATGTGCTTACTCTTAGCATGATACATACCATGATCTTCAGCAAGACAGATAGCACTTAAGTTATCAGCATGCATTCATACCTTAGCAAATTGATGTAGACTTAGTTCCTTCAACAGACTATTCAGGTATACTGCCTCTTTCATACCTTCTACCAAACTTACAAATTCAGCCTCACATGTCGAAGTCGCTACGATTCTTTGTTTCTGTGAAGTCCATGAAATGGCTGCACCACCTAACACAAACACATAGCCAGTAAATGATCTTCTATCAATCGAACAACTACCCCAATCCGCGTCTGCATACCCTTGAATACATAACCCCGTTGACTTATATAGTAAACCATGAGTAATCGTACCTTTTAAGTATCGAAGTATCCGCTTTGCAGCTTTCCAGTGTATTTCTTGTGGATTTTCTGCAAACTGTGCGAGTTTTGCTGTAGCGTTGGCTATCTCGGGTCTAGTCGCCACACTTAAGTACATTAGTGCTCCTATGAGTTCTCTGTAGGGAAAACGTTTTTCTTCTACCTTCTTCTCTGCACTCATCACTGTATGTCCTACCTCCATCGATGTCTTTACAGGATTACAGTCCTCCATGGCAAATCTTTTCAAAATATCATTGTATTTTATGTATTTTTCCTGGGATAAGTGATATGAATTCCCATTTCTCCTTATATCAATTCCAAGGCAATAAGTCGCTGGACCAAAATCTTTCAGTTCAAACTTTTTTGCCAGCTCCTGTTTGAACTTATCTATGACATCCCTATGCTGCGATGCAATCAAGATGTCATCTACATAGATAGCTACAAAAAGATCCATTCTACCTTTTATTTGCTTGTAGTACAAGCAAGGTTCGTTCACTGTAGGATTCAACCCCATTTCTTTCAGCTTTGAATCGAGTTTAATATTCCATTGTCGGCCAGCTTGCTTGAGGCCATAAAGGGATTTCTTCAAAAGACAGGTATCACCACCTTCTTTTATGTTCTCAAGCATCTTCACCGCTTTTGTTCCGACTGCGCTTTTGGCACCATCTAGTTTAATAAGTTTGTTTAAACTATCTTGCAACAGCTCTGGCATCTTCATGTAAACCTTTTCGTTTAAATCTCCATTTAAATATGCCGTATTAATGTCAATTTGATCGATTTCCATGCCCATTTCAATAGATAAAGCGATCAACAATCGTATAGTTGCTATTCTCGCCACTGGAGAAAAAGTTTTATGGTAATCCAAGCCTTGTTGTTGACTGTATCCTTTCGCGACTAGTCTCGCCTTCTTTTTCTCAGTTTTATCAACGTGTAACTTTGTTGTTAACACATATCGACTTCCAACAACATTTCGATCAAACGGTTTCTTTACTATCTCCCATGTATCATTTTTCACTAGGCTCCTGATCTCTGATAAAATGGCATCCTCCCATTGTGCCTTTTCATCACTTCTCAAGGCTTGTTTTAATGTGGTCTCAATTACATCAGCAACATCATCAGTGTCGACGTACTCATCACTTGACGTCTCGCTTCTATCGATGTCGGTATCTCTTACCTCGACCATATTATAAACCTTACGAGGATGTCCGACGTGTCCTCTTTCAATCCTTGGTCTTCCAGGACCTCTTTTGACAGTAATATTCCTCTCAACATTCGTGTTGCCACCGCTGTCGTTACTAAAACTAGAAATGTCTGTCGGAGAATGGGTTGTACCTGATTCGTTATTTATTGGCACATTCGGTTGTGTCTCATCAATATTCCAATGTCTATCCATCAATGAGTCAGTCGGATTCTCCTCTGTCTGAAAAAATTCAACAGTATTTTTAACAATAGGACTACTACTTGACTCACACTGCGGCTCGGAAAACGACTTCAATAAAGTATCACTATCACCTTCAGATATCTTACCTTCCTGAAATCTAACGTCCCTTGACATTACTACTTTTCGACTTTCTGGTATCCATACTTTATAGCCAATAGACTCAGCTGGATAACCCACGAAAATGCCAGGTGAACTTCGTGCCGCAAACTTATCCTTTCCTGGTTCTTTATTTAATACATGAACTTTTGCACCAAATGTTTTTAAATATTCGATATTCACCTTTTTCTTGAACCATTTTTCATGCGGGATATCGCCATTCAAGCTGCTCGTGGGACTTCTGTTCCGCAAATAACATGCAGTAGCTACAGCTTCACCCCAAAAACTTGCTGACAATCCTGAGGATAACAGTAAGCATCTCGCCTTCTCAAGAATTGACCGATTCATCCGTTCCGCAATTCCATTACTTTGCGGAGTATACGCAGTAGTTAACCTTCTTTTTATACCACAACTATTCAAAAATGAACTAAATTCATTGTTTACAAATTCTTTTCCGTTATCACAATGAAAATATTTAATTTTCTTTCCTGTCAAATTTTCAACCTGACACTTGAAAATTTTAAATTTGGCAAATACGTCACTTTTATTTCTCAGCATGAAGACTTCACACCAACGAGTACTGTCGTCAATAAAAGTAACAAAATATTTATTTGCTCCGTTCGATTGAACTCTCATGGGTCCTACCACATCAGAATAAATGATTCTTAACTTCTCATTACACGGACCACTGGACTTCACAAAAGGCAACGAAACCATCTTTCCCTTAGTACAAACATCACAATCACGCAAGTCAGAATCAGTATTTATTGAACTAATACCTGATTTCTTCAGTACTTTCATAAGATCTCTAGCATTCAGGTGACCCATACGCTCATGCCATCTATACAGATCCACATTCTTTGATGATAACACAGACGCAGACGCATCCATTTCCCTTAAGTAATACAAATCGCCTCGCCGATCAGCAGTCAGCTGTACTTCATTACCCTTGACTGCATAGGCTATGTCACGTTTAAAAGTGACAACACAGCCTCGCTCAGTGAGCTTGGCGATCGAAATTAAATTGCTTCGTAAATCGGGAACTAATAAGGTATCTTCAAATTTAATAAGACGTGTACGGCTGTCATTGCATGCTAATAACTTAACTGTACCCTTACCTTGCACGGTTGTTAAAGACTCTGTAGCTAACTTTAATTTTTGATTTGAAGGCAGAACCACATCAAACCTCGCCACGTCATTGCACATGTGAGCACTGCACCCGCTATCAAATAGCCATTCCTGACGGCGCTTGGCTTCAACAGCAAAGCAGTCTGAAATATGATTAATTGTTAGTGATTCACATTCTACAGTTCCATCCGGTTCTGTATAGCTTTCGACACATCTCGTTTCCGAAGTCTTCTCCTTCTGTTTCTTACAATCTGATGCCTTATGTCCAAAAGTATGACATTTGAAACATTTATACTTAAATTTCGTTTCAACTTCAGCTTCATTCCTTTTTGTCTGGTAATTGGTTCTCTTTTTAGTACTTTTATGTCGTCTGTCCACATACATAGCGCCTTCCATGACTTTAACTTGAGAATTTCCTCTCGAATTGTACTCTTCGATGATCTTCACTCTCAGTTGTTCAGGCTTTGGGAGCTCGTCCCTTGATTCTATTGCACAACGAAAGTTGTCGAAGCTAGATGGCAAACTATAAAGTAACATAATTGACAACAGATCATCATGTATCTGTATGTCCATCTCTTCTAGTCTATCAACAGCTCCAAAGAAAGAATCAAGATGTTCGCTTACACATTCTTTTTCGCCCATTTTTCGCAATATCAGGCTCTTCAAGAGGGTTGCCTTCTTTGCAGGACCTCTTGACGCAAACATACTCTCCAACTTCAACCAAACTCCTCGTGCTGTTTCCTCCTTCTTAACAAGGTGCACAACACTTGGATCTAGCGCCAGGATGATTTCTGCTCTTGCTTTCCTATCAGTTCTTTTCCACACTGATATTGTCGCAGCATCATCACTAGGTTTTGAATTTTCGCCATTGGCATACTCCCAGTAATCATTTCTGATTAATAACGCCTCTACTTGTATTTTCCAGCTGTCGTAGTTATCTTTTGTTAATAATTGTATACGTACGCTCGAAGACATATTGTTAACGATTGTACTATTTCACCCTACAAATTATTTTACGATGACTACTTCACAATATTATATTTACGGCTTCTGATTTCCTGGGTATCCTGGGTCCTGGGTTCTGGGTTCTGGGCCCATAACCCTTGTTGGGTTGCAGTAGATAGAAAGAGCACGCTCAGAATATAATAATATTGTAATGGAAAAAGCAACAGAATATGGTTGAACAGTTGACGAGAGTATAAACAAAGTATGTAACTAACCAAATACGAACAATACAGACAGCTATCAAAACAAGTAAAACACATACAAAAAGGCCAGTGCCAGTAGCATCAAGCATGGAGGTGATTATCATCAACAGAACGTAAAAAAAAAGTTGATTTATTTTAAAAAATCAGAGAAAAAGTTACCATCAGTTTAGATAGGGGTTAGGATAATAATTTCACACAAACAGTTTTGCGACTTGAGAATTTTATTCCTCCTCCTCCTTGCGTCGTTTTTCCAATGCTGGGGGTCGTGACAACATCATGGTTTTAATACTTTCTCAGTTATTTTGTTCCTACACTTGCTCCTACTTTCAGAAATATGCACTGCTTCTGAGGCTTTAATGCTCAGCGAGGTTTGAATTTGGTCCACCCTGCGCATAGGGTTTCTACCTCTCGTCTATTTCCCGCGACTTTACCGTGACAATTATCTTAAGTGGGTGGTCACCAGGTTTGGCCGTGGTGTGGCCACAGAAGTCAAATATCTAGCGGTGAATTTAATTAGTGACCCATAAATCTAGCAGGCTTAACGAAACATGAATGTTTTAGAATTATTTCTCTGCAGATTTTTTTATTAGACGTACGAGCAGTTTTGCACTGGATCCTATCCGAATCTGAGACATTTCGGTTCAAAGAAGTGGTATACTGAAATGAGCAACAAATGGTTTAAGTAAAGTTTTGTTGAAATTAAATTACTGAGTAATCTTTCTTCAATATCTTGAAGTTTTTTCTCGAGTATAAATTGTGTATTCAGTTGGCGCGCCTTGCTTCGCTGTTATTGTTAATAACAAGGTAATTGGAATTTGGTCGTTGTTCCATATCTGTTTTTTTTTTTTCTTAACGCATGGTGGCCATTGCTATTACTTAAACTAAAAACTTGAGGCTGCTATAGAAATATGTACAATTTAGTTTACTCTTACTTTTAAATGGTTCCACGAAACTGAAATTCGGCCATCATTCTATGTCGAAGTCTCTCACCATGGGACATCCCTCAGGCTTCAGTTATGGTATTGAGGCTTTGATGATTGCCTCGCGATTTCTCCGCAGATTTTTTTATTAGACGTACGAGCAGTTTTGCACTGGATCCTATCCGAATCTGAGACATTTCGGTTCAAAGAAGTGGTATACTGAAATGAGCAACAAATGGTTTAAGTAAAGTTTTGTTGAAATTAAATTACTGAGTAATCTTTCTTCAATATCTTGAAGTTTTTTCTCGAGTATAAATTGTGTATTCAGTTGGCGCGCCTTGCTTCGCTGTTATTGTTAATAACAAGGTAATTGGAATTTGGTCGTTCCATATCTGTTTTTTTTTTCTTAACGCATGGTGGCCATTGCTATTACTTAAACTAAAAACTTGAGGCTGCTATAGAAATATATACAATTTAGTTTACTCTTACTTTTAAATGGTTCCACGAAACTGAAATTCGGCCATCATTCTATGTCGAAGTCTCTCACCATGGGACATCCCTCAGGCTTCAGTTATGGTATTGAGGCTTTGATGATTGCCTCGCGATTCCGCTTCCAAGCGGCTGTTCATTAACCGGTTACGTGGACGACGGTCTTCTTCTCATTCAATTAAGTACTCGAGCTGGACTCGAGAACTTTGCTGACACTTGCCTACGACTAATATCTTAGTGGGGCGATCGAAACCGCCTGACCTTTGCTCCGAACAAAACTTATCAACTCATTTTGAAAGGTAACCTTACATTATAACCCGTAAAAAGGAAGCAGTAAATTCCTCTCTTACACTAGACCAAGATTTGAAACTTGCATTTTGGAATTTTGCATTTATAGATCATATTAAAATAGTCGGTGAAAAAGCAAAAAAGAACGTTTATGCATTAACGAGAATATCTAAATCTAGAATAGAATATAAGTTGAAAATCTTTATTCATGCAAATAAGTCATTCGGCTTTCCAGGCGTTAAATAAATGTTTGTGGCGTTGTGGCCTGATGCCAAAATTTATGACATTTTAACTGCGAATTCTTTTTCAAAGTTTTTTGTTGCTCTGTGAGTATTTTATCTGTTACGAGTGGCTACGATTAATTTCAATATCTATTTAAAGTTTTCAGAAAATAAGTGTTCATTAAACCTTTTCAAATCTTTGAAGAGCGGTGGTAGCCCTGTGGTGGCCCAGTAGTAACGGCTCTGACTTACTTGTCGTGGGTTCGAACCCTGGCAGGTGCATTACGTTGTATTTAATTGCTACTGCTCTCAAAATAGTGAAGGAAAACATAGCGAGGAAATGTTTTATATCCACCAAAACGCACTGGACCCGTATGGTGGATTAAGGCTCACTCCAGAGAGAGTGGCAGGCCGAGGGACACCTCCTCAGAGAGGATGCCTGTGTCACACCAGTGAGAACGTTATAGGAAAGTTATGCTTAGCCTATGAGAGGTTTTCAAGGATCTCTCAGTTGGTACAATCTTTTACTTTTCATCACGGTGTAGGATAATTTAACAAGCACTTTACCACTTTCCTCCTGCACTCAGGTATGGTGTAACTTTATATTAAAAAGAGTTAATAAGAATTTTCCTTATCAGATCCACACATTACCTCTTAGAAACAAACAATTTTAAAAACACACCGATGCATAACTAATATAACGAAGACATAATTTTAGTGAGAGCAGTGGTGGCCCAGTGGTAACGGCTGCGACTTACGTGTCGTAGGTCGTGGGTTCAAACCCAGGCAGGCAATTTACTTTTTGTGTAAATTATTTCATCACTACTGCTCTCAAAACGGTGAAGGAAAACATCGTGAGGAAACCGGCATGTCCTAGTACCAAAAATTCGAAGATATGTGACATTCACCAACCCGCTCTGGGCCCGCGTGGTGGCTTACGGCCCATTCCCTCTTACAGAGAGGAGGCCTGTATCCCAGCAGTGGAAACATTAAAAGGCTGATGATAATGATGATAAATTTAGGTATTCATCGATGCGTTGAACAATACAGACTGATAATTAAAATTTTAAATATCCGACACATTTATATTTCATGCTACCTAATTTATCTAGAAGTAGACACGCTTCGATGGACAATCTGTTGAACACGTAATTTTGACACGATATCTTGCGAAAACACCCCAATTCAAACAGTAAAACGCCCATAATTTTTGAACGGCTGAACTGATTTTCATCAAAATAGATAATCGACAACAAAATCAAAATAGGTTCATTCGTTTAGGAGCTATAATGCCACTGCATAAAGACATAAAATTTTAGGTGATAAGTCGGAAACGGTTTTTTAGTGAGGCGCACGGGTGTGCGAGATGGTTGGACCACTGTGTCGTCACTAAGGCTGCCTTTTAGTAATTTGTGGGTTGATTATGACGTGCACTGCTCTGACCATTTCCCACTTTTTGTTGAATATGATCTGGGTAGGTTATTTTATAAAGAGGAGGTGGTCGTAACCTCAATCAACAAGGTTGTATGGGGGGAGCGAATCGCAGATCAAATCAAGTCCTATCATCGTCAGTGTCACTCTCAGCTTCGGAAAATTGATTTTTCTGAAGAGTTTTCAAAATGTTGTGATGGTCACTGTAGCAATGTTTAGTTTAGTTAGTTTAGTTTAGTTTCAGCGGGCTGTTTCCTCAACTCCACGACCAAGCGCGTATTTTGCGTACGGGTGGGACTCAGTCACATCATTCGATCCACCCCAGCTCCTCGAGAAAGGCCAACAGCGCCTTGGTGCTGCCGACTATCTCCTGCAGGGTACCTAGGTCACCGAAGTATTTGGCCCTTTATCCAGCGATTACAGGACAGCTCAGGAGCAGGTGTGCCGCTGTCTCTTCCTCCACCATGCAAGCTCTGCAGAGTGGGCTGTCCGTGATTCCTATGACAAAGAGGTGTTTACATTAAATGTGCACGCTTATGTGTACATTAACTGTTGACTGGGATTAGTGGAGAGAGTGAAACACTTTGGCTTACTGTATCTCGAAGAATATATATTGTTGAGAGCTCAAAGGTCCCATGTCCAGTTGTCACGGCAGTAACTGCACGCAACTGTGGCTTTGTTAGTTGTAGGACCTTTTTTGTGAAACGGCCGTCAATGAGCGGTAGTGCCTCCTTGGCCTGCCTACATTCGCTAAGATCAGTCCATAGCTTACTGTGTTGATCCTTGGTGCGTTTTCTTACCAGACCGCGTAGATACCCGAAAGGTAAGGGCACTATGGGTTCCGGACCCACCGGTGCCATACTTGAGCCCCTCCGGGCGAGCTCATCCGCAGCGTCGTTCCCTCGGGAGTCGCTGAGTCCTTTGATCCATTGAATGGTTACTTTGTTATGCATACCGACCTGGTTCAGGCGCCGGTGACACTCGTAAATCAGCCCTGAGTTGACCGTGTGGCTGTTTAGTGCTTGCAGGACGGCCTTGCTGTCCGAAAGTATACGTATAGGGAAGTCCTTTACCTCCCTAACCAGGACCGCAGAGGCCGCCATGGAGATGCCCAGACATTCGGCCGGAACACCGTGTTGTGGATCCCCAGTGGTGTGGCTAAGCGGATATTTAGGTCCTCCGAGAAGACTCCTGCACCCGTGCCTGTACCTGTTTTGGATCCGTCCGTGAAGATTCGCAGTTCATCGGGGCGTAGCCCCTCACAGCGGTTATCTTCGTGTAGCTGGATTCTGTATTTTTTTATCGAAAATGACTGTCTTAGGTATCCGGTCATTTATGGCCTTTGTTATTGGGATTTCGTGGTGGAGACCCTCGAGCAGAGCGGTGTGTTGAGTCTCTCTCTTACCCCAGAGATCCAGTGCCTTTAGACGTACAGCTGCCATTGTCGCTTCCTGTTGTATAAACAGATGCGGAGGGGGAAGTCCCAGCATAGCCTCGAGCGCTGCGGTCGGCGTAGTCCTCATGCAGCCCGTTGACGCCATGCAGGCCAGTCTCTGCATACGCTGTAGCTTATTCACGGCTGTAGTTAGTTTAGTGCGAGGCCACCAAACCATGGCTCCATAGGTGATCATGGGCCAGATTATCGCGCTGTACAGCCAGAGTATAATCTTGGGGGATAGGCCCCACTTCTTACCTATCATTTTCCTGCATTGCCAGAAGGTGATGCAGGCCCTGTTCAGCTTATTGTCTAAATGACTGCACCAGTTCAACTTACTATCAAGAATGACTCCCAAATACTTGACCTCGTTGGATAGCTGGAGCTCTGTATCGAACAGCTTAGGCAGGCGGAAGGGGCCTAGGGCCCTTTTCTGGGTGAACATGACCAATTCAGTTTTAGTGGGGTTTACTGATAGTTCATACTCCCTGCACCATCGCTCCACTATACGTAGCGCTTGCTGAGTAAGGTTGCAAATTGTACCAGTCACCTTCCTGGGTACGAGGATTGCGAGGTCGTCTGAATACCCTATTGTATAATAACGGTTTTCGTTTAGTCTGGTGATGAGATCGTTTATTACCAGATTCCAAAGAAGGGGTGAAAGCACCCCTCCTTGCGGGCAGCCTCTGGCTATCAAGGCCTGCTGCTCTCCTGCCAGACGAACCGCTCGTTTGCTGAGCATATTAGTAATCCAGTCAATCAGCACCTGCTCTACGCCATGTTTGGAGAGTGCAGCACCGATGCTGGAGAAGTTTGTCTTGTCGAAGGCCCCCTCGATGTCTATGAAGGTGCCTAGGCAGGAACCTTTCTGAAGAATTGCTTCCTCTATTTGGCTTACCACCAAGTGAAGAGCGGATTCAGTGGACTTACCCGAGCTGTAAGCGTGATGTATTAAATACACATTTTCATTATGTAGAAGTATGTAGTACTTTAATGTTTATGAAATTCACTTAAATCTTTTACTATGTAATAGAGTTGAATATCACTAATTGACTGTGTGTCAGAGAATTATAAATAATTAACCATGATTACGTGGAACAATGGTTCCTTGACTAACTGGATGATTGTTTTAACAGTTCCTTTACCATACCACAAAAAAAGTTTTAAGGCATTCACGAGGCGTCACTCTTGTGATAAAGTAGCCGCAAGAGAAAATATAAAAAAAACAAAAATTCGTATTTCATAATTTCAGACTTGTTTTGCTTGTGATAATATTGTAAAAATTTTGATACCTACCTATAAACTGACAGAAGTAGGGATCACAAGACAGACTTCAGTGCGTTCTGTGAGGAAGTAACATCATGCATTTGTTAGAATTTGAAGTATGTGTGATGTCATTAAATCATGAATTTTCATTTTTCAAAATCACAATAGTTTGCTACAGAATATTGTGATTTTGAATAACCTACCGACAAATGTCTAAATACCTACCTAAATTATTATTGTGTTGTCAACAAGCTACAAATGTAAAAGAGTACCCATCTAAGTAAATATTGATGATATTCCTATAAATTGATACACACCAGTACAGGCCAGATATATTATTATTATCAGTACTTTGTGAAAGATTGACTACACAAAGCTAACGTAAGTTATTTGATATATGGTTATGTTGAAACTGTATCTATATCATATTATGGCCTAATATGTTATATTGATTTAAGGGCTAGTCTGTGTTCTTTGCCTTATCCTTGTTATTTTGATTCTATAATAATTATGAATACTTTATGTGGTTGCAAAAGGTATTGATAAATACTATGAAAGAGCTTCCGTGGAGTTTGTTGCCCTTCTTCTCCACGAGAACTAGTTTAGCGACCGGGTGTTAAGCTCGCAATATGAATTAACTGACAAGCCTTATTTAAATAAATACCTAGTCTTTTCTTTCTGTGCTTTTATTCATAAAACCCTTTCCTTACACACCACATACATTGGAACTCTGATACACAGTAAACAACCAACAACCATCTTGACATTCAAAGCTTGCTATCTTGGTAGATATTAATTTATTATTTATTATATGCTTTATTGTACACTTTAAAATACAATAATAAAAAGAAACTTAAAATTAATACACATAAAATGGACGGCCTTATCGCATTCCGCGATCTCATCCAGGATTAATATTTTTTTATAGAGTTCCATTCATGATTCATGCTACACTAAATCTTAGTATCAAATGTTTTGAACACATACTTTGATTATCTACCTCCAGCATTACAGCAGGCTCGCGTCACCACCTTGCGATCGCTTTATTGGAAGCTGACAATGCATCCGCGTGAATACACGCCTTTCATAAGTCGCGAACCATGCAGACTTTGACAGATGTCTCGGAAGTTGTGTGTTATGAACTTATGAGCTTTGTAATTCAATAATAATTATAACCGCTGAAATCTTAAGGTTTGGCGTAGATAAATGAACCTTGATATTAACCTGGGATAATATCTGCAATTTCTATCACATTATTTTTATTTGATGTGATCTTTGTCAGCCATCACGGGAAGTCAGGAGCCCGAAAGTCTGACAACCAGTCTACCAAGAGATGCTGTGTTACCCAGTAACTGGGTTGTGGAGGTCGGATAAGCAGTTACTCCATGTAAACGTAAAGCTGCATCCGATTAGATTGGCAGCCGGTCCCAACATAGAAAAGGAGAGGCCGATGTTGACGGTAAAGGCATCAGGTAAACAAATCTTAAACCACGTATCAAAGCCATAGATATGTATTGAACATCACACTGAAGGTATCAGTAGCTAGGCACAGCTAATCAGCTTGCGTCGTCGCGTTGCGAGCGCTTTATTGGATGCTGACAATACATCCGCGTGAATGCATGCCATTCATACGTCGCGAACCATGCAGGCTTTGACACGTGTCTCGGTAGATTATGTATGTGGTGCTATGAGATTTGTATTCAATTATCTGCTTGAAGCTTATTTTATCCGTGACATAAAAATTATCTAGTTAACACAAAGTAACTTAGCCCCCATGAGGCACCCTTTTTTTATCGTGGAGAAATGCTCATGCATACTGCGCTACCACGGGGAGATAGCGCAGTTATGTTGGACTCTAACCCACTAAAACTCCACGGTGTCCTCCTGTGCCGCTTATGGCGGGAACACGGGAACGCGAAACGAACATCCGTGAACCCGCCGCGGCTGTCCGTCACTGGACCCTCCTTTGGGGAGTAGCCCCCGTCACCGGAATTCGAAAACACGTAACGTTGCACGCCATGCCCACCCCAGGGACCAAACCGGCACAATGGGCGCCAGACGACCCCGTGTGTGGTACCCTTGGTCCCCCTGTGACGGGTCAGGACAGTGGCCCCGCCACCTACCACTTTTCAGCCGCAGGGGATAAGTAGAGCGGCCAACGCTATACCGACACTCCTCCCCTGCGGCCCCACCACGTCCGCCATCAGACGGTGGCGACCCCGTGCAGGCTACGGAGGGTAGGGCAAGCGGCGCACCGTAACACCGGCACTCCTCTCCCGCCGCGGCCATGTCCAACCCTCAGCTGCGATGCCTACCATACCACATCGCGGCCCGCCACCTACTTATTGGCCGCTACGTCGGTCGTCGGCTTGTCGGCAAAAGCCCTGACGAGCGGCCCCTCCTCGGGTTCCTCTTCGCTTCACCGTGGTTGTCCAAGCCACGGCTACTGAGCCCCCCCGCCTCGACAATGCGGGAACCCACCGGCGGGGCGCATGAGCCACCCTGGGTTATCTTACTAACTCTGAATTTGTAATATTTGATTTCTTCCAGTTAGTGACAAAACATGATATGCTATACATGTGAGTTATGTACTCGTCAGACTTCCCAACAACTAACTTACAAATTATGGCATCCTTACTTTTTTTTATTCAACTAAGCTCTAGAATTAAAACGATTGCAAACCAATATATACAAATCTCGACATTGTTTAGCGATTGCTTAGCACATTCTTTATTCAAAACTATAGGGATTCTGCAAAAAGAAACTGCTAATCAGTTGCTAAACAGCTCACAGATTTGAGAGTTTGTGAGGTTTTATGGTCTAATCTCTGTATCTACTGAACCGATTTTGAAAATTCTTTCATCAATAGCTACATTATTCCTGAGTGAAATAGGCTATAATTTATTTATATTTATTTAGGCTATAATAAAAAAATTGTGTTGTAAATAATTTATTCAGGCGATACTTGATATACTCCACAATTTGCAAACGAAGTATTATCACACAAAAAAGAGAACAGTTTATAACAAATCGGGACGTTTGCACACATCACATCACATCATCAGCCTATTAATGTTCCCACTGCTGGGACACAGGCCTCCTCTCTGTGAGAGGGAATGGGCCTTAATCCACCACGCGGGCCCAGTGCGGGTTGGTGGATGTCACATGTCTTCGAATTTTTGGTTCTAGGACATGCCGGTTTCCTCACGATGTTTTCCTTCACCGTTTTGAGAGCAGTGGTGATGAAATAATTTACACAAAGTAAAGCGCCTGCCTGGGCTCGAACCCACGACCTATAACTTGTAAGTCGCGGCCGATACCACTGGGCCACCACTGCTCTCTACGTTTGCTACGTTTGCACAGCAACTGTAAATTAGGGAATTTGAATAACTACAATGTAAACTATAAATTAACTTTATTTCGGTACTGCTGAAAATGTTCTGGATGACTTCGATAAAAGGAAAGGATGGTACGGGCACAGAGATATCGCATAGGTACCCACTACTAACAATGCATAAATATAATGCGTTCATATCACACATACAGGCAACCTCGATTGTATAAGTTCAAATCGCGACATCAAGTCATTTTTGTAGTTCGTATGTGGCGCCAAAAATGCGGCTAGAGTGTGCTGTACGAAAGCCAAATTATGAAATCCAAATACATTATGCAATTAGTTTGTCTTGTACTTAAAACAAGGTAAGTACTTTAATTAGCTTAAATTAGTTAAGTTAAACTCAACGTATTAGCAAAGGAATAATTTGCGGAACGCTGCCGTGCCACGAAGTGGATTTACATTCACAACATCAACAAAAGTTATGACGGATTCAGTACGTAATGTAGAAAGCAAGCGAAAGATAACAAAGGGTACATACTGACATAGAATAAGAAACAACTAAAGAAACGATACTCATGTTGTGCTTTTCTATGTGCCAGCGCTAATGTTGCTGAAATTATCTCCTGCCCTAACATCATCATCATCATCATTTCAGCTGGAAGATGTCCACTACCTACATCGGCTGGTTCTGCGCGTCTTACGTCCAGTGGAGTCATCAGTCCACCTATTGGGAGGTCCCTTCAACGCTGAATCTCCCGGTAAGTTTTTGCCATTCCAGAAGTTTTCGGCCCCATCGACCATCCGTATTGGCGAGCAATGTGCCCTGCCCCCCGCCAATTAGGTTGTCAATTCTTTAAGCTATTTCGATTTCGATATCTTCATTTTTGATTGGGTTACGTATGGAGCGTAGCCCTTTAGCTTTGCCAGTGGTAAATATTTTTTATTTTTTTTTAATAATAATAATATATTTCAAACTATTTGTTTCCATATGCATTCATAAAATATTTACATAGTAAATAACGCTCAATCTTTACTGACTGACTTATTTTTTTTTTGGTGACTTTAATCTTTCTTTCTTTGACTTTAAACGTTTGTTTATCACAACCCTATTTTGATAATCCTATTTCATCGACGGACGGTGGATAGTAACAAATGATTCAGAAACTTTGAATAAGAAACCATGCCCATGGCGAACACAAACGAGCTATAGTAGAATGTAAGTGGGCCAAATCTAAAACTATGAGAAGCTATAAAAACTGAAAGAAGTCTCGGAGCCGTTTTGATGAAAACTAAAACTGTATTATGGGAATTTTAAAACTTACCTCATTTTTAACAAAATGTACAGACGAAAAATAAACCTCCTCTGAAACCGTTTCAGTTTTATTGTTTTTAACGATTCGGTACATGTTTCACCAAAGATTTTGAATTAAATATATTATGCAATGAAACGTCACATTAATCTCTTTAGTTTAAAACTATTTTGGTTAAAATATCCACCACTCTTCGCACAGCGGGTCAGATTATGCCCAATGACCTAGGATCAAACGAATGTCTACTACCTTGAGGCTTTTGACAAGTGAAATTCTATCAACGATAGTGTAACGATTACGATTGAAAAAAATTGCTCCCTTATATTTTGGCATATCGATCATCACCACATCGCTGACATCGAATGACACTTGTAAAGAGCATCTGCTCGATAACTGCGCAATACCCACTACACTGAATGTTTCTTACGCCCTGAGTTTTCCTCATATGCCTATTAGGAAAACTGTCGCTTCTACACGTTCTTAATCTATGGTAGGTCTCTCGTTCGGGCCTCGTCAACATATCAAAGGAAATAAATCGCCCGAACGAACTATGTTGACGAACGACTGATGCCGCGAATCTAGTGTGTCGGAATTAGAATCTACATTTGCCCGAATACACATCATTTTCCATAGCAGACAAAATGTAGTAGTAAAACGTTATCTATGCGTATATCGGGCATGCAAAAATCCCAAAAAAAATAATATGTCAGAAGATAGGTAACAGCAAAATTGCACTTAAAATATAAAAAAGACTCTCTCTCCATCTTCATATTTTCTTCTTTTTCTACCCAAGTATCAAGGTAATCCATGCTAAATGTTAGGACTCCACCTTTGCACGCCATTTTTCTTGATAATAGGCCTTTCACAAACATTTATCTCCTATTGCTTTAGCCAGGTCGTCGGTCCAAAGTCCAATTCACATGTGGCTTGATAGGCAATGTCTTACGGTGCCTACATGACAGTTCAACCCCATCTATGTATGTAGTATGATAGGAAACATTGCTCGATGCTCAAACTTAGAAACATAATTTATAAATGGCTGAAAACAATCATATTTTTAAGATGCACAACAATTTGCTGGTTTATTCTATAAACATCTTACCGTGAAAACAAAAGTGTAGCTTCTGAGTGGAATGACAGTTCACTTCACGCTCACTTCACCAAGTTGAGTCACGGTGGGATATTTACAGAATAGCACCACTAATATAACTCGCTGCCAGTCTACAAAGTCACCAAGCCCTATATGCAAACGTCCCAACATTCGCTAACACACCACACACGTAACTTAACATAACATACCACTAACTTATAAGCTTCCCGAAACTCAAATGTTTTCTTTCGATTCCCCAGAGACGGCCACAAAATTGCCTTCGTGTATATTTTAGTGTGAAACGAGGTTCACAGTCAGACTTCTGTAACTATAAGGCTGATGCCACTATGAGCTGTAGAGCGAATAATCACATGAGTGAGCTTATTTCTGGCTGGATGGGTTTACTGCTAAGAATACCCTACGAGAGCATAGCGTCATACAATTGGGCACATACAATAACAGAATTGCTCGCAGAACGGATGGCCGATGGGGTAGAAAGGTTCTGGAGTGGCGACCGCGAACCGGAAGACGTTGCGTTGGAAGGCCTCCCACCAGGTGGACCGATGACCTGGTGAAAGTTGCAGGGATCCGCTGGTTGCGGGACGCACGGTACCGGTCAATGTGGCGACGCTTGGGGGAGGCCTATCTCCAGCAGTGGACGTCTTTCGGCTGATATGATGATGATGAATAACACAATAACAATAGCACACTAAATTCAGGGTGTAAAATTATAACACCCACCGAATATATATTATTTTAATAAAATTTAAAATAAAATAATCTTAGTCAAAACCATGGCCATGTATTTACAATCACACACACTCACCCGTACACCTACACACATTCATCCTCGCACACCCTCATATACCAAAACTCACACGCACACACATCACTCATACTCCACATAAATCACCTACTAGTCCACACACACTCTCATAAACACTTCACTCGCGTATAGATCTTTTATTTATTTTACAATGTTAACATTGAAGTTAGTTATAAGTCACTCTAAATGTATTATTAGAACAATCAAACATATTTGCTTTGTTGGCATTTACTGTTGAAATATCGAGGGAAAAGGCACTGAAAATCGAAATACAGGCATTGCCTAGTTCGGTTGCAATGACTACATCCTTTTACTAGAAATAGATATAGCCAAACTATTTTTTGTAAAATATTACTAAGTTTTTTGAGAAATAAATTTATTATTATTATAAAAAAATCTTTTGTTGTTTCATTTATCAGGCATGTTTTTACAAGGCATGTATAGGTAAATTAATAAGGAGTATTTTGACACGGGGCTTTAAAAAACAAAATAGACGCTGACATTCCCACCTTCTGCGCTATATTATAATAAGGTTTGCTAATTCGTGGAAATGCACCAATTAAACTGAATACAACCAACATTTCTTAACCGTGTTCAAAAGCTGTCAACTTAACAACACACTACAGCAGCAATGCGACGACACCGTTGGCGCAGTCACGGTTGAGTGATCTACTGCTGCGCTGCTTGTCGCGGGTTCGATTCCCGCACGGAACAAATATTTGTATGGCCTACAGATAGATGTTCTGGTCTGGTTGTTTGTGTATGTGAGTTTATACATAATTATTTTTGTAAATGCACCTACGATACAGAATAAATAATAAAATCAAATGGCTCTGACAGCTCTTGGACTCATCTTAAATGAACTATACGCATACAGTTTCTTTGATGAAATTCGTCCTTAATCATGTAACACGCTTGTCGATAGCTTGGTAGCTGCTAGCTTGGTCGCTCTGCTGGCTTGATCTCTCTGCTACATTTATGAATTTGAAGCCTCAAAAGTATGCAACATCAACGACGATAACCATTTATATTTTACTGTTCGAGATGATAGCTGTTATGTACTGAGCGAGCTACTCAAAATTTTCTCATCTATCTTTACCACTTACAAACCTTCTGAGACTCAGGAATTGTCGAAATGTTTGCAGTTTATAAGTTCCCGGAGGTAGAGCTTGCCTAAGTGATACAAATTGATTTCCTTGTAAGGCAGTGCAAACGCAAATGTTGGCTTCCTTTTATAGTCTTCTACATTATGTTGTCGATGGCTAATTAAAAGACAAAATACCTATTAATAGGAATGATAATATCTTTGTAGCCAAAAAATAAAACCGACTTCCAAAACAAAACACTACAAAGCGATAAATAACTTTCTTTTCGGAAGTCTTTAGTACCATTCTTTTTGTTTTTTACACCGACTTCCGAAAATAAATTTTTTTTTCGCTTTGTACTGTTTTGTATTGGAATTCGGTTTAGTTTTTATGTTAAAAAGTTTTTAATTTTGTCTTTTTAGTTTTGGTACCTTATATTCCCATGAAAATATTTTATAGCCAGAGGGCTTCTCATAACAGTTCCAAGAAGCCTAAACTCATCTGGGATACATTTTTTTATTACAGAGTTCCAGTGCCTACCTTCTGGCTTCATCACCAGAGCAGTTCGATGGTACCGTGGACCATTAGAAACATTTATTTAAGTTTGTTTCATCACAGTTATTATACTATTTGGGATATCTTATAACCAAAACATACTTAACATTGAAAAGTTCATTTCTGAATACAAATGCTTACCATGTGGATGAAAACACCAAAATAGCTATATGCCTATAAAATGTTAAGCGTTCCCTCGAGTTCCATGGGATCCCCTTATAAGATCCTGACTTGGTGACAATGGAACCACTTAAAGAGTATAACCCTATCAAATAAAATGGAAGAAAAAGGATTTTTCAAAATCGGTTCATAATTGACGGAGTAGTCGGTGAATATACCTACCTACACAAAAAAAAACGTAAAGTCGAACATGGAACCTCCTCCTTTTTGGAAAGTCGGTTAAAAAGAGTGTTAAAGTCCTTAAGAAAGATCTTGAAAATATTATAATAGGTTGAAAATCTAGAACCAATTAGAGAGACATTATTCTGAATGCTCACTAACAGCGTCGACTCGAATACCACGAAAATAATAAAAGGTAGAATCGATAATTGTATAAAAGTTTCATTACGTCGACATAGCAACCAACATTTTTTCTTACCAAATTCTGCCCAAAAACGAAGAAGACAAAAAGGCTTTATTCAAACTTGTAGCAACTTGTAAGAAACATCAGTTGTAAAACAATATATCAAATTTCATGCAGAACATCCTCTTGCAGCCCAGCCAAGGAAATTAGAGAAAAATTTAAATATATTATTAAAAAAGATAAAAAGGATGTTACATATTGGAACGACAAAAAAAGCGCTCGAAAGGCAATTTTTGTAAAGAAACCAAAAAGAAACGCCAATAATTAAATAAATAAACATTCTGCTTCTGGTATATTTTTCTGTGAAATCGCGGCATATTTTTTAATTGCCAATGTCAGACAAAAATTATGGTACCTACATTGAAAATTTCATTCTATTATAGTATCACTATACAAGACACTGACAGGATAGTCGACATCGGCTCAGTTGCCAAAGAGAAAAAACCAGTCGGACTCGCGCTCGAATGGTTCCGTACCATTATCGCAATAAATGGCAAAAAAAATCACGTTTGTTTAATGGGAGCCCCACTTAAATATATTTATTTTTCCGTTTTTAGTATTTGTTGTTATAGCGGCAACAGAAAAAACCATCATCTGTGAAAATTTCTACTGTCTAGCTATCACGGTTTATGAGATACAGCCTGGTGACTGACACACAGACAGACGGATCGTGGAGTCTTAGTAATAGGGTCCCGTTTTTACCATTTGGGTACAGAACCCTAAACACACTATACAGATTGTAACGGGAAGGTGCGGTCATATTTTAAGAATTGCTTCTTCCCACGGATATGAACAACTTTCTATAAGAAAGTTAATAGAAAATTTTCAAAAGAAAAATGATTTTCCGTATAGTCATCATAAGCTGATCAAAATTAGCATGGGAGATATTTTTTTTTTTGAGAATAAAAAATAATCTTCTAAAAAAGTTGTTCGTTTCCATGAGAAAAAGTGGTTTTTAAAATATGACCACACCTTACCATTACAATCATTATTTGTATAGGTACAGTGGAATATTTCAGAAAACTTGACAGGTTATTTAAAGTTTAATTGAAAAAAATAAACAGTGAGTAGATAAATGTGGTTTTGAAGGCAATGTGTAAACTTTTATAATGTATCTTATGCCTTCATTTTCCGTCGAGGTTATAAAAAAATGTTATTCCAATTATATTTAATTTAGCATCACACCATTAACAGCTTCATCTATTAATAAATTAAGGACAATCTTTGTTAACACTCCTCTAACAAACAACTAGTAATGTATTTTTACAATCCGTGAAGAAATATCTAGGGAAGATTTACTCAATCATGAGTGTGAGCGAATTTAATTGTATCCCAGGCCCTGACTCATTCGCAAATCCAAAATAGAAAACTTAAAGTAAATCTTTCGCTTATCAAGCCGCATAAAAATAAAAGAGTTAAGAGGCTTTAGGGAAGAGCGCCTTCAGGATGAGATAGTAACTTGTCACTTTTATTAAAAATTCAGCCGTTGAGTCGGACGAATTGTAGGCACACCCCGTTACACTTTTATATTTAGGTAGAAATATTTATATTCGAGGAGGGGTTTCAACAAATTGGTAGGTCCTGTTTCAAAATCAACGGTGCCGATTCCTGACAAGGAATAAAGATTTTTTAGTTTTGATTAAAATCTTTGCACTTTTCCTCATAGACTCGTTTGCGCCTTTTTCGCTATTCATCATAGTTTTGAATTTTGCCATCTACACCCACTTGATAAATTCACCATGTAAATAACCAGTGAAAAGTGGTTGACCCTTTATAGGTTGCCTTACCTTTCAGAGAATACAAGCATGATATTATGTGCGTTTTTAGTACATAGAAATTATATGCTTCAATTTTGTTTAGCCTTATTTTATAATTCTGCATACTATAACTTTATTTTAAGATATCGTCATGCTGCTGCTATAAATCATTACTGATTATTTTATAATAATAAAAAATTGTACCGTATGGAGACGGACATAAAGAATTTCACCATCCCACATCGGGATGATATGGGATCACCATCCGTGGGTGTCGTAAGAGGCGACTAAGGGACACACCAGAGAAAGGGCAGCACCATTCTCTGTGCACTTTAACAACAAACTGCGATCTCCAACCCGCCTGCCAAGCGTGGCGATTATTGCAAACCCCCCCAAACCTAATGAATTGCACACAGGAAAAACGGCCCCAAGTACCCGGCAGCCCGTCTACCCTCGGCTACTGTAGCCGTCGAGGCGATGGCTTGGGGTGCTAATAATCCCCGGAGTGGACCCGGCTACCCCAAAAAATACCGACGACTGGACCTGGGAACATATAATATAAAACGCGAACACTCCGGACCGACGAGAAGATAGCCGAACTCGAGGAAGAATTGAGCCGGTTACGATGGAGTATTATAGGGTTATCTGAAGTCCGAAGAGAGGGGGAGGAATCGGTAATCCTCAAATCCGGTAACCTGCTCTATTTCCGAGAGGGTGACCGGCAGTCCCTGGGTGGAGTCAGGTTTATCGTCCACAAGTCCATTGTGAACAGCGTGGTGATGTTCGAAAGTGTGTCGACTAGGGTGGCGTACCTTATACGCAGAATATCCGCAAGATATTCGCTGAAGGTCATACAGGTCTACGCCCCGACCTCGGCACACCCCGACGACGAGGTAGAGGCCATATATGAGGATATCTCTAGAGCCATGCATGGTTTCCAAGCTCATTTCACCGTTGTTATGTGATACTTCAACGCGAAACTGGGCAAACGGGACGAGGATGAGCTGCAAATGGGGCAATTTGGAGTTGAACATCGGCACCACCGGGGTCACCTACTGGTAAGTTTTATGGAGGAGGAGGGCCTCTACATGTATCCCGGTCTTATGTCCGGGATTGCCCGGATACTCAATAGTCCGTTAAACGAGATTATTGTTGTTAACCTAATTACGGGCAGGCCGAAAGTGGTTTAGCAGAAAAATAGTTTATAAGTAATTGCTGTAAGTTTTGTAAGTCTGTTTGTTTTTATTTGTTGCCTTATATGAGGAAAATAATAAAGAATTAGTTTTCTTATTTTAAATTTTGCCACCGCATCCATGTAATAAAACATATTAATTGGATAAAAATAAATAAATTTTACCACTTCTGTAAGTAAAGGTCCATTAGAATATTAATAATGATAGTTGTTAAAACAAAATGATAGTGAAAACCATCGACTATACAGCCTCTAGACGCCTAATGCTTGATCGAATACATCAAAATAATTCTGTCAACTAGCTGAGGTATGAGGCACGGGACGACTGCGCTCTGATTGGTCCTTACCAATGTCATTTCACCGAACTAGGGATGGGAGAGGTTTAAACAAAACCACGAAGGTATCAATATTTTTTTTAATTGTTAGTGTACTTAATATTTTTATTTATTAATGTTAGCTACTTTTATTATTAATTAAACAGTAATAACATAAAATGCAAAAACTAAAAACAAAATTCTAAAGATAACATATATTTTCGGCGGTTGTTTCATAATATTAAATATTAGTAAAAAAAAACAATCAATAGAAAAAATACCTAAATTCTAAAATCAAAATAATTATCTATAAAATACAAAAATCAGTCTACAAAATTTCCACTGCTGGAACAGAGGCCTTTTCTCCGTAAGAGAAAAATTTTCTAAGAGAATTCACCTATTTTTTGTGCAATAAAAATCACCACTATACTAATCATTTTCAACCACTATACAAATCAATATTCGTTTCACAATTAATTTAACAAATAATAAACTATTTAATTTAATGTCTATTTTTGTATAATTGTATGTAGGTTTCTAGTTTTATCCATAACAGATTTGGTCATAGAATATGGTGCATCACTAGTTTTGCGTACCAAATCATAGAGGAAAAGAGATAGATAAAAAAGTACATTAAAAAGAAAGAGACGAAAACACAAAAGACACCAACGAGCGCGACAAAATTTGTGCTGTTGCAGTTTACACCTACAATAATGACCAGTACAAAATGAACTCCGATAAATAATATCAGAAAATAAATCTGATTATGATTATGTAACTATTAACTTACCGATGAAATGTTATGGCGTTTTTCGGGAAACTCGAGTTCTGGCTGTTGTTACCACACCAACGTACGGTACAAGGGGCCATTATAATATTTATTTTACCAATTTGTAATTGCCTGACGCGGCAGTGTTTACGGCTCACGGAAGTGGTCGCTACTAATTCGAAATTGTCGAGTGGCGACCTATATTACCAGTATATGATTATTTTAGTCATATGTGTTGACAGACATCGCTCGCCTGTTGTTAGGCGTCTAGAGGCTGTATGGTCGATGGTGAAAACTGATGATTTAAGTCAAAAACAGGTTTCACTTGTCTCAGTCAAAACCGTTATCACGTTAAAACGCGTATAATCTATCTTAACTAGCATTTATACACAGAGGAAAAATGTATTGTTTGTTTGTAATGGGTAATCTCTGAAAGGACATATTATAATCGTGACAATCTAAGAAATCCGATGACGTTTCTCATTTTACATGCCGCGATAAAATTGAACGTAAAAAAAATATATATAAATATAATCAGATCATAATCCTAATTAATTACCCATACACTATAACAACGAGTATCATTCGTAAGCATCAAGTTCAAATTCAAATTCAAATATTTTTATTTGTAGAACATAGGTAAATAAAAGGTACAGTTGACAATGTTAATAAAATGAACGCTATGTCTTGCCATCAACGGCGTACAGATATTCTAATTATATTTTTTAATTAACAATTGGTAAGAAATAATAATACATTCAAAATTAATAAATAAAATGTCATAAGATTACAATTTATCTTCCAGGTACTTATTGACTGTATAGTAAGCTTTATCGCCCAATAGATCAAGAAGAGCTTTTTTAAAGTGGTTTATGCTGTCAAGATCTCTAATTGTAATGGGCAACTTATTGTATAACTTGGGTGCCATTCCTAAAAAGCTCTTTGAGTATAATGCAGTCTTGTGTGGAATAGCACATATCTCTTTATTGCGACGTTTCGATCTCAGTGTTTGAAACAGATGCAAGTTTGATTTTGCGAATACTGCTGTCTCGTAGATGTACATACAAGGCAAAGTAAGAAGTTTGTATTTATTAAATAATGGCCTACAACTATCAGTCTTTTCAACCCAAACACAGTACGTACACACCTCTTTTGAGCATTGAACGCAATGTTTTTGTCAGTGGAATTTCCCCAATACATTATTCCAAAACGCACCGTTGATGAGACATACGCTTTGTATGCCATCAAAACAACAGACTCACTTGATATTTTCGCGAGATTATAAAGCGCATAAGAACATTGGTTTAGTTTTTTGCAAACAGTATCCACATGACATTTCCAATTTAGATGACTATCCAAGTAAATTCCCAGAAATCTAGCATTGTTAGTTTTAGGTATTTTTTGGTCTGCGTATTTAATTTTCAAATTAAGTTGATTTGTTCTTTGTTGGAACGTCACAATCTGTGTTTTTCCTAAGTTTATTTTAAGTTTATTCTTTCATAATCAATCTATAATGCAATGAATGGAATTATTTATTTCATTTTCATATGATTCTAAGTCTTCACACGGTATGATAATTGTACTATCATCGGCAAACAGGACGGTCTGAAAGTCAGTAAGTACACTTCGGCAAATCATTTGTAAAAATGTATAAAATAAGTTTAATTGTTAGTACCTGGGCGACCACGCTCTGCTCAGGTGAAAATAGAGAAAACGACATTTTCTAAAAATGAAACCTAGCTAGATTGATTTATCGCCACCGAAACCACCTGCATACGAAATTTATGCAAATCGAACGGAAGCCGTTGCCGAGATTCAGATTATATATAATTATACATATATACAAGAATTGCTCGAGGTATTAGATAGATAGATAGATTATAGTACATTATGGTACAAGTGTGCAATGTTGGTGATTACCGCTGAGGCGCCATTGAGACCCGAGCCGTAGGTGAGGGTCTTAAGAGAGCCGAGGACGGTAATCATCAATACACACGTGTATCATACGACGTTTTTCAACACACTTGTGAAGAAAATAATACAAAAAAATCATTTTCAACAGTAAAAACGAGTTGTGAATTTTTTTTCGCAATCGCGGGCAAAATTAATCAATTTTCCTATGCGCGCGCATTTAACAATGACGATCGGCCATAGACTAAGCGAATGAGGTTTCTTTTATTTTCTTTTTGGCTTTTCGTGGATAGTGTTTTAGCCACGTACAAAATAGGGAATTTCAAATAGGTACATTCATTTATTTGTACTATTGAGCACGATCTTTTTTGTATCAAAACTTTTTTAAGAATAAAGCATCTCAACCAATAAATAAAAAAAAAACTATAACTCACTTGTGAATAATAGCAATGAAAAAGTCACAGTTTGATAACAGGTATCATTATGTGCCTAATTGCGGTGAAATTAGAGCCACTTTATGAGCAAGTGTGTTGAAAAGTATTTTATTTTATAGCTGTCAAAGCCGATTTCTTAGATTGTCACGACTTTAGGTACAAAATATCCTTTCTGATGAGCAAGGTAAATTACCGCTGAGTGACATAATCTGCTTTATATCCTGAAAAAGTAGCTTATCCGTTTCTGTTTGATATGCCACGGATGCATTGCCGTTGATAAAAACTAATTATAAAATAAATAGCCTACAAAATTTTCAGAAATACTTACAGGTAGGTACTTACACATAAAAGTATTGTGAAAAATGGCTAACGGATTTATCTCGTGCATCTTTGGCCTTGGTCAGTAAAAAGTGCATCGGGCAGATCACTTTTTACTGACCAAGACTAATATATTTTATTTATCTCTGTGGATCTGACTGATTAACTGTTTTGACTATGACATTTTAGTTCTACTCCCTCTTTACTACAGTTGAAAAACTATCCTGAAACAATTTTCACACTAATGCTGCCACCTATTACAAAACACCAAAAGTAAGTCACATTAAACGACGTGGTCAAGTAGTTCCTGAAACGAAAGACAGATGGCTCTAAGTTCAAATATTCAAAGAAAAACAGAACTGAAATGACGCGGTAATTAGGAACCAATACCTTTCATGGACGTTCCACTATGGATGCATGAAGTGCTAAATAATATAATATTGATGTTTAGTAGTTCAGTTGTGCATCATTCATTGACACGAACAGACCGGCTTAGAAATGATGCGTGCAGTGTTTGTCACTTTATTCGTCATCTTGGTCACGATTCGTAGAACCGGTAAGTAGATTTTGATAAACTATTATTTTTCATGTTTTGTCAATTTTTTATAGGTGGGCCTTATGTATACTTCGTAAAAAAAATTGTACCTTTGTATTTACTATAAGGATCAAAGATATTTTTTAAATATTTCGCATCATCGTAACATACGTAGATAGTGTGACCAAGGCCTTTCTGACCGAAATGGTGTGGATTTCTTCACGTTTTTGTTACTGTACCAAATCTGTACAGATTCTTTACTGAGTGCATGTAATTAAATGAGGGCATCCTGACTTGCCGTAAGCGCCTAAGGCCCAGTTTTTGATCCGTAGTTAACTCAACCAATGGTTAAATAAGCTAACCAATAGTTTTAAATTTCAGTTAAACGCGTTTCTTTATCAACTGTGAGTTTAAGAAATGGTCAAATAAACTCTCCAACTTAGTTGACCATTTGTGATGATAACAATTTATGAAAAATATGCATTTAAGGTTACACTTGTCTAAAATTCTTCCATACAAACGTAGTCTAAGGATTATTCCACTGTTTGACGATGTACGTTCAAAATAAAAAGTGTTATCAATTTGTCTCATCATTATCTAGCCCTGTAAGGAAGCAGAAGTTAAAAAAGAAAATATTTGAAAGTTATGAGTGTCGAAAGTTCCAAATTTCGATACTAATTTTAATGCATTTTTGGGCGAAAATAAATACCATAAGAAGACGGAAAATTGCAAAACGGCCTCCATACAGGGATAGATTAGCCTTACAGGGATAGATTCAACAATACAAATAATTTTATTTTGAACAGATATATTTAGTCGTTTTTTCATGATATCTAGACTGCCAAAGGTCTGTTTATAAAATTTCGCGCGCTCGGTTTCGTCCTAATTATCCATTTCGCTACAAATTTGCAAAAGTGTGTATTCGTACGCGAACTAGCTTCCTACTGCTCATCACAGCATCTATCTCTTCCGCACGTGTTGTCGGTTGTTATAAAATGCATTTTAACCCCGCGCACAAAATAGTTCGTGCCGTCGATTAGTGTACCCTTAAGCGAAATTTACAATAATTGGTTAAAAACTGAAATTGCTTGTTTTAAAATGGAAGGAACCATCCTACCTATTTTATTTCTCTAAATAACCTTCAGTTATAAGACGCCAGCGTCGTATAAGATACTAACGAGATAAATAACCACTTCGCCCCGCCCTCTGAAAGTTGTGATTTTTGAGAGATTCCTGTGTTTTATAAAGTTTATTGATCACTCGAAGATTTTAATGCGCATAAATACCTACGAGTACCTATGTAATTACCTATTTAAATTGTTCAATAACTCTGTATTCGGAACAGGGTTTTCAATTGTTCCAAGATAAAACAACACGAAACCAATTTAACTCTATGACTAAATGACTAAGTAATTAGTTTTACGTTCTAGCTCAATTATGATAATGATGGTCTTAAATGTTGTTAACATAGAAAAGAAGATGAGTTAAATTATGCCCAAACCTATTGCAGAGAGAACGCATGTGTCTCAGCATTGTGCAACATTACAGAGTGATTATGCTACTTATAATTCGATGTTTCCATACATTACATGCGTATTTGTATGTCTTTAAAATTTTCTGCTGATGTCGCGATACGCCAGAAATAACACCTCTGTTAAAGGTTGTCACCAAAACGATCTATGAATGATATTGATAATTATGATTAGAGTGGGAACATCTTAGTTTGCGGTCCCATTGTGAGTTATTAAGAAGTAGCTAGGAGCTATTTTGTAGTTAAATAATAGCTAAACTGTAATTTAAGCAGAAATAGCAATATAATAGTTCACAAGTTTTCTTATCACATTATTACCCACTAAAATTCCAACTCACCTACTGCGACTAATGTTGTATCTTATCACTCGCAGATTGATGTCTTTCTTCGAGACTAGAATCTAGCAAGGACACAGACTATTCAATAGCTCTTAAGGTGAATTAAGAGCAGACTAGCCATTAGCTTGCCAATATGACCACGTTAGCTCACATTTCGTTAGCTGAAATGTTATAGTTTGCTTACTCAATACTACTACAGTTTGCCAAATGGAGCATCCTCCACCAATCCTTAACACAGTGCCAGTGTGGAACCCTTTCACTGGCAAGCGCCACCTCCTTTGTTGCCCGTCGTGCACAACCATATTCACTTTCCAGTAGTGGTCAGACAAAATTTGACTTTGAAGAAGATAGTTTACCCATAGCTCATCAATGAATGTGACCGTCATTGGCTCATAGTACACTAGCCAACTATTTAAAACTTAACAGTTCTCTATCTAATAGTATGAACGACAACGACGACACGGCTTGCGCAGTGGTTGAGCGATCGGCTGCTGTGCTGAGTGTCGCAGATGCACCGCACGGAACAAATATTTGTACAGCCTATAAATAGTTGTTCCGGTCTGGTTATTTGCGTATATTATGTTTTCATGTTTGTTAATGCACCCACGATACAAGAGAAATGCATGAAAGAGTGGGGCTAAATTTATAAAAAGAATGGGACCGCCTATGACCAAAATGTTAATGATCTCTTTATTTCCAGTCTCACTGCAATGCCCTCCTGGAGAGGACGAAGACACTTGCCCAATAAAAGACTGCAACAGAGACCGTTGTCCAAAACATGAGCAGCAGAGCCGAGAATGCTTCAACAACGGAGAGTGTGGGACTCCCAGGTGCAAATGCCGTTTCAACATGAAGAGGGCAAGGAATGGGATTTGTATTGATACCAGGGACTGCCGTAAGAGAACCTTTTTATTTATTTTTCACTATAGCCTAAACCTTATCTTAAGACTAAGGTTCAGTTTTTTGATCTGTAGTTACGAGTATCTCAACCAATGGTTAAATATGCTAACCAATGCTTATAATGTTAGCCTCACAAATGACCAAATAAGTTGGAGAGTTAATTATTTGACCATTTGCTAGACTAACAATTGAAGAATAAACGCTTAGGGTATCTGACCGGAATAAAATATTTAAATTTATTTGTGACTAGCTGTTCCCCGCGGCTTCGCTCCCGTGGACCACCCCACAGGACCCGTTTTAGGGATTAAAAAATAGCCTATATCACTCAGGAATAATGTAGCTTTCAATTGGTGAAAGAATTTTTGAAATCGGTCCAGTAGTTTCGAAGCCTATTCGGTACAAGCAAACAAACAAACAAAAAAATCTTTCCTCTTTATAATATTAGTTTGTGATATCTTGCACGGTGGCAGACCGGAATAGAAAATATTATAAAATGAAACTGATCCCCCAGGGTATCAAATACAGGGTATCTAACCGGAATAAATCGAAAATTCAAACCATCGGTTAGCAGCTAAGTGTCATTCCATCAACTATGGCTGTGGTCAAAATGCCAAAACGTAAGGGATTAATCGCGTGATTTTTCGATATCGCTTGTCAATCCCATACAATTTTGCCTTTTTAACAATCGCTATTGTCAAACCTTTGATGGTAGAATGTCACTTGTCTAGGGTCTTTTATCTCGCACTAAATCAACGAAAGCAACGCGGTAGCGATTGGTGATATTATGTCAAAATATATGGAATTACCAAGCACTATTAAAATTTCATATGATCAATCATTTTGGCATTTTGACAATCACCATCCCTGATACACACTACACTTCGTCTAGAGGCTTGGCTAACCGATGTTTTATTCCTTTTATCTGCGTTGATAAGTTATTTAAAATTCTAACGACAAAGGCAATTTAATCGATTACATTAATTGGGATTTGTATCATAAACTGGACCTTTAGACAAAAGTCATTCTATCATCGAAAGCGTGGCGATGGTCAAAAAGGCAAAATTGTATTGACAAGCGATATCAACAAATCAGGTGATCTATCCATTACTTTTTGACATTTCGACTATTGTCTTCGCTGACATAGAATGCCACTTGTCTAAGGTATAAAAAATATATACCCTCATATATGTTATTTAATGATGATAATTATTATATAACATTGATACATCGGAGCTCGTGTCTAAATAATAACAGCCGCACGGGTCGATCATCAAGGTTAAGCAACGCTTGACGAGGTCGGTCCGTGCATGGGTGACCATTTCAACATACCGAGTTTCCTCCGTGCCTCGGAAAGCACGTTAAGCCGTTGGTCCCGGCTGTCATTTGAAGATCTTTGGCAGTCGTTACGGGTAGTTAGAAGCTTGAGATCTGACACCAGTCTTGCCAAGAGGTACCGTGTTACCCAGTTACTGGGTTGTGGAGGTCAGATAGGCAGTCGCTCCATGTAAAACACTGGTAATTAGCTGAATCCGGTAAGACTGGAAGCCGACCCTAATATAGTTGGGAAAAGGCTAGGCAGATGATGATTGATACATCGAAAATAGGTTGCCTAGCTAAATCGTGTACCGATGATGTAAAACATTAAAAAAAATATTTCGATCAACTTTCTCGATTGGTTATTTATGAAAATCAAGCATTGACTAAAATAATATATCGCAAGGAATTGAAATAATAAAGGTTGCCTATTTTTCCCTCTACGCAACTATGGAGTTGCCAGGTATAAACAGGCGAGTAAGCGGTATTGATATAACCTCATCAGTTATTTAATCGAATATATCAAATAAAAAGGGCATTTGTTGTTAACCTAACCGCATTAGGTTGCCTGAAAAGTTGATTGAATGCACAGTTGCCAAAATTTAATTACAAATATTTAACATCATCGGTACGCGATTTATCAATATATAATTATCTACCATATAATCCTTGTCATCGTTAAATAACATTATGAGGGTATATATTTCTTATATTTCTTATACCTTACATTTCTTATTTCTTTGTAGAATTTCACTTCTAAAGATTATCTATTATGCTATATCGAAAAAAACAAATGTTTGGGTTTGCCTGCTTCGTACATGGATCTAGTTCGGTTTTCGTTTTAAAACACAGTTAATCCTCAGTTGATACCAGCAAACAATAATAACCTACGGTTGCCATATTTGTAAATATGTGAGTGCCATGTATCTACTGAATCAAATTACCGGACATTGACTTTTTTTTGTTTTTAATATATTTTATAGGCTAGCGCTTGACCACTATCTCACCTATTAGTAACGATGATGTGGTCGACGGTGAGATATACTTGCCTAAAAATAACCTATTCAATCTTGACTTAAAGACTCCTAGATTTCTTACTTTATACACTGAAAGAATTGATAACCAAAAAAGTTTTGTAACTTTCAATTTAAGCATTTGAAAATAAACTTTAATAACATAATATGAACTACAAAAGAAATATGCAAATAGCAAAACTTTGTTTTGTTGGTAGCAAAACAAATTTCGTAACCGGCTACCAAGCCCTTGATATAAATGTTACCAAAATTTGATTTTAGTGAAGTAGTTTTATGTTAGGTACATTGCTTAACTAATATAATGTATAAAAATATTGTAAAATATACATTTCTTGTACATTCTACTCCATAATAATATGAAGTTATGGATACCTTTTAGAACGTACAGCTAACTAAAACCAATATTTGCACGTATAAATATTACCATATGTATTGATATTGCATAAATTAACTTACCATTGAACTGGTGGTTCAAAATTCAGACAAATTTCACGCAAACCCGAAAAATCAAGTCCGTACAACTTGAAAGAAGTGACGAAAACCGACCAAAATAGTGAAACCAGGGTAAAAAGACGAAGAGACTTTGTAATAATCATTTTTTTTTGTCTAATTTCCAGCTCCATTCGAATGTACTCGCCCAAACGAGGAGTACGTGGCCTGTCCACCATATTGCCCATCTGATGACTGCAGGCAATCCTCACCAGATGGGAAGTGTCCTATATTTGGCCAACTACTGATGGTAGTCGAATGCACGCCGGCCTGCCGGTGTATCCCAGGATACTGGAGAATGGATGGGTTGTGTGTGCCTTATGATATGTGTCGTAAGTCAGTGTTAAATTAGTTTTTCACTTTGTTTTTGGGTATGGTGACGTTAGTTGGTTCATTGACGATCAGTGGGAAATCATTCGACTATCTTCCGGCTTTTAACATAACATCACGCTTGATTCCTCGAGGACTTGGAGGAGGCAGGGGTGCATGTATAGTATATCCACGTTTCGCCGGTTGCTCTTGTACTATTTAATATATGTAGATTCCAAGCAAGTTGTATTCTTTCACCCATCACGCTATCATTCACTCTTTTTATACCACATTATCTCTCTTTCTTTGTATATCTTTTATTCCTAACAAAAGCCGTTCATAATTTCTTTGGCCTAGATCTCTATCCATCAACATTTACATCATCACTTTTTTGGCATTAGTCGTTTTATCCAAGCGACATAGGATTTAATAAAAAATGTATTACTCCTGAATGATCTCCATTCCCTCTCATAGAAAGGACATCTGGGTCCCAGCAGTGGGAACGTTATGCTATGCTATGCTGATCTAATTTGTAGAGCTGCCAAAGTGCGATTGCACTGATGCAGTCACCAAATTAAGTCATGTAGGTAATGGTATCATCATCGTATGATGTGTGTGTTACACAGTCTAATCAATGTTGACATCTTTTTCGATTGTGAAACTCATAATATTATGGTTTGACTGTGTGTATACTAATTATCAACAAAGAACATTACATGTGTTTTGCAAATAGATACGTCTGTGATCCAGACCTATTTGGAAAACACAATATGCAATGTTGCATAAATAAAATCAAAATTTCATTGACTGCACATTAAGCACACTCATTCTTAGTCGCTCACAATAGGCCTCTTCAGAAGTCAAATTCACTCAACGGACAATGAGAAGGGGATAAGTATAGCTCAAAGTTTCCCTGCGTGGTCGAATCAGAAATGAAGAGATCAGCAGAAGAACCAAGGTTACCGACATACTCCAGAGACTAGTCAGTGGTTGGGCACATTGCTCTCAGAATGGATTACTAAATTAGTCCAAGAAGTTCTGGAGCAGCAGCCGCAAGTCGCCTATTTTGCCTACTAGGCATATAGATGGGACGGATGGGGTAGGTGGGTCGCGTAATTTCGAGAAATTTGTACTGATGCTTGGGGCAGGCCTATGTCTGGTACTGGTCGTCTTTCGACTGAAATTAAGATGATTGCACAATACACATTGATGATACATTAAGTGTAAACCTCATCACTATGAGGAAGCATCTTAACCAGACGCAGCAGCTACCCTATGGACACGATAAAACAACCAACTGCTCTTTTACAATACTAACAAAGTAGTAATTTTTTTACGAATTTTTTTTATCATTTTTCTTTCTCAATTTCAGCTCAGCACTCAACACCATCAATTTACTTCGGATAGCATACATTGAAATAAAAGGTACCTATATTACGTAAATATTAAAATCTTGAAATATCAAATCGGAAGAGAGATGGCGCTGTGCTCAAGCGATTAGCTTTTGCGCTATTAAAATATGCGAGCTCGATTCCCACATAGAAATAATTTGAATTCAGGATTCAAACAATTTTTAAATTTTAGAATAACAAAGTCTATCTTATGCATTACAACGTTCAGATACCATTGTATACTTTTTAAGACATTTTAATACAAATGGTGACATAAGAATCAACCCAAAATGCAAAAGTCGATACTTGAGTTGCTTACAATACAAATTATCGTGAATGATAAATTTAACTATTGATACCGTTTTAAATTTTGAGATTCCTACCTAGTGGATAATACAAGTACAGTACAATTATTTTCTTAATGTCCCTCGGCAAATTTCGTGTTTCGTCAGTCGTCGGATTTCTATCAGTTGCCCTTTGCACTCAGTGCAGACTGGTCTAGGGCATGTAATATCGGAAGATTTTCAATTCCGATATCGATTTCTAATATTAGATCTCAATATCGGAATTCCGATATTAATATCAGAATTGCGCACTTTCGTTAAATGGTGCATTTTTTTTTGTTAATTGCACAAATTTGGTATAAAGTTGGATTGTGTGCAAAAAAAACACATTTCTGCCGCGACATAATAGGATTTTCAATTGTGTTTCTCTCTAATCACCAGTGACTGTAATCGGGCTCTTATTTACCTAAACTGCACATTTGTTCCCAAGAAACAATGTTGGTCATGTTTCTTTGAAAAAGGATAATGCAAAAATATCCAGAAAATAAATGTTGAAAGTAGTCCCGATAAGTGAAGTGAGTAATCATCATTATCAGCCTTATAATGTTCCCACTGCTGGGACACAATCATCCAGGTAATAGGGCTTAATCCACCACGCGGGTCCAGTGCAGGTTGGTGAATGTCACACGTCTTCAAATTTTGGGTTCTAGGAAATGCCGGATACCTCACAATATTTTCCTTCACCGTTTTAAGAGTGGTGATGAAATAAATTTCACAAAGTAAAGCGCCTGGCTGGGTTCGAACTCACGACCTAGGATACGTAAGTCAGGGCCGTTACCACTGGGCCACCACTGCTCTTAGTGAGCGTCATCGTCTTCCAGCCGAAAGATGTCCACTTTTTTTTTTTTTTTTATTATTGATAGGCTCGCGCTTGACCACTATCTCACCTGATGGTAAGTGATGATGTGGTCGACGATGTAGCGCGCTTACCTAGAAGAAACCTATTCACTCTTGACTTAAAGACTCCCAGGTTGTAGCTCTCAGGAAATACAGACTCCGGCAGGGAATTCCACTCCTTAGCTGTACGCATAATGAAAGTATTCCCAAAACGTTTGGTGCGTATGGGTGGGATGTCCACCATGTACCGATGACACATCGCCGTACGTCTTGTAGTCCGATGATGGAAAGGGCTAGGAGGAATTAGTTCATGCAATTCCAACGCACACTCCCCGAAATGTAACCGATAAAAAACCGACAGACTGGCAACTTGGCGCCGATGTTCAAGGCTCTGGAGCCTAGACTCGACCAATATCTCATTGCCGATGAGCCTCTTGGCCCGCTTTTCGATCGACTCTAGTGCATCCAGCTGGTACTTGGCAGATCCGTCCCAGAGGTGAGAGCAGTACTCCATGCATGACCGAACTTGCGCTTGATACAAGTTGAGCAGCTGTTCTGGCGTGAAGTACCGTCTCACCTTTGCAAGGATCCCCAACTTTTTGGCAGCCAGTTGAGCTTTTGCCTCAATGAATGGACCAAAATTGAGGGTCGATGTCAACGTAACGTCAAGAAGCTCGAGATGGTCCGTTATCGGCACGGTCACACCGCGGAAAGTAGGAGCCGAGTGGAATTGGCTCCTTTTAGCGGAAAAAAGACACGCCTGGGTTTTAGCAGCATTAAACCTGACCAGATTGGCATCGCCCCATTCGGAGACTGCCTGCAAGGACAAGTTCAAGCGCTCCACCATGGCCTCCCGGAGAGACTGGACCTGAGGCCCGGTAGCACGCGCGTTGGACAAGTATCTCTCAGCAACAGTGCTGTCGTCTGCATACCCAAAAGTGCCGGGTTTTAGCAGATCATTTATGTGCAACAAGAACAATGTTGCTGAGAGTACCGACCCCTGAGGGACCCCGGCGTTGATATCCAGTTGGTCAGACGAGCGGCCATCAATAACCACTCGTATAGACCGGTCCCTCAGGAAGTCTGCGATCCAATCGCACAGACCACCGGGCAGACCGAATGACGGAAGCTTACCAATAAGGCTCTCATGCCAGACCCTGTCAAAAGCCTTCGAGATGTCGAGGGAGACGGCAAGCGCTTCCCCGTGCCTCTCGATGGCTTCACTCCATATGTGAATGGCATACGCTAGAAGATCCCCAGTTGACCGATTTCGGCGGAAGCCATATTGGCGGTCACTGAGGATGTCGTTAGCTTCTAGGTATGCCAGGAGCTTGGAGTTGAGCACCCGTTCCATACTCTTACAGAGGATGGACGTTACTGAGATGGGTCTATAGTTGGCCGGGTCAGCCCGACTGCCCTTCTTGGGCACAGGCTGAACGTTAGCTTGCTTCCAAGCGTTCGGTACTTTTCCAGTCTCATATGAAAGGCAAAACAGGCGAGTCAGGATCGGAGACAGTTCAGGCGCACAAGTTCTTAGAACAATTGCCGGTACCCCGTCGGGGCCACTAGCCTTGTTCACGTCAAGATTCCGCAGCACCCTACGGACGTCTTTTTGATGGATGCGAATGTCCGACATACTCGTCTCGCATCCATCAGGAGATGGAGGGGGCCGCGCGTTACCAGAATCCAGGCGTGAGGATTCCGCAAAAAGAGAGGCAAACAAGTTTGCTTTCTCCTCAGCGGAGTGGGCCAGCGTTCCGTCGGGTTTCAGCAGTGGTGGTAGTGAGGGCCGGCAGAAGTTCGATTCGACCGACTTAGCCAGGGACCAGAACGCTTTACTACCGGCTGGATAGGAAGCAAGTTTGGACCCAATACGGCTTATGTGGTCGAACCGAGCCCTTCGCAATACCCTCTTGCAGGACTTGGCAGCCCTATTGAAGGCTCTCTTCCACTGGCTCACGTCGCTAGCTTTGCGCGTCCGAGCGTCGACCCAAGCCAGGTACGCCTCATGTTTCAGCGTGTTGACACGATTGCACTCGGCGCCAAACCATGGCCGGTCAACACTAGACATTGCTACGTCAGAGAACGGAATGAAGTACTCCATTCCCTGACGCAACACGTCCGTCACGGCGTCCGCGCACGACGAAGGATCAGCCGAAGAAAAGCAAATGGGCTGCCAAGGATAAGATGCGAAGAAAGAACGCATCCCATCCCAATCTGCTGACCTGTACCGCCAAACCCGCCGAGTGCCTCTTGGGCTGGGATCGGGCGGGGAGTAGACGGATACAGACTTCACCAGACAATGGTCGGAGCTACCCAAAGGTGAAGATACCGACACAGAGTAGCGGTCTGGATCTGTTGTCAGCAGAAGGTCCAAGCAATTGGCAGTGTGCGAATGAACATCCGGCACCCTTGTTGCTCCCTGGACCAGCTGGGCGAGATTTAACGCAAGCGCAAGCTTTCGCGTCTCTCGCCCAGCATGATCAGTGCACTGGTATGGGAAGAGCCACTCCTGGTGGTGGGCATTGAAATCCCCCAGTATCACTAATTGGGCAGAAGGGTACCGCTGCTGTGCCATATCAGCCGCCTCACACAGATGTTCCGTGAGCCTGGTTGTCTCCTGATCTCCACTGTGCGATCGGTAGACACAGGCGTAGATAATTTTATCCAGGCCTGTGTCCACCAGTGACCAGAGCACAGAAAACCTGGAGTCCTCAAGGTTACGGAGACGCCGATAACAGATGTCGTCTCGGGCGTACATGCATACACCCGCGCGTGGTATAAAATTGTGCTCCAGGGTAAACCCTGGGTATGATAAGTACGACACGTCTGACGGACATCCGATCTGCGTCTCCGAAAGGAAAAGAAGAGCTGGTCTATCAGTCTCCAGGTGGTGATGGACTGCTTCGAGATTAGAGTGCAGCCCTCTTATGTTGCTGAGGTGCACTTTGAGTGACAGGGAGTGCTGCCGCTGTACAGCTTTTATTTTATTTTTCCTTTGCATACTTGAGTGAAAAAAGGTGAGGAGAAGGCAGTGAGATGAGGTTCCACGCTGGCAACCTACAGACACGCACTGACAGGACGCTATCAATGGGGGACTGATCTGGAGACCGCGGGGACGCCCGAGCCCCCCCGGGAATGTCCATCGGGCCCTGTCTTCTGGTCGCCAACCAGCACGATGGTGCATTCCGGGATTTTTCGACAGTTGGCGGGGCAGCCTTTCGTGTGTGGCTGGCACACTACTTGGGCCCCCAACTACCTGCTAACTAACTGCTGAACATAAGCCTCCCCCAAATGTCGTCTCATCCGGTGCGTCTCAAATCCTGTGGATACCCGTAACCGTGATCAATGAAAAAATATTTTTCACAACGGGTTTTATGAATTGGTGTATTTATTTGTACTCTTAAATGCAACATTTTTAGCAATCACATATTATTTTCTCATGAAGTGAAGTATAAGTAAATAAGTGCCTGATTAGTAAACAGAATATCCGACCACTGCTTGTCACCGTAGTCAACGGGCTTAACCGCGCTTTCTCGCTCGACGCTTCACAAGGAGCAAAAATTAAGGTATTTTTCTAAATCCGAGATTCCGATATTCATGCCCTAGACCGGACCCTCTTAATAAACTTGGAAGTCTGATAGAAATCCGACGACTTACGAAACACGAAGTTTGCCGAGGGACATTAAGAATATAGTTGTACTGTACTTAGATAGACAAATTCCTTTTTAAACATAACAAATGTACAGTATTTTTGCTGGGGTAGTTTTTACTCGGTGATTCTACTCGACATCAATATGTTTTTACAATATTACATATATTTATATGTAGGTATCTGTTCTATATTTTCAGGTAAATAAGACTGAAGGTCGAGCAAGTGAGCTAGTATGGAAGTGTCAACAATAACTGCGTTTCTGGAATTAAATTCTTATTTGTTGAAACCACACTGATAATACAAAATAGTTGTTTCGATTTAGCGTGGTAACTGTGGTCATTGACCTTACTATGATAGTACTGAAAGAAAGCCGTTGTCAGGCTGAATCTATTTGTTTTTTTTTTTAACAATAAATTACGATTGGGCTCCTACGTAGAGATATTACGAAAAGGGCAATGACCGCTATTGCCATGCTAAAACAAAACAACTATAATAAATTTATGATTTATGTAATTGAAGTTCACACGTGTTATGTGCCTGAACTAGGTAATCCTGTGTTTCAGGCGAAACTATACACGATACAATATTCTATGAGTAACAATTAGATACAAATAAATGCTCATTTTTGTCATTTATACATCAATTATGCAACCTTTAGTGTAAGATATGGTAAATACAATGTGAGCCTATTAACATTTTATTGTTAGTTCTACATTGTTAATTATTTATTATAATATTATTACTTAGTGTTACTTTAGAACTATTTGTGTAGTTAATAAATAATAAAGCTCTTTATTTTATAAAAAAATAACAGGTTTGTTTTGTTTAAAAATGTACCTACTTGAATTCTACTATAAATCGTTCCAGTCGTCTTCAAACTTCAGGGCGACAAACATACATGGTACGGATCTTTATAATCCAGAAATAGTCGTGTCTCCCGTCAACATAAACATAACATCACGCCTACTTTCCTGAATGGTTAGGCAGAAGTGTACCTAATTTTATTTCGCAAATAATTTTATTTTGCGAATAGTATCGTTTTCTTCATAAGTACAACAGTGTGTACTAATGAAGAAAACGATACTATTTTTCCTTTCCTACAAACCTTGTCCTGAAAATATTACAAACACAACAAAAATAATGAGCCAAATAGGTGCAGCCGTTCTTGCGTTTACTTAATATATTAGGGAATAAGTTTTTATTTGTATAGATAGATATAACGGGGAGAGACCCAATTTACATCAACCGGGCACACCTAGTAAGAAAACTTAATAGTGCTTTGCCCGACATGACCAAATACTTAATGCTCTGGCAGTACCGATTGCGATCACTTTTTTTGTTTTTTTTTGTTTTTGCCGGGGTGTAAAATCCTCATTGGATGTCCTCCACCCTGGGAGGGTGGAGGGGTCTGTCAGACTCGTACTGACTAAAAACCACCCCGGTGTTCCATCTCACACCTACGCTGGGTTCGCGGCAACAACGATACTTCCGCAACCCCCGGCTAGTGCCGGCCCGCCTCCGCGGGGCTCGATCTCGGGTTGGGGGGGGGGGGTGAGGTGTTTAGACCACTAGGTCAACTGGACAGACCAGTTAACTTGACGTCATATTAGCGGAATGGATGACTTTGACGTCACAAAGCAAATTACAATTTACGTCACTGTAAAAAGTTCTGAATAACCCAGACTCTAAAGCGAACTCGGAACTTTAAACAAAACAGGAAAGAAGATCGCCTATTATTAGTTAGGTAGTCAAGGACAAGCATACTGTATCATTAAAAGTGGCACTAATTACTTTAAACGTGCACTAAATCACGAAATGCCCGTTCCGAATACTAATCATTTCTTTTGTTTTTGTATTCATCAAATTATTATTAAGGATACTGGAAACCGACATGTCTTAGAACTATTTATTCGAAGCGATGTGACTCATCATCATCATCATCAGCCTATAGCAGTCCACTGCTGGACATAGGCCTCTCCAATTGCACGCCATTTGCTTCGATTTTCGGCAATTCTTATCCAGTTGCTACCAGCCACCCCACGAAGATCGTCACTCCACCTAGCCTGAGGGCGCCCCACCTTACGTTTTCCAACTCGCGGTCTCCACTCAAGAACACGTCTACCCTCAAGTCTAGCGATGTGACTGACAACCACCAATCGGCATTGGCCTGTGTGTGGTGAAATACGGACTTCTCTTACCGAGGCCTATGTCCTAGCAGTGTCAACATTTTAGGCTGATTATGTTTATGCTAAATCATTATTCGAGTGCCTACAGTAAACAAATATGTATCGGGTTTTGTTTTGTATCAATGGTGGTGATTCGCTGAGATAGGTAATTGTCAGGTGGAATTAAAGCTATACACTGTAATGGGATTTGACATGTCCTAGATCTAAAAATTCGAAGACATATGACACCCTTGGTGAGTTCGAACCTAGGCAGGAACTTTACTTTGCCCTATTACTTCATCACCACTGCTCTAAAAACGGTGAAGGAAAACATTGCATCGTGAGGAAACAGGCATGACGCAGTAGCAGAAATTCGAAGACATTATGTAATTCCACTAACCCACACTGGGCCCGCCACAGAGAGGAGGCCTGTGTTCCAGCAGTGGGAACAGTTTATGGCGCCTTCCCGAGCAAAACGCCGCGCTAGTCGAAGTTTGTGCAGTTTTTAAGAGCTGTCTACTCTTTATTTAAAAAGAAATATCAATTAATACAAATTCATTAAATTTCTACATAATGTTGATTCTAAAATGGTAGTACACTTTTTTTTTAAAGAGGTATATGTGTCACTAATCTCCTTCCAACAAAACCATTAAAATGTGAAATAATTATAGCATGCATCGCCTCGTAAAGTGTTCATTAATATGTTTTTATACTAACACTAATGGATAGCCAATTTGATAACGAACATTTTGTAAATTTTATTTTTTTCAAAAGAACAATAATCGTTTTTATAAAGATTTTATTCTAAAATCTGGGCGTATGAATTACGGTAGTTACGTAATTCATGCGCCACCAGTGCCGCTAGGCCAATAGGAATGCTCACATCTCATGCTGATTTTTTGGTCAGGGTACGGCCTTAAAAGGCTGATTATGCTCAGCTATGCTATGCTATAATGGAATGAACTTTCCAATTGCCAAGATACTCGTAGCAGCATCATGCCTGAAGGTCCCTAAATATTTGGGGTAGCATTTTACTTTGGCTTCGCACCTGGGGCCAATCCGCAAGGAAACGTGCCTAGTTACTGGTTAAATTTTACCTATAACACTGACACTTACTTCCTACCAACATTACCTTTACCTATTTATTTTATTATTTACTTTAGATTTTGATAGGTTCAAATTAATTCAGAATTAGAATTAAACTCAAGAACAAAAAAGAAAAGTTAATTCAAAAAAGCAAAAAACCCGACTGCTTAAGAAGTGAACTAAAAAGACGTAATCAAGAAGACAATCAGGCTTTCTAGTTGGAGGACAAATATTATCCAGTTGGCTGACCAAAACCAGATGTATCCTCCGACTGCCGAGCATTATTTTCTTCTGTTTACATAATTTTAGTTCGATTCGTAAGCAGTCGGGATGTTTTATTTATTTATAAGTTTTTAGTTAACATGTATTTTTTCGGATTAGGTACATTTAAACATACAAGTGTCATATACTTTTGAAATCACCTCTTAAAACCCTTTATTTTGTCATCCCACAAGTTTTAAAAGAAAAAAAAATGGGCCCCCACAATATGCCGACCAAAATCCGCCGCTTTTCTATTTTCCAATTTTAATGTAGCCAATGACACTCGCAAGATTAAGACAAATCGATTGACGTAAGAATCATCGAAATCTGCCAACGCGTTTGGTCTGTAGAACGCCACATACTAACAAACAAACAAACATAGACTGATGAACACATGACCCTCCTTCGGTAATCGGGTAACAAGACCTCAGAGGGCGTGCCACTTATATCATGATCCTGTTGTGAAAAAGGGATAGTGCTATTCATCCCGTAAAGCACTGTCTCTCCCTCACAACGGAATCATAATGGCAATGACACTTCGTAGTACGACCTCAGGTTGCTTCTGAAAATTTTTCAAAAACCCAAGTTTCCGGAGCCGGGATTAAAAACCAAAACATCCCATTCAGTCGCCTTTACGGCCTCATGACCAAAGCACAATGTGCCCGTATTAGAATGGCATAGCAACTAGCATTGACAGGAAACTGTTTACCTAACCGTTAATGAAAATTACTATTAGCGAACAATAAGTGTAATCAAACACCATGATTTCAAATACACAACATTCAAATATAGTTAACGTCACGTAAAAAAGAATGCTGGCTGTTTAAAACACTAAGTAGCTAGTAATTTACCTATTATGATTCTTTAATAAAATAATTACACCTTTATAATAAGACAATAGCCTAGTACTATTATATATAGGACGCGATTGTACCTGTGCGGAGTTATAGTTGCCTAAGTGATTATAAAATGTTTGTAAACACACCCACGAAAGAGTCATTCCTAGTGTGGGCCAACATTCTAAATATAAAAAAAGTAAACCCAATCGCTACTAGAATATTAGTGGAAGATTTGTCCGTATAGTTTTATAATATTCATTAAAATTACCTAATTCATCAAATCTACCAATAGCAGAAGCCGGTTCTTTGCCTTACAGCCAATTCTGTGACGTCATCGTAAAATCGGCCGTGGTCGGAAGTTCGAAATTTATTTTTATTTATTTATTTATTTCTCCATAAAAATTGTACAATTTTGAACATTATGATTTAATTATTAAAGCTATTACATATGTGTCAAAAATAAAAAATGAGCAACAGCGCCTGAGCTAGGCTGAGCCTGTATTTCAGGACGCAGTTCACTTGCCCGAAAATGTGATCAATACAACAGTGGTTATGTTTATATTATATAATATAACTCAAAACAAAATAACATTTTACAACGGAAAGAGTGAGTGTTGTGTGTGGTGTGCTTGTGTTGAATGTGTTTGAGTGTGTGTTGTGTGATTTTGTTTGGTGTGTTTAATAGTTTAACTTTATCTTACTATTTTAAGAAGTTCTTCTGTAGTTTCATAATCACAAGTAATTAGAAAGTTCAACAGTTTGTTTTTGCATTCACGTTTACTTAAGGTATAGATGTTAAGATTAGTATTTAATTTATTATACAGATAAGGACCACTAAAGCAGAAAAATCTATTTGTAAATGAATGTTTAAATTGAAAGGACTGGGGAACTACAGCATTTCGACGACGCTTATGAGGAATATTCCTGTCAAGAAGGGTAAGGGAGTGTTGCTTTAGGATTGTAGTTATGATGTATAGTTGGCGTACGGTCGGTAGGTTCCATGACTGGTATAAAAGATGTGTGGGGTAATCTATGGGTCGGAAGGAGCTAACTTTTAGAATTGCCCGTTGTGCTATTTCAAGTGGAAGCAGAGTAGTTTTGGCAGCTCCACCCCAACATGAAATGCAATAAGTTAGAAACGATTGACAGAGTGCCTTGTAAACCTTTTTTAAAATTAAAATATCTGCTACATACCGTAAATTCTTAAAAACATAGATGAGTTTTCTCAGTCTGGATTGGAGTAATGATAGATGTGCACTGAAGTTCAGCGCTGAGTCCAGTATGACGCCTAAATATTTAACCTCCGATTTCCTGGTCAGACATGGGCAATTACAATTATTAGAATTTGTTCGGTGGAGATGAATAGAGTGAAATTTAAGCGTAAGTTCTATGGGGGGTTTATAAGGACTTCGTGTATAAAAGGGCATGTACATAGTTTTTCCTGCGTTCAGGGTGAGAACATTTTGTTTCAACCAGTCTGACACCCTGTTGAAACCATCCTGTGCCAACGTGAAGGTGTCCTCCCAAGTATTAGCAGAAAATAGCAAGGCTGTGTCGTCAGCATAGGAAACAATGATACCCTGCTTCAGCTTCAGTTCACAGAGGTCATTGAGGTACACTAAGAAAAGTGTAGGGCCCAGCACAGAGCCTTGTGGGACACGGAAAGTGACAGGCAGATCAATGCTAGTGTGGGAATCCACCCTCAGACACTGTCTACGACCACTCAGATAGTCTTGAAACAGTTTCAGCAGCAACCCTCTTATTCCAAGGCGCTCCAATTTAGCTAGAAGACGCGGAACAGACACCGTATCAAACGCTTTGGCAAGGTCAAGGAAGATGGCAAGTGCTTTGTTCCCATAATCAAGTCTCCTAACAATATGGTCTGTAAGCTTATGCACCGCATCCTCTGTTGACCTCCCAGAACGGAAACCAAATTGACAGGAGGAAAGCAAATTGTTGCTTTCGAGATATTTAACAAGTCTACTATTAATTATTCTTTCCAGAATCTTTGAAATATCAGGTAGTATAGCAATTGGCCTATAATTACAGGCACGGTGTCTGTCACCCGCCTTGTGGATAGGGATAATGATAGCTTTTTTAAGTAAGTCTGGGAAGACAGCTCGACAAAGGCAACGATTGAATAAATGCGTTAGGGATGGGACAATTAAATCCTTTATATCTTTAAGTAAGCTATTAGATATTTTATCATGTCCAACTGCACTCGAACATTTTAAGCCATTTATAAGTGACAGGATCTCGTTTTCATCAGTGTCTAGTAGTACAAACGAGTTATTGGTTGTGTGGTTTGAGGCGGGAGCTTCAAAAGGATTTTGAGCCGTTGATGGACAGTTTAGAAGCTTATTCGCCAGGGAACTTCCAACACTAGCAAAGTAATCATTAGCCTGGTTCACAGATGTTTGAGGGGAATCACCAAGAAGGTCGGTGGCAACTGATTTGGTTTTATTTGTGTTTGTTATGTTTTTAACAACTTCCCAGAGCTTCCTATTGTTATTACAATTTTTATCCAATTCATTCTTATCGTGTTGTCTCTTAAGTCTTTTCAGTAAGTCATTACAGAAATTGACTGAACACCCCAAAATGTTGGTAAGTGCTTCAATACAATACCCTCACTAGTTATGACCTGGTTAAGGCTGTGGGAATCTGCTGGATGCTACACGTAAATCCTGGAGTTTTGAACTCTAGAATTTATTTCTTGGCCTAAAACCAATTCATGATCTACAATTTGAATTTTTTGTTTTAGACGTAATAATTATAACGTTCGCGCCGTTATAGTCCCCGCTTCGGGGAAAAATGATTACTTTAGAAACTGTTGCAGTTACGTTATTAACTCACCATAGATACAGTGACGGTCACGGTAAAAACAAGTTCGTTACCTTAAGGGTACACTAGTCGATAATACTTCCATTCAAACGTAGTCTAGGTATAACTCCACTGTTTATCGATGTACGTTCAAAATAAAAAGTGATGTTAATTTGTCTCATCATTATCTAGCCTTGTATGGAAGCGAAAAAGTAAAAAAAGAAAATGTTTGAATGTTATCAGCGTCGAAAGTTCCACATTTCGACACTAATTTTAAAGCATTTTTGGGCGCAAATAAATACCATAAGAAGACGGAACATTGCAAAACGGCCTCCATACAGGGATAGATTAGTAGTTCAACAATGCAAATAATTTCATTTTGAACAGATACGTTTAGTCGTTTTTTCATTAAATCTAGACTCCCAAAGGTCTGTTTACAAAAATTTCGCGCGCTCGGTTTCGTCCTAAATCATTATCCATTTCGCTACAAATTTGCAAGTTGCAGTGTGTGTTCGTACGCGAACTAGCATCCTACTGCTCATCACAGCATCTATCTCTTCCGCACGTGTTATCGGTTGATATAAAATGCATTTTAACCCCGCGCACAAAAAAGTTCGTGCCGTCGACTAGTGTACCTTAAGGTTTATTTTTGTTTAATCCATATAAGAGAGAATCTGCTCTAAGTACTAATTTACCAACTCAATATATTATTGTCAATATCACTCAATACAACTCAGTAAAAAAAAATACAAAATCTGGAAATGGTTAGTCCACTTTTAACGCACTTATTTTAATGCAACTTATAGTCCAAATTGGGAACTTTTTAACCAACTTCCCAAAAAGGAAGAGGTTATCCATTCGACTGTACTTTTTTTTTATGTGTGTTAGAACAGAACTAGTTGACCCGATTTTTGTCTAGCTCAATAAAACATTTATAAAAACCGGTTTACTACCAACTGGAAAGGATTATGCCTTTCTGATCTGTTTTTTAGTATTTAAATATGCAGTAAACTGCTCAGTGCGTTAAGTTCAAAAAGTAGGTAATATGAATAGTAGCACTAACTTGATAAAGGACAGAATTTAAAACCGACGAAGGTATACACGAATGGATTGTACATGAATTTTGTGGAAACCCACGAATTATTTTCTTTTAAAAATAAAATTAAGTATTTAACAAAATCCTTATCGAGGAGGTTGTATATCGTATATATTATTATGTTACTGTAAAAGCCCGAACTACAGTAAATCCTAGGATTTACCGTGGTTCGGGCTTTTACACCTAGGATTTTTACACCTAGGATTTTTAGACCTAGGATTTTTCAAGTCATACTGGTAAAAGCCCGAAATGATCTATGATAACTGCTAATGGCCGTCTTTTACCAGGAATCACACTTTAAGTCTTAGGATTACGGACAGAGATTTGTAAATTCTGGAACAATTGTAATTTATATGACACACTATGATACGAAATGATGAAAACAATTTAAGGACTGACTAATTCGCTTCAAAGTTGGTATTATGTTTGTCAGACTTTATTTTTTCGGCGAATTGGACTATACAGCATTTTAGTGTGCATAGACATTACATTTTATCAAAATTTACAAGTCTCTGACCGAAATACTAATATTTACCGTGTGATTCCTGGTAAAAGCCAGCAATTATCTTGATAATTTCGGGCTTTTACCAGCATAACTTGACAAATTCTAGGTTTTCCGATTTCGGTAGTTCGGGCTTTTACAGTAACATATTATATATCTTGGAGTCACAGTATAATTATTGTTGATTCAAATGTAACGCGCACAATACGACAGCTGGTTTAAAAAAAACACGTTTATGTATATAAATAAAATTAATTGCTGTGCATAATCAAACGTGGCTCAGTTGCGATGATGATCAGGCTGTTGCTCGGTGTTGCTCTTGTGGCTAATATTTTAATTGTAGTAGAAACTACAGGTAAGAATTTTTTTAATATTTATTTTTTTCTGAATTTTCAGATTTTTTTGAGGTTCTTAAGTATTATTTGTCAATTGTATTTTCCGCAATTTGTACTATGTGCTCGTTTAAGCATTTCATTCACTGTTTATTGTAATTTTAGGACATACCTTTCAGTGCTACGTTATGTCCTTTTTAACACGCTTTGATTAGCTTGGTATGTATGTATCTATGTATCTATGTATCAATGTAACGGAATCTTTGAACGTGATTTTCACCCACTTCAAAACGTTGGATTGATTTGAAATTTTGCACACTTATCAAGGACCGATGACAATGCAATAATTTAAACAGTTTGTCCCATTATCCTTACCATTAAAGCGTGTTTTTTACATTTTTTTTATTATTATATATAATCTTCGAAAAAGAAAGATTAAGTTGTCTTTTTTTCTTAGGCCAAAGCACGCAGGCCACCGAGACGAGTGTATCGCCAGCCAGTACATCATCACCTGCATCATCATTTCACGCTTTATCAAGTTCTTCTTCTAAATCACTCGGCAAGTCCAAACGGAAAAGATGTCGTAAAGGTAAGTAATATTCATAGGAAAGCCAATCTGCATACATAAACACACGCTCTTTTCCCATTAGGGGTAGGCTGAAACTAAAGAACGTCACTTGTATCCATCTTTACATACACCTTTTGCTTCATTTATGTTTACACATCTAAAAGTAATACACGAAAGCCAATCTAATACATTCATCATTTAGAATCATCATAGTTTTTAGAAAAAAAAATAAGAAATAAAGGTCCTAATTTGGTAATGCAAACGCAATCGGCAACGACTATCAAAACAGTACAGGTTGCTATTAAATTAAGTAGCAAAACTCCGCTGACTTACGTCTGCGATATATATATAACTTAGATAAAACAAAAAGAAAAAAACAACTTCTACAAGACCCCTTCTTCAGCGGTGGTCACTAAGTTTTTTATACCCCGACGGAAAAAGAGGGATGTAATAAGTTTGGTCGTGTGTATGTGTGTGTTTGTGTATCTGTGTATCTGTCTGTGGCATCATAGCTCCTAGACGGATGAACTGATTTTGATTTATTTTTTTGTTTGACAGGTGACTTTATCGAGTTTTCTTAGCCATGTGTGATGAATATTGGTTTAGCCATTCAAAAGTTATATGCCTTTCACTGTTTGATTTAGGGTATTTTCGCAAGGTATCGTGTCATAAAATTATGTGTTCGATAGATTGTCGATCGAAGCGTGTCTAACTATAAGATAAATTATGTAATTTAAGAAGAACCCATCACGTCTGCGGTTTTTCGCAAACTTATTTATCTTAAACCTGTAGTACTGTCCTTATTAATAATTGCTGATTTGTGATTGATGCTCATTTTTTTTTTATTGTACAGAAACAACGGAATCATTTTATTTCAGATATATATAATTACTGGATTCTGCCAGTGGTGGGATTTTTAATTATCCCACGGGAACATATTCCCGGGATAAAAATATCCTATATGCTATTCCAGACTATAATCAATCTCTATACCAAATTCCATTCAGATCCGTTCAGTAGTTTTTGTGTGCAAGAGTAACAAACTTACATACAAACTTATACACTCACAAACTTTCTTTTATAATATTAATAGAATTAAGTGAGAGTGATTCTGGCGGGACGCGGCGTCACGCTCGGTATCGCAAAGATAGTATTATATTGTAACCATGAGTTCGTTACTCGTAAAATGTCTGTAAAAATGGAATAACTTAACAAAACTGTCTGCTTTTAAAAGGACTGATAACATTACAGTAGGTACCTACTGTATGTAATTATACCTTTATTTATAAACATTCAGACACAAAAAATTAAACTAACTTCTGCAAGCGGCTTCGACCACATATGTATGTCGGAAATTATACTAAAGGGACGTACTGGCAAGATGAAAAGTGAAATGCTATTTCCGAATTCAAGACATGGTATGCCGATGTGCACTGTTTTATCCAAATCTGTTCAACCCATGAGGCGTGATTGACTAAAAAATATTCAAACATCTAAACATCCAGACTTTCATATTTATTTTATGAGTAGGAAGAAATTAGTAGGATTCAAAATCAAAATCATTTTTTTTTTATTTTACATATGCCTACATGGGCACTTATAAAACGTCTACAAAAGGTGCACGGTTCGGGTTAGTCGTTTCCTATGGAGAAGAACCGGCAATAAACTCCATGGTTACTCTTTTAAAAATATTAGTGTTTACAATATTTCCATGTTACAGCATTAGTACTCGGATATGGGGAGACAACGTAGGCCCGACAATAAGTCGTACGAAATTAAAAAAACAAACAAAAAAAAATATGTGAAACGAAAAGTTAACAAATGATAACAATCATCTAGAAATCTAGAAAGCCTACAATGTTCACACATTCACAATCGGTAAAAGAATCTATACAAAGGTAAAAAAAACACTAAATAAAAAAAATAAAAATAAAAAACAACACTATTCGCCTGTTTTTAACCATCATCATCTGCCTAGCCTTTTCCCAACTATATTGGGGTCGGCTTCCAGTCTTACCGGATTCAGATGGGTACCAGTGTTTTACATGGAGCGACTGCCTATCTGACCTCCACAACCCAGTAACTGGGTAACACGGTACCCCTTGGCAAGACCGGTGTCAGATCTCAAGCTTCTGACTACCCGTAACGACTGTCAAAGACTGTCGCCTGTTTTTGACCGACTTCCCAAAAACGAGGAGGTTCTATTTTCGGCTGTATGTATGTTTTTTTGTTTTATGTGTTTTCACCGATATCGCCGTGAATTATGGACCGAATTTGAAAATAATTTTTTGTTTGAAAGAGTAAATTCCCGAGGTGGTCCCATTGGCACCAAGTCGGAATCTGATGATGGAATCCCATGGAAATCGAGGGAACTCCTTAAATATAATAGGCATACATAATATATAAATTATTTTGATATTTTCGTCAACACGGACACGGTGGTGAAGTGGAATTGATAAAGAAGACCAAAGATGGCCACTGGATCTCCTTAATAATAAGTATGTCACGGGTATAAAATATCTCGAATAGTTATATAAATAAATGGTACTGATGAAAATGATACCATCGACCTGATCTGATGAGTTTCATAGACACCGACTTCGGCAAAGAAAGTTATTTTTCGCTTTGTAGTGTTTTGCTTTGGATGACAGTTTATTTTTTTAACAATTACTTACCTATAATCATCCCTAATGCTTGGAGTATGATATTATACCTTGGTAAACTACTCCTAAGCTCTAGACATGTAACCGAAAAAAAAACAAAAACATAGTATACTAGCTTCTGCCCGTGGCTTCGCTTGAGTTGAAAGATAAAAAAAATGCTCCAATCGCCACCAAACACGAACAGGATTATCCACTGGGTCAACCAAAACATTGTCTGAAAATTTCATTAAAATCGGTCCAGCCGTTTGGGAGTCTATAAGGAACATACATACATACTTTCTCTGTTATATATATAGATTACAAGCGCTATTGAAATGTCACGTGATCACACGATTACATTTTGGCATATCGAACATTGCCTTCCCTAATTGTAGAATGTCAATTTATCTGAAGCTTCCGTTTCGTTTCGTGCTCTTTGTCGATTTATCCAGACTAAAAGCATTCTACTTCCAGTTGTCACGGACATTAATAGAAATCATCTTGTGTTCTAGACCGTGTACAAATTCCAAAACCAAAAACACGATACGGATCTCTAATTTTGGTCATTCAGTTTAGTGTTGGTGTATCTTCTTCCGGATATATATATTGCATAATAAGAGAAGCTGACCTTTTCAAAGATTTATATTATCTACCTAATGCAACATCATTAAAAGATAATAATAATTCTCTGTGCTCAACGTGCTCAACAGAAGACATATTGAGGTCAAAATGACGACTCGGGTACATCCATTCAAAGGTATGAGGTATCCCCCAAAATCAAGTTTTACATACTAAACCATCACTTAAGTATGGAAAATCGTGACGCTATAATACCGGTTATCATTAGTTTTTATACGTGTGTTAAAACATCATTAGCGCCAAAACGTGATGATACGATGACGTCATTTTTCCACAGTATGTTCGATCCATGGCATTTATGTTTTTAGGTGATTCAGACGTAAATGAAAAGTAATAAGTAAATATACATTTGGTTATAGAAGGAAAATGCTAAGCAGATGATACTCACTTTTTTTAAATTTTATCAAATTTTAAAAATTTATTTTTTCTGATTTTTGATAAAATTTTAACGTTACTTAGAAAATTATAATCTACTAGATTTTGAATGAAATTCAAATTCAGATTTAAATATATTTTCTTCCAACTATGCTTTAATTGCATCACAATCACACTAAAAACTCAGTACAAAGCGAGTCTTTAATACTCTAGAGCAATAAAAATGTATGAAATTTCATTATTGCACTGTTTTTTTTTAATCGCACCAAAAGTTGCCAATCTCAATGGATTAGCTCTATTCAGCCAGCCGATGTCAATACTTTTTTTTTACGTACGTATTATTCATTTCTATACTACTTGTTCCAAATTTAAAAAATGATTGCTGCTAACTATATATAGCCCTCGTGCCTGTTAGATTAGTGATTATCACATAATCAGGCACTCGGTGCAATAATAAATTACTTTGTGCTCGATGCAATAATCTACTATTATTGCTCAACACAGTACATATTCAAACATTTCCAGATGTCAAGTGAATGCGCAGTCCAATGTGTTGCACCAATTTAGGCATGCATAATTATCATTAAAATTACACAATGTCATAAATTCCAATTAATACCCTATGCAATTTTATATAATCAAAATTATTACCCTATATAAAATCATACAGTCAAATTAATACCTCATAAAATCTCATAAATTAACACCCTATAAAATGTCATAAATTCAAATTAATACTTTATACGATGTCATAAATTCAATATAATATCCTATTAAATTTCATACATTTAAGTAATACGTTATACAATGTCATCAATTCAAATTCATAATTATGTAATGTCAGAGTTTAAAATGTCATAAGAATTTAGTTATCCTGTCAAGTAATGACTAATGAACAATAGAGAAATAATTACTTTTGGGTTTTTAACGATTTAGTCAGCCATTTTAGTTAGGGGTCCATCTGTAAATACTACAGGTACCAACATTGACCAACAATACAATAAGGTACCTGCTGGATCATTGTGTTTTTGTATTATGTCAATTTAAATAAATACCTACTTGTATTGCAAATATCTTGCCAAAGTAGAATGTGAAAAACATATTCCAAATCCATTTGAAGTAAAGGCATGATTTACTACCGGGTCATTCTATACCGTATTATCATTAAAATAATAACATTACTAAGAAAAGATTATGATAATTACATTTACACAAGTGGCAACTTATGGCAATGAAAAGTTTGTAGACCAATAAACTTGGTTCAACAAATTCATATTGTTCACTATTTACTCAGTCGAAGTTACGTCATTTTATTTTATAAAATACATACCATAAAATAATGATTATGAAAAAAGTTATTGTTCTCTATGTAAAATTTCGATTTATCGTTGTTTAAATATAATGGCTTTTCAATTTGAATGTAACTTAACAACAGTTTTAATAAATCGAGAACACACATCACATCACACACATCACATCATCAGCCTATTAATGTTCCCACTGCTGGGACACAGGCCTCCTCTCTGTGAGAGGGAATGGGCCGTAATCCACCACGCGGGCCCAGTGCGGGTTGGCGGATATCACATGTCTTCGAATTTTTGGTTCTAGGACATGCTGGTTTCCTCACGATGTTTTCCTTCACCGTTTTGAGAGCAGTGGTGATGAAATAATTTTACACAAATTAAAGCGTCTGCCTGGGTTCGAACCCACGACCTACAACTTGTAAGTCGCGGCCGATACCACTGGGCCACCACTGCTCCTCACACACACACACAACACACATTATAACAGGATATTCATACCTACTCAACTACTTCTAGATAACATAAATCCAGAAGTAACTTAAATAGCTAACTTCTATAACTTATGCCCGTTTTCATAAATACTGCAATATATACTGCATAAATCTTTTGGCGACAACCAAAAGTAATGCTTACCTAAACAAAAGCGTACTTAGTTTTTTTTTAATACGCAATAACATTTACGTGTCAACTATTGAGTGATCAAACGAACTTACCTGTAAGTGATGTTCGATCATCATTATATGAAGACTATGTCCTTCGATGATCACCATGTAGTTTCCTCTATTTCCATGGAACCGACGCACGATTATTTAAAGCTTGCCACAGCAAAAATGAATTAATTTACTGTGCACTGAACGCAACCGGGTGCTAACTTCCGCTTCCGCTGTCATCTGTAAGCTCATTTTTTGAAAGCCACACATTTATTACAATTTCTGGGTAGTTCAGGAAGGATACTTTTGAATGGGTTCTGGGTGGGCTCCTGATCATCGAAGAGTGTCCTTAATCCATCTACTAATTGTTGACACTGCAGCCTTTTTGTATGGTTTAAAAAGGTTTTTAATATTGTTGTTGTGGTCTTTAGTTCTATGCATGTAATCTATAATTGACCTAGCAGGGCAAATCTTAGGTTCATTATGAAAAAATGGAAGAATTAAATTAGGCTGGTACCGGCCTGGAGCAGTATTTTTGATAAAAATCTGGTATTTTGATCGGTAGCTGGTTACCATTTTGTACTATATTGTCAACCATTATTAATGAGATAGTTTGAATTCTATGACCTTGAAATTATTGTCTTTAAAATGATTAAGAACTATAGAAACATCCCAAACATAGTCATATTTAGGTATTGTTGGTCTCAATTTAAATACTCCTTTGAGAAATCTTTTAATCCTATCATCGTTAGATAATCTTGGACCTATAATTAGGCTCAGAGCTGATTTATCTGAATTTAGTGTATTGTAGGATGAACCTCCATTGAACTTATCAGTTAAAAAAGAAATTATGTTAGGAATAGAACTATTAAAAAAATCTAGATTATTGTTATTACATTACTCACGCCAACCATTAATGGTTGATTGATATTGTTTTAGTGTTGATTCAGTGATAGAGGCTAACATAATCTCGGCAGACGTCGCTGTTATTCCACGCCTCATAAAAGCTTCCCTGACAGTACTCATACAGCAAGTCTCATGTTCTTTCTGAGAGGGTGTAGGTTGCCCGCATCTGAACATAAAAGGTTATTTTTTGGTTGAATAATCATTGGTTCTGACACTAGCATTGACATAAATAATGGGTACCAAGGTTGAGTAACCCAATGTGGTACTATAACAATACCCTTAGCTTCGTCAATCTTAATTTTTTGGAGTGTTTTAAGAATTAATGAAAATGGCGGAAAGGCATAGAAAAAAAGGGTGACCAGTCAATTGTGAAAGCATCTATTGCATATGCATCTGGGTCCCTATGCCATGCAACATACTTCTTACATTTATAATTTAGCCTTGATGCAAATAAATCAATATTGGGCAACCCAAAATTGTGTGTTATGCAATCATATGTACTTTTCTCTAAACTCCATTCTATTTCTGTTTTATGCTTTCTTGATTCTGAGTCTGCAATGTCGTTATCTTTTGAGCTTATATATGAAGCAAATAACCAGATATTTCTTGTTTCACACCATTTCCATATTTCTTCAGAAATTGAGTGGAGCTGAGGGTACTGAGCACCACCCATTCTGTTTATATAACTATTGGCTGTGGTGTTGTCAATTCTTAATAGAATTTCACAGTTATTTAATCTATTTACAAAAGTTTTCAATCCAAGGAATGTAGCTTTTAGTTCTAACACGTTAATATGCATTTGTTGCTCCTCTAGTGTCCAAAAACCATGCATTCTTTAACTAGCACCACAACCAGATAAGGATGCATCAGAAAAAATCTCTATTTTAAATGTATGCTGTTTGAAAGGTGTCACTGCTTTTTGTATGTTGGATTTCCACCATTTTAAATCTTGAATGCACCAGGTAGGTGTAGAAATCTAACATTCATAATTATGATTATATATTTTTGTAAAGATAAATATCTATGTCTTTCTAATTTCTTTGTATATAACCATCTATAACAAATGGCAGGGCATATAGAGGTTAGTGAACCTAAAACTTTAGCCAAGTGTCTGATAGTGTACTGTTTATTTTTAACCAACTTCCCAAAAAGGAGGAGGTTTTCAATTCGACTGTATTTTTTTTTTTTTTTATGTGTGTTACCTCAGAACTTTTTATTGGGTGAACTGATTTTGATGATTCTTTTTTTATTTGAAAGCTGGTGCTTGTCGTCTGGTCCCATTTAATTTTCTTCAAGATCTGGTGAAGAACTTCGGAGATATTCATTAGAACTCTTCAAAAAATTACGGCATATCACTCGGGATAGCTGCAATAGCAATTCTATTTATTGTTTACACCACTTCATAACATAACATCACACTGGTACGCTCTAAAGAGGTACTCAGGTGTGAACAGTTCACCCTGGTATACCCTCATTCCATGGGTTTTGTTTAAGTTTCATGTTATAAGGTTAAACTATTTTGTCTTCTCTTTGGGTATTATAGGTACCTAGCCTATAGAACTGGTCTATTATGAACCACAAATAAAAAGTGAAAAATAAAAAAAACATTTTTACAAAAAATACAACCGACTTCAAAATAAAAACACTACAAAGTGAAAAATAACTTAAATTTCGGAAGTCGGTGTAAAAAAAAAACGAAGAAACAAAAGCACGAACACCGACTTCCGAAATTTAAGTTATTTTTCACTTTGTAGTGTTTTTATTTTGAAGTCGGTTGTATTTTTTGTAAAAATGTTTTTAAGTAGACTATTGATTAATTCTAAGTTGTGTTTTCTTTTTGTTCAGGTATTTTGAGTGTCATGTGTTTGGAATCAAATATAAACTCTAAAAAGCTACATTCCTTATTTGGTGTAATATTGCTTTTTTCCTTGTTAATTATGAAACCCAGGTTCTGCAATAAATTACATGTTTTTTCTATATTAACCTTACATTGTATATAATCTTTTTAAATACATAAAAAAAAAATCTAGGTATTGAACTGAGTTTAAGCCCCAGGATCTTAAGGTAAAAACCACTGGTTTTAGAATTTTTGTAAAAACAAAGGGTGCAGTGCTTAAGCCAAATGGTAGAACATTGAACTGATAAAGTTTGTTTCCAAATTGAAATCTTAAGTATTTTCTATCATACTTAACTTATCATACTTAACTTTACTGCAAGTTATCATCCTTACCTTGTTGCCATTCCACCAATTCGAACCAAGCGCTTCCAAACATCCTTTATAATGCGCACAGCGAATGAGTGGAACTCACTGCCTGCGTCTGTGTTTCCGAACGCATTCAACCCGAATCTCTTCAAAGTTAGAGTGAACAGGCTACTTCTGGGTAAGCTCACTCCATCGTAGACTCTGTCTCTGTCACCTATGACCTAGACTAGAGTCAAGAGCGAACCCATTATAAATAAAAAAAAAAAAAAAAAAAAACATTTTCTTTAATTGATATCATAAAATAGGCATCGTTAAGATCTAAGTTAGCCATATAACAGTCTTTAGTTATAATATTTGAAGCTGTTCTATAATCTTCTAATTTAAAATGTTGTGTTATTATAAACTGATTTAATTTCTTCAAGTTTAAGATAAATCTGTATGAAGCATTTGGTTTGCTAACAACAAAGATTTTTGAAAGGAACTGATCTTTGATGGGTGCACATTTAGAAATGGCACCTATTTTAAGTAGATTTTCTATTTCCCGTATGATGACCATCTCCACCTTATTTGAAAAAGAGTCATTTGATGGTGGATATAACTCTTTAGAGATTTTTTGCCAGTTATTGTAAAAAAGTTTTAACCTGCCAGTTTGTGTCAGTTCCTGTGATGACGTTGACTGTTGAAATTGGATCTCCGGTAGCCTCCCCGTGGTACTGCTGCACCTCTCCTTTGAGTTGTTTGGCGTGGCCCACGTTCTCTTGGCACGAGGCTCCGTGGACAGCTGCTTCTGTGTTGGTTGCCGAGGTGGGCCCCTCCAGTTTAAAGGTTGTGTACCTTTGAATGTGTTCTTAGGAGGTGGTTTGAATTGAAGCCGTGTCTCCCGACCTGTCTTCCCGACAGATTTTGCAGTTTCAAAGAGGTTATCTCCAAACAGGTACTTGTCTGGTTTGGTTTGTAAGAGAGTGTCTCTTACATCTTTGTCCAGATCTGATATTATGAGGTTTCTTCTTATTTTGTTTTCATTTTGGTAGAGATCAGCAAGTATCTTTCCAGTATTATTAAGTATCTCCAGTAAGTTTAATTTTAATTGTTTTGGTTGCACCTCTGTGATTACCTTTTCTATTGCACATGCAAGCCCAGCAATGACATGGCTTAGCATTTTTTGTCTTGCTTCAATAGTAAGATCTCTTTTTTTATTTGCCTCGCTACATGCAGCGAGCGTCTCTGGGTTCAATTTTGGCACAATTAAGTGAGGACAGTTTGACGGAGGTAGGATATAAGTTTGTTGAAGAATTTATTCTTTTTCAGCTCTGTCGAGACCATTTTGAATAGAATAGAATAGAATAGAATATACTTTATTGTACACCACAAAAATTACACATCTATTTTATAGGAAATCTTAATTATACGGGTACAAAGGCGGTTTGAATTATGTTCTCCCACCTCTCTGCAACCTCGTCTGTATGTATTTTGTATCCAGTTTCTTGTCGTTTCGTATTATTAGATCCTAGTACTAAAATTACGTCCTCGTCGAGTATGTTTTCCTTATCTGAAAGAAATAATTATTAAGTTACCTTGTGATATGTATGATGTACACCCCCCTCCTTCTTTATTTCTTCTATTGTTACAATTACCACATTTATTTATGAGCATTTCGTTATATAGGTACAATTTGCCATTGAGAGGTCCCTCAGTACCAATCCTAGGCAGTACCACACCGCCGTGAATGACCCCACAGTGACAATCCTTGGCGTGTTAATGTCATCGAACAACCCCTCTGTGATGATCCTAGACATAGTTATGACCATTAAACGACCCCACAGTGTCGATCTTAGGTCTAATCAACGTTCTTGTTTGTGAACAATACAATGGCGACGATGTCGCAAGTACGAAAATGCTGTTAAGGCTACCTTGTTGGTCATCCTGGACCTCTTGCTAAGTCTCAGTTTGAATGTCTTTTTGAACATCTTCTTGAATATCTGGTGTAGGTGATCTAATCACATTGACAGTACTATTAGGTAATTCTTCCGGTGATGTCGATGACGATCTTTCTCTTCGCCTTCTTATTTTCTTTTCTAGCTTTTTGATTTTCTTTAAAATGTACTCGTCACTATCAATGTCTTTATTTCGTTTGTGTTTTGGCATGTTTAGTTAGAAAAATTAACTGGTTGTAACTTTGATTTAAAAAGATTCTAATTCGAGGTAATAATTTTACGTCATTCGTCGTTACACGAAAAAAAGGAATGACCTTACAGATGACAGCGGAAGCGGAAGTTAGCACCCGGTTGCGTTCAGTGCACAGCAAATTAATTCATTTTTGCTGTAGCAAGCTTTAAATAATCGTGCGTCGGTTCCATGGAAATAGAGGAAACTACATGGTGATCATCGAAGGACGTCTGAAGTATAATGTTAGGAAAAACGCGCTTATTGATCACAAACACATATGTAATTACAGCAATAGTTGCTATACTAATGCTAATACCATATAGTTATGGCTGACAACTAAATAAAAGAAAAACACACGCAATTTAACCTACCAATGCCAACAAAATAGAAAGTATACAAAAGGAAGGAAGCGGGAGTGGTTCCCATCGTCCTCGAGAATTGTTACCTAAACTTGCCGGATTCACTAGGGTTGCTACTATATTTATTCTGAATTTAAAAAGAAGAAGGTAGTATAACTTCACAAACATAAACACAACGATTCGTTTAAACATACATCATATCATGCGTGCCTCAGACTTTAGAGGATAGCCAGAACATTAAATATCAATTAATGATCACGACTCCACAAACGACGAAGATTGGAAGGTAACAAGACATAACAATGGTGTAATAATCATCACACCAAAAACATAAAAATGCACCAAACTCGACAAAAACATATTCGGTCTTATTGCAAAAAACTAAATAAACCTTGGTTTAAACCTGACCTATCAAGTCCAGGCTTATCTGCAAAACCATGGTCTAAATTTGTCCGTATTACAAAACTTAAAGAACCGTGGTCTTCTTAGTACCGTCAGTTGAACCATTATTAATATATCAATCACAGATTAATACAAATATCGTTCATTCACCACAATATCATTATATTGCAACGTTCCGTTTGCCCAGAAAAGAAAACGTATTGATAATACGATAAGGATTAAATGATGTTTAGGACTGTTAAAAATATGAAGACTGTTATTTTGCATGGATATAAACATTAGTTATATATCGATTGCAGTTTTGTTTAGGTTTAAGAACCTTACTTAATGTCGCATTAATTACTAATATTACATCTACGTACGTGTAAGTAAACGTAACATTCTCGCGCGTTATAATTATAAAACCATAACATTATACAAAACCAATGCAACTTGAACAAAGTGCATTAAGCTTTGGAATTTTTAAGTTATTCAAGTTCCTGTAGTACCGTATGGGACGTAAAGAATTTCACCATCCCATATCTTCCCGTGGGTGTCGTAAGAGACGACTAAGGTATACACCAGAGATACTGTTTAATTCCGTCATACTCGAAGGGAAAACGCCACAGGCATGGTGCAGGGGTGTGGTGGTACTCTTCTTCAAGAAGGGTGACAATGCCCTACTAAAGAACTATAGGCCCATCATACTTCTTAGCCATGTCTACAAGCTGTGTTCAAGAGTCATCACAAATCGTCTTGCGCGCAGTTTTGACGATTTCCACCCTTCCGAACAAGCCAGATTTCGTAAAGGCTTCAGCACCGTAGACCACATATGTACATACGCTGCGGCAGGTTATACAGAAGACTGAAGAGTACAACCTGCCTCTCAGTTTAGCGTTTGTGGACTAGGAGAAAGCCTTCGATTCGATCGAGACTTGGGCTGTACTACTACTTGGTCTCTTCAACGGTGCCAAATTGACTACCGGTATATCGAAGTGTTCAAGTGTTTGTACAAAAACGCCACCATGTCAGTTCAACTTCAGGATCAGACCTCGGAACCAGTCCTTCTGCAGCGAGGTGTGATACAGGGAGACGTCATATCTCCGAAGCTGTTTACCGCTGCACTGGAGGATGTCTTCAAGGTTCTGGACTGGAGAGGGCTAGGCATCAACGTCAATGGCGAGTACATCACTCACCTTCGGTTTGCCGACGATATAGTGGTTGTGGCTGAGACCATGGAGGATCCCAGTACAATGCTCGATGACCTCAGTAAAGCTTCCGAAAGAGTGGGTCTTAGAAAGAACATGGACAAAACCAAGGTGATGTTGAATGCCCATGTTACACCCACTCCTGTCAAGGTCGGCGACTCTACACTCGAAGTTGTGGACGACTATGTCTACCTGGGACAAACGATCCAGTTGGGTAGGGCTAACTTCGAGAAAGAGGTCAACCGTCGAATCCGACTCGGCTGGGCAGCGTTCGCGAAGTTGCGCGGTATCTTCTCGTCCAACTTACCACAGTGTCTCAAGACGAAAGTCTATGACCAGTGTGTGTTGCCAGTGATGACATATGGCTCTGAGACGTGGTCGCTTACAATGGGCCTCATCAAAAAGCTTAAAGTCACCCAAAGGGCAATGGAGAGGTCTATGCTCGGAGTTTCCTTGCGTGATCGAATCAGAAATTTAGAGATCCGCAAGAGAACCAGGGTTACCGAAATAGCCCGAAGAATTGAAACTTAAGTGGCAGTGGGCAGGGCACATTGCTCGCAGAAAGGATGGCCGATGGGGCAGAAAGGTTCTGGAGTGGCGACCGCGAACCGGAAGAAGTTGCGTTGGAAGGCCTCCCACCAGGTGGACCGATGACCTGGTGAAGGTTGCGGGGATCCGCTGGTTGCGGGACGTACGAGACCGGTCAATGTGGCGTCGCTTGCGGGAGGCCTATGTCCAGTAGTGAACGTCTTTCGGCTGATATGATGATGATGATGATGAAGTTCCTAATCGATCAATTGCCTCTTTGTTAATAATGTATTGTGATAGACGAACATAAAAAAAAAACATCTGAGAATTGGAGTACCGAGGCAAAAGTAATATCCTCAATATCAATTAAATCTACTATGTTAATATCCATTTACGGGTAAAAACAACACAACACAATGAAAAAGATGGTATAACCCTTTGATTATACAGGGTGGAATTTTGTAATGCCACCTGGAGGGAAAGTACTCTTAATACTGCAGATAGAAAATTTTACTCAAAGGAAACATTCCTTTATTTTTGAATAGAAAGCAAACTGCATTCAAAGATTTTCGAAAATTCTCCTCTCCCACACCCGGGAATCGAACCGGCTAAAATCTGAAAAAATATACCCTGTACTTTTATTGCATCGATCGTTAGGGTCAATTATAAGGATGAAATCTCTCTAACAAACATGATAAATTAAATGAAAGGAAATCTTAAATTAATTTAATTATTTACAAAAAATGGTAAACTAACTAATTAGTTGCTTGAAATGGGCTCCATTCTCTTGGATACACAAGTTTATTCTTTTAACGAATTCATTTCTAGTAACCTTTAATAAAGTGTTGTGGTGAATATTATAAATCGTATTCTGAACTTCAACTCTCAACTCGTTGTCATTCGCATAAGATTTCAAGTAAATATGATTTTTTACATATCCCCACAAAAAAAAATCTAATGGGGTGAGATCTGGCGATCTCGCAGGCCATCTGATTGTGCCGTTTGTACCAATCCAGGTATTAAAATGGTTATTAATGTAGGCAGTAGTGATTCTGCTGTTATGTGCTGGAGCACTATCTTGCTGTAGAATTATTTGGTTTCGCTCTTCCTCGGGGAAACCATTTAACTCGTTTCTTAAGAGATCCAGTATTTAAATATACTTGACAGTGTTTAAATGACCTTCGTACACGTGGACTAACACTACATTATTCCTCATAATTCCGCACCAGACGTTGAAAGAAAATCTTACTTGATTGTTAGTTTCATGAACACGAACAGGATTCACTCGAGACCAATAATGGTTATTGCGGCGATTGTACATGCCATTATTGCTGAAGTTGGTTTCGTCAGACCATACAATGTTACTCAAAAAATTAGAGTTTCGGTCAATTTCTCCAACCATGTTTTCACAAAATTGTAATCGTCTCTCACGATCCCCAATTTGCAATTTTTGCACCAACCGACCTTCACACGATAGCATTTATACTTATACTTTTTCAGCACTTTAAGTACGCGAGTGTGGGTTGTTCCTAATTCATCGGCAGCATCTCTACTTGAAGCCTTCGGAAATGATTCAAAGTATGTTAAAACATCTATTTCAAAATCGAAATAGTTTTGCTGAATAGTTTGCCGTCTCTTCTTGAAACCACCCGTATTCTTTAAATTTTCTACCATTCTTTTCAATACGAACCGAGTTGGTGCCTGTCGGCCTTGATATCTCTCTCCATACCACCGCAGAGCATCACGTTTTTGTTATTTAAAAAATAATCCTCCATTAAATCAAACTGTTCTTGATAAGCCATTTTCACCGTGAGACAAAATGTGAAATGAGTTGTAAAAACAATCAAATGTGAATAACAACTATGACAATCTAATTTTCAAATTTTGATCCAACATTCCATATTTAAATTACCTCATACACGCAGCTACGAGTATGTCGCAAAGGAGTCTGCATTACAAAAGATGGATGTTAGTTAAAGAGCTTTAACTTGACTCATTGAATTTGTAACTTCAGATTTCCTGGTTTTCCTTTTATTTAATTTATCATGTTTGTTAGAGAGATTTCATCCTTATAATTGACCCTAACGATCGATGCAATAAAAGTACAGGGTATAATTTTTTCAGATTTTAGCTGGTTCGATTCCCGGGTGTGAGAGAAGAGAATTTTCGAAAATCTTTGAATGCAGTTTGCTTTCTATTCAGAAATAAAGGAATGTTTCCTTTGAGTAAAATTTTCTATCTGCAGTATTAAGAGTACTTTCCCTCCAGGTGGCATTACAAAATTCCACCCTGTATACTTGTCTAGATAGAGCAATGCAAACAAACGACGCGCTAAAACTGTCTCCAATTGCGTGATATGTGCGAGTACCGCTCGTGTACTTATTGTCGTCAAACTGTCAAGGTATGCGTGTTTAGGGATGCCTGTTCCAAATTATTAACCTACATTTTATTCTACAATTTTCCTACATAATTGCAACACAGTCTGATGGCACAAACCAGCATAATTAATTATTTTTCGTGAACACGTTACTCTTAGGTGTTTCAAAAGACACTGACGTATGTTAGAAGCGAGTCTACCAATTATAGTAGACTTTATTTGGGCCGTTCAGGTAAGGTCAATGTGGCATCTAGACAAGTATATAATCAAAGCTATAACCTAAAAGTGAAACTTTGACAGATACGATTTAGACCATCGTTAAACAAGGGGCCGCCGAGGTTTAGCGTTAGACCATGATATGTTCTATGGTTTATCGTTAAACCACGATTTGTAATATCCATTTTGTGTAAATCACAGTTCATAGAGATTTAAACCTGGGTTTTTGACATAATCAGGCTTTTTGTAATAAGACTGATTATGTCAAAAAAGTGTGTGTCGTGGTGGCCCAGTGGCTAAGACCTCGCCTCTCGTGGTTGAGGTCGTGGTTTCGAATCCAGGCAAGTACCAATGTGACTTTTTATATTCATATGTACTTTCCAAGTTTCTCTTGGACATTACTGACAACGGTGAAGGGAAACATCGTGAGGAAACCTGGATATCACTATATCCAGGTTTCCTCACGATGTTTTCCTTCATAATCGCATAATCAGCATAATCTTATAATAAACTCACTAGTTTATTATAAGATTATGCTCCATTGTTGTAATTGCTGCTAGGTGTTCCAGTGCGAGGATAAACTAATAAATTAATAAAAAACCTCAACATTTTAATTAATTACCATTTTCAAAACAAGAAAGTTGATTATTTTGGTAAAAATGTGCTACATATGTTCTGTTTTCAAAACTAAAGAGCTGTAGATTAGAATATAATTATTTTAAAATATGACACAGGTTTAACGAAATTATTATCTGAAAAATATTTTCGTTGACCGCGACTGAACTCTGCCCAATATTGCCCGAGCATCGCTGTAAAATATTAATGTCAATGTGTGCGTGCAAAATGGCTCTTTGTTCGTAGTGGCCTCTCCGTCTGCGGCGGCGGCGCGCCGTACTTTGTGCTATGTATGAAGCAAATAACCAGATATTTCTTGTTTCACACCATTTCCATATTTCTTCAGAAATTGAGTGGAGCTGAGGGTACTGAACACCACCCATTCTGTTTATATAACATTGGCTGTGGTGTTGTCAATTCTTAATAGAATTTCACAGTTATTTAATCTATTTGCAAAAGTTTTCAATCCAAGGAATGTAGCTTTTAGTTCTAACACGTTAATATGCGTTTGTTGCTCCTCTAGTGTCCAAAAACCATGCATTCTTTTATTATTACAACTAGCACCCCAACCAGATAAGGATGCATCAGAAAAAATCTCTATTTTAAATGTATGCTGTTTGAAAGGTGTCACTGCTTTTTGTATGTTGGATTTCCACCATTTTAAATCTTGAATGCACCAGGTAGGTGTAGAAATCTTACATTCAATATTATCATTATATTTTTGTAAAGATAAATATCTATGTTTTTCTAATTTCTTTGTATATAACCATCCATAAGAAATGGCAGGGCATATAGAGATTAGTAAACCTAAAACTTTAGCCAAGTGTCTGATAGTGTACTGTTTATTTTTAAGTAGACTATTGATTAATTCTAAGTTGTGTTTTCTTTTTTGTTCAGGTATTTTGAGTGTCATGTGTTTGGAATCAAATATAAACCCTAAAAAGCTACATTTCTTATTTGGTGTAATATTGCTTTTTTCCTTGTTAATTATGAAACCCAGGTTCTGCAAATAAATGACATGTTTTTTCTATATTAACCTTACATTGTATATAATCTTTTTCAATACATAAAAAATCATCTAGGTATTGAACTGAGTTTAAGCCCCAGGATCTTAAGGTAAAAACCACTGGTTTTATAATTTTTGTAAAAACAAAGGGTGCAGTGCTTAAGCCAAATGGTAGAACATTGAACTGATAAAGTTTGTTTCCAAATTGAAATCTTAAGTATTTTCTATCATTTTCATTATCATTATCATTTTCATTTCTATAATATTTGAAGCTGTTCTATAATCTTCTAATTTAAAATGTTGTGTTATTATAAACTGATTTAATTTCTTCAAGTTTAACATAAATCTGTATGAAGCATTTGGTTTGCTAACAACAAAGATTTTTGAAAGGAACTGATCTTTGATAGGTGCACATTTAGAAATGGCACATATTTTAAGTAGATTTTCTATTTCCTGTATGATGACCATCTCCTCCTTATTTGAAAAAGAGTCATTTGATGTGGTGGATATAACTGAACGGGTTGTTGAAAGAAGGGAATGTCATATCCCTTAACCCAGTTGAGTACTACAGGATCTTTAGAGATTTTTTGCCTGTTATTGTAAAAAAGTTTTAACCTGCCAGTTTGTGTCAGTTCCTGTGATGACGTTGACTGTTGAAATTGGATCTCCGGTAGCCTCCCCGTGGTACTGCTGCACCTCTCCTTTGAGTTGTTTGGCGTGGCCTACGTTCTTGTTGGCACGAGGCTCCGTGGACAGCTGCTTCTGTGTTGGTTGCCGAGATGGGCCCCTCCAGTTTAAAGGTTGTGTACCTTTGAATGTGTTCTTAGAAGGTGGTTTCAATTGAAGCCGTATCCCGACCTGTCTTCCCGACAGATTTTGCAGTTTTGATTGTTTCAAAGAGGTTATCTCCAAACAGGTACTTGTCTGGTTTGGTCTGTAAGAGAGTGTCTCTTACATCTTTGTCCAGACCTGATATTATGAGGTTTCTTCTTATTTTGTTTTCATTTTGGTAGACATCAGCAAGTATCTTTCCAGCATTATTTAGTATCTCCAGTAAGTTTAATTTTAATTGTTTTGGTTGCACCTCTGTGATTACCTTTTCTATTGCACATGCAAGCCCAGCAATGACATGGCTTAGCATTTTTTGTCTTGCTTCAATAGTAAGATCTCTTTTTTTATTGGCCTCGCTACATGCAGCGAGCGTCTCTGGGTTCAATTTTGGCACAATTAAGTGAGGACAGTTTGACGGAGGTAGGATATAAGTTTGTTGAAGAATATATTCTTTTTCAGCTCTGTCGAGACCATTTTGAATTATGTTCTCCCACCTCTCTGCAACCTCGTCATGTATTTTGTATCCAGTTTCTTGTCGTTTCGTATTATTAGATCCTAGTACTAAAATTACGTCCTTGTCGAGTATGATTTCCTTATCTGAAAGAAATAATTATTAAGTTACCTTGTGATATGTATGATTTACACCCCCCTCCATCTTTATTTCTTCTATTGTTACAATTACCACATTTATTTATGAGCATTTCGTTATATAGGTACAATTTGCTATTGAGAGGTCCCTCAGTACCAATCCTAGGCAGTACCACACCGCCGTGAATGACCCCACAGTGACAATCCTTGGCGTGTTAATGTCATCGAACAACCCCTCTGTGTTGATCCTAGACATAGTTTTGACCATTAAACGACCCCACAGTGTCGATCTTAGGTCTAATCAACGTTCTTGTTTGTGAACAATACAATGGCGACGATGTCGCAAGTACGAAAATGCTATTAATGCTACCTTGTTGGTCATCCTGGACCTCTTGCTCAGTCTCATTTTGAATGTCTTTTTGAACATCTTCTTGTATATCTGGTGTAGGTGATCTAATCACATTGACAGTACTATTAGGTGATTCTTCCGGTGATGTCGATGACGATCTTTCTCTTCGCCTTCTTATTTTATTTTTTAGCTTTTTGATTTTCTTTAAAATGTCGTCGTTACTCGTCACTATCAATGTCTTTATTTCGTTTGTGTTTTGGAATGTTTAGTTAGAAAAAATAACTGGTTGTAACTTTGATTTAAAAAGATTCTAATTCGAGGTAATAATTTTACGTCATGCGTCGTTACACGAAAAAAAGGAATGAGCTTACAGATGACAGCGGAAGCGGAAGTTAGCACCCGGTTGCGTTCAGTGCACAGCAAATTAATTCATTTTTGCTGTGGCAAGCTTTAAATAATCGTGCGTCGGTTCCATGGAAATAGAGGAAACTACATGGTGATCATCGAAGGACGTCTGAAGTATAATGTTAGGAAAAACGCGCTTATCGATCACAAACACATATTTAATTACAGCAATAGTTACTATACTAATGCTAATACCATGAAGTTATGGCTGACAAGTAAAGAAAAGAAAAACACACGCAATTTAACCTACCAATGCCAACAAAATAGAAAGTATACAAAAGGAAGGAAGCGGGAGTGGTTCCCATCGTCCTCGAGAATTGTTACCTAAACTTGCCGGAGTCACTAGGGTTGCTACTATATTTATTCTGAATTTAAAAAGAAGAAGGTAGTATAACTTCACAAACATAAATACAACGATTCGTTTAAACATACATCATATCATGCTTACGTACCTCAGACTTAAGAGGATAGCCAGATCATTAAATATCAATTAATGATCACGACTCCACATACGACGAAGATTGGAAGGTAACAAGACATAACAATGGTGTAATAATCATCACACCAAAAACATAAAAATGCACCAAACTCGACAAAAACATATTCGGTCTTATTGCAAAAAACTAAATAAACCTTGGTTTAAACCTGACCTATCAAGTCCAGGCTTAGCTGCAAAACCATGGTCTAAATTTGTCCGTATTACAAAACTTAAAGAACCGTGGTCTTCTTAGTACCGTCAGTTGAACCATTATTAATATATCAACCACAGATTAATACAAATATCGTTCATTCACCACAATATCATTATATTGCAACGTTCCGTTTGCCCAGAAAAGAAAACGTTTTGATAATACGATAAGGATTAAATGATGTTAGGACTGTTAAAAATATTAAGACTTATTTTGCATGGATATAAACATTAGTTATATATTGATTGCAGTTTTGTTTAGGTTTAAGCACCTTACTTAATGTCGCATTAATTACTAATAATACATCTACGTACGTGTAACTAAACGTAACATTCTCGCGCGTTATATGAAACCATAACATTATACAAAACCAACGCAAGTTGAACAAAGTTCATTAAGCTTTGGAATTTTTAAGTTATCCAAGTTTCTAATAGATCAATTGCCTCTTTGTTAATAATATATTGTGATAGACCAACAAAAAAAAACCATCTGAGAATTGGAGTACCGAGGAAAAAGTAATATCCTCAATATCATTTAAATCTACCATGCTAATATCCATTTTCGGGTAAAAACAACACAACACAATGAAAAAGCTGCTATAACCCTTTGATTATATACTTGTCTAGATAATGCAATGCAAACAAACGACGCGCTAAAACTGTCTCCAATTGCGTGATATGTGCGAGTACCGCTCGTGTACTTATTGTCGTCAAACTGTCAAGGTATTTTTTTTTTTTTTTTTTTTATTATAGATAGGCTCGCGCTTGACCACAATCTCACCTGATGGTAAGCGATGATGTGGTCGACGGTGTTACACGCTTGCCTAGAAGTAACCTATTCACTCTTGACTTAAAGACCCCGAGGTTGTAGCTATCTGGAAACACAGACTCCGGCAGGGAATTCCACTCCTTAGCTGTACGCATAATGAAAGTATTTCCAAAACGTTTAGTGCGTATGGGTGGGATGTCCACCATGTACCGATGGCGCATTGCCGTACGTCTGGTAGTCCGATGATGAAACGGGCTGGGCGGAATTAGATTATGCAATTCCATCGCACACTCCCCGAAATGCAACCGATAAAAAACCGACAAGCTGGCAACTCGACGACGATGTTCAAGGCTTTGGAGCTTTGACTCGACCAATGCCTCATTGCCGATGAGCCTCTTGGCCCGTTTTTCGATCGACTCTAGTGCATCAAGCTGGTATTCGGCCGATCCGTCCCAGAGACGAGAACAGTATTCCATGCAAGATCGAACTTGCGCTTGATACAACTTAAGCAGCTGCTCTGGCGTGAAGTACCGTCTCACCTTCGCAAGGATCCCCAACTTTTTGGCAGCTAGTTGAGCCTTTGCTTCAATGTATGGGCCAAAATTGAGTGTCGATGTCAACGTTACGCCAAGAAGCTCAAGATGGTCCGTTATCGGTACGGTTACACCTCGGAAAGATGGAGCCGGGTGAAATTGGCTCTTTTTCGCGGAGAAGAGACACGCCTGTGTTTTTGCGGCATTGAACTTGACCAGATTGGCATCGCCCCATTCGGAGACTGCCTCCAAGGACAAGTTCAAGCGCTCCACCATGGCCTCACGGAGAGACCGGACCTGAGCCCCAGTGGCCCGTGCGTTTGACAAGTATCTCTCAGCAACAGTGCTGTCATCTGCATACCCAAAGGTGCCGGGTTTTAGCAGTTCATTTATGTGCAGCAAGAACAATGTCGCTGACAGTACCGACCCCTGAGGGACCCCGGCATTAATATCCAATAGGTTCGAAGAGCAGCCATCGATAACTACTCGAATGGACCGACCCCTCAGGAAGTCTGCAATCCAGTCACACAGACCACCGGGCAGACCGAATGAAGGAAGCTTACCAATAAGGCTTTCGTGCCAGACCCTATCAAAAGCCTTCGAGATGTCGAGGGAGACGGCAAGCGCTTCCCCATGTCTCTCGATGGCCTCACTCCAGATGTGAATGGCATACGCTAGAAGATCCCCAGTAGACCGATTTCGGCGGAAGCCGCATTGGCGGTCGCTAAGGACGTCGTTGGCTTCTAGGTATGCCAGGAGCTTACTATTAAGTACGCGTTCCATACTCTTACAGAGTATGGAACGTCTAGCATGCGAAGAAAGATCGCATGCCATCCCAATCCGCTGACTTGTACCGCCATACCCGCCGGGTGCCTCTTGGGCTGGGATCGGGAGGGGAGTAGACGGATACAGAATTCACCAGACAGTGGTCGGAACTACCCAAAGGTGGAGATACCGACACCGAGTAACGGTCTGGATCTGTGGTCAGCAGAAGGTCCAAGCAATTAGCCGTATGCGAATCAACATCCGGCACCCTCGTTGCCCCCTGGACCAGCTGAGTGAGATTTAACGCTAGCGCAAGCTTACGTGTCTCTCGCCCAGCATGGTCAGTGTACTGGTACGGGAAGAGCCACTCCTGGTGGTGGGCATTAAAGTCCCCCAGTATCACCAGTTGGGCGGACGGGTACCGCTGCTGAGCCTCGTCAGCCGCCTCACTAAGGTATTGTGTTAGCCCGGTTGTCTCCAGATCTCCGCTGTGCGACCTGTAGACACAGGCATAGATAATCTTATCCAGACCTGTGTCCACCAGTGCCCAAAGCACTGAGTATCGGGCGTCTTCAAGGTTTCGGAGACGCCGATAACAGATGTCATCCCGGGCGTACATGCATACACCAGCGCGTGGCTTGAACATGTGCTCCAGGGTATACCCTGGGTAAGATAAGTACGCCACGTCTGACGGGCATCCGATCTGCGTCTCCGTAAGGAACAAAAGTGCTGGTTTCTCAGTCTCAAGGTGGTGATGGACTGCGACAAGGTTAGAGTGCAGACCTCGGATGTTGCTGAGGTGCACTTTATGTGAGAGCGAGTGCTGCCGCTGTTCAGCTTTTTTTCTCTTGTTCCTTGGCATTTTAAGTGAAAAAGGAGGGAGAGGAGAAGGAAGTAAGATGAGGTCCCACGCTTGCAACCTACAGACACGCGCCGATAGGACGCCATCATTGGGGGACTGGTCTGGAGACTGCGGGGATGCCCGAGCCACCCCAGGAATGTCCATCGAGCACTCTCGTCTGGTCGCCAACCAGCACGATGGCGCATTCCGGGATTTTTCGACAGTTGGCGGGGCAGCCTTTCATGTGTGGCTGGCACACTACTTGGGCCCCCAACTACCTGCGGTCGGCCAGCGGCGCAACGTGCCTCGGATCCCGCTACCCTCCGCGACCAGTCTCCCGATACGTCCATAACAGCGCGAGTCAGGACGGCCTGCTTGCAGTGGAGCAACTATCGCGACCCAACTCCTCTAGTGGCTGCACCGAGCATCATACCGGAACACGACTAGGCCGCTTGGCGGTACGTCTTTGCCCGGTGGGTGGTCGCAAGCCTTCGGCCGAAGCCTACCACCAGTTTGTCACCTGATTTGCAGCACCCGGGGACCACGTGTAGGGAATCGAATGAGGTACACTCCTACGGACGTGGGTGACTCAGCCCCCAATATGCCCCCAGGTATGCGTGTTTAGGGATGCCTGTTCCAAATTATTAACCTACATTTTATTCTACAATTTTCCTACATAATTGCGACACAGTCTGATGGCACAAACCAGCATAATTAATTATTTTTCGTGAACACGTTACTCTTAGGTGTTTCAAATGACACTGACGTATGTTAGAAGCGAGTCTACCAATTATAGTAGACTTTATTTGGGCCGTTCAGGTAAGGTCAATGTGGCATCTAGACAAGTATATAATCAAAGCTATAACCTAAAAGTAAAACTTTGACAGATACGATTTAGACCATGCATCGTTAAACTAGGGGCCGCCGAGGTTTAGCGTTAGACCATGATATGTTCTATGGTTTATCGTTAAACCACGATTTGTAATATCCATTTTGTGTAAATCACAGTTCATAGAGATTTAAACCTGGGTTTTTGACATAATCAGGCTTTTTGTAATAAGACTGATTATGTCAAAAAAGTGTGTGTCGTGGTGGCCCAGTGGCTAAGACCTCGCCTCTCGTGGTTGAGGTCGTGGTTTCGAATCCAGGCAAGTACCAATGTGACTTTTTATATTCATATGTACTTTCCAAGTTTCTCTTGGACATTACTGACAACGGTGAAGGAAAACATCGTGAGGAAACCTGGATATAGTGAGTTTATTATAAGATTATGCTCCATTGTTGTAATTGCTGCTAGGTGTTCCAGTGCGAGGATAAACTAATAAATTAATAAAAAACCTCAAAATTGTAATTAATTACCATTTTCAAAACAAGAAAGTTGATTATTTTGGTAAAAATGTGCTACATATGTTCTGTTTTCAAAACTAAAGAGCTGAAAAGAATATTATTATTTTAAAATATGACACAGGTTTTTCGAAATTATTATCTGAAAAATATTTTCGTTGACCGCGACTGAGCTCTGCCCATTAATATTTTACAGCGATTCGATAAAATATTAATGTCAATGTGTGCGTGCAAAATGGCTCTTTGTTCGTAGTGGCCTCTCTGTCTGCGGCGGCGGCGCGCCGTACTTTGTGCTATGAACCCCAATAAAGATTTCCGATTCTGAATTGCATATATGTAACTTAAATATCTAAATAAAATATGTTTACTTTTCAGTAAAAAAATGCCTGAAGAACGAAGAATTTTCTTACTGCCTTCAATCGCTCCAAAGAGCACAAAACTGCTCAGAGAAGGCGGAGCCCTCAATATATAGAGCAGAATCGGACAAACCTTGCATGCAAGGGTGCGTCTGCAAAGCAAACTATTTGAGGGCAGAAAATGGCACCTGTATACCTGCAGATCAATGTAAGTGACTATAAAATAATATAGGGTAATATCTACCACCCTTTTCCCTCACACGTTAGAACACTGCCACCCATATGCCATCCATGTCTGTCACTTTAATAAGAGAGAGAGAGTCATACATCCTTTCAGTATTATCTACTTCAGAATTTCCTGCTACAAAATCAATTTTTCAATACAGTTGTTAAACATGGCGTACTTTCAGAGGCTATAATTATGATTCGAAAGTTAAATCTTACGCATAGGCATCTTTCTGTTACGCGGTCGTGACTTTTGTTTACGAGCTCGATCATTATGTTTGCAGTTTAGTTTTAAGTTTATATGTCAATTTAAAAAAGTTTAGTAGCAAGGAGTTTTCAAACATAGAATAAAATGGGATAGATTTTCTACGAGGAAAAATGAATGATTCCGTACGTTTTAGCATTGAATTCTCAAAAGTCTTTTAAATGGTTGTTTAATATATTTATTTACCAGTTTTAATTTAATTATTTTCACATCAACATTTGTCAAAAATCGAATAGGCTGTATAGGCTGAGGCTGTTTTCGTTGAAAAAAAATGTCCAGTTGCAAAAACGCGCCATAAGTCAATTTAAAAAAGTTTAGTAGCAAGGAGTTTTCATACATAGAATAAAATGGAATACGATTTTATACGAGGAAAAATTAATGATTCCGTACGTTATAGCATTGAATTCTCATTTAAAAAAATATAGTTGTTTAATATATTTAATTACCAGTTTTAAGTTAATTATTTTCACATCAACGTTTGTCAAAAATCGAATAGGCTGTATAGGCTGTTTTCTTTGTAAAAAAATATGTCCAGTTGCAAAAACGCGAAATATTGAAAATTTTATTTTTTGTGAATAAATAAATCTAATTCTTTGATTTGTTTTTACTGTTTCTCACAACTGTACTATAACAGTGTCTCCGTGAAAAAAATCCTATTTCGCTATAACACTATAAAATGTTTACACATATTATGTCTTATAAGAGTAGTTTTCAGATTTAGGTACCAAACCTTTTCTTCTTCCTTCTTATCTTTTCGGCATGCTCAGCGCTATTTTATTTACCTATCATGTATTCTTGTATTTTTTATTATTTATTATTGACTAGCTTCTGCCAGCGGCTTCGCCCGCGTGATAAGTGTTTTCTTTGGCAAGGAAACCTTATAGGTACCGGGGCGGGGCGGGGAGGCTATGATTCCAGACTAAAATCTAACTCTGTGCCAAATTACATCCATACCTGTTCTGCTGTAACGTTCTGGCGTGATTGAGTAACAAACAAACATCCATCCATCCAAACTTTCGCATTTATAAATATAAGTAAGATATAATATATAGGACAGGATAGGCTCGCGCTTGACCACTATTTCACCTGATGGTAAGCGATAATGTGATCAACACGGTAAAGAACGCTTGCCTAGAAGTAACCTCTTCACTCATGACTTAATTAATTAATTTTATTTTATTTGGGAAACAAACAGATGCAATAACAAACATAAGCATACAATTAGTTCAACACGATCCAGAAACAGTTGCCACAGATTATTAAACAAGTAAATTAACATAAGTGTAACAACAACCAGAAGTTCTCACAGTTTCAAGAAGTCACAATTTAATATATATTATTGTATAACATTATATTATTTAAATTTATTTGCCAAAATATTTCAACTTTTTGCTTAAAGACTCCTAAACTCTCTCTCTTCAACTTTGCGATTGTTACAGTAGTGTCCGCTTTGCTATATGTCTTCTATTCTATCACCAGGTCCACTCACATGCGGTACCAATGAAGTGCTGGACAACTGCCCGACGACCTGTGAATCAGACTATTGTCCAACTGACGAAGAAGATACTCTGGCTAAAACTTGTGTCCCGTCTAAGGTCTGCAGTCCAGGCTGCAAGTGTGCCTTCAACCACCGCCGCGCTGCAAACGGGACTTGTATACCCACCAGGGAGTGCCGTAAGTATTAATTTGTGCCCACTTTTTTAAAGTTGATTTGCCTCTTTGTGACAATCACCAAACTGCTCTAGACCCAATTGTATATTGTAACTTCCTCATTCACAGTAATAGGTTGAGTTCCAGCATAGTCCCATGTTATGATTATGGTGAAAATTATATATATCGATATAATTACACTTGAAAGCGACAAAAGAAGCGAAATATGAACAAAATGAGTAAAAGCGGCAAATAATTAAGACATCGTTCTGCAACGGTTTTAAAAATTTAAGGCTAACTAGGAACAAAACTTACAAAAGTAGATAATACCTCGTGGCTGACAAATTCACGACTTCTAAATTCTCTCTTCATTCCATTAGAAGGTACAAAATATTCTATCATCTTTTCTAACCTCTACAGCTTCTATCGACTGCAACAGTGGACCTAACCAGGAATACAACACCTGTCCGCGCCTCTGTCCTACTGATGACTGCAGTCAAGCATCACCGACTGGTGAATGTCCACCACTGTTCGGAAACATTTTAATCGTACTGCCTTGCAACCCTAAATGTAGATGCATCAAGGACTACTGGAGGCTAGACGGGATTTGTGTGCCTTATGGACAGTGTCGTAAGTAAATTCGTATTTAACTTCTAATAGTCTTCAAATCAAGTGTGAAAATGCATCTTCTTGACTCGTCGATCCATAGTAGACCAGAGGCTCTAGACTAGATAAACTATCATTAAAATAAAATATCAACGATGGTCATAATATGCCAAAATGTAGATGTGTTGGTTTGCATATATTTTTTACTTTTCCAATCGCCGAACGCTTTCGGACATGTCTGGAGCCTGAGAGGCTCTAATAACGATTTTTACATTTTATTTTAATTTTTCAGCTGGAGTTTGTCCCGACAACGAAAGATATTCGACATGCGTACAAGCTGAATGCAGAGCTCTTAACTGTACCCAAAAGGACCAGTCGGTACCCTGCATCCGATTGGACCCGCAATTTTGTCAGAAAGGATGTGTTTGTGAAGAAGGTTATCTGAGGAATAAAGATGGCATCTGCGTGCTGGAAGACAAATGTGACCGTAAGTAGAATATGGGAACATTTTTAATGTGGAAGGTCACACGAAGATCCATTAGAATTTAGATAGATGGAATGTACTTTATTACACTCCTTAACTAATTAAATCGAACAAGGGCTTAAGATTGACAAAGATGGACGGACTGTGTTAAGGGTGATATGAAAGAAAAGGGGACTTCCCTTCCTTCCTTCATTTCCTCCGTTGACTTAGCTTGACGGTGGATAGGACGGTATGGAAGATGAAAATGTTTTGCACCGACCCCAAGTAACATGAGACAAGGGCAATAAGATGATGGACTTAAGATGATTAAATGCCTGCCTAAATTATAAATTGGTAAAGTTACACATACTTGGAAATTATCGAACTTATACTGACTGAAATCACATCAAGCCCATTGATTTTATAATCAATGGACCATCAGATATATATCGATAGATCACCAACCATCACGCTGCCACTTTTACTAGTTCAAAGGGTGCCTGTAATGGAGCTGTGTCTGCTGATTCTAAATGCGATGGTGTTCTGATACCATTAGATGGGCAGTCAGCTTGTTTGCCATCTGATAACATTAATTTCTTAAAAGTAGGACTACCCTTAAAGACTTACCCTTAACATTCACGCATAAAAAGTACAATGTGTACTACATTGTACTTTATGCGTGTATTTTTTTACGATTATGTACGTTTTACAGCATCTTGCCCTGCCAACGAAGAATTCGTCCAATGTATGCAAGGAGTGTGCAGAGCTAAGAATTGCTCTGAAAAAGGACAAGACGTTCCTTGTCCAGATATTCCTACAGAACAATGTGATAGCGGCTGCATATGCAAGGAAGGCTTTTTAAGAGCAGAAGATGGTTCCTGCGTATCGGAAGACCAATGTGAATGTAAGTAAAAGACAGGACAACAGTTGAGAAGCGTAGTATTAAACTTTTTGAACCCCAAGCGAGACCTACCTAATTTAGATTAGATATTTCTATATTTGAAAACTAAAATTTTATTGAAGATTAAGACAAAATATGTCACTTTTAACTTTTGTTTTATTTTTTTACTATCTTTAAAAAATAGGATTCATCCAGTCTTTCAGAAATACATCCATTCTGTTCCACCATCTCCATGAAAACCTGGCGCGAACACATCTCACTGTATCAATCCATCCGCTAAGCACATTATTGCACATCACAGATTAATACTTTACCAGCATTTTTTTTTCAGCCCCTACCTGCCCTAAAAACGAAGAGTTTAACGAATGCACTCAAATAGTCTGCCGAGCACAGAAATGCATAGAGAAAGATTGGCCCATAGGTTGCCCGAGTATAGCGTCTGAGTCCTGCAAAAAGGGATGCGTATGTCAAAAGGGTTATCTGCGAGACGAAACTGGTATTTGCATACCTGATTCTAATTGCAAACGTAAGATATTTTATTTACACTCACAACGTAATGTTCCAAATATGAATTCAAAAATATTGTATAAACACGTACTTTATATTCGTGGATAGGTAAAATTTATGAAAGACCATTACAGTGCAACATTTTCCTTCGATTTTCAAACAACTGCATCATAAAATAACTTTTTTAATTTTTATAGCACACTTTTAATTTTAAATTTATTGGCGCTTAGGGGCTTATTGACTTAATGTAGAAAAGTCACAGATCATAGAAACAAAAGAGAAAAGTAGTGTCAAAGTTTATGGAGGCGCGCGCTGCGCCCGCCATACCACATATTTTTTCCGTTACCACTTTTGTTTTAGTTAAAATTTAAGAGTGAAGATAAAGTAGTGTTTGCAACGGCATATAAATAGGTATTAAAACACTCACGTGCTATTATTATCACATGAGGCAAGGCCGAATAAACCCACGCTCGTGTTTTAATAACCCCTATTATATGTCCATTGCATAAACTACTATTATAAGTTACCAACACTTTTATGAAATATATTAACGTATCTGAAGCGTTTGGAGTTGGAACCCTCGGACCTTGGAGACTGAGTTTTTTGCAAGAGATTAAGCACTGCCATTCAAATCTTTGCCTTTTCCAATAATAGAATTTCGACATTTTATATTTTTAATCATTTTAAAAATCGTTCACGAAGTCTCAAACAGAAGTGATACAATGCTATTTAATGATACTATGGAAGTGAAAGCTTTTACTGTGGCTCGTTAAATAGTAGGTATGCAAAAGTGAAATACAAAATATAATTTAAATCTTATACATGATTACTAAATTTTTGTACAGCGAATCCCTGTAAACCCAACGAAGAATTCTCCAACTGCATCCAAGCCACTTGTAGAACACTGAATTGTTCTGACCGAGGAAAATCTCAAGTCTGTCCATTGATAGCAGAAGGAGACTGTGAAACAGGATGCGTGTGTCAAGAAGGATACTCAAGAACAGAAGAAGGATATTGCGTTCCTACAGATCAATGCGATGGTAAGAAAAACTGGCGAAGTACGTGTCGGACTTCGCACATTTACGGTTCCGTAAATGTATTTACTTATCACAGTATTTACCTACTCAATTTGCTCTAAACAACGATACCCCACTTGATGGAGCAGGTCATTTTTAAGGTGCAAATTTGAAGGCTGGATGGAGCTACATTCCAACCGTTTGGCTGTAAATCAGGTGTGACAGACGATAGACATACAGACAGACAGACATGAGTGACAGGAATAGGGTTCCGTTTTGGACCCTTCTGGTACGGAACCCTAAAAATGAATACTTGTTGCGATTCTATAAAACCCTGTAGATTAGTCTACATCAAAGCATTTTATTTGAAACGGGTTATCTAAATGCGTCTTACATTAAGTGTGAGTGTCCAATACCTGGATCGCTTGTTGGAGTGCTCCAAGTTGCTTAATACCTGCACCATCAAGGCGTTATGAATGCCACTGAAGCCGCTAAAACTAACGACTATAACGGTTAACTATAGACTCAAAAAGTAGAATATTTCAAAGGAGTCATCATCCCTTATTGAAACCCGTTGTAGGATGTTTTGTGTCTTTCCTTACTGTTAATGTTCACCATTGATAAGGCATTCTTGTGAAACTTTCATGTTTCTAGATGCAGTGGTTTAGGCTGCGCGTTGTCAGTCCGTGAATCAATGAATTTAAGATTGTTCTTAATTCAAATAAGATCTCCTTTATCTGGTTGAACGTTTAACGGTATAGTTTTTTACAAATCTTATGTAAGTAGTCTCAGTGTCTATAATAAAAACTTGCAAGTTAATTTTGACCCACTTCCTCGTGTTCGATTAAGATAAAATTTTATCTTCTTCGTCTTTGTTTCTTATGCTTCTTAAACTGCATTCTATAAAAAAAAGTTTTATTTAAAAAGATCTTAAATTACTTGTTTCAGCCAACAAATGCCCTGTCTTCGAGGAATGGCACAATTGCGCAAACGCTGTTTGTAAAGCAGAGAATTGTACTCACAAAGGAAGGCCCGTGGCCTGTCCGGCAGTTAGCGAGTGCGTATCAGGATGCCTGTGTCGGGATAATTACTTACGAGACGAATCTGGGTTATGTATACCTGAGGAAAACTGTGCTCGTAAGTACTATTATTAACATTGTTTTTTCATTTTTGCTTTTTTTTTTGCTTCCTGATATAACCAAATAGTACACACGTTGGTATCGAATATTTTATATATATATACGTGAAGTGTATCGAATATTTTTAAACCAAAAACTTATTCAAGTTTTCATCGCGCAGATAGTACATTCCACAATATTTTTTTATTCATAAAATGTACAGCCCATTTCTTTCCAGCTAACGATGAATGGTCTACAAGTGTCCAAGCCACACATTGAGTACAAAACAATACTCTGAGGGGAAATCGAAAATATTGTCCCACGATCTTGAAATATATCCAGTGAATTAAAACAGAATTTTATTGTACTATTTTTGTATTTTTTTACAGCCAATCCCTGTCCATTCAACGAAGTGTTGTCGAACTGTACTCAAGCCATTTGTAGAACACTAAATTGTTCTGACCGAGGAAAGCCTCAAGTCTGTGCAGCGGTGGCAGAGGGAGACTGTGAAACAGGATGTGTGTGTCAAGAAGGATACCTTAGAGTAGATGAAGGATACTGCGTTCCTAGAAATCAATGCGATGGTAAGAAAAACGGTTACTATGCAAATCTTTTTGAGACCGTAGAAAGGAACAACTTTTTTATATTCCAGTAACCAATCATACCACTAGGGTCAGGCTACACCACACTATTATATCCATAATATATATCCTTTTTTCATCTGGAATAATGTACATTATAAATGATAAGAGGTTTTTCCAAATAGGAGCTGTAGTTCTGGAAATTACTTTCCACATAACCACAAATTTTCAAAATAAGGAAACTAGCTGTTGCCCGTGACTTCGTCCGCGACAAGCTCGTATTATTTTTATTCTTTTGCCGAAACAAAAAGTAGCGCTACTTACTTACTTATAATATCAGTTATCTACCAGTGAAAGTCTCTTTAAATCTGGTCTAACCGTTTCTGAGATTATCCGGAACAAACAGACAAACAAAAGTCAAAAAAATTGCGTATTTGTGATGAGTACCGTATGTACTTACTACCACAAGCATTCAATCATAGAAATATATTATTATTTATATGCATTCAATAAAACGTTGTATTTTTGGTATTTCATACGAGTACACTACATAAATACGAAAAACTTTATTCCGACAGTCAAAAATACGAATTTCAAAATACCGATTTTCATAATTCCAAGATGAATCTGGATTTTGTATAATAATAATATAATAATAATAAATTTATTCATAAACTTAGGACTAGATACATTGCACGGTTAAGTGAGACAAGTATTATAGAAAGGTCTTAATCTAGTTAGTGGGTGCAGTACTGTCCTTCTAGATAGGAGATGAAATCACCTGTGTTTAGAAGAAACAGATTGCGATCCCCTGTCGTAAAAATAAGGGTTGACTTATATCATGAACATGGATTTTGTGTTTATGAAGAAGAATGTCCTAGTAAGAATAACTATTTACGTATCGTTTTTTAAGGCCTATGTATTGGCGGCGTGCCTATTGCTATCAACCGGGCACAAGTCCGGACTCTGGGCCGCTACTTAGACTTTCCTGATGGCATAAAAACTTTTTCAAAAAATAAACCGACTTTCAAAGCAAAATACTACAAAGTACCAAAATTGTAGAGACGTCAGATCTGTGCCGATATGGCACATATGAACTCAAACACGACGGCACACAAATTCTGCATCGCGCAAGCAAATAATTCGGCGTAATTTGAAGACCGACTGTTGTACTGCATCTGTCCGATCAGACACAACACCCGTCCGTTCGAAGGACCCTCCCTTTTCAATGGAGGAAAAGGAAAAACACATCCTTTACAGCCTGTACCACATGCCTCCAAAAAATAAATTGAATTTTGGAAGTCTTTATTTCTGATAAAATTTTGCAAATATATTATGTTTGTTTCTTATGCTTCTTAAACTGCATTTTATAAAAAAAAGTTTTATTTAAAAAGATCTTAAATTACTTGTTTCAGCCAACAAATGCCCTGTCTTCGAGGAATGGCACAATTGCGCAAACGCTGTGTGTAAAGCAGAGAATTGTACTCACAAAGGAAGGCCCGTGGCCTGTCCGGCAGTTAGCGAGTGCGTATCAGGATGCCTGTGTCGGGATAATTACTTACGAGACGAATCTGGGTTATGTATACCTGAGGAAAACTGTGCTCGTAAGTACTATTATTAACATTGTTTTTTCATTTTTGCTTCCTGATATAACCAAATAGTACACACGTTGGGATCGAATATTTTATATATATATATACGTGAAGTGTATCGAATATTTTTAAACCAAAAACTTATTCAAGTTTTCATCGCGCAGATAGTACATTCCACAATATTTTTTTTTTCATAAAATGTACAACCCATTTCTGTCCAGCTAACGATGAATGGTCTACAAGTGTCCAAGCCACACATTGAGTACAAAACAATACTCTGAGGAGAAATCGAAAATATTGTCCCACGATCTTGAAAAATATCCAGTGAATTAAAACAGAATTTTGTTATACTATTTTTGTATTTTTTTACAGCCAATCCCTGTCCATTCAACGAAGTGTTGTCGAACTGTACTCAAGCCATTTGTAGAACACTAAATTGTTCTGACCGAGGAAAGCCTCAAGTCTGTGCAGCGGTGGCAGAGGGAGACTGTGAAACAGGATGTGTTTGTCAAGAAGGATACCTTAGAGTAGATGAAGGATACTGCGTTCCTAGAAATCAATGCGATGGTAAGAAAAACGGTTACTATTTTAACCTTTTTGAGACCGTAGAAAGGAACAACTTTTTTATATTCCAGTAACCAATCATACCAATAGGGTCAGGCTACACTACACCATTATATCCATAATATCATTTATCCTTTTTTCATCTGGAATAATGTACATTATACATGATAAGAGGTTTTTCCAAATAGGAGCTGTAGTTCTGGAAATTACTTTCCATTAAACCTCAAATTTTCAAAATTAGGAAACTAGCTGTTGCCCGTGACTTTGTCCGCGACAAATTCGTTTTATTTTTATTATTTTGCCGAAATAAGTCAGTGGTCAAGCGCGAGCCTATCAACAATAAAAAAAAAACAAAAAGTAGCGCTACTTCTTATAATACTAGTTATCTACCAGTGAAAGGCCCGTAAAAATCGGTCTAGCCGTTTCGGATATTATCCGGAACAAACAGACAGACAAAAGTCAAAAAAATTGCGTATTTGTCATTAGTACCGTATGTACTTCCACATGCATTCAATCATAGAAATATTTTATTATATCTATTCATTCAATAAAACGTTGTTAATTTGGTATTACATACAGATACTTAAATTTATTTATTTGTGTAGATTAAATAAGATCAACAGCTCCACCTGAATTACACATATAAAATGTATTGCTTTTTTAGCTAACAAATGCCCACTCTTCGAGGAATGGTCTAATTGCGCCAACGCAGCCTGTACACCGCAAAATTGTTCCCAGCAAGGATTGCCAATGGTCTGTCCATCTGTTACGGAGTGTGTTCCAGGGTGCCTGTGTCGGGATAATTACTTACGAGATGAATCTGGATTTTGTGTTTATGAAGAAGAATGTCCTAGTAAGAATAACTATTTATATATGTTTTTTTAAGGCCTATGTATTGGCGGCGTGCCTATTGCTATCAACCAGGCACAAGTCCGGACTCTGGGCCACTACTTAGACTTTTCAGATGGAATAAAAACTTTTTCACAAAAATAAACCGACTTTTAAAGCAAAATACTACAAAGAACCAAAAATTGTAGAGACATCAGATCTGTGCCGCCACATATTAACTCAAACACGATGGCAAACAAATCCTGCATCGCGCAAGTAAAGTCTTCGGCGCGATTTGAAGACCGATTGTTGTACTGCAACTGCCCGATCAGACACAACACCCGTCCGTTCGAAGGAACCTCTCTTTTCAATGGAGGAAAAACACATCCTGTCAACCTGTATAGGCTGACAGGATGCCTTGTACTGCATGCCTCCATAAAATAAAATTAATCTCGGTAGTCTGTGTTTCTGGATTTGTTTCTTAATTGTTTGACAAAGCAAATCAAGGGCCTAAGAGTTTAATACCAACAAAGGTAATCTTTTTCAACTTAAAATCTCTTTATTACAGACCATGTATGTCCAGCTAACGAAGAATGGTCTAAATGCGCCCAAGCTATATGTAGAGCACAAAACTGTACTCAGAGGGGAAAACCAATAGCCTGTCCCGGGATCGCGGAAGGTTCATGTGAAGAGGCGTGCGTATGCAAAGCAGGTTTCTTGCGGAACGCAAGTGGAGATTGTATACCTGAGGACCAGTGCCGTAAGAAATGTTTCATTACTGTAAAATTTGTTTTAGTCACCATTGAGGCAACAACATTACGTGCAGTAAGCAGCACGTTAGTGGTAACAAAACCAATATAAGCTAGCCTTCTATTCTATTGAAACTCCTATACTAGGCTAGGTGAAGATCAAAGTGTACCAACAGACATGTAACAATAGTCATCTATTCAGTCTTGGATAATTTTCTTAACGTGAGGCTAGAAGAGAATTATCTGCTCATAGACAGTGTCTTTTCCTCCAATCTGCGGCGCTTTTCCATGCATTTAATCCAGCACCCATCACAACTGGGCTGATTTCATTGATAACCTTGGTTACATTGTGCCAAACGTGTGTCAATAAAAATCATTTAGACTACTTATTTTTAAAATGCCAAACTTTGTATGGTTGTCTTTCATTCACGCAAAAACGGTTTGAGATGGAGTGAACCACAGAACAAAAAAAACGCCTACTACAATAGAAGTCGCAAGTGGGCGGGGCCCGCGTACCCCGAGTTTTGCACAGTTCTGCACATGTTTCCTTCCGCGCACACACTACGCACATCAGTCTTAGTTCAACCGTCACGGTGACAAAAACTTAATGAATTTACTATAGTGACATCTAGCGGCGGGTAGCGTAACTTGCTCATTAAACTATTCCGTGTGCGCTATAAACGAAAAAAGTAATAAATACTTAAAAAGAGTAGACAATAAACCAACTCTATTGTCATAAAGCTGTGGTTTATTTTCAAATAAGCGACGACTGACATATTTTCTACTTTCATTTAAAAATTAAACTACCAATCACACCAAAGATTTCTTAGTGTTATGAAATACAATTAATCTGTATATGTGTGAGTTTGGGTACGCTGGTTCCGATACTAATAAAGCTATATGCGATTTCTACTGTCTTCTCTGTTCTGTGGAGTGAACGGATTTGAAATTTTGCAATCATATATAGTTAATAACTTAGATTAACACATAGAATACTTTTTATCTGAGTAGTAAGTTTCTTTGGGATAATTTTCGACATTCACGCAGGCGGAGCTTACAACGGCAACTGGTTTTATTCCTACATCTACAAATCACTTTTGTTTTTAGCTTGTGGTGACAACGAAGTCCTGGATGACTGCCCAATGATGTGCAATACCGATTATTGCCCTCTGTCAGATGGTGAGGAACAAGTGTGTACCCAGGCGGACCCTTGCGTTCCTGCTTGTAAATGCAGGATTAACTACAAAAGAGCTATTAATGGAACTTGTATACCAACTAGAAATTGTCGTAAGTCTGCCATTTACTTTATTATTTTTTGTCAAAATAATACAACTACAATATGGACTAATAAGGATTTTAGTTGGGTAATTGTTGAATAAACGCATTTAAGGCGATATATACGCTCGAAGGTTAACGCAGTACTGGCCGCTCGGAGCCAAAATATCAATATTGAACCTTCTTTTGTAAAGTTTTGTTTGCAAAATATTATTTGATTTACATATGCTATTTCAGTTATGAATAAATTGAAGCCATAATTTTTCTGTGTAAAAATATTTTACAATGCATGTCCTCGAAAAGATCGTTTACAATGCATGTCCTCGAAAAGAGCGTTTTCCAAGCAGCCAAACTGTGCAGAAAGTGTCACTTTTTTTTACTAGTGATTTTTACTTTCCTGTACTTTTTTAATTTTTAACTCCAACGTCAGCCCGCCGCATAGAGTTTTTATTATTTGAGAAAAGTTGAAAAAATTAGTTATTTATTCATTTAAGGCGTTTTTAATTACTCTAGATTTAGATTTTGATCAAAAAATTAATTTTAAATATTCATTAAATATGTTTGGCAGAATGAATATTTGGCTTGTGCCTTTTTGCGTTACGACGTGACAGCTATTTGCACATGCGCAATAGATATGCCCGAGGAACTATGAGCTATTAGTTAATCTGTGGATATGTTGAGCGCCTTTGAATAAGCGCCATTTTATTAATTTCTTGCTTGGTTCAGATGTGTTTTTTTATTTCCTCGCACAATGCATAGTAAAATATTGTATGATACACGTGCGTAAGATAATTTCCGACTCGTGTCGATTTATCCACTCACTCGCTTCGCTCGCTCGTGAATAAAATACCACTCATCGGAAATCACCTACTTGCCGCACTTGTAGCATAAATAACTATTAACATCCAAGTCGTTTTGGAGGAGTATCCAAAAGTTGCGAAGAAATATCGTGTTGTTTAAATTATTTTTTTAAAGCAAAACTATTAGTAACATGAAAAAGCCTTGTTTCAAAAATTATGTACATGTATCAAAAAAAAAAAATTTTTTTTAAACCTACCTACTAAGGCCCTTAAGCGAAATTTGAAACCATTGGCCAAGTTAACTACGGCTGAAAATCTGGGCTTTAGTGACATTATATAAACTGATGATAAGATTTACGTAGGTGAATAAAAGCGGAGACTAAAGAACTTATCGAGCAAGTAACAAATTGCAATTTGAACTATTGACGAAAGAGGAATAATGTAAAAAAGAACATTCATATTGGACGATAGAATTCAGTTTGACTTGCTAAGTAGGTAAGCCAGTGACTCGTGTGGTAGTAAATAGTCACAATCACCTATGAATAGCTTCAATTCTATCTGACAGAAGCATGCAGGTAGAGCCAAAGCAGAAACGTCTCATACGAATGCTTACACCGGAACTTGGTTGCTGTGTTACAAATAAGGGTATGCGTACCTTGCTAATCGGAACACTGCAACCAACGGCTAAATTAATATGCGGTAGTAGTTCTTAGAAGAGTGGAGGGGGATTTGGTAGTGGAAACTGCCTCTTTGGTCTAGTGGCCGCAAGTACTACTGCTGAGCATGAAGTCCTGATTTCAATTCCCAGGTCAAGCAAAGTGTTATTGGGTTTTTCCATCTAGTTGCCCGATTGATGGCAATAGGCTTGCATCCTATTACATGAGACTTAACCAGTGCAAATTCAAATTAAATTTATTGCATCCATAATGTACATACAGGTGGTAAATATAAGTTACAGAAACAATTAGGGATCCTGTCGGGCACAGCAACATTCTAGATACAGTCAGTGTCTAGGAGAGAGGAATAGCGCTTAATATTTTCCTTTATAATTAATATTACAGCTATCCATTTCCTATCTATCAGATTTTTTTTGTTGAATGCTGTAATTACCAACTCAATAAAGCGACACGGTTCGCGTAGTAGTTGAACGATCGGCTGCTGCGCTGCGTGTCGCTTGTTCGATTCCCGCACAAAACAATTTTTTTTATGGCCTACAGATAATTGTTCCGGATCTACGTGCCTTGAGTATGTGAGTTTAAATGTTTGTAAATGCACCCGCGATACAGGCAGAAATTGCTAGTGTGGGTAGTTACTACGGTTCATAAAAAAAGTCTGCCGTTGTGTCTCGCGTAGATACACGTTTCGGGCACTCAAGGAGTTAAACATAACTAGCGAATTGTGGGTGTGCTATAGGTGCACCTCAGCTTAACCCTTTTGTTATGTAACAGTAGTTCTTCTCCGGACAAATTTCTTCGCAAGCTCTGTTAATTGTAATCGTGTTAACTCTTTCTCTTTCAGCTGCATTCGACTGTCCCAAACGTAATGAAGAGTATGTGTCCTGCCCTCCTTATTGCCCGACTGACGAATGCGGTAAGCCCAGGCTTGATGGTCGATGCCCATTTAGAATCGGCGTCGTTCTGCAGTGCAAACCAAAGTGCCAGTGTAAGGATGGATATGGCAGGACCAATGGTACCTGTGTGCCGTTAGGAAAATGTCGTAAGTACCTATTTTTGAGTATTTGATCAACTTTTTTGATACCTTCACATTCCAGTACTTAAAATCATGGTCAAAGCCTGGGTGCCTATGGCAACAATAATAAATGCCCAGATGTGGTAACAGTTATTTTAAAAAAGCCTGTTATGTTTTGGGGACTAATTATAACTGGAGAATGCCTGCTTAATATCCTGCCTATTACTGTTCATCTATATTATTCACTAGCTGTTCCCTACGGCTTCGCTCCCGTGGACCACCCTACAAGACTCGTTTTCGGGATAAAAAATAGCCTATGTCACTCAGGAATAAATAAATAAATAAATAATGTATCTTTTATATTGGTAAAAGATTTTTTTGAATCGGATCAGTAGTTTCGGAGTCTATTCGGTACAAACAAACAAACAAAAAAATCTTTCCTCTTTATAATATTAGTATAGATTATAATTATATTATTAGTAATAAGTATAGATAGTATAGATGAACATTATATTATTCGATAACTTTGTGCCACCATATACACTTTTTGGACAAAATATTAGTAGTCCCTGGCAATATTTTAGTCATCATAATCATCATCCTTTCAGCCGAAATATAAATAAAATAATTTAATATCTCTCATTAATCTTCCAGCTGATATCTGCCCCACCAACGAGGTGTATTCCCCATGCGTGCAACAGACATGTCGCCCGCAGAACTGCTCATACCGAGACCTTGCTATGGAAACCTGTCCCACATGTGACGCAGCTGAGTGTCAGCGGGGTTGTGTGTGCAAGGAGAACTACTACCGGAATGACAAAGGAGTCTGTATTTCTTATGAAGAGTGTGGAGGTGAGAACCCTGCTTACACAACACGGTCAACCTAACTGTGCATCTGGTACTGTGACGTCACTCTGACGCGGCGCCAGGCGGGTTGGCGAGTGTGGTATCGCATGCAAGTGCACAATTAAATTGACCGTGGTATACCTACTTACTAGGTAACGATGCAGTAAAGTATCACTACTATACTGAGTTACTGATCTAACTTCTCTCAAAAATCATCAAATACCCACCCAATTGAGTATAGGAACATGCTTTAATTTGTGTAAGTTATTTCATCACTACTGCTCTCAAAACGGTGAAGGAAAACATCGTGAGGAAACCAAATGTCCTAGAACAAAAAATTGAAGATATGTGACATCTATCAATCCGCACTGGGCCCGCGTGGTGGATTATAGCCCATTCCCTCTCATACAGAGAGGAGGCCTGTGTCCCAGCAGTGGGAACATTAAAAGGCTGATGATGATGATAGGAACATGTGCAATTTTGTTATACCATCAATAAATAATAATAATAAAGTAGTCCACCGCTCATCAATCTCTCAGCGGCTACTATAGATGCAACTATTATTCAGTTGCTTCCGTTTACCCTCGGAAGGACCACTCTATATTTATTGTTGTTAGTGGTGAATTGGGTGCCATTTTAGGCAATCATAAGCCCAAATCCCCTAAAGTTTAATGTTTCATTGCAGCGTCTCGCACTTCTCCGACTCAGTAGTGTTTTAATAAGGTACACATAATAATATGTCTTTCTACCAACTATGTAATAATAAAATAAGTTGAGCACCTTCTAGCGGTGAAGTTCCTGAAGCGTTTTCAGCGTGGTGTTCAGTATGTACTAATTTCTTGTTTTTCTACAGGACCGATGTGCCCAAACGCTCATGAAGTCTTCGATCCTTACTTAGCGGAATGTCCCTCTAACACCTGCGAGTCGTTGACTGCGAAGTATGCTGCATGTGATGAGAACCAGAAAGTGGGACCAGGGTGTCGTTGCGAGCCTGGGTACTTAAGGTCAAAACTAAACGAACCCTGTATTCCAATTTGTGATTGCGATCAAATGAAGGATTCGGCTCATTGTCCAAAATAATTAGCCTTATCTTTATTAAAACTTAAAACTATTGTAAAATTTGTTTTATTTGGCTTCTGTTATAATAGGACAATAGGTTATAAAAAATAATTTTGTTCACAAATTACCAACTTTTGTGTAATTTTGTGTGTGGTGTAGGTGGATTCGTTTCATCGTTCAAGTGAATATTTACGAGTATAGTATAATACCTTAAGGTATAAATAAATAAGAAAATAATTCTTACACAATAATGTGCATTGAAATCGTTTTACTGATAAGTAACTGGTTTGTTTTTAATGTATTTCAAATTAGTGGCTTGTTTTGGGCTATAAGCAAAGTGATATTCTTTCGGTGATAGCGATAGTCAATATGCCAAAATACATATGTACGTACCATTTTGGTAGCGATGTCAGTCTATACATTTGTGACTTTTCGACAGTCATTATTGCTGACAAAATAACAAAAAGGATCCATTAGGCAAACTGAATAGCAGTGTTGTCAGAGCAAGTCGTAAGTACAGTACAACTATTTGCTTAATGTCCCACGGCAAACTTCGTGTTTCGTCAGTCTTCGGCTTTCTATCAGGGAGGAAAGCTGCTAATGGAAAATAGTTTCACAGCTCTATGTAGTTCACACGGAAATCGAAACCAAACTACCTAAGTAAGTACTTAGGTTGTTTGGTTGTTTGGAGATTTATCGTGTATAATAATTTGAATTCCTAAGTAGGTCTGAATTCAAATTATTATACACGATAAATCTAATGATTGATGCATATGGAAATTAGCATTCGTTTGTATTCGGCAATGCGATGATTGCCGAGGGACATTAAGAAAATAGTTTTACTGTACATCAAGAAGGTTTGTTAAAAATCTTTGGTAAATAAGAACATGAGTTATGAAGGTAATATATTTATTTATTTGTGAGCACGTACGTCATGAATCATATTTTGTTGTTAACCACATAAACAACCACCCGTATGAGATCAACTATAAGAAATCATTTTTAAAGAATTAAAAAAATAATACAACCCTATACAATCCTCACCGCTTATTATTTTAATACTTAACGCTGTGTGCGCGTGTATAGAGGTGGACTTTACCCTAAGAGTTTTTTTTTTCCTTTTTTTTATTTCCTGCCGGTCCACTTCCTAGTGTTCTTTTTGATTAAGATCTGCAAATGAGGGTTATTTTCAACCTACACTATACTTCATTATGAAGGTAATAATTTAATTAAACAATTATAGTCAAGTAGATACAGTACAGAATTGTAACTTTATGACATTTTACAAACATTATTTAGTAAGATGCATCCTTACCAATGATTTATAGTTAGATAATAATGTTAAAGTCTGTCTGTTACGGTTTTACACCTAAACTTTTAATCCAATTTCAATTCAAAGTTTGGTTCCTGCGAAAGGACAAGATATAACCTTTTTCTAAAAATCGATCCCTTAAAAGATAGTTTGTATGGAAAGAGAAAATCTAAAAACCACGTTGATGAAGTCGAGGGAAAAATATTTAATTATTAGTAACTGGTAAAAAACTTGAGAACCTAATTACCACAGAACATGCCACGTCGCAATTTAATTTAAGCAAGTTGAGATCCGTGGGATTCATGGCCGCGCACATTCCCTTTCATTTTGACAGCCCAACAGTATTCATTGCATGCTTTACGCTGTTGAGTAGATGGATTTTTGAACATATGAAGCAATTAATGCAAGCAAAGGGTACGGGTGCCATTCTTTAAACTTAGGGTAAACGTCAATTTCGATGAGTAAACGGTTACATTCACTGACACGCTTGGTTTGTGAGGAAAGTTTTAACAATGTCGTCTCTAGCAGTAACTTTCGAAGTATGTCGGTCTTCTTTATAATAATAATAAATAAATAACAATAAATTGTTTATTGGAACTAAATTTGTACAATCGATCAAACACTTATGAACAACATTATGCAAAAATAACAAATTCACATTAACGAGTTCTAACGATGTATGTCAGTAGTATTTATAATTCTTATGAATATCATTGCGCGCACAAACACATCTTACTTTTCGCATTCAGTAATAGGGATGCAATTACCTGTCCTGTTTCTTGCATAATTCTGTATGCAGTAGCACGCGTTATTGCAGCGGACATTGACTATGGGACAGGTCTGCCCGAGAGTGTCACATTCAGTTTGGCATGCACTCCCACATTGGTATTCTTCGTTTGGCCGTGTACAGTTTATAGGATCTGCAATGATGTAATAGAACATTGTGATACAAGGGTAGAAAGTAGGTTTGTTGGAATACAACCCGAATCTCTTCAAAGTTAGAGAGAACAGGCTACTTCTGGGTAAGCTCACTCCATCGTCGACTTTGTCTCTGTCACCTCTGACCTAGACTAGAGTCAAGAGCAAACCCATCTCAAATAAAAAAAATAAAAATAAAGTAGGTTAGAACTCGTGTCACTAAAAACCCTCGCCTTCGGCTCGGGCTTGTTAATGATAACTCGTTTGCAATAACCTACACACCCGCGTATCACACGACGTTTTTCAATACAGTTTTAGGAAATAGTAAAAACAAATCAAAGAATTAGCTTTGTTTATTCACAAAAAAAAAACATATTTTCAGAAAATTGCAACTGGCGTTTTTGCAACTGGACATATTTTTTTTAGAACGAAAACAGCCTATAAAGCTTATTCGATTTTTGACAAATGTTGATGTGAAAATATTTAAATTAAAACTGGTAATTAAATATATTCAACAACCATTTAAAAGACTTTAGAGAATTCAATGCTAAAACGTACGGAATCATTCATTTTCCCTCGTATAAAATCTATCCCATTTTATTCTATGTATGAAACCTCCTTGCTACTAAACTTTTTTAAATTGACTTATAAATTTAAAACTCAACTGCAAATAGTTATTTATGATACAAGTGCGGGAGGTAGGTGATTTCCGATGAGTGGTATTTTATTCACGAGCGAGCGAAGCGAGTGAGTGGATAAATCGACACGAGTCGGAAATCATCTTACGCACGTCTATCATACAACATTTTACTATGCACTGTGCGAGGAAATAAAAAAATATATCTGAACCAAGCAAGAAATTAATAAAATGGCGGGCTTATTCAAGGGCGCTCAGCATATCCACAGATTGACTTTTACTGCGCATGTGCAAATAGTTGTCACGTCGTAACGCAAAAAGGCACGAGCAAAATATTAATTCTGCCCAACATATTTAATGAATATTTAAAATTAATTTATTGATCAAAATCTAAATCTAGAGTAATAAAAACGTCTTAAATGAAGTATTAGTTTTTTTTTACCTTTTATATGAATGATAATCTGTACTAAACAAATTTTTTAAACTTTTCTCAAATAATAAAATCTCTATGCGGCGGGCTGACGTTGGAGTTAAAAATTAAAAAGTTCAGGAAAGTAAAAAGCACTAGTTAAAAAAAGTGACACTTTCCGCACAGTTTGGATGCTTGGAAAACGCTCTTTTCGAGGACATGCATTGTAAAGTAATGATCGAGCTTGTAAACAAAACTCACGACCGCGTAACAGAAAGATGCCTATGCAAAAGATTTAATTTTCGAATCATAATTATACGAGTAGCCTCTGAAAGTACGCCATGCTTAACAACTGTATTAAAAAATATTTGAATGTCTTTTAAATAATTCATTAGTATGTTGCCTCTTAATGACACATCACTGGATAAAACTCCCTTCCTTCCTTGTACTGTCCCTTTGCTATTTTTTTTCATCTCTCTATGAACTTATGGTACTTTTTGAACACAGTTGTATAAAACTATATAAATCACATGTCAATACCATAACATAAATAATGTAATTTATAAGCACTTACCTGCGACACTCAATACAACACAACAGGACAAGAACACGATAAAACTCAACATCTTGAACTCGTTTGACGTAAACGGAGACTAGCCGGTTCGTTTTTATAGTAGTTCTCTTTGCCAATTTTCAACTAATCATGTGTTTTATCTTCATACATACTGTAGCTAAAAACTTTTTTTTTTTTAATGTTTGTAAAATTCAAATGAAGCTGTTCACTATGGTTTTTCTAGAACCTACTAGTTGGACCAAATTTCTTTTTCAACTTACTTACTCGAAAATTGGCTCCTATTCCACTGCTATTAGGCACGATAAGGAGTGTATTTCTCACTCGTGCGGATATGATGGTGGCTAGCCCCCACTTATTTAATTTATAATGTTAGGCCGTTCACCGAGCAGCCCTTACTACGAGCCGGGCAGCCCCTACGAATATCGAGTGCGATGAACGAAAAAACATCCCCGACCAATTACTATCTATTTATGAAATTTCAATGATTTTTTGAATAATCAAATTGAAAAACGATGTTTCAAGTGGATATTAATTTGGCATTGCAGTCTTGGGCGCCCATTCCGCACACGCAGTGTTATTAACATGAAACCCAAAATAGATAACTTATTGAATAAGGCTTGTAGTCATCGTAGGTAAGAAAATTTTTCAGTATAAAATATAGTTTTGTCTAACAAACATGTTATAGTCAAACCACAGTGTGTCGATGTGCACAAACCGGTTTCTCATAATCACATTTGTACAAAAGTGCACCTTATTCTGTTCAACAAAGGTGCATTATATTATAAACATGACTTCCTTTGATAACCTGAACATATGTAATTAGGCTACAAATTACCATAGAACAAATATTTTAATTTAATAAAATTTTATTCCGCTGACGTATTTGTACATTCCCTAGATACCATGTAATCATATTTTTTTATTTGGGGCTTCTCGCAGTTCAAACAAAGTGATTTTCTTCTGCTTAACGGGGCGATCCTGTGGAGACTAAGCTATATAGCCTCCAGCCAGGCACAACAAGCTAAACCAAAGCGACTACGCTGAGGGCTACCCCCCGTGGGGTCGAACCTCGGCTCAGGGCGTTGCTGGGGGGACAATTAGGGCTGGATCTTAATAGAGTGATTCTACCATCCGTTCGGAAAAAGCCTGCGTGGAGAAAAACGGAAAAGAAACTCGTATTTAATAACTAACTAGAAATTAACTACGGCATAGAATTGCGCGGGCTGGCTTGCATATCTTGACTGGGAGGTCGCGGCGGGCCGCGGCGGGCCTCGGCGGCTAGGACGGAACGAAGGCGGTTTATGTTTGCGGATTGTGCTGGTCTCTTTGTTGCTCTCTTAGAGCAGGGTAGTGGCGTCATCGGGGGTAGTGAGAGTGAGCCTCGGTCGGCGAATCCGAGAGATTCGGGATGCTTCGTAGTGGGAGACCACTTGAATCAGGGGGTTTCTATGATTGACAGCAGACTCGAACATAGCGCCCGCGAGCGCACCGCCTTAATGTGCTTAGGGAAAGTGAGGTTATTATCTAGGGTGACACCTAGGTACTTGTCTTGCTCCTCCCAGGGGATCGACTTACCGTACATGGTGATGTGTTTTGGGGGACGGGATTTTAAAACGGTTATTGTATTTTCGGTCAGGCCTCGAGAAGAGGACAGCCTGACTTTTGTCTGGGTTGACCTTGAGCCAATGTGGTGGCGACTCTCTTGCGATTGCGGGCGATGGCATTGCGTACAAGGCCAGTGTCGTGCCAACTGGGCCGCCTTATCTTTGGAATATCGCTGTTGTACAGCGTGAAAGAAATAGGAGTTAATACTGAGCCTTGGGGGACTCCAGCTCGTATGGGATAAGGGGAGGAGAGTTCTCCCTCGACACGATAGAGGAAAGTTCGGTCCGACATCCAGTCTCGTAAAATAAGCATGAGACGGTCTGGCACGCCAAGTTTATATAGCTTATAAATTAAGTCATTGTGCCAGACTTTGTCGAACGCTTTCGCTATGTCTAAGAACAAGATACCGGTCATCAGACTACGCTGGAAACCAGAGTAGTGTATAATTGGGATTCTGTTCTCGCTTCGCTCGAGTGCGTGATCCAGAACTCCCCAAACTTACACTACTATCGTTATCTGCGATATCTAAAATGCTTTCAAATATCAAAACACCCGACTGCTTAAAAAGCGAACTAAAAAAAAGATTTGAATAATAAGAAAATCATGAGGTGCACTTTTGCCAATTGCGCGCAATTAACCTAAGTAAAAGTCGTCAATTAAATGGCAAAAATGAGGCTTTTTTTTTTTTTTTTTTAAGTGTATATCGCATCAAGGCTGGACGATAGATGTAAACCATCGGGAAGTCAGGATGTATTCCTTTAGGTTAAGACATCGTTTGTGGGCAGGTCGGTGGGTACAATCGTAAAAATTAAATCACACAAATTATACGATACAATGGGTTTATTCAAATAGTCACAACTCACAGTTACAATCTTGCTTACTAATATTACGGATCGACACTGATTCTGCGACGTCTTAGCTCTAAGACGGTCAGTACTCAACTGCTATATTCTGCTGTCCCCTCCACACAAGTGGTTAGAAAAAGCGCGCCAATGCGTAGTTGTTCTTGGTTTACCGCCAGGGGCGTGCTTGTGATTTGTATGATGTCCGTACTATTGACTAAACCCGACAGATATATAATTTGTTGCTTGTTTTGGTCTATAAACAAAATGTCATTCTTCCTGTGATAGCGATTGTCAAAATACTAAATTATACGTACGCGTAGCATTTCGGTAGCGATGTAAGTCCACAAATTTTTACTTTTCGACAGTCGAAATGTCACTTTATCTAGGGGCTCAGGGGGGTGACCATAAGCTCTTAGAGCGATATCAATTTGAGATCGAATAAGGGACAGATGTATCTGACGTGTATACATCTGTAACTTCTGATCCTGATCCTTGCAAACTTCTAGCAGTGCTTTCAGAGCAAGCAGTGAGTACTCATACGTCAAGAAGTTTTATTAAAGGTCTTTGGTAAATAAGAACAAAGAGTTATGTAATATATTTATTTATCTGTGTGCACGTACGTCATGAATAATATTTTGAGGTGACGTCAACCAAATAATGACTTGTGGTGAACTATTAGAAATATTTTTTAAAGAATAACAAAATAATACAATCCTCGCCACTTATTCTTTTAATACTTAACGCTGTGTGTGTATACAGATGGACTGTGCCATAGGAATTTCATGCTGGTCCACTTCCTAATGTCCTTTTCGATTAAGACCTGCAAACGGAAAAAATAGGGTTATTTTTTTCCAGTTTGAATTTGACCAAGATCTGACGAGTAGCTTTTTTATGAAATCCTAAGGATTGCGTATTTTCATGGAACTAATACCAATACCACCAATATCTACCAATAACTGACCATCTTGAGCTTCTTGGCGTTACATTGACATCGACTCTCAATTTTGGCCCATACATTGAGGCAAAGGCTCAGCTGGCTGCCAGGAAGCTGGGGATCCTTGCAAAGGTGAGAAGGTACTTCACGCCAGAACAGCTGCTCAGCTTGTATCAAGTGCAAGTTTGATCATGCATGGAGTACTGTTCTCATCTCTGGGACGGGTCTGCCAAATACCAACTTGATGCACTAGAGTCGATCGTAAAGCGGGCCAAGAGGCTCATCGGCGATGAGGCATTGGTTAAGTCAAAGCTCCAGAGCCTTGAACATCGTCGCCGAGTTGCCAGCTTGTCGGTTTTTTATCGATTACATTTCGGGGAGTGTGCGATGGAATTGCATAATCTAATTCCGCCCAGCCCGTTTCATCATCGGACTACCAGACGTACGGCGATGCGCCATCGGTACATGGTGGACATCCCACCCATACGCACTAAACGTTTTGGGAATACTTTAATTATGCGCACAGCTAAGGAGTGCAATTCCCTGCCGGAGTCTGTGTTTCCCGATAGCTACAACCTAGGGGTCTTTAAGTCAAGAGTGAATAGGTTACTTCTAGGCAAGCGCGTGTTCCATCATCGACCACATCATCGCTTACCATCAGGTGAGATGGTGGTCAAGCGCGAGCCTATATAAGATAAAAAAAAACTAAAAAGAAAAACAACCCGACTGCTTAAGAAGCTAACTAAAAAGACGTAAATAAGAAGAAAATCATGCTGTGCAGTCGAAGGCTACATATTCGCGAGCTGGCTAACCAAAACCAGATGTATCCTCCGACTGCACAGCATGTTGTTCACGTCTTTAGTTCGCTTCTTAAGCAGTCGGGTTTTTTGATATTTTTAATTAACTTTTTTTATTTATAAACTTTTAGTTAGAATTTGTTTTTTTTTTCGAATTACATATATACATTTAAACATATAAGTGTAATATATTTTTGAAATCACCTCTAGACCCCTTTATTTTGATACCCCACACGATGTCCTTGGAAAATAAAATTGCAATTTTAATGTAGCCAGTTTTAATTCGTCAGTACTTTGCGAGTGGCAAGGTTAAGGCGTATCGATTGACGTAAGAATCATCAAAATCTGCCAACGCATTTGGTCTCTAGAACGCGACATAGGAACAAACATACATGCATAGACTGATAAACACATTACCCTCCTTGGGCAGTCGGGTAAAAATAAAAAACCTTTTAACAAAAGAAAATAACCAATTTGTTCTTGCCGGAATTCGGTGTCTTTGGTACCTTATTTATTTGTTTTTAGACACCAACTTTCGAAATGAAAGTTATTTTTCACTTTGTAGTGTTTTGTTTTGGAAGTCGTTAATTGTTTTTGTTAAAAAGTTATTTTAAATCAGACGATCTATACTAAGATACCGTAAGAGTTACAAGGACAAATAGGCACTTACGACATTCTTCTAACGGCACACAGTTTCCATTGGTCCTGCCATATCCATTCTTACACTGACACTTTGGTTTGCAATCCAGAACGATGCGGAGTCTATTCGTCAATGGGCATCGGCTGTAAAGCCTAGACTTGCAATCGTCAGTCGGGCATTCAATAGTACAGGAGACATGCTCTTCATTACGTTTGTTACATTCGAAGGTAGCTGAAAGAGAAGAAGAAAGAGAAAAAGTTAATCGATAATAATTCAAAGATCTTGCGAAGAACTACCACATAACACAATATCACCATTGCATTTCTCGAGTTAGGCAGATGTACACCCAGTCACCCACATTTCATCAGTTATAAATCACATCATCATCATCATCACATCATCAGCCTATTAATGTTCCCACTGCTGGGACACAGGCCTCCTCTCTGTGAGAGGGAATGGGCCGTAATCCACCACGCGGGCCTAATTATGTTTCCACTGCCGGGAAACAGGCCTCCTCTCTGTGAGAGGGAATGGGCCGTTATCCACCCCGCGGGCCCAGTGCAGGTTGGTGGATGTCACATATTTCTAAATTTTTCAATACTTAAAATATGAGGGCACATGCCTGGTGATATTACACACAACGATAAAAAGTGTACTTAAAGCTTATGTTTACCAAACTCAAGACAGGTTTTTACCTAGCTCAGAAGTCAGAGTTTCAATTATATTGTTGTAAATACTTATTTGTCAATAAAACAATATTTGAAAACAATATTTGATTTGAAGATAAGTAGAGACTTTTTTCATATAGTGGTATAAATATGCGACTTCATAGGGGGAAAATGAGTGACAGTGTTTCTGAACAACCTGTTATATATTTTTTTATAAATAAAGAAAATTTTAAATAGTATAACAGAAAAGTATTTGTATTTATATACCTACTTTTCTTAAACCATTTTGCACATCTCTGCTATCAGTTTAGCCACCGACTTATGTTCGTATTCGTCCACATTGTAGCTATATTCTGCTGTAAATTAATTAATACTTACGACAATGTTCAGTAGGTATACAGGTTCCATTTATAGCGCGTCTATAGTTCACCCTGCATTTACAAGTCGGAACGCAGTCCACGTTGATACACACTTGTTCCTCACCATCTGACAGAGGGCAATAGTCGGTGTTGCACATCATTGGACAGACATTCAGGACTTCTTTCTCACCACAAGCTAAAACCATAAGTTATTTGTAGAAGTTTTCAAATATTAGAAATGTTTTGTTTTGTTTTCTAGGTTTCTGTTGCAATTTTATTTGTAAGGGTAATAAATTGTAAATCCGTAATAGGCTGTAATAGTAGTGCAATAAGTGTGTTATGGTATTTTTAAGAGCTGTGGATTTTGTGATTAATAAATAAGTATGAATTAACTAGTTGCCGCATGCGGCTCTGCCTGCGTAAATATCGAAAACTATACATATAAAACCTACATATTACCGGGATAAAAGTATTGTATGTGTTAATCCAGGTAGTTTAACCATATTTTTGAAAGCAAAATTTCATTTAAATCCGTTCACCTAATCTGAATCCGTTTTTATGTGATTGAGACAAATATAAAAACATTTTTAAAATAAGTAGCATACAAGAAATGTACTTACACGCAGTTGGCACAATGTAGCCAAGGTTGTCACTGAAATCAGCTCGTTTGTGATGGGTGCTGAATTTAACGCAACGAAAGGGGCCACAGATTGGAAGGAAAAGTATTGTCTATGAGCAGATAATTCTCTTCTAGCGGCACATTATGAAATGATTTTAAAATTTTCTAAGACTGATGATTACAAGGACCAGATGGTACGGTTATATGTCTGTGGCAACACTTTGATCTAGACCTACCCTAGCATCTTCTTATTCGTTGTCTTAATTTCTGAAGGTAATGTGATTGCCTCAATATTGGCAAAAATCTTTTACATTAAAGAAACATTTCTTACGACATTCATCTTGAGGTATGCTTGCATACGCATGCTACTTCACGTAATCCCTCAGGGATGGGAAAATTTAACAATGCTCGGGACGAGCATGTTTAAGAGGGATGAGTAGGCAATGTAACAAGTACTGGTGCTAAGTTATATATGTGTTTGAGTAATAAAATGTGATTAATTAAAGTGTGCTGTTTAAATAATTTATCCCTAAACCCCAGCTCGTAAAGCCCGTTTTCGATATAGCGAGGCTGCCTTGCGTTTGCCTCGCGAGCAAATTCGAACGTTGCCGTGCGCGAGCTTGGCTCGCACGTTCCGACTTACTGTCGGTAATTTGGCGGTGCTTAAAGGGCGCTCAGTGTGTGTGAGCTGCTCAGTTACAAGGGTCGCATGTGAATTGCCTCACGCACTCGGGTCATGGAAGACAGAGAATAACCATGGTCAAACGTATAATGACGCCTCGTAGCTGCGTAGGCTCGTGTCGATTGTGTGGACGGAAGCTGAGCGCACCGCCAGTATGCCGCTAGACTGCCTGCTCAATGCGAGCACCAGATGCAGCCTCGCAATGTCGATACCCGGTTTAACAATATGTAGTTAACTCCTCACCCCCGGTATTTCACAAAAACAAAGAAAAAAATATCTTACCCAGAGTCGCCTCAGTGATGAAAAACATCAAAATGGTCACTAGGGAAATACTAATAAAATACATGTTTGTGCTGTAATAACTCAACGACTGAAGTGTCTAGATTTTTCCCCAATTTAAATAGTACTAAAGGCGCTGGATAAAGACGCATTCACATGAGACGAATTTGTTCGCGCCAATCGTACGCGTTCGCCGCGCGGTCGGCTCTTTGGAAACCATTTAGCAAAATAGGCCCTGTTTGTTTGACCACTTAGTTTTTAATAAAAACAACAATGAAACAACAAACAAATGCAGGTCGCGCATCTTTGTACTGTATGTTTTCGTGGAATTTGAATGTAGATACCAATTAAATAGAATCCATATTCGCCATTACCATGTCTAGAATCGTGGTGAACGCAACACAATTTTCGTGTCGTTTAACCGAAACCTAACGTAGCGAACATCTGTCTCTATACTTGAGTTCAGAATTTTAAATGCGATTGGCATGTGTTAAGCAGAATTTACGCACGATTAGCAGTTTTGTTACGGTAATCTATAAACACCGAACTGAAAAATGTGTTTTAAAAGCGATCGTTTATGCAAAATGAATCTTCAAGGGCAAGTTTATTCATTCAATATATTGTATTTGTAGTTAACTAATATATACTTTATTGTAAACCACAAAAAAGATACAGGACAAACGTTCACAATAACTAGTGTACAATGGGCTGTCTTATCGCACTAGGCAATCTCTTACGACAACTTTTTGATGGACTGACAGTGTATAAATTTTATGGCCGGTTTAAGATTTAAGTAAAGCAGCAAAAATCTAATAACATAAAATAGAACATACAATATTACAAAATATACTAATACATATCAAATAAAAACAGAGAAAGGAGAAGAATAAAAATTGTAGTGAAAGGTAAATGCTCCTTCACCATTTTCTTGAATGTTGGCTGTGTTTGAGCACGTCTTATTTCAATAGGTAATTTTAAACTTGCAAATAATCTCAAGGACCTAGAATGGTGGAACTGAAAGCGTTTTATGAGATAAAAAGGAGTTATATAACTTATAATTATGTACATGTCGTAGGCCAATCGTTGAACTGGGCCGATCGAGATCTGCCTGGGCACATCACGAAACGCCGGAATTTCTTGATTTGCCTGTCTAATATCCGCTAAATCGTTCAAAGTTTAACGTTTGATGATTTGCCCAACCATGCTTGGATAAATAAAGTCTGCAGGGTGACCAAAGTACAAGCAAATAAAATGAGTTTAGATAATAATGATTTTACTAGCAAATAAAAAGACTGTAACTGATGCTCGTAAGACCAACGCGTTGGCCGATTTGATGATTCGTCGACACACTCGTAAGTCACTAGCTAGCTACATTAAAATTGGACCCCGTCATGGTATCAAACTAAATGGTTTTAAGAGGTGATTTCAAAAATATATAACACCTATATGTATAAATGTACCTAATCCGAAAAAAATCTAAACCTAAACTTATAAATAAAAAAAGTTTTTTTATTTTTTTTATTAACTATAGGCTTGCGCTTGACCACTATCTCACCTGATGGTAAGCGATGATGTGGTCGACGATAGAGCACGCTTGCCTAGAAGAAACCTATTCACTCTTGACTTAAAGACCCCTAGATTGTAGCTATCGGGAAACACAGATTCCGGCAGGGAAAATACCCGACTGCTTAAGAAGCGAACTAAAAGGACTACTACGTTACGAGGCGCCCAGCCATATTATCTCGATGTGGTCAAGTAACTAGTTGGGCAAATCGACAATCAGGTTAATCGCATCGATCTGCCCAACTTTATGTTGGGCACATCATGAAATCGGTTACATTTCACACTGCACACTCCCCGATGCGATGGAATTGCATGATTTAATTCCGCCCAGCCCGTTCCATAATCGGACTACCAGACGTACGGCGATTCATCATCGGTACATGGTGGACATCCCACCCATACGCACAAAACGTTTTGGGGACACTTTTATTATGCGTACAGCTAAGGAGTGGAATTCCCTGCCGGAGTCTGTATTTCCCGATAGCTACAATCTAGGAGTCTTTAAGTCAAGAGTGAATGGATTTCTTCTAGGCATTAATATCAAATTGGTCCGACGAGCAGCCAGCGTTGAATGACAATGCTGATACTTTGGCCGAAGATAAGGCCTTCTAGTCACGTCATCCCGTGACTAGAGGGCTGGCCTTATCTTCAGACTCTTCTGTCAACTATTTGCTGAAGTCCCAAAAAACTCGATAAGAACTGGAAGGCCATGAACTTAGGCCCAATGAGACCCCAAAATGATAAAATTTAAATGAATGCTGTCAGCGTTGTTGAAGCCACAGCCCAAAAGCACAGTAAAAATATACAAACACTATGGAAACTACCTACAAACGCTCAAAACGGCACACTCACACAAACATACGCACCAACGTGACCCTTACGCAGCGTCCGCAATGCTGTCAGTACTGAGCACCGCGACGTGACGAGTGGAAACAGCTACTTTTTCAGCACAAATTTCTCAATAACTACAAGATATATGATCAATCTTTTTTTGATTCTATCTGGTAAATGTACATTACATAATTTTGATAACTGCTCAAAAAAAATTAGACGAAATATATTCCTAACACACGTTTTTACGAAGTCCTGAAACACCAGGTTTTTCAATTACTTTTTCAGCTTACTGGTGGCGAATAATAATCTGTAAAAAATGGTATGGACTAGGCATAAATTGATGGCTTATTAGTATACTACTTGTCTACTACTACATCAATTTTGTTTTACAAAGTTTTTTGTTTTTCTACTTTTAATATTTGTAATTTTATCATGTGCGAAAGCTTCGTCTACGCACAAGAATATTTTGAATATAAAAATAACTGGTAAATAATTTGAAATTTGAGGTGTTTATCAATCGAATCTAATTTTATATTATATTTTGAGCAATGCACAACTACACCTCGGTGCCCCAGAGGCTTAAAAGTCGAAAAAGTTTTCTTGGTTGCGTGAGTCCATCTACTGGAAACATCACCACGGAAAGATGCGATCTTTGGCTAGAGAAATTTAAACTCCCTGATCATTTCCTAGAGCCATCGGAGACCCTTTCGCCTGGGCACGCATTGCCTTGGCCGACCTGGAACACTCTGAACAGGCTCCGCACTTAGATCGGCCGCAGCAAAGACAATGTCCATAGGTGGGGGTTCTCGGATGGTTCCGATCTTCGGTGCTTGGGCGGCGTCTCCCCGCAGTCCATGGCCCACCTTTCATCTTGTGCCGCATGTCCTGTTGTCTGTTCACCTGAGTACCTTATGACTGCGTCAGCGGAGGGCGTTGCTGTGGCTGAATTCTGGGCCAGGCAAGGCATTTAATTAAAAAGAGTGTTTGTCATCGACACGCTAAGAAGAAGAAGAAGAATCTTATTGTAATAAATTGTCCAAATAATGCCTTATAAACCGTTAAGCTCGCGCGAGGCTTGTAGACGACGGACCTGTGTCGTTTTTATTGTTGTCATTATTTTTTTTATCATATATCTTGTAGTTATTGAGACATTTTCGCTAAAAAACTAGCCGTTTTCTGTTTTTGGCTCGTGAAACTTGTAAAGTTAGTCTAGCCAAAAACAGAAAAGACTAGCATCTAGTGTCTCTAGAACGCCACATAGGAACAAACAAACACACATAGACTGATAAACTCATTACCCTCCTTCGGCAGTCGGGTAACAAGACCTCAGAGATCTACTACTACGATGTGCCACTTATATCATGATCCCGTTGTGAAAACGGGATAGTGTTATTCATCTTGTATAGCTCTCCCTCTCCCTCACAACGGAATCATAATGGTAATGACACGTCGGTCGTAGTATGACCTCAGGTTGCTTCTGAGAATTGCCCAAAACCCAAGTTTCTGCAGCCGGGATTAAAACCCAAAGCCTCCCATTCAGTCGCCTTTACGACCTCAGGACTAAAGCGCAAAGTGCCCGTATATATATGTATAGAATGGCATAGCAACTAGCATTTACAGGAGACTATTTACCTTACCGTTAATGAAAATGACTATTAGCAGACAATAAATGTAATCAAACAACTTGATTTTAAATACACAACATTCAAGAATAGTTAAAGTCACGTAAAAATAATGCTGGCTGTTTAAAACACTAAGTAGCTAGAAATGTACCTATTATGATTCTTTAATAAAATAACTAGTATACCTTTTTATAAGATAATAGCCTATACATAATAGTACTTATTATGTATAGGACGCGAAAAAATCACTTACACAACTATAACTCCGCACGGGCGTGCGGAGTGAGTTGTGTAAGTGATTTTTAACCAACTTACCAAAAAGGAGGAGGTTCTATGTTCAACTTAATGTTTGTTTGTTTTTTTTTGTGTATTTTCACCGATATCTCCGTCAATTGTCGACCGATTTTGAAAATATCATTTTTTGTGCAAAAGAGTATGTTCCGAAATTGGTCCCATTTTAATTTGCTGAAGATCTGATGAAGAACTTCGGTGATATACAACAGAACTCTTCAATAAATAACGACAAATCTCTCGGGATTGCTGCAATCGCATGTCTGTTTATTGTTTATACCATTTCGTAACATAACATCACGCCAGTACGCTCGAAAGATGTACGCAGATCTCTCATTTCACCGGTTATCTTGAAGTTTCATGTTATTCGTGTAATATATTGTAGCGTTATAGGTACTTACTAAACAACTTGCCTATTAGGTAGGTACAACTAAAAAGGGAAAATTAAAAAAAAGATTTTTGCAAAAAATACTACCGACTTCTTTTTTTGCAAAAAAGTTTTTTTTTAATATTTGTAAACACACCTACGAAAGAGTCATTCCTAGCACAAATTATGTAAGCGGCGGCCGCGGCGGCGGCGGCGGTGTGGCGGCGGAGGCTCTGCGGCAGCGGCGCGGTGTAGGCCAACATAGGGTGACTTTGGTATCCTCTGGTGATGCATTAGTTGGGGCGTAGCATTGTACGATGGAGATCTGCCGGGCTCTCGAGTAAAAACGGGTGTACATGATTCTGTCTGAGATCGGCTTCCAGTCCAGGCAGGCTATTCTTAGCTGTATTAGACAGGAGGAGCCCTACGCCGTACTCGCGCACATCTTCCTCACTTTCTTTACCAGAATACAGCAAAGTCAAGCCCCTGGACGTCCTCAGTTCACCGAAGCCGTTTCTTCTCATTTCGCTTAGATTGAGTATGTGCAGGTTGTAATTTAGCATTACTGCTTCTGCTTGGGCTAGTCTACTGTCATCGCTAAGCGTTCTCACATTCCAAAAAGCAATTCCTGTCCGTGTTTTAAAGCCAAAAGTCGTCGGTAGGTTATCGGTCCGGTTTCTTGCTGTTTCGGTTTCTTTAATCTGTTATTGTCGGGCAAGCGAGTGATTAGCCCACTGTGCCTTAATCCGCTAGCGGGGCTGCCGCTTTAGAGCCTACGGATTTGCTCGGTTTTTTTTCGGTTATGGGAGGATAATAGAAAATAGTGAGCCGATTTTGTTTTAAGGCGCAGAATATTCGCCCTTCGCCCTACATCCGTTAGCTCAGCTGCAACTCGGGGTGGTGGACGCGCGGCGGGCGGTTGCAGCAGGTCCCAGGGAGAACGACGAGGACGTGGATGACTTGGACTGGCTAGGGCTCTGCTTGTTACGGTACTCCACCACGAGTACAGCAGAAGGTATTCTTGGTACTGTTCTCACCAACAGCGATTCCCACTAAAACTTACCCTAGCTTCTCTCCCCAAAATTTCATTACAACCGTCTAAAACACTACAAATAGAATGTTAAATTGAAGTACGAACTTACCGCCGTTGAATTAAAATGGCCGAAAAATTACAGTAACTGCAGAACGACTTCTTTGAATCACTTTACTTTGTTTTTTTTAATACGAAAGCGTTCAAGATGGCGTCACCATCTTGAACGCTTTCGTATTAAAAATGTTGCTATTATTAAAAAGTCAAATTCTGCCGTATATTTTTCACTTAACATTGTAAGCACCATACACCAGTAATTTATATTTTTTACTTTTTGCCAAGGTGCTGTTAATTGGTGTAGTGCTGACGTTTGGGTACGTCCGCCTACTAATTAAAAAAAAAACATGCATACCCAATTCACTACTAGAGTCTGGCAAACGAAAGTAGACACTGGAATTATTTGCAAACTTTTTATATGGCAATGATAAACTAATGTCAACCCCAATTTTCCGTATGACGCTACTAAGTTGATACTTTGTTTTAATTCGTAATCACTATTTATATTTTTGTAAAAACATTATCTCTATTTAATCATATAAAAAGTTTCATTATTAATGTAGAAAACAATGATTCCTGTGACTCTTATGAATCTTTTCACATGAAAGTCTTAGGTTCAGATTTTGATTGATAGTGAATAAACCAAAATGATTATAGAATACTGTTGCTTTTTTTATTCAGATTGATATATCTAAAGTATTACCTACCTAAATGTACCTATAGTATTTTTATTCAGACGAAGTAATATCAATAATTCTAAAGTATCAAATTAGGTTATTCCAGGTATTGCATACTAGTTTGTGGGGTTGCTATGCTGATATTTTTTAAATTTGCCGCGCTTTTTCAGTCTCTACTTTCGTTTGCCATACTCTAGATTGTTAGTGGAAGATTTCGCCGTATAGTTGTATAATATTCATAAAAATTACCTAATCCATCAAATCTGCCAATAGCAGAAGCCGGTTATTTGCCTTACAGACAATTCTGTGACGTCATCGTAAAATCCACCGTTGGTCGTAAGTTCGAAATTGACTAAACACCCAAAATATTGGTAAGTGTTTCTTCACAGTACCCTTACTAGTTATGACCTGGTTAAGGCTGCGAGAATCTGCTGGATGCTAGACGTAAATCCTAGACTTTTGAACTCTAGGATTTATTTCTTGGCCTAAAACCAATTCACGATCTACAATATGCTTAACTGAATAAGAGTTGCAGCTGTAGTAGCCGCTGAGAGAGAGAGGCCTATTGATGAGCGGTGGACTACTTTAGGCTAATGATGACGAATACAAACAAAATTACACATGTTTCTTTACTCAGATAATTATGCCAAATTGGGTGGTTTTTTTATTGATTTTTGAGAGCAGGTAGATCAGTAACTCAGTACAGTAGCGAAATTTTACTGCTTTGATACCTAGTATTAAAATAAAACGGTCAACTTAACTGTGCACCTCGCGGGAATGCGAACCCACAATAGCCAACCCGCGCAGGGCCCTGCGTTCGCTTTGTGCGCCAATAGTGAGAGTCAAACGTTAGCGTGACGTCAAAGTGCGAGGTGCACAGTTAGGTTGACCGTGTTGTATAAGCAGGGTTCTCACCCCCACACTCTTCATAAGAAATACAGTCTCCTTTGCCATTCCGGTAGTAGTGCTCCTTGCGGGGTTGTGTCCCCGCTGACACTCAGCTGCGTCACATGTGGGACAAGTTTCCATAGCAACGTCTCGGTATGAGCAGTTCTGCGGGCAACATGTCTGTTGCACGCATGGGGAATACACCTCGTTGGTGGGGCAGATGTTGGCTGGAAGATTAATGAGATATATGAGCATATTGCCTGGGACTACTTCAAGAAGTTTAAAAGTTGAATAAAACGTTTGGCTGAATATTTTGTCCAAAAAGTGTGTATGGTGAAACAAAGTTAACGAATAATATCATGTTCTTGAATAAATTAGATGAATAGTAATAGGCAGGATAGTAAAAAGGCACTATCCACGGTGTCAGCGCCAAAATCCTAATTCACGACTTTTCATATTATTTATTTTACGAATTCTTTAAAATATGCAACATTATTTTTCATAATTATTATTTTTTTCAAATTCTTATATTTCCGAATTCTTAGGTTTCATAATTGTTTATTGTCCTAACACATAATTTTCCGAATGAGTACAGTTGTATACAAAAAGGAAAATAAACGGATTGTCATAAATTTTTCATCAGATAATCAAACTTAAACTTAAAATCAAAACCATTTATTTCCGCAAAAAAATCAAAGAAAGAAAAGTAAAGGTCTTCAGAAAAGTATAAACTTTATACTACGTACAGTGCGACATAAAAGAGTAGAAATTAAATGAGGGCGCCACAATCACTCAGATAGCAACCCAGTTAGTACGACCCAGCGGATCTTGATACTTGAATAGTATTATTTATACGGTATAAATAATGAGTAAATATATTAAATATATATGTTTATTAAATATTTAATATGTAGCAGTAATAAAACAACAACTTCACAAAAAATAAGTATTTTTAATAATCAATTGCTTTCAATATAAACTCGAATATAAACTAAAATTATTAAAGTAAACTTATCTAATAAATAGACAGACAGACAAAAGAAAGACATTGGCATTGATTCGTCACTGCTTTCTGAACCAGTCTAATCATCACTGCTGTCTGCACCACGGGACGACCCTTCCTGTGTTTAGCTGGTGTTGAGAATTTCCCACCGTTTTCAATGCCGTTTTTGCACTTTTTGCAGATTCTGCTCACTGTGCTTACAGAAACACCTAAAACAAGCAAATAAAAGAATCACTGTCAGTCCGACGAAAGAAATGCCGCGGTAAATAAACGTGAATATATTTTAAAATTGTTTCTTTCCATTTAGTCGATTGCATCAACCAATATGGTAAAGCAAAAAATATTTTCGTATCCGAAATAAATTACATCAGTTGTTTTTGCCTTACGATCAACATTGTTCAGTCGCGCTATAACTACAACGGTATTTGTTTATCTTAGCATAACCTCAAAAATGGTAGACAAATATTTTAATATTTTATTTATTTATTGTAAATGATATGTGGTTTGAAAATTTAGCGCCCTGTATGTATTAATCGTTTGTAATTTACGTTTAGTGTAACTTTCAATAGTTACTTACCAGTAAAATCTGCTGTACGATGGTAAACATCTTCTAAGTTGGATAGAAGCTTCCCAGCTTGGAATTCGGCTATACACCGCATATAAACTTTGTAAAATATATCACGGGCACCTCCACGAATTACCTTATTCATGATTTGCCACTGTTTTTCTGTCAACACTCAGAAATATCTCACAAAAACCAAAATTCCTACGAAAATCGAAACCGACGGAGAAGAATTGACAACTCAAGTACTCATTTTAGATGTTGCCAGAAAATGAAAACTTTTAGTTCCCAAATATTTAATTTCTACTCTTTTATGTCGCACTGTATGTACATGTATAAAATGATGGGAAAAAAAAATTCATTCCCTTTCAAACATTTTCTGAAATAAAAAGGGACCTGATTTTTTTTTAATGTAGTGTTTTCGGAGAGTGCATGGGGGGGAGAATGTGGCGTTCTGAATTTGAATTGAAAATCGAATGATAATGTGTAAAGTAAATGATGACGTGGCCAGCTATAAAATGTTGCCAGTAATAATAGATCGGAAGAGTATGGAAGGAAGGACCTCGTCACAACGGCACACAGATTCCATTGGTTCTGCCATATCCATCCTTACACTGGCACTTAGGCTTGCACTGCAGAACGACGCTGATTCTAAATGGCCATCGACCGTCAAGCCTGGGCTTACCGCATTCGTAAGTCGGGCAATAAGGACGTCAGGACACATATTCTTCATGAGGTTTGGGACAGTCGAATGCAGCTGAAGTATTAAGATTTTAATTAAAAGTGCTTGCGAAGAAATTTGTCCGGAGAAGAACTCACAACTGTAATTCCCAAGGGTTAAGCTGAGGTGTACCTATAGCACACCTACAATTAGCCAGTTATGTTCAACCCCTTGAGTGCCCGGAACGTAGGTCCACGCGAGAAGTGTGAGAAGTTATTGTGTCGGTAATTACAGCATTCAACCGGTTTAGTCTCATGGAGGCGAGCCTATTGCCATCAACCGGACAGAACTCCAGAATCCGCGCTTTTACTGCGAAATTCCAGATGGAAAAACCCAATAATTCTTTACTTGACTTGCGAATTGAAGTTAGGACTTCATGCTCAGCAGTAGTGCTTGCGGCCACTAGACCAATGTGGCAGTTTCCACTACCAACTCCCCCTCTACTCTTCTAAGAACTACTACTGCATATTAATTTAACGTTGGTTGTGTTGTGATTAGCAGGGTACCCATACCCTGATTTGGAACAGAGCAACCAAGGTCCGGTGTAAGCATTCGTATGCATTTGCAAAGGAGAAGGAGAAGTCAAAGAAAAATTTATGGATTAGAACTGCTACAAACAACAGTGTGAAATATAGTGTGAAATACATTTATCACAAGTATTTTTTTCAAAATTCAAAAAGGCATCCCTAGCCAACATACAAACAATTTTCGCAACTTTTGGCATCAACTCATTTTATACATTATTGTCTTTTATATCACTTGTACCATGGAATAATATATTAAGTATTATTAACAATTTTCTTACAGAAAAAAATATGCATCGTGTAAACAGACAGTAACGTAGCAACAAGCTATCAAGCTGTCAAGGCTACAGACAGCTAAAAATAAATGTCATCATATCATACAAAACAATTACTCCAACAATACGAACAATACACAAACAATAATATTTAAAATACATCACACCACACCTCCAATCTACCCAACGGTAGAAACATAAGCCAGTCAAACCCTGGAGTGTTCTTAAAACCATTCGTGGTCACTTCTGGTGGAGACTGGTTACAGACTTACTGCGTGTCTAAGGAGAATATCCTCAGATATACGCGCACGCAAACCACCGACATACAGGGGTGTATTCCTCTAGGTCTCCGCGACCGACTACGAGACGCATCGCGTAGAAGGTGTTATTTTTTTTTTGTTTTGGCAGTGGTGGCAAATTCCACTTTGGACGCCCCAAACTGCCCCACCCAGAGCAGGCCAGCTTGGGCAGTGTCGGATTCACAACTATGCCTACCGACTAAAAAACCACCACTGCCTCTAAGATGTTATTACCGATTTTTAATTCGGCATTTATTTCTGTACTTTTAACTTTGGTAGGGCCACATTGCATGGAGGACCCGACTCGTTTTGTCATCACATTTTGACAGTACAAGCTGGGACCCCCGTGCAAGTGGGCCAGTAAATCTGGGGTTTTTGTGTTAGTAATTTAATTTGTTAGTATTATTATATATATATATATATATTCTTTTCTTTTCATGTGCCTACATTCCTTATAGGGTTATCAGATTACTTTTTACAAACATGCACCACGGCAGGATGAACCTACTAACTAAAACTTATAGTTTATACTTATAGCTACCCTAATAAGGTGTAAAGTGGCTGTAAAAATAGAAAAATATATAACAATCAAGGAAGTTATGGAAGTATCGACCCATTTGCTTTGGCAGCCTTGGTTTCGCTTGCTGCACCCCAATAGCGATACCATTTTGTGTTTTTGGGTCTGCAATGGCGTCCAGCGATGATCTCGAGTCTGAAATTATGTTTACGGAGATAGGTGGTCTTCTCTCCTCGGCATATTTTATCGCCCTGCTCATAGCGACCATTTCCGCCTGGAACACTGAGCAGTGGTTACCTAGTTTCAGACCTATCCTCGCGACCTCACCGTCCCCATCCCAGCATGAGACTGCGGCTCGGACCTTACCCTCGATTTTACTCCCGTCTGTGTAGAGTTGGAGGGAGTCATTCCCAATTGTGGATAGATCTTCGGGGGAATCTATATATCGGAACCCCAACCTCACCCTGAGAACGGGATAAGGCAACTCTGAGGGGTGTGCCCGCCTCTCCAGGGCTCTGCCTGGGAGCTCATCGTGGCTTACCTCTTTTTATTTCATAGATTTTGAGGTATTCTATTGTACGCAGGTCGAGAGGAATTATACCTGCAATGACCGTTGAAGCCACCATCGACGTAGTCCTATGAGCTTTGGAAATTTTGATCGCAAACATCCTGGTAATCGCGTCGCGCTTCTTCTTGGCGTACGCCTTACCGGCGATCTGCGCCCAGGAGCTCGCTGCGTAGGTCGCCACTGGCTCAACCACGCCAAGATAGATGGTTCTCAGGATGTTTGCGTTCAAACCCCATTGTGCTCGTGCTGCTCTTGATACCATTTTAAAATGTTTGCTGTCTTTCTGTTTACCTCCTCTAAGTGAGGGAGGAAGCTCAGCCCACTGTCCAGGGTCAATCCAAGAAGCTTGAGTCTGTTAGAAAGCAGTATCGGTGTCCCCGCGAGGCAGAAATTAGGGACGTCATATTTGCGTTTCTTAGTGCAGACAATTGCCTGGGTCTTGTGGGGTGAGAATGTCATTTAATGCTTTTTACCCCACTCCGCGACAACTGCCAGAGCCTCGTTTACGACGAGTTCGAGCTCCCTTGCCGTGTCCGCCTTCGCGATTATGACGATATCGTCCGCGTACGCCTACACGTGGGCATCCAGACTGTCCGCCTCCACCATTAAGGGTTCGAGTTGGAAATTCCAAAATATTGGGCCACAGATAGACCCCTGGATACAACCCTTAGTGGTGGGCCTGGATATTGTGCTTCCCAAGTATTCCAGCGTGATTTTCTTGTCGGTCAGGTAATTGTTCAGGAGTCGTCGAGTCGCCCGGTCGATATTCTTGGCACCAAGCGTTATCAAATGCACCTTCTATGTCCAGCGACACCACAGCGACAATCTTCTTGCTTCGGGCTCGACCCCTGATGTACTCCACGGTGTCATATAGAGCGTCCTCAGTCCCACATCGCGCACGGAAGCCGTACTGCCTTCGACTCAGGAGGTTCTCTCGTTCGACCGACCACGAGAGTCTATTGGCGATCAGCTTTTCCAGAACCTTGCCCAAAACCGGGAGCAGTCCAATAGGGCGGTACGACTTTGCCGTAGTATAGTCCGGGTTACCGGGTTTTGGGACAACTCGGATCCAAGCCTCCTTCCACACGATGGAGAAGTAGCCAATCTCGAGGCATTTGTTATATAAGGCCAACTGGAGGTTGCTATTGACTTTATACGCCTCTTGACATATATCTGAAGTGAATCCATCGGCACCAGGTGCTTTCTTGGGGTGGGTTCCTGCATAAACTTCGATTAGTTCAGCGTGCGTAAATGGTAGGGTTGTTCCTTCTGGGGAGATCCCCAGTCCATTCAGATCTTCCAAAGCCAGTTGCACACTTTCCCTGATAGTCTTTTGTCCTGGAGAGTCTGTTCCAGGGTCGTCGGGTGAGAAAAACGTATCGACAAGATGTTCAGCCGATTCTACAGATGACAATATCAGGTTAGTCTGTGGTCGTAGAAGGTGGTTGAAGACTCAACAAAATATTCTACTTTACTAGGAGAATGTCTTAAGTACCTATTTTTGAGTATTTGATCAGCTTTTTTAATACCTTCACATTCCAGTACTTAAAATCATTATCAAAGCCTGGGTGCCCGTCACCTATGGCAACTATAATATATGCCCAGATATGTTAATAGAAATAAAAAAACATGTTATGCATTGTGGGCTAATAATAGGTGGACAGTGCCTTTTTACTATCCTGCCTATTACTTTACATCTACTTTATTCATGAACATGATATTATTCGTTAACTTTGTTCCACCATACACACTTTTTGGACAAAATATTCAGCCAAACATTTTATTCAACTTTTTAACTTCTTGAAGTAGTCCCTGGCAATATTGTCATATCTCTCATTAATCTTCCAGCCAACATCTGCCCCACCAACGAGGTGTATTCCCCATGCGTGCAACAGACATGTTGCCCGCAGAACTGCTCATACCGAGACGTTGCTATGGAAACTTGTCCCGAAAGTGACGCAGCTGAGTGTCAGCGGGGACACAACCCCGCAAGGAGCACTACTACTGGAATGGCAAAGGAGACTGTATTTCTTATGAAGAGTGTGGAGGTGAGAACCCTGCTTATACAACACGGTCAACCTAACTGTGCACCTCGCACTTTGACGTCACGCTAACGTTTGACTCTCACTATTGGCGCACAAAGCGAACGCAGGGCCCTGCGCGGGTTGGCTATTGAGGTTTCGCATTCCCGCGAGGTGCACAGTTAAGTTGACCGTTTTATTTTTATACTAGGTATCAAAACAAAAAAATTTCGCTACTGTACTGAGTTACTGATCTAACTGCACTCAAAAATCAATAAAAAAAAACCACCCAATTTGGCATAACTATCTGAGTAAAGAAACATGTGTAATTTTGTTTGTATTCGTCATCATTAGCCTTAAGTAGTCCACCGCTCATCAATATAGGCGTCTCTCTCTCAGCGGCTACTACAGCTGCGACTCTTATTCAGTTACTTCCGGCTACCCTCGGAAGGAACATCTTACCTTTATTGTTGTTACTCGAGGCAAATTGGGTGCTCGTGGTGATTTTAGGCAATCATAAGCCCTAGTTCCCTAAAGTTTTATGTTTCATTGCAGCGTCTCCCACTTGTCTGACTCAGTAGTGTTTTAATAAAAAATAAAATAAAACGAAAGGAAAATAAGCCTTTATTGCTGGTTACTTAAACTATTTACATTAATACTTATTTTACAATAAGATTATAACCTATTTACACTCAGTATTATTTATATATTTTTCTCGACGTGCAAAAGTGTATATTCGTACGCGAACTAGCTTCCTACTGCTCATCATAGCATCTATCTCTTCCGCACGTGTTGTCGGTTGATATAAAATGCATTTTAACCCCGCGCACAAAATAGTTCGTGCCGTCGACTATCTGCAAATAAACAAATGAGGGTTATTTTCAATCTTCACTGTACTTCATTCTGTACTTCTTCTTCATTCGGTAATAGTTTAATTAAAAAATTGTAGTCAAGTAGATACAGTATAGGTTTGTAACTTTATGACATCAATGATTTATTGTTATATAATAATGTGTGTTTGTGATCTGTAATAAAGGTTAACACCTATAACAGACACCCGCACACTCACTTGACTGCAAAATGTTCCCTTCTAAATTGATTTTATAAGTTGTTCCATAAATTAATGTTTTTGTGAGGAGAAATAAAGATTATGATTATAATAGTGTGAAAGTCTGTCTGTAACGGGTTTACGCCTAGACTGTTGAACCAATTTTAATTAAGGCAGGGAGGTTCCGACCGCTGATCGTTAACTGGTCGCGCGGCTGCAATTTTTCTACAGTTACCGTGCGATCAGCTGATATTTATCTTAAATTATACTTTTTAGTAACTTAGAAATACCTACATGCAAGCAGCAAAATTATGTGTTCTAAATAATTTGTAAAACTGTTAATATGTTACCATAATAATGTAGTTAAAAGTTTATGTTATAATCAGCTTATTGTTAAAATCATTGTGATAAACTTTGAAAGGTGAATTTTGTAGCCTCATAAAGTGTTCTGTGTTATACTGTTTTAATGTGTCTTAGGGTAAGTGCATTCTTGTTAAATTTTATTTAAAATAAAGATCTTTGAAAATGAAAATTACTTAAACTATTTACATTAATACTTATTTTACAATAAGATTATAACCTATTTACACTCAGTATTATTTATATATTTTTCTCGGCACCTGGTTATTTTTTCCTCGTCCTAGCTTGTCTTTCGACAAAGGCTCCTCCAAGGGTCTTCACTTGTGTTTTAATAAGGTACACATAATAACATGTTTGCCTACCAACTATGTAATAATTGAATAAATTGAGTGACTTCTAGCAGTGAATTGATCTGAACCGTTTTCAGCGTGGTGTTCAGTATATACTGATTTCTTGTTTTTCTACAGGATCGATGTGCCCAAACGCTCATGATGTATTCGATCCTTACTTCACGGAATATCCCTCTAACACTTGCGAGTCCTTGACTGCGAACAATGCTGCATGTGATGAGAACCAGAAAGTGGGACCAGGGTGTCGTTGCGAGCCTGGGTACTTAAGGTCAAAACTAAACGAATCCTGTGTTCCAATTTGTGATTGCGATCAAATGAAGGATTCGGCTGATTGTCCAAAATAATTAGCCTTATCTTTAATAAAACTTATAACTATTGTAAAATTTGTTTTATTTGGTTTCTGTTATAATAGTACAATAGGTAATAAAAATAATTTAATTCACAAATTACTACCTTTTGTGTAATTTTGTCTGTGGTGTAGGTATGGTCTCATTTCTTCGTTCAAGTGAATATTTAAAAAAATAAGAAAATAATTCTTTCACTTCTTCTAAATGTGCCTTGAAATCGGTTTACAATGGGTTGATTTTAATGTATTTCAAATTATTGGCTTGTTTTGGGCTATAAACAAAGCAACATTCTTTCGGTGATAGTTATTGTCAAAATTCCAAAATACACGTGCACGTAACATTTTATTTTGCGATGTCAGTCCACAGATTTTTGAATTTTCGACAGTCATTATTGCTGCCAAAATCTTCGATATCCTTCATCGAAGGCCAAATATCACTTTATCTAGGGATCCTTTAGGCAAACTGACTAGCAGTTCTCTCAGAGCAAGTAGTAAGTACAGTACAACTATTTTCTTAATGTCCCTCGGCAAACTTCGTGTTTCGTCAGTCGTCGGATTTCTAACAGTTGCCTTTTGCACTTGGTACAGACCGAACGCTCTCAATCAACTTGGGAAGTATATAGAGTTGTTAATATTCTTTTAACTTAGTGAAATTTATTTTAAAATGTGAGAAAAGCTGCTATCGAAAATAGTTTCACAGCTTATATACTTAACACGGAAATCCGAACAAAACAACAATATAGTACTTACTTCTGAATTCTTATTATTATACGCGATAAATCTAATAATTGAGGGACATGGCAATTAGCATTTGTTAGTATTCGGAAATGCAATGTTTGCCAAGGGGCATTAAGAAATAGTTTTACTGTACTTCAAGAAGTTTTGTTAAAAATTCTTGGTAAATAAAAACAGGAGTTATTTAGGTAATATATTTATTTATTTGTGAGCACGTACGTTATGAATCATATTCTTTTGTGAACCACATAATAACTGCCACCCGTATTAGGTCAACTATAAGAAGACATTTGTAAACAATAAAAAAAATACAATCCTCGCCGCTTATTATTTTAATACTTAACGCTGTGTGCGTGTATAGAGATGGGCTTGACCCTAGGAATTTCTTGCTCGTCCACTTCCTAGTGTTTTTTTATTATTAAGGTTACACTAGTCGAAAATTCTTCCATACAAACGTAGTCTAGGGATTATTCCACTGTTTGACGATGTACGTTCAAAATAAAATGTGATATCAATTTGTCTCATCATTATCTAGCCCTGTATGGAAGCAAAAAAGTAAAAAAATATTAGTAAGTTACAAACGTTGAAAGTTCCACACTTCGACACTAATTATAAAGCATTTTTGGGCGCAAATAAATACCACAAGAAGACGGAAAATTGCAAAACGGCCTCTATACAGACAAATAATTTTATTTTGAACAGATAGATTAGTCGTTTTTTCATGATATCTAGACTGCCAAAGGTCTGTTTATAAAATTTCGCTCGGTTTTGTCCTAAATCATTATCCATTTCGCTACAAATTTGCAAAAGTGTGTATTCGTACGCGAACTAGCTTCCTACTGCTCATCATAGCATCTATCTCTTCCGCACGTGTTGTCGGTTGATATAAAATGCATTTTAACCCCGCGCACAAAATAGTTCGTGCCGTCGACTATCTGCAAATAAACAAATGAGGGTTATTTTCAATCTTCACTGTACTTCATTCTGTACTTCTTCTTCATTCGGTAATAGTTTAATTAAAAAATTGTAGTCAAGTAGATACAGTATAGGTTTGTAACTTTATGACATCAATGATTTATTGTTATATAATAATGTGTGTTTGTGATCTGTAATAAAGGTTAACACCTATAACAGACACCCGCACACTCACTTGACTGCAAAATGTTCCCTTCTAAATTGAATTTATAAGTTGTTCCATAAATTAATGTTTTTGTGAGGAGAAATAAAGATTATGATTATAATAGTGTGAAAGTCTGTCTGTAACGGGTTTACGCCTAGACTGTTGAACCAATGTTAATTAAAGGTTTAGTGTTTTTCCTGCGGAAGTACAACATATACCCTTTTTCTAAAAAAACAAACCCTTAAATGGTAGTTTGTATGGAAAGAGAAAATCTAAAAACAACGCTGATGAAGTCGAGGGAAAAATATTTAATTACTAGTAACTGGAAAAAAAAATGAGAACCTAATCACCACAGAAATTGCCACGTCACGGTCGGTTTAAGCAATCAGAGATCCGTGGGATTCATGGCCGAGCAATTAGGCTGAGCACAAGGTTCAGCTTTTATAACCATAGTCGGAATCAAAGCACGCACATTCCCTTTCATTTTGACAGCCCAACAGTATTCATTGCATGTTTTACGCTGTTGATTAGATGGATTTTTAAACAAATGAAGCAATAAATGCAAGCAAAGGGTACGTGTGCCATTCTTTAAACTTGGGGTCCACGTCAATTTCGAGGAGTAAACGACTGGGTTTGTAAGGAAAGCTTTGACATTGCCGTCTCTAGCAGTAACTTTCGAGGCATATCGGTTTTCTTTATTACACTTATGAATATATTGCGCGTACACACACATCTTACCTTTCGCATTCTGAAATAGGGATGCAATTTCCTGTGCTGTTTCTTGCATATTCCTGTATGCGGTAGAATGCATCATTGCAGCGGAAATTGACTTTGGGACAAGGCTCCCCGAGAGTGGCACATTCAGTTTGGCATGCACTCCCACATTGGTATTCTTCGTTCGCCGTGTACAGTTTATAGGATCTGTAATGAAGTAAAATGAATTATAGACCTTAAAACTATCCATATATATGAAACCTATAGTATTTTATGTGTTAATCCATGTTATAACAATATTTGTGATTGCAAAATTTCATCCAAATCCGTTTACCTAAATCTCAATAAGCCAAGGTAATCAATGAAATCAGCCCGTTTGTGATGGACGTTAAATTAAATGCAATGAAAAGGGCCGCAGATTGGAGGGAAAGGCATTGTCTATGAGCCGATAATTCTCTTCTAGCCTCACATTATAAAAATATTTTCAATATTTACAAGACTGATTACATGATTACAAGGAACTGTTACATATCTGTGAGAACACTTTGATCTAGACTTACCCTAGCATCTTCTTATTCGTTGTCTTCATTTCTGAAGGTCATGCCCGTCTTGAAAAGATTTGACGGAATCAACGACGAGCTGCTTCCAAGCCATCCTGTCTTCGACTTTTCACCAAAGTGACTTAGGATTCGTTGGTAGAAGATCGTGGAGAGTCTGGTTTTGATATTCAACTGGTCGAGAATGGACTTATTCGTACTCTGCATAGGACTTTCATTAGAAAAGAAGGCTAGCTTATACTCGTTGTGTTACCTTGCGTGCAGCTTACTGAACATAATGTGGTTACTAAAATATTGCCAAAAAATATTTACACTAAAATAACATTTCTTACGGCATTCATCTTGAGGTATGCAATCTTCAGTATCATTTCGCATTGCTTTGCATACGCATACTACTTCCCATAATCCCTCCAGACCATGGGATAGTTTGAAAATGCGCCGTAAGAGCATGTCTAAGAGGTAGGCAATGTAACAAGTGCTGGGGCTAAGTAATAAATTTGTTTAAGAAGTGTTTGAGCAATAAAGTGTGATTAATTAAAGTGTGCTGTTTAAGTGTGATTAATTTATCCCTGAACCCCAGCTTGTACAGCCGGTTATCGATATTGCGAGGGAGACTCGCGAGGTATGCTCGCGGACTGGAGACGCGTTTGCCTCGCGAGCAAATTTCAACGTTGCTGCTGTTCCGACTCCGACTCACTGTCAGTGATTTGGCGGTGCTCAAAGGACGCTTAGTGTGAGCTGCTCAGTTGCAAGGGACGCATGTGAATTGTCACCTGCTCGGGTCATGGAAGACAGAGAAGAACCATGGTCAAACCTATACCTGACGCCTCGTAGCTGCATAGGCTCGTGCTGACTGTGTAGACGGAAGCTGAGCACACTGCAAGGCTACCTCTCGACTGCCTGCTCAATGCGAGCACCAGATGCAGCCTCGCAATGTCGATACCCGGCTTAACAATATGTAGCTGCCTTTTCACCCCCGGGATTTCACAAACATAAGCAATAAAAAATCTTACCCAGAGTCGTCGTCATCTCAGCGATGAAAAACATCAAAATGGTCACTAGGAAAATTCTTATAAAATACATGTTTGTGCTGTAATACCTCAACGACTGATGTGTCTGGGTTTTCCCCATGTTATATAGTTCTAAAGAGGCTGGGTAAACACGCATTGATATGAGACTAATTTGTCCGCGCCAGAAAATGAAAACTTTTAGTTCCCAAATATTTAATTTCTACTCTTTTATGTCGCACTGTATGTACATGTATAAAATGATGGGAAAAAATATTCATTCCCTTTCAAACATTTTCTGAAATAAAAAGGGACCTGTTTTTTTTTAATGTAGTGTTTTCGGAGAGTGCATGGGGGGGAGAATGTGGCGTTCTGAATTTGAATTGAAAATCGAATGATAATGTGAAAAGTAAATGATGACGTGGCCAGCTATAAAAAGGTTGCCAGTAATAATTGATCGGAAGAGTATGGAAGGAAGGACCTCGTCACAACGGCACACAGATTCAATTGGTTCTGCCATAACCATCCTTACACTGGCACTTAGGCTTGCACTGCAGAACGACGCCGATTCTAAATGGGCATCGACCGTCAAGCCTGGGCTTACCGCATTCGTAAGTCGGGCAATAAGGACGGCAGGACACATATTCTTCATGAGGTTTGGGACAGTCGAATGCAGCTGAAGTATTAAGATTTTAATTAAAAGTGCTTGCGAAGAAATTTGTCCGGAGAAGAACTACTTTTACATAACACATCATCACAACAGTATTTCCCAAGCGTTAAGCTGAGGTGTACCTATAGCACACCTACAATTAGCCACCCCTTGAGTGCCCGAAACGTGGGTCCACGCGAGAAATGTGAGAAGTTATTGTGTCGGTAATTACAGCATTCAACCGGTTTAGTCTCATGGAGGCGAGCCTATTGCCATCAACCGGGCAGAACTCCAGAATCCGCGCTTTTACTGCGAAATTCCAAATGGAAAAACCCAATAATTCTTTACTTGACTTGGGAATTGAAGTTAGGACTTCATGCTCAGCAGTAGTGCTTGCGGCCACTAGACCAATGTGGCAGTTTCCACTACCAACTCCCCCTCTACTCTTCTAAGAACTACTACTGCATATTAATTTAACGTTGGTTGCAGTGTTCCGATTAGCAGGGTACCCATACCCTGATTTGGAACAGAGCAACCAAGGTCCGGTGTAAGCATTCGTATGCATTTGCAAAGGAGAAGGAGAAGTCAAAGCAAAATTTATGGATTAGGATTAGAACTGCTACAAACAACAGTGTGAAATATAGTGTGAAATACATTTATCACAAGTATTTTTTTCAAAATTCAAAAAGGCATCCCTAGCCAACATACAAACAATTTTCGCAACTTTTGGCATCAACTCATTTTATATATTATTGTCTTTTATATCACTTATTTATTTATTTATTTAAACTTCATGTACAATAGTGGTACATAGGTGGACTTAATGCCACAAGGCATTCTCTACCAGTCAACCTTTGGGTTAAAAATGACAACATTGTGAATAGGTACAAAATAATATTTAAAATAACAATTAGTATACGAAAATGTATGTACTTACATATATAATAATAATATACATATACAAATAAAATAGACTAATAAATACCAATAATAAAAGAGAAACCTATCAATAATTATTACGACTAGACTTCTGTCTCTAGATGAGAGCATTGAGAGCTATTTAGTCTGACTCAAATAATGGTCACGAACTTTTCTTTTAAAAGTAAGTTTGCTTTCAGCCTTTTTAATGCTAAAGGGTAGCGCGTTCCAGAGCTTTATTGTTGAGACAGCGTATGAATTGGACATAAAACCGGTACGGTGTGAAGGAATTTGGAGGAGTAGATTTTTTAAAGCTCGAACTGCCCAACACTTTGAAATAAGTTTTTAGATAATCGGGAGCACAAGGATCGTTCATAATAGTGAAGAGCAAGCAGAGAGATCTGAGGGACCTCCTGAGGCGGATAGGCAGCCATTTAAGCTGAGAACGGTAGGAAGAAATGTGATCGTATTTACGAAGGCTTAAAACAAAGCGAATACAATTGTTGACAAGTCGATCCAATTTATTTAGAAGTTCTTGGGATAGATCAGGATAACAAACATCAGCATAGTCGATAATGGGAAGCACAAGTGACTGAAGTCACTTGTACCATGGAATAATATATTAAGTATTAATAACAATTTTCTTACAGAAAAAATTATGCATCGTGTAAACAGACAGTAACGTAGCAACAAGCTATCAAGCTGTCAAGGCTACAGACAGCTAAAAATAAATGTCATCATATCATACAAAACAATTACTCCAACAATACACAAACAATAATATTTAAAATACATAACACCACACCTCCAATCTACCCAACGGTAGAAACATAAGCCAGTCAAACCCTGGAGTGTTCTTAAAACCATTCGTGGTCACTTCTGGTGGAGACTGGTTACAGACTTACCGCGTGTCTAAGGAGAATATCCTCAGATATACGCGCACGCAAACCACCAACATACAGGGGTGTATTCCTCTAGGTCTCCGCGACCGATTACGAGACGCATCGCGTAGAAGGTGTTTTTTTTATTTGTTTTGGCAGTGGTGGCAAAATCCTCTTTGGACGCCCCAAACTGCCCCACCCAGAGCGGGCCAGCTTGGGCAGTGTCGGATTCACAACTGTGCCTACCGACTAAAAAACCACCACTGCCTCTAAGATGTTATTACCGATTTTTAATTCGGCATTTATTTCTGTACTTTTAACTTTGGTAGGGCCACATTGCATGGAGGACCCGACTCGTTTTGTCATCACATTTTGACAGTGATCGAACGCTTTGCGAAAGACAGGGGGAAGTCATCATAGACGGGGCTGGTCTTCTTGTGGAGTGCTGCTTTCTTGGCAAGCTCATCTGCCCTCTCGTTGCCGGGTATTCCGGCATGGGCTCTAACACAGAATAGCTGGATATCCCTGCCCCGGTGTTTTGCTTCAGCAATCGCTTGCTGCACCCCAATAGCGATACCATTTTGTGTTTTTGGGTCTGCAATGGCGTCCAGCGATTATCTCGAGTCTGAAATTATGTTTACGGAGATAGGTGGTCTTCTCTCCTCGGCATATTTTATCGCCCTGCTTATGGCGACCATTTCCGCCTGGAACACTGAGCAGTGGTTACCTAGTTTCAGACCTATCCTCGCGACCTCACCGTCCCCATCCCAGCATGAGACTGCAGCTCCGACCTTACCCTCGATTTTACTCCCGATTTTATCCTCCTCCCGAGTCGGAGGGAGTCATTCCCAATTGTGGATAGATCTTCGGGGGAATCTATATATCGGAACCCCAACCTCACCCTGAGAACGGGATAAGGCAACTCTGAGGGGTGTGCCCGCCTCTCCAGGGCTCTGCCTGGGAGCTCATCGTGGCTTACCTCTTTTTATTTCATAGATTTTGAGGTATTCTATTGCACGCAGGTCGAGAGGAATTATACCTGCAATGACCGTTGAAGCCACCATCGACGTAGTCCTATGAGCTTTGGAGATTTTGATCGCAAACATCCTGGTAATCGCGTCGCGCTTCTTCTTGGCGTACGCCTTACCGGCGATCTGCGCCCAGGAGCTCGCTGCGTAGGTCGCCACTGGCTCAACCACGCCAAGATAGATGGTTCTCAGGATGTTTGCGTTCAAAGCCCATTGTGCTCGTGCTGCTCTTGATACCATTTTAAAAATGTTTGCTGTCTTTCTGTTTACCTCCTCTAAGTGAGGGAGGAAGCTCAGCCCAGTGTCCAGGGTCAATCCAAGAAGCTTGAGTCTTTTAGAAAGCAGTATCGGTGTCCCCGCGAGGCAGAAATTAGGGACGTCATATTTGCGTTTCTTAGTGCAGACAATTGCCTGGGTCTTGTGGGGTGCGAATCTCATTTAATGCTTTTTACCCCACTCCGCGACAACTGCCAGAGCCTCGTTTACGACGAGTTCGAGCTCCCTTGCCGTGTCCGCCTTCGCGATTATGACGATATCGTCCGCGTACGCCTACACGTGGGCATCCAGACTGTCCGCCTCCACCATTAAGGGTTCGAGTTGGAAATTCCAAAATATTGGGCCACAGATAGACCCCTGGATACAACCCTTAGTGGTGGGCCTGGATATTGTGCTTCCCAAGTATTGCAGCGTGATTTTCTTGTCGGTCAGGTAATTGTTCAGGAGTCGTCGAGTCGCCCGGTCGATATTCTTGGCACCAAGCGTTATCAAATGCACCTTCTATGTCCAGCGACACCACAGCGACAATCTTCTTGCTTCGGGCGCCACCCCTGATGTACTCCACGGTGTCATATAGAGCGTCCTCAGTCCCACATCGCGCACGGAAGCCGTACTGCCTTCGACTCAGGAGGTTCTCTCGTTCGACCGACCACGAGAGTCTATTGGCGATCAGCTTTTCCAGAACCTTGCCCAAAACCGGGAGCACTCCAATAGGGCGGTACGACTTTGCCGGCTTACCGGGTTTTGGGACAACTCGGATCCAAGCCTCCTTCCACACGATGGGGAAGTAGCCAATCTCGAGGCATTTGTTATATAAGGCCAACTGGAGGTTGCTATTGACTTTATACGCCTCTTGACATATATCTGAAGTGAATCCATCGGCACCAGGTGCCTTCTTGGGGTGGGTTCCTGCATAAACTTCGATTAGTTCAGCGTGCGTAAATGGTAGGGTTGTTCCTTCTGGGGAGATCCCCAGTCCATTCAGATCTTCCAAAGCCAGTTGCACACTTTCCCTGATAGTCTTTTGTCCTGGAGAGTCTGTTCCAGGGTCGTCGGGTGGGAAAAACGTATCGACAAGATGTTCAGCCGATTCTACAGATGACAATATCAGGTTAGTCTGTGGTCGTAGAAGGTGGTTGAAGACTCAACAAAATATTCTACTTTACTAGAAGAATGTCTTAAGTACCTATTTTTGAGTATTTGATCAACTTTTTTAATACCTTCACATTCCAGTACTTAAAATCATTATCAAAGCCTGGGTGCCCGTCACCTATGGCAACTATGCCCAGATATGTTAATTGAAATAAAAAAAAACATGTTATGCATTGTGGGCTAATAATAGGTGGACAGTGCCTTTTTACTATCCTGCCTATTACTTTTCATCTACTTTATTCATGAACATGATATTATTCGTTAACTTTGTTCCACCATACACACTTTTTGGACAAAATATTCACAAACATTTTATTCAACTTTTTAACTTCTTGAAGTAGTCCCTGGCAATATGGTCATATCTCTCATTAATCTTCCAGCCAACATCTGCCCCACCAACGAGGTGTATTCCCCATGCGTGCAACAGACATGTTGCCCGCAGAACTGCTCATACCGAGACGTTGCTATGGCAACTTGTCCCACATGTGACGCAGCTGAGTGTCAGCGGGGACACAATCCCGCAAGGAGCACTACTACTGGAATGGCAAAGGAGACTGTATTTCTTATGAAGAGTGTGGAGGTGAGAACCCTGCTTATACAACACAGTCAACCTAACTGTGCACCTCGCACTTTGATGTCACGCTAACGTTTGACTCTCACTATTGGCGCACAAAGCGAACGCAGGGCCCTGCGCGGGTTGGATATTGTGGGTTCGCATTCCCGCGAGGTGCACAGTTAAGTTGACCATTTTATATTTATACTAGGTATCAAAACAGTAAAATTTCGCTACTGTACTGAGTTACTGATCTAACTGCACTCAACAATCAATAAAAAAAAACACCCAATTTGGCATAATTAATTGAGTAAAGAAACGTGTAATTTTGTTTGTCTTCGTCATCATTAGCCTTAAGTAGTCCACCGCTCATCAATATAAGCCTCTCTCTCTCAGCGGCTACTACAGCTGCGACTCTTATTCAGTTACTTCCGGCTACCCTCGGAAGGAACATCTTACCTTTATTGTTGTTACTCGAGGCAAATTGGGTGCTCGTGGTGATTTTAGGCAATCATAAGCCCTAGTTCCCTAAAGTTTAATGTTTCATTGCAGCGTCTCCCACTTGTCTGACTCAGTAGTGTTTTAATAAAAAATAAAATAAAACGAAAGGAAAATAAGCCTTTATTGCTGGTTACTTAAACTATTTACATTAATACTTATTTTACAATAAGATTATAACCTATTTACACTCAGTATTATTTATATATTTTTCTCGGCGTGCAAAAGTGTGTATTCGTACGCGAACTAGCTTCCTACTGCTCATCATAGCATCTATCTCTTCCGCACGTGTTGTCGGTTGATATAAAATGCATTTTAACCCCGCGCACAAAATAGTTCGTGCCGTCGACTATCTGCAAATAAACAAATGAGGGTTATTTTCAATCTTCACTGTACTTCATTCTGTACTTCTTCTTCATTCGGTAATAGTTTAATTAAAAAATTGTAGTCAAGTAGATACAGTATAGGTTTGTAACTTTATGACATCAATGATTTATTGTTATATAATAATGTGTGTTTGTGATCTGTAATAAAGGTTAACACCTATAACAGACACCCGCACACTCACTTGACTGCAAAATGTTCCCTTCTAAATTGAATTTATAAGTTGTTCCATAAATTAATGTTTTTGTGAGGAGAAATAAAGATTATGATTATAATAGTGTGAAAGTCTGTCTGTAACGGGTTTACGCCTAGACTGTTGAACCAATTTTAATTAAGGCAGGGAGGTTCCGACCGCTGATCGTTAACTGGTCGCGCCGCTGCTATTTTTCTACAGTTACCGTGCGATCTGCTGATATTTATATTAAATTATACTTTTTAGTAACTTAGAAATACCTACATGCAATCAGCAAAATTATGTGTTCTAAATAATTTGTAAAACTGTTAATATGTTACCATAATAATGTAGTTAAAAGTTTATGTTATAATCAGCTTATTGTTAAAATCATTGTGATAAACTTTGAAAGGTGAATTTTGTAGCCTCATAAAGTGTTCTGTGTTATACTGTTTTAATGTGTCTTAGGGTAAGTGCATTCTTGTTAAATTTTATTTAAAATAAAGATCTTTGAAAATGAAAATGACTTAAACTATTTACATTAATACTTATTTTACAATAAGATTATAACCTATTTACACTCAGTATTATTTATATATTTTTCTCGGCACCTGGTTATTTTTTCCTCGTCCTAGCTTGTCTTTCGACAAAGGCTCCTCCAAGGGTCTTCACTTGTGTTTTAATAAGGTACACATAATAACATGTTTGCCTACCAACTATGTAATAATTGAATAAATTGAGTGACTTCTAGCAGTAAATTGATCTGAACCGTTTTCAGCGTGGTATATACTGATTTCTTGTTTTTCTACAGGATCGATGTGCCCAAACGCTCATGATGTATTCGATCCTTACTTCACGGAATACCCCTCTAACACTTGCGAGTCCTTGACTGCGAAGAATGCTGCATGTGATGAGAACCAGAAAGTGGGACCAGGGTGTCGTTGCGAGCCTGGGTACTTAAGGTCAAAACTAAACGAATCCTGTGTTCCAATTTGTGATTGCGATCAAATGAAGGATTCGGCTGATTGTCCAAAATAATTAGTCTTATCTTTAATAAAACTTATAACTATTGTAAAATTTGTTTTATTTGGTTTCTGTTATAATAGGACAATAGGTTATAAAAATAATTTAATTCACAAATTACTACCTTTTGTGTAATTTTGTCTGTGGTGTAGGTATGGTCTCATTTCTTCGTTCAAGTGAATATTTAAAAAAATAAGAAAATAATTTTTTCACTTCTTCTTAATGTCTTCGCGTGTTCCATCCATAAACATATTAATTAATATGTTTATGGATGGAACACGCGAAGTCATACTGTCCGAAAGATAAAGTGATCTAGTGCTTATAAATACGATTTTGTGTTTAGAAACATTATTAAACTGAACCAAATTTAGTGATTACTGTGCGCAATTATTGGTAGCGTAAAGCAATCAGTGATTCATAATAAAAACAGTGATTAAAATTTAAGAGTGATATTTGTATTAAAATTTTTTCTTCATCCACCTACATTTTCTAATAAATAACGTCAGATGTCGAAATGTCATTTGACAATTTGGAAAATTGTTGCCATTGTAAAAAAATAAGATATAATTATTACTACAATGAGTTGCACAGGGGTGGACGACCAGGTCCCTGTGACAGAAAATGCTACTGGCAAGATTAAAAGAAATTTTGTACAGCAAGCGTTTCATCCAAGCCTCTTTACTCAAAGACCTAGATCTTCCTCACTTGGGAATAAGTCTATGGCAGGCAGTAACGCAAAGGAGATAGACTTACCTCCACCACCAGCGATGGCTCCAGAAAATGTCGATGACTCCAGCTGTCCTCCCACATGGCAAAGAATACCCACCCAACGCAACCCTAAAAGAAAAAAAGTCTCTAGCAGCCCACCTTCAGCGGAAAGACATACGAGTCCAGAAAATAACCTACAGAGCTCTATCAATATCTCCAATAGATACAGCGGACTTCCAGTAGACTTACCTGAATCTCTTGAGCCTATGGAAAGCCAAGCCCATATTAAGAAATCGAGCAAACCTCCACCAATCATTTTGTATGGTATTACGGATATCTCAAAACTGACGAAACTGCTGAACAGCTCGGTACCAAGGAGCAGCTACAACTATAAAATAGTGAATAGAGATCATTTAAGAATCATGGTGCAGACAAGTGAAGCGTATAAAGACGTCATTGACCTAATTCGAAAGAACGGACTTATAGGCCATACCTTCACTCAAAAAGACAAAAGGTGCTGTAGAATTGTGATCAAAAACCTACACCACACGACACCCAAAGAAGCCATTATAGAGGCAATAGAGAAATCTGGAAATAAAGTCAGAGGTGAAATCATATGTGCACTCTCAAGAAGAAACAAAAGGCCACTAAATATTTTCTTTGTGAATGTAGAACCTGGCCCAAATAACCCAGAGCTTAAACGTATAGAATTTATATACAGTACAAAAGTTAGGATAGAAGATCCACGAAAAACGAATGAAATCCCTCAGTGTGCTAGATGTCAACAGTATGGGCACACTAAAAATAACTGCATGCGCCCCTTCCGATGCGTTAAATGTGCAGAAGGACATAGAACTATAGACTGTCCAAAAAAAGATAGAAATACACCAGCCTCCTGCACTTTATGTCTAGGAGACCACCCTGCCAACTATAAGGGCTGCCAAGTGTACAAGGAGATTCGCGCAAGGAAAATTGTGCAGACAAGACAAAAGAAGGCAACTTTGCCAATTATGAAAGATGCCAGAAATAATACAGTCCCATTTGTAATTGACGATTTTCCACCATTGCCGCCATGTAGACTTGCAAGAACACACACAATAAACCCACCCACTTCAAATTCCAGAAACATTGCACAATGGAACAAAAAAGAAGAGAACATAGAATCTCAGCCAACAAGTTCATTAGAACAAATAATATCTAAACAATCAGAAAAAATAGATATCCTTATTCAGCAAATAGGTACCCTAATGGGACTCCTAACGACTCTAGTTGCCCAGTTTAAGAAATGAAATTTCTACGTATTGCAGCATGGAACATAAATGGCTTGCCTCCTAATAAGCATGAAGTTGAACTTTTCATCAGACATAATCAAATAGACATTCTTTTGATCTCGGAGACACATATGACTGATGAAAAAGCCATAATCATCAAAGGTTATAATATCTATTACACTAATCACCCTGACGGAACATCACATGCTGGAACTGCTGTTATAGTAAAAGATAGCATCAAACAACACAGTCTCCCAAATTTTAGACAGGCATACCTGCAGGCTACTGTAATATCAATAGACGACTGGCAGGGCCCACTCAACATTGCTGCAGTGTACTCCCCGCCTCGGCATCGTGTTACTGAACAAATGTTCAATGACTTTCTTAACACGCTCGGAGGCAGATATATTGCTGGAGGGGACTGGAACGCCAAAAACACCTTCTGGGGCTCCAGACTGACCACAACCAGAGGCAGAGAGTTGAAAAGGGCAATAGATTCAAACTCTCTCAATATACTAACAACAGGGGAGCCAACCCACTGGCCAACTGATCCCAATAAAACACCCGACCTCATCGATTTTTTTATCACGAAAGGAATGTCAGAACTGTACACAAAAGTCGAATCAAGCTTATATGGCAATTCCGATCATACACCGGTGATATGTATACTAAGCACCACAGTTATTTGGAAGGAGACTCGAGACACATTGTACAATCGCAAGACTGACTGGGACTCATTCGAGAACTACATAACGGAAAATGCCAACCTGCACTTGCCCCTCAAAACGGAGGAAGATGTAGAAACTGCTGCTTGGATTACAACCAACCTGATACAAAAGGCTGCTTGGATGTCCACTCCATGCATAAAGAACAGTCGTCAGCAGCAGGATAGTACATTAGAAATACGGGAGATGATAGCTACAAAACGAAGACTAAGACGACAATGGCATACAAGCAGGAATGCACATGACAAAAGGGCTCTCAACACGGCACAAAAGAAACTTAAGAAAATGTTGGAAGAAAACGAAAATGCCACTCTTCAAGACAAACTGAAGACCTTGTCACCCCATAAACTAGATGATTACTCCCTGTGGAAAATCACAAAGACACTAAAACGGCCACAAGACCACATGAGGCCCGTTGAGACAACCGAATGGAAACTGGGCGAAAAAACCTGGAGAAAAAGCCGAGCTCTTTGCTGAATTTTTGAAAAATGTTTTCAAGCCAAATGAACCCGACATCATGTACCCCGAATATGAAATTGACCAAGTCCTTGATAGCGACCAGCAAATGTCACTACCTATACGATTGTGTACTCCAAGAGAGCTATGGAGATCTATTAAAAATCTGAAGAAGAAGAAGGCACCAGGGTTCGATCTGATTACAGCAGAAGTCTTGAATCATCTACCGAGAAAAGGAATTGTTCTGCTTACTATTCTCTTCAACGCAGTGCTGAGACTAAATTATTTCCCGCGCATCTGGAAGATCGCAACTATACATATGGTAGCTAAACCAGGCAAACCACCTAATGAAATTTCTTCATATAGACCTATAAGCCTTCTCCCCATATTGTCTAAACTGTTCGAGAAAATACTACTACAACGTCTGACACCCATACTTGAGGAGCAGAAGATAATCCCCGAACACCAATTTGGCTTCCGGGCTCACCATGGAACGATAGAACAGGTGCACAGAGTGGTCCACACAATCCGACAGTCACTGGAAAGAAAGGAGTACTGCTCAGGTGCCTTTCTTGATATACAACAGGCGTTTGATCGAGTATGGCATAGGGGCCTCCTATGTAAACTAAAAACCTGTCTACCACACGGTGCATACTTGTTGCTCAAGTCTTACCTGGAGGATCGAGTGTTCCAGGTTAAATATGAAGACTGCCTATCATCACTTTACCCCATAGAAGCTGGAGTGCCACAGGGCTCAGTGCTGGGTCCTATCCTGTACACGGTCTACACTGCTGACCTACCCACCTCAATGCAAACTGTTACCGCAACCTATGCTGACGATACTGCAATACTTTCCTGCGATAAAGATCCCATCAGAGCATCCACAAAACTCCAAGAACACCTGGACGTTATTGGTTCATGGCTGAAAAAGTGGAGAATCAGGGCTAGTGCTGCCAAGTCTGTCCACATTACCTTCGCACTAAGAAGAGGGGATTGCCCAACAGTGACACTTGATGGTAATGCTCTTCCACAGAAAAGTACGGTCAAATACCTAGGTATGCACATCGACAGAAGGCTTACCTGGCGCGAGCACATAAAGGCCAAAAGGGATCAGGCAAACAGGAAACTGGGAGACATCTACTGGCTTCTGGGTAGACAGTCATCACTCAGGTTGCAAAATAAACTACTGATCTACAAATGCATTCTAAGACCCATATGGACGTATGGTATAGAACTCTGGGGTTCGGCAAGCCACTCAAACATGGAGATACTACAACGCTTCCAAAACAAAGCACTAAAAATATTGAGCTGCGCTCCTTGGTTCACGAAGAACATAGAAGTACATGAGTACTTACAAATCCCTACTATCAAAGAGTGTGTGGAAACGTCATACAAGTTTTATAAAGAAAGGCTCAAAAATCACAGAAATGAACTCGCTGCGGCACTACTGGAGTCCTCGGACTCTACCTACAGACTAAAAAGAAAAAGAATAGCGTCAATTTAATTTTGTTGGTGATACATAACGAGATGACGCATCGCAGGATGTGAAGAATCTCGAAATGCCAAATGAAGGAACAACCAATCTGATTATAGCTTGGAGGCTGATTGCAGATAGAAAGAAAGAAGAGAAAAAAAAAAAAAAAAAACTTCTTCTTAATGTGCCTTGAAATCGGTTTACAATGGGTTGATTTTAATGTATTTCAAATTATTGGCTTGTTTTGGGCTATAAACAAAGCAACATTCTTTTGGTGATAGTTATTGTCAAAATTCCAAAATACACGTGCACGTAACATTTCATTTTGCGATGTCAGTCCACAGATTTTTTAATTTTCGACAGTCATTATTGCTGCCAAAATCTTCGATATCCTTCATCGAAGGCCAAATATCACTTTATCTAGGGATCCTTTAGGCAAACTGACTAGCAGTTTTCTCAGAGCAAGTTGTAAGTACAGTACAACTATTTTCTTAATGTCCCTCGGCAAACTTCGTGTTTCGTCAGTCGTCGGATTTCTAACCTGCCTTTTGCACTTTGCACTTGGTACAGACCGAACGCTCTCAATCAACTTGGGAAGTATATACTTGCTGAAGGCTTTGACAAAGTCAAAGTCAAAGTCAAAGCACTTTATTTCAAGTAGGCCAGTTACAGGCACTTTTGAATTGTCAAAAGACAAAATAAAATATTACAAAATTATGGTGCTACAGTCCCAGTCACAAGACATAATAACTGTGAAAGTACCGTAGATGCCCATTCCAAGGCGTAGATCTCTATGGAGAAGAACGGGCAAGAAACTCCATGGACACTCTTTTTCAATTAGGTAATTATTACAAATCATTTGTTACATCATTCATGTTGAGATTACACATTATGTGAGAACGATGTAGCAAGTTAAAAGTGTCCATAGTAAATATAAAAAGACAATTCAGAAATAAAATTAGAATCAATTAAAATAAACCATGGCAGCTAAGAGATGACCAGTCCCAACCGACAGCGCCCGTTCACGAACATGACACATGTATCAGCACCATTCAGCTCAACCATTTTGAAGGGAGCTAAATGATCCGACACACGCGCCACCATCGGCGAGACATTTGAGTGGGCATGACATACTCTCAACCACCGGAGTCATTCAAGTCAATAGAAGACGTAGGTATCTAGACAATGATAGCTCTGAAGTACATGGTACTCACACAATGCTGGCTATGCTGCTATATAATACTAGAAAGATTAACTCTATATAATGCAAAGATAGTAGCAATCCTCATCAGCTCTGACAATAACAGTAAACGATACCTACGACAGTCTTACCGAAAAATAAAATTTAAAAAATACACATAAAAATGAAATTAAAAAATAATAATATTTAACCTGACAGCAAGCTAATTTTGGTAAAAGAACACGAACATTGTCTTGAGTTCAACACAGCGACCAACTATGCTTATCATCTAAATAATCATTAATAGAATAGTATGCCTTAGAACAGAGATTAGCTTTTACCTTTGCTTTAAATGCGTTAAATGGCAAATCTAGAAAAGAAGACGGTAACTTGTTGTAAAAAGTTATACCAACCCCAACGAATGAACTATGCACCTTATGAAGTCGATGAAAGGGAGCTCGTAATTTGTCCTTATTTCTGGTGTTAAAGTTGTGAATATCACTATTGTTACTGTACAAATGAATGTTCTGCCTAATATATAAAATGTTGGCGAATATGTACTGTGAAGCCGCTGTGAGAATACCAATCTCTTTAAAAAAATCTCTTAGAGAAACACGCGCACCTAATTGGTAAATGGCACGAACAGCTCGTTTTTGAAGCACAAATATATTTTGAATATCAGCGGCTCTGCCCCACAGTAGAATACCGTAGGACATGATACTGTGAAAATAACTAAAGTAGACCAACCTTGCTGTATCAACGTCAGTGTATTGTGTAACCTTTCGGGTAATAGAGTTGTTAATATTCTTTTAACTTAATAAAATTTATTTTAAAATGTGAGAAAAGCTGCTAAAGAAAATAGATTCACAGCTTATATAGTTAACACGGAAATCCGAACAAAACAACAACATAGTACTTACTTCTGAATTCTTATTATTATACGCGATAAATCTAATAATTGAGGGACATGCAAATTAGCATTTGTTAGTATTCGGAAATGCAATGTTTGCCGAGGGGCATTAAGAAATAGTTTTACTGTACTTCAAGAAGTTTTGTTAAAAATTCTTGGTAAATAAAAACAGGAGTTATTTAGGTAATATATTTATTTATTTGTGAGCACGTACGTTATGAATCATATTCTTTTGTGAACCACATAATAACTGCCACCCGTATTAGGTCAACTATAAGAAGACATTTGTAAAAAATAAAAAAAAATACAATCCTCGCCGCTTTTTATATTAATACTTAACGCTGTGTGCGTGTATAGAGGTGGGCTTGACCCTAGGAATTTCTTGCTCGTCCACTTCATAGTGTTTTTTTTATTAAGGTTACACTAGTCGTGTGGCCGACTGCCGTTATAAATACTCCTTTAGGGTAGTTTTTTTATTGGATTTTATATATTTTTGTTTTTTGACGTTGTAACCAAGTTACTAAAAAACAAGTAAAACAGAAAATTGAATTGGACGAAAAAATGTTTTATTTATAGAATTTATAGTCGTCCACATAGTGGTCCTTCTACCGTTTTAACAAAGTGAACTAGTGTATTTTACAGTTTCCTTCCTTTCAACCATTTTTTAGCATAAATATGGTTATCACGAGATCGAATACAAAACTCACAAAAAGTACGCCAAATATATCCAGCGATTCGAGACATGACGTGGTTTCAACGCCTATTACGTCAACTTCCAGGCGGGAAGTAGTACAGGTACCTACAACCAGCACGCGCACACTTTCTGCTGCTACGCACACCAGCCGCTCATCTGCGACTGTCATTGCGCAAAAATTAGCAGCAGGCGCGCAACATGCTCGTCATCTAGCACAACTGGAAATTGAGGAGATGGAGGCGACCATGCGAGCACAAATTCAGGGTAAGCAGGCTGAGTTAGAGCGTAAAGCTGCCGAACTTGCTTACCAGGCTGAGCTTGCCGCAATAGACGCGGAAAGTAAGCATAGTCCTTGCAGTGGCAGGAGTCGCGCCAGCGTGGAGCGATGGTTGCACAGCACTCCTCGCCCTGCCAAGATACCTATTCAACAGCGGGAAGAACCAGGTAATAATTATTCGCCAAACAACAACGGATATGAGATAAAGTCTGTTAATAATGTTACATGTTCTCAGGCACTTCCACTTCATAATGACGTCGTCGTTTCAACGAATGTCGCAGTACCGAGCCCTACACAGTTACCTCAGCCCAAAGTAAGCGGGGGTGACGGGGTCACTGCCACCGGCTTTTGTAGAGAAGACGGCTCCGTTGGCGTTACACAACTGGTGCAAGCCCTACAGTTATTAAAAAATAACAGCTCTAATAAAAAAAACATAATTAAACTTCCATTTTTTGACGGCAAAGCCCCGTTAGATTGGCTTATGTTTAAGCGTGCCTTTAAGGACACTGTAGGAACATTTACAGAAGCAGAAAACCTAGCGCGCTTGAGCCAGGCGTTGAAAGGTGCCGCGCGTGAGGCTGTGAGTATGCTACTAGTGATGGCTCCTCGTGCTTTGGACGTCATTGACGCTCTTGATCGGCGCTTCGGTAGACCAGAGCAGATTGTACTGCAGGAGATCAACGCAATCAGAGCTCTGCCTAAGCTGAGTCAGGAGGTAAAAAGACTTGAATTTGTTTGCTTCTCGCGTGCGCAATTGTGTCGAAGTGAGTAAGCTACTGCAGCACAGTGACTATTTACGCTCGCCTGAGTTGTTCGGAGCACTGCTTAGTAAATTATCTCCACTGTTACGCACACGATGGTTAGATTACGCAGCAGCTCACGCTACCTCTACTGCAGAGTCCAATACTAAAGTCGGATTGTTATCCGATTTTCTATCACGAGAGGTGGACCTACACATTAATTTTGGTGCTTCCGCCGAGTCGCCACATGTGCCACGCGAACGTACTCATGCTGTATCGGAGTCAGGATCAGACATACCAAAGAAATCACATACGGGGTGTAGACCTAAAAACATACATAATGATTCTAATAATTATTGTATTGTTTGTAAACAAGCACATGACATGTCGTCGTGTGACATTTTTAAAGCAATGTCAATAGATGACAGGTGGCATTTCATAAAAGAAAAGAAAATTTGCTATCGTTGCTTACAAAGAAGTTCACATAACTTTAGGTTGTGTAATAAAAATAAAAATAAGTGCGAAATAAACGATTGCAAGCGTAAACATCACACATTGCTACACAATCCAAACTTTGTTCCTACGGCATCTGCACAGAGTATTCAGGTACAGAGTGCTCCCACAACATCTACTTTAAAGGCTTTGTCTGTATCAACTACAAACAACGCAGAAGAAAATACGGCGAGAGACTTAGTGACCCACACAAACACTCATTTAGGTCTAAGCAAAAGTTCGAGTCGCCGCCCTCTCTTGAAGATAGTTGCAGTTACAGTTTCTGGGCCTGCTGGAAGTTTTGACACGTATGCTCTTTTAGACGACGGCTCCACGTCTACATTCATAGATTCTGACATTTCCTCCCGCATTGGTGCTAATGGTCCAGTGGGAAACATTTGTTTGGATTGTGTAGGTGGTTTGTCTCGAGAAACGTCTGTGCATTACGTTGATTTTGAAATAAAAGGCCGGCACTCTAGTCAAACATATTCAGTTCGTAGGGCTCGCTCAATCCAAAACTTAGGAATAGTGTGTAACCAGACAGTCAATAGCGATGATTTACATAGTTATCCTTACCTATCTGATTTATCTAATGAGCTGTGTTATGACAATGTTTCTCCTATGCTTGTAATAGGGATTGATAACTGGCATTTGTCAATTGCAACCGCCACGAGGAAAGGCACAAAATCACAACCGGTAGCAATTCGAACTGCATTGGGTTCTTTTTGGCTTCTCGAGTAGTAAAACTAGGCCCGTCAAATCACTTAAACCCACCGTATGTACGTATCATGCTTATTCGACTATACTTGATGAACCTAAGTCTGAACTCGAAGAGCTTATAAAAGCGTATTATAAGTTAGACTCTGTTGGAATCACCAAGCACGAAGCGCGCAGTACTGACGATCAACGCGCATTGGATATATTATCGCGCACTGCACGTCGACTGCCTTCTGGGCGTTACGAAGTGGGTCTTCTTTGGAAAACGGAAAACATAACAGCACCAGACAGCCTTCCTTTAGCTTTATCTAGGTTTAAGAGTTTAGAGAAAAAGATGTCGAGGGAACCCAATTTTGCCGAACGATATCGAAAGAATATTCATGATAGTTTAGAGAAAAATTATGCTGAAGAGTGTAGTATGGTAGAGCCCTCCGGTGTTTGTTGGTATTTACCACACTTTGGTGTAATAAATCCGAACAAGCCCGCGAAGCTTCGAGTCGTCCACGATGCTGCTGCACGTTCTTGGGGAGTGTCTTTGAACTCAATGTTGCTGACGGGCCCCGACCTCTTGCAAAACCAACTAAGTATTTTGATGCGGTTTAGGGAAGGGAGGATCGCCCTGACAGCTGATATTAAGGAAATGTTTCCACAGATTAAAATAATTCAGAAAGACAGGGACGCCCAACGATTTCTGTGGCGTGACGATCCTTCAGGTCCCATAAAAATATTTCGCATGAGTTCTATGATTTTTGGTGCTTGTTCAAGTCCATCAACTGCAATTTATATAATTAACTTAAACGCGTCAGGGTACCAAGACGAGTTTCCCGAGACCGTGGACGTTATCAAGAACAATATTTACATGGATGACTTTATCAGTAGCGTTGATAGCGTAGAGTCCGCAGCGCGTCTGGCTGCTGAAGTGGTGACCATCCATAAGCGCGGTGGTTTTGAAATGCGTAGCTGGACGTCTAATGAGCCTGCTGCTTTAGACATGTTACCAAAAGAGCTGTTGTCCGATATAATCAGCAGCAAGATTAGCAGCGTAGATTTGTGTAAGGACCCTGTGGCTCGCACTCTAGGTCTCATTTGGCAACCTATACACGATCTATTGCAATTTAATTCTGGGCTAACAAGCGAGTCATGGGCTCCTACAACTAAACGGCAAGCCTTAATGCAAGTCATGCGTATTTATGATCCTTTAGGGATCTTGTCACCGATTGTAGTTAAAGGTAGAATTCTTTTTCAAAATCTGTGGCGAAAGCGTTTGGAGTGGGATGATAAGCTGAGCGAAGACGACTGCAAAGTGTGGTATGAGTGGTATAATAGTCTAAAGTCGATTGCAGAATTAAAAATACCTCGTTGGTATAATTTGTGTGATATGGATGTTGCAGAACGAGAGTTACACGTTTTTTGCGATGCGAGTGAGCAAGCGTATGTGGCAGTCGCTTATTGGCGACTTGTAGGCCAGGCTCGGCTTTCTCTTATCGCAAGCAAGGCACGTGTGTCTCCATTAAAACCTTCTTCTATACCACGCCTCGAACTACAGGCTGCATTGATAGCCACTCGTCTCGCCACATATATTTGCGAAGCGCATCATTTCAAACCAAACCGGCGCTACTTCTGGTCCGACTCAATGACTGGTACTAGGTTGGTTGCGCAATGATGGTCGGAAATTTAAGCCCTTCGTAGCCAACCGAGTAGGTGAAATTTTAGAAAATACTGATATCTCTGCATGGCGATGGGTCCCCACGGAACTTAACGTTGCCGATGACGCTACTCGCACTAATTGTTGCACGTTAAATGTTGAGTCGCGCTGGATATCAGGTCCCGAATTTTTACTTCGTGCTTCTAGTGTTTGGCCATCTAATCCAGTAGATAGTGTTGTCATTGATCCATTGGTGGAAGTAGAAATGAAATCATCTGCACGTACTATAGAGTCACCATCGGCATGCTTAAAATCAACCTCGACCTCATCACCTACAAACGTTATTTGCAACTACAATGATGTAAGCCAGTTGCCCGTGCCAGTAGTTGCTGATCCAAATCATTTTATTTCTTGGTTAAGGATGGTAAGGGCAACTGCTAGAGCTCACCAGTTTATTGCTCAATGCATTATGAAGGTTAAGGGGGTTCCGCGTAACTTTGTCCTTTCCCAACTTAGCATATCAGCTAGAAATTCCCAGATAAGACCATTAAGGCCATTAAATATGCAATGCCTCAAAATAGCTTGCATCCACGCCCTACGCCAAAGTCAAAGTAATACATTTGATAAAGAACTACAATGCCTGCAGCGTGGACGCCCCATATCACCTAAGAGTCGTCTCGTGAGCCTGTCCCCAGCTCTAAACCAAGACGGTTTGATGTATCTTCAAGGACGTATAAACGCTGTCGAGAACGTTGGAGAACAAACCAAGCACCCAATCATATTAGACGGGAAAGACCCAGCCGTGCGCCTACTCGTCAGTCATTTCCATAATAAATTTGCACATGCCAACACGGAGACCGTGATAAATGAACTTCGGCAGGAATACTGATACTGAGTCTAAGGAATACAGTCAAATCCATCGTCTACAACTGCCAACAATGTAAGTTGCTACGCGGAAAACCTTTGCAACCACCCATGGGCAATTTACCTGAAGCTCGGCTCGCCGCCAGCGTCAGAATGGCTGGTTGCCTAAAGCAAGCGGCTCTGAAAGTATATTCAAGAATTGCTACCCAATTGCTTATATTTGCTACATTTCTTCAAAAATTGCTACATATCATGGATTCAGAGAAATTTTAATATTTTTTTGACCAGCCATTCTGACGTCAGGATGGCTGGTCGCCTCCGTGTTCTACATGAAGGACGCAGAATTTCTAAACGTTTGTTGTATCAATAATTGCTTACTAATTGCTTCTTTTACGAATTTAAGTTTGAGCTTCGTACATACATTGGGTAAAAAAATAGAGCTTTTATTAATATTTGTACAAAGAAGTGCCTTATAATCTGGAAAGGCAACAGTTTACTACAGCGTCTTGTTCAAATCGTGCAGGCGCTCACAATTATGGGTCACCCACCACATTGACGCGGCATTCATTCTAAAAGATTGTCATATCAATAATAGCTTACTAATTGCTACTTTCACGAATTTAAGTATGAGCTTCGTACATACATTAGGTAAAAAAAATAAAGTTTTTATTAAAATGATTAAAATTGGTACGTAGAAGTGCCTAATAATTAGGAAAGGCAAGAGATTTTTTCACTACAGCGTCATGTTTAAATCGGGAAGGCGTTCACTGATATGGGTCACCCACCCCAGATCTATTGACGCGGAATCGACTATATTTGAAATTATTAATGTCAAACAAAAAATACAACATAGGTACACACATCAACACGGTCTAGGGATATTTTTTAAAAACCGAATTACTATCAATGTGTTAATTATTTATATCATCATCATCATCATATCAGCCGAAAGACGTCCACTGCTGGACATAGGCCTCCCCCAAGCGTCGCCACATTGACCGGTCTCGTGCGTCCCGCAACCAGCGGATCACCGCAACCTTCACAAGGTCCGTACCGTATGGTGGTACCGGTAGGTACCGTATGGTGACGGACGTAAAGAATTTCACCAACGCCTTCCGTTCACTGATATGGGTCACCCACCCCAGATCTTTTGATGCGGAATCTACCAAGATATTTGAAATTATTAATGTGAAACAAAAAATACAACATATTATTAATGAAGCAGCATATACCTAACAATAAAAGCATAAATATGAAACACGAGAAACGTATGAAAGAAAAAACCGTAGTACATCGTTAAATCTTTATTTAATATTATTCCTACGTTTTCATAAAATCAAAGATTATTTTTTAGCGTATAAAATACAATGGGGGATCACCTTCTTTTTGCTCTTTGTTATCTTTGTAGATTGATCGTCATAACAATACAAAAGAAAAGATAGGCAAAAGATTTTCATATTTATACTTAGGCTTGCGCTTGACCACTATCTCACCTGATGGTAAGCGATGATGTGGTCGACGATGGAGCACGCTTGCCTAGAAGAAGCCCATTCACTCTTGACTTAAAGACCCATAGATTGTAGCTATCGGGAAACAGATTCCGGCAGGGAATTCCACCCTTTAGCTGTACGCATAATAAAAGTGTCCCCAAAACGTTTTGTGCGTATGGGTGGGATGTCCACCATGTACCGATGACGCATCGCCGTACGGTAGTCCGATGATGGAACGGGCTGGGCGGAATTAAATCATGTAATTCCATCGCACACTCCCCGAAATGTAACCGATAAAGTACCGACAAACTGGCAACTCGGCGACGATGTTCAAGGCTCTGGAGCTTTGACTTGACCAGTGCCTCATTGCCGATGAGTTTCTTGGCCCGCTTTTCGATCGACTCTAGTGCATCAAGCTGGTATTTGGCAGATCCGTCCCAGAGATGAGAACAGTACTCCATGCACGATCGAACTTGCGCTTGATACAAGTTGAGCAGCTGTTCCGGCGTGAAGTACCTTCTCACCTTCGCAAGGATCCCCAACTTTTTGGCAGCCAGCTGAGCCTTTGCCTCAATGTATGGCCCAAAATTGAGAGTCGATGTCAACGTAACGCCAAGAAGCTCAAGATGGTCCGTTATTGGCACGGTTACATCACGGAAAGTTTGAGCCGGGTGAAATTGGCTCTTTTTTGCGGAAAAAAGACACGCCTGGGTTTTAGCAGCATTAAACTTGACCAGATTGGCATCGCCCCATTCGGAGACTGCTTGCAAGGATAAGTTAAAACGCTCCACCATGGCCTCACGAAGAGACCGGATCTGCGGCCCTGTAGCCCGTGCGTTGGACAAGTATCTCTCAGCAACAGTGCTGTCGTCTGCAAACCCAAAGGTGGCGGGTTTTAGCAGATCGTTAATGTGCAACAAGAACAATGTTGCTGAGGGTACGGACCACTGAGGGACCCCGGCATTAATATCCAATTGGTCCGACGAGCAGCCATCGATAACCACTCGAATGGACCGATCTCTCAGGAAGTCTGCAATCCAATCACACATACCACCGGGCAAACCGAGTGAAGGAAGCTTACCAATAAGGCTTTCGTGCCAGACCCTATCGAAAGCCTTCGAGATGTCGAGGGAGACGGCAAGCGCTTCCCCATGCCTCTCGATGGCCTCACTCCATATGTGAATGGCATACGCTAGAAGATCCCCAGTAGACCGATTTTCATACGTTTCTCGTGTTTCATATTTATGCTTTTATTGTTAGGTACATGTATATGCTGCTTCATTATTAATAAACACATCAACACGGTCTAGGGATATTTCATACTCAATTAAATAACTCGAAAAGTACTGGCCGCATTGGAATCTTTTATACACCGATTTGTTTGTAATTTATCTCAGACTAATTCCAAATTCAAATTTTTGAAAATTCTTTTGTTTCGGTGGCATAAAAATGTCTTGATGTGTAGGAGAGGGAATTTTCATTTGTGCAAAATTTAGAAAACAATACGAATTACGTTTAGTTACAGTTTTTTTTCGTTTAAAAATGAAAAAAAACTGTAACTAAACTGTAACTAAAAGATAAAGTTAAAATTGAGGTATTGTAGCCATGCAACGCCAACATTTGACGAGGGCGGAGATGTTACGAGCTGTGGGAATGCTGGAAGCTGGGTCTGTTCAGCGTAATGTTGCTGAGGCCATAGGGACCCACCAAATTTAATTTCAAGATTGTGGACACGCTATCGTGCCACAGGTGAAGTAGCGGAGAGGCACCGGGGGCCAAGTCGCATCACTACCCCCAGACAAGACCGATTTTTGCAAATTACTGCGCGAGCTCAACCAAATGCAACGGCGACTCAATTGGTCCAAAGGCTGCGAGTGGAACACCAAGTGCTTGTGAGTGACCAAACTGTAAGAAGGTGACTGCATGAAAGCAATCTACGCTCTCATAGACCACTCCGGGTCCCACCTTTACGGAGAGGCAATCGTGGACGACGATTAGAATGGGTTCGGAACCACGTGGACTGGGGCCGTGAGCAATGGTCCAATGTGCTGTTTACGGATGAATCCAGATTCGGCTTCCATCCAGATTCACGAAGGACGCGTGTTTGGCGAGTTCCTGGACGATGGTCTTTAGCTCAGGAAGTTCACCCATACCAAGGAGGAACAATTATGGTTTGGGCAGGAATTCGTCTTGGAGGACGGACGGATCTCGTTTGGGTGCGGGGCAATATGATGGCAGAACGATACGTCCAACAGGTGCTGGGGCCCGTAATCTTGCCCCACAGAACACAAATGGGGCAAGATTTCCTGCTCATGCACGACAATGCCCGGGCACACACGGCGAGAACGGTAGTAGCTTGGTTACATACACACAATGTTAGGGCCTTAGACTGGCCTGCTCAATCGCCAGATCTAAATCCCATTGAGCATGCGTGGGATATGCTGCAAAGAAGAGCTCTGAAGGAAGTTCCTGAAAATCTGGCTACAGAAGATCAACTTTTTGCGCACCTCAGAAGGACATGGGACAATATTCCGCAGCAAGACATTGACAACCTTGTTCTGAGCATGCCGAATCGTTGCCGATGTGTTATGAACATCATGGGCGCTTTCTCAGACTACTAACTTCAAGTTTATAAACACAAATTAAATGATTTTTCTATTTTTTTCAGTTTTTACTCACAAATTAAAAGTTAATTCATATACGTTTTCCGTCTATGCTTCATTTTTTTACATAAAATCCTGAAATTTTAATCGAAGTACCTTAACCATTATTAAAAAATGGTAGAATATTAAATAACGTATCTTTTAAATATATACATGTCATATAAATAATTTGTGTGCTTCTCATATTCGTTTGGGGGGGTTTGCCATAATCGCCACGCTTGGCAGGCGGGTTGGCGATCGCAGTTTGTTGTTAAAGTGTCCAGAAAACGCTGCTGCCCATTCTCTGGTGTGTCCCTTAGTCGCCTCTTACGACACCCACGGGAAGATATGGGATGGTGAAATTCTTTACGTCCGTCACCATACGGTACCTACCGGTACCACCATACGGTACGGACCTGGTGAAGGTTGCGGTGATCCGCTGGTTGCGGGACGCACGAGACCGGTCAATGTGGCGACGCTTGGGGGAGGCCTATGTCCAGCAGTGGACGTCTTTCGGCTGATATGATGATGATGATATAAATAATTAACACATTGATAGTAATTCGGTTTTTAAAAAATATCCCTAGACCGTGTTGATGTGTGTACCTATGTTGTATTTTTTGTTTGACATTAATAATTTCAAATATAGTCGATTCCGCGTCAATAGATCTGGGGTGGGTGACCCATATCAGTGAACGCCTTCCCGATTTAAACATGACGCTGTAGTGAAAAAATCTCTTGCCTTTCCTAATTATTAGGCACTTCTACGTACCAATTTTAATCATTTTAATAAAAACTTTATTTTTTTTACCTAATGTATGTACGAAGCTCAAACTTAAATTCGTGAAAGTAGCAATTAGTAAGCAATTATTGATATGACAAACTTTTAGAATGAATTACGCGTCAATGTGGTGGGTGACCCATAATTGTGAGCGCCTGCACGATTTGAACAAGACGCTGTAGTAAACTGTTGCCTTTCCAAATTATAAGGCACTTCTTTGTACAAATTTTAATAAAAGCTCTATTTTTTTACCTAATGTATGTACGAAGCTCAAACTTAAATTCGTGAAAGTAGCAATTAGTAAGCAATTATTGATATGACAAACTTTTAGAATGAATTACGCGTCAATGTGGTGGGTGACCCATAATTGTGAGCGCCTGCACGATTTGAACAAGACGCTGTAGTAAACTGTTGCCTTTCCAAATTATAAGGCACTTCTTCATACAAATTTTAATAAAAGCTCTATTTTTTTACTCAATGTATGTACGAAGCTCAAACTTAAATTCGTAAAAGAAGCAATTAGTAAGCAATTATTGATACAACAAACGTTTAGAAATTCTGCGTCCTTCATGCAGAACACGGAGGCGACCAGCCATCCTGACGTCAGAATGGCTGGTCAAAAAAATATTAAAATTTCTCTGAATCCATGATATGTAGCAATTTTTGAAGAAATGTAGCAAATATAAGCAATTGGGTAGCAATTCTTGAATATACTTTCAGAGCCGCTTGCTTTAGGCAACCAGCCATTCTGACGCTAACGGCTCGCCCACCACAAGCGACCCTTTACGTTTATTGGAGTCGACTACTTCGGCCCTCTACAAGTCATGGTGCGCCGTAAACAAGAGAAACGTTGGGTTGCCTTGTTTACCTGTTTATCTACCAGGGCTCTACACCTTGAAGTGGGGCACAGCTTGTCAGCTGATGCAGCCATAATGTGCCTTCGCCGTTTTATATCTCGAAGAGGTACGCCAAGTCAAATATTCTCCGACAATGGAACGGCCTTCGTCGGCGCGAACCGGGAGCTGCGTACACTTTATGATCAGGCTGTCACCGACTATACCTCAAATATGAAAATTGAGTGGGTCTTCATCCCGCCATCAGCCCCGTTCATGGGGGGAGCGTGGGAGCGATTGGTAAAAAGCGTCAAGACAGCTCTCCGCGTAACACTACGGGAACGTACCCCAACCGATGAAATCCTTGCGACGGTTTTGGCAGAGGCCGAGGCAATAGTTAACGCGCGGCCCCTTACTCACGTCTCTCCGGACCCGAATGATCCTGAGGCCTTGACACCGACACATTTTTTGCTCGGCTCCTCATCGGGGCGGCCATTACCAGCCCAACTCACGGATGCCGATCTATGCAGCAGAAGTGGGTGGCGTAAAGCAGTGCAATTGACTGATCACTTTTGGCGACGGTGGGTTCTGGAATATTTACCAACCCTGGCCCCACGACGTGTTCGCGGAGTTACAACCACAATTAAAATTGGAGACCCCGTGCTTTTAGCCGATGGAGACTTACCTAGGGGAACATGGCCACGAGGCATAGTTACTGCGACATACCCAGGCCGCGACGGTGTCACGAGGGTCGTGGATGTTAGAACTATGGCAGGGACGTTGCGACGACCGCTTAAGAAAGTCGTTTTGCTTTAAAAGGGGGAGGATGTGGCCGACTGCCGTTATAAATACTCCTTTAGGGTAGTTTTTTTATTGGATTTTATATATTTTTGTTTTTTGACGTTGTAACCAAGTTACTAAAAAACAAGTAAAACAGAAAATTTAATTGGACGAAAAAATGTTTTATTTATAGAATTTATAGTCGTCCACAAGTCGAAAATTCTTCCATACAAACGTAGTCTCGGGATTAATCCACTGTTTGACGATGTATGTTCAAAATAAAAAGTGATATCAATTTGTCTCATCATTATCTAGCCCTGTATGGAAGCAAAAAAGTAAAAAAATAAAATATTTGAAAGTTATGAACGTCGAAAGTTCCGACTGTCATACTGAACTTCGAAGTTTAAAATATCGATGTACTGTATTCGTAAAGTTTAAAAGTACGAATTACGTGATTAAGAAAGTACGCTAAGACGAATTATTTAATTCAGAATGTTCATTATCGCGACGTACGGAACTTCGAAAGCTTGCAATGACGAATTACTTTATTGAGAATGTTCATCATTGCGATGTACGGAACTTCGAAAGCTTGCCATGACGAATTATTGAATTTCGAACGTTTGATCTCGATGTACCAGACGATGACCAGAATCATTCAGAGCGAACGGTACTATTATTAAGTAGTAGCATGAAGGTATACAAGGTATACATAAAAATCATTTGCTATTCGTTAGTCTTGCTAAAACTCAAAAACGGCTGGACCGATTTCAATAATTATTTTTGTTTTGTTCGACCGAATACAGGGAAGATTTAAAAATAAAAATGATTGACGTGGGAGGGAAGGCAGGGATGTAAGGTAGGTTATTAGGGTAGGTAAGTAGAGTAGGTAGTTAGGTAGGGTAGGTAGGTGTAGGAAGGACAGGGTAGGTAGGCAGGGTTGATGAGAGCGAAGCCGTGGGCACAACTAGTGTAATACAAAAACTTAAATAATTTTAGTAGCATGAAGAAATTATAATATAAAAAACTTAACATGTCTTTTCCTGTAATTAGAACATATTATTAAAACAAAACTATTGTATATAAAAGAAAGATCAAGTTTTTAAATAAATTATATATGCGAGACCACTTAAATACTCCTTCAAATTCATTGTTTCTTTCTTTGTTATATGGTCTTTAATCCTCTTTATATGCATCGAGCTACTTCTTTTCCTTTTTTTAATATTTGCCGTTATTCTTTCTATTTCCAAACACGTATTTTTTTGCTCTTTTATTAATTCTTGTAATGTCTTGTATATACTCATTTTTTTTCTATTTAAGAGACTGTTCCAATGGTTGTGCCAATTTTCAATGGCATTCTGGGTTGTTGGAATATTTGCGTTAACGCAATCTAAAATAGACCACATCCGAGGAGGGAATATGGGAGGTAACCTTTTCAGCTGAAATGTATGACTTGGTACACGTTGATACGTGCCCCCAATATAATATTTGTAAAACCAGTCTGTCACTTTTCCTGCATCATTAGGAATAATTTCATCGCGAATTATCTCAAAAGCTTCAGGAATTTCACCCGGATCTAAATAAGCCAACGTTGCTATGTGTCGCATTTTATGGGCATAATCACTATCGCTGGTATATTTTTTTGCTAATCCTTCCTTTTGAATGTGCTTGAATATATTCTGTGTCAATTGAAAGTAACAACATTTGTGAAGTGCATCTGGGAAGACACTGGCACAAGCTTTTATTGTTGCTAATTCAAAGTCTGTAATAATGAATTGTGGGCTCAGGTGAATATTTAAGTTATTTAATGCGTACCTTACAACCATTTCTAAAAATAACATATATGTGCTTTGTCTTTTATTAGAAAGTAAGCCGTAAACTAGCGGAACAGTTTGTTTTGTATCGTTCTGTCCAACCTGGCCATGTATGGAATAAAGCTGGTAAAATAATTTTGGGCAACATTTGAACGTGCCATCCATTATCCAAAATATGGATGAGTCTAAAAGACGTAAGTTCTGCTTCGTACTAAAAAGAAGGATGACGTCATCATCATCTATGTAGTGTCCTATCAAAAATTGCTCGCCTTCAATTTCACTATATTGATCGGGAACAATGAAGTCATTTAAACTTTTTGGTAGGCTGGGTTCATTTCGGGTTCTTGCCCGGTGAATGACCAATCGCATTGCTTCTTTTGAGGGCATATACGGAGCTGATGTGGTAGGTATTTCTTGTTGGGTTTTTTGGATAATTTGTCCAGGCTGATCAAAACTCTGGCCAGCTCTTCTTTTTAACGAAGCCCTTACAACATTTGCCATCGCAGAATCTTGGTCTGGTTCGTGAAGGTGAGAAATGTTGTTTAACTTACTGATATAATGATAATCGCCGACCTTTTTTGTAATTGCCGCAGCACCACAACTTGAAGATGTTTTACGAACACAACTCCAATAAAATGTATTATCGCATTTTTTATTTAAAGTATACAGATGTCCATCTTGCAACAGCAGGTCTTTATTTTTGTGCAATTTCACAAATTCACAACGATCTTGCATTTTAACAGAATATCACACAAAAACTCACAACAGAAATCAATATTGTAACGAACGTATTACGCACGGTAAATTTGTAATTTGTTCGCAAAATATTTCGATGTACCCTCTAGTATTTAAACAAATTCAAATATGATTCTTTATAAATATTAAACTAGATATAGAATTCTAATCGAGGTAAATCGAGATCAAACGTTCGAAATTCAGTAATTCGTCATTGCAAGCTTTCGAAGTTCCGTACGTCGCGATAATGAACATTCTGAATTAAATAATTCGTCTTAGCGTACTTTCTAAATCACGTAATTCGTACTTTTAAACTTTACGAATACAGTACATCGATATTTTAAACTTCGAAGTTCAGTATGACAGTCGAAAGTTCCACATTTCGACAATAATTATAACGCATTTTTGGGCGCAAATAAATACCACAAGAAGACGGAAAATTGCAAAACGGCCTCCATACAGACAAATAATTTTATTTTGAACAGATAGATTAGTCGTTTTTTCATGATATCTAGACTGCCAAAGGTCTGTTTATAAAATTTCGCTCGGTTTCGTCCTAAATCATTATCCATTTCGCTACAAATTTGCAAAAGTGTGTATTCGTACGCGAACTAGCTTCCTACTGCTCATCATAGCATCTGTCTCTTCTGCACGTGTTGTCGGTTGATATAAAATGCATTTTAACCCCGCGCACAAAAAAGTTCGTGCCGTCGACTATCTGCAAATAAACAAATGAGGGTTATTTTCAATCTTCACTGTACTTCATTCTGTACTTCTTCTTCATTCGGTAATAGTTTAATTAAACAATTGTAGTCAAGTAGATACAGTATAGGTTTGTAACTTTATGACATCAATGATTTATTGTTATATAATAAAGTGTGTTTGTGATCTGTAATAAAGGTTAACACCTATATCAGACACCCGCACACTCACTTGACTGCAAAATGTTCCCTTCTGAATTGAATTTATAAGTTGTTCCATAAATTAATGTTTTTGTGAGGAGAAATAAAGATTATGATTATAATAGTGTGAAAGTCTGTCTGTAACGGGTTTACGCCTAAACTGTTGAACCAATTTTAATTAAAGGTTTAGTTTTTTTACCTGCGGAAGGACAACATATACCCTTTTTCTAAAAAAACAAACCCTTAAAAGGTAGTTTGTATGGAAAGAGAAAATCTCGTAGCTGCGTAGGCTCGTGCTGACTGTGTAGACGGAAGCTGAGCGCACTGCAAGGCTACCTCTCGACTGCCTGCTCAATGCGAACACCATTTGCAGCCTCGCAATGTCGATACCCGGCTTAACAATATGTTGCTGCCTTTTCACCCCCGGGATTTTACAAACATAAGCAATAAAAAATCTTACCCAGAGTCGTCGTCATCTCAGCGATGAAAAACATCAAAATGGTCACTAGGAAAATTCTTATAAAATACATGTTTGTGCTGTAATACCTCAACGACTGATGTGTCTGGGTTTTCCCCATTTTATATAGTACTAAAGAGGCTGGGTAAACACGCATTTATATGAGACTAATTTGTCCGCGCCAATCGTACGCGTTTGCCGCGCGGTCGTCTCTTTGGAAACCATTTTCTTACAGCAAAATGCGCTCTATTCATTTGAGAACTAAGTTTAAAAAAAAAGAACAAAGAAACAACAAATAAATGTAGGTACGCACATCTTAGTACTGTATGTTTTCGTGGAATTTACCAAGTAAATAGAATTTTCGTGTCGTCTAACCGAGACCTAATATAACAAACACCTGTCTCCATATTTGAAACACGGTTGGCATGCGTAAGACAGAATTTACGCATGATTAGCAGTTTTCTTACGGTAATCTATAAAAACCGAACAGAAAAAGGTGTTTTAAAAGTGATCTTCTATGCAAAATTAATCTTCAAGGGCAAGCTTATTCTTTTGTGTATATAATATGGATAGTTATAATATTATATTTATAGTTTATAATTATGTTGTAGGCCAATCGTTGAACTGGAGCGATCGAGATCTGCCTGGGCACATCACGATTCGCCGGTATTTCTTGATTTGCCTGTCTTATAACATTTGATGATTTGCATGCTTGATAAATATAGCTTGTAGGGTGACCAAACTACAAGCTAATAAAATGAGTTTAGATAATATTTTTTTTTTTTTTAAATCGGTTTATAAGTGGTTGGTATAGCTCTTTGTAAATGAGCTCGTTTGGGTAAGCACTACTACCATACATATTTCTGCCTATAACCACTCACCTCTCCCTATGTTTATTTTTATTTTGTTCGTTTAAATCTTGGGCTGATTTAATTAGGAAAAAAAAATTGTTATAACATAAAAACTGAGTTCACCGGACAGGCTTATTACGTAAGAAACATCAATCTGCAATCATCGCGCGATCAAATGCTGTATGTCTTAGAAACTGGCATTACTTTAATTTTTTGATATTTTCTATATCACCTTCATTTTGCTATTCCTGAATATGATGTCGGTATTATAATATCTTTTTATTTAAGTTTTTTTTACGACAAGTCTTTCAACCAACCAACTGACTGATGTCGGTGTCAATTTGTTGACAGTAATGCTACTGTCGGATTGACAGTGACAGAAGTGAATCGTTCCGTTCGTGCATGCCTGAATGTGTTTCGTTTTACGCTGTTTTTATTTTTATATTTTGTTTCTTGTTTTTGGTTGATGAACTTGTCCAACTCACTGGTGAGTTAGGGTGGGATAAAATTTCCGGGCCGCTGATTTTTGGTGCAAGGAGGGTGGGGGGGCAAGGGGGAGTGTTTTGGCTACCCCCCTGTACGATCCCCACCACTCGGAGCCCCATGGTTATGGAGATATCCATGGTTAAAGTTTTCAGGTTAGACTAAAAATTTCCACAAATGTCCAATCTTTTTAATGGGTGGGGAGGGAGAGAAGGCAAGGGGGATTGGGGGGCTACCCCACTATACCATCCCCACCCCACGGAACCCCATGGTTATGGAGATATTAGATACATTTTTTACTTAAATATAATTAGCGAGGTAAAAAAATGTGAATTATTCCAAGAGCGAGCGAAGCGAGCTCGGGAGCTTAGGGCACCTCGACACGGACAGGTTAGGTTCGAAGAGATGGCGGGAGCTGAAGTGAGCGAGCAAAGCGAGCGTACTCAGCTCCCGTCATCTTCGTGTTAGGTTACTTTAGACGCTCCAGACAGAAATAGGAGCCCCGCGCAGCGGGGCTCCGTCGACTTTGTTGCTTAAAGAGTAATCGTAAACACTTTAACCATGGATATCTCCATATACATGGGGTTCCGTGGGGTGGGGATGGTGCAGGGGGGTAGCCCCCCAACCCTACTTGCCCTCCCTCCCTCCCCGCGTCTCAAAACAATGGATATTTATGGAAATTTTTATTCTAACCTGAAAACTTCAACCATGGATATCTCCATAACCATAGGGCTCCGAGTGGTGGGGATGGTACAGGGGGGTAGCCAAACCTCCTCCCTCCTCCCCCCAACCCTCCCCGGGCCAAAAATCAGCGGCCCATAAAGGAAATTTTAACCTTAGGATGGTTGTTTATAAAACAATCAGCCTATACGTTTAGTTTTTAATTAGTTTTATAATTGTATTATTTTCTTAATATTATATTTATTTTATTGTAATTATTTATGGATGATCCTGTCAACCTAGATGACAGTTTTTTCTCTTGTTCTTCGACTTGTAGTTTTGTTAGTGCAGGAAGTGAGTCTCCGCTTCGAACTTTGCATGACAACATCTCTACTATATTTTCTAACTATCCAAAAAATTACCACATAGCCCACATTAATGCTCAAAGTGTTCCTGGTCACCACTCCGATCTTCTGGCATCCTTTAGCAGTGCTCACCTTGATGCACTCCTGATATCTGAAACGTTTCTTAAGCCTTCTCTTCTTTCTACGCACTATGCACTTCCTGGCTTTGTTCTGGTCCGAAATGACAGAACTGGCAAGGGTGGTGGCGGTGTCGCGATTTACCTACGTGTTGACATACCGCACCAAATTGTTAGTGCGTCTCCATCTCAATATTCTGGGTCGGCTGAATTCTTGTTCCTTGAGATCACCTTACACCATGCTAAAATATTACTTGCAGTATTCTACTCCCCTAATCTGCACATCAACTATTTTGACACTTTAGAATCGTCACTGAATAAGTTTTGCCCTTCGTATGAGCATATTGTTTTAATGGGTGATTTCAATACATGCTTAATTAAAAATGATTCTCGCTCACTAAAACTCCGTTCCCTTTTATCTTCTTTTAATCTGGAAATTCTACCTCTTTCTGCGACCCATAACTTTCCAAACTGCACGCCTTCTCTTCTTGACCTAATGATTGTTTCTTCGCCTCACAATGTTGCTGAGTTTGGGCAGCTCACTGCAACCTTTTCTTACCATGACCTTATCTATCTTTCTTATCGTATCCGGCCTCCTAAACATAAACCTAAGCTCTGTTATTTACGCAATTATAATGGGATGGATTTGGTAGCGTTGAAGCGTGACGCCGATGAAATCGACTGGTCTCTTGTCTTCGATAGTGACTGCGTTGATGAAAAAGTCAATTGCTTCAATGCCAAACTGTTGACACTTTTTGACAAGCATGCACCGCGTCGGCGAATTAAAGTTAAGCATAGTCCTGCTCCGTGGATCACTCCTCAAATTAAAGATGCTATTGCTCGTAAGGATAAGGCGAAGGGCAGGTACAGGCGTAGACCTACGGATCAGAATCTTGCTAATTTCAAAAATCTACGTAATCACTGCAATCGTCTGTGTCGAGATGCTAAGAGACGCTATTTCCACGAATCTCTAGTCGATCGCAAGTCCTCTGACGTCTGGAGATTTCTCAAGACTGTCGGTATCGGCAAAGCGCCCACTAGTGCCTGTAAAGATGTCGACTTGTCGGCTCTTAATAGGCACTTTTCGCTTCCACCTGTCTCTGGATTCTAGTGTGAAGACATCCACTTTGACTGAACTCTCTGAATTACCGTTGCCGATTTGCCCACCATTTATATTAAATTCTGTGTCTGATGACGATGTCAAAAAATCTCTTCTTGCTATTTCCTCTTCTGCTGTTGGCCATGATAGTCTGTGTTCGAGAATGATAATACCTCTTCTCCCACAACTCCTTCCCATTCTCACTCATATTGTCAATTATTCTTTATTCTCTGGCACATTTCCTTCAGCTTGGAAACAGGCACACATAATACCACTTCCCAAAATATCCAATCCTTCTTCTCTATCTCACTTCAGACCCATTTCCGTATTACCATTCCTCTCTAAAGTTCTCGAACACATCGTTCATGGTCAAATTTCTAGATTCCTTTCGTCTCATGATCTTATCTGTCCTTTCCAATCTGGCTTCCGTAGAGGTCATAGTACTGTGACTGCACTTCTGAAGGTCACTGACGACATCCGTTGGGCTATGGATAATAAATCTCTAACCGTGTTAGTCCTACTTGACTTCAGTTGTGCATTCAATTCGGTGGATTTTGATATTCTACTTGGAGTACTACAATCTATTAACTTCTCGTCCTCTGCATTAACCTGGTTTGACTCATATCTTCGGGGTCGCTCTCAGTGTGTTCGCCTTGATGAGATATTCTCTGATTGGTGTGATCTCACTGCTGGTGTACCTCAGGGTGGCGTTCTCTCTCCTCTTCTTTTCTCTATCATCATAAACACTGTTACCAAGGTTATCACTTCCAACTTCCATCTTTATGCAGACGATTTGCAGCTCTATCGATATTTCTTGCTTGCGGACGTAGACGTAGCTATCAATGACATGAATCGTGACCTGGAGAGAATTAGTGAATGGGCTAAGTCTTATGGCTTACAGATTAATCCTTCCAAGTCCCAGGCTATGATTATAGGTAGTCGATGTTATCGCGCTGCGCTTGACATTTCTACTTTGACGCCATTATCCCTTAACGGTTCGACTATTGCTTATGGCGCATCCACACATGCAGCTTGAGCTGAGATGCGCAAATGCCGGTGGCACGGCCGCCGGCCCGTGCCGCCGGGCATGTGTGGATGCGCCATTATACTGAAACGGCTAAGAATCTCGGTGTCTTAATTGACAGCAACCTTTCTTGGCGAGCGCAAGTAAATGAAGTTAGTCGTAAGGTACATTTTTCTTTTCACTCTTTAAAAACTCTTCAAAGTTTCCTTCCCTTCAAAACTCAAATTTATTTAGCTCAAACATTAATTCAGCCCATCATAGACTACGCCGATGCCTGCTACCTGGATGCCACTGAGGAGCTCTTAAATAAGCTTGAGCGCTTGCAAAATCTGTGCATTCGTTTTGTCTTTGGTCTGAGGAAATACGATCATGTCTCTCAGTTCCGCAAGGATCTCAAGTGGCTCCCTATCCGTCTTCGCAGGAACACTCGAATATTATGTCTCTTACATAACATCCTTTTTAACCCTGCATACCCTGGCTACTTGCGCGATCGTTTTTCTTTTACTCGCCCTGCTGATGCTCTGTGCAGATCTCGCCTTAAACTACATCTCAACTTCCTATCCCATAAAACCCATTTCTATTCCCACTCCTTCACTGTTCATGCAGTACGATTGTGGAACTCACTTCCACCTAAAATCCGTGACTCCCAAAATGTATCTATATTCAAAAAACAAGTCAAAGAAACTCTCCACTATCTTGTAATTTTATATATTGAGTATATATATATATATATATGTATTTTTATTTTCTATATTTATTTAGTTAAGGTAGGTATATGTGTAATTTATAGTTTAGTTAAGTTATTTTTGTCTATTTTAAGTTTCCTTGTTTTTTCTACACACTGTGTCTTCGTTTATCATCCAACTTTCCTGTCGCAGGTCTGCTGGAAGAAATTTCTTATGAAATAAGCAGTACCTTTGTGCTCTTCAATCTGTATTATTTCTTTTCTCTGTAAAGTGTGTTTGTGTGTACATAAATAAATAAATAAATAAATACCTACAGTGTATGTCGTTTGGTAATCGCTCGCTGTTTGCAAAATGCATTTATTTCTAAAAATAACACCAAAAACTCTAAAACTTCTGAATTCAAGAGCAATTATTAAGCTAAAATCGCTATCGTTTGCTCTAGCAAGATACGTAATAAGCCGGTCATCAAGTTAGGAATATTTAAATAGATAAAAACTAATACTTGGATGAAAAGAAAAGTGCGATTAGTTCAAGTTTTTAATTAGTTATAACATCAGAAATCAAAAAGAGCTCCAAACACTTTCAACATTGAGAAACAGGGATGCAAGTTCCTGAGCTGTTTTGCACGCACCATTGCAGCGGATATTGACTATGGGACAAGGCTCCCCGAGAGTAGAACATTCGGTTTGGCATGCACTTCCACATTCGTACTTTTCTGTTTCTATGTTTGCATGTCTGTTTACTGTTTCTTTCTCCTGTGTACAGTTTTTAGGTCCTGAAAATGTTGAAAAAATTCTATGAATGTCTGAAAATACTCTTTGCCATACCCAGCCTGTCCCGGGTATCTTGTACCACAATATCGTTAAACACTCATATAAATAATATTTCACCTTCATTTTGACAAATAATTCTTCAATTTATTTATTTAACCCATTTATGATCAGGTGGTTGATTATGACCCAAAAGTACGTCAGTACCTAAGTCTGTGACTCAAACAGCAAATGCAAAAGTGAAAATGGGTTATGTTCAAGATATTTTTTTTTCTGTCAAGTAGAATAATTGCCAAAAAAAAAATGTATTGTTATTATGAGTGTGTTACGCGATAAGTATGCTCACATGGAAAACCGGGTTGACCGGGTCGACCGTCGTGACCGGGTTGATTGGGTGGACTGGATAGACCGGGTTGATCGGGTTGACTGCTTCGACTGGGTTGAACAGGTCCGTCTAGAAGAAAATAAATAATTAAACACATTTTATAAGCAGTAAATTCATTCCAATTTCTGTTCTTAAAGTGAAATTGCGTTTGCTAGTTTCTTTTGCGCTTCATTCAGGTAGCAGACAAAAAAACAACTGAACATGTTTTTTTTTGTATAGAGCCAGTTTCAATATCGAAGACTCCTTTTGGAACTCCGAATATTCTCGGCACTGGTCCCTTTCAATAGTGTAGAGTATTTATATATATTTTACATAGACTCTATACAAAAGTAGAAGCACAAAAATTAACCTGTACAAAGCCAAAAAACCGGCCAAGTGCGAGTCGGACTCGCGCACGAAGGGTTCCGTACTTGGTAAATTGCGGTTTACGATTTATGATGTATTGAAATAAAACTACTTACTAGACCTCGTTAAAACCAATTTTCGGTGGAAGTTTACATGGTAATGTACATCATATATTTTTTTTTAGTTTAATCATTCTCTTATTTTAGAAGTTACAGGGGGGAAGACACACATTTTACCACTTTGGAAGTGTCTCTCGCGCAAACTAATCAGTTTAGAAAAAAAAAAAAAAACCTCCCCACACGTATGGGATTGAAGAATAAAAAAAATTGAGTTTCAGTTCTAAGTATGTGGAACCCCTAATTTTTTATTTATTTTTCTATTTTTGTTTGTAAATTATAATGCGGTTCGCAAACATCTACGTACCAAGTTTCAACAGCATAGTTCTTATAGTTTCGGAAAAAGTGGCTGTGACATACGGACGGACAGACAGACAGACAGACAAGCCTATCAACGATAAAAAAATATAAAAAAAAAACATGACGAATCCATAAGGGTTCCGTTTTTTGCCATTTGCGCATCATGATCCTATGAATAAACAGCCTATACTGTCCCACTGCAGAGGAGCTCGTGGCTAAGTATTACTGCCACATGGGACGATTCAAGGTTCAGCAATGCTGGCCGAGGTTGGTCCGTGGATGGGGGCCATCCATTACATACCGAGAACCCTCTATGCTTCTAGGAACAAGGGCTTAACGTGTAAGCCCTGACTGTCATTTGAAGAACTTTGGCAGTCTTTACGGTAATCAGAAGCCATTAAAAATATGACGCCAGTCTTGCCAGTGAGTATCGTGTAACCTAGTTAATGAGTTGAGTTGTGGAGACCAGATTGACAGATGCTTCATATAAAAATACTTCTCTTTACGTGTCTACTCTGACCAGAACGTGGCCACCTGGACACTCTGGGCAGCTCTGTCAATGGCCTTGTTCAAGTCGAGGAAGGTGCAGCTTGAAAGTTATGCATGATAGAAAAGGAAGGGGTGATGCATACCCTTTGAAGGAGCTCCATACTGGGTTGATGTGAATTACTGCTACTCAGCTAAATCCGATTAAACTGAGAGATTTTTTGAAGGGGTCCAACTCATACCGTAACATGCTACTGTCGACATTTAAGAGGGGACTCTATGGGGCCTTTTTTCCATACAAAAACATTCTGCTGTTTTCTTCGTGGATAATGCCTCTAGAGCAATGATATTTTTCCATAAAATTAAGGTCTAATTAATACGTGCCCCTATCATTTCCTTTTTTCCAAAAAATAATCACTAAAAGAAGTATGACTGAATTTTACCGCCATGTTCAGACGACTTTCAGACAAAACTGATAAGTTTTTAACAAAAAAGAAATGATAGAAGCATAGATATACTTTTCTTCTAAATTTTGATTGAAGTAGTTTTTATATCAGTCAAGTTTTGAAGAAGAAAACAGACTAATACGAAACGTCTTTTGATCAAAATTTTTGTAGGTAAAATCAGCCTGAGCTGCAGTTGTCCCTTTCGCATTTTACGGGGGGAGGTTGGAGGTGAGGGAGTGTAAGGCTTACATGTACACTAATAGGGAAGTGGTAATTGTCGATATTTTTATCGATACTCTAGTGATATACACCGAAGTCGATATTTAGAGTCGTGGGGCTTTCGGGGCCGGGACCGCGGTCCCAGATTCCATCTATAGTTAAAAATTATTTTTGTGTTGTATTTTGGGACCACAAATAAAATAAATAAAGTTATGTCTTGGGAAAGTATGGTCAACCAAAAGTATTTAAAACAATTTTTATAAAACGACTAGCTGTGCCCGCGGCTTCGCTCACGTGATCCACCGGCTGTTGATTTTAATAATGTAACAAGTAATTTTGTAATTATTTTCTTTATTTATAAGTGTTTAAATTGTATGGTTGTTTCTACGTGGTGATGGTGATCACTGGGGTGGTTTTAGTGAGGTGAAAAGCCCACACTCTCAGGTATTTTTTTTTTCGTCAATATTTCAGGCGCCTTTTGAAGAATATAAAAAAAAAAGATATGTTTAAAAGGGAAAATTTGGAAGTATCGATTTGCCAATTATGAAAATTCTTTCACTGCTACACAAATTCTGGGTGCCTACTAGACCAATTTATTCCAAAAAATATAATGCGCGGTTTTTGCGGGATATGCAACGGAAGCGAAGTCACGGGTAAATGCTGTCTGCTGCTAATGCTGTCTTATGTACTGATAAACAGCTACTGTCCCTCAACTATACCAAAGTCATGGCACAGCGACACTGAACCAAGACGGGTAGACCCAGAAAGGAGATGTCGTGTGAATTGAGTGTATTCTTTAAGAATAAGCAAGAATTATACCGATGGATAGAATCAAGAAAGAGAAAAATTAAATGTTCAAATGAATACCCAGGGTTGGGGCAGTATGGGCTGTATATATATATATATATATTTTTTTGTCTATCTGCTCCATGGCAATCTTTTGCTGACAACAATAAGCCACTGTTTTGGCTGATATTTTTATCTGGTTATGGCTTTTAGCTTGGAGAGAAACTTCTCAGATGAGTGTCTCATTCCATTCTGACGAATCTATCCTGAAGAGTTGGTACACTATGTCTCTTTAGTCTCCGATATTGGAGACCTTGGTCTCCACTCAGTCTGACAGCAAGCTCATTTTTGTGTTTTGATAGTCTTATCTGGTAGGCGTCGCTATATTTTGCTATCTCCTGCTTGACAGTTGGTAGTTTTATATCAAGGTATATGATCTTGTTACTGATGTATTGGGGGATGTTAAAGATAGCCCTCAGTGTTTTTGTTTGAAATCTTTCCAATATCTCTATGTTACTGTTGCTGGCTGTACCCCAGAGTTGTATGCCATAAGTCCATATTGGTTTCAAGATGGCTTTGTATACTAAAAACTTGCTATTTCTGCTCATTTGTGAGTGGCGTCCGATTAGCCAGTACATATTACGCAGTTTGATATCTAGTTGCTTCCTCTTTGTCCAAATGTGTTTTTGCCATGTTAGCCTTCTGTCCAAGTGCATGCCCAAGTATTTAACATTATCGTCTAACGGGATTTCCTCATTATAAAGTGTAACTGGTGGACATGTGTCTCTCCTGAGAGTGAAAGTTACGTGTGTTGACTTACTTTGATTTACGTGAATTCTCCAGTTTTTAAGCCAATCCTCTATTTTGTTAATGTGATGTTGTAGGTGTTCTTATGCAATTATTGGATTTGTGTGTGTGTAAAGCAAAGCTGTATCGTCAGCATATGTTGCGATCGTTGTCATGTCTGTTGTTGGTAGGTCAGCAGTAAATATTATGTAGAGAATTGGGCCCTAGTAAACTTCCCTGTGGTACTCCTGATTTAATCTCATACAAGTCTGAAATTTCATAGTGCTGCTTCACTTCAAAACATCGTTTGCTGAGATAGGACTTTATTATGCGAAAAAATGAGTGATGGAGCATTTTTTTAACTTTATATAATAGGCCCTCATAGGACCTCTACTAGGCAAACTTCTTGAGAAGATCATAATAAATAGGATGAAGGTACACCTGAATGATATTATTCCAAATCACCAATTTGGGTTCCGGGAGAATCATAGAACAATTGAGCAAGTACACCGAATAGTCGACGTTATAAGTAGAGCACTGGAGGAAAAGAAATACTGTTCAGCAGTATTTTTGGATATAAGCCAGGCCTTTGACAAAGTATGGCATGAGGGCCTATTATATATGGATATAAATAAAAAGTTTTTTTTAAAGCAAGCATTTATATTAAAAAATATGTTGCCACCAGAAAAAAAACGTGTGTACAAATATTCAGCTCTATCGAGCACTGGGCAAAGTAAAGTAGTAAGTAAAAGCAAAGTACGCCCAGATAATAGAATAAATCTTTATAAAATCGAATATTGGTCTTTTGAAAAAACAAAATCTTACAAAATGTTCGTTATCAAATTGTCTATCCATTAGTGTTAGTACAAGTGTAGTGTAGGTGTAGGGTAGGTGTAGGGTAGGTGTAGGGTAGGTGTAGGGTAGGTGTAGGGTAGGTGTAGGGTAGGTGTAGGGTAGGTGTAGGGTAGGTGTAGGGTAGGTGTAGGGTAGGTGTAGGGTAGGTGTAGGGTAGGTGTAGGGTAGCTGTAGGGTAGGTGTAGGGTAGGTGTAGGGTAGCTGTAGGGTAGGTGTAGGGTAGATGTAGGGTAGGTGTAGGGTAGCTGTAGGGTAGGTGTAGGGTAGGTGTAGGGTAGCTGTAGGGTAGGTGTAGGGTAGGTGTAGGGTAGCTGTAGGGTAGGTGTAGGGTAGGTGTAGGGTAGGTGTAGGGTAGGTGTAGGGTAGCTGTAGGGTAGGTGTAGGGTAGGTGTAGGGTAGCTGTAGGGTAGGTGTAGGGTAGGTGTAGGGTAGGTGTAGGGTAGGTGTAGGGTAGGTGTAGGGTAGGTGTAGGGTAGGTGTAGGGTAGCTGTAGGGTAGGTGTAGGGTAGGTGTAGGGTAGCTGTAGGGTAGCTGTAGGGTAGGTGTAGGGTAGCTGTAGGGTAGGTGTAGGGTAGGTGTAGGGTAGCTGTAGGGTAGCTGTAGGGTTGGTGTAGGGTAGGTGTAGGGTAGGTGTAGGGTAGGTGTAGGGTAGGTGTAGGGTAGGTGTAGGGTAGGTGTAGGGTAGGTGTAGGGTAGGTGTAGGGTAGGTGTAGGGTAGGTGTAGGGTAGGTGTAGGGTAGGTGTAGGGTAGGTGTAGGGTAGGTGTAGGGTAGGTGTAGGGTAGGTGTAGGGTAGGTGTAGGGTAGGTGTAGGGTAGGTGTAGGGTAGGTGTAGGGTAGGTGTAGGGTAGGTGTAGGGTAGGTGTAGGGTAGGTGTAGGGTAGGTGTAGGGTAGGTGTAGGGTAGGTGTAGGGTAGGTGTAGGGTAGGTGTAGGGTAGGTGTAGGGTAGGTGTAGGGTAGGTGTAGGGTAGGTGTAGGGTAGGTGTAGGGTAGGTGTAGGGTAGGTGTAGGGTAGGTGTAGGGTAGGTGTAGGGTAGGTGTAGGGTAGGTGTAGGGTAGGTGTAGGGTAGGTGTAGGGTAGGTGTAGGGTAGGTGTAGGGTAGGTGTAGGGTAGGTGTAGGGTAGGTGTAGGGTAGGTGTAGGGTAGGTGTAGGGTAGGTGTAGGGTAGGTGTAGGGTAGGTGTAGGGTAGGTGTAGGGTAGGTGTAGGGTAGGTGTAGGGTAGGTGTAGGGTAGGTGTAGGGTAGGTGTAGGGTAGGTGTAGGGTAGGTGTAGGGTAGGTGTAGGGTAGGTGTAGGGTAGGTGTAGGGTAGGTGTAGGGTAGGTGTAGGGTAGGTGTAGGGTAGGTGTAGGGTAGGTGTAGGGTAGGTGTAGGGTAGGTGTAGGGTAGGTGTAGGGTAGGTGTAGGGTAGGTGTAGGGTAGGTGTAGGGTAGGTGTAGGGTAGGTGTAGGGTAGGTGTAGGGTAGGTGTAGGGTAGGTGTAGGGTAGGTGTAGGGTAGGTGTAGGGTAGGTGTAGGGTAGGTGTAGGGTAGGTGTAGGGTAGGTGTAGGGTAGGTGTAGGGTAGGTGTAGGGTAGGTGTAGGGTAGGTGTAGGGTAGGTGTAGGGTAGGTGTAGGGTAGGTGTAGGGTAGGTGTAGGGTAGGTGTAGGGTAGGTGTAGGGTAGGTGTAGGGTAGGTGTAGGGTAGGTGTAGGGTAGGTGTAGGGTAGGTGTAGGGTAGGTGTAGGGTAGGTGTAGGGTAGGTGTAGGGTAGGTGTAGGGTAGGTGTAGGGTAGGTGTAGGGTAGGTGTAGGGTAGGTGTAGGGTAGGTGTAGGGTAGGTGTAGGGTAGGTGTAGGGTAGGTGTAGGGTAGGTGTAGGGTAGGTGTAGGGTAGGTGTAGGGTAGGTGTAGGGTAGGTGTAGGGTAGGTGTAGGGTAGGTGTAGGGTAGGTGTAGGGTAGGTGTAGGGTAGGTGTAGGGTAGGTGTAGGGTAGGTGTAGGGTAGGTGTAGGGTAGGTGTAGGGTAGGTGTAGGGTAGGTGTAGGGTAGGTGTAGGGTAGGTGTAGGGTAGGTGTAGGGTAGGTGTAGGGTAGGTGTAGGGTAGGTGTAGGGTAGGTGTAGGGTAGGTGTAGGGTAGGTGTAGGGTAGGTGTAGGGTAGGTGTAGGGTAGGTGTAGGGTAGGTGTAGGGTAGGTGTAGGGTAGGTGTAGGGTAGGTGTAGGGTAGGTGTAGGGTAGGTGTAGGGTAGGTGTAGGGTAGGTGTAGGGTAGGTGTAGGGTAGGTGTAGGGTAGGTGTAGGGTAGGTGTAGGGTAGGTGTAGGGTAGGTGTAGGGTAGGTGTAGGGTAGGTGTAGGGTAGGTGTAGGGTAGGTGTAGGGTAGGTGTAGGGTAGGTGTAGGGTAGGTGTAGGGTAGGTGTAGGGTAGGTGTAGGGTAGGTGTAGGGTAGGTGTAGGGTAGGTGTAGGGTAGGTGTAGGGTAGGTGTAGGGTAGGTGTAGGGTAGGTGTAGGGTAGGTGTAGGGTAGGTGTAGGGTAGGTGTAGGGTAGGTGTAGGGTAGGTGTAGGGTAGGTGTAGGGTAGGTGTAGGGTAGGTGTAGGGTAGGTGTAGGGTAGGTGTAGGGTAGGTGTAGGGTAGGTGTAGGGTAGGTGTAGGGTAGGTGTAGGGTAGGTGTAGGGTAGGTGTAGGGTAGGTGTAGGGTAGGTGTAGGGTAGGTGTAGGGTAGGTGTAGGGTAGGTGTAGGGTAGGTGTAGGGTAGGTGTAGGGTAGGTGTAGGGTAGGTGTAGGGTAGGTGTAGGGTAGGTGTAGGGTAGGTGTAGGGTAGGTGTAGGGTAGGTGTAGGGTAGGTGTAGGGTAGGTGTAGGGTAGGTGTAGGGTAGGTGTAGGGTAGGTGTAGGGTAGGTGTAGGGTAGGTGTAGGGTAGGTGTAGGGTAGGTGTAGGGTAGGTGTAGGGTAGGTGTAGGGTAGGTGTAGGGTAGGTGTAGGGTAGGTGTAGGGTAGGTGTAGGGTAGGTGTAGGGTAGGTGTAGGGTAGGTGTAGGGTAGGTGTAGGGTAGGTGTAGGGTAGGTGTAGGGTAGGTGTAGGGTAGGTGTAGGGTAGGTGTAGGGTAGGTGTAGGGTAGGTGTAGGGTAGGTGTAGGGTAGGTGTAGGGTAGGTGTAGGGTAGGTGTAGGGTAGGTGTAGGGTAGGTGTAGGGTAGGTGTAGGGTAGGTGTAGGGTAGGTGTAGGGTAGGTGTAGGGTAGGTGTAGGGTAGGTGTAGGGTAGGTGTAGGGTAGGTGTAGGGTAGGTGTAGGGTAGGTGTAGGGTAGGTGTAGGGTAGGTGTAGGGTAGGTGTAGGGTAGGTGTAGGGTAGGTGTAGGGTAGGTGTAGGGTAGGTGTAGGGTAGGTGTAGGGTAGGTGTAGGGTAGGTGTAGGGTAGGTGTAGGGTAGGTGTAGGGTAGGTGTAGGGTAGGTGTAGGGTAGGTGTAGGGTAGGTGTAGGGTAGGTGTAGGGTAGGTGTAGGGTAGGTGTAGGGTAGGTGTAGGGTAGGTGTAGGGTAGGTGTAGGGTAGGTGTAGGGTAGGTGTAGGGTAGGTGTAGGGTAGGTGTAGGGTAGGTGTAGGGTAGGTGTAGGGTAGGTGTAGGGTAGGTGTAGGGTAGGTGTAGGGTAGGTGTAGGGTAGGTGTAGGGTAGGTGTAGGGTAGGTGTAGGGTAGGTGTAGGGTAGGTGTAGGGTAGGTGTAGGGTAGGTGTAGGGTAGGTGTAGGGTAGGTGTAGGGTAGGTGTAGGGTAGGTGTAGGGTAGGTGTAGGGTAGGTGTAGGGTAGGTGTAGGGTAGGTGTAGGGTAGGTGTAGGGTAGGTGTAGGGTAGGTGTAGGGTAGGTGTAGGGTAGGTGTAGGGTAGGTGTAGGGTAGGTGTAGGGTAGGTGTAGGGTAGGTGTAGGGTAGGTGTAGGGTAGGTGTAGGGTAGGTGTAGGGTAGGTGTAGGGTAGGTGTAGGGTAGGTGTAGGGTAGGTGTAGGGTAGGTGTAGGGTAGGTGTAGGGTAGGTGTAGGGTAGGTGTAGGGTAGGTGTAGGGTAGGTGTAGGGTAGGTGTAGGGTAGGTGTAGGGTAGGTGTAGGGTAGGTGTAGGGTAGGTGTAGGGTAGGTGTAGGGTAGGTGTAGGGTAGGTGTAGGGTAGGTGTAGGGTAGGTGTAGGGTAGGTGTAGGGTAGGTGTAGGGTAGGTGTAGGGTAGGTGTAGGGTAGGTGTAGGGTAGGTGTAGGGTAGGTGTAGGGTAGGTGTAGGGTAGGTGTAGGGTAGGTGTAGGGTAGGTGTAGGGTAGGTGTAGGGTAGGTGTAGGGTAGGTGTAGGGTAGGTGTAGGGTAGGTGTAGGGTAGGTGTAGGGTAGGTGTAGGGTAGGTGTAGGGTAGGTGTAGGGTAGGTGTAGGGTAGGTGTAGGGTAGGTGTAGGGTAGGTGTAGGGTAGGTGTAGGGTAGGTGTAGGGTAGGTGTAGGGTAGGTGTAGGGTAGGTGTAGGGTAGGTGTAGGGTAGGTGTAGGGTAGGTGTAGGGTAGGTGTAGGGTAGGTGTAGGGTAGGTGTAGGGTAGGTGTAGGGTAGGTGTAGGGTAGGTGTAGGGTAGGTGTAGGGTAGGTGTAGGGTAGGTGTAGGGTAGGTGTAGGGTAGGTGTAGGGTAGGTGTAGGGTAGGTGTAGGGTAGGTGTAGGGTAGGTGTAGGGTAGGTGTAGGGTAGGTGTAGGGTAGGTGTAGGGTAGGTGTAGGGTAGGTGTAGGGTAGGTACGTAGCCAGTTGACGGGAGTGAAGCCGCGTGGGACATCTAGTTATCTTATAAAAAAGGTATAGTTATTTTATTAAAGAATCATAATAGGTACATTTCTAGCTACTTAGTGTTTTAACAGCCAGCATTAATTTTACGTGACTTTAACTATTCTTGAATGTTGTGTATTTAAAATCAAGTTTTTTGATTACATTTATTGTCCGCTAATAGTCATTTTTATTAACGGTAAGGTAAATAGTTTCCTGTAAATGCCATTCTAATACGGACACTTTGCGCTTTGGTCCTGAGGTCGTAAAGGCGACTGAATGGGAGGCTTTGGGTTTTAATTCCGGCTGCAGAAACTTGGGTTTTGGGCAATTCTTAGAAGCAACCTGAGGTCGTACTACGACCGACGTGTCATTACCATTATTATTCCGTTGTGAGGGAGAGGGAGAGCTATACAGGATGAATAGCACTATCCCTTTTTTACAACGGGATCAAGATTTAAGTGGCACATCGTAGTACAGATCTCTGAGGTCTTGTTACGCGACTGCCGAAGGAGGGTAATGAGTTTATCAGTCTATGTGTGTTTGTTTTTTTTTTTATTCGTGGTGGGTTTGCTCTTGACTCTAGTCTAGGTCAGAGGTGACAGAAACAAAGTCGACGATGTAGTGAGCGTACCTAGAAGAAGCCTATTTGTTCCTATGTGGCGTTCTAGAGACCCTAGAGGCTGGTCTTTTCTGTTTTTGGCTAGACTTACTTTACAAGTTTCACGAGCCAAAAACAGAAAAAATCATTTTTTTTTCAAAGACGTAAACAGAAGAAAATAATGCTGTGCAGTCGGAGGATACATCTGGTTTTGGTCAGCCAGCTCGCTAATATAAGTCCTCCGACTGCACAGCCTGATTGTCTTCTTTTTTACGTCTTTTTAATTCGCTTCTTAAGCAGTCGGGTCTTTAGATTTTTTGAATTAACTTTAATTTTTTGTTCAAAGTCAAAGTCAAAGTCAAAGCACTTTATTTCAAGTAGGCCAGTTACAGGCACTTTTGAATTGTCAAAAGACATAATAAAATATTACAAAATTATGGTGCTACAGTCCCAGTCACAAGACATAATAACTGTGAAAGTACCGTAGATGCCCATTCCAAGGCGTAGATCTCTATGGAGAAGAACGGGCAAGAAACTCCATGGACACTCTTTTTCAATTAGGTAATTATTACAAATCATTTGTTACATCATTCATGTTGACATTACACATTATGTGAGAACGATGTAGAAAGTTAAAAGTGTCCATAGTAAATATAAAAAGACAAATTCCTGAGTTTAATTCTAATTCTAAATTAATTTGAACCCATACAAATCTAAAGTAATAATACTATAAAGGTAATGTTGGTAGGAAGTAAGTGTCAGGGTTATAGATAAATTTCAACTAAAAACAGGCACGATTCCTTGCGGATTGGTCCCAGGAGCGAAGCCACGGTAAAATGCATGCGTATTTTTCTACTAAGACATGTCCGAATGCAGGAAGGGTCAGCTGTCCTTGTAATTTAAAATAATGCAATGCACTTTTGCATTTAAAAAAATGCAAAAGTGAAAATGGGTTATGTTCAAGTTTATTTTTTTCTGTCAAACAGAATAATTGCCAAAAAAAAGGTTTAGTTATTATGAGTGTGTTGCGCAATAAGGATGCTCACCAAATTGTCCGCGTTGATAGGGTCCACCGGCTTGACCAGGTTGACCGGGTGAATTGCGAACACTCTCTGGAAGCTCTCCTAGAAGAAAATAAATAATTAAACACATTTTTATAAGCAGTAAATTCATTCTAAATTCTGTTCTTAAAGCGAAATTGCGTTTGCTAGTTTTTTTTGCGGTTCATTCAGGTAGCAGATAAAAAAACAACAGAACTATTGTTTTTTTTTGTATAGAGACATGGTAATGTTCATCATATTTTGTTTTTAGTTTTATCATTCTCTTATTTTAGAAGTTACAGGCGGGGAAACACACATTTTACCACTTTGGAAGTGTCTCTCGCGCAAACTATTCAGTTTAGAAAAAAAAATATTACAAACCTCAATATCATTTTTGAAGACCTATCCATAGATACCCCCCCCATACACGTATTGGATTGATGAATAAAAATTTTGAGTTTCAGTTCATTTTGAGATTTTTAGCGATACTCGAGTGATATACACTGGGAGTTAAAATATTATTTTTGTGTAGTATTTTGGGACCACAAATAAAATAAACAAAGTTGGGCCTTGGGGAAGTATGCAACCAAAAATATTTAAAACTATTTTTATAAAACGACTATCTGTGCCCGCAGCTTCGCTCACGTGATCCACTGTCTGTTGATTTTAATAATTTACAAATCAGTCGATAGAAAAATGAACAAAAAATCCAAAAATAATATAATTTTCGAGGACATACATTGTAAATATCATTTTCCAACCATGTGTTGACAAAATAATCGATTAAAGGTGTTATTTCGCTGGTCCTCGGAAATTCTTCCATTATGTAAAGATAACCTTCACTGATCAAATGTTGCGGGAGGTGGGAAAGTGTTGAACACAATTTTACATGTAATTTTTCAAGTTTAGATTTGTTTGTACCGAACTGTTTGCTTTTCGTAAAAATCTTGTAAAATGGAAATAGCAACCACATCTTCACACCTGGGATAATGCTTCGAAGTGCTAATAAAGCGGATATTTCCAAATCTTTTTTTTTTTGTAACAAGTAATGTTGGAATAATTTTCTTTATTTATAAGTGTTTAAATTGTATGGTTGTTTCTACGTGGTGATGGTGATCACTGGGGTGGTTTTAGTGAGGTGAAAATCCCACACTCTCAGGTATTTTTTTTTCGTCAATATTTCAGGCGCCTTTTGAAGATTATTAAAAAAAAAATATGTTTAAAAAGGCAAATTTGGCAATACACCATTTGGCATTGGCAAATTTGGAAGTATCGATTTGCCAATTATGAAAATTCTTTCACTGCTACACAAATTCTGGGTGCCTACTAGACCAATTTATTCCAAAAAAAATAATGCGCGGTTTCTGCGGGATATGCAACGAAAGCGAAGTCACGGGTAAATGCTATCTGCTGCTAATGCTGTCTTATGTACTAAAAAACGTCTACTGTCCATCAACTATATCATAGTCGCTCAAACGAGCACATAGTACAATTGCAGAAAATACAATTGACAAAAATACTTAAGAACCACAAAAAATTCTGAAGGAGTTTAGAAAATTAAAAAAAAAGAAAATTTTACTTACCGGCTACTAAAATTAAAATATTAGCCACAAGAGCAACACCGAGTAACAGCCTGATCATCATTGCGACTGAGCCACGTTTGATTATGTACAGCAATAAATTGTATTTATATACATAAACGTGTTTTTAGGGTTCCGTAGCCAAATGGCAAAAAATGGAACCCTTATGGATTCGTAATGTCTATCTGTTTGTCTGTCCGTCGGTATGTCACAGGCACTTTTTTCCGAAACTTTAAGAATTATGCTGTTGAAACTTGTTAAGTATATGTATTCTGTGAACCGCATTATGATTTTCACGCAAAAATAGAAAAAAAACAATAAATTTTGGGGGTTCACTATATACGTGTGTGTATCTATGGATAGGTCTTTAAAATGATATTGAGGTTTCTAATAAATTTTTTTTCTAAACTAAATAGTTTGCGCGAGAGACACTTTCAAAGTGGTAAAATGTGTCCCCCCCCTGCAACTTCTAAAATAAGAGAATGATAAAACTAAAAAAAAATATATGATGTACATTACCATGTAAACTTCAAACGAAAATTGGTTTGAGCGAGATCTAGTAAGTAGTTTTTTTTTAATACGTCATAAATCGTAAATCACAATTTACCAAGTACGGAACCCTTCGTTCGCGAGTCCGACTCGCACTTGGCCGGATTTTTTAAACCAGCTGTCGTATTGTGCGCGTTACATTTGAATCAACAATAATTATACTGTGACTCCAAGATATATAATATGTTACTGTAAAAGCCCGAAGTACCGAATTCAGAAAACCTAGAATTTGTCAAGTCAGACTAGTAAAAGCCCGAAATTATCTATGATAATTGCTGGCTTTTACCAGGAATAACACGGTAAATCTTAGGACTTCGGTCAGAGACTTGTTAATTTTGATAAACTGTTATGTCTATGCACACTAAAATGATGTATAGTCGAATTGGCCGAAAAAAAAATACTGTCCAACATAATACCAACTTTGAAGCTAAGTAGTCAGTCCTTAAATTGTTCTCATAATTTCGTACCATAGTGTGTTTTATAAATTACAATTGCTCCAACATTTACAAATCTCTGACCGAAATCCTAAGATTTACCGTGTGACTCCTGGTAAAAGACGGCCATTAGAAATGATCATAGATCATTTTGGGCTTTTACCAGTGTGAATTGAAAAATCCTAGGCCTTACCGGTAAATCTTAGGATTTGCTGTAGTTTGGGCTTTTACAGTAACATAATAATATATACGATATACAACCTCCTTGATGAGGATTTTGTTAAATACTTAATTTTATTTTTAAAAGAAAATAATTCTTGGGTTTTCACAAAATTCATGTACAATCTAACAGTTTATACCTTCGTCGGTTTTACATTTTGTCCTTTATCAAGTTAGGGTTACTATTCATATTACTTATTTATTGAAGTCAACGCACTGAGCAGTTTACTGCATATATATATTTAACTTATACCCTTAAAATGAAGGATTTTAAGAGAGGATTATAAAACAATATGTCACTCTTAGTTAAAAATAATTCGAAAAATATATGATAAATAAAAAGTAGTAAAATTATATATTTTTATTACCTATTATAAGTTAATATAAAAAACATTTTTTTGTTTATTGCTTTTTAGTTCGCTTCTTAAGCAGTCGGGTTTTTGTTTTTTTTTTTTTTTTTTTTTGTAAACCTCTTAACACGTATTTCCCGTAGTAGGTAAGCACATTAATTATATTAATTCAAGTTCTAAGAAACATCCTCCATTATCTAAAAAAAAACTTGAGAGATGAAGCTGCTATTAACCACTTACGATATCTAAATAAAAAAACCGAGAGAAGTAATCTTCCTAGCAACGGCCGCTTGGTAAAAAGACAATATTTTTCCGCTTTATTGTCGAAATCTGACCTTTACCACGCATCACCAACCCTGTATTAACATAACCGGTATAAACCAGTTAGAATCAGTAAAGAATCTTCTATTCCAGTACTGTATTCCAGTTCTACGAGAGACACGATCACTACCACTTGCTTGCCTATTCGTCAGCGTTACCTAATGCTTATTCAGTCAAGTGTTTTTGAAGTAGTGGAGCCAGTAGGTGGTCAGACTGATGTAACACTTATTTAAAATCTCTATTTGTAATGTTCATCTCTATTTGTAAAATTTGTATTTGTGAACCTAAAAATGTGCTTTTCTGAAAATAAAAAAAAAATATTTTTAATTTTATGTGCTAACATACCGCTTGTTGCGCCATCAACGGAATATTTTAAAATGATTAAAAATACTTTTTTACGGCAACATCGAGCGTAATAAAAATAGTAGTTTCGATTGAGCTTAACAACCGGATCCGGGCGAGTCCCGCCATCCGATTCCTCGACTACAGACCGACAGATTTATTTGGTGATGTCATCGATTCAAGTTGATGTCCATACTGGTTTGCATAATGCACGTTTAAGAGTGAAAACTCTTAAACGTGCATTATGCAATAATTTACATTCGATTAAAGTATTTTTTCCTTAGAATTAATCAACTCGAAAAGTCAAATTGTCAGGACATAAAAACTGGCTGCAAAAAAATCATCCAGTGGGTTCGAAACTTGTTAGTTGGGCAAAGTTTTTTTTTTAAGTTTGAGGTCGCGGTGGCGCGTGCACCGCAGGTAGTTTTACCCTCATGTCAGCACCACAGAGTTCTTATTGAATACCTCCTTATTAGTTATTAATAGAATCGAATAAGGACGAAATAGAACGAAACGTTCGCTGTTCGCTTGAAACAAACATAAAAGCTAATCTCTGTTCTAAGGCATACTATTCTATTAATGATTATTTAGATGATAAGCATAGTTGGTCGCTGTGTTGAACTCAAGACAATGTTCGTGTTCTTTTACCAAAATTAGCTTGCTGTCAGGTTAAATATTATTATTTTTTAATTTCGTTTTTATGTGTATTTTTTTAATTTAATTTTTTGGTAAGACTGTCGTAGGTATCGTTTACTGTTATTGTCGGAGCTGATGAAGATTGCTACTATCTTTGCATTATATAGAGTTAATCTTTCTAGTATTATATAGCAGCATAGCCAGCATTGTGTGAGTACCATGTACTTCAGAGCTATCATTGTCTAGATACCTACGTCTTCTATTGACTTGAATGACTCCGGTGGTTGAGAGTATGTCATGCCCACTCAAATGTCTCGCCGATGGTGGCGCGTGTGTCGGATCATTTAGCTCCCTTCAAAATGGTTGAGCTGAATGGTGCTGATACATGTGTCATGTTCGTGAACGGGCGCTGTCGGTTGGGACTGGTCATCTCTTAGCTGCCATGGTTTATTTTAATTGATTCTAATTTTATTTCTGAATTGTCTTTTTATATTTACTATGGACACTTTTAACTTTCTACATCGTTCTCACATAATGTGTAATCTCAACATGAATGATGTAACAAATGATTTGTAATAATTACCTAATTGAAAAAGAGTGTCCATGGAGTTTCTTGCCCGTTCTTCTCCATAGAGATCTACGCCTTGGAATGGGCATCTACGGTACTTTCACAGTTATTATGTCTTGTGACTGGGACTGTAGCACCATAATTTTGTAATATTTTATTTTGTCTTTTGACAATTCAAAAGTGCCTGTAACTGGCCTACTTGAAATAAAGTGCTTTGACTTTTGACTTTTGACTAACCACTCGAAAACAAAGATCAGAAAAGCATAATCCTTTCTACTGTTTAAAAATATGTTTTATTGAGCTAGACAACAGTTTACAATTTGGAATACTAGTGCCTTTAAAACTAAGTGCGTTATAAATGGACTAACAATTAACAATTCTAGTTTTTTTTTTTACTGAGTAGCATTTTGTGACAATATTGAGTTGGTAAAATAGTACCTAAAGCAAATTCTATCATGCATGGATTAAACAATAATAAACAGGAATCGAATTTATTTTTACCGTGACTGTCACTGTATCTATGGTGATTTAATTTAATTTTACTGCAACGGTTTCTAAAGCAATCATTTTTCCCGAAGCGGGGACTATAACGGCGCGAACGACATAATTATTACGTCTAAAATAAAAAACGCAAATTGTCGATTGTGAATTGGTTTTAGGCCAAGAAATAAATCCTAGAGTTCAAAACTCTAGGATTTACGTCTAGTTTAGTTTAGTTAGTTTAGACGGGCTGTCTCCGCAACTCCACGACCAAGCGCGTATTTTGCGTACGGGTGAGATACAGTCGCATCATTCGATCCACCCCAGCTCCTCGAGAAAGGCCAGCAGCGCCCTGGTGCTGCCGACTACCTCCTGCAGGGTACCTGGGTTTCCGAAGTGTTTGGCCCTGTAACCAGCGATTACAGGGCAGCTTAGGAGCAGGTGTGCTGCTGTCTCCTCCTCCACCATGCAAGCTCTGCAGAGTGGGCTGTCCGTGATACCTATGACAAAGAGGTGCTTATTAAAGGTCCCATGTCCAGTTGTTACGGCAGTGATCGCACGCAACTGTGGCTTTGTCAGTCGTAGGATCTTTTTCGTGAAACGGCCGTCAATGACGGGTAGTGCCTCCTTGGCCTGCCTACATTCGATATGGTCAGTCCATAGCTTGCTGTGTTGATCCCTGGTGCGTTTTCTTACCAGACCGCGTAGATACCCGAAGGGCAAGGGCACTATGGGCTCCGGGCCTACCGGTTCCATATTTGAGCCCCTTCGGGCGAGCTCATCCGCAGCGTCGTTCCCCCGGGAGTCGCTGTGTCCTTTGATCCATTGAATGGTTACTTTATTGTTCATACCGACCTGGTTCAGGCGCTGATGACACTCGTAAATCAGCCCCGAGTTGACCGTGTGGCTGTTTAGTGCTTGCAGGACGGCCATGCTGTCCGAAAGTATGCGTATAGGGAATTCTTTTACCTCCCTAGCCAGGACCGCAGAGGCCGCCATGGAAATGCCCAAGCATTCAGCCTGGAACACCGTGTTGTGGATCCCCAGTGGTTTGGCTAAACGGATATTTAGGTCTTCCGAGAAGACTCCCGCACCCGTGCCTGTACCTGTCTTGGATCCGTCTGTGAAGATCCGCAGCTCATCGGGGCGGAGCCCCTCACAGCGGCTATCCTCGTGTAACTGGATTTTGTATTTTTTATCAAAAATGACTTTCTTGGGTATGCGGTCATTAATGGCTCCAGTCATTGGAATTTCGTGGTGAAGACCCTCGAGCAGAGCGGTGTGTTGAGTCCCTCTCTTACCCCAGAGATCCAGTGTCTTTAAACGTACGGCTGCCATCGTCGCTTCCTGCTGTATAAACAGATGCAGAGGGGGAAGTCCCAGCATAGCCTCGAGGGCTGCGGTCGGCGTAGTCCTCATGCAGCCCGTAGTCGCCATGCAGGCCAGTCTCTGCATACGCTGTAGCTTGTTCATGGCTGTGGTTAGTTTAGTGCGGGGCCACCAAACCACGGCCCCATAGGTGATCATGGGCCGGATCACCGCACTGTAAAGCCAGAGTATAATCTTAGGGGATAGGCCCCACTTCTTACCTATCATTTTCCTGCATTGCCAGAAGGTGATGCAGGCCCTGTCTAACTTATTGTCTAAATGCCTGCTCCAGTTCAGCTTGCTGTCAAGGATGACTCCCAGATACTTGACCTCGTTGGAGAGCTGGAGCTCTGTATCGAACAGCTTGGGCAGGCGGAAGGGGCCTAGTGCCCTTTTCTGGGTGAACATGACCATTTCAGTTTTAGTGGGGTTTACTGATAGTTCATACTCCCTGCACCATCGCTCCACTATACGTAGTGCTTGCTGAGTAAGGTTGCAGATTGTACCAGTCACCTTCCCAGGTACGAGGATTGCGAGGTCGTCTGCATAACCTATTGTATAATAATGGTGTTCGTTTAGTCTGGTGATGAGATCGTTTATTACCAGATTCCATAGAAGGGGTGAGAGCACCCCTCCTTGTGGGCAGCCTCTGGCTATCAAGGCCTGTTGCTGCTCTCCTTCTAGACGAACCGCTCGTTTGCTTAGCATATTAGTAATCCATTTAATCAGTACCTGCTCTACGCCATGTTTGGAGAGGGCCGCACCGATGCTGGAGAAATTTGTCTTGTCGAAGGCCCCTTCGATGTCTATGAATGTGCCCAGGCAGGTACCTTTCTGATGAATAGCTTCCTCTATTTGGCTTACCACCAAGTGAAGAGCGGATTCCGTAGACTTACCCGAGCTGTAAGCGTGTTGGTTACCATGTAAAGGTAATGTAATTAGTGCGCCATCTCGAAGCTCCCTTTCACACAGTCTCTCCATGGTCTTTAGCAAGAACGAGGTCAGGCTGATGGGTCTGTAGGATTTGGCGTTTGTATAATCACTCCTATCTGGTTTAGGGATGAATATTGCTTTCACTTCCCTTGTCCCGTGTCTAAAGGCCAGGCACGCCCTGAACAGTGGCACCAGTCTTTCAACTACGGGCATACCACCCCATTGTAGTAGCGCAGGGAACACCCCGTCTGGACCGGGTGCCTTGAAAGGATGGAAGCTTTGGATGGCCCATTGGAGTTTTTCCAACGTGATCATCCCCCTTGCATAGTTCCAATCGCCGGTTGTTGGTTGTTGGAGAGTATCCTGCCAGTCTGTTACCTGTACGAAGACGCTCCCTGGGAAGTGTGTTTCTACTAGGACGCGTATCGTTTCTTCAGGTGACGTGGTGAGTGTGTTATCAGGTTTGCGGAGTGTGGCGGGCCCAGGTGTACTCTGCTGTGCCAGTATTTTCCTTACCCTGTTTGCTTGTTGGCAAGATTCAATGTTCCCACAGTACTTACGCCATCCTGTGGTACGCCTGAATCTAATGAGTTTTTTGTAGCTGGATTTGGCTGCGTAGTAGGCGTCCCAGTCCTCATCCGCACATGTATTCATGGCTCTATTCAGGGCCTTCCTTACCTTACCGCGCATGCGTTCCAGATCTTTACCCCACCAGGGTTGTTTACCCGGTGTTTTGCGTGTAGTAGTTTCTGGGCAGGCCGTGTGGTAGCTGCATATCATAGATTCGGTGAGTTGGTTTACCTGCGTATCTATCTGCGTCGTGTTCACGTAAGCCAGCTCCTCGCTTAAGGGCGGGAGCTTGGAGGCGAGGGTGCGTGTGTAGACAGCTTTGTCTGTGTTGCGCGGGTTACGCTTAGATGGTGTAGGTTCAACACAGACCTGTATGTCGTAGCGGATCCATCTGTGGTCCGAGCAGGAGGCCTCACTGGAGACCTGCCACCCAGTGACGATTTCCGCTGCGCCTTCTGTCGCCAAAGTCAGGTCTATAATCGTCCGACTGCGTCTGGTTACAAACGTCGGTTCCGTGCCTGTGTTTAATAGGGAAAGGTTGGTTGTGAACAAGTATTCTACTAATGCCTTACCCCTTTCATTTTGAGTGTCCATTCCCCACAGTGGGTGATGTGCATTCGCGTCGGTCCCGATGATGACCTCCTCACCTCTGGCCTCACAGTATGTCATGAGGCGGACCAGGTCATGCGGGGGCGGTGTCTCCGCCTCAGGCATATAAACCGAGGCGAAGACGCACGACATCATCGTGGCGCCGCGCTGCATAGTCAGCCTAGCTGCAGAGACATCTCTGCAACAGAAGTCAATTAAAAACTGTGCTTTGATGTTACCTGTTACATATATGCAAGATCTAGGGTGATCATGAGCTGAGGTAACAAGGATCTTACCGCCTAAACCAGACAGTCCTCGTATTTGGCCGCCCCTAATCCACGGCTCCTGGATCAGGGCAATGGCCGTGTGTTGAACCTCCAACCACTTGCGTAACTGGGCCGTCGCTGTCTGACTGTGGTGGAGGTTCGCCTGTACAACTTTACAGGCCGACGAAGGGGTCGCCATCGCAGATGGGGCCCTCCTCTTCCTCTTCAAGTTGAAGACCCGCGAAGGCGTCGCCCACCTCGTCATCCTCCATCGTTCCGGAAGCCGGTGACAGTATGCTGTCGTCCAGCTCCCCGCCCGACGGAGGGACGGTGACCGTGATGGCGGTAGTGGTGGTGTGGGCGGCCGGCTCTGCAGCTGTGACTGCGGCCGTGGTCGCTTCCGGGTTGTCCGCTGGGGGATTACTCACCCCTGCCTCATCGACGAGCTGCTTCGCTAGCGGGTCCCATCCCCGGGGAACACACCCGAAACGGCCGTTCGTTCCTTGGAACTTGATGTAGACCGAGCCCAGACCGAATGACAGTCTGCGCTCGGCGCACATCAAGGCCGGGATGTGGTCCTCGGGAACCCCCAGCACCACGAACCAGCCCGTCTTCTGCCTCTCCGAACGCAGGAGCACCCACTTTTTGATATCGACAAAGGGGTTCTGGTACCATAGGGTTCTACCCACCATGGTGACATCTTTGTAGACCCCTCTGTCGTCTGGGATTGCGATTCCACATCGCACCTGCTTCTGCAGTTCAGCCTGGCTCTTGACGACTAACTGGGTGCTAACCGAGAGAGTCATACTGGAGACCGTCCTTTTGAGCCAAGCTAAGGTGTACCCATTGCTACACCAAAGCTTGAGCGCCCCATTGCCGAATTTCGGCCTGGCGACGAAGGACGGTATTTGCCGCTCTGAAGTCTCCCTCTCGGGTTACCACGCCTCCTCCATTATCAGCCTTTGGATCTCGTCATGGATCAGGTTTGACACCTCAAGGCTGATAATTCCCGTGCTGGCGCAGGTTACTGCAACGCACAGGTGGGCGCTTGCAACTCGGGCATAGCTCGTCGCTTCAGCCCGCCCGGACTGATCAAGTCGCAGCCGCTTATGCTCTCCTCGAGGCCATTAAGCGGAGTGCTAGGTGCACCCCGCTTAATGGCGCTACCCGTACTGGGGCCCGTGGCGTTAGCCGTGGGTTTCCCAAGGGAATGCGTCGTTGTCCAGACTGCAGTTTTCACCGCAGTCGAATTGGTGCCCGCGTTGGATTCTACGGCGTGAGCCGCAGGTCCAGGGGCAAGCGGAGTGCTAGGAGCACCCCGCTTCGGAGTATCGTCAGCTTTCGCCGACTCCACCCCCGAAGAATTCAAGGCTTTTACAAAATCCATTGAATGTTTTTCTAAAATTCATCTCTCCGGCTCCCACCCTCCATCGAGCCCGCAACTGGGAACGACCCACCACTCAAGGTGGGCGTTAGGACTACCATTGAGATATAGGTGCGCAGGGCTGGCTTACAGTGCGACATCAGGTGCTCGTTTGGGCTGGCTTGAACAGAACAGCCCTCCCTTACACCGTCAGCGTGACCTTCACCACCACTTCAGCCGTCCAAGGACGACATCAGTGGACCCCACGCACCTCGCCTATACTCTCAGAAGGAGAGCTCAGCCGATTGATCGTGGTAAGCTACTCCCACGACCTCCCGTGTCCGAAGAAATCCAGGCCAAAGTGGTGTGTTGTGTGCAACCTGCTCCACTCAACCACCAGGATCCCTTCATCCCTCTTTACGGGTCCCCGCGCACGGCACAAACACGCAGGAGGTCATTACTGTCCATCATTGTTCTTGTTCAATGGTGGACACCCAGGAGCATGACCTCGCCACCCCTGTGATACTTCGCCTGGTGATTTCTGTTACGTCTATTTCATAGGGAATTAGACCAAAAACAGGATTACGTATAGATTAAGTATAGATTTACGTCTAGCATCCAGCAGATTCTCGCAGCCTTAACCAGGTCATAACTAGTAAGGGTACTGTGAAGAAACACTTACCAATATTTTGGGTGTTTAGTCAATTTCGAACTTACGACCAACGGCCAACCAACCGGCTTCTGCTATTGGCAGATTTGATGGATTAGGTAATTTTTATGAATATTATACAACTATAAGGCGAAATTTTCCACTAATAATCTAGTAGTGAATTGGGTATGCATGTTGTTTTTTTTAAATTTAGTAGGGGGACGTACCCAAACGTCAGCACTGCAACAATAACAGCACCTTGGCGAAAAAGTAAAAAATATTAATTAATGGTGTATGATGCTTACAATGCCAAGTGAAAAATATACGGCAAAATTTGACTTTATAATAATAGCAACATTTTTAATACGAAAGCGTTCAAGATGGCGTCAGTAAAGTGATTCAAAGAAGTCGTTCTGCAGTTACTGTAATTTTTCTGCCATTTTGATTCAACGGCGGTAAGTTCGTACTTCAATTTAACATTCTATTTGTAGTGTTTTAAACGGTTGTAATGAAATTTTAGTTTTAATTGTTTTATAAGATATATTATGACCCTGTTTAGAATAAGATATTTAAAACTTTCCGTTAACTTATTGCAAAACAGAGGGTGCCAACAATTGGGAAAACATTTTTTAATTTTCTAATTTTCAGCACTCCTGCTAATGACCCAATCATTAAATTGTGTGGTGGTTTTTCAATTGTTATCTTTGTTGGTATTATGGGATAAGGATTCCGGTATGGGATGGGATTTTAAACCAAATTTTTTGTATGTTGTCGTTTTCCAAATAAAAAAGACTGAAACCACTTTTACTATTTATCAGCATAGTGCTAATAATTAGTTAAATTCTGTGCCAATTATTGGATTTATCTGAACCCGATTTCTAACTTGAGCTCTTGCGCCGATGCAGGTGTGAAAATGAAGCAATAAAAAGAAACAACTGAGAAGAAAAGGAAAAATATTGGCTAACAATAATTAAAAATAAATGAATTAATTAGTCAACACAATTAATAATAATCAATTATAAATAATAATTGATTCATTATAAAATAATTGGTAATAATTAATATTTACCTAGCTGATTACAAAATTTTCCTATTGATGTACCATTTCATGTTAAAGTATTTAAGAATTTGATTTTTATTTAGAAAGTAAGTTTAATAATTGTGTGTTACGAGTAATATCTTGTTATGTATCGGATTTTAATACTCGTGTTATTTTAATGTTAGGTTTAAGCATTATTTTCATGTTTGTGTTTTGTACATAAAAATATTGTAAGTTGTGCCTTAACGTAACTTCTTAGGAAAATAAAAAAAAACTAATATCTACCTAGGTCTATAATTATAATAAAAGATACTACCTACTTAGAACTCTATTTGTAGAAGACTTTTATTTGCTCCAATAATAGTGCTGGTAATTGGTTAATTTAGTTCCAATAACTGGCAACAAGCATGTAAACAAATGGGGATACGATCATTTTTCAATATCTTATATTATATTATTAAACTGTTTACATTACATTTAAAAAGTTATTGAAAATATAATTATTAATAAAATAGACATTTTATAGTCACATTAATTTAGTTGATATAATTTGTTTTTAAAAATATACCAATTTGAAATATTTTATTATTGAAGACTTTTATTTGCTCCAATCATAGTGCTGGTAATTGGTAAATTTCGTTCCAATAACTGGCAACAAGCATGTAAACAAATGGGGATACGATCATTTTTTAATATCTTGTATTATATTATTAAACTGTTTACATTACATTTAAAAAGTTATTGAAAATATAATTATTAATAAAATAGACATTTTATAATCACATTAATTTAGTTGATATAATTTGTTTTAAAAAATATACCAATTTGAATTAAGACTATATTATATTATATCACTTAAAGTGCTGATAATTGGGTCTGTCATCCTATGTTGGCCAACACTAAGAAGCGTGCCGCCCCCGCCGCGGCGGCCAAAACAAAAAACTACAAAGTGAAAAATAACTTTATTTGTGGAAGTCGGTGTCCATAACGCAAAAAGTACCATCTTTTTGCGTTATGGACACCGACTGCCACAAATAAAGTTATGTTTCACTTTGTAGTTTTCTTATTTGGAAGTCGGTAGTATTTTTTTGTAAAAATTTTTCACTTTTTAGTTGTACTTACCTGATAGGCAAGTTGTTTAGTAAGTTTCCTATAACGCGAGAATAGATTACCCGAATATAATGAAACTTGAACAAAACCGATCAAATGAGAGATCTGCTTACCCCTTAAGACGTACAGGCGTAAATCATACTTAGTGCGAGCGAGTAAAGATCTTAACTTATTGTATAAGGAGTTCTCGTTTGATGTGTTTACCACTAAAAGCTCATCAGTGCGAAAGCAGCTTAACCTTGACTTTTTAGAAAGTGGATAGTGTGCAATATTGGCTTTTGCGTTAGTTTTTTAATTTTATTTTTCTGACTGTTGTGTGCCTGCTGCTAGTGATCCCTAAGATCTCTTTAAATTATTATATCTCTAGCCGTGAGAACCTGTTGCTTAATGTAACGTACTCAACTTGTTTATTGATTTTATTTATAGCTGTTGGTTTTCTATCTAATAAATAAATAAGTATCATAGGCGTCTGGGTCCCCTTCCCATTGTAAATATTCTGCATATTTTTTTGCAAGGAAACGATGTAAACAAATCTTTCCGAATTCTGTGTTAATTAATCAAAATCATCGCGAATCTAACTAGCATTCAATATTAACATTAGTATACCCAGAAGCTTAGTCTGCATCGGTGTCATCTTTCGATTTTATACATATGTCGGGTTTAGTCAATAGTAGCAATTACGCATTGGCGCGCTTTTATAAGCACTTGCGTAGCGGGGAACAGAACAGTTGAGTACTGACAGCCGTAGAGCTAAGACGTCGTAGAATCAGTGTCGATCCGTAATATTAGTAAGCAATAATGTAACTTGTGTCTATTTGAATAAACCCAGTGTATCGAATAACTTATGTGATTTCATTTGCACGATTGTACCCACCGACCTGCCCACACACGATGTCTTAACCTAAGGGAATATATCCTGACTTTCCGATGGTTTACATCTATCGGCCAGCCTTGATGCGACACATATATATGCGTGTTTTGTTCGCACGATTGCCTTACGTAGTATCATTAAAATGGGGTTATAGCGTGCCACCCATTTTGTTGATATGTGCAATGGCAGTCGTATTGACTTTTCTAAGAAGAACGTGTAAATTTAATTTATTAATATAAAAACACTTAGAGTGTTGCCAGTAACTCAAGAAAGTTAATGTGTTGTTTAATTTCACTAACTGACTAAAGAATTAGTAATCTGCGCACTCTTTATACACAGGCTGTTCTCCAGCCGGTATGTAAAGAGTTATTAATTATTCCAGTTTGAAGGAGCTGTCATGAATTTTATTGATATTTTTGAGCGATATTTGATTCCTCCTAAGGACTTACGGCCTTATGATTGTCTTATGTCTGTCTGTGACTTCAAAAGTGCCAAATATTTCTCCCGTTCTAATTATTTAGTATATGCCCCAACCATACGCTATGGCTGGACATACAGCTGTTAATGTACCGATTAGTTTTGCAAAGTCTCGGTTAACGACGTTATATTTGCGGGTATATTTATAGATTAGTTTCTTTATGCTCTTAACTTAATAGTCAAGTAAATGTAGATACATACATAGTGAGTTGATAAGAAATCTTAAGAATTTGCAGATCCAGTTTGACATATTTTTTTCTAATGTTATTAATAAACATCTATCAAATGTTTGTAATAAGGAACTTGATTTTGTTTGTTCCATGTAAAATGCTTGTATTCAGATGAATCCGGTCAGACTGGAAGCCAACCCCAACATACGAGTAGTTGGGAAAAGGCTAGGCAGATTGCTTCGCACTAAAGTTTTGTCAATCATAAGTATAGACATAACTGGTTTGAGTAAATGATTAAACACTAGGACTGGACTTACACCACCAGACTAAGTATACATTACCCATTATAAATTGTTGAGTTAGTATGAACTTATTAAGGATTTTATAAATTTAGGATAAATACCTGTACTGTTATGTGTTAAAAAAGTCGGTTAGATAAACTGTTGATGTAGATCAGAACATTTACAAATTCCTTCCTTGCTTGGAAATAGCAAATTTTTCCATTCCATGAGGGGATGGTGGGTATTTGGGTTCAGAGTTTTAAACCATTTGCCCAATAATCGGTATTTTATAACCATTTACATAACATATTACGACAGGATCATCTGTTAACGACTTCCAATTTTTAATCAAATATTTAATCCTACCTGCGGCGTGTAATTTCAACGGCAGTTCCTCCTATCGTACTTCTTGCTGACTCCCATTTATCGGCTGCGCTGAGTAGTGGTTACCTTATTGGTTTGGTTCTCGTCGCCGTTGATGTCGGTAGCTGTTGTTCGTCGAGGGGAGGACCTCGCACATTCACCTCGCAGTTGCACACGTACCAGTTCATCTGATGTCAGTGGTTGGCAGACTAAGATTTTTAATTTGTGAAGGTTATTAATAATGTGAAGTTTAGTACCAAACAAGAAATTCATCTCTTTTGTTATCTTTGTTTATATTCCAAAAGATTTTGTCTAATGTAGATTTTTGGCCGATTCCGACAGTATTGATATGCCTTTTCGTGCAGGAACTAACGTGATTTTCTCCGGAACAAGGATTTCAGTTTTCTGAAAAATCTTTGTCTTTTAATTGTCTAAACCATGTTTATGGCAACACAAAATTATTTAGCTTATAGTCTATGTAAGATATCGCTTTTTTTTTTTTGAATTCTTATTTTTTTTTTGAACAGAGCCAGAGCATGAGGAGCACCTCCGCACCATCTTCGGCAAGTTGAAGGACTTCGGCATGCTGGTCAATACGTCCAAGTGTGTTTTCGGTGTCTCGGAGGTAACCTTCCTAGGTTACCACATTTTCGAGAAGGGCACCAAACCGCTCGACTCCAAGGTCGAGGCCATCAAGTCGTTCCCTCAGCCCAAAGATGTCCGTCAGCTGCGATGATTCTTGGGCATGATCAATTTTTATAGGCGATTCATCCCACATGCAGCTCAGATCCAGGCGCCGCTTCACAACCTCTTGATTGGCAACATAAAGGGCTCGCATCCCATATGTCTGGCTGTCTACTTTGCAAGCATTTGAGAACTGCAAGGCAAGCCTAGCTAACGCTGCTCTATTGGCTCACCCCGACTGCAACGCCAAACTCGCATTGGTTACTTATGCGTCGGATAATGCAATCGGCGCGGTGTTACAGCAGCATAGCAATGATGGTTGGCAGCCGTTAGCTTTCTTCTCCAGGAAGTTCAGCCCTCCGCAAACAAAGTATTCTCCCTATGACAGGGATCTGCTGGCCATTTACGAGGCCATCAAATACTTCCGCCATATGCTGGAGGCACGACACTTCGTCGTTTACACGGACCACAAGCCAATCAGCTTCGCATTCCACGAGAGGAAGAAGACCTGCTCACCTAGGCAATACCGGTACCTCGACTTCATTGCACAGTTCACCACCGACATAAGGCACATTTCTGGCAAGGACAATGTCGTAGCCGACCCTTTATCTCGCGTGGAGGAGCTTCAGATACCGGTCAGCCTCGTCAACCTCGCGGACTCGCGAACTTCGGTTCCCGAACTAGCCATACTTCTTCAGGAAGGATCATCATTAGTACTGGAGAAGGTACAGGTCAACGGGGAGCGTACACCTCTGTACTGTGACGTCAGTACAGCGCCTCCCAGACCATTTATACCCTAAATGCTGCGAAAACAAGTCTTCGATAGCTTACATTCCCTCAGTCATCCTGGTGTATCAGCGACTGCCAAATTAATCGCAGAGCGCTTTGTTTGGCCAGGCATTAGGAAGGACTGCAGTGAATGGGCACGAGCTTGTCTTCAATGCCAGCGGGCCAAGGTGAGCCGCCACGTCACAGCGCCATTAGGGTCGTTTCATCTCCCACGTGCAAGGTTCACCACTGTCCACATCGACCTTGTGGGCCCGCTCCCAATTTCGCAAGGCTTCAGGTACTGTCTGATGGCAGTCGACCGATTCACCAGGTGGCCCGAAGTGGTACCTATCGTCGACATTACTGCCGAGACAGTAGCTAAAGCACTGCTGTCCGGATGGATTGCCCGGTTTCGCTGTCCCACAGACATTGTTACGTACAGGGGCCGTCAGTTCGAGTCAGCCCTCTTCGAGCAATTGTCCAAGTTGGCTGGTTTTCAGCACAAGCGGACAACGGCATGCCATCCGGCGTGTAATGGCATGGTGGAGCGATTTCACAGGCAACTCAAGGCGTCCATCATGTGCCATGCTAACGACAGGTGGACAGAGTCCTTGCCGTGGGTATTGCTTGGAATAAGGAGCGTATTCAAAAAGGATGTCCAAGCGTCTTCCGCCGAACTGGTTAACGGCGAACCGATAAGACTCCCGGGAGAATATTTCTCTCCCCGTGATGAAGGAACGACCGACATCACGGAATTCGTCGCTCGCATCCGCAAGTTTGCACAAAACCTGCAACCAACCCCAGCTTCCCGTCACAACAAAACGAGCATATTCGTTTATAAGGATCTGCAGACCACTGATCATGTGTTCCTTCGTGACGACGCATTACGTGGTTCGCTACAGCCAGCCTACACAGGTCCTCACAAAGTTCCGCAAAGAGGTGACATAACCTTCAAATCCTGTTTAAGGGCAAGGAGGTCACGGTCACAATTGACCGCCTTAAGCCAGCCTACATATTGGTGGACAAAGCTGACCCAGAGGTCATTCCACCTAGCAGTAGCACGGAGTATACCACTCGTTCTGGTCGTCAAGTCAGATTTCCAAATTTTTATCGCCCTTGACGGTCTCTGGAGGGGAGTGATGTAGGGTACACTATCCACCTACATAGTTTATTTATTTATGTCGGGTTTAGTCAATAGTACGGACGTAAAGTCAAATCACAAGCACGCCCCTAGCGCCAAACAAGAGCAATTACGCATTGGCGCGCTTTTATAAGCACTTGCGTAGCGGGGAATAGGACAGTTGAGTACTGACAGCCGTAGAGCTAAGACGTCGTAGAATCAGTGTCGATCCGTAGTATTGGTAAGCAAGAATGTAACTTGTGTCTATTTGAATAAACCCAGTGTATCGAATAACTTATGTGATTTCATTTGCACGATTGTACCCACCGACCTGCCCGCACACGATGTCTTAACCTAAGGGAATACATCCTAACTTCCCGATGGTTTACATCTATCGGCCAGCCTTGATGCGACATATAATACACAAACATACAAGACACACATACAATATCGTTATATTTATGTATATATAATTATGATAACAGTAACACACCGTCGACAGACATTCACGGCATCGTATATCGCATACGATATAATGTCGGCTGATGTCTGGTTGAACGTTACCACCAACGGCTCCGGTGTTACTGCACCGCGAGCCTACTAAGTTATTCTGCCACCCGCAGCGACGCACCGCTAGTCGGTTTGCAACACCCGCTACCGCTACTGCGCTCCCGCTAAGTAATTGTTTACGCGATCTGTGCTAGAACTATATGAATATCTGTTTCTGTTCTGTGTGTATTGTGCTGTAGACATTTCTGCTATTGTGACTCTAAACTCTCTGTGATTCGCCTTCTGACTATTATTTCCTTACGTGTTTTGTGTGTTGAACAATAGAAATAGTGAGTACCCACATATTGACTTTTATTGTGTTACTCCACCAACTTCACACCTCACGTACTTAAACCGTCATTCAAAATAGAAGTAAAGTAGACGTTACAAATCACAACTATTTCATTATTAAAACAAGAAATCACATATATCTAGGATATTCTGTATGATGCATTTATACGCCAACTTTTATGCCAACCGTTCCGGTTGCGTGAGCGACGAAGCGGCTGCTGAGCTACGTGTCGCGGGTTCGATATCCGCACGGAACAAATATTTGTATGGCCTACAGATAGTTGTCCCGGATCTGAGTGTATTTGAGTTTAAATGTTTGTAAACTCGCCTACGATACAGAAAGATTTAGCGTGAGACCTAGTGTAGGGCAAAGATATTAAATGATTAGATTGCCTCATTTACGTTGAAAGATATTTATTTCCCATAAGAACTTATAAATAACAGTTCACTTATGATGAGATACAAAGCTAATTAATCTAAATAATAATATAAAATTTGCCTCTGGGGTGTTGGCGACGTTATAGAGTACATACGTGTTTTCTTAGTTTACTCTTAAATAATTTAATATTATCACACTATTAAAGAGTCATCTTCACTTGAGATTACTGATCAAATTAACGTATAGTCTTGTTTATTAGTTTATTATTGTATTTTTTATATCTTTCAAGGTAAGATAAAGTGTATTTTATTTAAGTAATAGTTAAACATTAATTTAATAACATCATTTGAAAGCACAGTTAAATTAAGCATTTTTTATAGATGATTTGCAAAACAAAAGGTGTATATAAAATTACCTGAATATCCCGGTGTTTTGATTGTTTTAATTTAGACTAAGCTAAGTCTTAAATTTTGAGAACAATTGATAAAACTTGCGATTTTGTGCGACTATCATACATTTTTTTTCGGTTTTCAGAATGACCGCCGAAATTACAAAAAGACAAAGTTTTAATATTTGGACCTCAAATGCGAAAAAGGAGTGAATTGATGCTACTTTTGCTTTTATAATAGGACTCTCAAGTACGTATTTATAAGGAGGTTATGTAAAAAAAATACGAAAAATGGGCAGAAAGCGGTAGACGTCGCAAAAGCTTTTTAAACAAGAATATAACTTGAATTGAATTGAATGAATGCATTAAAATACCAGATAATGTTTTAAAATGAAATACCATCTACTTCTGGCCATTCACCAGGAAGACCATACAAACGTTTTGTAGAATGTTGCGATAAAACCAAAAAACGCATTTGTCATCACAATTGTATTTCAAGTTGTCATCACAACCAATTTATCAACACATGAATATGACATAATACGGCAAAGGATAAAACTCGTAACATAAGTTTGCAATTTAAAGCTTAATTTTACGCAAACGGATCTCTGAATCGAAAAATGGTTTTAACAAACCCATAATATGTTTGAATGGCCTATCTAACGATACCCCACACTATAGGATAGACAAGAAAAAAAAAACATAACCACTTTACGTCTATTAGGAGGAAACCCAAAAAAAAAAATTGTCTAGATTTTATTTTACCAATTAGTCGGAATTATTAAAAATATATATAATAATACAATAAAAATATATAATAAAACAAAGTACGCTTTTGTTTAGGTAAGCATTACTTTTGGTTGTCGCCAAATGATTTATGCAGTATATATTGCAGTATTTATGAAAACTGGAATAAATTATAGAAGTTATTTATTTAAGTTACTTCTGGATTTTAGTTATCTAGTTTAGTTTAGTTTTGTAGTTTAGTTTAGTTGAGAAGGTATGAAAATCTTGTTATAATGTGTGTTCTCAATTTATTAAAACTGTTGTTAAGTTACATTCAAATTCCATTATATTTAAACAACGATAAATCAAAATTTTACATAGAGAACAATAACTTCATTATTTTACAGTATTTATTTTATAAAATAAAATGACGTAGCTTTGACTGAGTAAATAGTGAACAATATGAATCTGTTGAACCAAGTTTATTGGTCTACAAACTGTTCATTGCCATAAGTACCACCTGTGTAAATGTAATTAACATAATCTTTTATTAGAAATGTTATTATTCTAACGATAATATGTTATAGCATGACCCGGAGGCATGATTTACTTCAGGATTTGGAATATGTTTTTCACATTCTACTTTGGCAAGATATTTGCAATTCAAGTAGGTATTTATTTAAATTATTATAATACAAAAAAGACAATGATCCAGCAGGTATCTTATTGGTCAATGTTAGTAGTAGGTAGCAGTATTAGTAGTACTAGTATTTACAGATGGAAAATGGCTGAAAAAACCCTAAAGTAATTATTTAATTTAAAATCTAGTAGATTATAATTTTCTTTTTAACTTTATTATTTTGTCAACCCACAGTTTTTTTTTATTTTAAATTTTTATAAAATTTTTAAGAAGTCAAAGTGGGTATCATCTGCTTAGCATTTTCATTTGTCTATATTACTTTTTATTTACGTCTGAATCACCTAAAAACATAAATGCCATGGACCGAACATACTGTGCCAAAACGACGTCATTGTCTCATCACGTTTTAGCGCTAATGATCTTTTAACACACGTGTAAAAACTAATGATAACCGGTATTATAGCGTCACTATTTTCCATAATTAGGTGATGATTTAGTATGTAAAACTTGATTTTGGGGGATACCTCATACCGTTGAAAGGATATACCCGAGACGTCATTTTGATCTCAATATGTCTTCTGTTATTCTCTTAGCAGTTGCCGTGGACAATTCCTCCGCACTATTTTCTGTAAATGTTGATGTTCTGGATGTACCATTATAAATCGGTCAATTTTCTCAATGTCTGATGTTAAGACGTATTTGTATTGTCTGCATTTCAGCAAGATGCTAAGGATATCTTTTTGTAGATTCGGTCCCGCCTCCATTAAGTCATTAAGACTGTGTTTTGGTATCGCCCATCAAAAAGTCGTGTTGTTGTCTCTTTGTACAGCTGTTCGTACTTATTGTCAGGATCCATATCTTCTCTGTTTTCTTGCATAGACTCCTGTTCCCAGAATTGGGCAATATCCGGAATGTTGTTGACAATTACATGGAAATTTAACGCGTTGTAATTACCACATACTACTCAGCCTAGTTGTGTTTGTTGTGCTATGATGGATGACGTGTTTGTTTTATTAACCTCTGTAACAGTATTTCAGTATATACATCGGCTCCTAACAATAAATCTATATTCTGAGGTATGTTAAAGTCAGGATCAGCGAGTTGTAAATGTTGTATATGTGCAAAGCTACCTTTATTTACTGTTTTACTTCGCAGTTTGTTTGTTATTGTTTTCATAATAAGTGTTAATGTTGAAGTCATTGTAAATCGCTTGGCACTTAAGATGGAGCACTCCTTTATACTTGGTGGTGGCTGAAGCACCAACACCTGACACCACCACGCACATTTTGTTTCGTTTTAACTGCAATCTTTTTGCAGTATTTTCTTTAGTTAGGCCCTCCTGAGAGCCCTGGTCTAATAAAGCCGTAAAATGATCGTAGTTCCATCATAGGCTATTGTTTTGACCTGGGCCGTGGCTAGCAGTACCTAATTTAAGTTGTCATGTGCTCAATGCGTGTTCAATTGTTGACCTACATTAGCCCTGCCGGTTCGTGATTTTGCAACTCCAATCGCCTCATGCAAAATGCTGCTATGCGGCTCATCGCAGTGCTTGCACTTTTTTCTGACGAAAATTTTTCGCCGTTATGACTAAATAAGCAATTTAGACATACTTGTAGGTTGTTTGCGGTCTTTAACCTTTCTTCTGGTGACATACATAAAAATTATCTGCAATTATAGAGCCCGTGTTGCTTATTATATTTCGGACAAGTTATAAAGGAATGATGAAATGTTTGTTTGTTATGGAATGTTCTCGGCACGTTCTTAGTTCCTCCTTGAATGGTCTGTTGCTGCACCTTAGGCTTGCTGTATGTTGCATTATGAACTGTTTTCGGCTGAATGTTGAAGAATCTGCCAACTAACTTCGTAGTTATCAGCACTGATGTTCATGTGCTGTATTAATCGCTCGGGTTCTCCCTTCAATTTCGCTTTCAGATGTTGCATTTTTTGAGCATTTGAGATGAAGTGTTACGATGCACAATTTCCACGTATAACTCCTTGAATGTTGTCCACTGAAAATTGGAAGTTCAATTTTGGGCGTGGATTTTTCCTGGGGTTTGTTATCCCAAATCCTCTTGTTTATTTGTTCCTTGGTGAATTCATACAGCCTTTCTAATCTATTGTAAAATTAAAATAAAATATAAATAGTCTTTATTGCTTTTCATAAATATTTAAATTTTTTACAATGTTTGTTGCATGCCTTAAAACTAAATAACTTTAAAAATTATTTCAATTTATTTTAACTTAATCAGCAACCGGTTTAGCTTGTCTTTCGCCAAAGGCCTCCTCTAAAGCTTTCCATTCAACTCTATATTTTGCTATTCTTGTCCATTCTGGACCAGCTACTCTTTTTATTTCGGCTTCCCATCGTGTGGTCTGGCGCCCTTTATTTCTATTTCCATCTCTTGGATACCATTCGGTTATTAATCTCATTTTCTCTCTTATCATATGACCTGTCCATTTCCATTTCAGAGATTTATACACTTTTTCTACATTTTTTAATTTTGTTCTAGATTTGATTTCATCCAGCCTTAATCTGTCTCTTCAGTCTTCTCTCAACCCCAATTACTCTTCTTTCGATGCTATTCTTACAAACATTTATCTTGTTTAAAAGTCACGTCAACCCGTGACTAGAGGGCCGGCCTTATCTTCAGCCGACTAAAAGTTTGATGATGTCCCGAAAAACTCGAAGTGAACTGGAAGCACATGAACTTAGGCCCAATTCAACCCCAAAAGGCTAAAATCTAAATCAATGCTGCCAGCGTTATTGAAGCCACCCCCAAAAATCACTTTTACGATTTTTTTGATGTCGAATATGTTCTTCCCCTCTACTCTTTGTATAAATGCTTCTACATATTGTGACATTCGAGATTAGATTAGGGGAGGGTACTGTTTATGTGAAACTTTTTAGTTTGAACAACATTTCAAATTGATATTCGAACATGTGGTTTTTTGATAATGACTTGTGTCATTTACTTGAAATAAATTTTTCTCTGTGCAAACAACGTTTTTACTTCCATATCCTAGTTATCTAGTTTATTTCATCAAAAGGTCATGGCCCCAGTCACAAAATTTGCCATCAAGAACCTCTGTGGCCTAGATGACTACTCTACCTGGAAATTCGCACTTAAAATGATTCTCATACGAGAAAAGTTGTTCAAGTATACGTCAAAGTACCCTGATTCCAAAGACTCCACCGCCATCGAGAAGGACCAAGACGCACTTGCTTTGATTTGTCTACATGTGGAACCTACACTTTATGCGTATGTACAAGATTCAAATCATGCTAAAGATGCTTGGCGAAAGCGTTTGAGGACAAAGGCGTAAATCGCAGGATCACCCTCATGAACGCGTTGTTGGATGATAAGTTAGAGAGACACACGTCGATGCATAAATATGTTGCTGCAGTTATGTCTCTTTCTCAAAAGTTGAAGGATATTGCCACCGGATTTGACGATGATCTTGTAGCTGTCGTGTTACTGACAGGACTACCTGAAGAGTACAGGCCTATGCGAATGGCACTGGAACACTCCGGGATGAAGTTGACTTCAGAGAACGTACGTCAGAAGTTACTACAGGAGGATTCACGTCAAGGATGCAGTACATCGTCTTCAGCGGACTCGGCATTGGCTGTGAATAAGAGTAAGAAGCGAAATGGATATAAAGACATCAATATGACCAAAGTTAAATGCTTTAAATGTGGAAAGAGTGGACATAAGAAGCCGGACTGTCCTGAAGGAAAGAAAGCGGGTTCGATTACCAAACTGAGTGACGTCGCTATCGTGAGCCTGTCTTCATTCAGCACCGGGGACTCCTTTAATCCGACGGAGTGGTACATCGACAGCGGGGCATCGTCACATATGTCTTTCCAGAAACATTGGTTTAAAGGTTTGGTTATGAATGTTGGTACGAGTAATGTGACATGTGCGAACAATGATAAGATTGAGTGCAAGGGTAAAGGTGATATCATGGTGAGTTTGAAAGGAAGAATGCTTGCTGTGAGGGATGTCATGTATGTACCTGGTTTGAAAGTAAATCTGTTATCAGTGTCTAAATTAGTAGAGAAAGGATGGAAGGTGAGGTTTGACAGAGATGGGTGCAAACTAATTCACCATTTGGTTCTAAGCCATTTCAAAGGAAAGCTTTTGGCTACCGCAAGTGAAGTCTCAGGAATCTACAAGCTTGAAGGTTGTCAGGCGGTTGTAAATGGGGCTGCGTTGACGTCAGTGAAAGCAGGTAATCCTTTGATGTTGTGGCACCGGCGGCTTGGACACGTAAATGAGCGAGATTTACGTAAGCTACCGGGTATGGATTTTGGAAAGAGCGTAATGGAGCCTTGTGTAGCCTGTATTAAGGGGAAGGCACATCGTTTACCTTTTCCAGTTGGTGAGGCTGAGAGGGCAGTCGAGAGATTGCAACTGGTTCACGCAGATATCTGTGGTCCAATGTCTGAACCCACGTACGGTGGATCTCGGTATATGCTAGTTATTTTAGATGATTTTACACGTAAATCTTTTGTATTTTTCCTGAAATCAAAAGATCAGGTTTTCGATCATTTTAAAGTTTTTCTAGCTAGTGTAGAGGTTGAAACCGGGTTAAACGTGAAGTGCATACGCACGGACAATGGAACAGAATTTGTGAACAGACAGTTTGATGGGTTTCTACGTCAAAAAGGTATAAAACATCAGTTGACTGTTCCCTACACTCCAGAACAGAATGGCGTAGTGGAGCGAGCAAACCGCACTATTGTGGAGATGGCTCGAGCTATGTTAGCGGAAAAGGATCTGAATGTGAGACTGTGGGGAGAGGCATGTAATACGGCTGTTTATATGAAGAACAGGCTGCCTCACAGTGGCAATAATGGTAAGATTCCTGAGGAGTTGTGGACAGGGAAGGCTCAGTCGTTCGATCATTTCAGAGTTTTTGGAGCGAAGGCTTTTGTGCACGTGCCCAAGGAAATTAGGAAGAAAAGCGGTAGAACATATCTTTGTTGGTTACTGTGAAGAAACCAAGGGATATCGTTTCATAAATCCCAATTATCCTCGCGTCATTGTTAGAGCAAGGGATGTAGTTTTCTTGGAAGACTCTGTTCCTGAGGATCCTAGTCGGCTCGTTGGTAGCGGTGAAAAAGATGCTGAAGTAGTCTGGGAACATGCAAAAGTAGAAGGCTTGCAGTCAGGTTCGTCACCTGGTAGTGCAGAAGCTGCTCAAGGGACGAGTTCCACAGATGAGGCTGAAGTATTTGAAGACGCGGAAGTGGAGGTGGGAGAAACGGGTGATAGCGGAGCAAAAAATGACGTGGTGGAAAACGTTGAAGAGAGTATTCGTATAGAAGAGTCAAACGACGGTGAACGTCGCTATCCTCTACGTAATAGAATCCGAGAAGGAAATCTTCATGGACTTGCATGCTGTACAGAAGAGCAGGAGCCTTTGACAGTTAAGGAAGCCTTAAGTTGGGAAGATAAGGATAACTGGAAGGAAGCCATAAAGAAAGAGATTGATTTGATGTATGAGAACAAGGTCTGGAAGCTCGTCAGCAAGCCACCTGGAGCTAAAGTCGTGGGAAACAAGTGGATCTTCAAGTATAAGTTTGATGTAGATGGTAACAAGACCTATAAAGCTCGACTTGTGGCGAAGGGTTTCACTCAGTCCTACGGGGTTGACTACTTCGAAACTTATTCACCAGTGGTGAGAAGACCGACAGTTAGATTGCTGCTATCGTTGGCTGTTGAAAAGGATTTGATCATCAGTCATTTCGATGTGAACACCGCCTTTCTGAACGGTGATTTACATGAAAAAGTTTATATGCGACAGCCGGAGGGTTGCATAGACGAAAACTCGAAGGAAAAAGTTTGCTTACTAGGAAAAGCGATATACGGCCTCAAACAAGCTTCACGGTCTTGGAATGATAAAATAAATGAAATCTTATTGTCTTTGAACTTCAAGCGCTGTGACTTTGATAGCTGTCTGTACAAAAATAATAATTTTTATATCGCTCTATACGTTGACGATTTTTTATTATTTTACAAAGACAAACAGCAGAAGGAAGTTTTATTAGACAATCTTTGTAAACATTTCAAGATAAAGGATTTAGGGGAAGCGAGACAAGTTTTGGGTATGCTTCTTGTTTAAGTTGGTTTTCGAAGATTTTAGATGAATATGTGAAAACCAGTGAAAACTCCGACGGAAATGAATTTCCATAAAGCCTTGGCGGAAGGGGAAGGAGGTAAGCTATTATCCTGCCAAGGTTCCCGTAGTTATCAAGCGCTCATAGGCTCGCTGAATAATTTGGCCTGTAACACACGCCCGGATATTGCGGCTGCGGTAAATTTTTTGGCGCAGTATAACTCATGTTGTCAGGAACGTCATTGGAAGGCTGCTAAACATATCTTGAGATACCTTAAGGGTACAAAGGGTCTGTATTTGATATTTCCCAAGTCGTCGGTGCAGGATATCACGGGATTCGTAGATGCTGACTGGGGAGGGAACATCAAAGATAGGAAATCTTATTCTGGGTTTATTTTTAGATGTGGCAATTCGTTGATTAACTGGGAATGCCGGCAACAAGCTTGTGTGGCACTGTCGTCAACAGAAGCTGAGTATATTGCACTTTCAGAGGCAACCAAGGAGGCAGTTCACTTGCGGCAGCTGAATGCATTTATAAGAGGTGAATATCTTGGGTCTATTTGCATTTTCGTAGATAATCAGACTGCTATTAAACTTGCGTACAGTCCTGTAGCGCATAGAAGGACGAAACATATAGACATAAGGGCGCACTATGTCAGAGATTGCATTGCTAAGAATGTTGTGCATCTGGACTATGTGTGTACTGAAGATAACCCAGCAGATGTACTGACAAAACCATTAGGTCGTGTGGCGTTTAATAAATGTGTGCGCGATCTGAATTTGAGTATGTCTGGTGTGGTGTGATGTGCGGATATCTGATGATGGATGTTGTTTGAGGGGAAGTGTGAAACTTTTTAGTTTGAACAACATTTCAAATTGATATTCGAACATGTGGTTTTTTGATAATGACTTGTGTCATTATATTAAAATCTAAAAATTTATCAAATAAAATTTTCTCTGTGCAAACAACGTTTTTACTTCCATATCCTAGTTATCTAGTTTATTTCATCAAAAGTTTACATCGTTCTCAGGTTTATTTTACGTTAAGAAGAAAAGTGTTTAAAGACCCAAAGTTACATTGTGGACACTGATCTATAACAAGTGCAAGACGAAAATTGTGAAGATAACACGAGTGAAAGAAATCGCCCCCGAGTGCTACCTTGCGATCACTCTGAAACATTAATTAACATGTGTAGAATAGACTTGTGAAGCCGTGAAAAAAGTGGGGACTAAACATAAATAATTATTGTGGATTAAGTCAAAATTAAAATATTGTTTAAATAATCAAATCCGATACCTACATGACTTCGCAAAAACGTCAACTTTAGTACGTCACCCAGCGCCATCTTTTAAAAGCTGTAAGTACTACGTCAACAAACACCGATCGATCAAGACTAACATTTGAGCTAGCAGTTCCGAGGTGCGTCACGAGAGATCACTACTAGTACCAAAACAAACCTTTAATAAATAAACCTATATTTAATAAACGAGACAAACATGGAAGTAGTCTTAATTGCACTGCGTAAAATCCAAAATGAGCTAGATGCACAGAAAACAATGATTAAAGAAAGCGATGAAAAAGTGGCTGAGCAAGTAACACAAAATATAAAATATCATATTGGACGAGCCTTATGCGAATACAGCCAAATACCTTGGCATAACTCTTGACGCCAAGTTGCGTTGGAAATCTCACGTCAAAAAGAAAAGACAGGAACCCGATATACGGTACAAAAATATGTATTGGTTACTTGAAAGGAAATCCTGTCTATCAATACACAATAAAATTATAATATACAAGCATATTCTTATGCCAATTTGGACGTATGGTATCCAACTATGGGGCTGTACTAAACATAGCAATGTTAAAATTATACAACAATTTCAAAATAAAGTACTCAGAGATGCTTTTAATGCACCATGGTACATCAGAAATGACGACCTTCACCGCGACCTTAAAATGAAACTCGTCATGGCCGTTATTCAAAACTTTGCTGAAGCCCACGAACACAGACTTCATCGACATGTAAATGTGGAAGCAATCCAGCTGCTAGATAACACGGACATAGTGCGTAGGCTAAAGAGAACTAAGCCATTTGAGTTAGTGTAGTGTATAATAAGTGAAAAAATAACAGCAAACAATACTGTGCATGTGCAATACATGTGAGTGTAAGTGTTTTTAACGTATCAGACTCTAAGAAAGTGCTACCGAACTGTATAAAAGTGCAAATGGACACTATTCTTAGTCATAACATTATACATTATAATTATAAGTTAGAGTTAAATTGCTTATTAGTCTATTAAGGCTAGATTGTAATTTATTATTAAGAACCTTAGTTTTTATTAATATAGAAAAAAAAAAATTGGACGAGAAGTTTATAAAAATGGAAGAAAAGTTCGAAAACTTCAACAATAAACAGGAAAATCAAGAAAAAATAATATATTTACTTGAGAAACAAGCAAGACAGAGGAATATTGATCTTTTCGGACTGGAAGAAACCGAAGCGTCGTACTCCAACTTGGAAAAGAATCTAGTTGCTTTCTTAAATGAGCACTTTTCATTAAATATAGATTGTAGGGATATACAAGAAGCCACGAGGATCGGCAAAAAAGGAGACAGACCTATAACCACCAATAATCATAACAGTTCCAACTCTGGGGATAAAAATAGATATACAAAAGAAAAATTAACCGAAACTCCATATTATATTAAGGAAGATTACCCAGACTATGTACTGAAGAAAAGGAGAGAGTTACAAGAACAAGTCAGGCTCGAAAAGGAGAAAGGAAACTCCGTTATGATAAAATATGATAGATTAATAATTCTTAACAAAACTACTAGTTCATCAAGCAATAAAAAATAATGCTTTCAAACTCTCCAGAAAACAGCGCCTGCAAAGAACACCAAACGCAGAAGAAGAAGTATAATACTAGGAGTTATTTACATGACTTACAAAGTCTATCTGAGAAGCCAGCAAAACCAGGATTATTGAATTATTTTAATACGAAAACTTCAAACAAGACACTGATAAATCAAGAAAACATAAGCAATAACATGTAGCAATCACCCCCACTCGCATGGAAAATACACAAGAAAATAACATTTAGGGAATGAAACATCTCCCAATCCGGCCGGTCACCGTGGGAGTATTAGACCAAAACCCTCCAGGGTAACTCAAATTATGTCAGAACCCACGAATAATAACTCCACATAGTACAGTTACTCTGGAGGAGGCCTTTACTCACACTTGATGTGAGGTTCATGCATGCCACGTAGATGTTAATACGGTTTTTAAATAGTTTTAAGTATATTGTAACCAACTTTAGAATTAAAAAAAAATTGCAAAAATTTTATAATTATTTATGCTTTTAATGATTGATTGATTTTAAACAATGTTTTATAAAGTATTGCCATTACCTATAAATAATGATGATAAATTTAATATATTTTAAATAGTTTTAATTATATTTTTTGTTATTCATTATTTTAAATTATGTAATTAATTAAATTATTTTTAGTTGAATTATTGGATTATCAAATTATTAAAAAAAAATTGTTAATGCAATTATTTATTATAAGACCTTTTGATCAAACAAATTAGCATGATATTGTAATAATCATTAATGAAATTAATCGCTTTTTTTATTAAGAATTGTTATACAAATGAATGAAATATTTTCTATTTATATACACTTTTAAAAAACGTACTAAAAAAGCACTTTATGACAATTAACCCATCATGAGTCTCTATCATGTACCTCCTGTATTATCAAGTACTTATAGATATTGTTTTCCTTTTTGTATCGCTCGTATGTAAAACTCAGTACAGTTTTATCACTGTTTCGTAGTATTGTTTGTCTCAGAATTAATTATTCCAAACTCGTTAGCCATAAACGGCTTCTGTGGTTACTTATAATATAATTGAAACTCTGCGATATATATTTTGAACATTAATAATTTTTTTTTAGTTTTTTATTTTATTTTTTTTAAACGTTGATTTGGTATGAATCTTATTATTTCATTGAAAATATCATAAGAACCAATTTTTCTATTTGAACATTGCAAAGTTTTTTGATTTTGAATCTTTTTTATGATTTTGATGATTGATTCGTATTAAACAATGATTTTAAGTTTTTTGCCATCACCTAAATATAGTGGTTGAATAAATTAATAATCTAAATTAACAATCAAAATTAAATAAATTAACAATCTGTTAAATGTAAAAAAAATGTTATGCATCAAATAAAAGGCTTTTTTATTTTTATTTATTTATTGTGACAATCTGCTGTAAATAATATTATATAAAGATTTATTTAAACCTTATATCATGGGATGCGTCATATTATTGCTATGAAAATGGTATTTGCCATCTCGTCACGTCCCGTTCTTGGAATCAATTCAACATGTTTGAAGCTCTAATCCTGTTCTTTGGTAATATAAATCTTATTAAGACAGTCTGGAGAATGCTTCATCTGGTCACACTGACATATTGGTATGCAGGGAGAGTCTGGCTGCTGTCTCAGGTATCCTGGCTTGCACACACAGCCTGTCTTGCAGGGTTCCGTACTGTCACATTTGAACCGAGCCGTAAGGGATAGGCACGTTTTCGGTGGACAAGACTTCTTGCAGTCAGTGTGCACTTCGTTTTCACCCTTACAAATTGATTCTGGAGAGAGTATTGTTATTATTAAAGAGTCATAAAATAATTTTGTTATTACTCTTATATTTCCCGAAGGGTTACCGTAGGACTACAATTATTATGTTTGCATTCCATATAATTGGGGGGCCAGTCTATTGCTGTCAACTATGCATAATTTATTCTAGAATCAGGGTAACTACAACGAAAATCAAAATAAAAAAGTCAAATGACACTTTGCCAGACGTAAGGATCACACCCAGGCCTTCATGTCCAGGGGAGTAGTACTTGCGACAGTAGTACAAGGCCCCCATATTAAAACGACATTAAAAATCTCAAAAAACTCTATCCAATAGTGCATAATAATGTTTACCTGCTAAGTCAGTATTGCGACGCACTCGGTCTTCCTCTTTAGGTGCCTAAACATTTTTACTAGCTGCAAATGAATAAAACTATAAATTAATACGTAGTTTAGTTTATTTTCGGTCGTTTACCTACTTTGTCAATAAGTAATTGCAGAAGTGTTTAGTTAGTGCAATCACATTTCGTCTGTTATGTTACAAGCGACCCGATAATAGCCATTACTTAAGCGACTAAATATGGAATTATGTTTTGGAGTGCCACTATTACTCAACATGGGGTTCGAACCCAGAAACCTCCTAAGCAGCTGTCACCCCAAAAAATGTGCTAAACCAGTCAAACATAAAGCATTTTTTTATTGGGACACGCTTTTCTAAACCACTGCATTTCTTGAAAGCCATAATCAACAGTGGCAACCACCAGAAAAGGGCCTAGTCCCGACGAAACTCGATGATTCTCGGTGAATAGATTCAACTGTCTTGGACCTCGCAATGAAATTTATCAGAAAAGAACAGCGAAAATGTGAGAAAAATACTATATACCTTCAAAGAAAGACATGTTTGTTGATTTTGAATGCTTTTTGCTCCGTTGGTGTTATTGCTGCAGGGCGTTTCAATGCGAGGAGATACGAATAAATAAGTAAATTAATGTTTAATAAATACGGCACTTTTCAACAGGTATGCATTTTCCTTTATCATCTCTTGCGAATCCATCCAAACAGTAGCATTTGCGATTACACACAATATTCTTGATCGGGCAGTGTGTCTTGTTTTGTTTGTTAAGGGTGGCACACTCATTGTCGCAGGCAGGGCCACATTCAAAGTATTCATTCTTTGTTTCATCACACTTTTCTGAAAATTTTGGAATTTATTGTAACATTTCAGGGAGTAGAAAATTACCTTAAATTAATTATTATTAAGGAAAGTTCAGGATGAACACGAGGGTCATCTAGCGCAAAATTATGAAAATTTCGTGAATGGCCATTTTTTTTTTATCAAGCCTTTATTGCTGAAGAACTAAACACAAGTTAATCTAATAGTATTAAAGAAACTTAAATCTAACACATCGGGTTTTCCAGTTTAGTGAACAGCGTGTCCTGTGACACATAGGCCTCTTCCAGCTGTTTCCACTCATTTCTGTATCTAGCTTTTCTAGACCAGGTTGCCCCTCCAATTTTTCTTATGTCGTCTATTCATCTCTTTGCCTATCTTCCCCTTTTCGTTTTGCCATCGCGTGGTTGCCACTCTGTTATAACTTTTGTCCATTTCAACTTACTATCTCTCGTCACGTGTCCTGTCCATCTCCATTTCAACTGTCTTACTTTCTTTATTATATGTTCTACTTTAGTTCTGGATCGTATTTCAACTGCTCTTAACCGATCTTTTTTAGTGACACCAATCATGCTTCTCTCCATTCCCCGCTGACATGATCTCAGTTTTAAAATATGTTTTTGATTTAGGGCCCACGTTTGGCTCCCATACGTCAGGCAAGGTAAGACGCACGAGTTGAGGACTTTTCTCTTAGCTGCCATGGATAATTATTTGCTTTTGAGTATCTCCTTAAGTGACCAATATCTTTTCCATGCACAATCAACTATTCTTTCGATTTCCATGTCCGTTTGATCTCTGAATGAAATTAACTGTCCCAGGTACGTGTAGCTTTTGACGTATTCAATGTTTTCTTCATCTATTGTTATGGCTATTTCTGCCCTGTTTGTCATTACGTTTGTTTTAGATTTATTCATGGTAAGACCTACTATTCTACTAGCTTATGTTAACTGTTGTAACATATGTCGCAGTGTACTAGGGCTGTTAGTGATTAATACTAAGTCATCTGCAAACCTTAAATGGTTTAGTACTTCCCCGTTAATATTTATGCCTACATTTTCCCACTCTATGTTTCTAAATACACTTTCTAGGATTGCAGAAAAAAGTTTTGGGGACAACGGGTCTCCTTGTCTTACACCTTTCGCTATAGGGAACTCTTCGCCGGCTGTTTCCTATTTTATTTGTGCCGTGCTGTTCTTGTATATATTTTTGATTATACGTATGTATTTCTTGGGAATTCCTTGTTGAGTTAAAGCCTTCCAGAGTGACTCGTGCTTGATGGAATCGAACGCCTTGCTGTAATCCACAAATGCAATATACAGTGTTTTGTTGTATTCTTTGGCTTTTTCTATTAACTGTTTAAATACATGTATATGATCGATGGTTGAGAATCCCGCTCGGAAACCAGCTTGTTCGATTGGCTGTTGTTCGTCCATTATCCCTGTTAGTCTATTTAGAATAAATTTTGAAAATACCATATATATTTGACAACAAACTAATTGGTCTATAATTTTCGATGTTATCCCGATCCCCTTTCTTGTGTCAAAGGATAATTGTACTGTATTCGTGCCCAATCTACCCGTAATTACACAATAATTACGGGTAGATTGGGCACGAATTCTAAAGCAGGGTGAAACTTATCCAACCTCCTTATGGGGTCAGGGCAATTGCTGACTTTGATTTGGTCGACATCGGAAGTATTAAGTCTAATATTTTATTTTGGAAGTTTTTTTATGCAATTGAATTGTTTTAAGTTATTTAAAGCTATAAAATCAAGTAGAAGATTCTTTACATTGCCAGTGCGACGTGCAGAGGGCAAGCACGAATCATTACCAATGTCAATATCATTAACGTTTATATTAAAATCTTGCAGACTAGATTACTAAAACTACTAGTAGACAAAATAACTAAAGCTAGCCTTAATAAAAACTACGTTTTATTTTTCAAAATATGTAAGGTGCTCCCAGTTCATGAAAAAAATAAGTTAAACATTTTATCCGAACAATTTAATAATGAATGTTACAAAGTGTAACGTAAGCCTATGCACCCAACCAAAACTTTTGTTTAGATAAACTCTAAACAAAAGTTGTTTGTTCTTTTTTCTACCTAAAAAAGCAAAAGAGTCATATTTTTATCGCGTTATTAAACTCTACTGATTTTAACCGAACTTTTAATGTTGACGTCCTAAAAAATAAACTTCCCAACACTAGTACCTACTGATCCGTAGGTGCCAAATGTGGTATATAATTTTAAATAATAAATTTGGAATAATTTATTATTTAAAATTTGGTACCTGCGAAAAATATCGATAGGTTCCGAATACCAAAACAAATGTCAGTTTAGTCTTACGAAATTAAAAATCAGGGCTCCGTACTTATTCTAAGCGTATCAGTAAAATGTAATCGACATCTATTTATAAATTTATCGGCAAGCAGAATCCGAAACGTAACTTTGCGATCTCAATACCAAAACTTGTTACGCACAGATAGAGGTAGATATAGGACTGCTTTGTTAAAGAAAAGTGCTTTTGGTATGCCACCGGTTAAATACCGGTTATTTTTAACCACATTCCTGATTCCTTAAAAGAGAAACCAAGTGACAACTTTCAAAAATAAACTAACTATACTTCTATTAAATAAATGTTACTAATCCGGGTCGGCATTTTCAGTGAATAAATTTTAGTTGTGTTGTGTATCAATGTTTATATGTTTTATGATAAATTGCATCAATATTTTCATTATAAAATGGTAGAATGTACAAGGATTCTTGGTCAGTGGGTCGTCTTAGGGGCGGTCTTAATATTAGTGTGTATTCTGATCAAATAAATAATATTCTATTCTATTCTAAGGGGCCTTCCTTCTAAATTGCGTCGATAGGTGATATCGCATACGTTTTTTTTAAGAAATTTTCAAATACAAATCGCGTTGAGTAATCAGGCAGTTCGCTTAGAGGCAGCTAAGATTATTTTTTCGTTCGATATTGAAAACCACTCTTGAACAAGGTATCGTAATGTGGGTTTTAAAATACCTACCTAGTGACATTGCATTCTTATGGGTACCCTACCCTTTATTTATATCAGAACCTGCTCTAAGCTCTACAGGATAAACTTGAAATAAAAATAAAGTAAAACGTAGAAGTTGACCTTGAGTTCCGTACGTGTTATTATACCTAGAACCTACGTAATTTGATCCTATTAAACTTCAGTTCCCTTCTTCTCTTGATACGAGTAAAACAAATGAGGAATAAACATCACAATAACATTTAATAAAATGAATTTAGAGGTGTTTAGTTTATTCATAGCGAGTAGCGAGTTGTTATCAATCGGACTCGAATAAAGTTATGCCAAAAATAATACACAAGAATGCATAGAATTTAAAAAATAAATAGGTATTTGGTTTAATATTTTTTATTCAGCATTTATTAATAAAGGAATAGAAGCTTATTTAGATCACGGTTTAATTAATTCAGATCTTCTTCTTAGCGTGTCGATGGCAAATATAAAAAGTTAAATATTGTGTTTGGCCCAGAATTCAGCCACGGCAATACCATTCGGTGACGCAGTCATAAGGTCTTCGTAAGTACAGGTGACAGGGCATGCTGCGCACTCCGTGAAATGGGCCATGGTCTGCGGAGAGATGCCGCACAAGCACTGAAGACTAGTGCCATCAGAGAAACCCCACCCGAGGAGGTTGTCCTTGCTGCGGCCAACCCGAGTGCGGAGTCTATTTAGGGTTTTCCAGGTCGACCACGGCAGAGTGTGCCCAGGAGGAAGGCTCTCCGATGGGCCAATAAAATTTTCAGGAGGCTTGAGTTTTTCTCGCCAAAGGTCGCATCTCGCTGAAGAGGAGTTGCCATCACATAGACCCACGCATCCTAGAAAACTTTTCCGGCTTTTTAGGCGCTGGGGCACCGAGGAGTAATTGTGCATTGGGTGGCGTGGGTCGTTTTCTAGTTTCGACCTCTCTGTGCGACTTGCTATAGTCCTGCGAATTTCCGGGGGCGCGATGCCGATAAGTGGATACAGCATTCGCACAGGAGTCGGTTTGAGGCAGCCTGTGGCAATCCGGCACGTCTCATTCAGAGCTGTATCCACTACTTTGGAGTGGGCAGAGCGGCTCCATACTGGACTTGCATATTCACCAGCGGACCAAGAGACAAACAGAGTGCCAAGCCAGTCGTTCGCAGGACTTGAGGAGACGCCCCCCATCTGGTGGACGTTAGGCGGCGAAGCAGGTTATTCCTTGAATACACTTTCCACTTGACATTCTCGCAGTTACTTCTGTAGTTAAGGGACCTGTCCAGAGAAATGCCGAGGTATTTTGGGTGGGAACTATGGAGGATTGGCACCCCCTGCCATGAAATGTTAAGCGTTCGGCCCGCTTGTCTATTATGTAGGTGAAAGGCGCACGACTGTGTTTTCGAGGGATTTGGCTTCAGTGCGTTCTCAGCATAATATTGGCTGAGATCTGAAAGGGCGGAGGAAAGATTAGCCTCAATCTCCTCAAAATCAGTAGCTTGGCAAGTTAAAGCTAGGTCGTCAGCGTATAGGAAGCGGGTCGTGTTACAACTCACCGGTTGGTCGTTGGTGTAGATGTTGAACAGCAGGGGAGCCAGAACGCTACCTTGAGGTAGACCATTCTTTTGGACACGCCACTTACTCCTATCATCCAGAAGATTCACTTGATATCGTCGGTTACTGAGGAGTTCTCTGAGAATTTTAATGAACTTTAGGTCCTCTGTTAAGTTGGTAACCTTCCATAACAAGCGCTGAATATTAACGGTGTCATAGGCTGCCGACAGGTCTACAAAAACTACACCCGTCACTTTCCTCGTTTCGAACCCGTCCTCGATATGTTGTGTGAGGTTGATGACCTGGCCACAACAACACTTACCAGGCCTGAATCCAGCTTGTTCTGGAATAAGTTTTGGGTCGACGAGGTCTGTGAGGCGGGCTAACAGTAGCCTTTCAAAAAGTTTGTAGGTGTGACAGAGGAGGGATATAGGGCGGAAGTTTTTTGGGTCGTCATGCGGTTTTCCTGGTTTGGGCACAGCAATAATCTTTGATTTCCTCCAAAGACGAGGTATATTTGCTGTCTCCAAACAGTGGTTAAAAAGTTGCAGCAACCACGAGACGGATACCGGACCAAAGTGCTTAATTTGTTCCACCGATATATCATCCACCCCAGAGGCCTTACCCCAGCTCAATTGTCGTATAGCTGAGATGATTTCCGTCAGTTTGAATGGGTCGCATACGGACTTAGCGGGTGAACAGGGGATACTAATTTTGGGAGTTCTGCCAAGGCGTTTTGCTGGTTTTCCGTTAAGAAGGAGTTGATGAGCCACTTGGTTAGCCGTAACTGAGTTAGGTGAATGAGCTGGAGGAGCTTCACTTGTAAGCTTGCGAATAGTGTTCCAGGCTTTTTTGCTATTGTGGGTCATGTCGATACTGGTGACGGTGTCCATCCATTTTTCCTGGCGTCGCTCACTTATCTGTGCCAGCAATTTTTCTCCAGCTTCAACTGTCTCTTCCGAGAAAGGGTCGTTGTCGTAGAGACGTTCGTAAGCTTGTAGGAGTTCACCGGATTCTGGAGATATGCCAGGAATGTACGAAGTACCACATCCTCGGGGGATGCATTTTCGGGATATAACCGAAACTGCAGCCACGAATTTGTCGTAATTTTGTGGGGAAGGCGGGATGTTATGTAGTTCTTCGTCCACAGATTTCGAGAATTGTTCCCAGTCAGCTTTATGGTAGTTGAATCGGCGTTTGAATGGCATGTAAACAGGGCGAACGACGGACTGTACAGTGCAGAAGATTGGCCTATGTTGCGTTCGGGGGATTGGGCGGCACATAGTCTTTTTGGTCTGGGAACTGATACTTGAGCTAACAAATATAAGGTCCGGATTGTACCCGCGCTTCCATCTTCCGCTATTGAATGACGCTGGTTGTTTATGGTCATGGATTAAGGCCATATCGTGAGCTTCAGCCCAATCCTCAACAGCTTGGCCGTCTGAATTTTTAGAGCTATAGCCCCAGCTGGAACTATGGCTGTTGAAGTCACCAACTACTATTTTTGTGCGCTGAATGTCAGTATCAGGTGTTTCCCATTGAAACGGAATGCCTGGGGGTTTATACACCGATGTTACTGTGCAGTTACCAAGGTCTAGTGAGATAATTTCTACGTTGTTTACACTAGAGCATTTTGTAGCAATAACACTTACGCCGGGAGCAACAAACACTGCGTTACCGTGCTTCGGGTGACAGATCTCGGCGACAAGTGACAGTCCAGGAACGTGAGGCCTGCCCTGCGTGGAATCCCGATGGGTCTCTTGAACACATAGAATGTCACAGTGCGTCTTGCGGGACAACTCAGAAAGAATTTCTGCTTTGTCCCGAGAGAACCCTTCGATGTTAATCGAGACTACACACAAGGCCGGTTTTGTGAGTGGATTGTTTGGACCCGAGAAAGGCCGATTAGGGCTTGTATTTGCCATCGTGGTGAAAGGATTAGCCAGTCGACAGAAGTCGACTGCCCAGGGTGCGCCGGACGTAGCAGAAGGTCGGAAAGTACGTCACTCGGGGAGGCTCCTTTCTTGCACCCCATTAATTCAGATAAAACAATGTTAGTGGCATCACATTATTTAAATTACTCACATTATTTTAGACAGTTCGTAAAAGTACCCAATTTAAATTATAACACAAAAGAAGGAAATGCTGTCCATAAAACCGTATCAACGATCAAGATAGCACAAAACAAAAGGAAACGCACAAGAAAGTAAATTACCTACCTTGATTAAAAGCACATCAAGAGTTCATTCAAGGGATGACCCCTTGCATCTTATCAATAAAAACACGCGTGAATAAAATAACAATGTAAAAGTAAAGTCAACAATTTATTTGATAAGGGAACCCTAAAAACAATATAAATGGCATGAGTAATGAACCTCCGTGTGTAAGACCTCAGAACTCGTTGAGACTTCAAGATGTTCAGATTGCTTGTGTTGGTCACCTGCTGTGTCGTGCTATGTGCTGGATATAAAACAGGCAAGTAAGCTCTTATTATTTTAATGCAAAAATGATTTTAAAAAGGCTCCTAAACTAAGATCCTGCCAGTTTTCAATAAAATGATTATTTTGTCGCAAAAACCAATTATATAGGTATCGCCAGATTCAAGAGTTTGTTTATATTCTGAAAAAGACTACTGTACCTTGCCTGTTTGTGCACTTAATCTATCTTGTGCTTACGTCATCAAGCGGAAGAAAAATAACCTTGAAACGCACTGCGCGACCACAGAATTTAGCATTTGTTTATAATTTATTAATATTTTGCAACGGCAAAGGTTACACGAGTTATTTATGCATCGTTGTGTGGCTTTTGGAGTACACAAAGGCCCAGATTTTGTATCCGTAGTTAACTCAAACACCAACCTAACCAATGGTTTGAAATTTCGGTAAAATATTTTTTTCATCTTTTTGGCTTCGCAAATGGTCAAATAAGTTGAACATTTAATTACTTCACTATTTATTAGACTAAAAACTAATGAATAAACGCGTTTTACCGTAATTTGAAACCATTGGTTAGCATATTTAACCGTTGGTTGAGTTAACTACGGATCAATAAACTGGCCCTTAATCAATAAACATAACGAAGGAAGGTAAATGCAACAATAGCACACCCACATTTCGTTAGTTATGTTTATCTGCCCGACCCGGGAATCGAACACAGGACCCTAAGCTCAGCGGTAGCTCTTGCAACCACTACATCAACGACATGGCTCAATCGTTTTCATGCAAAGAAATTACCGTAGTCTAGCGATACTGACTAACCACTCCGACTGTTTTATAATTTAAAGAAGGATGTATGCCTACACAAATTTTTAGGGTTCCGTAAAACAAAAGGTAAAAAAGGAACCCTTATAAGATCACTCTCTTGTCCGTCTGTCTGTCCGTGTGTCACCACCGATTTTCTCAGGAACGAGTGGCAAAAAGTAAGGTCTAAAGTCAGTCCAGCACAAATAATGGAAAAATGCCAAAAAAATAAAAATGTTGACAATTAAAGGTTGTCCACATACATACATAGTTGACGCCACCCTAAGTACGGAACCGTTCGTGCGCGAGTCCAACTCACACTTGGCCGATTTTTAATTTGTAAAAGAACATTTTTATTTTTGTACTGAACATTTCACAACAGTGGTTAAAGGTAAAGTACAGTTGTTTTATTTATCGTACTACTGGACACGAGACAGTTCCCCCGTAGCGTAAGTACTGCCCCTTTGCTACTTAGCTTGGTTTCTTGGGTTCGATTCCCAGGTCAAGAAAAGTTTTTTTTTTAAATTAAATACAATAATATGCTCGCGCTTGACCACTATCACACCTGATAGTAAACGATGACGTGGTCGACGGTGAAGCACGCTTCATTCGATGACTTCTCCCGCTCTGGGTAAAGCGGGAGGGCGCGTCAGACTTTTACTGACTCAAACCCAAACGTGTTCCTTCAGTTGCTTTTGCCAGGGCCGCGGTATCTCTCTTTCAAATTTACTCGCGACCCAGACAGGCGAAGCACGCTTGCCTAGAAGTAACCTATACTCTTGACTTAAAGACTCCTAGATTGTAGCTATCGGGAATCACATACTCTTGCAGGGAATTCCACTCCTTAGCTTTACACATAATAAAAGTATTCCCACAACGTTTAGTGCGTATGACTCTTTGTGGTTTTTGTAATAGGAATTTCTCCGTAGCAGAGACCCGTGTCTGGAAGTTGTTGGTGTGACACCTATATATTTCTCGATAAGCATATACCCACCATAAAGCTTTTGGTTCTGCGTCACACCTCTCTCCGGTCGTGTAGAATTGCCGTACTATCGGACTACGGTAGTAAAGGAACACAGAGAGTGTTGAATAACCCTTAATGTTACAGGCATGTTCGTTCGTTTTAGGGTGGGTCGTATAACAGCTATTACCGACTGTTATTCTCCCAATCTATTCTATACATGTAACAAATCTGTAGAAAAGTCGATTTTGTAAATAAAAATATTTACAAAAAAAATGTGTTAAAGGATAACTAACAGAACCCATTTCAAGCATTTTTGACTGTACAATGTACGGAATGTACCTACTAAAATACTATGTACCAAACCAATGTAGATATCTTGTATATTTGAATATGTGCGTAACTTGAAGTGTTACTTAGTTTTTGTTTCATCACAATCGGTTTACTCTATCAAAAGATAAATATGAATTTAAAGTGTTCAAGAAGTAAAATATCACAGCACACGCAATTCAGATACTCGGACAGTTGAACTCCATATTAGATACATTATTTATAGGCATTGTGTATTTGACGACATTTTCTGAATGGTAGTGTTAAGATTCGCCGCGGAAGTATGACCCTAGAAATAAAATTGATGGGTAGATAGGGTAGGGTAGGCAGTTGACGGAAGCGAAGCCGCGGGCACAGGTTTTTCTGATGGATAAGCTATATCTCTGTCTGCATGAAAGAGTAGCAAACATCCATCCATCCTCACAAACTCTCACGTTTATAATAGTAGTAGATAGGAATGTAGACCGGGTGGTCATTTATGTTAATAGAAATTAAAAGCTCACTTCACCTAAGTTTTCAGTGATATTTTAAAAGCACAGCATTACAAAGCTGCAACTTAGCAACTGATTTTTCATCCATATAACAACAACAAAGAACTAAAATAGATATCACTATTTACTTTTAATACAATTTAACTAACATGTCTTTTTCGAAAAATAAACAAAACACTCCCAGAAAAAAGTTACTTACGTGTGTGCTCATTGTGTTTTCACGATCAAAGAAAAACGAGATGTCTCATAACGGGGAAGTACCTTACCAAGTTACCTACACTATCTTTATGCTAAATAATTCTTTCTCTTTCTAATTTCTACTTTTTCCGCTGCTTCTATCCATTATGTGAAAAGTTATACTTAAAAACCTTTTCGGGTTCCAAAGTCATAATTTTCTTGATTCTGTCCCATGTTGCTTGAGCTTAACCGTCACGCTGTTGTTAACTCCCTTTTCCTTCATATCGCACTAACCACAAACCTTTCTTTTTGGCCTCCTTTTTAGGGTTCCGTACCCAAAGGGTAAAAACGGGACCCTATTACTAAAACTTTGCGGTCCGTCTGTCTGTCACCAGGCTGTATCTCATGAAACTTGATAGCTGGACAGTTGAAATTTTCACAAATGATGTATTTATGTTGCCGCTATAACAACAAATACTAAAAACAGAATAAAATAAATATTTAAGTGGGGCTCCCATACAATAAAAGTGATTTTATTGCCGTTTTTTGCGATAATGGTACGGAACCCTACGTGCGCGAGTCCAACTCACACTTGGCCGGTTTTTTAGTATCCATATACATATTAATATTTAATAAACTTCTTCTCTCTTCTGTTACTTGTGAATTTTGCTATAGTGTGTATCGTACTAAATAAATTATTAATTTCTTCTTTAGTGCTTCTTCTCATACTTTTGTATTACATTTTCAGCATGTGGAAGAATCACAGAAAATCATTCGTTAAGTGCAACAGTGCCCTCTAGATGAGTCTTGCAGTAATTGCACTGAATTAATGTACAGCATGTAAGTATAGAGGTTTATTATGAAAATGTTTGGTATGGAGGGATTCCTCAAGAACTGTTGAGGCGATTGTATCAAGATTGATCAATATGGTAAGTAGATTCATATCTAAGTTAGCGAGGTAAGATAAACTGGTGAATATTAAATAATCGAATAACATAGACTCTGACATACAAAGTGTCAATCAGGCAGCGTTGGCGACTGTCGAAATCCCAATGTAACGTCATATCGCTATTCCCTGGCTATCCCATATATTTTTGACATTTACCTATCGTTATCGCCACGCTTTTATTGATAGAATTTCATTTGTCTAGAGCCTCATGTAGCACTTGCAAGTAGCTTTACCCGCGGGAAAGGCGCATATTATACCACTGGGAAGTTCTACCAGTGTTAAAATATATATTTGATACTCTCACAACAAGACCTTTCGTTTAACTTTTAGTTTTTTCGTGTTTTTCGAATTTTCTAGTCCTATCTCCCGTCATATCCTTCGAACCTAACCTGTGCAAGACGGATAAGCTAAATTTTCTTGAAATATGCATCCGGGATATGCGTAACTAATAATGGCTTCTATTTTACAATCAAGGTTTTAAAGCATTACTTTAAGTAATTACTTATCTATCATTTTCAGCCATGTGAGGCCAACGAACACTGCGTGAGGTGATCCATGCGAAAACATCTGCCACACGCTTCACCTACAAAAGAAGGCTGGCTACTCTCCGCGTGAGTGCGACTGCGATGATGGGTACGCAAGAGTTGACGATGGAGTTTCCATAACTATTGAAAATGGCCGTACAGACAATATTATTTAATATCCTTTGTTTCATAGGAGCATGATCCAAGACATAAATATCTCTAATATTGCCAAGAAGATACTCGTTATAACTCTGGTATTCTCGATATTTCGAAAAAAATATATCGATAGTCGAAAAAATATTAAGTGGTGCTGAAGAAAAATGTTGCGCATACCTAGACAGTAAAACGCACTAATAAAGTCCATTCTCGATCAGTTGAACATTAAAACCAGAATTTCTACGATCTGCTGCGAATAAGTGCTAAGTACCGGAGACAACCAAACAACCTGGAAAAACCCGTTGTAGTCGGAAGACTGGACGAAAAAGGCCTCAGTTGGGAATTTTCACCTACTTTCTGATCAGAACAGATCAGGGTGATACAGGATTCATGGTGACCACTGCCCTGAGAATAGTCGAAGCCAGAGTAGCTTATAAGCAGCTTATCAGTAAACGTGTCAAAGCCTGCATCTTGGAAGCAAGCTTTGACAAGCTTTGACAGATTCACCAATGAACCCACCAATTCATTATCTTCAGCAATGAAAACAACGATTATGAAGAAGACAGTTTCATAGGAAAATAAAAACACTGGAATTGGTTAATAGAAATGTTTAATTAATACTTTTTATGACTTAGGTGATTTCCCATCCGCAAAATATTTCATCCCTTGATGAAACGTTACCCTTTTAAAATTGTTAGGCGACGAATCATCCGCAAGCTCGGATGAGTCGTCGCATAGTCATATTGATGTGGTCATATCGGCCAAATAGATTATTCTGAGACTTATTAACAGTCTACCCTCAGAAATAAATAATTGTATATCAGATAAAAATGACAAATTTAAGCTTAAACAATATTACTTAAGTATTAATAAATTAATGTAATATTATTATATAATAATAATTATATTAACACCTCTACATTAATACCAACTAGTTAATAGTAGGTTATGCAATGGTCATATGATAGGGGTTATTAAAACACGAGCGTGGGTTTTATCACATGAGGCGAAGCCGAATTCTCATTGCGCATGACAGCGCACCACGCGCCTCCATAGACGTGACACTACTTTTCGACAGTAAGTCAAGGAGCCAATAAATTAAAAAGTAAAAGTGTGCTATAAAAATTAAAAAGTTATTTTATGATGCAGTTGTTTGAAAATCGAAGGAAAATGTTGCACTGGTTTTTTTTTTAATTTTACCCATCCACGAATATAAAGTCCATGTTTATTAGTACATTACTGCAGAATTCAGTAAGTAAGCCTTCCTGGCCAAGTATGAGTCAAACGGTTATATACGAGGCCAGGATGGCTTTTTTACTGGTTGAGGCTTGTATAATGCTTTTCTCAAAAATTAAAGAAAGTTTAACAACAAATTCGTTTAATTAATATTGAAGGTTACATTCATAAGCTGTTTTTAATTACTGATAGATATTGTGATCGATTTACCGGGGGCATTTGTACTTGTTTGTGGTACATCTTGATTAACGGACTCAAAAATATATCTATCTCATAAAATGACATACCAAAAAGAGAGATTGATATATATTTGGAGCCCCCCTCCTATAACCATGTTATAATGGCTAAACTCTAATCTGTGTCTGGCTGGTACTATGTTTTTTTTTCTAAGCAGATCTAAAGAGGATGACCTACTGTCTAGAGATGGGCGTTTTCGGTTTTTTGCACAAACGGTTTTGTAACCGATGTACAGTTTTCATCACGATATCGAAAACGGTTTTCAGATATCGATATCATTTAGTATAGTTTGTATAAGTGAAAATGTTATTTAAATGAGCAAACTAACAAGGAACGCGAAATAATACTTAGAAAGAGAGGTAGCGCATATGGTTCCTATCGTTTGTGAAGTTTGCGTTTTGTTCGTAGTTCGTACGTTTTCGCATTTTTACGGTTTTAAGTTTTGACTTATTCGCTCTCGCACGCTAGTAAGGTTTTCATTAGTTACAGTTTAATGAAAATCCCTACTACTGTCCAGTAAGTAAATTACATACTTACTTAAAATCTCGCTTCTTACTGGACAGTTGTGAATAAGTCTCCGGTAGAGTTCACTTTCTGGATACTTTTTAGAGATGTTATGACAACATTACATACCATTTTTGGGAAAACAATATTTTTTGAATTCACAATTGGAACATTACGTTGTGAGTGTAGATAAAGACCAAAATATTATGTTTTAGTAGATTATTGCATCGAGCACAAAGTAATTTATTATTGCACCGAGTGCCTGATTTTTTTATTTTATTTTATTTTATTTATTAGGGAAAACAAACAGTTGCACAATACAGTAACACATAAATAAAAATTGACATAAAAAGAAAGACAAATGCACAACTAACGACATTTTCCACAGAATACAGAAAAAAAAATACAAATAATAACGACGTGCGCTTACAATGTCAAAGAAACACAAAAAAGAAACAAATAATTGCAAAAAAAAAAAAAGAAGTATATAACCGAATAAATTGAGGTAGATACAATAAATATTTTTTTTTTTATATAGCATAATGACACAACATTGTGATAAAACTAACAAAAGCAAGAAGTTCGACAAATTTGAACAGGCTTTCAAAAATTAGAAACTAATAAAATAAAAAGCTCACAGTAAATATAAAAAAACTAAACAATACAAATATCAGTCAGAATTATTAATAGTTTCGCAAACAAGTCGTCTAAATTGTCCTGATGGAACAGCGAATATATCGACATCAATGAAAAGTTTATTATATTGATCAGCCAGGCGACGCAAAGGTGCTCGTAAACCTGCATTCGTACGTGTAGATGATATGGCAAACAAGGGCCGCATACGTACCCCACGGCATATGGTTGTTCTTGGTACTACGTAGCTGATCTTATTGATAATGTCAGTACAATCAAATGTGTTATTGCATAATTGATATAGAAGCATTGTTTCCAAAAATATACGTCTGGTTTTGAGGTTTTGAAGCTTGTACTTATTCAAAAGATCACCGTAAGATGCGTAAGTGCGAAAACAACGGCAATGCATGGCTTTCAAAAACCTTCTTTGAACGTTTTCAATTGCGTCTGAGTACTTACTATACAAGGGACTCCAAACCGCAACCGCATACTCTAACTGAGACCTGATTAACGATTTATAGAGACATATATATGTATAAGGACGGACAAATTCAGTGGCTGATCTCATTACAAAACCGTACATGCGGAAGGCATTATTTACAATTTTTGCTATATGAGAGTCAAGGTGTAATTTATCATCTAACAGAACTCCAAGATCGCGAACCATTGTTTCTCTGGTTAAGATGATGTTATTCAATGCGTAAGGGAATTTCTCAACATTTTTGTTTTTCGTAAAACTTATACAGCAGCATTTGGATACGCTAAGTTGGAGCTTATTCTTTGAGCAGTATGAAGAAAACCTATTTAGATCTTCTTGTAAAAGGAGACAATCATTAATGTCTTTGATAGGCCTAAAAATTTTGAGATCATCTGCGTACAGCAACAATTTGGAATGTTTGAAACATGTGGTGATGTCATTAATAAACATAATGAATAAAAGGGGCCCTAAAATGGAGCCCTGAGGCACTCCAGATGTTACACTTAAAGTGCTGGAAGTGAAACCGTTTATCACTACCCTCTGTGTTCTATTTGACACATAAGAAGCGAACCATCTTAAAAGATCGCCACGAATACCATTGAACGCAATCTTATTTAAGAGCAGCTGATGATCTACTTTGTCAAAGGCCTTCCGGAAATCAGTGTAAATAGTGTCCACCTGAACACGAGAGTCCATATTGTTAAACAGGTAGTCAACAAAGGTAACCAGGTTGGTTGTAGTTGACCTCCTTTTGACGAATCCATGCTGTTGTTGCACAATGTTATTGTGCAACAAAGGGTATATTTTATTATGTACCAACCTCTCGAAAACCTTCGACAAAGCAGACAGTATAGATATAGGACGATAGTTCTCTACGTCATTCTTAGATCCCGACTTGTAAACAGGGGTTATGTTTGCAAGTTTCCATGCTTGAGGAAAACATCCTTGGGAAATGGATAAATTGAATATTTTATGCAACGGTACACATATATTAACGGCTGTCTGTTTAATGAAAATCACCGGAAGACCATCCGAACCTGGCCCTTTAGAAGGGTCCAATGCATTAAGCGCAGTCAGTACTTCATCAATAGTAAATTCGATGTCATTCATCAGAGTGCAGCTTTCAGAGCAGTCATCGTACGCAGATGATATATTAGTAGAGGTCGATGGTTCATAAACCGAATTAAAATAATTTGAAAAAAAATCACAAATGTTTTCTGGGCTGTTAGTGGAGTTGTTGTTATACGTCATAGTGGATGGAATACCGGTAAATTTCTTTCTGTTGGATATGAATGTCCAAAAATGCTTAACATTGTTTCGTATGCCATCTTCAACGGAATCCATATATTTTTTGTAGCAGATTTTGCATTCATCTTGGAATCTAGAACGGTACAGCGAAAACTGCTCATAATCCGAGACATTCTGATACATTTTCCACCTAACCCAAGCCTTGGTTTTATTTTTATAAATATGTATAAGTGGTTTTGAGAACCACACGGGAAACTTAGAAGATCTGCAATTAGTCAATGGTACATGTCTTTTAATAATTTCATAAATTATATTATAGAACGTATCAAGAGAAGCGTCAACAGATTGATTACATAAGATGTCATTCCAATTTATTTCCTCTAAGTCGTCATTAATTTTGTCATAATTTGCCTTATAATAATTATACCTTTTGTTTGTCTTGTGTGTCATTGGAATATGAGGCAAATGTCGCGAGATGAGAATACAGAACGGAGGATGGTGGTTGTCAAGCTGTAATAGATAATCGGTGGGTGTAGAAATCGAGCAAGTATCGTTACTTATCACTAAGTCCAATATTCGCCCGTTCAGATTTTTAATAGTGTTATATTGATAAGCGTTTAGAAGGGACATAAAAATACTCATGTGAGTACAAATGGGTGTATGGCCTCTGCAGATCTGAGCAGTGAGAGAATTACTGCCAGAGCTGGCAACCCAATCGACCTCAGGTAAATTATAGTCACCAAGCAAATAAAATTTTTCGGTGTTGTTATCTTCAAGTAGCGCGTGCAATAGGTCAAAATATTCAGAATATATAAATTCAGGTGTATTAGGCGGTATATACACTGCCCCAATAACTTGATACTTGCCTGTAGCTGAGTTTGGTAACTGTACAACGACCTGTTCAATGTACGCGTGCGCAGATGAACGCAGAGTTACTCTGACCGATCGCACCCCCTTTAAAATCGCTATGAGGACACCACCTCCATCCTTCTTATTAGTGGCCGCGCGATCACGGTCACATCTATGAACCTCGTAACGCTCATCAATGAACTCTGTGTTATATATTTCTGGCGTCAACCAGGTCTCAGTCAAAACTATAATGTCATAGCAGTTAGCTAAAATATTCATATAAAGAATATGCAATTTGGTACGGATTCCCCTGCAGTTTTGGTAGTATATAACTAATTTATCAGTCATTATGACACTTTAGTCTACAGAGAATTGTAGTCATACATGCATTACCCGCCATTAACGCAATCACAATTTTCACAAATAGAAGAACAAGATTGATTGATAATAAAACAACAAATTGAAAGATACAAACAAATACAAGAAACAAGCAGGCTAGAAGAAACAGATCAAATATAGTAAAAATAACCAAAATACCAGCCATATCACATAGTGTTTGATTTAAATAAGTATAAACACACATAAAAAATAAAAATATACGAACATTACCGCCTATCAAAAAGCTCATAGCAATTGTTAACAAATCGCTTTTATGGTTAGCTATTACACAGGCAGGACAATACTGATTTAGAGCCCGAGCGTTAGCGAGGGCTCTAATCTAACAGGCACGAGGGCAATATAAATTACTTAAGGCGAGGTGCATAATCTGCTTTTCTTTCAACTATTACCTATAGGAATAGTAGATAAAAGAAACTCATATCAAACAGTTAAAATAGAAATTTAATTATTGAAATTAAAAGTTATACTTGAGCAATTATTAAACCTAAGGTTAAGTTTTGTTGGGCAAATTTATATTTGTTTGTTTAACTTGGGACTGAATAATATTATCAGACGAGTTAGATGGGCCTGGCTGATTTGTTACAATGAAGTCGCGGCCACGGGCGCGGCGATGTCGAAAATCACTTTTTTAATTTCTTTCATTTTTAAATCAGAGTTAGCAGCAATCATTTTTTAAATTTGGAACAAGTAGGATAGAAACGAATAATACGTACGTAAAAAAAAAAGTATTGATATCGGCTGCCTGAATAGAGCTAATCCATTGAGATTGGCACCTTTTGGTGCGATTAAAAAAAAAACTGTGCAATAATGAAATTTCATACATTTTTATTGCTCTAGAGCAATAAAGACTCGCTTTGTACTGAGTTTTTAGTGTGATTGTGATGAAATTAAAGCATAGTGGGAAGAAAAAGTTATTAATTGTCATCGACAATAGTGTTTACTATTGTATATTTATATATATATGTTTCCGATAACTGTCTTCCTTAGGGAATGCTGTTACGATAGCATGTATTTTGCTTTTAGCGTTTTTTAAACATACTGATAAACTCATAATAGCATAAGTTTAAACTCTAGTGGTTTTTGGTTGCTATTAAAGGTCTATCCACACATATCAGGGCCGTTTCTGGGACGTGGACGGACCGTGCTCCGTCAGGGGCTCAAAAAATATCGGTGTGTACATTTTATATTAACTCGTTCACACACGTCCGTGCACGGGCCAGTGACGGAGCTTCAATGCCTGGGCACGGCCCTTGAACGTCCCGGGCACGGCCCTTGCACGTCCCGGGCACGGCCCTTGCACGTCCCGGGCACGGCCCTGATATGTGTGGATAGACCTTTAATACAAATAATCCTGTTCTCTTTTGTATAATTGATAAATAAAGGAAAAAAACTTGCATTTGGAGTGTCCCTTACAAACATACATTCCAACTGCAAATGTACTCATATTTTTTACATCAGCAGTTCCCGGAAGACTCAACTTTTGCGCTGTAACTAAATATATTCTATCTCTGTATCTGTCATTCCGTGTTGAACTTGATGTTCTTATCAATACTCTAATATGCCCTTTTCAGACCGCATATGTAAGGAAAATGAAAAATGGTCAGACTGCAGGAGCTCTTGCCCACCAGAAATATGCGCCTCTCTCGTGACGAAGTTCTTTTGTGACACCAGCGTACCTTGCGATACAGGGTGTGTGTGTGAAAAAGGCTTTTTAAGAAAATCTCTCGACTCTCCGTGTATACGAGTATGTCAATGTCCTGAAATGGAGTATGCACCTGCTTGTAGTAGTCCGTATATAATATAATTTCACTGTTCGATTGATAGAAAACAAAATGCATTTAACTTTTACAATAGAAAAAGAAACAATAAAGCATCTTACAATTTATCGTTGTTTTATTTGCTTTACTTTTGCGTTATTATCACACTAGGTATCATACTAATATTACATATAAAGGTGAAAGTTTGTGAATGTGCGTATTTTTATGTTTGTTACTCTTTCACGCAAAAACTACAGAATGAATCTGGATGAAATTTAGCACAGAGGCAGATTATAGTCATGTATAGCACATTGGATACTTTTATCCCGGAAATATATTCTCTCGGGTTAATATTCGAGTGTCACGTGGACGAAGCCTCTAGCAGTAGCTAGTAGGAAATAAAAACCGGCCAATTGCGAGTCAAACTCGCGCACGAAGGGTTCCGTACCATGGCGCTGCCTCAAAATGCTAAACTTAATTTTTTTTTTATTTATTTTGTGGTTTTTTAGTTCGTTATTTCGTCGATAATTTTTTTGTTATAAAGGTTTTTTTTCGGTTTTCAGTTTACTTAATTTCAACAAAATCGGTTCACAATTGAAAATTCAGTGGGAAAACTAAATTAACAATAAAACCATTAGGGGTGGATTTTATTTTTCAAATTTAAATTGGACCAACTTTTGAGGTACTACTACTATTTCCAATAAAATAATTTTGGAAAACAGAAAATACACATCGAATTGAGAACCCGCTTCTTTTTTTTTCGTTGGTTAAACACTCAATACATTTTGCCCGAGAATTCTCATGCTCAGCGCTTGCGATCACTGGACCAACTAGGACATATCTACACATGCCGATATGTGTAGATATGTACTAGTTGGTCCTGTTACTTTTATCCGAATGGCAATGTAGGTGGGATAACTCCATCAAGGGCCGACACCTCCACCAATTTTTTCCATCCGTCCGCGTGCGGCTGGCCAGGACGTGGCTGGAGGTGGATCACTGTGTTGCCCAATTTCTTACAGGGCATGGTAACTTTAAAAGTAAATTATTTTCCTTCAAGCTCGTTGCCTCACCTTTATGTCAGTGTTCTACATCTGACTGCGAATATGTACAATCTGCACATCTTATCTTATGGTAGTGTAATTTTTGGCAGAATGAACGCAATTCTATGTTGAATAATGTACAGCCTGCATCAGGAGTTGTTTACTATACGGACCTTATGGAAACTAAAACAAATTTCCGTGCATTCAAGCGTTTTTGCCATACATATTAATGGAAACAAATATAACAGCTCACAATGTTAGGACCCATTAGCATTAATGCTATAGTTATTTTTATCCGTGGTGCTAGGCAACTGGGCTTATCCCAGTTGTAAACGACCCTTTTGTTCCTATTGGCCTTGTTTGTTCTGTCTCCTGCTTGATTTCATTCTCCGGGACTTCGTCGAGCTTCATTGCCTCGGTGCTTTTCTGATGTTCGCCACTGTTGATTCTGGCTTTCAGGAGTTGCAGTGGTTTGGGAATAGTGCGGTGGGACGGCCTCAAAAAAAATATATTAGCTCTGTTCCCTGATAGAATCGACAAAGTTGTGTAATATCCACGTTCACCTTTTTGATAGTTTTGTTTTAAATCAAAATTTTATTGCTATAGACCGAGCAAGACACGGGTGAGTATGAAAAAACACGTGATAAATGTGAAACTTCTTGAAAAAAAAAGGGGATTTATTGTAGGAGCAGAAAGTAGATTCTTCTCTCTCATGTAACGAAATATGACACAATGTAACACGTCTTTGAAAGATATCAATTCTCGTCCAATTATCGAAACGCCGCTTAAATAGTTTCACTTCAAAAAGAGAGTATGCGCAATGAGCAAATCTTAGAACACTTTGTTTTAGCTTACCTATAGTTCTGCACAAATTAAACTGGCACTCTTTTTTCAGAACTAACCTGTGAGGAAAATGAAGTGTATACCGACTGCAAAAGACCTTGCCCACCTGAAATATGCTTTACGCTCATAGTACAATTCAGATGTGATGGGCATCAACCCTGTGAGAAGGGATGTAAATGTAAGCCTGGCTTCTTGAGGGAAGATGACGATCCTCCAACTCCCTGTATTCCAATATGTCAGTGTCCTGAGAATAAGAATTCAACTGACTGTAAGGTTTAACAAGGAATTTTAAAATTGGACTGATAAATTAAAAACCTTATTGTATTATAAATTAATAAACGTTTAAATGTACTTCTTGTAGTTTTCTTTTTACTTCTTCGAAGCACACATACTCTTTTACTTACCTTTTTTTAGGAGTTGGCACGACCAAATGAATAGGACATGTTTGAAAGTATTTGGCCCCATGTAACAGAAGGAAAACAAGAAGGTCTTTTGCAATTCAAGTTGTATAAGACTGCCCTTCTGTGATCAGTGCTTCAGCGAAATTGGGAAACTCCTTATCGAACACTTAACGAATAGGACTCAAAGTCCTAGAGCTACGTATTCCCTTATAAGCACACTTTGCAGAGGAATCTGTGAGAAGACGTGAATGCAAACTACTTTTTAATACCCCTTAAACTAAGTACACTAGCTTTAAATGTAGGTTTCTGCCTACCATTTACCAGATTATTTCATTGTAGTAAATTATTAATCGCAAACCTCATTTCAGAACCCAGATGTGGCGAAAATGAAGAATACACAGACTGCAAGGAATCCTGCCCTCCCGAAGTATGCTTCTCGATTTCAGCCTTTTACGACTGTTCAGATGCAGAGCCTTGCACGAAGGGATGTGCTTGTAAGCCAGGATACTTACGGAAGAATACGGACTCACCCTGTGTACCGACGTGCAAGTGTCCCCAGCGGGTAAATGCACCGGAATGTATAGCTAAGGAGCAAGAGACATAAAATAAACTGAAGAGGAACACGAGACATACCAGTGGACTTCAATTTTGAAATGCATGTGTTTAACTTTCGGTAGAGGTTAGGATAATTCAGAAGAGGGAAGCAAAATATTAAATAAACATTTGTATCGACAACCTCTAGTTCTTTTTAATTTTCCTATGATAATCCACACCTTTAAATAAAATCTAAAATCAATTTTTTCTTTTAAATAAACCCTGGAAGTACTTTGCAAAAAACTCCACGGACACTCTTTTCCATCAGTTTTAATTGCAAGTATTTGGTTTGCATTGAAAAAATACATATATGTGAGAATGATGTAAAAAGACGTGCACGTGAAAGCGTCTAGAGAAACAAACAATTAAAACAAAATACAAAAACAGGCCGAGGCAGCTAAGCAAACACACAATAAAAGTAATAGGTATGCAAACTCTATGATCATCTATCGCGTACATGGGTACGGAGACCACACGGACCACACGGAGTGCCATACCTACTGCTACGTGTAGTATCTATGCTGCTGGTACCTCTGTTTGATAATGCTCTATCTAGGGTTTTCTAGGGAACCCTTGTGGAGACACCATCCATTTCTTATTACAATAATTCAACAAATTTTCGTGCAGGCGCGATGAAGGCTGGTTTCTAACAAAGCAAACGATTTTACTCTGTACGTTTTACATACGGAACTGGTTTTCTTATTATAGCTTACGTAGGGCCACTTCCTTGTGGTTTTCAAAAAAACTATTTGTTTCCAAGTGATGATTTATTAATTATTTTATAAGTGGTTACGTAGATATGGGTACCTATCTACGTTTATTAATATCATCGTGGTTGTTTTCCGTAAATATAGAAACAGGTTTGATAAATAAATCAAAAGATAAAATGTTGCGGTCAACGACTGTTGCCATACAAAATAGGCGTCTTAAAGTTGAGAGGTACTGATGAGGAAATGCGATCGCAAATCAAATCAAATCAAAATTTCTTTATTCAATTATGCCATTAAGCGGCACTTATGAACGTCAAAAAAAAAAATACAAGTATTGATTCTACCGTCAGACATCCAACTGATTCTAAGTAAAAGTTTTAATTCGAGGTTTGGCTCTCGCCTATTTCCTCCTCCAATATTGCACCAATTTAAAAGATATTCCACAACTGAATAAGAAAAATATATACTGTACCCCTATGTTTTCCTTTGTAACCGACTTACCAAAAAGGAGGAATTTTCTCAATTCGACCGTATTTTCTTTTTTATTTGTGTTCGCGGATAACTTCGTCGTTTATGAACCGATTTGTATGATTCTTTTTTTGTTGGAAAGGCGATATCCCAAGTGTAGTTCCAGAGAAATCTCGAACTCCTTAAATATTATAGGCATACATATAGCGATTTATCAACAAGGCAATGATTTACACTCAGAAAGTGTAATTTGGTGAAATGGAACTTATGAAGAAGACCACAGATGGCCACTGGAACTCCTTAATGCCAAGTAGGTATGTCACGGGTATAAGTTATATCGAATAGCTAACCGACTATGATGAAGAAAATTCTTATAAATAAATGGTACTGATGAAAATGGTAACATCGAACTGATCCGATGATGAAGCGGGAAAGTAGGCATTGGAACTACGAAATAAAAAAAAAGATCCTAGTCGTGTTTGGGCTTATTGGAATCATCATGAGATTTACTTTGGCAAAACATTATTTTCGAGTTATTTGGATACCTCCAAATAACTTGAACTAAACTGAAAAGAGATAAATAATAAACTTTTTAACAAAAAAATCAAACTGACTTCCAAAACAAAACACTACAAAGCGAAACATAACTTTGTTTTCCGAAGTCTTAATTCTATATTTTTGTTTTGGAAGTCGAATATTTGGCAAAAACATATTTATAAATGTTCACAACTGAAATTAGACAGTTGAATAAATAATAAATAATACTTAGGTAATTTAATTAATATACCTCATAGCAACGCTAGAACTAATGGCCCGATCGCAAAACTTGTTCTTATTTAATTGCTCTATTGATAGAAGAGGAACCCTAAATACAACAGTATAAATAAACAGAATCAAGCCTTAGTTTATCAATACACATCGAGTCGTCAACATGTTTAGATCATTTGTTGTGTTGTGTATCTGCTGTGTGGGGTTCAGTGTAGCTGCAGAGTTACCTAAGGTTGAGGATTCGCAAAAGGAGCCACAGCAAGGTATATAATCACTAATAATGACCATAATATATCCATCATCACCTTCCTAGCCTTTTCCCAACTGATTAGGCATCCTAGACTAACCAGAAGCAGCTGAATACCAGTTAAAAGTTTACTTATAGTATTTTATATAGTAATATAATTTGTACATATTTATATTTTAATATATAATAGCAGATTTTTTTATTATATTTTTTTTCAGTCCATCGAAAGGTTGTCAGTAAGATATCGCAGTCAGCGATATGATCGCCCTTGTACTCATAGAAATAAATTTTCTTGTAAAACAGATGTGTATCTTTTTTGGTGTACAATAAAGCACATTATATTCTACCAGTATTTTAAATTTAGCGACTGCTTAACTGACCTCTACAATCCAGTTCTGGTTATAGTAATTATGTTCTTATTATGATTGTCCATTGCCCTTCGTTTTTAATTTAATTGTATTCTGTTTTTCAGACAGTAAATGCCCAGTTTTCGAGCAATGGGACAAATGCGCGAACGCAGTCTGTAGAGCAGAATTGTGTTCTCAGAAAGGATTGACAGTACCTTGTCCGTCAGTTACACAGTGCAATCCAGGATGCCTATGTACATTTGGATACTTGCGAAACGAAGATGGAATTTGTATTCCTGAATTAACCTGTCCTCCAGGTAAGAAAAGGCTTAAATCTGTTTTTATTTTTTAGGGTTCCGTACCCAAAGGGTAAAAACGGGACCCTATTACTAAGACTCCGTGATCCGTCTGTCTGTCTGTCTGTTTGTCTGTCCGTCTGTCACCAGGATGTATCTCATGAACCGTGATAGCTAGACAGTTGAAATTGTCACAGATGATGTATTTCTGTTGCCGCTATAACAACAAATACTAAAAAAAGAATGAAATAAATATTTAAGTGGGGCTCCCATACAACAGTGATTTTTTTGCCGTTTTTTGCGATAATGGTACGGAACACTTCGTGCGCGAGTCCGACTCGCACTTGGCCGGTTTTTTATATCCTTCTTTTCGGCATAGGTTGGGGCTGCCAGAGGGGAGTAGTGTATTATTGGGCATTCTATTCCACCTGTCGCTTCCTACGGCTCACTTCGTTCGCCTTCGTCGCTTTCGGTGGAATAGAATGCCCAATAATATAAATGAGATCTAACAGAGTGCAGTAAAATAGTGGTTCGGCGCCTATTCCACAATTTTAGTTCTAAAACTCAATATGTTCAATAATATTTTTCAATGTGTGGTTTGGGCGGTATTCCACTTTTTGAATGTCGTGTGCTTTCGATTGGAACGAAATGTTTTCTGGAATACCCAATAACATAATTGGATCTACAAAGCTTGTGGTTGAAGTCCTATTCTACTTTTATAATCTCGTTTGGTTGCGTTCCGGTGGACTCTGCTTATTACACTTTTAAAATCTTATTTGGTTGCAAATGGAACGGAAAATGGTTTAGAATGTTCAATAACATAAACGGATCTACACAGTTTGTGATTTAAGCTCTATTCTACTTTTAAAATCTTGTTTGGTTGCGATTGGATCGTCCCTGCAAACCTACCGTTTACCGTTATGTAACTAAAGGTTAAACCCTTTTACTGTACTGTGTTTTACAAAGTACGGTACAGTACGATATTTACGAGGTTTGTAGATTGAATCTTATTCTACTTTTAAAATCTCGTTTGGTTGCAAATGGAACGGAAAATGGTTTAGAACGTTCAATAACACAAATGTATCTACACAGTTTGTGATTCAAGCTCTATTCAACTTTTAAAATCTTGTTTGGTTGCGATTGGATTGTCCCTTCAAACCTACCGTTTACCGTTATGTAACTAAAGGTTAAACCCTTTTACTGTACTATGTTTTACAAAGTACGGTACAGTACGATATTTACGAGGTTTGTAGTTTGAATCTTATTCCACTTTTAAAATCTCGTTTTGTTGGAAATGGAACGGAAAATGGATTAGAATGTTCAAAAACATAAACGTATCTACATCACAGTTTGTGATTCAAGCTCTATTCTACTTTTAAAATCTTGTTTGGTTGCGATTGGATCGTCCCTGAAAACCTACGTTTTACTGTTGTGTAACTAAAGGTTAAACTCTTTTAGCAGAGAAGGTGAATATCTTATTAATAATTGTTCGCAGTAATTTAACGCTATATTTGTGATAATACTAATGTTGTGAGAAGGTTAAGTTTTGATAACGTTTAAAGCCGTCATCATGGAATTTGTAAAACAGCCACAATCGTTATACATATGTAAACAAACTTTGCGTTCATTTTTAGGAGACTGGTTTTCGCCATGGATAATTATTACCTAAATCAGTAGGTACGATATTTTTTTTGAGAACGGTCAAATTATAGCACAACTAATTTATTAATTGGTCTTCACAGACACGAGAATAGTTTAAGATTTAGAGATCCATTCAATTTAATTTAAACACAGGTTCAAGTTGAATTACGGAACTAAAGTTATAATGTAGGTAGGTACCGATGTTATATTAAGATCATGAACCTACAATGCACACCGAATCGAGGTATGTTGTGTAAATAAAACAATAAATATTGTAGAACATAATTTATTAGAGGATATTTTTTAAATGTTTTTAAAAGCATGTGAGACTTGGTGCTGTAAGATGGAACGCAGGATCAACATTGTAATGTCGTTTACAAGCTCTTTGAAAATTTTCAAATACAGTTCGCAACAGAACGTCTATTTTGAGATATAAATCGGTGTACATCATACTCATGTTTCGAATATTAAATACCGACCAAACGGAATAAACGTGTACATCGTCTCCGTCAGTAATTGACACATTAATCAATGAGCTAAAATTGTGTTTGTTTTATTAGGAAATAAGATTTTAGCTTGAAGTCTTGTTTTTTCATTGTAGGTATAAGTGGTTCTGAGTAATGAGCTGGATGCGCGGGCCACATGTTATTAAATATTTGTCAGAACCTACGAAGGCAACACAAAATGTTATTGTTAAGCGCTTTATCACCAATTCATAAGGGCAAGTCGATGACCTCGACGTTTGTGTGATATGGTATGGAGTTTGTCACAACACGAAGAAACCAGCAACGGGAAGAAAGGAAAGTCTCGACGTAGATCTCTGGGGGAATTTGGCGGCGAGGGAGACACATATCTGAAAAGAAAAACACAAAACATTAATATAACACCGACCATTTATGGTTACAGTAGGATCGGTTGGTGGTTGTGTGCGAGTGAGACACATCACTATCAATATTAATATAACTACATATTGTCCCTCGTCACGTCTGTCTTTCTGTTCGCAATAAACAGAAAAAGTACTGAACTGATTTGGATGCGGTTTTCACTAATAGACGGAGTGGTTCATGTGGAAGGTTTTAGGTGTATAGTTCTCGCCAAACTTCTTGGCCGCCCTATAGTTGGCTAAAATGGCTGCACAGTAGTAAATCTCATACAAAAACAGCACCGTTTCGTGCCTTGCGCATCGGAAAACTAACTTCAGGGCAGTCCAGAAGTTTGGCGAGCACTATACAATTTGTTAAGGTTTTGTATAAATTGGTAAAAATATGACGATAATTATTGAAAATGAAATCGCTGCCAAATGCCTTTGAGATATAACAAAACAATGTATGGTGGAATTTTTCCTCTTCTATAGGTGTACAAAATAGTCCGCGATGACATATGTCTATCTTTTAATGATAGCTTAGTATACCCATTGTAACTTCAAAACATTGCTACGTACAATACGGTAATTGGAAAGCTATTTAGACAGATCCAGTAGTAATCCTTATCAAGTTAAATACGTTAGTTACCTTAAACATTTCATGCAAATTATGATAATGCTTTACACCATACAATTTAAATGAATATCTTAGGATTTATTGCAAATAAAAAATAAGGCGCGTGAAAACAAACCGCTGTCGCCCACTGTTGCTATAGCGATAACGAGCACGTAACCTTATCATATCATTTGACATTTTTGCAATTTAGAAACTGGAGGCTTATGTATTTTTTTCTTTTTCGGTGTTGTTGGAAGGTTGCAATTGCATTGGTTTTGTTTTACATAGTAATTTATTTTAAAGTAAAATTTCAAGGTCGCATTTATGTTTTGTGTATGGTATATACCTACGTATTTTAAGAAAAAAAACATGTAGGCATAATATGATCTAATACCAGTGCGAAGCCGGGGCGGGTCGCTAGTATACTTATATTCTAACCACTAATAAACTTACTATTCTCTAATCTGAGACTTAACATATTAACAGTAATATAAATTACCTTAACTTAGAGTCTGATGGGGTGGGCAGTGCTTTCAGGTGCTTGTCGCTTCACCGCCTTTTTCTTATGCTGCATTTTCAACACCTCGACTACTGCAGCTGTGAGCTGTGGTATTTTGGTTCCGAGTTGGATCTGAAATAGAACAAACTAAGATTAATTTTGTGACTATAAACAACCTCAATAATTATGGCGTTTCAATGGAATATAGCTCACACCAGCAGGCAGGACGAAATCGGCAACCTTATTCCTAAAGTGAATTCGGCAAGGCAAATGGTTTGACCGTCATCAATCGACCAATCACTAATGAATATAATAACTTTATTCAATTTCTCACCACAATATACATAAATTATCTTACATTGTTCAGATTCGACAATGATACACAACATAGGTAAGTATATATTGTAGGAGACTGGTGCCTAAGCTAGGCTCGTGACCTGTGTTTCAGGACACCAAGTATAAGCTAAAAGGACTAAGCATATTATTACGAATGACTTACCTCAATCAACTACCGCAGATTCTCGAATTGAGCACTAAACCACTTCTTTATTTTTATAACAGCAAGTTTCGCAATATTTCGTTTACTAATCGAACTATACGAACATAGTAAGCTAAAATTCAGGACAGATTGTCTCATGTCTCTTCATAAAGCAAGAAATAACATGCGCCTACAGGCACACACACAATCTATTTCTATGACCCCAGATTGGGACACCAGAGACATCTGAACTTTAGGATACCGTAAACATTAAACTAAAATTCAGGACAGATTGTCTCATGTCTCTTCACAAAGCAAGAAATAGCATGCACCTACAGGCACACACACATTCTATTTCTATGGCCCCAGATTGAGCACCAAGGACATCCGAATGATAATTTAATTAATTCATACAGATAACACTACCTTACACGTTAACAAACATCTACTAGTTGCTTAGTTGCTCAGCTGTTACTCTGCGTTGCGCTTGGTTAAGATGCTTTCACACTCGTACAATCGCCTTCTAAACGGTACGTACGCCGTCCCGTGGTTATCTATTGTGAGTGTCATACTCGTTGTAAACTGCCTGACGTCCGGCGTCGGAAATGATCGTGTTAAGCTTTCACGGTTTAGGTGTAAGTAATTCTTTAGAATCTCAAAGATTGCAAAATTGCATAATGTAAATTTGCAGTGTTCAAACTTTGTTACACGTGTATGAGTAATTTCCATGTATTCAACAATCACACGGTAAAATGATCGCCGTGCATGTTGCAGTCTCTGATTAAAATTTGTGTTTTATAGAATTTCCTAACCAATGCAATTTATTTAAATAGAGGATGTATATAGCACTAAAAAAAACTAAATTAACTAAGTTTTGATTATACTTTGCTTATTATTTTATAATGGTCAGAATATTTTTTTAGTTCTATCAATCTAGGAATTGTTGTGATCAAAAAACCATGTGCACAAACCGCGTTAAAAACTTGGTTAATTTATGTTGCAGTTAAACTCAAAGCTGGTGTAAAATCATCTAACTACTAAAACTAACAAACATTTATAAAAAAAACATGTAAATAAAGTCGGTTTCTAAATTCAGCAATGGAATTAAGCGATTACCATTCAATGAATTCCTAGACTAAAACCAGCTACAAAAAATAAGTAAAGTTGACATAACTTTACTAATATCTGTCGATCGTCGAACTCATTTATTTCAGTCGATGGAATAAGTATCGTTTTTATTTAAAGAACTCCTCTCTCCAGTTGATGGAGATGATTATAGACAGATCCCTCAAACTCAAATTTTAATTACGGACTACAACATGTACAGCGATCGTTTTGCAATAAAGTTCGAATAAGCAAATTAATACAATTCGCAATTTTGCTATCTTTGACGTATGCTGCAGTAAAACTTTAAATTAGTATAAATAACTAATATCATCTAACGACTAAAACGAACTTTTTTATAATCATTCAGTAGGCATTGATATTAAGATTTCAATTTCAAACAATTCCCAGATTGATATTAAGGTATCACATTTTTTTTTCTGAAACTAAAACCAGCATATTATTACAAAAAAAAATGTAAAGTTATGTCAAGGCAAGAATCACTAATTTATAATAAGTTAAAGCAATTGGTATCGTTATTTAAAGAACACCCGTCCCGGTTGATGGAGATGGTTGTAGACAGATCCCTTAGACTCAAATTTTAATTACGGACTACAACATGTATGGCGATCGTCTTACAATACAATAAAGTTCGAATAAGCAAATTAATGCATGATGCAATTTTGCTGTCTTTGATATTGTAAAGGAGCATTTATACATACAAGGCGGCTACCTGTTACGTTTCCAGACGCTTATCGTCAGGTGATTCGCGAATGAGTACGGCGCGGCGAGTCCAACCGTTGAACGACACATGCTCCGTTTTGACGGTGATTATACGGGCGGACTAGACGGCAGGACGGCAAGTGTGCAGTAAGCATGCAAAACCAACAGAATACTTATAAAAAGAGAGAAGTGACAACTACACAACACATTACTTGTACGTTAACATGAAAAGTAGTGTCGTCTGTTTGAATTAATTAAATTAAAATTTGGATGTCCTCGAGCCAATCTGGTCACTAAAAATAGAATGTGTGCATGTGTGCTATTTCTTACTTTCGTGGAGAGACATGAGACAATCTGTCCCAAATGTTAGTTTTAATGTTTACGATAACCTAACGTTCAGATGCAATCGGTGCCCAATCTGGGGTCACAGAAAACGGAGTTCGTGTTTAGCTCATGTGGTAATGCACTTTCTCTAACTTTTGTGGATATGCATGAGACAATCTGTCCTGAATTTTAGGTTAGTGGTTCAAACAGCAAGCGTCTTATTTGTTAACATGGAAGCTAGTGTATGAATAATTAAATTAAAATTTGGATAACCTTGGTGCCCAATCTAGGGTCATAGAAATTGAATGTGTGTGTGCCTCCAGGTGCATGCCATTTCCTGCTCTGTGAAGTGTTATGAGACAATCTGTCCCAAATTTTAGTTTAATGTTTACGGTATCCTAATGTTCAGATGCAATCGGTGCCCAATCTAGGGTCACAGAAAACGGAGTTCGTGTTTAGCCTATGTGGTAATGCACTTTCTCTAACTTTTGTGGATATGCATGAGACAAACTGTCCTGAATTTAGGTTAGTGGTTCAAACAGCAAGCGTCTTATTGATATCATGGAAGCTAATGTATGAATAATTAAATTAAAATTTGGATAACCTAGGTGCCCAATCTAGGGTCATAGAAATTGAATGTGTGTGTGCCTCTAGGTGCATGCCATTTCCTGCTGTGTGAAGTGTTATGAGACAATCTGTCCCAAATCTAGTTTAATGTTTACGATAACCTAACGTTCAGATGCAATCGGTGCCCAATCTGGGGTCACAGAAAACGGAGTTCGTGTTAAGCTCATGTGGTAATGCACTTTCTCTAACTTTTGTGGATATGCATGAGACAATCTGTCCTGAATTTTAGTTTAGTGGTTCAAACAGCAAGCGTCTTATTTGTTAACATGGAAGCTAGTGTATGAATAATTAAATTAAAATTTGGATAACCTTGGTGCCCAATCTAGGGTCATAGAAATTGAATGTGTGTGTGCCTCCAGGTGCATGCCATTTCCTGCTCTGTGAAGTGTTATGAGACAACCTGTCCCAAATTTTAGTTTAATGTTTACGGTATCCTAACGTTCAGATGCAATCGGTGCCCAATCTAGGGTCACAGAAAACGGAGTTCGTGTTTAGCCTATGTGGTAATGCACTTTCTCTAACTTTTGTGGATATGCATGAGACAAACTGTCCTGAATTTAGGTTAGTGGTTCAAACAGCAAGCGTCTTATTGTTAACATGGAAGCTAATGTATGAATAATTAAATTAAAATTTGGATAACCTTGGTGCCCAATCTAGGGTCATAGAAATTGAATGTGTGTGTGCCTCTAGGTGCATGCCATTTCCTGCTCTGTGAAGTGTTATGAGACAATCTGTCCCAAATTTAGTTTAATGTTTACGGTATCCTAACGTTCAGATGCAATCGGTGCCCAATCTAGGGTCACAGAAAACGGAGTTCGTGTTTAGCCTATGTGGTAATGCACTTTCTCTAACTTTTGTGGATATGCTTGAGACAAACTGTCCCAAATTTTAGTTTAATGTTTACGGTATCCTAACGTTCAGATGCAATCGGTGCCCAATCTAGGGTCACGGTAAACGGATTTCGTGTTTAGCCTATGTGGTAATGCACTTTCTCTAACTTTTGTGGATATGCATGAGACAAACTGTCCTGAATTTTAGGTTAGTGGTTCAAACAGCAAGCGTCTTATTTGTTAACACGGAAGCTAGTTTATGAATAGTTAAATTAAAATTTGGATAACCTTGGTGCCCAATCTAGGGTCATAGAAATTGAATGTGGGTGTGCCTCTAGGTGCATGCCATTTCCTGCTCTGTGAAGTGTTATGAGACAATCTGTCCCAAATTTTAGTTTAATGTTTACAGTATCCTAAGGTTCAGATGCAATCGGTGCCCAATCTAGGGTCACAGAAAACGGAGTTCGTGTTTAGCCTATGTGGTAATGCAGTTTCTCTAACTTTTGTGGATATGCATGAGACAAACTGTCCTGAATTTTTGGTTAGTGGTTCAAACAGCAAGCGTCTTATTTGTTAACATGGAAGCTAGTTTATGAATAATTAAATTAAAATTTGGATAACCTTGGTGCCCAATCTAGGGTCATAGAAATTGAATGTGGGTGTGCCTCTAGGTGCATGCCATTTCCTGCTCTGTGAAGTGTTATGAGACAATCTCTCCCAAATTTTAGTTTAATGTTTACGGTATCCTAACGTTCAGATGCAATCGGTGCCCAATCTAGGGTCACAGAAAACGGAGTTCGTGTTTAGCCTATGTGGTAATGCACTTTCTCTAACTTTTGTGGATATGCATGAGACAATCTGTCCTGAATTTTAGGTTAGCGGGGTGCATGAAAGGAGCCTCCTCGTGGCGCATCCTGGAAGCAGCTAGACACGGCATCGCAGTGTCTAGGCTGACTAATCCTTTAACTTGGTAATATTGAATCTAAGAACTAAAAAATAGTCGAACAGGTGTCGAACCAGTATTTTACTGCACAACCAAAAGAGTTTCAAAAAGTGGAGTAGCGTCCAAACCACAAACTTTGTAGATCCATTTATGTTACCTATTATAAATACTAGACCATTTTCCGTTATGTTTAGTTGCGAAAATGAGATTTAAAAGTTAAAGTAGCGCCCAAACCACAAACTTTTTAGATCAATTTATATTATTGGACATTCTAACCGTTTGCCATTCCATTTGCAATCAAACGAAATTTTCAAAGCGTAATGAGATTCAAACCACAAACCTCATTAATATCCTACTGTACCGTTCTTTGTAAAACACAGTATAGTAAAAGGTTTTAACCTTTAGTTATATAACAATAAACGGTAGGTTTGTAGGGACGATTCAATCGCAACCAAACGAGATTTTAAAATTAGAATAGAGCTTAAACAACTAACTGTGTAAATCCGTTTATGATATTGAACATTCTAAACCATTTTCCGTTCCATTTGCAACCAAACGATTTTAAAAGTGGAATAAGACTCAAACCGCAAACCTCCTAAATATTTATTTATTCAAAGACAAAGATATTTTATTTCAAGTAGGCCACCAAGCGGCACTTTTGAACGTGAGGTACATTAAAATTTACAAGTTATAAAAGTTGATTCTACCACGCATTCGGAAAGTAGCTTGTTATGTCTCCATGAATGCACAAGAAACTCCAAACTTACTCTTTTAAAAAAAATGTTTTTTTTACAATATTTAGTTACATAAGTACATACTTTTAATAAATTCATATATGTGAGGACAATGCACCTGCATATTTAAACTTCATGTACAATAGTGGTATATAGGCGGACTTAATGCCACAAGGCATTCTCTACCAGTCAACCTTTGAAATATCGTACCGTACCGTACTTTGTAAAACACAGTACAGTAAAAGGGTTTAAACTTTAGTTACATAACGGTAAATGGTAGGTTTGCAGAGTCGACCGAATCGCAACCAAATGAGATTATAAAAGTAGAATAGGACTTCAACCACAAATTTTGTAGATCCATTTATGTAATTGAGAATTCTAGAAAACATTTCGTTCCGATAAAACTAAACGAGATTTAAAAAGTGGAATAGCGCCCAAACCACAAACTTTGTAGATCCATTAATGTTATTGAACATTCTAAACCATTTTCCATTCCATTTGTAACCAAACGAAATTTTAAAAGCGGAATAAGACTGAAACCACAAACCTCATAAATATCGTACCGTACCGTACTTTGTAAAACACAGTACAGTAAAAGAGTTTATCCTTTAGTTATATAACGGTAAACGGTAGGTTTGCAGAGTCGACCGAATCGCAACCAAACGCGATTATAAAATTAGAATAGCACTTCAACCACAACTATGTAGGACCATTTATCTTATTGGGTATTCTAGAAAACATTCCGTTCCAATCGAAACCACACGAGATTCAAAAAGTGGAATAGCGCCCAAACCACACACTGAAAAATATTATTGAACATATTGAGTTTTAGAACTAAAAAATTGTGGAATAGGCGCCGAACCACTATTTTAATGCACTCTGTAAGATTTAATTTATATTTAAGCCATCGATAAACTTTTCGTTCCAATCGTAACCAAACGAGTATTTCGTTTATATTATTGGGCATTCTATTCCACCGCGACGAAGGCGAACGAAGTGAGCCGTAGGAAGCGACAGGTGGAATAGAATGCCCAATAAATCACTACTACTTGAATTGAATTGAATGAATGCATTAAAATACCAGATAATGTTTTAAAATGAAATACCATCTACTTCTGGCCATTCACCAGGAAGACCATACAAACGTTTTGTAGAATGTTGCGATAAAACCAAAAAACGCATTTGTCATCACAATTGTATTTCAAGTTGTCATCACAACCAATTTATCAACACATGAATATGACATAATACGGCAAAGGATAAAACTCGTAACATAAGTTTGCAATTTAAAGCTTAATTTTACGCAAACGGATCTCTGAATCGAAAAATGGTTTTAACAAACCCATAATATGTTTGAATGGCCTATCTAACGATACCCCACACTATAGGATAGACAAGAAAAAAAAAACATAACCACTTTACGTCTATTAGGAGGAAACCCAAAAAAAAAAAATTGTCTAGATTTTATTTTACCAATTAGTCGGAATTATTAAAAATATATATAATAATACAATAAAAATATATAATAAAACAAAGTACGCTTTTGTTTAGGTAAGCATTACTTTTGGTTGTCGCCAAATGATTTATGCAGTATATATTGCAGTATTTATGAAAACTGGAATAAATTATAGAAGTTATTTATTTAAGTTACTTCTGGATTTTAGTTATCTAGTTTAGTTTAGTTTTGTAGTTTAGTTTAGTTGAGAAGGTATGAAAATCTTGTTATAATGTGTGTTCTCAATTTATTAAAACTGTTGTTAAGTTACATTCAAATTCCATTATATTTAAACAACGATAAATCAAAATTTTACATAGAGAACAATAACTTCATTATTTTACAGTATTTATTTTATAAAATAAAATGACGTAGCTTTGACTGAGTAAATAGTGAACAATATGAATCTGTTGAACCAAGTTTATTGGTCTACAAACTGTTCATTGCCATAAGTACCACCTGTGTAAATGTAATTAACATAATCTTTTATTAGAAATGTTATTATTCTAACGATAATATGTTATAGCATGACCCGGAGGCATGATTTACTTCAGGATTTGGAATATGTTTTTCACATTCTACTTTGGCAAGATATTTGCAATTCAAGTAGGTATTTATTTAAATTATTATAATACAAAAAAGACAATGATCCAGCAGGTATCTTATTGGTCAATGTTAGTAGTAGGTAGCAGTATTAGTAGTACTAGTATTTACAGATGGAAAATGGCTGAAAAAACCCTAAAGTAATTATTTAATTTAAAATCTAGTAGATTATAATTTTCTTTTTAACTTTATTATTTTGTCAACCCACAGTTTTTTTTTATTTTAAATTTTTATAAAATTTTTAAGAAGTCAAAGTGGGTATCATCTGCTTAGCATTTTCATTTGTCTATATTACTTTTTATTTACGTCTGAATCACCTAAAAACATAAATGCCATGGACCGAACATACTGTGCCAAAACGACGTCATTGTCTCATCACGTTTTAGCGCTAATGATCTTTTAACACACGTGTAAAAACTAATGATAACCGGTATTATAGCGTCACTATTTTCCATAATTAGGTGATGATTTAGTATGTAAAACTTGATTTTGGGGGATACCTCATACCGTTGAAAGGATATACCCGAGACGTCATTTTGATCTCAATATGTCTTCTGTTATTCTCTTAGCAGTTGCCGTGGACAATTCCTCCGCACTATTTTCTGTAAATGTTGATGTTCTGGATGTACCATTATAAATCGGTCAATTTTCTCAATGTCTGATGTTAAGACGTATTTGTATTGTCTGCATTTCAGCAAGATGCTAAGGATATCTTTTTGTAGATTCGGTCCCGCCTCCATTAAGTCATTAAGACTGTGTTTTGGTATCGCCCATCAAAAAGTCGTGTTGTTGTCTCTTTGTACAGCTGTTCGTACTTATTGTCAGGATCCATATCTTCTCTGTTTTCTTGCATAGACTCCTGTTCCCAGAATTGGGCAATATCCGGAATGTTGTTGACAATTACATGGAAATTTAACGCGTTGTAATTACCACATACTACTCAGCCTAGTTGTGTTTGTTGTGCTATGATGGATGACGTGTTTGTTTTATTAACCTCTGTAACAGTATTTCAGTATATACATCGGCTCCTAACAATAAATCTATATTCTGAGGTATGTTAAAGTCAGGATCAGCGAGTTGTAAATGTTGTATATGTGCAAAGCTACCTTTATTTACTGTTTTACTTCGCAGTTTGTTTGTTATTGTTTTCATAATAAGTGTTAATGTTGAAGTCATTGTAAATCGCTTGGCACTTAAGATGGAGCACTCCTTTATACTTGGTGGTGGCTGAAGCACCAACACCTGACACCACCACGCACATTTTGTTTCGTTTTAACTGCAATCTTTTTGCAGTATTTTCTTTAGTTAGGCCCTCCTGAGAGCCCTGGTCTAATAAAGCCGTAAAATGATCGTAGTTCCATCATAGGCTATTGTTTTGACCTGGGCCGTGGCTAGCAGTACCTAATTTAAGTTGTCATGTGCTCAATGCGTGTTCAATTGTTGACCTACATTAGCCCTGCCGGTTCGTGATTTTGCAACTCCAATCGCCTCATGCAAAATGCTGCTATGCGGCTCATCGCAGTGCTTGCACTTTTTTCTGACGAAAATTTTTCGCCGTTATGACTAAATAAGCAATTTAGACATACTTGTAGGTTGTTTGCGGTCTTTAACCTTTCTTCTGGTGACATACATAAAAATTATCTGCAATTATAGAGCCCGTGTTGCTTATTATATTTCGGACAAGTTATAAAGGAATGATGAAATGTTTGTTTGTTATGGAATGTTCTCGGCACGTTCTTAGTTCCTCCTTGAATGGTCTGTTGCTGCACCTTAGGCTTGCTGTATGTTGCATTATGAACTGTTTTCGGCTGAATGTTGAAGAATCTGCCAACTAACTTCGTAGTTATCAGCACTGATGTTCATGTGCTGTATTAATCGCTCGGGTTCTCCCTTCAATTTCGCTTTCAGATGTTGCATTTTTTGAGCATTTGAGATGAAGTGTTACGATGCACAATTTCCACGTATAACTCCTTGAATGTTGTCCACTGAAAATTGGAAGTTCAATTTTGGGCGTGGATTTTTCCTGGGGTTTGTTATCCCAAATCCTCTTGTTTATTTGTTCCTTGGTGAATTCATACAGCCTTTCTAATCTATTGTAAAATTAAAATAAAATATAAATAGTTTTTATTGCTTTTCATAAATATTTAAATTTTTTACAATGTTTGTTGCATGCCTTAAAACTAAATAACTTTAAAAATTATTTCAATTTATTTTAACTTAATCAGCAACCGGTTTAGCTTGTCTTTCGCCAAAGGCCTCCTCTAAAGCTTTCCATTCAACTCTATATTTTGCTATTCTTGTCCATTCTGGACCAGCTACTCTGTGTGGTCTGGCGCCCTTTATTTCTATTTCCATCTCTTGGATACCATTCGGTTATTAATCTCATTTTCTCTCTTATCATATGACCTGTCCATTTCCATTTCAGAGATTTATACACTTTTTCTACATTTTTTAATTTTGTTCTAGATTTGATTTCATCCAGCCTTAATCTGTCTCTTCAGTCTTCTCTCAACCCCAATTACTCTTCTTTCGATGCTATTCTTACAAACATTTATCTTGTTTAAAAGTCACGTCAACCCGTGACTAGAGGGCCGGCCTTATCTTCAGCCGACTAAAAGTTTGATGATGTCCCGAAAAACTCGAAGTGAACTGGAAGCACATGAACTTAGGCCCAATTCAACCCCAAAAGGCTAAAATCTAAATCAATGCTGCCAGCGTTATTGAAGCCACCCCCAAAAATCACTTTTACGATTTTTTTGATGTCGAATATGTTCTTCCCCTCTACTCTTTGTATAAATGCTTCTACATATTGTGACATTCGAGATTAGATTAGGGGAGGGTACTGTTTATGTGAAACTTTTTAGTTTGAACAACATTTCAAATTGATATTCGAACATGTGGTTTTTTGATAATGACTTGTGTCATTTACTTGAAATAAATTTTTCTCTGTGCAAACAACGTTTTTACTTCCATATCCTAGTTATCTAGTTTATTTCATCAAAAGGTCATGGCCCCAGTCACAAAATTTGCCATCAAGAACCTCTGTGGCCTAGATGACTACTCTACCTGGAAATTCGCACTTAAAATGATTCTCATACGAGAAAAGTTGTTCAAGTATACGTCAAAGTACCCTGATTCCAAAGACTCCACCGCCATCGAGAAGGACCAAGACGCACTTGCTTTGATTTGTCTACATGTGGAACCTACACTTTATGCGTATGTACAAGATTCAAATCATGCTAAAGATGCTTGGCGAAAGCGTTTGAGGACAAAGGCGTAAATCGCAGGATCACCCTCATGAACGCGTTGTTGGATGATAAGTTAGAGAGACACACGTCGATGCATAAATATGTTGCTGCAGTTATGTCTCTTTCTCAAAAGTTGAAGGATATTGCCACCGGATTTGACGATGATCTTGTAGCTGTCGTGTTACTGACAGGACTACCTGAAGAGTACAGGCCTATGCGAATGGCACTGGAACACTCCGGGATGAAGTTGACTTCAGAGAACGTACGTCAGAAGTTACTACAGGAGGATTCACGTCAAGGATGCAGTACATCGTCTTCAGCGGACTCGGCATTGGCTGTGAATAAGAGTAAGAAGCGAAATGGATATAAAGACATCAATATGACCAAAGTTAAATGCTTTAAATGTGGAAAGAGTGGACATAAGAAGCCGGACTGTCCTGAAGGAAAGAAAGCGGGTTCGATTACCAAACTGAGTGACGTCGCTATCGTGAGCCTGTCTTCATTCAGCACCGGGGACTCCTTTAATCCGACGGAGTGGTACATCGACAGCGGGGCATCGTCACATATGTCTTTCCAGAAACATTGGTTTAAAGGTTTGGTTATGAATGTTGGTACGAGTAATGTGACATGTGCGAACAATGATAAGATTGAGTGCAAGGGTAAAGGTGATATCATGGTGAGTTTGAAAGGAAGAATGCTTGCTGTGAGGGATGTCATGTATGTACCTGGTTTGAAAGTAAATCTGTTATCAGTGTCTAAATTAGTAGAGAAAGGATGGAAGGTGAGGTTTGACAGAGATGGGTGCAAACTAATTCACCATTTGGTTCTAAGCCATTTCAAAGGAAAGCTTTTGGCTACCGCAAGTGAAGTCTCAGGAATCTACAAGCTTGAAGGTTGTCAGGCGGTTGTAAATGGGGCTGCGTTGACGTCAGTGAAAGCAGGTAATCCTTTGATGTTGTGGCACCGGCGGCTTGGACACGTAAATGAGCGAGATTTACGTAAGCTACCGGGTATGGATTTTGGAAAGAGCGTAATGGAGCCTTGTGTAGCCTGTATTAAGGGGAAGGCACATCGTTTACCTTTTCCAGTTGGTGAGGCTGAGAGGGCAGTCGAGAGATTGCAACTGGTTCACGCAGATATCTGTGGTCCAATGTCTGAACCCACGTACGGTGGATCTCGGTATATGCTAGTTATTTTAGATGATTTTACACGTAAATCTTTTGTATTTTTCCTGAAATCAAAAGATCAGGTTTTCGATCATTTTAAAGTTTTTCTAGCTAGTGTAGATGTTGAAACCGGGTTAAACGTGAAGTGCATACGCACGGACAATGGAACAGAATTTGTGAACAGACAGTTTGATGGGTTTCTACGTCAAAAAGGTATAAAACATCAGTTGACTGTTCCCTACACTCCAGAACAGAATGGCGTAGTGGAGCGAGCAAACCGCACTATTGTGGAGATGGCTCGAGCTATGTTAGCGGAAAAGGATCTGAATGTGAGACTGTGGGGAGAGGCATGTAATACGGCTGTTTATATGAAGAACAGGCTGCCTCACAGTGGCAATAATGGTAAGATTCCTGAGGAGTTGTGGACAGGGAAGGCTCAGTCGTTCGATCATTTCAGAGTTTTTGGAGCGAAGGCTTTTGTGCACGTGCCCAAGGAAATTAGGAAGAAAAGCGGTAGAACATATCTTTGTTGGTTACTGTGAAGAAACCAAGGGATATCGTTTCATAAATCCCAATTATCCTCGCGTCATTGTTAGAGCAAGGGATGTAGTTTTCTTGGAAGACTCTGTTCCTGAGGATCCTAGTCGGCTCGTTGGTAGCGGTGAAAAAGATGCTGAAGTAGTCTGGGAACATGCAAAAGTAGAAGGCTTGCAGTCAGGTTCGTCACCTGGTAGTGCAGAAGCTGCTCAAGGGACGAGTTCCACAGATGAGGCTGAAGTATTTGAAGACGCGGAAGTGGAGGTGGGAGAAACGGGTGATAGCGGAGCAAAAAATGACGTGGTGGAAAACGTTGAAGAGAGTATTCGTATAGAAGAGTCAAACGACGGTGAACGTCGCTATCCTCTACGTAATAGAATCCGAGAAGGAAATCTTCATGGACTTGCATGCTGTACAGAAGAGCAGGAGCCTTTGACAGTTAAGGAAGCCTTAAGTTGGGAAGATAAGGATAACTGGAAGGAAGCCATAAAGAAAGAGATTGATTTGATGTATGAGAACAAGGTCTGGAAGCTCGTCAGCAAGCCACCTGGAGCTAAAGTCGTGGGAAACAAGTGGATCTTCAAGTATAAGTTTGATGTAGATGGTAACAAGACCTATAAAGCTCGACTTGTGGCGAAGGGTTTCACTCAGTCCTACGGGGTTGACTACTTCGAAACTTATTCACCAGTGGTGAGAAGACCGACAGTTAGATTGCTGCTATCGTTGGCTGTTGAAAAGGATTTGATCATCAGTCATTTCGATGTGAACACCGCCTTTCTGAACGGTGATTTACATGAAAAAGTTTATATGCGACAGCCGGAGGGTTGCATAGACGAAAACTCGAAGGAAAAAGTTTGCTTACTAGGAAAAGCGATATACGGCCTCAAACAAGCTTCACGGTCTTGGAATGATAAAATAAATGAAATCTTATTGTCTTTGAACTTCAAGCGCTGTGACTTTGATAGCTGTCTGTACAAAAATAATAATTTTTATATCGCTCTATACGTTGACGATTTTTTATTATTTTACAAAGACAAACAGCAGAAGGAAGTTTTATTAGACAATCTTTGTAAACATTTCAAGATAAAGGATTTAGGGGAAGCGAGACAAGTTTTGGGTATGCTTCTTGTTTAAGTTGGTTTTCGAAGATTTTAGATGAATATGTGAAAACCAGTGAAAACTCCAACGGAAATGAATTTCCATAAAGCCTTGGCGGAAGGGGAAGGAGGTAAGCTATTATCCTGCCAAGGTTCCCGTAGTTATCAAGCGCTCATAGGCTCGCTGAATAATTTGGCCTGTAACACACGCCCGGATATTGCGGCTGCGGTAAATTTTTTGGCGCAGTATAACTCATGTTGTCAGGAACGTCATTGGAAGGCTGCTAAACATATCTTGAGATACCTTAAGGGTACAAAGGGTCTGTATTTGATATTTCCCAAGTCGTCGGTGCAGGATATCACGGGATTCGTAGATGCTGACTGGGGAGGGAACATCAAAGATAGGAAATCTTATTCTGGGTTTATTTTTAGATGTGGCAATTCGTTGATTAACTGGGAATGCCGGCAACAAGCTTGTGTGGCACTGTCGTCAACAGAAGCTGAGTATATTGCACTTTCAGAGGCAACCAAGGAGGCAGTTCACTTGCGGCAGCTGAATGCATTTATAAGAGGTGAATATCTTGGGTCTATTTGCATTTTCGTAGATAATCAGACTGCTATTAAACTTGCGTACAGTCCTGTAGCGCATAGAAGGACGAAACATATAGACATAAGGGCGCACTATGTCAGAGATTGCATTGCTAAGAATGTTGTGCATCTGGACTATGTGTGTACTGAAGATAACCCAGCAGATGTACTGACAAAACCATTAGGTCGTGTGGCGTTTAATAAATGTGTGCGCGATCTGAATTTGAGTATGTCTGGTGTGGTGTGATGTGCGGATATCTGATGATGGATGTTGTTTGAGGGGAAGTGTGAAACTTTTTAGTTTGAACAACATTTCAAATTGATATTCGAACATGTGGTTTTTTGATAATGACTTGTGTCATTATATTAAAATCTAAAAATTTATCAAATAAAATTTTCTCTGTGCAAACAACGTTTTTACTTCCATATCCTAGTTATCTAGTTTATTTCATCAAAAGTTTACATCGTTCTCAGGTTTATTTTACGTTAAGAAGAAAAGTGTTTAAAGACCCAAAGTTACATTGTGGACACTGATCTATAACAAGTGCAAGACGAAAATTGTGAAGATAACACGAGTGAAAGAAATCGCCCCCGAGTGCTACCTTGCGATCACTCTGAAACATTAATTAACATGTGTAGAATAGACTTGTGAAGCCGTGAAAAAAGTGTGGACTAAACATAAATAATTATTGTGGATTAAGTCAAAATTAAAATATTGTTTAAATAATCAAATCCGATACCTACATGACTTCGCAAAAACGTCAACTTTAGTACGTCACCCAGCGCCATCTTTTAAAAGCTGTAAGTACTACGTCAACAAACACCGATCGATCAAGACTAACATTTGAGCTAGCAGTTCCGAGGTGCGTCACGAGAGATCACTACTAGTACCAAAACAAACCTTTAATAAATAAACCTATATTTAATAAACGAGACAAACATGGAAGTAGTCTTAATTGCACTGCGTAAAATCCAAAATGAGCTAGATGCACAGAAAACAATGATTAAAGAAAGCGATGAAAAAGTGGCTGAGCAAGTAACACAAAATATAAAATATCATATTGGACGAGCCTTATGCGAATACAGCCGAATACCTTGGCATAACTCTTGACGCCAAGTTGCGTTGGAAATCTCACGTCAAAAAGAAAAGACAGGAACCCGATATACGGTACAAAAATATGTATTGGTTACTTGAAAGGAAATCCTGTCTATCAATACACAATAAAATTATAATATACAAGCATATTCTTATGCCAATTTGGACGTATGGTATCCAACTATGGGGCTGTACTAAACATAGCAATGTTAAAATTATACAACAATTTCAAAATAAAGTACTCAGAGATGCTTTTAATGCACCATGGTACATCAGAAATGACGACCTTCACCGCGACCTTAAAATGAAACTCGTCATGGCCGTTATTCAAAACTTTGCTGAAGCCCACGAACACAGACTTCATCGACATGTAAATGTGGAAGCAATCCAGCTGCTAGATAACACGGACATAGTGCGTAGGCTAAAGAGAACTAAGCCATTTGAGTTAGTGTAGTGTATAATAAGTGAAAAAATAACAGCAAACAATACTGTGCATGTGCAATACATGTGAGTGTAAGTGTTTTTAACGTATCAGACTCTAAGAAAGTGCTACCGAACTGTATAAAAGTGCAAATGGACACTATTCTTAGTCATAACATTATACATTATAATTATAAGTTAGAGTTAAATTGCTTATTAGTCTATTAAGGCTAGATTGTAATTTATTATTAAGAACCTTAGTTTTTATTAATATAGAAAAAAAAAATTGGACGAGAAGTTTATAAAAATGGAAGAAAAGTTCGAAAACTTCAACAATAAACAGGAAAATCAAGAAAAAATAATATATTTACTTGAGAAACAAGCAAGACAGAGGAATATTGATCTTTTCGGACTGGAAGAAACCGAAGCGTCGTACTCCAACTTGGAAAAGAATCTAGTTGCTTTCTTAAATGAGCACTTTTCATTAAATATAGATTGTAGGGATATACAAGAAGCCACGAGGATCGGCAAAAAAGGAGACAGACCTATAACCACCAATAATCATAACAGTTCCAACTCTGGGGATAAAAATAGATATACAAAAGAAAAATTAACCGAAACTCCATATTATATTAAGGAAGATTACCCAGACTATGTACTGAAGAAAAGGAGAGAGTTACAAGAACAAGTCAGGATCGAAAAGGAGAAAGGAAACTCCGTTATGATAAAATATGATAGATTAATAATTCTTAACAAAACTACTAGTTCATCAAGCAATAAAAAATAATGCTTTCAAACTCTCCAGAAAACAGCGCCTGCAAAGAACACCAAACGCAGAAGAAGAAGTATAATACTAGGAGTTATTTACATGACTTACAAAGTCTATCTGAGAAGCCAGCAAAACCAGGATTATTGAATTATTTTAATACGAAAACTTCAAACAAGACACTGATAAATCAAGAAAACATAAGCAATAACATGTAGCAATCACCCCCACTCGCATGGAAAATACACAAGAAAATAACATTTAGGGAATGAAACATCTCCCAATCCGGCCGGTCACCGTGGGAGTATTAGACCAAAACCCTCCAGGGTAACTCAAATTATGTCAGAACCCACGAATAATAACTCCACATAGTACAGTTACTCTGGAGGAGGCCTTTACTCACACTTGATGTGAGGTTCATGCATGCCACGTAGATGTTAATACGGTTTTTAAATAGTTTTAAGTATATTGTAACCAACTTTAGAATTAAAAAAAAATTGCAAAAATTTTATAATTATTTATGCTTTTAATGATTGATTGATTTTAAACAATGTTTTATAAAGTATTGCCATTACCTATAAATAATGATGATAAATTTAATATATTTTAAATAGTTTTAATTATATTTTTTGTTATTCATTATTTTAAATTATGTAATTAATTAAATTATTTTTAGTTGAATTATTGGATTATCAAATTATTAAAAAAAAATTGTTAATGCAATTATTTATTATAAGACCTTTTGATCAAACAAATTAGCATGATATTGTAATAATCATTAATGAAATTAATCGCTTTTTTTATTAAGAATTGTTATACAAATGAATGAAATATTTTCTATTTATATACACTTTTAAAAAACGTACTAAAAAAGCACTTTATGACAATTAACCCATCATGAGTCTCTATCATGTACCTCCTGTATTATCAAGTACTTATAGATATTGTTTTCCTTTTTGTATCGCTCGTATGTAAAACTCAGTACAGTTTTATCACTGTTTCGTAGTATTGTTTGTCTCAGAATTAATTATTCCAAACTCGTTAGCCATAAACGGCTTCTGTGGTTACTTATAATATAATTGAAACTCTGCGATATATATTTTGAACATTAATAATTTTTTTTTAGTTTTTTATTTTATTTTTTTTAAACGTTGATTTGGTATGAATCTTATTATTTCATTGAAAATATCATAAGAACCAATTTTTCTATTTGAACATTGCAAAGTTTTTTGATTTTGAATCTTTTTTATGATTTTGATGATTGATTCGTATTAAACAATGATTTTAAGTTTTTTGCCATCACCTAAATATAGTGGTTGAATAAATTAATAATCTAAATTAACAATCAAAATTAAATAAATTAACAATCTGTTAAATGTAAAAAAAATGTTATGCATCAAATAAAAGGCTTTTTTATTTTTATTTATTTATTGTGACAATCTGCTGTAAATAATATTATATAAAGATTTATTTAAACCTTATATCATGGGATGCGTCATATTATTGCTATGAAAATGGTATTTGCCATCTCGTCACGTCCCGTTCTTGGAATCAATTCAACATGTTTGAAGCTCTAATCCTGTTCTTTGGTAATATAAATCTTATTAAGACAGTCTGGAGAATGCTTCATCTGGTCACACTGACATATTGGTATGCAGGGAGAGTCTGGCTGCTGTCTCAGGTATCCTGGCTTGCACACACAGCCTGTCTTGCAGGGTTCCGTACTGTCACATTTGAACCGAGCCGTAAGGGATAGGCACGTTTTCGGTGGACAAGACTTCTTGCAGTCAGTGTGCACTTCGTTTTCACCCTTACAAATTGATTCTGGAGAGAGTATTGTTATTATTAAAGAGTCATAAAATAATTTTGTTATTACTCTTATATTTCCCGAAGGGTTACCGTAGGACTACAATTATTATGTTTGCATTCCATATAATTGGGGGGCCAGTCTATTGCTGTCAACTATGCATAATTTATTCTAGAATCAGGGTAACTACAACGAAAATCAAAATAAAAAAGTCAAATGACACTTTGCCAGACGTAAGGATCACACCCAGGCCTTCATGTCCAGGGGAGTAGTACTTGCGACAGTAGTACAAGGCCCCCATATTAAAACGACATTAAAAATCTCAAAAAACTCTATCCAATAGTGCATAATAATGTTTACCTGCTAAGTCAGTATTGCGACGCACTCGGTCTTCCTCTTTAGGTGCCTAAACATTTTTACTAGCTGCAAATGAATAAAACTATAAATTAATACGTAGTTTAGTTTATTTTCGGTCGTTTACCTACTTTGTCAATAAGTAATTGCAGAAGTGTTTAGTTAGTGCAATCACATTTCGTCTGTTATGTTACAAGCGACCCGATAATAGCCATTACTTAAGCGACTAAATATGGAATTATGTTTTGGAGTGCCACTATTACTCAACATGGGGTTCGAACCCAGAAACCTCCTAAGCAGCTGTCACCCCAAAAAATGTGCTAAACCAGTCAAACATAAAGCATTTTTTTATTGGGACACGCTTTTCTAAACCACTGCATTTCTTGAAAGCCATAATCAACAGTGGCAACCACCAGAAAAGGGCCTAGTCCCGACGAAACTCGATGATTCTCGGTGAATAGATTCAACTGTCTTGGACCTCGCAATGAAATTTATCAGAAAAGAACAGCGAAAAAGTGAGAAAAATACTATATTCCTTCAAAAAAAGACATGTTTGTTGATTTTGAATGCTTTTTGCTGCGTTGGTGTAATTGCTGCAGGGCGTTTCAATGCGAGGAGATACGAATAAATAAGTAAATTAATGTTTAATACATACGGCACTTTTCAACAGGTATGCATTTTCCTTTATCATCTCTTGCGAATCCAAACAGTAGCATTTGCGATTACACACAATATTCTTGATCGGGCAGTGTGTCTTGTTTTGTTTGTTAAGGGTGGCACACTCATTGTCGCAGGCAGGGCCACATTCAAAGTATTCATTCTTTGTTTCATCACACTTTTCTGAAATTTTTGGAATTTATCGTAACATTTCAGGCAGTAGAAAATTACCTTAAATTAATTATTATTAAGGCAAGTTCAGGATGAACACGAGGGTCTTCTAGCGCAAAATTATGTATATTTCGTGAATGGCCATTTTTTTTATCAAGCCTTTATTGCTGAAGAATTAAACACAAGTATAATCTAATAGTATTAAAAAAACTTAAATCTAACACATCGGGTTTTCCGGTTTAGTGATCAGCGTGTCCTGTGACACATAGGCCTCTTCCAGCTGTTTCCACTCATTTCTGTATCTAGCTTTTCTAGACCAGGTTGCCCCTCCAATTTTTCTTATGTCGTCTATTCATCTCTTTGCCTGTCTTCCCCTTTTCCTTTTGCAATCGCGTGGTTGCCACTCTGTTATATTTTTTGTCCATTTAAACTTACTATCTCTCGTCACGTGTCCTGTCCATCTCCATTTCAACTGTCTTACTTTCTTTATTATATGTTCTACTTTGGTTCTGGATCGTATTTCAACTGCTTTTAAACGATCTTTTTTAGTGACACCAATCATGCTTCTCTCCATTCCCCGCTGACATCATCTCAGTTTTAAAAGATGTTTTTGATTTAGGGCCCACGTTTGGCTCCCATACGTCAGGCAAGGTAAGACGCACGAGTTGAGGACTTTTCTCTTAGCTGCCATGGATAATTATTTGCTTTTGAGTATCTCCTTAAGTGACCAATATCTTTTCCATGCACAATCAACTATTCTTTCGATTTCCATGTCCGTTTGATCTCTGAATGAAATTAACTGTCCCAGGTACGTGTAGCTTTTGACGTATTCAATGTTTTCTTCATCTATTGTTATGGCTATTTCTGCCCTGTTTGTCATTACGTTTGTTTTAGATTTATTCATGGTAAGACCTACTATTCTACTAGCTTATGTTAACTGTTGTAACATATGTCGCAGTGTACTAGGGCTGTTAGTGATTAATACTAAGTCATCTGCAAACCTTAAATGGTTTAGTACTTCCCCGTTAATATTTATGCCTACATTTTCCCACTCTATGTTTCTAAATACACTTTCTAGGATTGCAGAAAAAAGTTTTGGGGACAACGGGTCTCCTTGTCTTACACCTTTCGCTATAGGGAACTCTTCGCCGGCTGTTTCCTATTTTATTTGTGCCGTGCTGTTCTTGTATATATTTTTGATTATACGTATGTATTTCTTGGGAATTCCTTGTTGAGTTAAAGCCTTCCAGAGTGACTCGTGCTTGATGGAATCGAACGCCTTGCTGTAATCCACAAATGCAATATACAGTGTTTTGTTGTATTCTTTGGCTTTTTCTATTAACTGTTTAAATACATGTATATGATCGATGGTTGAGAATCCCGCTCGGAAACCAGCTTGTTCGATTGGCTGTTGTTCGTCCATTATCCCTGTTAGTCTATTTAGAATAAATTTTGAAAATACCATATATATTTGACAACAAACTAATTGGTCTATAATTTTCGATGTTATCCCGATCCCCTTTCTTGTGTCAAAGGATAATTGTACTGTATTCGTGCCCAATCTACCCGTAATTACACAATAATTACGGGTAGATTGGGCACGAATTCTAAAGCAGGGTGAAACTTATCCAACCTCCTTATGGGGTCAGGGCAATTGCTGACTTTGATTTGGTCGACATCGGAAGTATTAAGTCTAATATTTTATTTTGGAAGTTTTTTTATGCAATTGAATTATTTTAAGTTATTTAAAGCTATAAAATCAAGTAGAAGATTCTTTACATTGCCAGTGCGACGTGCAGAGGGCAAGCACGAATCATTACCAATGTCAATATCATTAACGTTTATATTAAAATCTTGCAGACTAGATTACTAAAACTACTAGTAGACAAAATAACTAAAGCTAGCCTTAATAAAAACTACGTTTTATTTTTCAAAATATGTAAGGTGCTCCCAGTTCATGAAAAAAATAAGTTAAACATTTTATCCGAACAATTTAATAATGAATGTTACAAAGTGTAACGTAAGCCTATGCACCCAACCAAAACTTTTGTTTAGATAAACTCTAAACAAAAGTTGTTTGTTCTTTTTTCTACCTAAAAAAGCAAAAGAGTCATATTTTTATCGCGTTATTAAACTCTACTGATTTTAACCGAACTTTTAATGTTGACGTCCTAAAAAATAAACTTCCCAACACTAGTACCTACTGATCCGTAGGTGCCAAATGTGGTATATAATTTTAAATAATAAATTTGGAATAATTTATTATTTAAAATTTGGTACCTGCGAAAAATATCGATAGGTTCCGAATACCAAAACAAATGTCAGTTTAGTCTTACGAAATTAAAAATCAGGGCTCCGTACTTATTCTAAGCGTATCAGTAAAATGTAATCGACATCTATTTATAAATTTATCGGCAAGCAGAATCCGAAACGTAACTTTGCGATCTCAATACCAAAACTTGTTACGCACAGATAGAGGTAGATATAGGACTGCTTTGTTAAAGAAAAGTGCTTTTGGTATGCCACCGGTTAAATACCGGTTATTTTTAACCACATTCCTGATTCCTTAAAAGAGAAACCAAGTGACAACTTTCAAAAATAAACTAACTATACTTCTATTAAATAAATGTTACTAATCCGGGTCGGCATTTTCAGTGAATAAATTTTAGTTGTGTTGTGTATCAATGTTTATATGTTTTATGATAAATTGCATCAATATTTTCATTATAAAATGGTAGAATGTACAAGGATTCTTGGTCAGTGGGTCGTCTTAGGGGCGGTCTTAATATTAGTGTGTATTCTGATCAAATAAATAATATTCTATTCTATTCTAAGGGGCCTTCCTTCTAAATTGCGTCGATAGGTGATATCGCATACGTTTTTTTTAAGAAATTTTCAAATACAAATCGCGTTGAGTAATCAGGCAGTTCGCTTAGAGGCAGCTAAGATTATTTTTTCGTTCGATATTGAAAACCACTCTTGAACAAGGTATCGTAATGTGGGTTTTAAAATACCTACCTAGTGACATTGCATTCTTATGGGTACCCTACCCTTTATTTATATCAGAACCTGCTCTAAGCTCTACAGGATAAACTTGAAATAAAAATAAAGTAAAACGTAGAAGTTGACCTTGAGTTCCGTACGTGTTATTATACCTAGAACCTACGGAATTTGATCCTATTAAACTTCAGTTCCCTTCTTCTCTTGATACGAGTAAAACAAATGAGGAATAAACATCACAATAACATTTAATAAAATGAATTTAGAGGTGTTTAGTTTATTCATAGCGAGTAGCGAGTTGTTATCAATCGGACTCGAATAAAGTTATGCCAAAAATAATACACAAGAATGCATAGAATTTAAAAAATAAATAGGTATTTGGTTTAATATTTTTTATTCAGCATTTATTAATAAAGGAATAGAAGCTTATTTAGATCACGGTTTAATTAATTCAGATCTTCTTCTTAGCGTGTCGATGGCAAATATAAAAAGTTAAATATTGTGTTTGGCCCAGAATTCAGCCACGGCAATACCATTCGGTGACGCAGTCATAAGGTCTTCGTAAGTACAGGTGACAGGGCATGCTGCGCACTCCGTGAAATGGGCCATGGTCTGCGGAGAGATGCCGCACAAGCACTGAAGACTAGTGCCATCAGAGAAACCCCACCCGAGGAGGTTGTCCTTGCTGCGGCCAACCCGAGTGCGGAGTCTATTTAGGGTTTTCCAGGTCGACCACGGCAGAGTGTGCCCAGGAGGAAGGCTCTCCGATGGGCCAATAAAATTTTCAGGAGGCTTGAGTTTTTCTCGCCAAAGGTCGCATCTCGCTGAAGAGGAGTTGCCATCACATAGACCCACGCATCCTAGAAAACTTTTCCGGCTTTTTAGGCGCTGGGGCACCGAGGAGTAATTGTGCATTGGGTGGCGTGGGTCGTTTTCTAGTTTCGACCTCTCTGTGCGACTTGCTATAGTCCTGCGAATTTCCGGGGGCGCGATGCCGATAAGTGGATACAGCATTCGCACAGGAGTCGGTTTGAGGCAGCCTGTGGCAATCCGGCACGTCTCATTCAGAGCTGTATCCACTACTTTGGAGTGGGCAGAGCGGCTCCATACTGGACTTGCATATTCACCAGCGGACCAAGAGACAAACAGAGTGCCAAGCCAGTCGTTCGCAGGACTTGAGGAGACGCCCCCCATCTGGTGGACGTTAGGCGGCGAAGCAGGTTATTCCTTGAATACACTTTCCACTTGACATTCTCGCAGTTACTTCTGTAGTTAAGGGACCTGTCCAGAGAAATGCCGAGGTATTTTGGGTGGGAACTATGGAGGATTGGCACCCCCTGCCATGAAATGTTAAGCGTTCGGCCCGCTTGTCTATTATGTAGGTGAAAGGCGCACGACTGTGTTTTCGAGGGATTTGGCTTCAGTGCGTTCTCAGCATAATATTGGCTGAGATCTGAAAGGGCGGAGGAAAGATTAGCCTCAATCTCCTCAAAATCAGTAGCTTGGCAAGTTAAAGCTAGGTCGTCAGCGTATAGGAAGCGGGTCGTGTTACAACTCACCGGTTGGTCGTTGGTGTAGATGTTGAACAGCAGGGGAGCCAGAACGCTACCTTGAGGTAGACCATTCTTTTGGACACGCCACCTACTCCTATCATCCAGAAGATTCACTTGATATCGTCGGTTACTGAGGAGTTCTCTGAGAATTTTAATGAACTTTAGGTCCTCTGTTAAGTTGGTAACCTTCCATAACAAGCGCTGAATATTAACGGTGTCATAGGCTGCCGACAGGTCTACAAAAACTACACCCGTCACTTTCCTCGTTTCGAACCCGTCCTCGATATGTTGTGTGAGGTTGATGACCTGGCCACAACAACACTTACCAGGCCTGAATCCAGCTTGTTCTGGAATAAGTTTTGGGTCGACGAGGTCTGTGAGGCGGGCTAACAGTAGCCTTTCAAAAAGTTTGTAGGTGTGACAGAGGAGGGATATAGGGCGGAAGTTTTTTGGGTCGTCATGCGGTTTTCCTGGTTTGGGCACAGCAATAATCTTTGATTTCCTCCAAAGACGAGGTATATTTGCTGTCTCCAAACAGTGGTTAAAAAGTTGCAGCAACCACGAGACGGATACCGGACCAAAGTGCTTAATTTGTTCCACCGATATATCATCCACCCCAGAGGCCTTACCCCAGCTCAATTGTCGTATAGCTGAGATGATTTCCGTCAGTTTGAATGGGTCGCATACGGACTTAGCGGGTGAACAGGGGATACTAATTTTGGGAGTTCTGCCAAGGCGTTTTGCTGGTTTTCCGTTAAGAAGGAGTTGATGAGCCACTTGGTTAGCCGTAACTGAGTTAGGTGAATGAGCTGGAGGAGCTTCACTTGTAAGCTTGCGAATAGTGTTCCAGGCTTTTTTGCTATTGTGGGTCATGTCGATACTGGTGACGGTGTCCATCCATTTTTCCTGGCGTCGCTCACTTATCTGTGCCAGCAATTTTTCTCCAGCTTCAACTGTCTCTTCCGAGAAAGGGTCGTTGTCGTAGAGACGTTCGTAAGCTTGTAGGAGTTCACCGGATTCTGGAGATATGCCAGGAATGTACGTACCACATCCTCGGGGGATGCATTTTCGGGATATAACCGAAACTGCAGCCACGAATTTGTCGTAATTTTGTGGGGAAGGCGGGATGTTATGTAGTTCTTCGTCCACAGATTTCGAGAATTGTTCCCAGTCAGCTTTATGGTAGTTGAATCGGCGTTTGAATGGCATGTAAACAGGGCGAACGACGGACTGTACAGTGCAGAAGATTGGCCTATGTTGCGTTCGGGGGATTGGGCGGCACATAGTCTTTTTGGTCTGGGAACTGATACTTGAGCTAACAAATATAAGGTCCGGATTGTACCCGCGCTTCCATCTTCCGCTATTGAATGACGCTGGTTGTTTATGGTCATGGATTAAGGCCATATCGTGAGCTTCAGCCCAATCCTCAACAGCTTGGCCGTCTGAATTTTTAGAGCTATAGCCCCAGCTGGAACTATGGCTGTTGAAGTCACCAACTACTATTTTTGTGCGCTGAATGTCAGTATCAGGTGTTTCCCATTGAAACGGAATGCCTGGGGGTTTATACACCGATGTTACTGTGCAGTTACCAAGGTCTAGTGAGATAATTTCTACGTTGTTTACACTAGAGCATTTTGTAGCAATAACACTTACGCCGGGAGCAACAAACACTGCGTTACCGTGCTTCGGGTGACAGATCTCGGCGACAAGTGACAGTCCAGGAACGTGAGGCCTGCCCTGCGTGGAATCCCGATGGGTCTCTTGAACACATAGAATGTCACAGTGCGTCTTGCGGGACAACTCAGAAAGAATTTCTGCTTTGTCCCGAGAGAACCCTTCGATGTTAATCGAGACTACACACAAGGCCGGTTTTGTGAGTGGATTGTTTGGACCCGAGAAAGGCCGATTAGGGCTTGTATTTGCCATCGTGGTGAAAGGATTAGCCAGTCGACAGAAGTCGACTGCCCAGGGTGCGCCGGACGTAGCAGAAGGTCGGAAAGTACGTCACTCGGGGAGGCTCCTTTCTTGCACCCCATTAATTCAGATAAAACAATGTTAGTGGCATCACATTATTTAAATTACTCACATTATTTTAGACAGTTCGTAAAAGTACCCAATTTAAATTATAACACAAAAGAAGGAAATGCTGTCCATAAAACCGTATCAACGATCAAGATAGCACAAAACAAAAGGAAACGCACAAGAAAGTAAATTACCTACCTTGATTAAAAGCACATCAAGAGTTCATTCAAGGGATGACCCCTTGCATCTTATCAATAAAAACACGCGTGAATAAAATAACAATGTAAAAGTAAAGTCAACAATTTATTTGATAAGGGAACCCTAAAAACATTATAAATGGCATGAGTAATGAACCTCCGTGTGTAAGACCTCAGAACTCGTTGAGACTTCAAGATGTTCAGATTGCTTGTGTTGGTCACCTGCTGTGTCGTGCTATGTGCTGGATATAAAACAGGCAAGTAAGCTCTTATTATTTTAATGCAAAAATGATTTTAAAAAGGCTCCTAAACTAAGATCCTGCCAGTTTTCAATAAAATGATTATTTTGTCGCAAAAACCAATTATATAGGTATCGCCAGATTCAAGAGTTTGTTTATATTCTGAAAAAGACTACTGTACCTTGCCTGTTTGTGCACTTAATCTATCTTGTGCTTACGTCATCAAGCGGAAGAAAAATAACCTTGAAACTCACTGCGCGACCACAGAATTTAGCATTTGTTTATAATTTATTAATATTTTGCAACGGCAAAGGTTACACGAGTTATTTATGCATCGTTGTGTGGCTTTTGGAGTACACAAAGGCCCAGATTTTGTATCCGTAGTTAACTCAAACACCAACCTAACCAATGGTTTGAAATTTCGGTAAAATATTTTTTTCATCTTTTTGGCTTCGCAAATGGTCAAATAAGTTGAACATTTAATTACTTCACTATTTATTAGACTAAAAACTAATGAATAAACGCGTTTTACCGTAATTTGAAACCATTGGTTAGCATATTTAACCGTTGGTTGAGTTAACTACGGATCAATAAACTGGCCCTTAATCAATAAACATAACGAAGGAAGGTAAATGCAACAATAGCACACCCACATTTCGTTAGTTATGTTTATCTGCCCGACCCGGGAATCGAACACAGGACCCTAAGCTCAGCGGTAGCTCTTGCAACCACTACATCAACGACATGGCTCAATCGTTTTCATGCAAAGAAATTACCGTAGTCTAGCGATACTGACTAACCACTCCGACTGTTTTATAATTTAAAGAAGGATGTATGCCTACACAAATTTTTAGGGTTCCGTAAAACAAAAGGTAAAAAAGGAACCCTTATAAGATCACTCTCTTGTCCGTCTGTCTGTCCGTGTGTCACCACCGATTTTCTCAGGAACGAGTGGCAAAAAGTAAGGTCTAAAGTCAGTCCAGCACAAATAATGGAAAAATGCCAAAAAAATAAAAATGTTGACAATTAAAGGTTGTCCACATACATACATAGTTGACGCCACCCTAAGTACGGAACCGTTCGTGCGCGAGTCCAACTCACACTTGGCCGATTTTTAATTTGTAAAAGAACATTTTTATTTTTGTACTGAACATTTCACAACAGTGGTTAAAGGTAAAGTACAGTTGTTTTATTTATCGTACTACTGGACACGAGACAGTTCCCCCGTAGCGTAAGTACTGCCCCTTTGCTACTTAGCTTGGTTTCTTGGGTTCGATTCCCAGGTCAAGAAAAGTTTTTTTTTTAAATTAAATACAATAATATGCTCGCGCTTGACCACTATCACACCTGATAGTAAACGATGACGTGGTCGACGGTGAAGCACGCTTCATTCGATGACTTCTCCCGCTCTGGGTAAAGCGGGAGGGCGCGTCAGACTTTTACTGACTCAAACCCAAACGTGTTCCTTCAGTTGCTTTTGCCAGGGCCGCGGTATCTCTCTTTCAAATTTACTCGCGACCCAGACAGGCGAAGCACGCTTGCCTAGAAGTAACCTATACACTCTTGACTTAAATACCCCTAGATTTTAGCTATCGGGAATCACAGACTCTTGCAGGGAATTCCACTCCTTAGCTGTACACATAATAAAAGTATTCCCAAAACGTTTAGTGCGTATGAGTCTTTGTGGTTTTTGTAATAGGAATTTCTCCGTAGCAGAGACCCGTGTCTGGAAGTTGTTGGTGTGACACCTATATATTTCTCGATAAGCATATACCCACCATAAAGCTTTTGGTTCTGCGTCACACCTCTCTCCGGTCGTGTAGAATTGCCGTACTATCGGACTACGGTAGTAAAGGAACACAGAGAGTGTTGAATAACCCTTAATGTTACAGGCATATTCGTTCGTTTTAGGGTGGGTCGTATAACAGCTATTACCGACTGTTATTCTCCCAATCTATTCTATACATGTAATAAATCTGTAGAAAAGTCGATTTTGAAAATAAAAATATTTACAAAAAAAAATGTGTTAAAGGATAACTAACAGAACCCATTTCAAGCATTTTTGACTGTACAATGTACGGAATGTACCTACTAAAATACAATGTACCAAACCAATGTAGATATCTTGTATATTTGAATATGTACGTAACTTGAAGTGTTACTTAGTTTTTGTTTCATCACAATCGGTTTACTCTATCAAAAGATAAATATGAATTTAAAGTGTTCAAGAAGTAAAATATCACAGCACACGCAATTCAGATACTCGGAGAGTTGAACTCCATATTAGATACATTATTTATAGGCATTGTGTATTTGACGACATTTTATGAATGGTAGTGTTAAGATTCGCCGCGGAAGTATGACCCTAGAAATAAAATTGATGGGTAGATAGGGTAGGGTAGGCAGTTGACGGAAGCGAAGCCGCGGGCACAGGTTTTTCTGATGGATAAGCTATATCTCTGTCTGCATGAAAGAGTAGCAAACATCTATCCATCCTCACAAACTCTCACGTTTATAATAGTAGTAGATAGGAATGTAGACCGGGTGGTCATTTATGTTAATAGAAATTAAACGCTCACTTCACCTAAGTTTTCAGTGATATTTTAAAAGCACAGCATTACAAAGCTGCAACTTAGCAACTGATTTTTCATCCATATAACAACAACAAAGAACTAAAATAGATATCACTATTTACTTTTAATACAATTTAACTAACATGTCTTTTTAGAAAAATAAACAAAACACGCCCAGAAAAAAGTTACTTACGTGTGTGCTCATTGTGTTTTCACGATCAACGAAATACGAGATGTCTCAGAATGGGGAAGTACCTTACCAAGTTACCTACACTATCTTTATGCTAAATAATTCTTTCTCTTTCTAATTTATACTTTTTCCGCTGCTTCTATCTATTATGTGAAAAGTTATACTTAAAAACCTTTTCGGGTTCCAAAGTCATAATTTTCTTGATCCTGTCCCATGTTGCTTGAGCTTAAACGTCACGCTGTTGTTAACTCCCTTTTCCTTTATATCGCACTAACCACAAAGCATTTTTTTTTTGGCCTCCTTTTTAGGGTTCCGTACTCAAAGGGTAAAAACGGGACCCTATTACTAAGACTTTGCGGTCCGTCTATCTGTATGTCTGTCTGTCACCAGGCTGTATCTCATGAAACTTGATAGCTGGACAGTTGAAATTTTCACAAATGATGTATTTATGTTGCCGCTATAACAACAAATACTAAAAACAGAATTAAATAAATATTTAAGTGGGGCTCCCATACAATAAAAGTGATTTTATTGCCGTTTTTTGCGATAATGGTACGGATCCCTACGTGCGCGAGTCCAACTCACACTTGGCCGGTTTTTTAGTATCCATATACATATTAATATTTAATAAACTTCTTCTCTCTTCTGTTACTTGTGAATTTTGCTATAGTGTGTATCGTACTAAATAAATTATTAATTTCTTCTTTAGTGCTTCTTCTCATACTTTTGTATTACATTTTCAGCATGTGGAAGAATCAAAGAAAATCATTCGTTAAGTGCAACAGTGCTCTCTAGATGAGCCTTGCAGTAATTGCACTGAATTAATGTACAGCATGTAAGTATAGAGGTTTATTATGAAAATGTGTGATATGGAGGGATTCCTCAAGAACTGTTGAGGCGATTGTATCAAGATTGATCAATATAGTAAGTAGATTCATATCTAAGTAAGCGAGGTAAGATAAACTGGTGAATATTAAATAATCGAATAACAGAGACTCTGACATACAAAGTGTCAAACAGGCAGCGTTGGCGACTGTCGAAATCCCAATGTAACGTCATATCGCTATTCCCTGGCTATCCCATATATTTTTGACATTTACCTATCGTTATCGCCACGCTTTTATTGATAGAATTTCATTTGTCTAGAGCCTCATGTAGCACTTGCAAGTAGCTTTACCCGCGGGAAAGGCGCATATTATACCACTGGGAAGTTCTACCAGTGTTAAAATATATATTTGATACTCTCACAACAAGACCTTTCGTTTAACTTTTCGTTTTTTTCGAATTTTCTAGTCCTATCTCCCGTCATATCCTTCGAATCGAACCTAACCTGTGCAAGACGGATAAGCTAAATTTTCTTGAAATATGCATCCGGGGTATGCATAACTAATAATGGCTTCTATTTTACAATCAAGGTTTTATAGCATTACTTTAAGTAATTACTTATCTATCATTTTCAGCCATGTGAGGCCAACGAACACTGCGTGAGGTGATCCATGCGAAAACATCTGCCACACGCTTCACCTACAAAAGAAGGCTGGCTACTCTCCGCGTGAGTGCGACTGCGATGATGGGTACGCAAGAGTTGACGATGGAGTTTCCATAACTATTGAAAATGGCCGTACAGAAAATATTATTTAATGTCCTTTGTTTCATAGGAGCATGATCCAAGACAGAAATATCTCTAATATCGCCAAGAAGATACTCTTTATAACTCTGGTATTCTCGATATTTCTTTACAGATGCGAATCTTGGGCAATTTGTACGGTGAGACGAAAAAATATTAAGTGGTGCTGAAGAAAAATGTTGCGCATACCATGAACAGCAAAACGCACTAATAAAGTCCATTCTCGATCAGTTGAACATCAAAACCAGAATCTCAACGATCTGCTGCGAATAAGTGCTAAGTACCGGAGACAACCAAATAACCTGGAAAAACCCGTTGTAGTCGGAAGACTGGACGCAAAAAGGCCTCAGTTGTGAATGTTCACCTACTTGCTGATCAGAACAGATCAGGGTGATAACAGGATTCATGGTGACAAAACTGCCCTGAGAAGAGTCGAAGCCAGAGTATCTTATAAGCAGCTTATCAGTAAACCTGTCAAAGCCTGCGCCTTGGAAGCAAACTTTGACAGATCCACCAATTAATTACCTTCAGCAATGAAAACAACGATTATGAAGAAGACAGTTTCCTAGGAAAATAAAAACACTGGAATTGGTTAATAGAAATGTTTAATTAATACTTTTTATGACTTAGGTGATTTCCCATCCGCAAAATATTTCATCCCTTGATGAAACGTTACCCTTTTAAAATTGTTAGGCGACGAATCATCCGCAAGCTCGGATGAGTCGTCGCATAGTCATATTGATGTGGTCATATCGGCCAAATAGATTATTCTGAGACTTATTAACAGTCTACCCTCAGAAATAAATAATTTTATATCAGATAAAAATGACAAATTTAAGCTTAAACAATATTACTTAAGTATTAATAAATTAATGTAATATTATTATATAATAATAATTATATTAACACCTCTACATTAATACCAACTAGTTAATAGTAGTTTATGCAATGGTCATATGATAGGGGTTATTAAAACACGAGCGTGGGTTTTATCACATGAGGCGAAGCCGAATTCTCATTGCGCATGACAGCGCACCACGCGCCTCCATAGACGTGACACTACTTTTCGACAGTAAGTCAAGGAGCCAATAAATTAAAAAGTAAAAGTGTGCTATAAAAATTAAAAAGTTATTTTATGATGCAGTTGTTTGAAAATCGAAGGAAAATGTTGCACTGTTTTTTTTTTAATTTTACCCATCCACGAATATAAAGTCCATGTTTATTAGTACATTAATGCAGAATTCAGTAAGTAAGCCTTCCTGGCCAAGTATGAGTCAACCGCTTATATACGAGGCCAGGATGGCTTTTTTACTGGTTGAGGCTTGTATAATGCTTTTCTCAAAAATTAAAGAAAGTTTAACAACAAATTCGTTTAATTAATATTGAAGGTTACATTCATAAGTTGTTTTTAATTACTGATAGATATTGTGATCGATTTACCGGGGGCATTTGTACTTGTTTGTGGTACATCTTAATTAACGGACTCAAAAATATATCTATCTCATAAAATGACATACCAAAAAGAGAGATTGATATATATTTGGAGCCTCCCTCCTATAACCATGTTATAATGGCTAAACTCTAATCTGTGTCTGGCTGGTACTATGTTTTTTTTTCTAAGCAGATCTAAAGAGGATGACCTACTGTCTAGAGATGGGCGTTTTCGGTTTTTTGCACAAACGGTTATGTAACCGATGTACAGTTTTCATCACGATATCGAAAACGGTTTTCAGATATCGATATCATTTAGTATAGTTTGTATAAGTTAAAATGTTATTTAAATGAGCAAACTAACAAGGAACGCGAAATAATACTTAGAAAGAAAGGTAGCGCATATGGTTCCTTTCGTTTGTGAAGTTTGCGTTTTGTTCGTAGTTCGTACGTTTTCGCATTTTTACGGTTTTAAGTTTTGACTTATTCGCTCTCGCACGCTAGTAAGGTTTTCATTAGATACAGTTTAATGAAAATCCCTACTACTGTCCAGTAAGTAAATTACATACTTACTTAAAATCTCGCTTCTTACTGGACAGTTGTGAATAAGTCTCCGGTAGAGTTCACTTTCTGGATACTTTTTAGAGATGTTATGACAACATTACATACCATTTTTGAGAAAACAATATTTTTTGAATTCATAATTGGAACATTACGTTGTGAGTGTAGATAAAGACCTAAATATTATGTTTTAGTAGATTATTGCATCGAGCACAAAGTAATTTATTATTGCACCGAGTGCCTGATTTAGAGCCCGAGCGTTAGCGAGGGCTCTAATCTAACAGGCACGAGGGCAATATAAATTACTTAAGGCGAGGTGCATAATCTGCTTTTCTTTCAACTATTACCTATAGGAATAGTAGATAAAAGAAACTCATATCAAACAGTTAAAATAGAAGTTTAATTATTGAAATTAAAAGTTATACTTGAGCAATTATTAAACGTAAGGTTAAGTTTTGTTGGGCAAATTTATATTTGTTTGTTTAACTTGGGACTGAATAATATTATCAGACGAGTTAGATGGGCCTGGCTGATTTGTTACAATGAAGTCGTTATCACGGGAAGTAGATGGGCGCGGCCACGGGCGCGGCGATGTCGAAAATCACTTTTTTAAATTTCTTTCATTTTTAAATCAGAGTTAGCAGCAATCATTTTTTAAATTTGGAACAAGTAGGATAGAAACGAATAATACGTACGTAAAAAAAAAGTATTGATATCGGCTGGCTGAATAGGGCTAATCCATTGAGATTGGCACCTTTTGGTGCGATTAAAAAAAAAAACTGTGCAATAATGAAATTTCATACATTTTTATTGCTCTAGAGCAATAAAGACTCGCTTTGTACTGAGTTTTTAGTGTGATTGTGATGAAATTAAAGCATAGTGGGAAGAAAAAGTTTTTAATTGTCATCGACAATAGCGTTTACTATTGTATAGTTTTCTATAACTGTCTTCCTTAGGGAATCCTGTTACGATAGCATGTATTTTGCTTTTAGCGTTTTTTAAACATACTGATAAACTCATAATAGCATAAGTTTAAACTTTAGTGGTTTTTGGTTGCTATTAAAGGTCTATCCACACATATCAGGGCCGTTTCTGGGACGTGGACGGACCGTGCTCCGTCAGGGGCTCAAAAAATATCGGTGTGTACATTTTATATTAACTCGTTCACACACGTCCGTGCACGGGCCAATGACGGAGCTTCAATGCCTGGGCACGGCCCTTGAACGTCCCGGGCACGGCCCTTGCACGTCCCGGGCACGGCCCTGATATGTGTGGATAGACCTTTAATACAAATAATCCTGTTCTCTTTTGTATAATTGATAAATAAAGGAAAAAAACTTGCATTTGGAGTGTCCCTTACAAACATACATTCCAACTGCAAATGTACTCATATTTTTTACATCAGCAGTTCCCGGAAGACTCAACTTTTGCGCTGTAACTAAATATATTCTATCTCTGTATCTGTCATTCCGTGTTGAACTTGATGTTCTAATCTAATATGCCCTTTTCAGACCGCATATGTAAGGAAAATGAAAAATGGTCAGACTGCAGGAGCTCTTGCCCACCAGAAATATGCGCCTCTCTCGTGACGAAGTTCTTTTGTGACACCAGCGTACCTTGCGATACAGGGTGTGTGTGTGAAAAAGGCTTTTTAAGAAAATCTCTCGACTCTCCGTGTATACGAGTATGTCAATGTCCTGAAATGGAGTATGCACCTGCTTGTAGTAGTCCGTATATAATATAATTTCACTGTTCGATTGATAGAAAACAAAATGCATTTAACTTTTACAATAGAAAAAGAAACAATAAAGCATCTTACAATTTATCGTTGTTTTATTTGCTTTACTTTTGCGTTATTATCACACTAGGTATCATACTAATATTACATATAAAGGTGAAAGTTTGTGAATGTGCGTATTTTTATGTTTGTTACTCTTTCACGCAAAAACTACAGAATGAATCTGGATGAAATTTAGCACAGAGGCAGATTATAGTCATATATAGCACATTGGATACTTTTATCCCGGAAATATATTCTCTCGGGTTAATATTCGAGTGTCACGTGGACGAAGCCTCTGGCAGTAGCTAGTAGGAAATAAAAACCGGCCAATTGCGAGTCAAACTCGCGCACGAAGGGTTCCGTACCATGGCGCCGCCTCAAAATGCTAAACTTATTTTTTTTTTATTTTTTTTGTGGTTTTTTAGTTCGTTATTTCGTCGATATTTTTTTTGTTATAAAGGTTTTTTTTCGGTTTTCAGTTTACTTAATTTCAACAAAATCGGTTCACAATTGAAAATTCAGTGGGAAAACTAAATTAACAATAAAACCATTAGGGGTGGATTTTATTTTTCAAATTTAAATTGGACCAACTTTTGAGGTACTACTACTATTTCCAATAAAATAATTTTGGAAAACAGAAAATACACATCGAATTGAGAACCCGCTTCTTTTTTTTTCGTCGGTAAAACACTCAATACATTTTTCCCGGGAATTCTCATGCTCAGCGCTTGCGATCACTAGACCAACTAGGACATATCTACACATGCCGATATATGTAGATATATATACTAGTTGGTCCTGTTACTTTTATCCGAATGGCAATGTAGGTGGAATAACTCCATCAAGGGCCGACACCTCCACCATTTTTTTCCATCCGTTCGCGTGCGGCTGGCCAGGAGGTGGCTGGAGGTGGATCACTGTGTTGCCCAATTTCTTACAGGGCATGGTAACTTTAAAAGTAAATTATTTTCCTTCAAGCTCGTTGCCTCGCCTTTATTTCAGTGTTCTACATCTGACTGCGAATATGTACAATCAGCACATCTTATCTTATGGTAGTGTAATTTTAGGCAGAATGAACGCAATTCTATGTTGAATAATGTACAGGCTGCATCAGGAGTTGTTTACTATACGGACCTTATGGAAACTAAAACAAATTTCCGTGCATTCAAGCGTTTTTGCCATACATATTAATGGAAACAAATATAACAGCTCACAATGTTAGGACCCATTAACATTAATGCTATAGTTATTTTTACCCGTGGTGCTAGGCAACTGGGCTTATCCCAGTTGTAAACGACCCTTTTGTTCCTATTGGCCTTGTTTGTTCTGTCTCCTGCTTGATTTCATTCTCCGGGACTTCGTCGAGCTTCATTGCCTCGGTGCTTTTCTGATGTTCGCCACTGTTGATTCTGGCTTTCAGGAGTTGCAGTGGTTTGGGAATAGTGCGGTGTGACGGCCTCAAAAAAAATATATTAGCTCTGTTCCCTGATAGAATCGACAAAGTTGTGGGTAATATCCACATTCACCTTTTTGATAGTTTTGTTTTAAATCTAAATTTTATTGCTATCGACCGAGCAAGACACGGGTGAGTATGAAAAAACACGTGATAAATGTGAAACTTCTTAAAAAAAAAGGACATTTATTGTAGGAGCAGAAAGTAGATTCTTCTCTCTCATGTAACGAAATATGACACAGTGTAACGCTTCTTTGAAAGATATCAATTCTCGACCAATTATCGAAACGCCGCTTAAATAGTTTCACTTCAAAAAGAGAGTATGCGCAATGAGCAAATCTTAGAACACTTTGTTTTAGCTTACCTATAGTTCTGCACAAATTAAACTGACACTCTTTTTTCAGAACTAACCTGTGAGGAAAATGAAGTGTATACCGACTGCAAAAGACCTTGCCCACCTGAAATATGCTTTACGCTCATAGTTCAATTCAGATGTGATGGGCATCAACCCTGTGAGAAGGGATGTAAATGTAAGCCTGGCTTCTTGAGGGAAGATGACGATCCTCCCACTCCCTGTATTTCAATATGTCAGTGTCCTGAGAATAAGAATTCAACTGACTGTAAGGTTTAACAAGGAATTTTAAAATTGGACTGATAAATTAAAAACCTTATTGTATTATAAATTAATAAACGTTTAAATGTACTTCTTGTAGTTTTATTTTTACTTCTTCGAAGTACACATACTCTTTTACTTACCTTTTTTAAGGAGTTGGCACGACCAAATGAATAGGACATGATTGAAAGTATTTGGCCCCATGTAACAGAAGGAAAACAAGAAGGTCTTTCGCAATTCAAGTTGTATAAGACTGCCCTTCTGTGATCAGTGCTTCAGCGAAATTGGGAAACTCCTTATCGAACACTTATCGAATAGGACTCAAAGGCCTAGAGCTACGTTTTCCCTTAAAAGCACACTTTGCAGAGGAATCTGTGAGAAGACGTGAATGCAAACTACTTTTTAATACCCCTTAAACTAAGTACACTAGCTTTAAATGTAGGTTTCTGCCTACCATTTACCAGATTATTTCATTGTAGTAAATTATTAATCGCAAACCTCATTTCAGAACCCAGATGTGGCGAAAATGAAGAATACACAGACTGCAAGGAATCCTGCCCTCCCGAAGTATGCTTCTCGATTTCAGCCTTTTACGACTGTTCAGATGCAGAGCCTTGCACGAAGGGATGTGCTTGTAAGCCAGGATACTTACGGAAGAATACGGACTCACCCTGTGTACCGACGTGCAAGTGTCCCCAGCGGGTAAATGCACCGGAATGTATAGCTAAGGAGCAAGAGACATAAAATAAACTGAAGAGGAACACGAGACATACCAGTGGACTTCAATTTTGAAATGTATGTGTTTAACTTTCGGTAGAGGTTAGGATAATTCAGAAGAGGGAAGCAAAATATTAAATAAACATTTGTATCGAAAACCTCTAGTTCTTTTTAATTTTCCTATGATAATCCACACCTTTAAATAAAATCTAAAATCAATTTTTTTCTTTTAAATAAACCCTGGAAGTACTTTGCAAAAAACTCCACGGACACTCTTTTCCATCAGTTTTAATTGCAAGTATTTGGTTTGCATTGAAAAATACATATATGTGAGAATGATGTAAAAAGACGTGCACGTGAGAGCGTCTAGAGAAACAAACAATTAAAACAAAAACAGGCCGAGGCAGCTAAGCAAACACACAATAAAAGTAATAGGTATGCAAACTCTATGATCATCTCTCGCGTACATGGGTACGGAGACCACACGGACCACACGGAGTGCCATACCTACTGCTACTTTGATGATGGCATCAAAGTAGCAGTAGGTATGGCACATCGTGTAATATCTATGCTGCTGGTACCTCTGTTTGATCATGCTCTAGCTAGGGTTTTCTAGGGTACCCTTGTGGAGACACCATCTATTTCTTATTACAATAATTCAACAAATTTTCGTGCAGTCGCGATGAAGGCTGGTTTTCTAACAAAGCAAACGATTTTACTCTGTACGTTTTACATACGGAACTGGTTTTCTTATTATAGCTTACGTAGGGCCACTTCCTTGTGGTTTTCAAAAAAACTATTTGCTTCCAAGTGATGATTTATTAATTATTTTATAAGTGGTTACGTAGATATGGGTACCTATCTACGTTTATTAATATCATCGTGGTTGTTTTCCGTAAATATAGAAACAGGTTTGATAAATAAATCAAAAGATAAAATGTTGCGGTCAACGACTGTTGCCATGCAAAATAGGCGTCTTAAAGTTGAGAGGTACTGATGAGGAAATGGGATCGCAAATCAAATCAAATGAAAATTTCTTTATTCAAGTATGCCATTAAGCGGCACTTATGAACGTCAAAAAAAAATTACAAGTATTGATTCTACCGTCAGACATCCAACTGATTCTAAGTAAAAGTTTTAATTCGAGGTTTGGCTCTCGCCTATTTCCTCCTCCAATATTGCACTAATTTAAAAGATATTCCACAAACTGAATAAGAAAAATATATACTGTACCCCTATGTTTTCCTTTGTAACCGACTTACCAAAAAGGAGGAATTTTCTCAATTCGACCGTATTTTCTTTTTTATTTGTGTTCGCGGATAACTTCGTCGTTTATGAACCGATTTGTATGATTCTTTTTTTGTTGGAAAGGCGATATCCCAAGTGTAGTTCCAGAGAAATCTCGAACTCCTTAAATATTATAGGCATACATATAGCGATTTATCAACAAGGCAATGATTTACACTCAGAAAGTGTAATTTGGTGCAATGGAACTTATGAAGAAGACCACAGATGGCCACTGGAACTCCTTAATGCCAAGTAGGTATGTCACGGGTATAAGTTATATCGAATAGCTAACCGACTATGATGAAGAAAATTCTTATAAATAAATGGTACTGATGAAAATGGTAACATCGAACTGATCCGATGATGAAGCGGGAAAGTAGGCATTGGAACTACGAAATAAAAAAAAAGATCCTAGTCGTGTTTGGGCTTATTGGAATCATCATGAGATTTACTTTGGCAAAACATTATTTTCGAGTTATTTGGATACCTCCAAATAACTTGAACTAAACTGAAAAGAGATAAATAATAAACTTTTTAACAAAAAAATCAAACTGACTTCCAAAACAAAACACTACAAAGCGAAACATAACTTTGTTTTCCGAAGTCTTAATTCTATATTTTTGTTTTGGAAGTCGAATATTTGGCAAAAACATATTTATAAATGTTCACAACTGAAATTAGACAGTTGAATAAATAATAAATAATACTTAGGTAATTTAATTAATATGTTAATTATATACCTCATAGCAACGCTAGAACTAATGGCCCGATCGCAAAACTTGTTCTTATTTAATTGCTCTATTGATAGAAGAGGAACCCTAAATACAACAGTATAAATAAACAGAATCAAGCCTTAGTTTATCAATACACATCGAGTCGTCAACATGTTTAGATCATTTGTTGTGTTGTGTATCTGCTGTGTGGGGTTCAGTGTAGCTGCAGAGTTACCTAAGGTTGAGGATTCGCAAAAGGAGCCACAGCAAGGTATATAATCACTAATAATGACCATAATATATCCATCATCACCTTCCTAGCCTTTTCCCAACTGATTAGGCATCCTAGACTAACCAGAAGCAGCTGAATACCAGTTAAAAGTTTACTTATAGTATTTTATATAGTAATATAATTTGTACATATTTATATTTTAATATATAATAGCAGCTTTTTTTATTATATTTTTTTTCAGTCCATCGAAAGGTTGTCTGTAAGATATCGCAGTCAGCGATATGATCGCCCTTGTACTCATAGAAATAAATTTTCTTGTAAAACAGATGTGTATCTTTTTTGGTGTACAATAAAGCACATTATATTCTACCAGTATTTTAAATTTAGCGACTGCTTAACTGACCTCTACAATCCAGTTCTGGTTATAGTAATTATGTTCTTATTATGATTGTCCATTGCCCTTCGTTTTTAATTTAATTGTATTCTGTTTTTCAGACAGTAAATGCCCAGTTTTCGAGCAATGGGACAAATGCGCGAACGCAGTCTGTAGAGCAGAATTGTGTTCTCAGAAAGGATTGACAGTACCTTGTCCGTCAGTTACACAGTGCAATCCAGGATGCCTATGTACATTTGGATACTTGCGAAACGAAGATGGAATTTGTATTCCTGAATTAACCTGTCCTCCAGGTAAGAAAAGGCTTAAATCTGTTTTTATTTTTTAGGGTTCCGTACCCAAAGGGTAAAAACGGGACCCTATTACTAAGACTCCGTGATCCGTCTGTCTGTCTGTCTGTTAGTCTGTCCGTCTGTCACCAGGATGTATCTCATGAACCGTGATAGCTAGACAGTTGAAATTGTCACAGATGATGTATTTCTGTTGCCGCTATAACAACAAATACTAAAAAAAGAATAAAATAAATATTTAAGTGGGGCTCCCATACAACAGTGATTTTTTTGCCGTTTTTTACGATAATGGTACGGAACCCTTCGTGCGCGAGTCCGACTCGCACTTGGCCGGTTTTTTATATCCTTCTTTTCGGCATAGGTTGGGGCTGCCAGAGGGGGTTATATTAATCAAGAGTATTTGTATTTTTTTTTCGCTTTTAGTGATAAGGCCGCCCATTGTGTCACCCAGTGTAATGTTTTCTTCGTCTATATATTCTGTAACTTATATGGTGTACATAATAAAGAGTATTCTATTCTATTCTATTCTATTTATCAAAATGATGAAAGTTAAAATACTGAACGATCCCAAATGTTTACATAATGCCGAACATTCATATTATGATTTAAATTCAAAATGTCTAAAGTCGGAATAAAATACAATAGAAATATTCAAGTTAATATACAATAAAAATACTTTGAATCAGGGAAAAGTACCCCATAGAGAAATTTCGTCCACTTTTATCACAACCATTTAACTGTATTGTGTTTTTCAGACTATGATTGCCCAATGTTCGAGAAATGGGACAATTGCGCGAACGCAGCCTGTAGAGCAGAATTCTGTACTCAGAAAGGATTGTCTGTGCCATGTCCGTCAGTTTCGGGGTGCGATGCGAGGTGCCTATGTCAAGATGGATACTTAAGAGACGAAACCGGCATTTGTGTTCGTGAAGAAAATTGTCCTATTAGTAAGAATTAATAAAAGGCTTAATCCGTTTTGGTATTTTTTTCTGGCCTATTATTTGGTACATCTGCAGGTGTCGTGTACGTTTATGAACTTGTTGATATTATGTTCTAATGTGCCATTGAGTATGAGGTCGATTCCCGTGTCGGGCAAATTGTTATTGAGTTTTATAATTTTATACATAATTACATTTATAATTATATAACTGATGAAATGTGGGTATACTATAGGTGCACCTCTGCCTACCCCTTCGTGAATTCAAGCGACATGTAATAATTTAAAATACTGAATGGTTTGATATTTGAAAAGGCGCATTACTTTGTGTAAATTATTTCATCACCACTGCTCTCAAAACGGTGAAGAAAAACATCGTGAGGAAACCGGCATGTCCTAGAACCAAAAATTCGTAGATATGTGACATCCACCAACCCGCACTGGGCCCGCGTGGTGGATAACGACCCATTCCCTCTCACAGAGAGGAGGCCTGAGTCCCAGCAGTTGGAACATTAATAGGCTGATGATGTGATGTGAATGAAATAATAATAAATATAATAGCTATTGACTGAACTCGACATATTGTATTTTATAACCTACTTATAGTCCTACTATGCTATTAATATTATAAATTTGAAAGTTTGGATGGATGGATGTATGTATGTTTGTTACTCAGTCATGCCAGAACGGCTGAACGGATCTAGATGAAATTTGGAACAGAGATAGATTATAGTTTGGAATAGCACATAGGATATTATTTATCACGGGACTATGCTCCCTTGGGATATTTTTTTACTTTCGTGTGGGTGAAGCCGCTGGCAGAAGCTAGTATAAAATAGTTGATGCTAGAAGATGATCAAACAGAGCAAAATGCAGCATCATCATCATTGCAGCCGAAAGCCATCCACCGCTAAAAATAAGCCCCCCCTCTTTATGTTCATACCATTTGTTTGGGACAATCCCACAGCAATATTTAATTCCCTAACCACTGCCAAAACACCAGAATCAACAGACGTGACCAACAGAAAAACGCCGAGACAATGAAGCTCGATGAAGTGAATTCGCCGGGAATTAAACTAACTGTAAAAAAATAACTGAAATTAATCAGAAAAGAATAACGGAGGGGTAGCAAAAAAAACATAATTTCGACTTCCCTCCATAACAAGCAGGAGACAGTATAAACAATGTCAATAGGCACAAAGGGTCGTTTACAACTGGGATAAGCCCAGTTGCCTGCACCACGGATACAATTTATCATAAATATTAATGGGTCCTAACATTGTGAGCTGTTATCATCATCATCATTTCAGCCGAAAGACGTCCACTGCTGGACATAGGCCTCCCCCAGGCGTCGCCACATTGACCCATCCCGTGCGTCTCGCATCCAGTGCCTTCCCGCAACCTTAACCAGGTCATCGGTCCACCTAGTGGGAGGCCTTCCACTTGATTTGGCAATTCTTCGGGGTATGTATTCTTGTATCATGTGTAAATAAAAAACATTGTTTGATGCAAATATTTGATAAAATACTTTTTATACCTCCTCCATTTTGTCCTTACTGCAACCGAAAGTACATACAGTAACATACATTTAAAAATTAAACTTTACTGGTATTTCTCGTGGTCCTTATTATTATCCTTGTTTAGTTTGCCCCTTTTACTTACAATGCGGTGCATTCTCCATCTGGGGACACTTGCACGTCGGTACACAGGGAGAATCCATATACTTCCGTAAGTGCCCTGGCTTACAAGCACATCCCTTCGTGCAAGGCTCTGCTTTTGAACAGTCGAAGAAGGCTACAATCTGGTTACACACTTCGGGGGGGGGGCAGGATCTGTTGCAGTCTGTGTACACCTCATTATCGCCAGTGCACCTGGGTCCTGAAAGAGATTAGCGATTTATCACTAACGGGATAATCTGGTGAATGTACTAAATTAAAATAAGTTGTTAAGTTCCTGACAGCGTTGGTGGCCAAGTGGTAACGGCCGCGACATACAAGTTGTAGATCATGGGTTGGAACCCAGGCAGGCACTTTACTTTGTGAAAATTATTTCATCACCACTGCTCTCAAAACGGTGAAGGAAAACATCGTGAGGTAAGCGGCATGTCCTAGATCCAAAAATTCGACGATATGTGACATTCGCCTCTATTTTCTTTACCCGCGCTTGAAGTCAACTCTGATCCTGTCAGTTAACTTCATCGACACTCGCTACTGGACAAGTTGGTCCAGTCGTTTTGGAGTCGTTGGAAGATGGAATATGTACACGGTCTACAGATTAGGCAGAAGTGGAACACACCGTCGCTTCCTATCACAGCAGGAACCTTGGTTGTCGTGATGAATGATAACTCACCGCCCCTATCCTGGCCATTGGCTATTGTGGAGAACGTCCACCCGTCTAAAGATGGCGTCGTGCGCGTCTGTACAGTTAGGACCGCCAGGGGAACTTACCTGCGCCCGGTCGTTCGTTTGTGTCCTCTTCCAAGACAATAGTTAATAAAACCGCATTTCGCATTTAGTTTAAGTTAGTAATACCGCATCGCTTTAGTTTGTAACGTAAGTTATTAGCTTACCCACTTCGCCGTGACTCTATGGGACTACTTATCTCACCGCGCGCATTGAGCGCTCCTAGAGTCATAGTAATGCTTTTCTCTCTCTCGTCTTATTGTCGCTTCTTTAATGGTGACCCATTAAAGGGGGGTGGAAATGGTAACGCCAACACTGATTAGATAGATTCACTCTTATAATATGAGGCAGTTTGTATTTCCCGCTCCTTTCCCCAACCCATACATGCAGCGCTTTAACATCATTCAAGAACGTGAACAGAAGAACGAGGGAGCTAGAACTGACAGTTCAGTTCGACGAAAATATTGCACATGGACGTACGTGTGTGTAACAGATCTCTCGAACCACCCCGCTCCGCATGACGAGCCCTTTCGTCTGATCATCCGCGAAGAGACGAGGATCATCACCTCTCTCTGTAATATTCAATACATTCCCGCTCCGCCAAACGCATCCTTGTGTTTGATTACCCAGTGTAATAAGAAATAAACTATATTCAAATATGGTCGCGCGACCCGCGTAGTGATACTCGGCTGTGTGATTGTTGAAGGAGATTGGATCCTGCTGGCTGGCCCCAGGTGAGTGCTGCATGTCCCTTCTCTTCCTTTCTTTTCCGCCTCGACTTTTGTCAATGCCGATTCACTATAATTAACACGTCCGCTCGTATCGAAGGTTGGTTCTGATACTTTTTCAGGACCGAATTATTGTTGGCGTGACCATTAGCAATAACGTAGATAGTCTATTAAGCGAATTGAGTAGGTTAGAGAACGCGATAGCACTTTCCGGTCAAATGCATACTCATCATTCCATGTTAGGTACAGAAGTACTAAGCAATATGATACGCAAACTAAGCGCGCTTTATAATAAAGACTAACTACTAGAATTAGACATTAGAGAATATTATGACATCATTAAACTATTGGCTTATTATCGTGGAAGTCAAATAGTTTTTGCATCAAATTCCCCATAACGTCTCCACTAAAATTCCTCTTGTATAAGTTAGTCATTGTACGAAATAGATTTAAGCAAGCCATCATCATGTCCTATCCATTCATAGCAATCACTGGGAATATTCATGCGTACATATAGGCAGAATGCCCGAAGGTAGCTTCAGAGTATCTCTGCGAAGAAAAACTTAACCACCAAATGAGAACCCATCCAGACTGCATCTGCGATATCATTGGGAGTCAAACACCACACAAATCATGCAATACGATTACTGTCAGCCTGACGAAGCCCGCAATGGAAAAGTTAGATGACCGCCGCTACGCTCTCGTGTTCCCGAAACCAACACAAGTCCAGTTAATCTGCGAACAGGCAGAATCCATAACCCTAACCGGAAGCTTCCTAGCTACTATTCCACATACCTGCAAGCTACGAACAGACGAGTTCACCATCGTCAACATCAACGACCACGTTAGTGGACAACCTATGAAGATAAGCAGCGTGCCAGATGACATCGAAGGATCAACCATGCCACCCCTTCAAATCAGTGCTATTAACTTGAAGAAGCTGCATAGTATTCAAGATAGAATAGACTCACAGAAGCCAATCCACATTGAACCAACCTCGACCATTTACCATAAGACGATCCCATTTTATGGTACACTACTGGCCTTACTTGTCTTGGGAGCAATACTATCATACCGAGTCCACATCCGCCGGAAGAAGCAGATGACAACCCCAGATGAAGCCATGTACGCCGAGCCTGAAACATCTGAAACCCGCCGGAACCAGCCGGGACCTCCAGATCAATCTAAACTCTCGACGGTATTTCATCTCAAAATCTGAAATAGTCGTCGATCTGAGGGGGGAGGTGTTACGCGCATCACTACTAAGTAAAGCGCTGACACAAGGGTACGAGGCACACATCGCACGTGCATCATCGACCCAGTTGCTACGAGCGGAAACTGCTGAACACGAGGCCCGAAGACACCGTCTACGTGACCGAGGCCGCGCACTTTGTATCCACCATCGATCGGGTCAACTTGATTTGCCAATAATTGTAATTTACTTTATTAAAAAAAAAATAGTTTAAATAAATTCGGTTTTTTTTGCTTCCTCCGGCAGTAGCCTACGTAATTAGTCATTCCTAGCACAAGGTACGTAAGCGGCCGCCCGCGGCGGGGGCGGCGCGCTTCTTAGTGTTGGGCAACATAGGATGACAGACCCAATTATCAGCACTTTAAGTGATTGTCATATTTCAAATTGGTATATTATTAAAAACGAATTATATCAACTAAATTAATGTGATTATAAAATGTCCATTTTATTAATAATTATATTTTCAATAACTTTTTAAATGTAATTTAAACAGTTTAATAATATAATACAAGACTAGTATTTGCTTGGTGCGCGAGCTGCAAGCAGCTCGCGGTTTCGTGTTTTTGAGAAGGATTCCTTAACTTACCTTACACCTACCCTACACCTACCCTACACCTACCCTACACCTACCCTACACCTACCCTACACCTACCCTACACCTACCCTACACCTACCCTACACCTACCCTACACCTACCCTACACCTACCCTACACCTACCCTACACCTACCCTACACCTACCCTACACCTACCCTACACCTACCCTACACCTACCCTACACCTACCCTACACCTACCCTACACCTACCCTACACCTACCCTACACCTACCCTACACCTACCCTACACCTACCCTACACCTACCCTACACCTACCCTACACCTACCCTACACCTACCCTACACCTACCCTACACCTACCCTACACCTACCATACACCTACCCTACACCTACCCTACACCTACCCTACACTTTGTCCCAAAAAACATAACCCTAATGTTTGCTTGTCGTCGCCAGGCACTGAGTTTCGCTTCACCCACTCAACCTTCGTTACGCTACGGAGGTCGCCGGCTCGCTTCGCTCGCCACCTCCCCCCTGCGCTGCACTCGGTCTCGTAGGTTCGCTGCACTCGGGATCCCTACGCTGAATCCGTAAACAAAACAAAAATTAGATTCGCCAAAACGGGGGGGGGGGGAGGAGGGAGATGGGAGGCCAGGGGGTCAACTTTGAGAAATGGTTTTTACTTTTCCGAGCCTCCTCTAAACGATTCCGTAAAAAAAAACAAAAAAAAAAGATTAGCCAAAACGGGGGGGAGGGGGGAGAAGGGGAGCAAGGGGGTCAACTTTGAAAAATGGTATGTTTGTGACTATAGCATTGCCCCTTTATATGAATCTGAAAAAAGAAATGTTCCAAGTCTCTCAACTTCCGAGATCCGCTTAGAGGGGGGGAGAAGGGGGGCGAGGGGGTCAACTTTGAAAAATGATTTTTACTTTTCCGAGCCTCCTCCAAACGAATCCGTAAAAATAACAAAAAAAAAGATTGGCCAAAACGGGGGGGGGAGGGGGGGGAAGGGGGGCAAGGGGGTCAACTTTGAAAAATGGTTTGTTTGTGACTATAGCATTGCCCCTTTATATGAATCTGAAAAAAGAAATGTTCCAAGTCTCTCAACTTTCGAGATCCGTTTAAAGGGGGGGAGAAGGGGGGCGAGGGGGTCAACTTTGAAAAATGTTTTTTACTTTTGCGAGCCACCTCTAAACGATTCCGTAAAAAAAACAAAAAAAAAAGATTAGCCAAAACGGGGGGGGAGGGGGGAGAAGGGGGGCGAGGGGGTCAACTTTGAAAAATGGTTCGTTTGTGACTATGGCATTGCCCCTTTATATGAATCTGAAAAAAGAAATGTTCCAAGTCTCTCAACATCCGAGATCCGCTTAAAGGGGGGGAGAAGGGGGGCGAGGGGGTCAACTTTGAAAAATGGTCTTTACTTTTCCGAGCCTCCTCTAAACGAATCCGTAAAAAAAACATTCTACGGGTACCTTAGTTTCCGAGATACGATAGAGGGGGGGAGGAGGGGGGAGGAAAAGGGGAGGTTTGGGACTTTTCCCATACTCACGGGAGTTCATTGTTTACGAATCTGTCAAAATATACCCACCTCCCCATCCACCATCTGGGAGAACAATTATGTCAATGAGTCAGTCAGTGAGTGAGTCAGTGGTAATGCAGTTTTATATAGTATAACTAGTATTTGCTTGGTGCGCGAGCTGCAAGCAGCTCGCGTGTTGTTGTCCCTACACCTACCCTACACCTACCCTGCACCTACCCTACACCTACCCTACACCTACCCTACAACTACCCTACACCTACCCTACACCTACCCTACACCTACCCTACACCTACCCTACACCTACCCTACACCTACCCTACACCTACCCTACACCTACCCTACACCTACCCTACACCTACCCTACACCTACCCTACACCTACCCTACACCTACCCTACACCTACCCTACACCTACCCTACACCTACCCTACACCTACCCTACACCTACCCTACACCTACCCTACACCTACCCTACACCTACCCTACACCTACCCTACACCTACCCTACACCTACCCTACACCTACCCTACACCTACCCTACACCTACCCTACACCTACCCTACACCTACCCTACACCTACCCTACACCTACCCTACACCTACCCTACACCTACCCTACACCTACCCTACACCTACCCTACACCTACCCTACACCTACCCTACACCTACCCTACACCTACCCTACACCTTGCTTGTCGTCGCCAGGCACTGAGTTTCGCTTCACCTACTCAACCTTCGTTACGCTACGGAAGTCGCCGGCTCGCTTCGCTCGCCACCTCCCCCCTCCGCTGCACTCGGTCTCGTAGGTTCGCTCCACTCGGGATCCCTGAGGGGTGAAGAGAGGGGTGAAGGGGGGAGTTTTTAAAAATGATTCCAACTAAAGCATTAGCCCTTTATATGAATCTGAAAAAAGAAATGTTCCAAGTATCTCAACTTCCGAGATCCGCTTAAAGGGGGGGAGAAGGGGGGGCGAGGGGGTCAACTTTGAAAAATGGTTTTTACTTTTCCGAGCCTCCTCTTAACGAATCCGTAAAAAAAACACGAAAAAAAAGATTCGCCAAAACGGGGGGGGAGGGGGAGAAGGGGGGCAAGGGGGTCAACTTTGAAAAATGGTTTGTTTGTGACTATTGCATTGCCCCTTTATATGAATCTGAAAAAAGAAATGTTCCAAGTCGCTCAACTTCCGAGATCCGCTTAAAGGGGGGGAGAAGGGGGGCGAGGGGGTCATTTTTGAAAAATGGTTTTTACTTTTGCGAGCCTCCTCTAAATGAATCCGTAAAAAACAAAAAATACGGGTACCTTAGTTTCCGAGATACGATAGAGGAGGGGAGGAAGGGGGGGGAAAAGGGGAGGTTTGGCACTTTTCCCATACTCACGGGAGTTACTTGTTTACGAATCTGTCAAAATATACCCACCTCCCCCTCCACCATCTGGGAGAACAATTATGTCAATGAGTCAGTGAGTCAGTGAGTCAGTGAGTGGTAATGCAGTTTTATATAATATAACTAGTATTTGCTTGGTGCGCGAGCTGCAAGCAGCTCGCGGCTTTGTCGTGTTTTTGAGAAGTATTCCTTAACCTACCCTACACCTACCCTACACCTACCCTACACCTACCCTACACCTACCCTACACCTACCCTACACCTACCCTACACCTACCCTACACCTACCCTACACCTACCCTACACCTACCCTACACCTACCCTACACCTACCCTACACCTACCCTACACCTACCCTACACCTACCCTACACCTACCCTACACCTACCCTACACCTACCCTACACCTACCCTACACCTACCCTACACCTACCCTACACCTACCCTACACCTACCCTACACCTACCCTACACCTACCCTACACCTACCCTACACCTACCCTACACCTACCCTACACCTACCCTACACCTACCCTACACCTACCCTACACCTACCCTACACCTACCCTACACCTACCCTACACCTACCCTACACCTACCCTACACCTACCCTACACCTACCCTACACTTTGTTCCAAAAAATATAACCCTAATGTTTGCTTGTCGTCGCCAGGCACTGAGTTTCGCTTCACCCACTCAACCTTCGTTACGCTACGGAGGTCGCCGGCTCGCTTCGCTCGCCACCTCCCCCCTGCGCTGCACTCGATCTCGTAGGTTCGCTCCACTCGGGATCCCTACGCTGAATCCGTAAAAAAAACAAAAAAAAAAGATTCGCCAAAACGGGGGGGAAAGGGGGGGGAGGGGGTCAACTTTGAAAAATGGTTTGTTTGTGACTTTAGCATTGCCCCTTTATATGAATCTGAAAAAAGAAATGTTCCAAGTCTCTCAACTTCCGAGATCCGCTTATAGGGGGGGAGAAGGGGGGCGAGGGAGTCAACTTTGAAAAATGGTTTTTACTTTTCCGAGCCTCCTGTAAACGAATCCGTAAAAACAACACGAAAAAAAGATTCGCCAAAACGGGGGGGGGAGGGGGAGAAGGGGGGCAAGGGGGTCAACTTTGAAAAATGGTTTGTTTGTGACTATAGCATTGCCCCTTTATATGAATCTGAAAAAAGAAATGTTCCAAGTCTCTCAACTTCCGAGATCCGCTTAAAGGGGGGGCGAAGGGGGGCGAGGGGGTCAAATTTGAAAAATGGTTTTTGCTTTTCCGAGCCTCTTCTAAACGAATCCGTAAAAAAAACATACTACGGGTACCTTAGTTTCCGAGATACGATAGAGGGGGGGAGGAGGGGGGAGGAAAAGGGGAGGTTTGGGACTTTTCCCAAACTCGCGAGAGTCACTTGTTTACGAATCTGTCAAAATATACCCACCTCCCCATCCACCATCTGGGAGAACAATTATGTCAGTGAGTGAGTGGTAATCCAGCTTTATATATTATAACTAGTATTTGCTTGGTGCGCGAGCTGCAAGCAGCTCGCGTGTTGTTGTCCCTACACCCACGTGTTGTTGTCCCTACACCTACCCTACACCTACCCTACACCTACCCTACACCTACCCTACACCTACCCTACACCTACCCTACACCTACCCTACACCTACCCTACACCTACCCTACACCTACCCTACACCTACCCTACACCTACCCTACACCTACCCTACACCTACCCTACACCTACCCTACACCTACCCTACACCTACCCTACACCTACCCTACACCTACCCTACACCTACCCTACACCTACCCTACACCTACCCTACACCTACACTACACCTACCCTACACCTACCCTACACCTACCCTACACCTACCCTACACCTACCCTACACCTACCCTACACCTACCCTACACCTACCCTACACCTACCCTACACCTACCCTACACCTACCCTACACCTACCCTACACCTACCCTACACCTACCCTACACCTACCCTACACCTACCCTACACCTACCCTACACCTACCCTACACCTACCCTACACCTACCCTACACCTACCCTACACCTACCCTACACCTACCCTACACCTACCCTACACCTACCCTACACCTACCCTACACCTACCCTACACCTACCCTACACCTACCCTACACCTACCCTACACCTACCCTACACCTACCCTACACCTACCCTACACCTTTCCTACACCTACCCTACACCTACCCTACACCTACCCTACACCTACCCTACACCTACCCTACACTTTGTTCCAAAAAACATAACCCTAATGTTTGCTTGTCGTCGCCAGGCTCGGAGTTTCGCTTCACCCACTCAACCTTCGTTACGCTACGGAGGTCGCCGGCTCGCTTCGCTCGCCACCTCCCCCCTGCGCTGCACTCGGTCTCGTAGGTTCGCTCCACTCGGGATCCCTACGCTGAATCCGTAAAAAAAAAGATTCGCCAAAACGGGGGGGGGAGGGGGGAGATGGAGGGCAAGGGGGTCAACTTTGAAAAATGGTTTGTTTGTGACTATAGCATTGCCCCTTTATATGAATCTGAAAAAAGAAATGTTCCAAGTCTCTCAACTTCCGAGATCCACTTAAAGGGGGGCAGAAGGGGGGCGAGGGGGTCAACTTTGAAAAATGGTTTTTACTTTTCCGAGCCTCCTCTTAACGAATCCGTAAAAAAAACAAAAAAAAAAGATTCGCCAAATCGGGGGGGGAGGGGGGAGAAGGGGGGCAAGGGGGTCAACTTTGAAAACTGGTTCGTTTGTGACTATAGCATTGCCCCTTTATATGAATCTGAAAAAAGAAATGTTCCAAGTCTCTCAACTTTCGAGATCCGCTTAAAGGGGGGGAGAAGGGGGGCGAGGGGGTCAACTTTGAAAAATGGTTTTTACTTTTGCGAGCCTCCTCTAAACGAATCCGTAAAAAACAAAAAATACGGGTACCTTAGTTTCCGAGATACGATAGAGGGGGGGAGGAGGGGGGAGGAAAAGGGGAGGTTTGGGACTTTTCCCATACTCACGGGAGTTACTTGTTTACGAATCTGTCAAAATATACCCACCTCCCCCTCCACCATCTGGGAGAACAATTATGTCAATGAGTGAGTCAGTGAGTCAGTCAGTCAGTGGTAATGCAGTTTTATATAGTATAATAATATTGAAAAATGATCGTATCCCCATTTGTTGGCATGCTTGTTGCCAGTTATTGGAACGAAATTAACCAATTACCAGCACTATGATTGGAGCAAATAAAAGTCTTCTACAAATAGAGTTCTAAGTAGGTAGTATGCTTTTATTATAATTATAGACCTAGGTAGATATTAGTTTTTTTTTTAATTTCCTAACAAGTTACGTTAAGGCACAACTTACAATATTTTTATGTACATAACACAAACATGAAAATAATGCTTAACCTAACATTAAAATAACACGAGTATTAAAATCCGATACATAACAAGATATTAACAATTAAACTTACTTTCTAAATAAAAATCAAACTCTTAAATACTTTAACATGAAATGGTACATCAATAGGAAAATTTTGTAATCAGCTAGGTAAATATTAATTATTAGCAATTATTTTATAATGAATCAATTATTATTCATAATTGATTATTATTAATTGTGTTGACTAATTAATTCATTTATTTTTAATTATTGTTAGACAAAATTTTTCCTTTTCTTCTCAGTTGTTTCTTTTTATTGCTTCATTTTCACACCTGCATCGGCGCAAGAGCTCAAGTTAGAAATCGGGTTCAGATAAATCCAATAATTGGCACAGAATTTAACTAATTATTAGCACTATGCTGATAAATAGTAAAAGTGGTTTCAATCTTTTTCATTTGGAAAACGACAATATACAAAAAAATTGGTTTAAAAATAACCTTATCCCATAATACCAACAAAGATAACAATTGAAAAACCACCACACAATTTAATGATTGGGGCACTCCTGCTGAAAATTAGAAAATTAAAAAATGTTTACCCAATTGTTGGCACCCTCTGTTTTGCAATAAGTTAACGGAAAGTTTAGAATAAGTTTTTTATTTTTTAAATATACGTAGCACAGAACTTGAATGTTTATGTCTATTCATTATTAGATCACACCAGCGGTGCTCAGACGTCCCATTCAGTGCTGGCTACTTACTGATAAATCTGGTTGTTTTATTACATAACCCAAACCCTAACTAGTGTTATTAGTGAACACCACATTGGCGACGAGTGTAAGCGCAGCAAGTAAAGTGATTAAATCAAATAGTGTCCCATTTACAAAAAAAAAAAAAATGGTCAGCAACATAAATATTATTTTATTGAAAGAGTTTTGAAAAAAAAAGAGATAAAATGAGTAAGGATGATTTGTAGTAATGCCAATATTTATGTGAAATTAAGTAGAATGTATATTTTCATAATTATCTGCCTATCTATGAACGATCTGCGTCGGCGATAAGCTGAGGGATGTGCTGCTTAGATCGATGAAATCATTACTTCGCTCATTTAAATAAACAAAACCGTGTTCCGAAATGTGGTTATGAAATTCAAATAAATTCTACATATCGACAGCAATGAAAATTCAAATTCGGTTGACCAAATCCGTTTGCAATTATAGCGATGGAACGTTGCCAACGTATATATGTAGTTATACAACGATCCATCGCACTCAACAATAATGACCAATAAACAAAGCAAAACTATCTATTTTTCAAAACTATATATTTCTCAACCATCATTTGTTAATTTCGAAACGAAACCAAAGCTGTTGTCACAACGCTATAAATCCCCACAAACTATAACATAAGTACTTAAAGTTGTCAACGTAACTGGTTGAAGTGAATAAGCCAGATATAGCATTTTGACGCGTGCGAGTAGGAGAGTTATACTCTTCGGTTTGGATGTTTAGTTGAATTTGACAATGCGAAAATGTAGCTTATTCTTAAGTAAATTAGGACGATATTATTATTATGTAAAATTTCGTTTCGAATTTTGACTTTGTGGTATACTTTGCGAGTGTAAACTGCGATACATTTGTTTTGAATTTCGATTTACTATCTTGATTTGTACTAGCAATCACAGAAATGCAATATTAATAGCATGACGTGAAATCCAGCCAATCCTAAACCTGGTAAAGTACGAAGGGAAGTTCGTCGTATACTAGTACGACGGGAAGTTCATCGTATACTAGAATTATATTAGTAAATGTGTTTAAGTTAATTCGTAGGGTAACACATTAAACTTTTAGAAATAAATAGTGCCAAAATAGATAGTTTTGTCAAAGTTTGACCAACGATCAATAGTTTCGTTACGTTATTTGAAAAAATAGTAACGACACATCAATTGCCAATTCTATCGAAAGATATTATTGGACCAAAAATAAAAGTTCCAAACATGGTCGAAAAAGAAATGATGTCAATTCTGTCAGAAGACATTATTGGATCAATAACAATCTAAAATAAAAGTTCCAATAGTTAAATCATGGTCGAAAAGAAATGATGTCAATTCTGTCGAAAGACATTATTGGATCTAAACTGAAAGTTCCATTGATTTAACTGTGGTCGAAATAAATGATATCAATCACATCGAAAGATATTATTGGATCTAAAATAAATTGATCCAACGATAATCGTTAATTGATGCCAATTTATCGAAACAAATTATTATTGGGTCAAATCAAAATGTCACATCGATAACTTCGAAACTAGGTGATGCCTAACTAGATATTACCTTGTTGTTAAAACTAAATAGATATCATGAAATTTGTTAAGGGTAAATAATAATCAAACCAAATGCATTTTTCACTGACTATTCTACTCAAAAAGAATAAAAATATATTCAATCAACAAAAAAAATAACCGTAGACTGGGACTCGAGTTAGCTGGCAATCTGGCACTTGACAGGTACTTAAGGGACTTTTAGTGCGGCTGGCTAGCTAGAGTTTGTTTATTTAAACATTCCTACGTAAACAAAGACACACTGAGCTCCTGTTATGAGTAGAGCACCGTTCATAGTAAAAATAAACTTGATTGTTAATTTTATAATTTGCATTTTGATTATATAAAAATGAAATCATTAATGCAAGAAGTTTATTCGAATGGAGCTAATGCAACATGCACTAGAACACTAAGTTTTGTCAATGTCAATGTAAGTCGTAAATGACATTATATATCAGTGAGTGTCAACTAGCCTGAATTTAAATAAAAATGCAAGTTGTCCTACTCAATGCACTTCTAATTGAACTCTGACTTTTAATTATGTATGTAGGCTATACCTACAGTCCGGCCGCTCTGCCAACAAATGTCAATATACCTAACAAATACAGACTCTACATGTACAAAATGCTACGTCTATGCTCTGCTGCACAATTGACAGATTCTCTAATGTAGGTCGCGCTCAAAGTACTAATATGCGAGCCTACTTGTAATTTGATTACAGCACAGCAAAAGCAAACACTAGATTGAGCAAAAAGTAGTCAGAGCCAAAATACAACAAGTACTTGCCTTAATAAAATTGATATATGGACAACCTCTCTTGTCGATGTGGCAATAAAATCACAAACGTGATACCTAACGGTTTCTGCCGTACAAAGTAGAGATACCTACTTTGACACTTAAAACTTAGTGCACTCAACTGCGCTTGAGTTACCGCAAAGATTATGCTGAGTTACCTATGCTTAGTACAATGAATGCGAAGGGAACAAAAGGTTGTTTTCTAATGTTATTTCAAGAAACACTCGAAAACAAGGGCCAATTAAAGAAAAACGCCCAAATTCTTGTCAAATGACAAGATAATAAAAGCTTAATTATAAAGCTAAAAAGGTCCACTTTTCTAGAATATATTTTCCAATTCAATGACGATGCAATTGATTACAAACTTGCATGTGCAAGGCTCACTACAAAACAAGGACCAATTAAAGAAAAACGCCCAAATTCTTGTCAAATGACAAGATAATAAAAGCTTAATTATAAAGCTAAAAAGGTCCACTTTTCTAGAATATATTTTCCAAGTCAATGACGATGCAATTGATTACAAACTTGCATGTGCAAGGCTTATTGGCTGCACAGATAAGACAGTAAAACTGGCTTTCAATGATTAGAAAAAAAAAAGATAAAAAAAAAAGAATCTTTCGGGGCCAGCCTTTTAGCTGCAATTTCCTTTAATGTACTAGAAAAATAATATTTTGGCCAAAAGCTGCCATTTCCTTTATGTACAAGAAAAGGTTTTGATCTGAACTACACTGAAAAAAAAAATCGTCAGTCGAAAAGGTTTATCTAGAGATCTCTATTATCAAAACAGTTCCATCAATTTGGTTCAAAGAATAAAGCTGCCATTTCCGTTAATATACTAAAACAAGATTTTGGCCTGAATTCAATAGAAAATAAATAAATTTCCAATTTCACAAATTTCAATCTAGAGATCTCTATTGTTAAAACAATTTTTCAGCCTCATAGTTGATTTCCAATTCCTGTAATCAAAGGGGTAAAAAACAAAAGACAAGCTACAGACGATCATCATGGAACCTGTAAATTAAACCATAACCTTGGGTTTTGCAAAGGTGGAAAGGGCCTGTCTTAAAACCTGTAGCGGCACCAGCGCCGCCACTTACGAACTAATGACATGACGTCACACAAATCCTGCATCGCGCAAGTAAAGTTTTCGGCACGATTAGAACACATACAACAGCCGCCAACAACCGTCGCGCGTCGGGCAGTTGCCCGGACCAGACACAACACCCGTCTGGTCGGAGGATCCTCCCTTTTCTATGGAGGTTTGTGGGACTTTACACCCTGTTCCACCTACCCCCAAACTGGTGACCCCGAACATGAACGTCAGCGCAGCCTTCGTGCAGAACAACTTCGTCGTGACGTCAACATCACTTCCTCAAGCTTTCGAGCAGCGAGTCATACAGCCAGCCAGTACCCACGGCATCTACGGGGGTATCCTGACCACCAGCATGCAGCGGAAGCGCATTCCTGGTCATCACCCTCAGCTTCTTTCATCACCGCTCCGACCCACTGGAGCCAGCAGCAATGTCCCGACTCACTGGGACACCATCACCGCTCCGACCCACTGGAGCCAGCAGCACTGTCCCGACTCACTGGGACACCATCATCACCACTCCGAACCACTGGAGCCAGCAACACTATCCCGACTCACTGGGATATCATCACCCCGACTCACTGGGGCACAACCGCATATAGTTCCGAGTCACCGCGAACTCTGCGACTTCCGGTTCCGACTCACGGGAACCAACCTTCCACTGGCCAGACACGCATCACAAGATGTACGGACGACTCAACCTGCTATCGACCTCCGGTCTCCGGAGGGGAGTGATGTAGCGGCACCAGCGCCGCCACTTACAAACTAATGACATGACGTCACACAAATCCTGCATCGCGCAAGTAAAGTTTTCGGCGCGATTAGAACACATACAACAGTCCGACAACAACCGTCGGGCAGTTGCCCGGACCAGACACAACACCCGTCTGGTCGGAGGATCCTCCCTTTTCTATGGAGGTTTGTGGGACTTTACACCCTGTTCCACCTACCCCCAAAAACCTGATGATGATATTTTTATAATTTGGACAAGCACATAGCCTTAGATAAATTATAATACCAAGGTATTGTTGCTAAGAAAACCACCATGATCATCACTCCTAAATTCGAAAAAGCAATATGTTTCTATAAAGTAAATACCAAAAATGCTTTTCATCACGTTTAACTAAACAATTGTTAAGAAGTAAATTGGCACACTGTGCATTAAAAAAAAACATTATTGCTTGGCTTAGAGTTTTAAAACTTTATAAACAACATAGTTGTCTTTAAAAGATGTAATAAATATTAAAAAAATATAAAAATGGAATTGTCAAACGCGTGCGTCAGCTACTGCGATTGATCGAATCCAAGTTTGGCATCACTTGACTGGCGTTTAATTGTGATGCGTTGATAATAGTTTAACCGGTTGGTGAAATCGACGGTTAAACACAAGCGTTTAAGTAATTGGAAACTATTAAAGTAATCCAGTTTTCTGGATCAATTTTGTTGGAAAGTAAATCCTTAATTTCACAACTTTAAAATCAATCTATAATTTTGAAACTAAAATATTGTGTCTCTATAATGACACAAAAGTTTGTAATGCACCCAAGTAGTTGCTGACACCAGTTCTGTTACTTTAGTGACTGTATTAATTCAGTTTGACAAACAGAAATAGTTCATTTCATTCCTTTGAAACCTAAAGTTTGACAGTGTACTGTCAGATTAAAAACGAGACGATATTAAGTCTTGGTAAAAAAAAAGAATCCTGAAGTTGATTCATTATGCCATATGGATAAAAACCTAGTTTAATTAGGAGTCCAGAGTGTTTAAATATGCAATATGTTTCATAGTCATAAGGACTACTAATGTAAAATCTAAATATTGAGCACACCAGCGAAATTGTGAAATTTCTAGACAAAACACAATAATAGTGTTATGAAATATATTTCAAAAACTGTAAATCGTAAAAGTATAACATCTGACAACGACAGATAATTCTGTTATTAGTTATTCAGATAACATCTAAAAAACGACAGATAATTATGTTATTAGTTATTCAAATAACATATAACAACGGCTGATATTTATGTTATTACTTATTCAATACATGCTGTTTCAAACGAGGCATAAATTTTAATAATGGCTTCAGTAAAAAAGAAAAACAGGCATTTTTGAACGATTCAGTCATCAGTCAATACGAAAAGCAGACTGAAATGATAAATAGCGAATGAAGACCACCTCAGACATTAACCTACGAACCTACATGGTTCTCAATTCTCATAATTATGATTTGACAGTTTTATTAATTATTATGGACTTTAAAAGTGACTGTGACCTCTGAGTTTGTTTCGGTGTTTCTTCTCAGAGTAGTCTGCTAGGAAATACCGGCCTCATCTAGTTTTACTATAAAAAAATATATTTAAATATGGTCGTCTAAAAGCTTCGGTCACTAAAGGACATGGCTAAATAAAGTATGGACGATTGCCCTAGCAATGGATAACTATTTTGACTAGTTATATGTAATGCTGAATAGCTGAATATTAGTATTTCGTATGAAAAAAGTTACAGACACTTTTTATATCGTCACAATCCTGAAAATAAAATCGTAGAAACTCCTACATTAATAGGTATACAAACTTGTAAAAGAATAAGATTTTGCTATGATACTTTATTAAGGCGCTTAAAGGAGCTCGTGGCTTAATAATAACAGCCGCACAGGTCGATCTTCAAGGTTAAGCAACGCTAGCCAAGGTCATTTCGTGGTTCCATCGTGTACATAGCGAGTTTCCTTCGTGCCTTGGAAAGCTAGATAAGCCGTTGGTCCCGGCTGTCATTTGAAGATCTGTGATCTGTCAATACGCAATTGAAACTTAAGATCATACGAACTCTGTAATTACATACTTAATACCCGGCGAAAGGAGCATCGTTCAAAGTGAGTTCCCACGACACCCCCAATATGTTTTTTTTATTTGGTTCTAATCGAATCAAGCGTAATCTAGAAGAATCGACTGTAACTTTTTAGTGTCAGCATTATTTAATTGCCGTTTCATTCCAGATTTTGCCAATAATTTCTAGAAATCAGATAAATGCAAAGAAAACAACATCTATGGTTCTATCTCTAATGTTTTAAGATGTATAGCTAAAGGTACAAAAATAAATTATAATGAATACTGTTCGTTTCGATTTACGCAAATATCTTTAAAAGTAGGTTTATTGACTACAATTTTTCGTAGAACGGAATCTTATATGTTCTTCTTGTCAAACAAAAATATGAAAAAAACTTTTAATTATTTGATTAATTCACGAAAGTTCTAGAAGAATAATAAAACTGTATAATAATTCAATAATGAATATTTCAGATGTATTGCGATAGGTACAAAAATAAATAATAATGAATACTGTTCGTTTCGACTAACGCAAATGTCCTTAAAAGTAGGTTTATTGACTACAATTTTTCGTAGAACGGAATCTTATGTTATTCTTGTCAAACAAAAACATGAAAAAACTTTTAATTATTTGATTAATTCGTGAAAGTTCTAGAAGAATAATAAAACTGTAATAATTAATTAATGAATATTTGAATGTTACGAGCTAGTGAATAATTTCTATACATGCTTAGGGCAGTTGTTTAGCCATGTCCTTTACAAAAATAAGTACCAATTATAAAAAAAAAAACCTGTAGGCTTTATAGGCTGTAAGGTTATCGATTAAGAAGCGATGCTTCGTAAGACTTAAATAAAATACAGTATTGTTAAAACCATATTGTATATATGTAAGTTTAGTGTAAATTACAATTTTATACTAATACTTGATAGCTGGATATTTCTATATTCAAAATAAGGTTATTATACCTACTTTAAACTAACCGAATGTTGTAATGCATAATAAATATAGGCCTTCGTGCCTGAAACGCAATTAACTTCTAAATGCTAGATATTGTGAATTGTACTTTAAGACCTAATTATTGTCTACATGAAAAATAATGTAATTGCACTTGAAAACTAATTAATATTATAAAAATGAAGAGATGTGGTATACACTTAAAATATACGTAGCACAGAACTTGAATGTTTATGTCTATTCATTATTAGATCGCACCAGCGGTGCTCAGACATCCCATTCAGTGCTGGCTACTTACTGATAAATCTGGTTGTATTATTACATAACCCAAACCCTAGTGTTATTAGTGAACACCACAATATTCATAAAAATTAACTAATTCATTAAATCTGCCAATAGCAGAAGCCGGTTCTTTGCCTTACAGACAATTCTGTGACGTCATCGTAAAATCCACCGTTGGTCGCAAGTTCGAAATTGACTAAACACCCAAAATATTGGTAAGTGTTTCTTCACAGTACCCTTACTAGTTATGACCTGGTTAAGGCTGCGAGAATCTGCTGGATGCTAGACGTAAATCCTAGAGTTCAAAACTCTAGGATAGAGTTTTGAACTCTAGGATTTATTTCTTGGCCTAAAACCAATTCACAATCTACAATTTGCGTTTTTTATTTTAGACGTAATAATTATGTCGTTCGCGCCGTTATAGTCCCCGCTTCGGGAAAAATGATTGCTTTAGAAACCGTTGCAGTAAAATTAAATTAAATCACCATAGATACAGTGACAGTCACGGTAAAAATAAATTCGATTCCTGTTTATTATTGTTTAATCCATGCATGATAGAATTTGCTTTAGGTACTATTTTACCAACTCAATATTGTCACAAAATACTACTCAATAAAAAAAAAAACTAGAATTGTTAGTCCATTTATAACGCACTTAGTTTTAAAGGCACTAGTATTCCAAATTGTAAACTGTTGTCTAGCTCAATAAAACATATTTTTAAACAGTAGAAAGGATTATGCTTTTCTGATCTTTGTTTTCGAGTGGTTAAATATATATATGCAGTAAACTGCTCAGTGCGTTGACTTCAATAAATAGGTAATATGAATAGTAACCCTAACTTGATAAAGGACAAAATGTAAAACCGACGAAGGTATAAACTGTTAGATTGTACATGAATTTTGTGAAAACCCAAGAATTATTTTCTTTTAAAAATAAAATTAAGTATGTAACAAAATCCTCATCAAGGAGGTTGTATATCGTATATATTATTATGTTACTGTAAAAGCCCAAACTACAGCAAATCCAAAAATTTACCGGTAAGGCCTAGGATTTTTCAATTCATACTGGTAAAAGCCCGAAATGATCTATGATCATTTCTAATGGCCGTCTTTTACCAGGAGTCACACGGTAAATCTCAGGATTTCGGTCAGAGATTTGTAAATTTTGGAGCAATTGTAATTTATAAAACACACTATGGTACGAAATTATGAGAACAATTTAAGGACTGACTACTTAGCTTCAAAGTTGGTATTATGTTTGACTGTATTTTTTTTTCGGCCAATTCGACTATACATCATTTTAGTGTGCATAGACATTACAGTTTATCAAAATTAACAAGTCTCTGACCGAAGTCCTAAGATTTACCGTGTTATTCCTGGTAAAAGCCAGCAATTATCATAGATAATTTCGGGCTTTTACTAGTCTGACTTGACAAATTCTAGGTTTTCTGAATTCGGTACTTCGGGCTTTTACAGTAACATATTATATATCTTGGAGTCACAGTATAATTATTGTTGATTCAAATGTAACGCGCACAATACGACAGCTGGTTTAAAAAATCCGGCCAAGTGCGAGTCGGACTCGCGAACGAAGGGTTCCGTACTTGGTAAATTGTGGTTTACGATTTATGACGTATTAAAAAAAAACTACTTACTAGATCTCGTTCAAACCAATTTTCGTTTGAAGTTTACATGGTAATGTACATCACATATTTTTTTTTAGTTTTATCATTCTCTTATTTTAGAAGTTGCAGGGGGGGGGGACACATTTTACCACTTTGAAAGTGTCTCTCGCGCAAACTATTTAGTTTAGAAAAAAAATATATTAGAAACCTCAATATCATTTTAAAGACCTGTCCATAGATACACACACGTATGAGTTCGATGAAAAAAAAATTGAGTATCAGTTCTAAGTATAGGGAACCCCCATTTTTTTTTTTTTTTCTATTTTTGCGTGAAAATCATAATGCAGTTCACAGAATATATATACTTACCAAGTTTCAACAGCATAATTCTTAAAGTTTCGAAAAAAAGTGCCTGTGTCATACGGACGGGCAGACAGACAGATAGACATGACGAATCCATAAGGGTTCCATTTTTTGCCATTTGGCTACGGAACCCTAAAAACACGTTTATGTATATAAATACAATTTATTGCTGTACATAATAAAACGTGGCTCAGTCGCAATGATGATCAGGCTGTTACTCGGTGTTGCTCTCGTGGCTAATATTTTAATTTTAGTAGCCGGTAAGTAAAATTTTCTTTTTTTTTAATTTTCTAAACTCCTTCAGATTTTTTTGTGGATCTTAAGTATTTTTTGTCAATTGTATTTTCTGCAATTGTACTATGTGCTCGTTTGAGCGACTATGATATAGTTGATGGACAGTAGACGTTTTTAAGTACATAAGACAGCATTAGCAGCAGATAGCATTTACCCGTGACTTCGCTTCCGTTGCATATCCCGCAGAAACCGCGCATTTTTTTTTTGGAGTATATTGGTCTAGTAGGCACCCAGAATTTGTGTAGCAGTGAAAGAATTTTCATAATTGGCAAATCGATACTTCCAAATTTGCCAATGCCAAATCGTGGATTGCCAAATTTGCCTTTTTAAACATATCTTTTTTTTGATGATCTTCAAATGGCGCCTGAAATATTGACGAAAAAAAATATACCTGAGAGTGTGGGATTTTCACCTCACTAAATCAGTGATCACAATCACCACGTAGAAACAACAAAGACAAAGATATTTTATTTCAAGTAGGCCACCAAGCGGCACTTTTGAACGTTAGGTACATTAAAATTTACAAGTTATAAAAGTTGATTCTACCGTGCATTCGGAAAGTAGCTTGTTATGGAGAAGAATGCACAAGAAACTCCATACTTACTCTTTAAAAAAAAAATGTTTTTTTACAATATTTAGTTACATAAGTACATTCATTAATAAATTCATATATGTGAGGACAATGCACCCAGAATAGCACTACACACTATACTACGTACAGGCATAAAGTAATAAAAGTACTCACACATGCACTGTGCAGTTATATAATAGAAGCTAGAAAAAAAGCATTAACATCCGAAGCAGTTAAGTTATGACCAATCCCAACTGACGGCGTCCGTTCACGAACATGACGCATGAATTGGCACCACCCAGCTCAACCATCATGAAGGGAACCGGATGATCCAACACACGCGCCACCATCAGAGAGACATTTGAGAGAGCATGACACACTCAACTGCCAGGGCACACACAAGTCAACGAACGACACACAGGTACAGTAAATGGTAGATATACAGTTGGGTACATAGTTCTCACATAAATGCTTTACAGTTATACAATAGTAAGGAAATTGAGTTTATACAATACAAATATATTCATTCAGTCTTCAGCAGTTCCAACAACACTTCAAAACAATAAAGTTCTGCATATCACATGGTTTTGCGCCCTAGTGGATGTGGAGCAGGAATAGCATTTAGCCAAGCATTTTTATCAGTGAAGTAATCCCCCAACTTATAATATGCCAGCCTGCATAGTGTGCGTTTTATACAAGTTTTAAATTTCGTCTCATTCAGTTCAAGAATGTGGGGTGGAATTTTATTGTAACATTTTGTACAGTACCCCATGAAAGAAGAGGCTACTTTTGCCAGTCTGAAACCTGGTTGAATTAATTGGTCCCTATTTCTAGTAACGTAATTATGTCTGTCGCCGTTTTTACTAAAAAGATGTAAATTCTTTCTCACGTACATGATGTTCTCATAAATATATTGACAAGGAACCGTCATGATGTTAATGTCCTTAAACAGTTCCCTTAGGGAATCGCGCCGGCGAAGATTATGTATAGCTCTGATGGCTCGTTTTTGCAGAATAAAAATTGACTCAATGTCTGCAGCCCTTCCCCATAGTAAGATACCGTAAGACATTATACTATGAAAATAACTAAAATATACCAGTCTCGCGGTATCCACATCCGTCAACCGACGAATCCTCCCAACAGCATAAGCCGCCGAACTCAGCCGCCCCGCAAGGGACACCAAATGAGGACCCCACTGCAACCCTGAGTCCAGCGTGATCCCCAGGAAAACCGTTTTATCGACGAATTCTAGCTTCTCCTTGTTTAACATAATGTCACAATCAGTACTTTTGACATTCGGCAATGACAATTTAACGCACTTGGTTTTTTTACCATTTAAAACTAAATTATTGGCAGTGAACCAATCCTGAACCTGCCGTAGTGCGTTATTTACGTCGTCAACCTGACAAGTACGTCTATTTATTTTAAAAATTAAAGATGTGTCATCATCAAATAACACCATGTTTAGTTTGTTTTCCAATAAACGAGGTAAATCGTTGATGTATACTAAAAATAAGAAAGGACCTAAAATTGAGCCCTGGGGTACCCCCATTTTTACGTTTAACCCGGACGAGTTCACACTGTTTATTTAAACTAATTGCTGTCTATCACTCAAATAAGATTTAACCAAACTTAACGCTGATTGACCTAGCCCGTAATGCTCAAGTTTCAGAAGTAATGTTTCATGATTAACGCAATCAAACGCCTTCGACAGGTCGCAGAAGATACCTATGGCATCCTGCGAATCTTCCCAAGCATTAAAGATGTGTTTTAATAGGGTGACACCAGCGTCAGTTGTACAACGTCCTCTGGTGAAACCATACTGTTTATCATGCAAAATGTTATTTATTTATTTATGTATTTAAACTTCATGTATAATAGTGGTATTTAGGCGGACTTAATGCCACAAGGCATTCTCTACCAGTCAACCTTTCGTATTAAAATGAATGAGCATTTGATTTAGCATTATCTTCTCAAAAACCTTGCTGAAAACCGGCAACACGGATACTGGTCTATAATTATTTGTGTCTTTACTGTCCCCGGATTTAAAAAGAGGTATAACCTTACTATATTTCATTAGATCCGGAAAGACTCCTTGATCCACACACAAATTGAAAATCAAAGCCAAGTACGGCGCTATAGTCTGAATAATGGAGGTACAAGCTTTGATGGACATTCCCCACAGATCTTCAGTCGGCTTGATCTTGATTTGCTTAAAAGCTTTTATTACTGTTATGGGGTTTATATGTGAAAAGTTAAATACATTCGGGCAGGCTGAAACGTTCGTGTTTAATAATCCGAAAGCAAGCGAGGGCGAAGAATTTAAGGTTTCAGTGGTTTTAATTGGGATGTTGGTAAAGAAATTTACAAATTCTTGCGCAACTTTTTTGTTATCTCTAATAAGTCCGTGTGTGGTCTCAAGCGTGTAATCAGTATTATTTCTTTTATTCCTATTCGTTTCATTGTTTATAATTTTCCAAACCGTCTCGATTTTATTTTCTGCAAATTTAACCTTATTGCTAATGTACAAGGCCTTAGCTGCCTTGCAAGTATTTTTAAAAATTCTTGAGTAAGTAGCAACATACTTATTAAACGTTTCAGTGTTGATACAAGGCTTAAGGCCATATAGCTCGTAAAGTCTTTCCCTACTTTTTCTAAGTCCTGTAGTCGCCCAGTCACTGAATAAAAACTTAGGGCATATAGTTTTAGTTTTCTTAACCATACAATTTAAACACTTATTTATTTATTTATTTATTTAGATAACATGGAAAACTTACAGCTAAAAGTGAACAGAACAAGAACAGTAAATTTGACAGTCAGCCAATTAAAAGTCTTCACTTATAAAATATTGCATATTACTTATATCTATGGACACTTCAGAAGGCCTCTATTACAATAGATCGCCAAACAATACTAATAAATAACTTATATAATAATCACTAACATATTGCTCAAACTACACAACAACATTTAATTTGCATTGAACTGGTTGAAAAAGTTTCGGCTCAAGCACTTCCTGACTGATGGCACACTAGTTAGAAATGGATCAATATCGTGCTGCTTGCACAGCTCATTAAGATGTCTACTTGCCCGCACAATATACGAATTCTGTCTATAATTTGTGGAGGCTGATGGCACCTGCAAAGGTGGATTAAATCTTTTTGACTTCCTAGGGGTATTAAAATAAAATTTGGATAAAATATCGGAGCAGTTTATACTGTTGTTAAAGATTTTGAACAAACAAACGCAGTCACTAATCTCGCGGCGAATGAATAGAGGCAATATGTGGTATCTTTTACAAAGGATAAGGTAATTCTCGGACTGATATGGCACTTTCTGGTGGTAACATAAGTATTTTATGAATCTTTTTTGGATGCTTTCTAGACGGTTAATGTACTTGTGGTAACATGGGTTCCATATTTCAGACGCATATTCCAAGTGGCTTCTAACAAAAGTACAATATAGGATTTTTAAAGTTTTAGCTTTAGTGAAGCACTTGGATAACCGCATAATGAAACCCAGTGATTTTGATGCCTTGGCAACTATTGCATCAACGTGTGTTTCAAAAGTGAGCTTGGAATCGTGATGAACTCCCAGATCACGGATGGAATTTGATCTAGGTAAGATTTGATTATTAAGGGTATACGATGTAGCAATGACTGAGCGCTGCCGGGAATACGTAATAACCGAGCATTTGGTGGGATTTAGATCAAGTTTATTAGTATGACAATAATCCACCAAACGATGCAGATCGTTCTGGAGTGCAACTACGTCTATTTGCGATGATATCGAGGCATAAATTTTCATATCATCGGCAAAACATAATAATCTGGATGAAGTCAAGCAGGAATCAATGTCGTTAATATAGACTATGAATAACAAAGGACCGAGCAATGAACCCTGCGGGACTCCACTAGGGACAGGGACCCAGCTTGATATATAATTATTTAGTACTACTGCTTGAGACCGGTTCTCAAGGTAAGAAGAAAACCATCTGAGTAGATCGCCGCGTATTCCCATGCTATTTAACTTTGATATGAGGATGCTATGGTCAATACGGTCAAAAGCCTTGCTATAATCTGTATAAACGACATCGACCTGCCTACCTTTGTCCATGGCATCAGTAATAAATTCGTTAAGAAGAATCAGGTTCGTGACAGTAGACCTACCTTTCAGAAAACCATGTTGGAACGCGCTAAACGAATTTTTAAGTGCAGAATAAACCTGATTATATATAATTTTTTCGAAGACCTTTGCTATAATACACAGTTTAGATATCGGCCTATAATTTTTTATGTCCGTTTTGACACCTTTTTTATGTATAGGCGATATAAACGCTGATTTCCATATTTGCGGGACAACACAAGTAGCTAAGGATTTTCTAAATAAAATCGAGATAGGTTGCGCTATCGCAGGTGCACAACTTACGAGAAGTTTTGATGGGATTTTATCTGGACCTGCCCCTTTAGATGTGTCTAACTTTCGAAGCAAGTTTGTAACTTCATCAACATTTACAATGATACTGCAGATATCAGATGATGTGTTCGGAGATTCAGTGAAGAGAAAAGGAGAAGAGATCGGTTGATTGGCAATGGGATTGAGAAAAGTAGAATGAAAATATTCCGAAAAAGCTTGACATATAGTTTCCCCCGTCCGCAGAGTATCACTATTGTAGTTCAAGGTACTTGGGATTGCATTTGAGTTGTGACGTTTTTTTACAAATGTCCAAAAATATTTTGGATTATCTTTAATGGATTTTTCAGTTAGATCCAAATAGTTTCGATAGCATTGAGATTCCAAAGTTTTTACCCTTTCTCGAAGAAGCTTAAATGTTAATACATCCGATTTATTACCGTAGGTTTTGAATCTTTTAAAGTATTTATACTTTTCTTTGATAGTTTTAATAAGTGACGAACTATACCAAGTGGGATACTTTAAATTGCGAGACAATTTCTGTGGAATATATTCATTCTGTAGATCAAAAATGAATTGATTAAAAAAGTTCACTGAGTCATCAATTGACCGCGCCGAGAACTCAGTTACCCAGTCAGTCTTACAAATGTCTCTACTGATCGATTCATAGTCACCTTTATCAAACATAAATTGAGTACGTGGTGCACACTCCAGCAGAGGTGTTACAAACAAATCCAAGTTAATTAATAGTGCAGGATGATAGGCATCGATGGGCACCAGTGGGCTAGGACATTCCGTTACATTTACTAATTGATTGGATAGGACTAAGTCTAGAAATCTACCATACCTATTAGGCACCACGTTATACTGCCCCAAATCAAGAGTGCATAATTCATCACAGAATAAAATTTCATCATTACTGTTTGGATTCAATGGGACAAGCGGAAGGTTGTCTGAAGGGGCCCAATTAATACCGCTCATGTTGAAGTCGCCAACAACGAGAAAGGTATCCGAAGCATTATTAATAACTATATCGTTTAATTTGCCAAGAAAATTTGAAAGTTGTGAAGAAAAAGAAAGACCTGAGTTTTGTTGACATAGGTAAATAACACAAATATTCAAGTTAATATTATTCCGAGTCTTAGAATTTTTTAGGCGTAAGGATAGCCAAAGGTCCTCCGCTGTAGAATGAAACTTAGGTTGACAAATAACTGATAATTCTCTGCGAGTAGCAATAAGTACCCCCCCACCCCGCGATTGCCCGGTTAAAGCGTAGTCCCGATCCCGACGCCACACAATGTACCGTCCGTCAAAAAACTCAGAATTTAAAACCCCATCCAATAACCATGTCTCAGTAAGTACTATAATGTCATACGAGTTCATTACCATTTGACGATAGAAAGAATTAGTTTTTGTTCTAAGACCGCGAACATTCTGATAATATATGTTTAAGTTATTAGACACGGTAACCACACGCAATAATTGAATACAAGTCAGTATAACGAATTATAATAAAACGTTTGATTAAGTAACAATGCATAACAGGGTAAAATAAAAATATAAACATGCATGGAAGGTAAACCCCAAAAAAGTTTGCGCAAGAACAATGATCATGCGATATTAAGTAGTAAACAACTGTGCGAAAAAGCAAGCAGCAATGAGTGGTGCGCGTAAGTGCGAGCGAGCAAAATATATTGAAGTGCGTTAGATCTTTAAAGTAAACAGCGCGATAAGACACACAAAGGATTCCTTGAGCCAAACAACAGAAAGGTGTCGAACTCATTAGTGCGTCATTATAAATAAAGAAAATAATTCCAACATTACTTGATACAAAAAAAAAAGATTTTGAAATATCCGCTTTATTAGCACTTCGAAGCATTATCCCAGGTGTGAAGATGTGGTTGCTATTTCCATTTTACAAGATTTTTACGAAAAGCGAAACAGTTCGGTACAAACAAATCTAAACTTGAAAAATTACATGTAAAATTGTGTTCAACACTTTCCCACCTCCCGCAACATTTGATCAGTGAAGGTTCTCTTTACATAATGAAAGAATGTCCAAGGACCAGCGAAATAACACGTTTAATCGATTATTTTGTCAACACATGGTTAGAAAATGATATTTACAATGCATGTCCTCGAAAATTATAGTATTTTTGGATTTGTTGTTCATTTTTCTATCGACTGATTTGTACATTATTAAAATCAATAGGCGGTGGATCACGTGAGCGAAGCTGCGGGCACAGCTAGTCGTTTTGTAAAAATAGTTTTAAATATTTTTGGTTGACCATACTTCCCCAAGACCCAACTTTGTTTATTTTATTTGTAGTCCCAAAATACTACACAAAAATAATATTTTAACTCCCCGAAAGCCCCACAACCCTTAATATCGACATCGGTGTATATCACTAGAGCATCGCTAAAAATCTCAAAATGAACTGAAACTCAAAATTTTTATTCATCAATCCAATACGTGTATGGGGGGGGGGGATCTATGGATAGGTCTTCAAAAATGATATTGAGGTTTATAATATATGATCCAAAACCTATTTACCTAACTATTACAGCCGCTGCAGGAAGTTTCACATTCTTCCACTAATTGAGCGGAGAAGAATTGCCGACATGGCATTCCTGTTCAGTTTGACTAATGGTTCAATTGACTGTTCTGAACTGATGAGCAAAATTGGGCTGCGTGTTCCATCCTTCACCTTAAGGAATCATCAACCTTTGTATGTTCCCTCTGCGCGGTGCACTTATCGACAAAACTCATACATAATAAGAGCTAGCAGGGCATACAACTCGATGTGTCAGAGTATTGATGACCTTGATTTGTTCTCCACCAGTGTTCCGAAACTAAAAATTTTTTTATGTAAAAACTTCTTTGAAGATCACTGAAACTTGTTCTGTCTCTTCTTTCATTGTCTACGAGTAATTACTTCTTACGAACTCTTGCATGTCTACTGTTTCTTGTGCTAGGTACCCTAATGTTGTCTGTGAAAACTTTAAATTGGCCTTCCATCACTAACTGTCTACTATCTGTATCCTAGCTGTAAGTTTTCTTAAGTAATAAAATAAAATAAAATAAATATTTTTTTTCTAAACTGAATAGTTTGCGCGAGAGACACTTCCAAAGTGGTAAAATGTGTGTTTCCCCCCCTGTAACTTCTAAAACAAGAGAATGATAAAACTAAAAAAAATATATGATGTACATTACCATGTAAACTTCCACCGAAAATTGGTTTGAACGAGATCTAGTTAGTAGTTTTTTTTCAATAGGTCATAAATCGTAAACCGCAATTTACTAAGTACGGTAACCTTATTGCGCGAGTCCGACTCGCACTTGGCCGGTTTTTTGGTTTTGTACAGGTTTATTTTAGTGCTTTAACTTTTGTATAGAGTCTATGTAAAATTGTCCCAAAAGTAGTCTTCGATATTGAAAAAAATCAATTGTTGTATCTATACAAAAAAAAAACAATTGTTCTGTTGTTTTTTTGTCTGCTACCTGAATGAAGCGCAAAAAAACTAGCAAACGCAATTTCGCTTTAAGAACAGAATTTAGAATGAATTTACTGCTTATAAAAAAGTGTTTAATTATTTATTTTCTTCTAGGAGAACTTCCAGACAGTGTACGCAATTCAACTTTTAGACCTGCTCAAGCCAGCGGACCCTTTCAATACGGACTATTTGGTGAGCATCCTTATTGCGCAACACACTCATAATAACAAAACCTTTTTTTTGGCAATTATTCTGCTTGACAGAAAAAAATAAACTTGAACATAACCCATTTTCACTTTTGCATTATTTTGCATTGCATTATTTTAAATTACAAGGACAGCTGACCCTTCCTGCCTTCGGACATGTCTTAGTAGAAAAATACGCATGCATTTTACCGTGGCTTCGCTCTTGGGGCCAATCCGCAAGGAATCGTGCCTGTTTTTGGTTGAAATTTATCTATAACACTAACACTTACTTCCTACCAGCATTACCTTTATAGTATTATTACTTTAGATGTGTATGGGTTCAAATTAATTTAGAATTAGAATTAAACTCAGGAACAAAAAATTAAAGTTAATTCAAAAAATCTAAAGACCCGACTGCTTAAGAAGCGAATTGAAAGACGTAAAAAAGAAGACAATCAGGCTGTGCAGTCGGAAGACTTACATTAGCGAGCTGGCTGACCAAAACCAGATGTATCTTCCGACTGCACAGCATTATTTTCTTCTGTTTTCGTCTTTGAAAAATATGTGTTTTCTGTTTTTGGCTCGTGAAACTTGTACAGTAAGTCTAGCCAAAAACAGAAAAGATCAGCCTCTAGGGTCTCTAGAACGCCACATAGGAACGTAACAAGACCTCAGAGATCTACTACTACGATGTGCCACTTATATCATGATCCCGTTGTAAAAAAAGGATAGTACTATTCATCCTGTATAGCTCTCCCTCTCCCTCACAACGGAATAATAATGGTAATGACACGTCGGTCGTAGTACGACCTCAGGTTGCTTCTAAGAATTGCCCAAAACCCAAGTTTCTGCAGCCGGGATAAAAACCCGAAGCCTCCCATTCAGTCGCCTTTACGACCTCAGGACCAAAGCGCAAAGTGTCCGTATTAGAATGGCATAGCAACTTGCATTTACAGGAAAAGTATTTACATGACCGTTAATGAAAATGACTATTAGCGGACAATAAATGTAATCAAACAACTTGATTTTAAATACACAACATTCAAGAATAGTTAAAGTCACGTAAAAATAATGCTGGCTGTTTAAAATAATCAAGTAATCATAGTAGCTAGAAATGTACCTATTATGATTCTATAATAAAATAACTATACTTTTTTTATAAGATAACTAGCTGTCCCACGCGGCTTCGCTCCCGTCAACTGGCTACGTACCTACCCTATCCTACCCTACACCTACCCTATACCTACCCTACACCTACCCTACATCTACCCTACACCTACCCTACACCTACCCTACACCTACCCTACACCTACCCTATACCTACCCTACACCTACCCTACACCTACCCTACACCTACCCTACACCTACCCTACACCTACCCTACACCTACCCTACACCTACCCTACACCTACCCTACACCTACCCTACACCTACCCTACATACATGATTGCATAACTGAAACCGTTTACGCAGCGCATGCAACGGAAGCCCTCAAAATGAATCCTCCGCTCCTATTGGTCGCAGCGTGATGTTATGTAGCCTATTACCTTCCTCGATAAATGGACTATCTAACACAAAAAGATTTTTTCAATTCCAACCCGTAGTTCCTGAGATTACCCCCTACATACAAACTTACAAATTTTACCACTTTATAATATTATATTATTAGTATAGATAATAGCCTAGAGTACTATTATGCTTAGGACGCGAGTGTACCTGTGCGAAGTTATAGTTGTGTAAGTTATTTTTAACCGACTTACCAAAAAGGAGGAGGTTCTATGTTCGACTTAATGTTTGTTTGTTTGTTTTTTGTGTAATTTCACCGATATCTCCATTAATTGTCAACCGATTTTGAAAATTATTTTTTTGTTCGAAAGAGTATGTTCCGACATTGGCCCAATTTTAATTTGGTGAAGATCTGATGAAGAACTTCGGTGATATACAACATAACTCTTCAATAAATAACGGCAAATCTCTCGGGATTGCTACAATCGCATGTCTGTTTATTGTTTATACCATTTCATAATATAACATCACGCCAGTACGCTCGAAAGGGGTACGCAGATCTCTCATTTCACCGGTTATGTTCAAGTTTCATTTTATTCGGGTAATATATTTTGGGGTTCTAGGTACTTACTAAACAACTTGCCTATTAGGTAGGTACAACTGTTAGGGACCTTTCTAGGACACACTAGTGAAGTGGCGGGCCCCTAGACACCGCGTCCCGCGCGCCCGCGCCCCCCCCTTCCTCCAACCGTCGCCTGCGCCGCCGGCCGTAGATCGTCGAAAGCGCCCGAACATCCTCCAACGGTTGAAAGCTTCAAGTAAGAGGGAGTGGGCAGACATTGTTGTAGGCCCGCACCATCGTCTCCTTCTTCGTCTTCAGCTCCACCACACGCGTGGTCCCGTCGCTACCAGGAAAGACCTGGATGACTCGCCCCAGTGGCCACATTAGTGGCGGAAGTCCCTTCTCTTTGATGAGAACGAGTGTTTCCAAAGATAGCTGCCCTGTCGAGGTTGACCATTTTGTTTTTTGCTGAAGCAGAGAAACCTACTCTAAGTGAAACCGCTTCCAAAAATGCTGTTTAATATGCTCCATTCTGTGGTAGCGCTCCAGTCGCCCAATGGTGAAATCAGTCACCTGTGGATGCGGAACGAACATAAGTGGTCGCCCAATTAGAAAGTGTGAAGGAGTGAGGGCAGAGAAGTCTAAGGGATCAGAGGAAAGAGGGGTAAGAGGACGAGAATTTAAAATGGCCTCTATTTGAGTCAAGCACGAGGCCATCTCTTCATACGTAAAATGCGTCAAACTTTATTATTTTTTATTAAAAGCCTCTTTAGGTAATGTTTGTGGATCGGACGGCAGCTTCGGCAATGCCGTTTAAGTGAGGGGAGTATGGAGGCTTTGACCATCTGAAAAATGTGTTTGTACCAAACCCTGATCAGGGATCAACTCAGACTGAATCAGTGTCGAGAATACTAGATGAAACACAACAATTAGACCTCCCAATAAATAGCTTCTCTATATCTGAGGTTAAACAAGCAATTAGGAAACTCGATCAAAGCAAAGCGCCAGGATATGATTTGATAACCGCTAAAATAATGAGAGAATTTCCAGAAGAGGGTGTGCGCTTCTTAACATACATTTATAATGCCATATTGAGAACTTCAGCGGTCCCCAGACAATGGAAAGTTGCTCAAATCATTATGGTCCCTAAACCGGGCAAAAGCCCTGAAGACGTAAAATCTTACAGGCCTATCAGCCTATTGCCAATACCATCAAAAGTAATGGAGATTCTATTCTTGAGCAGATTAGCGCCAATCATAAAAGAAAGAAGCTTAATCCCAGACCACCAGTTCGGCTTCAGGCAACAACATGGTACTGTTGAACAAGTACACAGGCTTGTGAACAACATTAACAATGCTTTTGAAAGGAAACAATACTGCACAGCTGCATTCTTGGACATCTCACAGGCCTTTGATCGCGTATGGCATGATGGGCTACTGTCTAAGATAAAAAAATCGGTGCCAATCGAATACTACAACTTTATTAGATTGTATTTAGAAAATATACATTTCTTTGTAAAGCATGACAAAGAAGTAACAACACAATGTCCAATCCATGCAGGCGTGCCGCAGGGCAGCGTAATGGGTCCTACCTTGTATCTTCTGTATACTGCAGATCTGCCGACCTCCGAGGCCACTGTAACAGGCACTTTCGCTGACGACACAGCAGTTCTGGCATCGGACGAACTCCCAGAAAAAGCAACCCGAAAACTCCAAAATAGCCTTGACAATCTTCAAAAGGCGCCTGAAATATTGACGAAAAAAAAATACCTGAGAGTATTGATTTTCACCTTACTAAAACCACCCCAGTGATCACCATCACCACGCAGAAACAACCATATAATTTAAACACTTATAAATAAAGAAAATAATTCCGAAATTACTTGTTACATTATTAAAATCTACAGCCGGTGGATCACGTGAGCGAAGCCGCGGGCACAGCTAGTCGTTTTATAAAAATAGTTTTAAATACTTTTGGTTGACCATACTTTCCCAAGACATAACTTTATTTATTTTATTTGTGGTCCCAAAATACTACACAAAAATAATTTTAACTATAGATGAAATCTGGGACCGCGGTCCCGAAAACCCCACGACCCTAAATATCGACTTCGGTGTATATCACTAGAGTATCGATAAAAATATCGACAATTACCACTTCCCTATTAGTGTACATGTAAGCCTTACACTCCCTCACCTCCAACCTCCCCCCGTAAAATGCGAAAGGGACAACTGCAGCTCAGGCTGATTTTACCTACAAAAACTTTGATCAAAAGACGTTTCGTATTAGGCTGTTTTCTTCTTCAAAACTTAACTGATATAAAAACTACTTCCATCAAAATTTAGAAGAAAAGTATATCTATGCTTCTATCATTTCTTGTTTTGTTAAAAACTTATCAGTTTTGTCTGAAAGTCGTCTGAACATGGCTGTAAAATTCAGTCATATTTCTTTTAGTGATTAAATTTGGAAAAAAGGAAATGATAGGGGCACGTATTAAAAAGACCTTAATTTTATGGAAAAATATCATTGCTCTAGAGGCATTATCAACGAAGAAAACAGCAGAATGTTTTTGTATGGAGAAAGGCCCCATAGAGTCCCCTCTTAAATGTCGACAGTATCATGCTGCAGTATGAGTTGGACCCCTTCAAAAAATCTCTCAGTTAAATCGGATTTAGCTGAGTAGCAGTTATTCACATCAACCCAGTATGGAGCTCCTTCACAGGATATGCATCACCCCCTCCTTTTCTATCATGCATAACTTTCAAGCTGTACCTTCCTGAAAAAAATGTGTTTAATTATTTATTTTCTTCTAGACGGACCTGCTATACCCAGGCGTAGCGGTCAACCCGATCAACCCGGTCTATCCAGTCCACCCAATCAACGGTCACGACGGTCGACCCGGTCTACCCGGTATACCATATGAGCATACTTATCGCGCAACACACTCATAATAACAATAAATATTTTTTTGGCAATTATTCTACTTGACAGAAAAAAATATATCTTGAACAACCCATTTTCACTTTTGCATTTGCAGTTTGAGTCACAGACTTAGTTACTGACTTACTTTTGGGTCATAATCAACCACCTGATCATAAATGGGTTAAATAAATAAATTGAAGAATTATTTATCAAAATGAAGGTGAATTATTATTTATATGAGTGTTTAACGATATTGTGGTACAAGATACCCGGGACAGGCTGGGTATGGCAAAGAGTATTTTCAGACATTCATAGAATTTTTTCAACATTTTCAGGACCTAAAAACTGTACACAGGAGAAAGAAACAGTAAACAGACATACAAACATAGAAACAGAAAAGTACGAATGTGGAAGTGCATGCCAAACCGAATGTTCTACTCTCGGGGAGCCTTGTCCTATAGTCAATATCCGCTGCAATGGTGCGTGCAAAACAGCTCAGGAACTTGCATCCCTGTTTCTCAATGTTGAAAGTGTTTGGAGCTCTTTTTGATTTCTAATGTTATAACAATTAAATATAAAATACAACATACGGTATACTGAACTAATTAAAAACTTGAACTAATCGCACTTTTCTTTTCATCCAAGTATTAGTTTTTATCTATATAAATATTCCTAACTTGATGACCGGCTTATTACGTATCTTGCTAGAGCAAACGATAGCGATTTTAGCTTAATAATTGCTCTTGAATTCAGAAGTTTTAGAGTTTTTGGTGTTATTTTTAGAAATAAATGCATTTTGCAAACAGCGAGCGATTACCAAACGACATACACTGTAGATAATGCCAGTTTCTAAGACATACAGCATTTGATCGCGCGATTATTGCAGATTGATGTTTCTTACGTAATAAGACTGTCCGGTGAACTCAGTTTTTATGTTATAACAATTTCTTTTTCCTAATTAAATTAGCCCAAGATTTAAATGAACAAAATAAAAATAAATATAGGGAGAGGTGAGTGGTTATAGGTAGAAATATGTATGGTAGTAGTGCTTACCCAAACGACCTCATTTACAAAGAGCTATACCGACCACTTATAAACCGATTTAAAAAATATATAAATTATTATCTAAACTCATTTTATTAGCTTGTAGTTTGGTCACCCTACAAGCTATATTTATCAAGCATGCAAATCATCAAATGTTATAAGACAGGCAAATCATGAAATACCGGCGAATCGTAATGTGCCCAGGCAGATCTCGATCGCTCCAGTTCAACGATTGGCCTACAACATAATTATAAACTATAAATATAATATTATAACTATCCATATTATATACTCAAAAGAATAATCTTGCCCTTGAAGATTAATTTTGCATAGAAGATCACTTTTAAAACACATTTTTGTGTTCGGTTTTTATAGATTACCGTAAGAAAACTGTTAATCATGCGTAAATTCTGTCTTACGCATGCCAACCGTGTTTCAAATATGGAGACAGGTGTTTGTTATATTAGGTGTCGGTTAGACGACACGAAAATTCTATTTACTTGGTAAATTCCACGAAAACATACAGTACAAAGATGTGCGTACCTACATTTATTTGTTGTTTCTTTGTTCTTTTTTTTAAACTTAGTTCTCAAATGAATAGAGCGCATTTTGCTGTAAGAAAATTGTTTCCAAAGAGACGACCGCGCGGCAAACGCGTACGATTGGCGCGGACAAATTAGTCTCATATAAATGCGTGTTTACCCAGCCTCTTTAGTACTATATAAAATGGGGAAAACCCAGACACATCAGTCGTTGAGATATTACAGCACAAACATGTATTTTATAAGAATTTTCCTAGTGACCATTTTGATGATTTTCATCGCTGAGATGACGACGACTCTGGGTAAGATTTTTTATTGGTTATGTTTGTGAAATCCCGGGGGTGAAAAGGCAGCAACATATTGTGAAGCCGGGTATCGACATTGCGAGGCTGCAAATGGTGCTCGCTTTGAGCAGGCAGTCGAGAGGTAGCCTTGCAGTGCGCTCAGCTTACGTCTACACAGTCAGCACGAGCCTACGCAGCTACGAGATTTTCTCTTTCCATACAAACTACCTTTTAAGGGTTTGTTTTTTTAGAAAAAGGGTATATGTTGTCCTTCCGCAGGAAAAAAAACTAAACCTTTAATTAAAATTGGTTCAACAGTTTAGGCGTAAACCCGTTACAGACAGACGTTCACACTATTATAATCATAAACTTTATTTCTCCTCACAAAAACATTAAGTCATGGAACAACTTATAAATTCAAATTAGAAGGAAACATTTTGCAGTCAAATGAGTGTGCGGGTGTCTGTTATAGGTGTTAACCTTTATTACAGATCACAAACACACATTATTATATAACAAAAATAAATCATTGGTAAGGATGCATCTTCCTAAAGAATGTTTGTCAAATGTCATAATGTTACAAACGTATACTGTATCTACTTGACTACAATTTTTTAATTAAACTATTACCTACAGAATTAAGTACAGTGAAGATTGAAAATAACCCTCATTTGTTTATTTGCAGATAGTCGACGGCATGAACTATTTTGTGCGCGGGGTTAAAATGCATTTTATATCAACCGACAACACGTGCGGAAGAGATAGATGCTATGATGAGCAGTAGGAAGCTAGTTCGCGTACGAATACACACTTTTGCAAATTTGTAGCGAAATGGATAATGATTTAGGACGAAACCGAGCGAAATTTTATAAACAGACCTTTGGCAGTCTAGATATCATGAAAAAACGACTAATCTATCTGTTCAAAATAAAATTATTTGTCTGTATGGAGGCCGTTTTGCAATTTTCCGTCTTCTTGTGGTATTTATTTGCGCCCAAAAATGCGTTATAATTAGTGTCGAAATGTGGAACTTTCGACGTTCATAACTTTCAAATTTTATTTTTTTACTTTTTTGCTTCGATACAGGGCTAGATAATGATGAGACTTGAAATTGATATCACTTTTTATTTTGAACATACATCGTCAAACAGTGGAATAATCCCTAGACTACGTTTGTATGGAAGAATTTTCGACTAGTGTAACCTTAATAAAAAAAACACTAGGAAGTGGACGAGCAAGAAATTCCTAGGGTCAAGCCCACCTCTATACACGCACACAGCGTTAATTATTAAAATAATAAGCGGCGCGGATTGTATTTTTTTTTATTGTTTACAAATGTCTTCTTATAGTTGACCTAATACGGGTGGCAGTTATTATGTGGTTCACAAAAGAATATGATTCATAACGTACGTGCTCACAAATAAATAAATATATTACCTAAATAACTCCTGTTTTTATTTACCAAGAATTTTTAACAAAACTTCTTGAAGTGCAGTAAAACTATTTCTTAATGCCCCTCGGCAAACATTGCATTGCCGAATACTAACAAATGCTAATTTCCATGTCCCTCAATTATTAAGATTTATCGCGTATAATAATAAGAATTTAGAAGTAAGTACTATATTGTTGTTTTGTTCGGATTGCCGTGTTAACTATATAAGCTGTGAAACTATTTTCTTTAGTAGCTTTTCTCACATTTTAAAATAAATTTCATTAAGTTATTAGAATATTAACAACTCTATATACTTCCCAAGTTGATTGAGAGCGTTCGGTCTGTACCAAGTGCAAAGGGCAACTTTTAGAAAGCCGACGATTGAAGAAACACGAAGTTTGCCGAGGGACTATTAATAAAACGACCGGTATTTTCTTGTTCAACAGACTGACTTTATTTTTAAGAACACAGATTATACATGGCTCGCATAGAGCTGGCAACAGAATTTTATATTCTACTAATTAAGTCGGTTTGGTTACATACTTATTAATTTTGATATAAAATCAATACCCGCACTATATCAGTAAAAATAAAATAAAACAATATTTATGAATATAAAAAATACTCACATCATTTTTGTTGTAAACCCATTACTTCTAAAAATTTTCTATGTTTCACACTACTTAAAGATTTTGTAAGTATGTCTGCAGGCATATTAGCTGTCTGCAGATATTCAACTTTAACTATATTATTATTAATACATTCTCGACCAAAATGATATCTTACATCAACATATTTTGTCCTATTATGGAATACTGGATTATATAACAGTTTATGCGCACTTTGGTTATCGTTAAAGATTAGAATATTCTGTATACAACCAGTGATTTCTTTCTGTAAACTTCTAAGATAAATGGCCTCTTTACAGCTTTCTGATATACCTATGTATTCACCCTCTGTACTAGACAATGCAACATTCTTTTGTTTATTCCTGCCCACAGCATCTAAAGTCTTTGAAAAAGCAATGTGCGATCGTGTGTACTCTTTTTGTGAAAAGTATAAAATATTCGACGATAGCCAAAACGGTTTTCGCAAAAATAGATCTACAACGCTAGCTGTATATAAGTACATCCAAGAGGCTTTAAATATTTTAAATAATAAACAATACGCAGTAGGAATACTACTCGATATGACTAAGGCCTACGACAAGGTGCAATTTGAAATACTTCTAGCTAAGCTATATGGAATAGGAATACGTGGGAAAGCCCATGACTGGTTTGCATCATATTTAAAAGGCAGAGAGCAATTTGTTGAGATTGAATATTATGATGAAAAAACAAACGAAACACAGCTTATAAGATCAGATGGTAGACCAATACACGCTTCCATTCCCCAGGGAAGTGTAGTGGGCTGCCTCTTATTCCTCATCTACATTAACGACCTCCCCAAAACCATAGACGGGCCATGTGTTCTGTTTGCGGATGACATTTCTATCATCACCTCATGCCAAACAAACGCTAATATAAACGAAAGATTGACCAATATTCTTGATATAATAATAAACTGGATGGGCGAACATAATCTCGAAATCAACTTCACCAAAACCAAACTAATTACCTTCCACCCCCGGCAAAAAAACCGAATCAATTTAAATTTTACATACAATCAACAAAAAATAGAAGTAGTTAATGATTTCACTCTCCTAGGTTTAACAATAGACACACATATAAACTGGAAAACCCACATACAGAAAGTTATATCTAAAATTTCAAAGTTTTCATATGCCCTCCGCGAAATTAAAAAGAACACAAGCCTGCAAACCGCATTAGTAACATACTACGCGTATGCCCACGCTTGGTTAAGCTATGGCGTAATCTTATGGGGAAATAGCACGGACGCCCCCACTCTATTCATCCTGCAAAAAAAGCTGATTCGTATAATTACTAACATAGATCAGACAGATAGTTGCAAGCCTTACTTCCAGAAATACAAAATCCTTACTTTAGTTAATATTTATATTTTAGAATTATGTAAACTGGTTCGGAAACACCCAGAGTCATACAACACAAGAGAAGACATGCAAACAAATTATTCGTTGCGCCACAAAAACAGACTAGATCTACCCTCCTCCCGTCTTAAATTGCACTCTTCTAGTCCGTATGCTATGTCGATAAAGATATATAATAAATTACCGGAAAGCATAAAACAAGTACCTAAATAAAACCAATATATTTATAAATAAATTAAAACAATTCTTAATTAATAAAAGCTATTACACTATTGACGAATATCTGACGGATAAATTCAATAATGAATAAAAATAACTGATAACTCGATAAGTAAATGACATTAATTGACTCAAAATATAATATGGACATGTTAATTATTAGTTTTAGTAAAAATAAAAACAATTATTAGTTAGATTAGTAAAATAACATAAAGAATTAATTGACTCAAAATATAATATGGACATCGTTATCAGATACTAAGTATTAATTTTATTAAAATGAATATAATTTTTAATTCGATAATTTTATTAAATATAAACAAACTAATTGGAATCCAAAAATTTATATCAAATAAACTAACTGTGATACAAAAATTTAAGCAAATAAATTAATAAGCAATAATAATTCATAAATTAACATGAACATAAAAAGGCACACATATATTAGTATGTTAAACCAAATAAAAGCAGCTAGATAAGAAATGGATAACTGAAATTTTAATTACAAACAAAAATATTAAGAGCTATTCCTCTCTCCTAGACACTAAATGTATCTAGAATGTTGCTGTGCCCGACAGGGTCCATAATTGTTTCTGTAACTAATATTTACCACCTGTATGTACATTATGGTTGCAATAAATTTAATATGAATTTAATATGAATATGAATATAGGAAATTACCCCACCTGAGAGACAGAAGCAAAATCCTGTATAAGATTTTCTATCAGAAATGTCATTACCCCAATCTGCATCTACATACCCTACTATCTTCTTGTTATCTAACCCACAATATTTAAAACAATAGTCTCTGGTTCCCTTTAGATATCTTAAGATACGTTTAGCATGAGCCCAATGCTCCTTATTGTAACAGTTATTAAACTGACTTAAATAAGCAACAGAGAATGCTATGTCTGGACGAGTTAGTATAGCCAGATACATTAAACAGCCAATTAACTGCTGATAAGGTAAAGTTTTATCACAACTCTTGTCTTTAGTTAATTTTAAACCACTTTCCATTGGAGTTTCTACAGATTTACAGTTCACTAAATTAAATTTTAACAATAACTGATCAATGTAATCACTTTGATCTAAAGTTAGAATTTTATTCTTTTTATCATAGGTAACTGACATACCAAGACACTGCCTTATTTGGCCTAAGTCTTTAATTTTAAACTGAGATTCCAAAACAGATTTTAATTTGTTAGTTTCATCACTATTATTAGAAAAAAACAAAAAAATCGTCGACGTATAATGCTATTATAGTCATATTTTTACCTTCATTCTTCATATATAAACAAGGTTCATATTTAGATTTTAAATATCAATTTTTTGTTAAACAAATATTTACTTTATCATACCACATCCTGGATGACTGCCTTAATCCGTAAATTGCTTTCTTTAACTTCAGAACTTTACTAGAATTAGAACAGTTAAATCCTTCAGGCATTTGCATGTGTGGTGTTTGACAGATAGTTGACACTTGACAGTTGACTGACAGTTGATTATTACTACAAGTGAAGGTACCCCGGACTATATTTTCAAGCAACGAACAACCGCCTAAAACGCCATTATGGACGCCAAGTAAGTACATAACAGTGGCGACGAGATAAAAAACGTAAAATATAGTAGAAAAACCAGTGAAACTTTGTGAAAACTATATACATAGAATGTCTGATCTAAGATTCGAGACATTTGATATGAAAAGTGGCGATTGGGAATCATATAAAGAACGATTTGGTTACTTCATAAAAGCACATGGCTTAATAGAACCTATTAGGCAAAAAGCGGTTTTTTTTGCATCTTGTGGTAGTGAGCTGTTTAACTTAGTTAAATCATTAGTGTTTCCGAATACTGTGAGCCAGGTTACATTAGCTGAAATAGATACAAAACTAAATAATCATTTTAGTCCGCGACCAAATGAGATCGTAGAATCATTTAAATTCCACAGTAGGAATCAGGGTAAAAATGAATCAATTCAAGTATACATTGCAGCACTTCGAAAAATGTGTAGGTTTTGCAATTTTGTAGATTTAGAAAGAACCTTGAGAGATAGACTCGTGTGTGGCGTAAATAATGCCAAACTACAAGAAAATTTACTGAGAAAGGCTAACCTTACTTATGCAACAGCTGTGGAATTGGCATTGCAAGCGGAAAGATGTGTTGAAGACTTAAAAATCCTAAAAGTACCAGCCATTGAGGAATCATTAATCACCTGTTCTGCAAGTTCAAGTAGAGACAGTGAGGTCGAACCAATGGAGGTAAATGCAGTGGAAGAGAAGAAAAAGAAGCTATTCTGCTACAGATGCGGAGGAAGCCATTTGTACCACAAATGTAAGTTTGTTTCTGCTAAATGTAATACATGCAACAAAGTAGGCCATATTGCAAAAATGTGCAGAAAAAATAAAAATGGAACTGGTGATATCAAAGAGATTCAAGAAAGGGATTATGAATTTATGAATGGGTTATACTGTGTAGGAAGAACATATCGTGAACCTGCCATTTATACAGAACTTTATCTGAATAAAAAAATTGACAAGTTTGAGGTTGATTCCGGATGTTCATATACAATTATGGCAAGGGAGCAAGCAGAATTAATCTGGCCAGATGGATTAGATTTACAGGAATGCAGGCTAAACTTGCACACCTGGACTAATGCTAAAGTGCAGGTGCATGGCAGGACCAAAGTTTTTATTGAATATAAAAATTTTAAAGGTTACCTGCAAATAATAATTGGACAGGGGCGAGGTAATCTCCTTGGCAGAAATTGGTTCCAGCCTCTAGGGATTTCAGTTGAAGGTATAAATAACATCAATTCCCTGGATAGTGAAAAGGATGAATCTCTATTAAAAATACTTAAGAAATATAATAAATTGTTTGATGGACTTGGTGAATACAAAGGACCGGAAGTTGTGATCAATTGTAAGAAGGATGTACAGCCGAAATATATGAGGAGCAGGTCAGTACCATTTGCGATAAGAGATAGAGTTTGTGAAGAAATAGATAGGTTGGTTAATATTGGAGTAATGGAACCAATAGCTTATTCAAATTGGGCTACACCAGTGGTTCCAGTACTAAAAAAAGATGGTAGTATTCGTCTATGTGGAGACTACCGATTGACTGTAAATTCAGCAACCGACACGGATACATACCCGCAGCCAACGATAAATGAGTGTCTATCTGAAGTCGCAGGTGGTGTAATTTATACTAAACTGGATTTAAAAGAGGCATATACACAACTGAAAGTATCGGAGGAAACAGGTATGCTCCTGACGATTAACACAATAAAGGGATTATATAAGATGAATAGATTACCCTATGGTTTGAAGGCTTGCCCAGGTATATTTCAACGGATCATGTCAACAACATTGGCAGGTATTAAAGGAGTGACTGTGTTGCTACATGACATTTTAATAAGTGGAAATAAGATACAGCATAATGCAAGGCTGGAAAATGTACTGGCGTGTCTAGAAGATGTTGGACTCAGACTGAACCGAAAGAAGTGTGAGTTTGCAACAAATAAAGTTGAATTCCTTGGTTATGTGGTGGATCAAGATGGTATTCATCCAAGTGACAAAAAGATCAAATTGATTATGAATGCGAGGAGTCCTAGAAATGTTAAAGAGCTACAAGCTTTTTTGGGATTGTTGAATTTTTATGACAGGTTTATGAAAGATAAAGCTATGTTATTGGAACCACTATATAGGCTTCTAGATAAAGATGCTATATGGAAGTGGGGCAAGTTAGAGACAGAAACATTCCAGAAGGCTAAATCTACACTGTCTAGTACAGATACTCTAATACATTTTGATAATAACAGAAAGGTAACATTAACATGTGATGCTTCAGAATATGGGGTGGGAGCCGTTCTATCTCATGTTATGAACTTTATCAAAATCAGAACGTAACTATGCACAGATCGATAAAGAAGCTGCGGCGATTATATTCGGTTTAGAAAAATTCAATCAGTATGTATATGGAAGACGTATAGTAATATACACCGATCATAAGCCATTGCTTGGGATTTTAAGCCCCAATAAAGCAATACCGAAAGTACTGTCACCAAGAATGATGCGATGGGCTTTGAAGCTGAACTCACATGATTATGAACTACAATATAAACGGGGCACTAGTATAGGGAATGCTGATGCTCTCAGTAGGTGGCCAATGGATACTACTGAAGATTGGAAGTCAGATACTGAAGATGTTGAAGATATATTGTTATTGTCGGAGACACCAAGCGCCGTTCAGTATTCAGTAAAAGACATTGCAGAACAAACAGGGCGAGACGATATTCTATCTAAAGTGAAATTCTGGATATTGCATGGATGGCCTGATAATGTCAATGACAGCAATATGAAATTATATTGGCTAAAAAGAAAGGAGTTATCTGTTACTAATGACTGTATAATATGGGGCTCCCGAGTTGTCATACCGCCACCGATGCGGGAACACATGTTACAGGGTTTACATGAGACTCATGATGGCATAGTAATATCAAAATCAATTGCACGAAGCTATTTTTGGTGGCCAGGACTGGATCATGAGATTGAAGCGTTAGTGGCAAATTGTGATAGCTGTCAGATAAATAAAAATATGCCATCAAGCACGGGACATTCTTGGATCACCCCTTCTAACCCATGGCAACGTTTACATATTGACTTTGCTGGTCCAGTTGATAGAAGAATATATCTAATTGTGGTGGATCCATACTCGAAATGGCCAGAAGTAAAGATAGTTAAATCAACCTCAAGTGACTGTGCAATTAAAGCATTAAGAGAAATTTTTGCCCAGCAAGGATTGCCACAAGTGGTAGTAACGGATAATGGAACAGCATTCACATCTGAAAAATTCAAGGATTTTATGAAATACAATGGCATTCAACATATACTAACTCCACCATATACACCATCGTCAAATGGCCAAGCTGAAAGATTTGTGCAAACAGTAAAAAAGAAATTACATAGTTTGGCTGGAACTGACATGGATATTTTATTACCACGTCTTTTGTTTGGTTTGAGAGTAGCGCCAAGCTCGATTACTGGAAAGACTCCGGCAGAATTGTTGAATAGACGTCGTTTTAGAACACGGTTTGACATCATACATCCTTTCTCTACAAAACCTGTTGCTGAGAGACAAATTGAAAGTAATATAGAAGTGCCGGTGAGAGCATTTAGATTGAAGGACAAGATATGGCTGCGCAACTATGCAAGAGGGGAGAAGTGGGTGAAAGGAGAAGTCTTCAGAATCAGGGGTTCTGTCCGGTTTTTGGTAAAGATAAACGGTGGACCAATCGTTACACGACACATAAACCAGCTACGACGACGTGATTCTGATGAAGCTCCAGGTCCTAGTAATGAAATGCGTGATATACTCGGCATACCAACAGATGCAGTAGTAACTTGTGAAGGAGACAAGTTACAAAACAATTAAATAATATTAGAGATATAGATATTAGGATAGTTAGGTTAGGAAAGTATAAAGATATTAGGATAGTTAGGTTAGTAAAAATATAGTAACTTGAGTGAAGTACCTAGAGACTATGGGGGAAGGCATGTGGTGTTTGACAGATAGTTGACACTTGACAGTTGACTGACAGTTGATTATTACTACAAGTGAAGGTACCACGGACTATATTTTCAAGCAACGAACAACCGCCTAAAACGCCATTATGGACGCCAAGTAAGTACATAACAGCATGTAAATATTTTCATTAAGGCTGCCATTCAAGAATGCTGTAACCACATCTAAATGTATAATATCAAGTCCAAGTTTCACTGAAATAGCAAATAATAATCTAAGAGTACTGTGTCTTACCACTGGTGAAAAAGTTTCAACATAGTCCACACCCAGTTGTTGAGTAAAGCCTTTAGCCACTAACCTGGCACGAAAACGAACTTTATTGTCACACTCAATTTTTTTCTTGAGCACCCACTTACACTGCACTATAGTAGAATTATTAGGAACATCTACTATCTCCCAAGCATCATTTTCTTCGAAGCTCTTCAACTCCTCCTGTACTGCCTGTAACCATTGGTTCCTCTCAGGCCCTTCCAATGCTTGTTTGATTGTGAGATCAGGTTTATTCTCTGTGTAACAAACACCACCAAAACCATATCTACTTGGTGCTTTACGTTCTCTGACAGGTCTGTCTACGTGATCACCACCACTCTGTGAATCTGAACAATCCTCATAGTCACTCGGTACATAATCTGAGGACGTATCAATCATTGACTCTTCCATCAATGTTGTATCTGTGGAGTCCCCCACTGAGTCCTGTAAAATCTGGTTTTCTTCTGGCTTTACTTCTGTCACACATTCTGTTCCTTTTTCTTCAGATGCAACATCCATCATGACTGATTCCTTCTCCATTATAATCACATCTCTGCTAGTGAATATTTGCCTTCTTACTGGATCATATAGTCTATATCCTTTGATATTATCTGGAAAACCAAGTAATATACATTCAATAGACTTCTTGTCCCATATGGACCTTTTCTCTTTATTGATATGGACCATGACAGGAGATCCAAAATTTTTTAAATTACTTAGATCTGGCTTAACACCCATCCAAAGTTCATATGGTGTTTTACCATCTAAAACTGATGATACAGATCGATTATGTAAGTACACGGCTGTATGACAAGCCTCAGCCCAAAATTTCTTACTTAGTTGAGCATCACATAACATACATTTTGCCTTCTCAATAATTGTCCTGTTCATTCTTTCACATAATCCGTTTTGTTGAGGTGTATACGGATTAGTTCTTTGATGTATTATCCCACATTTCTTAAAGAAAACATCAAAATTTGAATTACAAAATTCCTTCCCATTGTCACTCCTGAAGATTTTCACTTTTCTATTAGTTTGGTTTTCTGCCATCGCCTTAAATTCCAAAAAATATTTGTATGCTTCATTTTTATGTTTTAGAAAATAAATGAAGGTCATTCGGCTAAAGTCATCGACAAACAATAGAAAGTAGGACGTACCTCCCAGTGAAGTCTCCTCCATAGGACCGCAAATGTCACTGTGTATCACATTTAGCAATTCTGTACTTCTTGTACCACTATTTGTAAACGGTAGTCGACATTGCTTGCCTTCACAACAGGTCTTACAAGATGATTTGTTTAAAGTGAAATTATCATCAAAGATCATTTCTTCTACTGCATTCTTGGTTTTCTTCAAGCAATCACTGTTCACGTGACCTAATCTACGGTGCCAAGTGAGACTTGAGGGAGTCACTGCTGCGACCATTCTTTCTTGTACATTTAATTTATAAACTCCATTTGTCAAAGTAGCGGTAGCAACCAATTCACCATTATTATTATAAATGTGACAACTGTCATGCGTGAATGTCACTTTGTTGCCTTTTTGAATCAATTTACTTACTGATAAGAGGTTTGTCGTTAAGTTTGGAACGCAAAACACATCTTCAATGTTTATGTCAAATTCACTACCATTGATAGAGGTTATTATTTTGACATCACCGGCACACGTGACTGAAACAGTTTCTTGATTCGCCACTATTATTTCTTGTCGAACTTGACGATATCTACTGGTGATCCAATCTGAGTTAGCAGTTAAATGAACACTGGCTCCGGAGTCAATATACCAGTCTCTTTTGTTAAAAGTTCCACTTAAGAAAACAGCTGAGAATGCGTTGGTCTGTTTACGGTCTTCATTTTTATTATTAAACTTAGGATTATTCGAGCATTGCGTTCGATAGTGTCCACTTTGTTTACATCGATAGCATTTCACTGTAACAGTTTTCATGTTGGTACTATTTGCATTCGACTTATTCGAACCGCCATCTTTACTGCCCATAGACTTATTCTGTTTCCATTTGCTGTGATTCTTTCTTGACGTGACAAATGCGCCCTCTGCACTGTCGTCACCTCCGTTTCCGGTCTCCATGTCAAGTAGCTTCGTTTTAATGGCGTCCGCTGTGACTTGAATTCCCGAATGCTCTATCGCCATAATCATGGGAGAGAACTTCTCTGGTAATCCAGCTAGCAACAACGAGCCAATCCACTCGTCATTAATTGCAAATCCTGTTCCACAAAGTTTCTGACCAGTCTCAATTATTTGCGTGACATACGCGGTCATGGAACTACAATTGTCTAAACGAATGGATATCAAATGCCGCAAAAGACTTATTCTTCTGGTAAAACCAGAATCATCAAAGAGCGCCTTGAGTTTTTCCCATAGCTCCTTTGTTGTTTTGACTGTCTTAACATGCACGTACAACGATGAGTCTATAGTCATTATTAATTTCGCCTTTGTCTTAGCGTCATCAACGGCTGGTACGATGATTTCGGCACCACTTGCATCTCTCTCTGGCTTAATACATTTTATCATGCCTTCGAGTATTAGGAAATTTTCCGCCGCAAACACCCACTCATCGTAGTTCTCGCGACCACGCAACTTAGGCACATTCACAAGATAGTTCGCCATTGCCGCCATCATGTGCTCAAGCCGGCACCAGGCACTCGGCAACCACAACAACGTGTTTCAAAGTTTTTACACGAACTTGCCTACTAACTGATTAGTGTATTTTATAAAATCGTACTGTACTTTTCTCAACTATTACAATCCTAACGGGCAAAAGTCTGGGCCCATAACCTATTAATAAAACGACCGGTATTTTCTTGTTCAACAGACTGACTTTATTTTTAAGAACACAGATTATACATGGCTCGCATAGAGCTGGCAACAGAATTTTATATTCGACTAATTAAGTCGGTTTGGTTACATACTTATTAATTTTGATATAAAATCAATAGGGACATTAAGAAAATAGTTGTACTGTACTTACGTTACGACTTGCTCTGAGAGAACTGCTAGTCAGTTTGCCTAAAGGATCCCTAGATAAAGTGATATTTGGCCATCGATGAAGGATATCGAAGATTTTGGCAGCAATAATGATTGTCGAAAATTCAAAAATCTATGGACTGTCATCGCAAAATGAGATGTTACGTGCACGTGTATTTTGGAATTTTGACAATAACTATCACCGAAAGAACGCTGCTTTGTTTATAGCCCAAAACAAGGCAATAATTTGAAATACATTAAAATCAACCCATTGTAAACCGATTTCAATGCACATTAAGAAGAAGTGTAAGAATTATTTTCTTATTTTTTTAAATATTCACTTGAACGAAGAAATGAGACCATACGTACACCACAGACAAAATTACACAAATGGTAGTAATTTGTGAATTAAATTATTTTTTATAACCCATTGTCCTATTATAACAGAAACCAAATAAAACAACTTTTACAATAGTTATAAGTTTTATTAAAGATAAGGCTAATTGTTTTGGACAATCAGCCGAATCCTTCATTTGATCGCAATCACAAATTGGAACACATCCTGTGTTTAGTTTTGACCTTAAGTACCCAGGCTCGCAACGACAAACTGGTCCCACTTTCTGGTTCTCATCACATACAGCATTCTTCGCAGTCAAGGACTCGCAAGTGTTAGAGGGGTATTCCGTGAAGTAAGGATCGAATACATCATGAGCGTTTGGGCACATCGGTCCTGTAGAAAAACAAGAAATCAGTATATACTGAACACCACGCTGAAAACGGTTCAGATCAATTCATTGCTAGAAGTCACTCAATTTATTTAATTATTACATAGTTGGTAGGTAAACATAGTTGGTTGGTAGCCCCCCCGCTCGACGTGCTCGCGATCGGTCGTGTTCGTGTACTCTCTGTGTTTAAAAATCTATTTAAAAGTAAACAACTGGTTTTGACTGACTATTCTGTGCGAAGAAGTATTATATTGTCACAAGGAACGCAAATTATCTGTGAAAATACAATAAATGGTGTAAAACAAAATAATAATAACATTTCAAGCTCTAAAAACTTCGTTTAAAGTGTTATAATATCGCGCAGTGACACTACCCGCATGACTCTGATTTTAAATGAAAGCTAACGGTCAGGGACATCAATGAGTTTTTGTTTTAAGAACCAAGAGATCGTCAATTTCGAACCATTTCTAACAGCGTTCTTAACTTGGCGGTCTGGGGCGCTACACGGAGAAACGACGTGTCGCGAGTTCAAATCCGGCTTTGAGACGTTGACTTTTTGTAAATTGTCTGCAGTTTTTCTAATATTACTGAGACTATCCGACTCATAATGTCTAAATTAACTAGAACAACAGCAAATAAGCAACAATCTCCCTCACTTTCCGAATCGGACCTACTAAAACTATGCGACGATGAAGAACACCCACCTGTTACAAACATTAACCAAAGATGTAAGCGGCGTTGTCCTCCAACGACGGATGCGAATGATGGTTTGGAGGATTTTAAGAAGGAAATCAAGAATATGTTGCACAGTATGATATCCTCGCAGAGCACTCGCTTGGACCAGTTAGAAAACCTTATCCTTGAAGTTAAACAAATAAATAGTAACATAGAAGGAACAAATACCGAAATAGAAAAATCCATGACATCTATTTCTGATCAGTTAACCTCACTCGAGTTGAAAATAACGGGTCACGAAAAGGAACGAACCTTGGAAGTTGGCTGAGCTTGATGAGAAGCTGGAGTCTTTCGACCGTTCCATGGTGAAAACTTGTGTTGAACTACGTAACGTTCCAAAGAGGCCAAATGAAACTAAGGAGATGCTATACAATTCTTTGCTGGCGTTATCAAAACACCTTGAGCTCAACATACAAGTGTCCGACATGCGCGATGTGCTACGTCAACCCTCAAAAAAAGAAAACCAAAATTCTACAATAACAGTTGAATTTACAAATACCCTCGTCAAAAGTAATTTTTTGTCAGCTGTCAAAGCTTATAACAAACACCACTCTAACAACAAACTGAGCTCTGCTAGCCTAGGCATGGTACCAAATACCCCCGTATTTATAGCAGAACAACTGACTGCCACCTCCAAACGACTCTTCTACCTAGCTCGAAACTATGCTAAGGCGAACAGAGTCCAATTCTGCTGGACATCTAACGGAAGTATCATGCTGAAGAAAGATCCAGAAAGTCAATCCATTGTCATAAAAAATGAACTACAGCTCAACCAACTGCATTCAAGGGATAATGCATGACTAAAACTCATGTCTTGCCCTAATTTTAGTCTAAATAATGCTTCTAACGCTAAATGTGTTCTGCTTTTTTGTATTGTGTTTATTGATTTCTTGAAACTAATTCTCATTGTAAACGTGACATTCTCTTCACCATTCACGACACACATATACAACACTCACAAACATAACTTTCAAACACTCATTGAACATACATTACAAATATTCCCAGATACTGCCATACTGCACCTGTCGCCAAATTCGTATCATTTAATAATTTTCATAATACCTCACAATTACCGCCTTATTCCAAACCCACACCCAAATATCTACATTAAAAATGTCTAACAATACTTATGATTTAATCGATAAAGTTGATAACTTTTCTGTATCGGATACACACACATGTTCCCCAGAACAGGTACAGGACTACATTGAACAATCTACATATCAATTTAAAATCCTTTCACAAAATATTAGATCTATTAATGCTAATTTTGTTGATCTGCAAACCCTATTACACCGTATCGATATTCATTGTGAACTCCTAGTACTGACTGAATGGTTAAAATGCTCCAGTAACAACCATATTCCCATTCTACAAAATTACACTACGTACCAATCCACCAAACACTTAAATAAGAGCGACGGAGTGGTCGTCTATGTAAAATCCACTCTTGTATCTGCTTACGAAGAACCTGACTTTTACGGATCTGCCTCTGGTTTAATAATAAAATTAGACCCAGATGTAGCTATACTTTGCATATACCGATCACCCGCAAACGATAATATTAACACATTCCTCTCTGCACTCAATATAATACTTCAGTCGCTGACTAACTACAAAACTGTAACCATAACAGGAGACATTAACATAGACATTAAACATAACTAAACAGATTCACGAACTCATGATTATCTTAACACCTTGGCTTATCATGGCTTCTTGCCTGCACATACGAAGCCTACCAGAGGAAGTAACTGCTTAGACCATCTTATAATTCGCTCCAAGTTTAAACCTTTGGCACTTGTCTATGATTCAACTGTAACGGATCACTATTCTTCTCTGTTTTGCCTTAACAAAATTACTATCAAATCAAATTCCACGAAGTATATAAATAAAATAAACTACGACGCTCTTGATATAGTTATGGCAGGAATAGACTTCTCACCCGTTCTGTCTATGATAGATCCAAATGATGCTGCAGATAACTTTATAAGGCTAACTAAAACAGCCATAGAAGAATGCACTACAACAATAAAGGTATCTGCAAAGAAACAAACTCTAAAACCGTGGATAACGCCAGGCTTGCTGAGGTGTATACGTAACCGTGACTCTCTACATAAAAAAGTAAAGCAATCGCCTGACAACATCATAATCAGTACTACCTACAAGCGATACAGAAAATATTGTACAGCTTTATTAAAAAAAGCAAAAAGACAATTCGATTCTCTAGAATTAAATAAGGCTATGAATAACCCTAAAAAACTTTGGGAAACTATTAAAAACATCACAAATACTACCAAAACCAAACACTCTTACACACAGTTGTTATCAGCTTCATCATCTCCGTTACAGTCTTGCAATGACGTAAACCAATTTTTTGCAAGTATAGGAAGAAATCTTGCAGATAATATAAACAACAAACAATCATTCACCCGCATTTCACTCCCCCACACATCTTGCTTCAAAAAATCACTAGTGTTGGAAAAGACAGATCCTGACGAAATTGTGTCAACCATAAATATGCTACGAACAAATGCCGCTACAGGCTGGGATGGTATCTCCACCATGTTCTTAAAACGGTACGCCAAATTCCTCGCACCTATACTATGCCACATTTTCAACCTTTGCCTTGACTTGGCCATTTTTCCTACTTCATTCAAAAAGGCAGCCATTAATCCAATTCTCAAGGGCGGCGATGTGTGCCTCGTAAATAATTACCGCCCCATAGTGGTACTTAGTACTTTATCAAAAATATTGGAACGTTTAATGAATAAAAGGCTCATTCACTATCTTGAGCATTACAATATTTTATCACCACAACAATTTGGTTTTCGTAAAAACAAATCCACAAATGACGCAATACACAAATTGATTGATCACATTGTTAAGAATTTAGACAATAGTAAGAAGGTGTTGACCATTTTCTTAGATCTCACAAAAGCCTTCGACACTGTGCCCATTCCGACCCTTTTACTCAAACTTGAATGTATAGGTGTAAGGGGAGCACCGCTTAATTTGTTCAAAAGTTATCTAACTGACCGTTCACAATTTGTGACTATGGACAGTTACAATAGCGATACAGTTACTATCGAATACGGCGTGCCACAGGGAAGCATTTTAGGGCCCACTCTCTTCCTCGTATTCATCAACGACCTCTGCAACCTAGATATACCAAATGCCCAAATAATATCCTATGCTGATGACACTGCAATAACTTTTGTCGCTAACTCATGGTTGGAACTACAGTCAATTGCACAAAGAGGATTTAACTCCACACTAAGTTGGCTTTACACAAACTCCCTGACACTGAATACCACTAAAACTTATTTTATTACCTTCTAAATAAACTCAAACCCCCTCCCCCCCCCCCCCCCCCTATCCCTCTATCTCCTTTGTAGCTCACTCGTGTGGTTTAATGTCGCAGCAGGCCTGCCAGTGCCCATTACTTACTCCAGTAAATCAAATCAAATATCTTGGAATGTTTATTGACCACTTGAATTCACATACTTGAATTTCAGATCACACATTAATATCCTATCCGGCCGCGTACGGAAACTTATTTACATTTTTAAAACACTGCGACACGTGGCACGCGCTTCAGTTATCCGGAATGTATACTTCGCTCTTTGCCAATCACTAGTCACCTACTGTATTTCCTGTTGGGGTGGAGCTGCAAAAACAGTGATGAGACCTATAGAGATCGCTCACAGAGCCATACTTAAAGTTGCCACCTTTCGCCCTATCTTATTTCCAACGACCGAACTTTATAAATCCTGGAATGTTTTAAATGTAAGACAACAGTACATTTTACATATAGTTTTAATCCAACATTCCAGAACACCATATAGACATATCTCCAAACGTCGAAAAGACCTCCTACCTAATCTGCACAATTCCACGTCCACGTACCTCTTTCGTAAAACGATTCTCTTTGTATCTTGCTCCATCTCTCTATAATAAAATTAATGCAAAATGCCCAATCTTTAAACTCTCACTCTACAATTGTAAAAAAACTGTACGGACACTCCTTTTGGATCTCAATTATGATGACACTAAATTATTCCTCACAGGGTAATCTCGTAAACACACCCATATACACACGCACACCCACTTAACACATAAATGCACCTTAACACACACACACACACACACACATACACCTACACACTCTTAATATGTTTTGTATAAATAATAATAAAAATAACTATTGTATAACAACTACACTTATGTTCAGATGCTTCTTCAAATTCCAAATTTTATATTAATTAAGCACACTTATAATCTACTTCTATAATAATCCGCCAAACAGGGGATCGGCACTGTCTCTCCTTAACACAGGCTAAATTTTAGCCTATCTAGGAGAACAGTACTTCACCCGTCTTTATTGTATAAATGAACCTTAAAAATGTATAAATGAAACATTTGTAAACTTTGCAATCTCATCATGAAATAAACTATTATTATTATTATTATTATATTATACTATATAAAACTGCATTACCACTCACTGACTGACTCACTCACTCATTGACATAATTGTTCTCCCAGATGGTGGATGGGGAGGTGGGTATATTTTGACAGATTCGTAAACAAGTAACTCCCGTGAGTATGGGAAAAGTCCCAAACCTCCCCTTTTCCTCCCCCCTCCTCCCCCCCTCTATCGTATCTCTGAAACTAAGGTACCCGCAGTATGTTTTTTTTACGGATTCGTTTAGAGGAGGCTCGGAAAAGTAAAGACCATTTTTCAAAGTTGACCCCCTCGCCCCCCTTCTCCCCCCTTTAAGCGGATCTCGGAAGTTGAGAGACTTGGAACATTTCTTTTTTCAGATTCATATAAAGGGGCAATGCTATAGTCACAAACAAACCATTTTTCAAAGTTGACCCCCTTGCCCCCCTTCTCCCCCCCCACCCCCGTTTTGACGAATCTTTTTTTTTCAGTTTTTTTTACGGATTCGTTTAGAGGAGGCTCGGAAAAGTAAAAACCATTTTTCAAAGTGGACCCCCTCGCCCCCCTTCTCCCCCCCTTTAAGCGGATCTCGGAAGTTGAGAGACTTGGAACATTTCTTTTTTCAGATTCATATAAAGGGGCAATGCTATAGTCACAAACAAACCATTTTTCAAAGTTGACCCCCTTGCCCCCCATCTCCCCCCTCCCCCCCCCCCCGTTTTGGCGAATCTTTTTTTTCGTTTTTTTTACGGAATCAGCGTAGGGATCCCGAGTGGAGCGAAACTCGGTGCCTGGCGACGACAAGCAAACATTAGGGTTATGTTTTTTGGAACAAAGTGTAGGGTAGGTGTAGGGTAGGTGTAGGGTAGGTGTAGGGTAGGTGTAGGGTAGGTGTAGGGTAGGTGTAGGGTAGGTGTAGGGTAGGTGTAGGGTAGGTGTAGGGTAGGTGTAGGGTAGGTGTAGGGTAGGTGTAGGGTAGGTGTAGGGTAGGTGTAGGGTAGGTGTAGGGTAGGTGTAGGGTAGGTGTAGGGTAGGTGTAGGGTAGGTGTAGGGTAGGTGTAGGGTAGGTGTAGGGTAGGTGTAGGGTAGGTGTAGGGTAGGTGTAGGGTAGGTGTAGGGTAGGTGTAGGGTAGGTGTAGGGTAGGTGTAGGGTAGGTGTAGGGTAGGTGTAGGGTAGGTGTAGGGTAGGTGTAGGGTAGGTGTAGGGTAGGTGTAGGGTAGGTGTAGGGTAGGTGTAGGGTAGGTGTAGGGTAGGTGTAGGGTAGGTGTAGGGTAGGTGTAGGGTAGGTGTAGGGTAGGTGTAGGGTAGGTGTAGGGTAGGTGTAGGGTAGGTGTAGGGTAGGTGTAGGGTAGGTGTAGGGTAGGTGTAGGGTAGGTGTAGGGTAGGTGTAGGGTAGGTGTAGGGTAGGTGTAGGGTAGGTGTAGGGTAGGTGTAGGGTAGGTGTAGGGTAGGTGTAGGGTAGGTGTAGGGTAGGTGTAGGGTAGGTGTAGGGTAGGTGTAGGGTAGGTGTAGGGTAGGTGTAGGGTAGGTGTAGGGTAGGTGTAGGGTAGGTGTAGGGTAGGTGTAGGGTAGGTGTAGGGTAGGTGTAGGGTAGGTGTAGGGTAGGTGTAGGGTAGGTGTAGGGTAGGTGTAGGGTAGGTGTAGGGTAGGTGTAGGGTAGGTGTAGGGTAGGTGTAGGGTAGGTGTAGGGTAGGTGTAGGGTAGGTGTAGGGTAGGGTAGGTGTAGGGTAGGTGTAGGGTAGGTGTAGGGTAAGTTAAGGAATACTTCTCAAAAACACGACGAAACCGCGAGCTGCTTGCAGCTCGCGCACCAAGCAGATACTAGTTATATTATATAAAACTGCATTACCACTCACTCACTCACTCATTGACATAATTGTTCTCCCAGATGGTGGAGGGGGAGGTGGGTATATTTTGACAGATTCGTAAACAAGTAACTCCCGTGAGTATGGGAAAAGTGCCAAACCTCCCCTTTCCCCCCCCCCTCCTCATCCCCTCTATCGTTTCTCGGAAACTAAGGTACCCGTATTTTTTGTTTTTTACGGATTCGTTTAGAGGAGGCTCGGAAAAGTAAAAAGCATTTTTCAAAGTTGACCCCCTCGCCCCCCTTCTCCCCCCCTTTAAGCAGATCTCGAAAGTTGGAACATTTGGAACATTTATTTTTTCAGATTCATAGAAAGGGGCAATGCTATAGTCACAAACGAACCATTTTTCAAAGTTGACCCCCTTGCCCCCCTTCTCCCCCCTCCCCCCCCGTTTTGGCTAATCTTTTTTTTTTGTTTTTTTTACGGAATCGTTTAGAGGAGGCTCGGTAAAGTAAAAACCATTTTTCAAAGATGACCCCCTCGCCCCCCTTCTCCCCCCCTTTAAGCGGATCTCGGAAGTTGAGAGACTTGGAACATTTCTTTTTTCAGATTCATATAAAGGGGCAATGCTATAGTCACAAACAAACCATTTTTCAAAGTTAACCCCCTTGCCCCCCATCTCCCCCCTCCCCCCCCCCGTTTTGGCGAATCTTTTTTTTGTTTTTTTTACGGATTCAGCGTAGGGATCCCGAGTGGAGCGAACCTACGAGACCGAGTGCAGCGCAGGGGGGAGGTGGCGAGCGAAGCGAGCCGGCGACCTCCGTAGCGTTACGAAGGTTGAGTGGGTGAAGCGAAACTCAGTGCCTGGCGACGAATGCAAACATTAGGGTTATGTTTTTTGGAACAAAGTTTAGGGTAGGTGTAGGGTAGGTGTAGGGTAGGTGTAGGGTAGGTGTAGGGTAGGTGTAGGGTAGGTGTAGGGTAGGTGTAGGGTAGGTGTAGGGTAGGTGTAGGGTAGGTGTAGGGTAGGTGTAGGGTAGGTGTAGGGTAGATGTAGGGTAGGTGTAGGGTAGGTGTAGGATAGGTGTAGGGTAGGTGTAGGGTAGGTGTAGGGTAGGTGTAGGGTAGGTGTAGGGTAGGTGTAGGGTAGGTGTAGGGTAGGTGTAGGGTAGGTGTAGGGTAGGTGTAGGGTAGGTGTAGGGTAGGTGTAGGGTAGGTGTAGGGTAGGTGTAGGGTAGGTGTAGGGTAGGTGTAGGGTAGGTGTAGGGTAGGTGTAGGGTAGGTGTAGGGTAGGTGTAGGGTAGGTGTAGGGTAGGTGTAGGGTAGGTGTAGGGTAGGTGTAGGGTAGGTGTAGGGTAGGTGTAGGGTAGGTGTAGGGTAGGTGTAGGGTAGGTGTAGGGTAGGTGTAGGGTAGGTGTAGGGTAGGTGTAGGGTAGGTGTAGGGTAGGTGTAGGGTAGGTGTAGGGTAGGTGTAGGGTAGGTGTAGGGTAGGTGTAGGGTAGGTGTAGGGTAGGTGTAGGGTAGGTGTAGGGTAGGTGTAGGGTAGGTGTAGGGTATGTGTAGGGTAGGTGTAGGGTAGGTGTAGGGTAGGTGTAGGGTAGGTGTAGGGTAGGTGTAGGGTAGGTGTAGGGTAGGTGTAGGGTAGGTGTAGGGTAGGTGTAGGGTAGGTGTAGGGTAGGTGTAGGGTAGGTGTAGGGTAGGTGTAGGGTAGGTGTAGGGTAGGTGTAGGGACAACAACACGCGAGCTGCTTGCAGCTCGCGCACCAAGCAAATACTAGTTATAATATATAAAACTGCATTACCACTGACTGACTCACTGACTCATTGACATAATTGTTCTCCCAGATGGTGGAGGGGGAGGTGGGTATATTTTGACAGATTCGTAAACAAGTAACTCCCGTGAGTATGGGAAAAGTGCCAAACCTCCCCTTTCCCCCCCCCCTCCTCATCCCCTCTATCGTATCTCGGAAACTAAGGTACCCGTATTTTTTGTTTTTTACGGATTCGTTTAGAGGAGGCTCGGAAAAGTAAAGACCAGTTTTCAAAGTTGACCCCCTTGCCCCCCTTCTCCCCCCCTTTAAGCGGATCTCGGAAGTTGAGAGACTTGGAACATTTCTTTTTTCAGATTCATATAAAGGGGCTATGCTATAGTCACAAACAAACCATTTTTCAAAGTTGACCCCCTTGCCCCCCTTCTCCCCCCTCCCCCCCCGTTTTGGCGAATCTTGTTTTTTCAGTTTTTTTTACGGATTCGTTTAGAGGAGGCTCGGAAAAGTAAAAACCATTTTTCAAAGTTGACCCCCTCGCCCCCCTTCTCCCCCCCTTTAAGTGGATCTCGGAAGTTGAGAGACTTGGAACATTTCTTTTTTCAGATTCATATAAAGGGGCAATGCTATAGTCACACACAAACCATTTTTCAAAGTTGACCCCCTTGCCCCCCTTCTCCCCCCCCCCCCCGTTTTGGCGAATCTTTTTTTTTTGTTTTTTTTACGGATTCAGCGTAGGGATCCCGAGTGGAGCGAACCTACGAGACCGAGTGCAGCGCAGGGGGGAGGTGGCGAGCGAAGCGAGCCGGCGACCTCCGTAGCGTAACGAAGGATGAGTGGGTGAAGCGAAACTCAGTGCCTGGCGACGACAAGCAAACATTAGGGTTATGTTTTTTGGAACAAAGTGTAGGGTAGGTGTAGGGTAGCTGTAGGGTAGGTGTAGGGTAGGTGTAGGGTAGGTGTAGGGTAGGTGTAGGGTAGGTGTAGGGTAGGTGTAGGGTAGGTGTAGGGTAGGTGTAGGGTAGGTGTAGGGTAGGTGTAGGGTAGGTGTAGGGTAGGTGTAGGGTAGGTGTAGGGTAGGTGTAGGGTAG